>CM068373.1:286042907-287357907 GCA_034769895.1 Magicicada septendecula | reverse complement strand
TAGTCAGTTTGTTTCCAACAAAAATTAAGCCTAGTCTGCAAGGAGGACTTGATTCTTAGCTGTTGAACTACACACCGTACAGTTCTGAGCCTCTTCTAAGTGGCCTTCTTATTTTCATGTATTTAAAGACGATTTGCAAGAAAATCATAGTAAAAACTTGGTCAAATTGTTTGTAAACAAAAAGGCTAAACGCTCATTGGTCTCCCCATACAAAATTTAAACGTCTCTTGCAGCTATGAATTCAAAACGTCGTTAGGAAGTGGGAAGTGATTGTGTAGAAAAGTAATCAGGTTTTGTTTACTTAACTGCAAGTAACAATAATGTACCTAGTTCAGGCCATAAAGAGTTCATATAGACACACCGTGATAATCATAGACGACGGAGAAGAATCTATCCCGATTAAAACAAACCAAGGCATAAGACAAGATTGTTGTCTGTCACCACTACTTTTTAACCATTATCTAGATGATCTCCTGAAAAAATTGAAACAACAATTCCCTGACGGTATTAAAATGCACCAAAATATAAGCTTGAAAACCATTCTTTTGCGGATGACCAAGCTATATTCACCACTTCAGGAGACGATCTCCAGCGAGCAATATATTTCTTTCATAAAATAGGAAAACAATATAACTGCAACATATCTGAGTCAAAGCCAAAATTAATAGCCTTTCTAGGAGATGATCCGGTTTGGACCAAAATATGCATAAACAACTCATGCATAGAACAAGTAAAACATTTCAAATATCTTGGACGTGACATTACTTATGATCAAAATGCAGATGTAGAGAACAAAGTAACGAATTCCACAAAAATGTGTTGAACGATCTGGAGATCGTTGAGAAATAAATGTAGAAAAGAAACGCAAATAAAATTTTATAAAACAATGTCAATATCTACACTACTGTATGGTTCTGAAACTTGGATCATGAAGAAAAAAGGTGAACAGGAGATGCAAATAGCATAAATGAAATTTCAAAGGTTAGTTAAAAGATATAATAGACGAGACATATAAGAAATGGGGAGATAAGAAGTGATTTACATGTTTTTGCAGTTAATGAAAGGATTAAAGAATACAGAAGAAAATGGATTCAAGACATAGAAAGAATGGAAGAAAGTGGAATACCGAAGATAGCGAAAGATTAGAACCAGAGGCAGAAGAAAAGTTGGTAGTTCTAAGAAAAGATGAGCTGAGGAATAGAAACAGGCCGCTTAAGTTTGAAACCGTTAAGATGATGATGATGATGATGGTAAAAAATAATGTTTGATTGCTTTTTTGGTGTTGACAGTGTTATTGGTTATGCTATTTAACACTGTTTCATTTTCAAAGCTTTGCGCTTGCTGCAATCTCACATAGATACTTATGAACTATTGGATTAAGTTATTGTTATTCTAGACGTTATTAGTGGTAGAAACGTGTTTGTTCAATTATAACAAACATGACAAGCATCCAAACAAGCCACTGTTCATATGTATATATACTATTGCTCATCTCGTATGTATTGCCATAGTTACCAAACACTATTATTTCCTTTATAAACACAATCGCTGCTATAATCGGATTAGTGATTAATACTGACTGACTGAGCGAACCCACATGCTGACCCGGTAATTGCCTTTACATAGGGATTACTGGCTATGTTACGTTGCAGAACCGCTAGACCGATTCCCCGCGCCGACTATCCACTTTGTTGTGAGTGCGCATGCGCAGTACACTTCATACACTGTACTTAGACTCAAGGCTTGAGTTCGGGGGGAACGCGTCGGAACGGTGTTCCGGAACCTCTTGGATCCAAAAAATAATTACCGAAAAAATATATGAAAAGAAGAACCTAATTATTATAACAATTTACTACTACTTTTTAAATTGAGCCCCACACCAGCCCCAGTACAAAACTAAACATTTGTCAAAATCAAACACCAGCACTAATCTTTTTCTTAACTACTATCGTTCACCTTTTTTTAATACGTTCTACCTAAAATTCTCTTGTAAGTAGAACGTATTTTAGAAAACATCAACAAGGCTCGTTCAAACATGACATTTGCACTTAATAGTGGCGTCGACACGAAATCTTTCCACGTGTCGAAGCAGTTTTTCCGGTGAGTCTTTCTACCTTGATATATGTTACTGAATCAATAGCAATATCTTCAAATGAATGTGAGAGGGGTTTTTCGCAAATGAGTCTAATCACTACATGTTTAAAAGCATCCCTAAAGACGAAGTTTGTATCCAGCCTCTTATTTGTTAAAATTAATGGATATCCTCTCCGTTTATTTGAATGATCAAATTACGTAGATTCATGGCTGATTTCTGACCATCATAGCTGTATGATTGGATACAAAGAGTAAGAAATGGTCAAGATACAAACAATATGACGACACGATGATGAAACCATAGAAACTTTTTAAATGTCCGAACCACCGAGACCATCACTTAGAATTTGATTGAGGCTCCGAGATGACGGCGTCATGAGTGACATGTTTTCGATTGTCGTGCGGTTAGCTTGACGATGAAGCTGTTTAGAAATATCAGTAAACTTTATTACGTTTTAGACACAAATTTATACTATGTTACATATTTTATAAGGCTTTAAAAATGTAGACCTCCTTTGTAATAACCTGATGTAAACTTATACGCTAATATAAAATATAATTCTTTGATTTTGTTGTCCATGACGTGTCCGGTGATTAACTAATTATAAGTATAAACATTGCCGACTCGGAACACAAGTTGCTAGTGTTATACTTATTATACAAATTATAAGAATATTTGTGTGTGTGTACAACTTTTGATTTGATGCGTTCCGGCACTTATAATTTTAGAAATTCAACCACTGTTTACACTTAATGTCGGTCTGTTTCGTAGTAATCAGGAATATTAGTGTCGAAAACAGTGGTCCATTGAAGTTTCAAGGTCATTTTCCGACGTTGTGTCTCACAAGAAGTACAGTGTGTAAACTTGGTAAGAAAATTAAAACATGTTAATAAATGATGTACTTATTAAAATATTAAAGCTTATGTTCTTTATGTAATACAATAATTACACACTTTGTTCATAGTTCATCTAACAATTTAAACTTTACATAAACTGAAACGAATGAAGTCTGACTAACATAATGTGTGTAATTTGTAATGCTGTGTGCCGCCTTAATTGTTTAGCAATTGGCTGTCGTGTCTCGGTGACCATATAGTTTCATACGGTCGTTACCTTTGAACAAAGGTACAACACTATTATTTTTAATTTAACCCGTTATCTTTCAACAAAGGTACAACACTATTATTTTTAATTTAACCCGTTATCTTTGGAAATAGGTACAACACTATTATTTTTAGTTTAAACCATTTCCTAGTGGTTAATGTTTCTGAAGTCTTCTTCCGGTATTGATTGCGTAAAAAATGTCTGGTACGGAAGTCTCGCTCATATTGCAATGAATATCTTCAGGTCTATGGGTGGACCACGTCAAAAATATCTGGTACGACAACGTTTCACTCATATTACAATGAGTATCCTCAGGTCTATGTGATAGACCGTTTCCTAACAGACCGCTATGGTCACACAGACCTGAGGATACTCATTGTAATACGAGTAAAACGTTCTCATAATGGATATTTTTGAGCGGTCCATGCAGCGAGAAGACTTCAAAAACACAATGGACACCGCCCGCGGAATCAAACGTGAAAATATAGATTACCTAGTACAACTGCTTCGTTCGCACACAACTCTTTATCAAACTTTCATTATATTACTGTGACCCTCGTACTAGTTTGGTATTTCGGCTACTCCCTCCTCCCATTTACCACTGTCCGATCCGTGGATTATTTTTAAAATTTATTGAACATTTAGGAATATTTGTAGTAAGATTCAGATAAATCTTAGAAATAAAACAAGACACCGCATAAGTATTAAATTTTATAAGGCAATAGGAATACCAGCATTGATTTATGCGAGTGAGGCGTGGGTAATGACAAAAAAGGAAAACACCAAGATTCAATGTACCAAATTGCAATTTCTTCGGAATACTTTAAATTATACATTGCAAGATAGAATAAGGAATGAAGATATGAAAGCAAAGCTTTAAGTAAATGACATAAATGAAATTATTTCAATTTACAGAAGACAATGGTGGGGCCATCTCCAAAAGATGACAGAGGCACGATTTCCGAAAGCGGAACTGAACTATGAAGCTTTTGGTAGAAGAGACGAGGGTCGTCTGAGGATGAGAAGGGTGCCGGAACAGGTTTATATAACCTAATCCTTCAAGAGGATAAGAAGAAGCAGAAGAAGAAGACATTTATTGATCGACGGACACTACTACTAAATTAAGTATAACAGTTATATTCATCCGCCCTCCGCTTAGACAGCAAACTTGTAGCACATTAATTCGCGATTCACTATTACGTGAAGGTTGAAAACACAATGATGTTTATAACCGCATAAATTTACATGTAAGTTTCAACAGCACACATTATACAGTATATAATAAAAATGTCTATTGTTGGGCAATATTAACATCATATGGTTCAGTGAGGCGTGCTGCTGCTGGGCCAAGATGCCGGATGACGGGCGCGGCGAATATAAATTCACATTCACATTCAGCGGTTCCGTACCGCTCCTCTTTCTTTAGACGCAGCCGTGCAATAAATTGCTTCCACACACACTCGCGCGCGCGCACACATACAAGTAGGGACAGTGAACATACACTGTTGAAGCCAGCGGCGTGTGGGGTGCATGAAACTGTACTCTGACGACGAGAAATTGTTTTTGAATTTTCCCTCATTGATCGCCCGTGTACTGTGTTGGAAACGTGTATGTACAAGACATGGACGCTAGCGTATACACAGTATAATCTCTTTAACTCGCGCCCGTTTATTACGCTATACCGTGTAAGAGGTGCCATTGGCTGGTCCCTGCTGCACATCTCTTATACACAGACATTATAGAAACACAGTTTATTGCGCTCAAATCCCGCATAGTACGCTGTTTTTCATTAGGCGGTAAAACTTATTTAAAGCACATTTAAATAAAACCTACTGACAAATACAGAACTTTGCTGCGACAATTACATAACGCTCTCGACTTTTCGGCAGCGTCAGTGTACACGTTTCTCTGCTAACCGAGTAGGTGCAGCGTCTCGGTCAACGCCGGGCACTGGCGTAGGCTGCAGACTGTTCGAGGATTGTAACTATGCAAATTTTGTCAGCACTCCGACAAAAGAATGGAAAATTATTCTGGAAATTTTGCGGGATCTATATAAAGTTAAAGTTAGTTATATAAGGGTCTTATAATGGTTATATAAGCAACCGCGGGCGGCTTAGATAGTTAGCTAATTGAACCTGGCAAGATTGTAGAGTGCGGATCAATTGATTGTTGCGGATTAGTGGAAATGGATTATTTCAGTTAATCAACCCATCGCTTGGTTGCCTTGTACGTTACTTGGTTGCTCATACCCGGAAAGGACCAGAGTACTGACAGGCTTACAGCTGCCACTGCCGCACGTGTTCTTTGTCGCTTCGCAGCGTCTCTCAAGAAGATTTCAGGTGGCTGGAATAGAAACGTTAGCCGACTAATGTCGTACTGTGTTAACCACTGTCTAACAACCATTACTAACAACAATTTAATAATAACCGTGCAGCGAACGAATAAAATCCTGTGACCAGTGAAATGAAACTTTGTTCGTCGGCGCTATCATCCGGAATGTGGCGTCGCGTGCAGTCGGCCATTAACGTCACGTAGCCTGAGACGTGACACGTTTGCACAAACAATTACACACTCGAAATTATTTCTTAATTTACTGCAGCAGTCTGCTGCAGTATATTATCTGAAGCCAAATAGAAAAAAATGTTTGTTAACTTCCTTCTTTAACGCTCTGGTTTATTTACTCCTTCCGATTGTTACTTTCTTTGTTTTTATAAAATAGAACAAAGAGAAACGCTCATATGTCTTTCTCTTTGTTGCACGCTGTTTCTAACTAAATATGAATGTTTGGTGGTACGATGAGCGAAGGGGGTTAATATTTTGATCAATTATTATTCCTTTCTTAGTAACTCGCTGAGTTTTTTGCGGGTTTTCTGTGTAATGCCTTCAAATAATAAATACGTCTGCAAGTAAAAATTTAAAATTGTATTTTCACCTGACGTAAGTTTCATAGAAATTTTTCCGTATTTTCTGAGGTTTATATGAATTAACGTATAATCTATAATTTCGATTAGCCTATAATAAAAGCTAACAAATAAGTAAAATCTGGAAAATGAATAGCTAGAAAAATATCAGTATTTACAACACAATGATAATAATTTATTAACCAAAGAACAGATTCAAATTAAAACAGATTTAAATTATGCTCGTCTTGTTATTTGAATTAGCAATCTATGTAATTACAACTTTGTCGTGTTTACTTGCTGAACTGCTCCTTGTCATGTTCCGGACGAGGCATTTCAGTGTTTCCACCATTTTCAAATAATAAACCACGACAAAATATATCCCACTAGAACCCACGAGTACTCGTATATACCTGTGAGTCCGTCCGTATATTAACATGCCATGAAGGCGTATTCACGGGTGTGTATACGGGTTCCAGCGGGATATTTTTTTGTCTTGGTTCAGGACTTGAAAATGGAGGATATACTAAAATGCCTCGTCCGGAATATGAGAAGTAGCAGTTCAGCAAGTAAACACGACAAAGGTGGAATTAAAATTATACATTTAGTAAAATAATGATAATAAAACATTATATATTTAATAAACACCTGAGCACGTTAATAATGTTACGACATCACAGAACAGTCTACGTGTTTATCGAATGTTCCAGAGGGACCCCGAATGTAATGCGTGTGGTGTACGTGCTTCTCGACGCATTTGCTAGACGGTATCAGAATTCACGCGGCCGCTCGCACTGTGTCAAGTCCGCAATCAATTACGTCGAAGTTTTGAGGTAATACGTAGTATGTGAGATTGTCTAGATTTTCGGCGGAATACTAAAATACAATTACTCAGAGACGCTCAGTTTACTTATTCTCCGGCGATTACAAGCGATGTTACTGTGTGCGTTCAAGTGGATATTTGTGAAGTGCTGTGTTTTATAATCGGGCGGTATATTATAATACAATTGTGTTTTATTATTAGTTGACATTTATTTGCGTGTGAACAATTTGTATTTGATTTGTTGAAAGAGACAGTGTTGTTAATTACGAACTGTTTAACTGTGAAAATTAAAGCTGGTGATTAGTGACTTAATTGGTGTCTTGTATTTTGTTTCCACTGTACCTACGACGATCAAGTAGACTGTCGTAACAATAATCATTACAACAATCAAAATTTTAAATCGAAATAAAATCGATTATACGTTAATTTTTATTATAATCTAAATTATCGACTATACGATAATTTCTATAAACCTCTGGAGATACAGATTAATTTCTGTCAAACGTGTGTCAGGTGAAAATACAATTAATTTTTTCTTGCAGAAGTATTTATTATTTGAAAACATTTACTCAATTATATATTAGATTCCTTAATAATAAGTAATACTAATAATATATAGTATATAGTTTTTAAGCAAGAATAAGATATTTTTAATACGTTTTACCTCTATTTTGCAGAAATAAAGTATGAAGCTGTAAAATAGGTATAATTTAACGAGAACCCTATTGGACAGAGTAGAGCGTCCTCCACCCGCCCATCCACTAGTCGAGCAGGTGTAGCCTCAGTCAAGGCCGCGCAAAAGTACGTTCCAGAGTACTCTGGAGAACACTTGAGATACGTATTAGCTGGCGTCCAGTAAGGAGGGAAAAATATTCTGGACCTCTGCGCGACCTACAAAAGGAGAGCGTCTGGCTTAGTTCAGTTCAATTCATTGAGCGATTGAGTGTTTGTTGAAGTAATGTAGTGAAGTTTTGTTGCGTTTGTGGAACTCTATTATTTGACGTTATTATTGCGTGTGGACAAGTTTAACTGGAAATTTAACTCGTACAAATTTGTTTCCCTTCTTGGATGAATCTTCGTTCTCAAAAGTGGTATGAACATGTTTTTATAAGGGATCTAGACATAATAATAATAATTTTTTTTTTGCGGGCGAGGAAAAATGCATTAGCCTATGCACCATCAGGAGACACCCGACTGGTCTCCCGGTGAGTGGGACTCGCACCCACAAAAAAACTTCCACTTTACAGACAGGGAAACCCCCCTGGAACAACTATTCGTATGGCTTCAGGGTGGCACCTCGTATTGCGCCTACTAGGCTCCTACAGCTTTATCTATATCATCGACCTGTGAGAGGGTCCAGTTCAGGCTTCTTCTGCCGTAGGACCATCCTCACGAAGGTCGCAACCATGTCCCAATTCTCTTTGCTGTTGAGCATGACGCCTATGATGTTATCAGGCGTCATGGGACCAATCTTCGATTCCAGTCCTCGCCTCTCCAGCACCCACCGTTGATATTCGAAAAAAGTGCGATGAGCGTCATCAGAGTCTGAGTCGCCATACACGCACGACGGATCCTCTATCTTACCCATCCTTCGCAGGTACGCACAGAAATAACCATGCCCTGTCAGGAATTGAGTAAGGTAATAATCTACCTCGCCGTGCGTTCTGTCCACCCATTCAGGGAGGTTCCCAATCAACTTCGCCGTCCACCTAGCTCGACTCTCCTGCTCCCATCGTAGTTGCCAGCTCCGCATGGAGTGTGCCCTGGCCACTGTTCTTGCTTCTACAA
Source organism: Magicicada septendecula (assembly GCA_034769895.1). Classification (NCBI taxonomy): domain Eukaryota; kingdom Metazoa; phylum Arthropoda; class Insecta; order Hemiptera; family Cicadidae; genus Magicicada; species Magicicada septendecula. The sequence continues at coordinate 287,349,197 of CM068373.1, read as the reverse complement.
ACCCCAAGTCTTCCTTGGTCTTGTAGACCCTCCTCCTCTCCTCAGCCATCAGATCTATTGGCATTACTCCAGCGACGACCAACACTGCTGGTTCTGACACCGTTCTGTAGGAGCTTGCAATTCGAAGTGCTCCTCTTCGTTGTACCGCGGCCATCTGCTTGCGGTATTTTTCTTGTTTCAGTGCGTCGGCCCAGACCTCGCATCCGTAGAGGAGAATCGAGTTGGTCACCGACATCAACAGTCGCCGTCTTCCCGCACCTGGGCCTCCGACATTTGCCATTAGCCTGCTCAGCGCAGCAACGACCTTAGCGGCTTTCTCCGAGGAACATTGAATTCGCTCCCAGTAGGAAAGCTTAGTCTCCAGGTGCACCCCTAGATACTTCACCGCTGGCTTTGATGTTATCGCCTTTCCCCCACCACGAACTGTGTGATTGTGGGTATACGTCGTCGAGTGAGCAGCACAATCTCTCTCTTCTCCATCGCAAGGGTCAGACCGTGTTGTTCCATCCAGGTGCGGACCCTGCGCATGACCTGGTTCAGCATGCGCTGCGCCTCCTCTGCGTCTCTCGCGGTGATCGCGGCAGCCACGTCATCAGCATATGCTACCAGAAAGGTATCATTTGGCATCTCCATCCAGAGGATTCCATCATAGAAGGCATTCCACAGGTCGGGGCCCAAGATACGCCTCCTCTTATTTCTCAGCTGCGTGGCCCATCTGCTGTGTCGTACCGGAGCTCCCTGTCCCTCAGGTAACTTCGTATTATTCGGAGCAGGTAGTCCGGCGCTTGAAAGACGTCCTCCAAAGCCGCTAGCCAGTCTGTCCATCTGGCCGAACTAAAGGCGTTGCGTACGTCCAGTGTAGCGAGCAGCACCGTCCTTCTGGAGAAGTGATTACCCCGCTGGGCCACCTGGACGGCATTCAAGATCTCCTGTATGGCTCCAATGGTGGATCTGGCAGTTCTGAACCCGTACTGCCTCGCTGACACATCATCCCGCAAATGTCTCATAGACGGTACTAGGCGAGGCCTGAGTAGACGTTCCAGTAGTTTCCCCGCCGTGTCCAGCATACAAAGAGGTCTGTATGCCGACGGGGAATTCGGGTTGCCCTTCCCTTTGCTGACTAAAACTATAATAATAATGAAGATCACGAGAGATGGAACAGCAGTAATGAAAATAAAATATTGGTACAACAATTACGTAAAGCTCTTGAAACCTCAAGAGTCACTCAACAGTAGTCTCGGCTAGCCGAGCAGGTGCAGCGTCTTGGTCAAGGCCGAGCAGTCAAGAAACCTCTAGATTGTTCGAGCACTTGTAACTATACAAATTTTGGCGGAACGTCTCCAAAAGAATGGAAAAATTATTCTGGAACTTCTGCGGGACCACAGCAGCTGCCGATTTAGTTAGTTACATCTGACGAGATTGTGAGTGCGGATCAAGTGATTGTGTAAAGTGATTGCTCTGTCAAAATTAGTGCGAAAACCCTAATACACTAAAAACTCGTTTATCCGAATCACGTTTATCCGAAAATCCGGTTTATCCAAAACAAAATTTGTAGAAATATTAAAAGACATTGAAAAGTGCACGTAGTTACAAGAAGAAGACGTATCCGAGTGGATGAATTCGGAAAAAGACAATCCTGGATATCAGCTGTCATCCGATGACGAAATTGTTGCCCAATGTTCACAGCAGCCCGGTGAGGACAAAAGCTCTGACGATGATGTGGAAGAGAAAATTGGAATCAGCCATACAGATGCAACATGAATGTTTGAAGAGGTACTGTCGTATTTGGAGCAAGAAGACGAAACTTCCGCTGCAGAACTTCTAACAATGAAACGACTTCGAGATCGGGCAGCCAGAAAACGAGCTTCAAAGCTTAGGAAAAAAAATAAATAAATAAAAAAAATATAAAAAACTATGCTTGATTATTGAACGAACAAGCAATAGGACTGTTCCAGTAATGTAGAAACGATAATTTACAGTACGGTGCCGTTTTATAGTAGGCCTATATTGTGTCATATTCACTGTAAGTAAGTTTTAATTTATTATTATTAAATAAAGCTACTGTATTTACATATGTATTATTATTTAAATAGAAGTTTTGGTTTATCCGAAATGTCGTTTATCCGAAACGGGCATGGTCTCATCAAATTCGTATAAACGAGTTTTTAGCGTAGTTAACATAATTATTGCGTGTAGAAAAAATTAAATTGTATTATTGTATAAGAGTACCTTGTCGATTTCAAATTGTTATTTGTGACTAATTGAAGTTGATAACTAGGGATTCCATTGGTGCCTGTATTTTGCTTCCAATGTACAACACGACGATCCGTGAGACCGGCGTAATAATATGTGTAAAGTGCAACAACTATTTTTTTACTTAAATCTTGATTGTTCTGTATTATTCTTTATGTTTATTAATCTTTCTGTAAAAATATGAAGGCAATTTAAAAGAAAATAAATGTAACAGTTTAACACCGGTAAAGTCAAAAAAGTTTGTGAACATTATTTAAATATGTACTTTGCAATGTTTTCATTATGTTTTTGTTTTAACCTAAATATAATACAAAAAACAACGTTTAAAATAACTTTCTCATTCAACAGAATTGCTGTACGTTATGTCAAAATTTTTCTGTATCAATTTAAAAACCTGTAAACACGTTATCTCAAAAAGTCATTTTGCCATTTAGGCCCTTATTGTGTGCAACTTATCTGTTGTAGTTTAATTTACACATAATCGCTTGTTATCTCATAAAATCGGATAAAACTCTAAGCTAAACTAGACTATAAATTTATAGTGGAAATGTAAAGTGGAAATTAATGTATATGAAAATAATTAGACTGGAGCGGGGATACTAAACAATATATTACGGTAAATAGGCGATTTTACCAAGCCTCAGCTCAGTTAAGGAACGCACCGCAACTTTCTTCATTCGTTGCCTGCCTTAAGGGACAATTTGTTGGCAAAGTTGAGCTGTGGAACCCGGGCACATATTTCATTTAGTTTCTATACGCCTTGAAACTTTAACGTAAAACTTTATTTCGTCCTCGTTCATCCATATCGACGAAAGAATGAAAGAAATACTTAGAGTTCAAAATAGATTACCGCCAAGTAAAGAAATTCATTTTATTGACGTTAATAACCAAACTACCGAGGCCCTGTAACATAAGTCCATATCAACACAAATATGCTATACGAAGGCAGGGTAAAAGGTCCGGGGCCTGAATTAAAAAAGAACACTTTTTTGGAATAATTTGAACTTATTTCTCAACAATATCTCTATTTAGTTCTATACACTTTTTTCAACAATGTTCTAAAGTGGTTATATAAGACTGGTAAGCCAATTAGTCGAACTACTCAAAGCAGCCATTTACAGCATCGCTGACTCGGTTGTTGTCTGTAAATCTTTTTTCACTGAGCGATTTTTAAGGTTATAAACGATTTGGAAGTCTTTGGTAGTTAAAGCGTGACAACGTGGTGAAAGAGAAGCAATTTTAACGTCAATTCTTTGTTTTTAGTCATTGCAACAATTTACGCGTGAGTTGGTGCATCGTCTTGGTGAAACAGCACTTACTTTTTCGCTAAATGTGGGCGTTTTTTTATTACGTTGTTTCAAAGATGCAGTAGGTTTTCATTGTACTGGCCAATAATAATTTTCCCCTTTTTAATGTAGTTATGGAAGATTATTCTTCGGTTGCCCCAGGAAACTGTCGCCCCAGAAAACTGTCGCCATAACCTTACCAGCAAGAAGAATTGACTTTGCCTTCTGTGGAATCGCTTCGCCTTTCGCTTTCAATTGTTTTGTTCTGACTGTTGTTTGGTCTGACGTGCCTTGCGGTAAACCAAGTCTCATTAACGGTTATGAATCGACGCAACATACGGTTGGATGTCGTGTATACTGTGCCAACAATCGGTTGAAATATCCTTTCAACAGTGTTTTTGATCAGATGTCAGCAAACGTGGCACCCGTCTAGCGCATAGTTTTGTCATGAACACAAATGTTTCTGTAAGATATTGTGCAACAGTCTCACCTGTCTCACTCAGTTTTATTCTTTGTATAGACTTCGTATTTTGAATAACTAAGGGGCTGATCTAAATTTAAAACGAGATATACGACTTACGAAACTACAAATACTGGGGCGCACCTTTAACTGTAAGTAAGGGGCATTTTAACAGTTTAAAAATAGATATTGTGTCAATAAGTGAAGAGTGTGCGTGAAAAAATGATTTTGACTGGATCCATTGGAAAGAAGGAGTAATTGGTTGGTTACCTCCTACGCGCCCTTCACACTGATTCACCAGCGATCGAGGTGGTAGCAGGAGGAAAATACCAGGCGGGGGTACATAATTAGATTGAAGAAGGAAGAAGGTATGTGGTGATCAACAGGCTATCTAAGAAAAGGAAGAAATTGCAAGCCTATCAATGTCTTGTTCCTGAAACAAGGATCTTTGTAATAAATTATTCTCATTTTCTTGATTAATAAGTCTGTATCATCTGCATGTAGCAAGGAACAAATTAAAATTTCATTTGTTAAGCTGTATTCCCGAGGTCACTCTGGTTTTTCCATGCTCACAACCTGTCATCAATATTTAATTAAACAAGTTCAGGAAAATACACCGACCCTGTCTAACATTCTTGTTTACTGGATTGTAACCTGATGTGCCTACCATCCAAAGCCAGGACTGTAGATGAATACTTCGTGGGTTGAGACGTGTGTCGTCCGAATATGAGATAGGGGCCGGAACAGGTATATGTATATATAAACCTACTTCTTGTAGTGAAGAAGAAGAAGAAGACGAAGAAGAAGAAGAAGAAGAAGAAGAAGAAGAAGAAGAAGAAGAAGAAGAAGAAGAAGAGGAAGAGGAAGAGGAAGAGGAAGAGGAAGAGGAGGAGGAGGAGGAGGAGAAGGGCAGGAGTAGGGTGGAGAAGGGTCGGAGGAGGAGGAGGAGGAGGAGGAGGAGGAGGAGGAGGAGGAGGAGGAGGAGGAGGAGGAGGAGGAGGAGGAGGAGGAGGAGGAGGAGGAGGAGGAGGAATTCCCAGCATAAAGTAATATAGGAATTACGAAAATTGTTATGTGTATAACAAATACACAACCCAACATACATAATACTAGCCCATTAAACTAACTCCTCGTTTCACTGTAAGCAAACGTTTGTAGCATATACCCACGGTTACTAGACTACACGTACACGGTAGGGGCCACCAACAGTATGCGCAGTGGCAAGGCCCGCACATGCCGTCATGCGGACACCAATTATTAACTGACGGGAACGTCAATTTCAGTTTCCGTGTGCGTTTACATGTAAAGTAGTGGCGTTTTATAAAATTTGGGTGTGTAACTATGGTGTGTTGTGCGATTGCTGGTTGTACGAACCATGATAGACATAAGAAAGGATTAGGAATTAATTTTCACCTCTTTCCTAAAGACAATTAAAGAACATCGAAGTGGATAAATGCTTGCAAACGGGTCGATTCATTTGCCGTCCATATCGCTGGCGTGTATTTAGTGCATTTCGATGGATCAGACTATATACCCAATTTAAAGAGTGAGCTATTAAATCTCCCTAAAAAACGTGTGCTAAAGCCTAATGCTGTTCCTCATTTAACTTTGCCGTTGTGTAGTGCCTTAGTAAATTCTAGTAGTTCAACTTGCGTCAAACGTAAAGGACAAAAAAGCGAAATAATCACAAAGAAGTACAGAATCTTGTACAGTTATCAATAAACAGTGATACAGACAACATAGAAGTGCATGAAGATACATGCAGTTATAGAACACAGGAATGTTGTAGTGTCGATAAACTGTCTGCAGAATTAGACTCCGTGAGGTGTGAAAATGAAAAGTTAAAACTATAAATAAGTAACCTGCAAGAAAAACTAAATTCAGCAAATTCTGAGTTATCGAAATTTAAAAAACTGTCATATTTTCTGCAAGTCAGCAACAAGCCCTCTTAAAAGGGAGATGCTCTAGTTGGTCGTCTGACGATATTGCTAAGGCTGTTACGTTACGCTGCATATCGTATATAAAGCCCTGGGTTTTGTGAGAGATTTACTAAAATATCCCCTCCCCAGTGAAGTTACCTTCAAACGGCGTCTTAGGCAATTTACCGTTTTACCGGGATTTATAGATTTGAGTATTAATATTTTTAAAACTCAAGCAAGTCTGTTTAGTTATTTTGAGAGAGATGTTGTACTAAGCTTCGATGAGATGAAAGTTAACAGCGATCTTTGTCTCGATCAAATAGAAGAAAAAATCATAGGGCCTCATAGCAATGTCCAAGTCATGGTTATAAGAAGTTTAACCGGGAAGTGGATGCAACCCATATTCTATAACTTTGACATTGCAATGACAAAGGAACTGCTTATGGAAACATTCAGATTATTGAAAACACTGGATTCAAAGTTAGAGCATTTGTCTGCGACATGGGACCTTCAAACAGGAAACTGATGACCGATTTGAGTATCTCGTGGGATAAGCCGTCTCTGAAAAATCCATTCAGTGAAGACAGAAACATATTTATGGGTTTTTTGTGATGTACCACATGCTCTGAAGCTACTACGAAATCGCCTGCTTGACGAGGAATACATAGAATATACTAGAATGTGGAAAATTTGTGACAAAAGAAGCATTCATAAAGTTAGTTGAAATGCAAAGTGGTGAAAGAGACTTGCAGTATGCACACAAATTATCTATGAAGCACATTCTTGTACCTGGGACTGAGAGGCAAAATGTGAGGAAAGCCACTGAACTGTTTTCACTTACAGTTGGAAAAGTAATACTCTATAATTTTCCCGAGTTCACCCACGTAGGAGACACTGTAATAATTTTAAACGATGGATTTGAGGTGTTAAACTCTCGATTGCCAGTGTATGGACCGTACAAACTGAAAAGTGCTTACGGCAACTGTCTCCAAGAACAGGATGATGCTTTGAAAAAATTATATCGCCTTATCCTCGTCATGAGAGTAACTGGAAAACATAAACCAAAAGAACAACTTCTGCCTTTTCAAAAGGAGTCCATATACTTATGTCCATAAGTATCCTATGAGGTCTCTTTAAAGATTTAAAATCTGAAAATTACACCTACATTATGGCATCTAGATGTAAACAGGACATCCTTGAGAACGACTTTTCTCAAATTCGAGGATTAGGGCGATTTTATGACCACCCCTTGCCTACCATCGTAACACAAAGAATTAAATCAATAATTTTAAGCCGTCATGGTGATGAAGTGATTAGTAGTGAAAACTGTATATCTAATACAGAAGTTCAGACTCTGAGCGCAGATATTATGTCTGTAATTACCCAAGACTCAGTTCCTTTGTTATGTGAGTATGATATTGATGACGATGAAAACGAAAGGTCCACGCAACTCAAACACACTGACAAAGGCTGTGATGATGATGGTGGTGATGATGATGATGACTTCACAGCTGCCGTTGCTGGCCTCATTAAACATTTACCACATAAAAATGAAAAAGTACTAACACACGAAACATTGAAGAAAACATAGAGTTACTGGAAATAATCGCCGGTTACATCGCATACAGGGTAAGGAAGAAATATTCAGGAAAGGCTAACAAGTATGGATGTATAAACCGAGACATATCTCTTTCAGGAAAGAACTGGCTGGAAACAATATCAAGGGGATCATTAATGAAACCCACGCAAGAGTGTGTTGATAGTGTCAGGGAAATGGAAGAAGAATTTGCTCGTTTTCATGGTGGCTTGTAAACCAGTTTTCTGGTGTTTATAGATAACTAAATGACAGAATTAAAAGTAAACATCCTGACATCGATGAATTTTTAGTTCAGTTCTTTGTAAGGATGCGTACATTTATTAGAATAAAACGAATAAATAAAAGTAGAGACAAGAGAAGACGGTCGGACAGTGAGGGTAGGAAAAAAACAAAGAAGTTTAATAAAGTGGTGCACTAGTGGTATGTGCCGGATTCTGTGATTTCCTTCACCGTGTTGTTGTGTTCAAGTGCTCGTGCAGTTTCCTTGGTGTTTGTGAATTCGTAAATTATGTGTGTAGTTTGGTTAAAACTTACCAACTTCAAACAGAGATTTTTGTCGCTATACTTGCATTTATTAGTGTATGGAGTGCCTCTTACGTGTATTTTCTGTTCTTGATAGGATATTGTCTGTTAACTTGTATTTATTTCCTCTTGGTTTTAAAATTTTTCTTGTTAAAAAATATTTGGTTTAGTTTTGGTCAACTCAGAATTGATTCCAAATATACTTTTTCTCTCGGTTATACGGCGCTAATGTTTTCCCTTTCAGATGTAACGATTGAGTAATTCGTTCCTCTTCTCCCTTCAACGAATTTTTGACCAATTTTTCTAATTTCTGATTGGCCGATTCTGCTACACTTGGGATTATGGGATTTTGTATTATTTCAAATAACTGATTTTTTAACTTCCAGTACAAGTTACGCTCTAATTATTAACTAATTTCGCTTAATTTGATTTACATAGTTGTATTCCTTACTTAATTACAAACAATTTGATATCCCTTTTGCCATGCCATATTTATGTTACTTATTTTACATTTAAAAAAACTCGGTTTATAGACCCTTTAGGTATCTGATTTTCACAAAATCATGTCAAACTTCTTTAAGTTTCTTATTACATTGTATCATTACTAAAAAAAGAACATCCACTTAATAATCATGACTTGTTTTTTGTTAATTAACATTGATTTGTTTTTTTGTCAGTTGACTTTACTACTATTTTTAATATTCAACCCTTCTGCCTAGGTCATCCTTTTTGTTCAGTTTAATTTTTTCTCAAACATTGTTTAGCACCTTCTGATATTCCAAAAAATATGTTTACAGTCCTGAAAGATAGCTTATTTGTTAAATCTGTTGTTTGATACTAATTTACATTATTTGGTTTTTCTGTTATTAATTTTGATAATAGTTGGTTGAATTTAGCAGTGGCCTATGTCATGGTTTCACATTAATTACTATGTTACATTTTAGTTCATTAATCTTTTTTTTGTTAGGACCCTTGTTACATACTACTAATGCTTAACTGTTTTATTACATTTGAATTATATCTTTTCTCATCCTCTTATTACTCTAAGACAAATTATAAACATTTTAACTTGGAATCATGGTTCCATGACTTATATACTACTTAATACCTAACATAAAATTCAACTTTTAAACTAACTTTGCATTAGTTAACCACAACATTGGGAACTCTATATAATTAATTAACATAATAATAAAACAAACTCCTTTCTACTCCTTCTACCTTTCTAATGTTTAGTTATTTCTAACTAGGTTCATTTATCATTCTTTTATGAATGTTTTTATTCCCTTTTATGGTTACCATGAAATGACAATTGTTCTTCACTTTCATAGTAATATTCTAATGTGTTCAGGGGGTGTGGGGAAAAATTAATTATCAATGTTAAAGTTTAGCTCTATTATACTTTCATTACCACTTAATTTGTGATAGTAGGTTTTGAATACATTTGTGTTATCATGTGTTTTGTCCATGTTTATGCATGTTCACACTTACACTGAAACTGTTAACCTGATTATTATTAATTATATTTTGGTTTGTTTACTCACCATTTCACTTTTATAATTAATCTCACTACTATTCCATTTTAATGTAATTGCTTATTATCAATTACATTCGTTTGAGAACACTACACCTTGTAGTGCATCTTCACATGTCACTTCCACTGATTTTTACACTATGTTTGTTGTCATGAGAAGAATTTAACTAGACCATCTAGTTGTTCTCATCTGACTATTGACAATTACCCTTCCGTCATCACATCACTTTTAAAAACTTAATGTTATTAACAATGTTTACTTAAAACTATTGTACAATGTTTTTTTTTTGTTTGGTTTCTGTATTGTACGTCAGGGGTTTTAGATTGTAATTTAATTATATTTATTTTGGCTTTTATGTACTAAAGGTTCCTATTTTGTGGGTCCCCTTGGTTTGTTGCATTACAATATATATGGTTGGTAATATGGTAGCGAGGAGTGTTATGGTTACCTGCTACTCCATTCACACATTGGTTCACCGACATGATCAAGGAGCGTAGTGGGAGAGGACTGTCCAGGCAGGAATAAATGTATAGGGTTAAAGAAGGAACACGATATGTGGTGGATCAAGAGGCTGTCCATGGGAAGGAAGAAATCGCAAGCCCGCCGAACTCTGGATTGAGAAGAGAGGAGGAGAGATGTCAATCAGAAGTGACGGGGACAACCCCCTTCAAGTGGGGTAGAGATAGCAAGGTAACCCCAGGCGGGGGACAGCGAAGGTGATGATCAGCAACAAATACGCGTTGATGATCAACTTACCTAGCTTGCGGGTCATTACCTTGTTGGCAAGTATCGGAAACAGAGTCCAGACGAGCTGACGCTCTCGTTCTGACTGTTTGGGCATGGGTACTCCACATGAGTCGAAAATCAAGGTGGACACCGAGGTATTTTGATTTATCTCTACCAGGGAGGGGGCAAGTACATCCTGCCGAGTCTCACTCGTCGTTGTGGTTCCTCACGGCGCTTCGAGAATAGCACCGCGGAGTTGCTGGTCTCGTTCACGATCAACTTACCTAGTTTGCGGGTCATAGCCTTGTTGGCAAGTATCGGAAACAGAGAGCCCAGACGAGCTGACGCTCTAGCTCTGATTGTTTTTGGCATGGGAACGTAAGGTGAGCCGAATATCAAGATGGACACCGAAGTACTTGACTGCTCTCTACCAGGGCAAATACGTCCTGCCGATTCTCACTCGCGCTCGCGGTTCCTTCCGGTGCTTAGAGAATAGCACCGCGGTGCTCTTGGTTTCGTTGCCACGGCAACTTTCCAGTTATCCGTCCAGGTCATAAACGCATCGTTTGCGCGCTGGAGGCGTATGAGCGCCTTGTTAGCGTTCTGATGGGCGGTATAAACCGTCGTGTCATTGAAAACACGTCGAACTGAATTCCAGCCTCTCTGGATACGTTTTTGATGTAGACTGAAAACAAGAAAGGCCCTAAGACGCTACCTCGACCACCTCGGAAGAGACGTGGTCGTCTACACAGAACGTCGTCTCCGTTAGAAAGCTAGCAGTCTGGGAGATGTCCGCTTGAAGTTACATTAGAATAATGAGCAAAAGAATTGCAATAACTGACTCTACTAAAAAAAACACCCTCTTTCTTAACCAGTGCCTGCTAATATTTAATAATATTAAGCAATATGTTGAGAGTTTAGTTTGTTTCATTACCGCTGAGAATTCCAATAGTCTGGAGAATACGGCACGTCAAACATCTCTGAAATGTTCTCGCCTAAAGTTCCAAATATTAATTAAAATGGCAGTTGCTTCATAAATCATTCCGCAATTTGTTTGCTCTTGTTTGCTGTCGCAAACAAGTCTGTCACTTAAAGTGTGCGCGTTTTGCGTCACGTGTCAAATTAGGAACGCGTTCAGCGTAACTTTGACGATTAAGTGTGACGTTTACACGTGATCTCAAGACAAGCACAGGTGTGTGAAACTGCCGCATAGAGAATTTTGTACTAGTAAAGTTTATGAATGTTGCATCCACCCGCCAAGATTCCTACTGGCTGTCAGCATGTTAAGATAATTATAGTGTTCTTCACTGTTTAGAAATAAGAGGCTAGCACCCCAGTAATGTTATTTCTTAACGTTCGTCTCATTATTTCGTAAATTCCTAAATCTTTCACAGTTGAAAGGATTCCTAAATTCCTAAAGCCGGCGTCCACATAGTTGGAAACATTATTGACCGGGCCATCGCCTAGAGTGTATGGTGATAGACGTTTTGGCCTTACCATCGGAAACCATCGTCAGTGTCCCCTCGGTGACAATTGGCACGATGTTCGCCAATTCACTCCAGTCATGAGATAGAGACTGTATATTTTGTTTAAGAAAAGTCACTTAAATAGAGTTCTAAATATATCTTCTTCTTCTTCTAATACTTCCTATCCGTTTCGGATGTTGGACATCATACAGACTATTTTAACTTTCTGTACTGCTGCACGGAATAAGTCAGTTGTATTCATGCCAAACAAGGCCCTAAATTTCTCAGCCATGAGATTCTCGGTCACCCAACTCCTCTCTTTCCACGTACGTTTCCCTGTAGTATGGACTACAATAAGTAAAATCTCTGTTCATTTCTCATGAGATATCACAGATACTGAAGCTTTCTTATCTTCACTGTATTAATAACTTCCTTTTCTTCCTCATCTTTCTAAGAACTTTAACATTATTTATATGTGCTGTCCATGAAACGTTCAGTATTCTACGGTAAAGCCACATTTCGAAAATTTCCAATTTTTTGGTTGTGGCTTTAGTCAAAGTCCAAGATTCTACACCGTAGAAGAGGACCGAGAATACGTACCAGCATAAAAGTCTCATCTTTGTTATTTCTTAATGTTTGTATCATTATTTCGTAAATTCCTAACGCTTTAGCGGCCGGCGTCCACACAGTTGGAAACACTATTGCCCGTAGTCTAGAGTGTATGATGATGGACATTTCGACCTCACCATCGACGGCCATTATCAGAGTCGGTAACAATTGGCACGCTGTCCGCCAATTCGCCCCAGTCATGAGATAGAGACTGTGTATTCTGTTTAGGAAGGCCCAATTATATAGACTTTTCAAATTTATATTTATATATATTTCTTAAAGAAAATACATTGTCCCTAGCTCATGAATGGGGTGAATTGGCGGACAGCGTACCAATTGTTACCGACACTGATGATGGTCTCCGATGGTGAGACGGAAACGTCTGTCAGCATAGACTCCAGAGCACGGTCTAACAGGCTGACCAATCATGTTTCCAACTATTTTGTACATTGCTTGATGTCTGTGTAGAGTAATTTCTATGTCTATATCACTACGATGTTGTTATACTAGTTTTATACTACACACTGGTAATAAGATACTAGTTCTTTTTTGATCGAAACTGGCTCATGCTCTGATTTGGAAACTGACAACAACAGTTAAAAATGTCGAAAAGACAGCAACCGTGTCTTCAGAGATTTCAGAGTAATATCACATTTAGTTTAACTGGGGCATTCACGCGTGCTGCCATCTATCAGTGCCATTTTGAACTATGTTCTACATAAGTTTCCTTGAACCTCTTTGTAACCAATGTAATCAAAATGGCATGTGGTGTAAACAGCTGATGCAGGCTGCCTTCTAGTTTTGTATACATGGAAGTGATTGTCTGAAGTTGTGTTACACGTTTCTTGAGGAATTTTTCTGAATTTTTGAAATATTTGACTGTGAATAAACATATAAAGCTGTATATAAGTTTTATTGGATCATGGTGTGTGTTTTTTATGATGGAAAAATACTAGTTAAGGAAAGTTTTTTTAGATCATTTATCAAATAAATTTCCAGACCTGCTTGAAAGTGAAAATAAAGATGTTGTTGGTATAACAAGTGACAATAGTAACAGTACTATTTAAGAAATATTTTAGTGATTGCAGGAAATAACTCAAATTAAGTAATATGAAATAATGCACTATTTTATAATTTCAGAGAAAAATTCCCCTACACATGCTTGTATTTTTATTTAACCCACCAATAAACTGGGGTGGTAAGCTAACGAAATTTAGACGTATCTGTGGAATGATACATAGGTACCTGAAAGACAAAACACGGAACGATACCCGAATGAAATTTTACAAAACTGTGGCTGTCCCCACATTCCTGTATGCTAGTGAAACATGGATTGGTAAAAGGGACGTACAGAGGATTCAGGCAGCTGAAACGAAATTTATAAGAGAAACGCAAGGTTGTTCTCTCGTGGACCGGATATAGAAGGAGGATATTAAACGCAAATTAAACATTGTATCATAGCGCTAGAAGATTGAAGACCACAGAAGGAGATGGTATGAACACTTGAATCGCATGCCTGATATCTGTTTACACGTGACTGGTTTGGATTATCACCAAACTGGGAAGACAGCTGTCGGTAGACAGATGAGGGGATGGGTTCCGGACAGGTCTTTGGCCTAAATCCTTGGAGTGGCGATGATGATGATAACAATAATGATTATGATGAACAAGGTAATGTTCGTCTCATTATTTCATAAATTTTAGATCCATGCTTTTTGGTATCCAGGCCACTTATATGTATATAAATAGTAAAACAGTTTTACCTTTTTCTTTTCCGTCTGGTGGCCTTTATCCTTTACAAAACTCTACGCGTTTCGGGACATATGTCCCATCATCAGGAATATCCCTTGGTGAAGTTCGTCAATAGTTAAAATATTAAAAACAACTTTTATACAACTTTACACATCACAATAAATATAAATATAAACACAAAAACCCATAGAAACCCCCAAACGTGAGAACACACTCGATATCGCTGGTGCGCACCACGAATTACTGTAGTCGACTGCTGTGCTCATGTTGTTATAGGTCGCGCACTATGGACCTTGTTTTGTATTCTTATCGCTGTGTCGTACAGTGGATTTGATTGGAATGTAATTGTTCATTAAGAAGGACCTCTTTTGTGTTTCTATCTTTATAAGCCTTATAAGTTATATTTCGAATTCTTCGACAGCATTCATATAACTTCCCTTTCTGCATACGTTGAGGGGTTGAAAGTTCGTCATGAAATCGGTATAATTACGGTTTTCGTCCATCAGATGGCCCGTAATTTGACACAGTTTTACTAAATCCTTTTTTAGGTAAATGTTCTTTAAAGCGTTTTTAAAGGGTCTACCAATTTGGCCAATGTAGAAACTATCACAGTCATCGCACATTATCTTATAAACGCCTGTCTTGTCCTCAACTGATTTTGAATTTTTAGGTAGGAGTATCTTATTAACGTTGTTATTAGTTCGGTAAGCAATTTTTATATTTATCTCACCGAATACTTTGTTTAAATTTTGTATAGGGTGTTACGATATTCTGATGCTACATACCTAACTCTATTTCTATTGCAAGAATTACAAGAAAATAATCTCCATCCAGAGGATTCCATCATAGAAGGCATTCCACAGGTCGGGGCCCAAGATAGAGCCCTGAACTACGCCTCTTGTTATTTCTGTGCTGCGTGGACCATCTGCTGTGTCGTACCGGAGCTCCTTGTCTCTCAGGTAACTTTGTATTATCCGGAGCAGGTAGTCCGGCGCTTGAAAGACGTCCTTCAAAGCCGCTAGCCAGTCTGTCCATCTGGCCGAACTAAAGGCGTTGCGTACGTCCAGTGTAGCGAGCAGCACCGTCCTTCTGGAGAAGTGATTACCCCGCTGGGCCACCTGGACGGCATTCAAGATCTCCTGTATGGCTCCAATGGTGGATCTGGCAGTTCTGAACCCGTACTGCCTCGCTGACACATCATCCCGCAAATGTCTCATAGCCGGTACTAGGCGAGGCCTGAGTAGACGTTCCAGTAGTTTCCCCGCCGTGTCCAGCATACAAAGAGGTCTGTATGCCGACGGGAATTCGGGTTGCCCTTCCCTTTGCTGAATAAAACTATAATAATAATGAAGATCACGAGAGATGGAACAGCAGTAATGAAAATAAAATATTGGTACAACAATTACGTAAAGCTCTTGAAACCTCAAGAGAGTCACTCAACAGTAGTCTTGACTAGCCGAGCAGGTGCAGCGTCTTGGTCAAGGCCGAGCAGTCAAGAAACCTCTAGATTGTTCGAGCACTTGTAACTATACAAATTTTGGCGGAACGTCTCCAAAAGAATGGAAAAATTATTCTGGAACTTCTGCGGGACCACAGCAGCTGCCGATTTAGTTAGTTACATCTGACGAGATTGTGAGTGCGGATCAAGTGATTGTGTAAAGTGATTGCTCTGTCAAAATTAGTGCGAAAACCCTAATACACTAAAAACTCGTTTATCCGAATCACGTTTATCCGAAAATCCGGTTTATCCAAAACAAAATTTGTAGAAATATTAAAAGACATTGAAAAGTGCACGTAGTTACAAGAAGAAGACGTATCCGAGTGGATGAATTCGGAAAAAGACAATCCAGGATATCAGCTGTCATCCGATGACGAAATTGTTGCCCAATGTTCACAACAGCCCGGTGAGGACAAAAGCTCTGACGATGATGTGGAAGAGAAAATTGGAATCAACCATACAGATGCAACATGAATGTTTGAAGAGGTACTGTCGTATTTGGAGCAACAAGACGAAACTTCCGCTGCAGAACTTCTAACAATGAAACGACTTCGAGATCGGGCAGCCAGAAAACGAACTTCAAAGCTTAGGAAAAAATAAATAAATAAATAAATATAAAAAACTATGCTTGATTATTGAACGAACAAGCAATTGGACTGTTCCAGTAATGTAGAAACGATAATTTACAGTACGGTGCCGTTTTATAGTAGGCCTATATTGTGTCATATTCACTGTAAGTAAGTTTTAATTTATTATTATTAAATAAAGCTACTGTATTTACATATGTATTATTATTTAAATAGAAGTTTTGGTTTATCCGAAATGTCGTTTATCCGAAACGGGCATGGTCTCATCAAATTCGTATAAACGAGTTTTTAGCGTAGTTAACATAATTATTGCGTGTAGAAAAAATTAAATTGTATTATTGTATAAGAGTACCTTGTCGATTTCAAATTGTTATTTGTGACTAATTGAAGTTGATAACTAGGGATTCCATTGGTGCCTGTATTTTGCTTCCAATGTACAACACGACGATCCGTGAGACCGGCGTAATAATATGTGTAAAGTGCAACAACTATTTTTTTACTTAAATCTTGATTGTTCTGTATTATTCTTTATGTTTATTAATCTTTCTGTAAAAATATGAAGGCAATTTAAAAGAAAATAAATGTAACAGTTTAACACCGGTAAAGTCAAAAAAGTTTGTGAACATTATTTAAATATGTACTTTGCAATGTTTTCATTATGTTTTTGTTTTAACCTAATTATAATACAAAAAGCAACGTTTAAAACAACTTTCTCATTCAATAGAATTGCTGTACGTTATGTCAAAATTTTTCTGTATCAATTTAAAAACCTGTAAACACGTTATCTCAAAAAGTCATTTTGCCATTTAGGCCCTTATTGTGTGCAACTTATCTATTGTAGTTTAATTTACACATAATCGCTTGTTATCTCATAAAATCGGATAAAACTCTAAGCTAAACTATAAATTTATAGTGGAAATTTAAATTGGAAATTAATGTATATGAAAGTAATTAGACTGGAGCGGGGATACTAAACAATATATTACGGTAAATAGGCGATTTTACCAAGCCTCAGCTCAGTTAAGGAACGCACCGCAACTTTCTTCATTCGTTGCCTGCCTTAAGGGACAATTTGTTGGCAAAGTTGAGCTGTGGAACTCGGGCACATATTTCATTTAGTTTCTATACGTCTTGAAACTTTAACGTAAAACTTTATTTCGTCCTCGTTCATCCATATCGACGAAAGAATGAAAGAAATACTTAGAGTTCAAAATAGATTACCGCCAAGTAAAGAAATTCATTTTATTGACGTTAATAACCAAACTACCGAGGCCCTGTAACATAAGTCCATATCAACACACATATGCTATACGAAGGCAGGGTAAAAGGTCCGGGGCCTGAACTAAAAAAGAACACTTTTTTGGAATAATTTGAACTTATTTCTCAACAATATCTCTATTTAGTTCTATACACTTTTTTCAACAATGTTCTAAAGTGGTTATATAAGACTGGTAAGCCAATTAGTCGAACTACTCAAACCAGCCATTTACAGCATCGCTGACTCGGTTGTTGTCTGTAAATCTTTTTTCACTGAGCGATTTTTAAGGTTATATACGATTTGGAAGTCTTTGGTGGTTAAATCGTGCCAACATGGTGAAAGAGAAGCAATTTTAACATCAATTCTTTGTTTTTAGTCATTGCAACAATTCACGCGTGAGTTGGTGCATCGTCTTGGTGAAACAGCACTTACTTTTTCGCTAAATGTGGGCGTTTTTTTATTACGTTGTTTCAAAGATGCAGTAGGTTTTCATTGTACTGGCCAATAATAATTTTCCCCTTTTTAATGTAGTTATGGAAGATTATTCTTCGGTTGCCCCAGGAAACTGTCGCCCCAGAAAACTGTCGCCATAACCTTACCAGCAGGAAGAATTGACTTTGCCTTCTGTGGAATCGCTTCGCCTTTCGCTTACAATTGTTTTGTTCTGACTGTTGTTTGGTCTGACGTGCCTTGCGGTAAACCAAGTCTCATTCACGGTTATGAATCGACGCAACATACGGTTGGATGTCGTGTATACTGTGCCAACAATCGGTTGAAATATCCTTTCAACAGTGTTTTTGATCAGATGTCAGCAAACGTGGCACCCGTCTAGCGCATAGTTTTGTCATGAACACAAATGTTTCTGCAAATGTTGTGCAACAGTCTCACCTGTCTCACTCAGTTTTATTCTTTGTATAGACTTCGTATTTTGAATAACTAAGGGGCTGATCTAAATTTAAATCGAGATATACGCCTTACGAAACTACAAATACTGGGGCGCACCTTTAACTGTAAGTAAGGGGCATTTTGACAGTTTAAAAATAGATATTGTGTCAATAAGTGAAGAGTGTGCGTGAAAAAATGATTTTGACTGGATCCATTGTGGAAAGAAGGAGTAATTGGTTGGTTACCTCCTATGCGCCCTTCACACTGATTCACCAGCGATCGAGGTGGTAGCGGGAGGAAAATACCAGGCGGGGGTACATAATTAGATTGAAGAAGGAAGAAGGTATGTGCTGATCAACAGGCTATCTAAGAAAAGGAAGAAATTGCAAGCCTATCAATGTCTTGTTCCTGAAACAAGGATCTTTGTAATAAATTATTCTCATTTTCTTGATTAATAAGTCTGTATCATCTGCATGTAGCAAGGAACAAATTAAAATTTCATTTGTTAAGCTGTATTCCCGAGGTCACTCTGGTTTTTCCATGCTCACAACCTGTCATCAATATTTAATTAAACAAGTTCAGGAAAATACACCGACCCTGTCTAACATTCTTGTTTACTGGATTGTAACCTGATGTGCCTACCATCCAAAGCCAGGGCTGTAGATGAATACTTCGTGGGTTGAGACGTGTGTCGTCCGAATATGAGATAGGGGCCGGAACAGGTATATGTATATATAAACCTACTTCTTGTAGTGAAGAAGAAGAAGAAGAAGAAGAAGAAGAAGAAGAAGAAGAAGAAGAAGAAGAAGAAGAAGAAGAAGAAGAAGAAGAAGAAGGAGAAGAAGAAGACGAAGAGGAAGAGGAAGAGGAGGAGGAGGAGGAGGAGGAGGAGGGGAGGAGTAGGGTGGAGAAGGGTGAAGGAGGAGGAGGAGGAGGAGGAGGAGGAGGAGGAGGAGGAGGAGGAGGAGGAGGAGGAGGAGGAGGAGGAGGAGGAGGAGGAGGAGGAGGAATTCCCAGCATAAAGTAATATAGGAATTACGAAAATTGTTATGTGTATAACAAATACACAACCCAACATACATAATACTAGCCCATTAAACTAACTCCTCGTTTCACTGTAAGCAAACGTTTGTAGCATATACCCACGGTTACTAGACTACACGTACACGGTAGGGGCCACCAACAGTATGCGCAGTGGCAAGGCCCGCACATGCCGTCATGCGGACACCAAGTATTAACTGACGGGAACGTCAATTTCAGTTTCTGTGTGCGTTTACATGTAAAGTAGTGGCGTTTTATAAAATTTGGGTGTGTAACTATGGTGTGTTGTGCGATTGCTGGGTGTACGAACAATGATAGACATAAGAAAGGATTAGGAATTAATTTTCACCTCTTTCCTAAAGACAATGAATTAACATCGAAGTGGATAAATGCTTGCAAACGGGCCGATTCATTTGCCGTCCATATCGCTCGCGTGTGTTTAGTGCATTTCGATGGATCAGACTATATACCCAATTTAAAGAGTGAGCTATTAAATCTCCCTAAAAAACGTGTGCTAAAGCCTAATGCTGTTCCTCATTTAACTTTGCCGTTGTGTAGTGCCTTAGTAAATTCTAGTAGTTCAACTTGCGTCAAACGTAAAGGACAAAAAAGCGAAATAATCACAAAGAAGTACAGAATCTTGTACAGTTATCAATAAACAGTGATACAGACAACATAGAAGTGCATGAAGAGACATGCAGTTATAGAACACAGGAATGTTGTAGTGTCGATAAACTGTCTGCAGAATTAGACTCCGTGAGGTGTGAAAATGAAAAGTTAAAACTGTAAATAAGTAACCTGCAAGAAAAACTAAATTCAGCAAATTCTGAGTTATCGAAATTTAAAAAACTGTCATATTTTCTGCAAGTCAGCAACAAGCCCTCTTAAAAGGGAGATGCTCTAGTTGGTCGTCTGACGATATTGCTAAGGCTGTTACGTTACGCTGCATATCGTATATAAAGCCCTGGGTTTTGTGAGAGATTTATTAAAATATCCCCTCCCTAGTGAAATTACCTTCAAACGGCGTCTTAGGCAATTTACCGTTTTACCGGGATTTATCGATTTGAGTATTAATATTTTTAAAACTCAAGCAAGTCTGTTTAGTTATTTTGAGACAGATGTTGTACTAAGCTTCGATGAGATGAAAGTTAACAGCGGTCTTTGTCTCGATCAAATAGAAGAAAAAATCATAGGGCCTCATAGCAATGTCCAAGTCATGGTTATAAGAAGTTTAACCGGGAAGTGGATGCAACCCATATTCTTTAACTTTGACACTGCAATGACAAAGGAACTGCTTATGGAAACATTCAGATTATTGAAAACACTGGATTCAAAGTTAGAGCATTTGTCTGCGACATGGGACCTTCAAACAGGAAACTGATGACCGATTTGAGTATCTCGTGGGATAAGCCGTCTCTGAAAAATCCATTCAGTGAAGACAGAAACATATTTATGGGTTTTTTGTGATGTACCACATGCTCTGAAGCTATTACGAAATCGCCTGCTTGACGAGGAATACATACTAGAATGTGGAAAATTTGTGACAAAAGAAGCATTCATAAAGTTAGTTGAAATGCAAAGTGATGAAAGAGACTTGCAGTATGCACACAAATTATCTATGAAGCACATTATTGTAGCTGGGACTGAGAGGCAAAATGTGAGGAAAGCCACTGAACTGTTTTCACTTACAGTTGGAAAAGTAATACTCTATAATTTTCCCGAGTTCACCCACGTAGGAGACACTGTAATAATTTTAAACGATGGATTTGAGGTGTTAAATTCTCGAATCTCAGTGTATGGCCCGTACAAACTGAAAAGTGCTTACGGCAACTGTCTCCAAGAACAGGATGATGCTTTGAAAAAATTATATCGCCTTATCCTCGTCATGAGAGTAACTGGAAAACATAAACCAAAAGAACAACTTCTGCCTTTTCAAAAGGAGCTTCTGATGTCCATAAGTATCCTGTGAGGTCTCTTTAAAGATTTAAAATCTGAAAATTACACCTACATTATGGCATCTAGAAGTAAACAGGACATCCTTGAGAACGACTTTTCTCAAATTCGAGGATTAGGGCGATTTTATGACCACCCCTTGCCTACCATCGTAACACAAAGAATTAAATCAATAATTTTAAGCCGTCATGGTGGTGAAGTGATTAGTAGTGAAAACTGTATATCTAATACAGAAGTTCAGACTCTGAGCGCAGATATTCTGTCTGTAATTACCCAAGACTCAGTTCCTTTGTTATGTGAGTATGATATTGATGACGATGAAAACGAAAGGTCCACGCAACTCAAACACACTGACAAAGACTGTGATGATGATGGTGGTGATGATGATGATGACTTCACAGCTGCCGTTGCTGACCTCATTAAACATTTACCACATAAAAATGAAAAAGTACTAACACACGAAACATTGAAGAAAACATAGAGTTACTGGAAATAATCGCCGGTTACATCGCATACAGGGTAAGGAAGAAATATCCAGGAAAGGCTAACAAGTATGGATGTATAAACCGAGACATATCTCTTTCAGGAAAGAACTGGCTGGAAACAATATCAAGGGGATCATTAATGAAACCCACGCAAGAGTGTGTTGATAGTGTCAGGGAAATGGAAGAAGAATTTGCTCGTTTTCATGGTGGCTTGTAAACCAGTTTTCTGGTGTTTATAGATAACTAAATGACAGAATTAAAAGTAAACATCCTGACATCGATGAATTTTTAGTTCAGTTCTTTGTAAGGATGCGTACATTTATTAGAATAAAACGAATAAATAAAAGTAGAGACAAGAGAAGACGGTCGGACAGTGAGGGTAGGAAAAAAACAAAGAAGTTTAATAAAGTGGTGCAGTAGTGGTAACTGGTAGATAATCTTACAACTTTGTTCCTAAATAAAGGTAAGCATTACAAGTTTTAGTAACCATTAAAAGACTATAGAAGTGCACTGTATGCCTTTGCTGAGATCGATAATTGATGTTTTACAAAGGCAAATTGACATTTTTTGTTGCGGTCTTATTTTTTACTAATTAAAAAACACTATAAGGAATTTTTATTTTCATTATTATGCAGCAATGACTAAATAAATACTATTTATATCGTAGCTATTAAGTATTATTAAATAACAACAAAGCTGATGATAACGGGGCTAGTGCAGGCGATCATTGTACTGTGAGAGTTGTTGGTGTCCGTGGTGTCCAGCTTACGTCATCACTCACACCAGACCTGCGCGCAACCCCTACCGTCTAGTCTAGTAACCGTGCATATAACCTATTACTGCCTTGGCTGTGGTAGCATCAGTGCTATTAGATTTATAGAGTAGACAAATATGGTACAATGTGTACCGTATCTGAATTAAAAATGTGTAGGCCTAAACATTGTACAGCCGGAATAATAATAAAAACTTCACATTATTGATGCTTAATACATCATCTTGTAATGTAACTGCATTACTGGTTTCATTTTGTATTTTGACGGGGGGGGGGGGTTCTGTTACAACAAAAGGTAAATAATGATAATAATATCTACTTAAACACAGTCATATTGAAGGCAAAGCAACAGAGCTGCCACACAGGACGTAATGATGGATTATTAAATGTGAAAACATTTTGGTGTTGCAACACGTACTCACAATGATTGATGGTATTTGTGAGCAACAGCTGCTGCATAACTGACTATACATTATACTGTATAGGCCTATGTGCATGGAATGATTCTGCCCACTATACAGTATGTATATTGTAATATCATCAAAAATAAGATCAATAATACATATGTTGTGCCGTTTATATTACTATTTATTATTTTAATTTTATTTAATAAAAAAATTTTTATTAATCAATTAAATTCTTTTTATATTATTTTATATTCAGTTTTATTAATTGTATTATATTTCTTATTAAATTCTTTATATTTCTGGTTAATTATTATTAATTACTTAGTATTTATCTTTATTTATTCTTATTCAACCTTCGTCGGTTGAATACAAATTAATTCAAAATAATGTTTTGGTGAAGACCCAGTTCGACGTGGTTGTCGACTCGGCTCATATAGGCTATCACCTCTTTTGGTTCCTTCCAACGATATTCAGCAATTAACTCCCCTTTCTCCACTTGAAATTCCTTAACTAAGTAATTTTTTTATAAATAAAGCTCTGGTTTAATTTAATTAATACATTTTTTATTCTTTATCAATCGTATTACGACTCACACGACGACTGAGTCGTTTGCCCGCATTCGACTCTTTCTCTGTTCGGCAGTTACAGATTACGGTTTTATAATTTATGTTAATTTTTCAAGGGTCCTTTTATACTGCTATTGAAAAGTCAGAAATGCTTAAGAAGTACAATACCTCACAAATATTAAGAAAGAATCTTACTTAATATTACAAATAATGTCAAACGGTTTGAATATAAACTACAATTATTTTACTTGAAGACCGAAGGCTTCACCCAAAACGGCGTCGCTTTCAGATTGAACTAGTGATGACAAAAAAAAAATGGCCGCTTGCTCACCACCTCAAATATATGAAATTAATCGTCCCAGTTTTCTTTTAAAATATTTAAGTTTGTTTATAGTGTTCACTGAAATTATGCCGGATTCTGTGTTTTCCTTCACCGTGTTGTTGTGTTCAAGTGCTCGTGCAGTTTCCTTGGTGTTTGTGAATTCGTAAATTATGTGTGTAGTTTGGTTAAAACTTACCAACTTCAAACAGAGATTTTTGTCGCTATACTTGCATTTATTAGTGTATGGAGTGCCTCTTACGTGTATTTTCTGTTCTTGATAGGATATTGTCTGTTAACTTGTATTTATTTCCTCTTGGTTTTAAAATTTTTCTTGTTAAAAAATATTTGGTTTAGTTTTGGTCAACTCAGAATTGATTCCAAATATACTTTTTCTCTCGGTTATACGGAGCTAATGTTTTCCCTTTCAGATGTAACGATTGAGTAATTCGTTCCTCTTCTCCCTTCAACGAATTTTTGGCCAATTTTTCTAATTTCTGATTGGCCGATTCTGCTACACTTGGGATTATGGGATTTTGTATTATTTCAAATAACTGATTTTTTAACTTCCAGTACAAGTTACGCTCTAATTATTAACTAATTTCGCTTAATTTGATTTACATAGTTGTATTCCTTACTTAATTACAAACAATTTGATATCCCTTTTGCCATATTTATGTTACTTATTTTACATTTAAAAAAACTCGGTTTATAGACCCTTTAGGTATCTGATTTTCACAAAATCATGTCAAACTTCTTTAAGTTTCTTATTACATTGTATCATTACTAAAAAAAGAACATCCACTTAATAATCATGACTTGTTTTTTGTTAATTAACATTGATTTGTTTTTTTGTCAGTTGACTTTACTACTATTTTTAATATTCAACCCTTCTGCCTAGGTCATCCTTTTTGTTCAGTTTAATTTTTTCTCAAACATTGTTTAGCACCTTCTGATATTCCAAAAAATATGTTTACAGTCCTGAAAGATAGCTTATTTGTTAAATCTGTTGTTTGATACTAATTTACATTATTTGGTTTTTCTGTTATTAATTTTGATAATAGTTGGTTGAATTTAGCAGTGGCCTATGTCATGGTTTCACATTAATTACTATGTTACATTTTAGTTCATTAATCTTTTTTTTGTTAGGACCCTTGTTACATACTACTAATGCTTAACTGTTTTATTACATTTGAATTATATCTTTTCTCATCCTCTTATTACTCTAAGACAAATTATAAACATTTTAACTTGGAATCATGGTTCCATGACTTATATACTACTTAATACCTAACATAAAATTCAACTTTTAAACTAACTTTGCTTTAGTTAACCACAACATTGGGAACTCTATATAATTAATTAACATAATAATAAAACAAACTCCTTTCTACTCCTTCTACCTTTCTAATGTTTAGTTATTTCTAACTAGGTTCATTTATCATTCTTTTATGAATGTTTTTATTCCCTTTTATGGTTACCATGAAATGACAATTGTTCTTCACTTTCATAGTAATATTCTAATGTGTTCAGGGGTGTGGGGAAAAATTAATTATCAATGTTAAAGTTTAGCTCTATTATACTTTCATTACCACTTAATTTGTGATAGTAGGTTTTGAATACATTTGTGTTATCATGTGTTTTGTCCATGTTTATGCATGTTCACACTTACACTGAAACTGTTAACCTGATTATTATTAATTATATTTTGGTTTGTTTACTCACCATTTCACTTTTATAATTAATCTCACTACTATTCCATTTTAATGTAATTGCTTATTATCAATTACATTCGTTTGAGAACACTACACCTTGTAGTGCATCTTCACATGTCACTTCCACTGATTTTTACACTATGTTTGTTGTCATGAGAAGAATTTAACTAGACCATCTAGTTGTTCTCATCTGACTATTGACAATTACCCTTCCGTCATCACATCACTTTTAAAACTTAATGTTATTAACAATGTTTACTTAAAACTATTGTACAATGTTTTTTTTTGTTTGGTTTCTGTATTGTACGTCAGGGGTTTTAGATTGTAATTTAATTATATTTATTTTGGCTTTTATGTACTAAAGGTTCCTATTTTGTGGGTCCCCTTGGTTTGTTGCATTACAATATATATGGTTGGTAATATGGTAGCGAGGAGTGTTATGGTTACCTGCTACTCCATTCACACATTGGTTCACCGACATGATCAAGGAGCGTAGTGGGAGAGGACTGTCCAGGCAGGAATAAATGTATAGGGTTAAAGAAGGAACACGATATGTGGTGGATCAAGAGGCTGTCCATGGGAAGGAAGAAATGGCAAGCCCGCCGAACTCTGGATTGAGAAGAGAGGAGGAGAGATGTCAATCAGAAGTGACGGGGACAACCCCCTTCAAGTGGGGTAGAGATAGCAAGGTAACCCCAGGCGGGGACAGCGAAGGTGATGATCAGCAACAAATACGCGTTGATGATCAACTTACCTAGCTTGCGGGTCATTACCTTGTTGGCAAGTATCGGAAACAGAGTCCAGACGAGCTGACGCTCTCGTTCTGACTGTTTGGGCATGGGTACTCCACATGAGTCGAAAATCAAGGTGGACACCGAGGTATTTTGATTTATCTCTACCAGGGAGGGGGCAAGTACATCCTGCCGAGTCTCACTCGTCGTTGTGGTTCCTCACGGCGCTTCGAGAATAGCACCGCGGAGTTGCTGGTCTCGTTCACGATCAACTTACCTAGTTTGCGGGTCATAGCCTTGTTGGCAAGTATCGGAAACAGAGAGCCCAGACGAGCTGACGCTCTAGCTCTGATTGTTTTTGGCATGGGCACGTAAGGTGAGCCGAATATCAAGATGGACACCGAAGTACTTGACTGCTCTCTACCAGGGCAAATACGTCCTGCCGATTCTCACTCGCGCTCGCGGTTCCTTCCGGTGCTTAGAGAATAGCACCGCGGTGCTCTTGGTACGTTGCCACGGCAACTTTCCAGTTATCCGTCCAGGTCATAAACGCATCGTTTGCGCGCTGGAGTCGTATGAGCGCCTTGTTAGCGTTCTGATGGGCGGTATAAACCGTCGTGTCATTGAAAACACGTCGAACTGAATTCCAGCCTCTCTGGATACGTTTTTGATGTAGACTGAAAACAAGAAAGGCCCTAAGACGCTACCTCGACCACCTCGGAAGAGACGTGGTCGTCTACACAGAACGTCGTCTCCGTTAGAAAACTAGCAGTCTGGGAGATGTCCGCTTGAAGTTACATTAGAATAATGAGCAAAAGAATTGCAATAACTGACTCTACTAAAAAAAACACCCTCTTTCTTAACCAGTGCCTGCTAATATTTAATAATATTAAGCAATATGTTGAGAGTTTAGTTTGTTTCATTACCGCTGAGAATTCCAATAGTCTGGAGAATACGGCACGTCAAACATCTCTGAAATGTTCTCGCCTAAAGTTCCAAATATTAATTAAAATGGCAGTTGCTTCATAAATCATTCCGCAATTTGTTTGCTCTTGTTTGCTGTCGCAAACAAGTCTGTCACTTAAAGTGTGCGCGTTTTGCGTCACGTGTCAAATTAGGAACGCGTTCAGCGTAACTTTGACGATTAAGTGTGACGTTTACACGTGATCTCAAGACAAGCACAGGTGTGTGAAACTGCCGCATAGAGAATTTTGTACTAGTAAAGTTTATGAATGTTGCACCCACCCGCCAAGATTCCTACTGGCTGTCAGCATGTTAAGATAATTATAGTGTTCTTCACTGTTTAGAAATAAGAGGCTAGCACCCCAGTAATGTTATTTCTTAACGTTCGTCTCATTATTTCGTAAATTCCTAAATCTTTCACAGTTGAAAGGCTTCCTAAATTCCTAAAGCCGGCGTCCACATAGTTGGAAACATTATTGACCGGGCCATCGCCTAGAGTGTATGGTGATAGACGTTTTGGCCTTACCATCGGAAACCATCGTCAGTGTCCCCTCGGTGACAATTGGCACGATGTTCGCCAATTCACTCCAGTCATGAGATAGAGACTGTATATTTTGTTTAAGAAAAGTCACTTAAATAGAGTTCTAAATATATCTTCTTCTTCTTCTAATACTTCCTATCCGTTTCGGATGTTGGACATCATACAGACTATTTTAACTTTCTGTACTGCTGCACGGAATAAGTCAGTTGTATTCATGCCAAACAAGGCCCTAAATTTCTCAGCCATGAGATTCTCGGTCACCCAACTCCTCTCTTTCCACGTACGTTTCCCTGTAGTATGGACTACAATAAGTAAAATCTCTGTTCATTTCTCATGAGATATCACAGATACTGAAGCTTTCTTATCTTCACTGTATTAATAACTTCCTTTTCTTCCTCATCTTTCTAAGAACTTTAACATTATTTATATGTGCTGTCCATGAAACGTTCAGTATTCTACGGTAAAGCACATTTCGAAAATTTCCAATTTTTTGGTTGTGGCTTTAGTCAAAGTCCAAGATTCTACACCGTAGAAGAGGACCGAGAATACGTACCAGCATAAAAGTCTCATCTTTGTTATTTCTTAATGTTTGTATCATTATTTCGTAAATTCCTAACGCTTTAGCGGCCGGCGTCCACACAGTTGGAAACACTATTGCCCGTCGTCTAGAGTGTATGATGATGGACATTTCGACCTCACCATCGACGGCCATTATCAGAGTCGGTAACAATTGGCACGCTGTCCGCCAATTCGCCCCAGTCATGAGATAGAGACTGTGTATTCTGTTTAGGAAGGCCCAATTATATAGACTTTTCAAATTTATATTTATATATATTTCTTAAAGAAAATACATTGTCCCTAGCTCATGAATGGGGTGAATTGGCGGACAGCGTACCAATTGTTACCGACACTGATGATGGTCTCCGATGGTGAGACGGAAACGTCTGTCAGCATAGACTCCAGAGCACGGTCTAACAGGCTGACCAATCATGTTTCCAACTATTTTGTACATTGCTTGATGTCTGTGTAGAGTAATTTCTATGTCTATATCACTACGATGTTGTTAGGCCTATACTAGTTTTATACTACACACCGGTAATAAGATACTAGTTCTTTTTTGATCGAAACTGGCTCATGCTCTGATTTGGAAACTGACAACAACAGTTAAAAATGTCGAAAAGACAGCAACCGTGTCTTCAGAGATTTCAGAGTAATATCACATTTAGTTTAACTGGGGCATTCACGCGTGCTGCCATCTATCAGTGCCATTTTGAACTATGTTCTACATAAGTTTCCTTGAACCTCTTTGTAACCAATGTAATCAAAATGGCATGTGGTGTAAACAGCTGATGCAGGCTGCCTTCTAGTTTTGTATACATGGAAGTGATTGTCTGAAGTTGTGTTACACGTTTCTTGAGGAATTTTTCTGAATTTTTGAAATATTTGACTGTGAATAAACATATAAAGCTGTATATAAGTTTTATTGGATCATGGTGTGTGTTTTTTATGATGGAAAAATACTAGTTAAGGAAAGTTTTTTTAGATCATTTATCAAATAAATTTCCAGACCTGCTTGAAAGTGAAAATAAAGATGTTGTTGGTATAACAAGTGACAATAGTAACAGTACTATTAAAGAAATATTTTAGTGATTGCAGGAAATAACTCAAATTAAGTAATATGAAATAATGCACTATTTTATAATTTCAGAGAAAACTTCCCCTACACATGCTTGTATTTTTATTTAACCCATCAATAAACTGGGGTGGTAAGCTAACGAAATTTAAACGTATCTGTGGAATGATACATAGGTACCTGAAAGACAAAACACGGAACGATACCCGAATGAAATTTTACAAAACTGTGGCTGTCCCCACATTCCTGTATGCTAGTGAAACATGGATTGGTAAAAGGGACGTACAGAGGATTCAGGCAGCTGAAACGAAATTTATAAGAGAAACGCAAGGTTGTTCTCTCGTGGACCGGATATAGAAGGAGGATATTAAACGCAAATTAAACATTGTATCATAGCGCTAGAAGATTGAAGACCACAGAAGGAGATGGTATGAACACTTGAATCGCATGCCTGATATCTGTTTACACGTGACTGGTTTGGATTATCACCAAACTGGGAAGACAGCTGTCGGTAGACAGATGAGGGGATGGGTTCCGGACAGGTCTTGGGCCTAAATCCTTGGAGTGGCGATGATGATGATAACAATAATGATTATGATGAACAAGGTAATGTTCGTCTCATTATTTCATAAATTTTAGATCCATGCTTTTTGGTATCCAGGCCACTTATATGTATATAAATAGTAAAACAGATTTACCTTTTTCTTTTCCGTCTGGTGGCCTTTATCCTTTACAAAACTCTACGCGTTTCGGGACATATGTCCCATCATCAGGAATATCCCTTGGTGAAGTTCGTCAATAGTTAAAATATTAAAAACAACTTTTATACAACTTTACACATCACAATAAATATAAATATAAACACAAAAACCCATAAAAACCCCCAAACGTGAGAACACACGCGATATCGCTGGTGCGCACCACGAATTACTGTAGTCGACTGCTGTGCTCATGTTGTTATAGGTCGCGCACTATGGACCTTGTTTTGTATTCTTATCGCTGTGTCGTACAGTGGTTTTGATTGGAAATGTAATTGTTCATTAAGAAGGACCTCTTTTGTGTTTCTATCTTTATAAGCCTTATAAGTTATATTTCGAATTCTTCGACAGCATTCATATAACTTCCCTTTCTGCATACGTGGAGGGGTTGAAAGTTCGTCATGAAATCGGTATAATTACGGTTTTCGTCCATCAGATGGCCCGTAATTTGACACAGTTTTACTAAATCCTTTTTTAGGTAAATTTTCTTTAAAGCGTTTTTTAAAGGGTCTACCAATTTGGCCAATGTAGAAACTATCACAGTCATCGCACATTATCTTATAAACGCCTGTCTTGTCCTCAACTGATTTTGAATTTTTAGGTAGGAGTATCTTATTAACGTTGTTATTAGTTCGGTAAGCAATTTTTATATTTATCTCACCGAATACTTTGTTTAAATTTTGGGTAGGGTGTTACGATATTCTGATGCTACATACCTAACTCTATTTCTATTACAAGAATTACAAGAAAATAATATAAATAGAGTTAGGTATGTAGCATCAGAATATCGTAACACCCTACCCAAAATTTAAACAAAGTATTCGGTGAGATAAATATAAAAATTGCTTACCGAACTAACAACAACGTTAATAAGATACTCCTACCTAAAAATTCAAAATCAGTTGAGGACAAGACGGGCATTTATAAGATAATGTGCGATGACTGTGATAGTTTCTACATTGGCCAAATTGGTAGACCCTTTAAAAAACGCTTTAAAGAACATTTACCTAAAAAAGGATTTAGTAAAACTGTGTCAAATTACGCGCGCCATCTGATGGACAAAAACCATAGTTATACCGATTTCTTGACGAACGTTCAACCCCTCCACGTATTCAGAAAAGGAAGTTATATGAATGCTGTCGAAGAATTCGAAATATATAAGGCTTATAAAGATAGAAACACAAAAGAGGTCCTTCTTAATGAACAATTGAATTTCCAATCAAATCCACTGTACGACACAGCGATAAGAATACAAAACAAGGTCCATAGTGCGCTACCTATAACAACATGAGCACAGCAGTCGACTACAGTAATTCGTGCTGCGCACCAGCGATATCGCGTGTGTTCTCACGTTTGGGGGTTTTTATGGGTTTTTTATGTTGATATTTATATTTATTGTGATGTGTAAAGTTGTATAAAAAGTTGTTTTTAATATTTTAACTATTGACGAACTTCACCAAGGGATATTCCTGATGCTGGGACATATGTCCCGAAATGCGTAGAGTTTTGTACAGGATAAAGACCACCAGACGGAAAAGAAAAAGTTAAAACTGTTTTACTATTTATATTTCATAAATTGTTTCATATATGTTGAGAAATTTGTTGACTATGACGATAAATTATATTTTATCCTAAACACTGAAAATTGACTACTAGTTTTCCTTAGGTCGAAATTGTCCCAGGCTCTATGTAGTTATATCGGAGAGCGCGCGCGCACGAACACACACACACAATCACATATAAATACTGACAAAATTGCTAAGACATATTACCGAGGTACACGGTTTTACATCGCCCTTAACAATTGACGTAGAGCGAGATAAATGTCGTGTCTGTTTCAACGGACCAAATTAATCCCGTTTGGATCGTTTCGCACACGGGGCAGTCGCAGGTGTTTTTCTTGCAATCAGTTATGTACGTCACTGCTATTACTGAACCAATTAAGCGGAGATCTGTAAGTGGTTTTTACACTCTTGTCAGACAGATAAAGTGGAGATTTATATTGACTATATACAACTAACAATAATTACAACATCGCTTTCGGCAATAATTGCCCTCATCATCTTCTACAGATGATCATACCATTTTCATCCACAAGTTAAAACAATTGAATTTATATCTTTTACTTCTAGTTCTGCTCTTATAACATTATTCCTTCTTCTATCTTAGAATGTTTAGCTTACAGTATTTCGATGATACTGCAGCACTCTGAATCTTGTCGCATTCCTGTTTCGTCATTACCCACACTTCACTGCCATTCCAATTGTATCAAAAAATTTAATTCTTTTGCTGTGTCTTGTTTTATTTCTAAGCTTACTATGAATCATTCTACAAGGAGGAGGAGGAGGAAGGAAGGAAGAGGACGACGAGCAGAAGGGGAGGAGCAGCTGAAGGATGAGGAGGAGTAGAAGAGGAAGACAACTGATAATTACTCAGATACAAACAAAAGCGTCGACTACGATATTTTAAAATAAAATCTTCTATCTTACGATGTTTAGTTTAAAGTATTTCGATGAAACTACAACACTCTGAATCTTGTTGCATTCCTGTTTCGTCATTACCCACACCTCACTGCCATTGCAATTGTCTCATAAAATTTAATTTTTCTGCTGTGTCTTGTTATATTTCTAAGCTTAGAATAAATCATTCTACATGGAGGAGGAGGAGGAGGGGAAGTAAGAGCAGGACGAGCAGAAGGAGGAGGAGGAGGAGGAGAAGAGCAAGAGAACTGATAATTACTCGAATGGAAACAAAAGCCTCGTCTAAGATATTTTAAAATAATATCGACATGCTCATGTTTGTTATAGTAGGAACAAATAGGTCTATGCACGTAGGACTACTTCACGTTGCATAGGCAATGGTGCTGAAGAACAGAAACAGAAGAGTTGTTTGATATTACAGACGCATTGGGAATTTATAAACATATTTATTAATTTATTTTAAACATACCAATACCTGATTAAATTACAAAAACCAACAATTCATACGTCTCCTCCCTCCTAGTATAATGCATGTCGGTGGTGGTTCACACACACAGGCACACACACAATGACTTACACTGTAAACAATTCAGTCGGGTAGGTGTACGCTCTGGACAGGCTACGGCGTGTACACGCTTGTACTTTCACGCACAACATTTTTAAAAGTATTTATCCTACTCTTTTTATACTGATTACTTACAAAATACTGCCCTGGATGATGAAGAAGAAGAAGACAACTTGTAATTACTCATAAGGAAACAAAATCCGCGACTACCACATTTTAAAATAAATTCGAGGTGCTCATGTTGGTACAGTAGGCAGAAATAAGCCTATGCACGTAGACCTACTTCACGTAGCATAGGAAATGCTGAAGAACAGCAACAGAAGGGTTGTTTGACTTTAAAGACACATTGGTAATTTATATGTGGTAAGTGTAATTGTAATATTTCATGAAACTAATTGGTCGTTTACACTCTGTGCAAAATATGAATAATATGCTACAGTACCGCCCTGGCTGTAGTAGCAACAGTGCTATTAGATTATAGATTAAATAAAGATGGTACAGTGTGTACTTCCTCTAAAATTAAACAGAATTAACTTCACGTTAGGCTAAAACCTAAATACTTGAAACCACTGTTAGAAGTATCATGACTTACGGCTCAGACGTTTGGACTACTAATAAACACACAAGAACAAAATTAACGGCAGCAGAGATGGACTTTTGGAGATGTTTGGCAAGAGTATGCAGACATGAGAAAATTAGAAATGAAGTCATTAAGGATAGAATGAATGTGAAAAATTTAATTGTTGATTTTATCCAATACAAAACAATTACAATCGTATGGACTCACGAAAAGAATGGCACAGGAAAGATTGCCAAAGAGAGTTATGGAATGGACCCTACTAGGAAGAAGGAAAACAAGAAGACCGCCTATCACCTGGACAGAATAAATTTAGAGTATATTGAGGGAACGAGAAATTGAAGAAGATTTTAGGAAGAACAAACAGCAGTGAAAGATTAGTATTCAATCACTTCTGAAATCTTTGGTTTCGAAAAATGTGTAAACATTGTACAGCCGGAATAATAATAAAAACTTCACGTTATTGATGCTTAATACATCATCTTGTAATGTGACTGCATTACTGGTTGCATTTTGTATTTTGACAGGGCAGGGTTCTGTTACAACAAAACACAAAAAATGATGATAATATCCACTTAAACACATTACCGTCATATTGAAGGCAAAGCAACAGAGCTGCCACACAGGACGTAATGATGGATTATTAAATGTGAAACCATGTTGGCGTTGCAACACGTACTCACAATGATTGATGGTATTTGTGAGCAACAGCTGCTGCATAACTGACTATACATTATACTGTATATGTGAAATGATTCTGCCCACTATACTATATTGTTACGCCATTACAGAACATTCTACATGTCTCTCGGCTATCCCAGCTGTAATGTTGTGTGCGTACATGCGACACAGTGTTACGTAATACGGAACAATCTCGTACATTCGATATTGTTGTTCGACAATCTTCTCAACTAGCCCAACGGTTGATACTTCCAAGGCTCTGATTGATACTTCAGAGCCAAGGCCGCTCTGAAGTATCCTCTGGAATTTACAAGGTTTATTAAGTACGCCTATTATGGAACCTTGCAGACTATTAATACCCCAAGCCCGCCGCTTAGTTTTCAGTTTTATGTCGGGCGAATTACACAGTGCGTCTCAAGTAGTGTATTACTGAAAAGTGATTACAGTGCGGAATTCTTTATATTTGATATTAATATTTGTGAGGACAGATTAACGTGAATTATTGTACTAGTGTAATCTTGTTGAATAACTTGTTGATTACAAACTGTTAATTGTGATAATTAAAGCTGGTGATTAGTGACTTCATTGGTACCTTGTATTTTGTTTTCCACTGTACCATACGACGATCAAGGGAGTATGTAGTAACGATATGTAACAGTGTGTAGTAGAAATGGAATAATTGTGTAATGTTGCACGTCACTGTGAAGAAGGTGAAAAGTTTCGGTTTTTTAGATAGTCTATGCTATCATTCTCTTCTTCTGCTGTAATTATTAGATTATGTTTGTTCTTGTGTTTTTTGATACGGAATTAGAGAGATTTTCAGTGCGTGGATGTCTGATGTTTATTGCATAAGAAAATGTAATTGACAGTATAGTTTGTTTCTAACCAGTTTAAGTACAACTGTAAGAACAACTGTAACCAGTTTAAGGACAGCTAGAAACGAACATTTCTTAATATTGTATAAATAAAAGCTTTGCTGGAAAATGTAAAATAAGTGAAAATATGTTAAATGTTACTGCGAACGGCACTTGAATATCACCAGGTCTAAAACTAAAAACTGGGCAGCTTCGAATCCAGTATTTATAACTTCGCAGCCTTGCATTGTAGTCAGATAGAGAGCCTGGATGCCTGCAGGGTAGTCAAGTAATGTCTGGAAGGGGTAGAACGTTTAGAAGAAGGCAACCTTACACAACTCGGCCGCGCAGAATAATCTTCGTAAGACGGCAACAGCCACGCGGGCCGTGTGTCCAGAATCACTCAGGCACTCAGAGATCTGGTACTATTTATTTCATCAGCTTAACACTATATTATTATCAGTCACGTATATTTTTGAAGTTTATTAGATATAAGCTAAGCAAAAAAATACAATAACTTAGATTCTATGACTAAATAATTTGTGTTTAAGTCAATAAGGTTATAATTTTAAGCATCACCATTGAAGTATTTGAAAATTGTAATTGTACATTTTCTGCTTTATAACTCCTTTTTGCAATGAAATAGTAGTGTAATATATAGTAATCTGATATTCGAACTTGCCATTATAGTAAATATATTTAGTTATATACTAAAAATGATTAAAAACTGGGCTGTTAGGCCGTGATCGTTTGCTATATAACAGAGCCACCGTCAGCAGTGTTTCGTATCCCACCCTTGGGGATCTTTTTCAACCTATTGATTTTACCCAAAAACAAATTTTTATTTGATTTGTTGTAAGATATCGCAACAACCTGTTTAATTATGATAATTAAAGCTGGTGATTAGTGACTTAATTGGTGTCTTGTATTTTGTTATACTGTGCCATACTATGATCAGAGAGAGTCCTTCGCAACAATACGTATGAACTAGTTCTGTATCTGAGTGAGCTTACCAGTTACTTACGTAAGATTTTTCCTTATCGTTAATGGGACATGTGTGCATTGCGACAGTTTGTAAATTACTGTCGGCAGGTTACAGCATTATCAGCA
This sequence comes from Magicicada septendecula, assembly GCA_034769895.1. Classification (NCBI taxonomy): domain Eukaryota; kingdom Metazoa; phylum Arthropoda; class Insecta; order Hemiptera; family Cicadidae; genus Magicicada; species Magicicada septendecula. The sequence continues at coordinate 287,312,693 of CM068373.1, read as the reverse complement.
ACACGTGTGGCAGTTTATATTGATTTACGATTCGGGTACTAGAGGTTGCGGCGGGCTTATATTGTCAGCTCCCGTGGTTACGGTAATTACTGAACTGTCGGGCACGCCAGCTAATACATCAATTAGGCGGTCAACCGCAGTACAACCGTATCATAACACGAACTATACAGCGCATGTATAATAATAACAGGTTTTGTCAGGTGGATCGTGTGTGTTGGTACCTTAGGCTTAGGTACGGCCGGCGTCAACTCGGTTAGAATTTGATTGATTACGCTCCGGGATATAAGGCCGTGGTCCACTACACTATGCCATGTGGTCCACACTACAGACGTTTCGGCCTAACGTTGGATGCCATCTTTAATGTAAAACGAGTCGAGTAACTTGTACGGGTTTTCACCATTTAACCACAGTACTTTGGCAAACGATTTGCCAGTCAGTCGACTATTTCCGCATACAACAGACGTTTCGGTCCCCACCGTAGGATGCCATCTTCAGTGAAAAACGACTCGAGTAACTGGTACGTTCTTCACCACTTATTAGAGTCGTTTTACACTGAAGATGTCCCCCAACGGTTTGGCCGAAACGTCTGTAGTGGACCACGGCATAATAGCCCGGAGAGTAGTCAATCAGGTTTCAACAGGGTTGTGGGTTGTTAACTCTTTCAGTAGCCTATTTTGACCGTTTCTGAGAAGTTCTGGGGACGACCCCACATTTGGGGATTAAAACGTTAAACGGTAATATTACGATGGAAACAGTCAGATTAGAAGGCTTTCCTAGAAATTTAAATTCTCAAATAAATACTGTGCATATTTTATAAGCTATGAATTACTAAGCTCTCTGGATTTGCAATCTAGATGTCACTAAGTGAATATTGTTACGATAATTACATAATGTTCCGACATTTCCAGAGAGCATTATATACGCTTCTCAACTAGCCCAGCGTACGGCATCTGTGTCAAGGCCGTCCACTCACGTAGCACTCCATACTATAGTAGTAACTTTGCGAATTATACCGGAACACCGCCAAAAAGATGGAAAATGTATACCTCAGACGAATGGCAATCCTAGATGTCACAAAGTGAATATTGTTACGATAATTACATAACGTTCTGACATTACGAGAGCGCATTATATACGCTTCTCAACTAGCCCAGCGTGCGGCATCTGTGTCAAGGCCGTCCACTCACGTAGCACTCCATACTATAGTAGTAACTTTGCGAATTATACCGGAACACCGCCAACAAGATGGAAAATGTATACCTCAGACGAATGGCAATCCTAGATGTCACAAAGTGAATATTGTTACGATAATTAAATAACGTTCTGACATTACGAGAGCGCATTATATACGCTTCTCAACTAGCCCAGCGTACGGCATCTGTGTCAAGGCCGTCCACTCACGTAGCACTCCATACTATAGTAGTAACTTTGCGAATTATACCGGAACACCGCCAAAAAGATGGAAAATGTATACCTCAGACGAATGGCAATCCTAGATGTCACAAAGTGAATATTGTTACGATAATTACATAACGTTCTGACATTACGAGAGCGCATTATATACGCTTCTCAACTAGCCCAGCGTACGGCATCTGTGTCAAGGCCGTCCACTCACGTAGCACTCCATACTATAGTAGTAACTTTGCGAATTATACCGGAACACCGCCAAAAAGATGGAAAATGTATACCTCAGACGAATGGCAATCCTAGATGTCACAAAGTGAATATTGTTACGATAATTAAATAACGTTCTGACATTACGAGAGCGCATTATATACGCTTCTCAACTAGCCCAGCGTACGGCATCTGTGTCAAGGCCGTCCACTCACGTAGCACTCCATACTATAGTAGTAACTTTGCGAATTATATCGGAACACCGCCAAAAAGATGGAAAATGTATACCTCAGACGAATGGCAATCCTAGATGTCACAAAGTGAATATTGTTACGATAATTACATAACGTTCTGACATTACGAGAGCGCATTATATACGCTTCTCAACTAGCCCAGCGTACGGCATCTGTGTCAAGGCCGTCCACTCACGTAGCACTCCATACTATAGTAGTAACTTTGCGAATTATACCGGAACACCGCCAAAAAGATGGAAAATGTATACCTCAGACGAATGGCAATCCTAGATGTCACAAAGTGAATATTGTTACGATAATTACATAACGTTCTGACATTTCGAGAGCGCATTATATACGCTTCTCAACTAGCCCAGCGTACGGCATCTGTGTCAAGGCCGTCCACTCACGTAGCACTCCATACTATAGTAGTAACTTTGCGAATTATACCGGAACACCGCCAAAAAGATGGAAAATGTATACCTCAGACGAATGGCAATCCTAGATGTCACAAAGTGAATATTGTTACGATAATTACATAACGTTCTGACATTTCGAGAGCGCATTATATACGCTTCTCAACTAGCCCAGCGTACGGCATCTGTGTCAAGGCCGTCCACTCACGTAGCACTCCATACTATAGTAGTAACTTTGCGAATTATACCGGAACACCGCCAAAAAGATGGAAAATGTATACCTCAGACGAATGGCAATCCTAGATGTCACAAAGTGAATATTGTTACGATAATTACATAACGTTCTGACATTTCGAGAGCGCATTATATACGCTTCTCAACTAGCCCAGCGTACGGCATCTGTGTCAAGGCCGTCCACTCACGTAGCACTCCATACTATAGTAGTAACTTTGCGAATTATACCGGAACACCGCCAAAAAGATGGAAAATGTATACCTCAGACGAATGGCAATCCTAGATGTCACAAAGTGAATATTGTTACGATAATTACATAACGTTCTGACATTTCGAGAGCGCATTATATACGCTTCTCAACTAGCCCAGCGTACGGCATCTGTGTCAAGGCCGTCCACTCACGTAGCACTCCATACTATAGTAGTAACTTTGCGAATTATACCGGAACACCGCCAAAAAGATGGAAAATGTATACCTCAGACGAATGGCAATCCTAGATGTCACAAAGTGAATATTGTTACGATAATTACATAACGTTCTGACATTACGAGAGCGCATTATATACGCTTCTCAACTAGCCCAGCGTACGGCATCTGTGTCAAGGCCGTCCACTCACGTAGCACTCCATACTATAGTAGTAGCTTTGCGAATTATACCGGAACACCGCCAAAAGGATGGAAAAGGGATACCTCAGACAAATGGCAATCCTAGATGTAAGCAATTAATATGCCTATAGTTTGTAGCTCATCTGCTACGCGGTAATTCAGTGACATTTGTACACTTGCAGTTATTCCAACCAGGTCGTCGACATATTCTAGCCTGTGGTCTTTCATCCTACACGTTTCAAATAAACATTCCTGCATCTCCCTCTTGTATTGTTTAATTCGTATTCTGTCGCTTATAGTACCACATTATTTACCCTTCTTAATAAATGTCATTTTCTGCTTTGCTTTTTTTTTATTCTCAAGTTTCGGGTTTAAAGCCAACCACGTTTCTCTTCCATATTTTAATATTCAGCTTTCGTCTTTTCGTCTTCTTCTTCTTCTTCTTCTCCTTCTCCTCCTCTTCAAGGATTAGGTTATGTAAACCTGTATCGGCACCCATCTCATCCTCGGACGATCCACGTCTCTTCTACCAATGGTTTTATAATTCAGTGCCGCTATCGGCAATCGATAATTCTGTAAACTGAAATAATCTCATTTATGTCCTTTACTTCGAGTAATTCTCTGATATCTTCATTCCTTATTCCATCTTGCAGTGTATAATTTAAAATATTTTGAAGTAACTGCATTTCAGCACTCTAAATTTTACCGCTCTCCTTTTTTGTCGTGATCCACGCCTCACTCCCATATGTCAATCTGGGTACTTCAATTCAAAATTATAAAATGTAATCCTTGTGCTGTGTCTTGTTTTATTTCTAAGATTACTATAAATCGTACCCAGTGGCGTAGCTAGGCGTTTTGGCGCCCGGGGCAAGAAGATCGTCGGCCGCCTCGCCTTCACAATTAAAAGGGGACAAAAGAGCAAAAATAAAGGCTCATCCAGTGAACAAAATACTTAATAAGTGCAAATGTGTAGACTTTTATATGAAAACACGTCCATAAAACGTCTTAACAATATTTGTTAAGTCAAAATAAAGAAATTTCATATTAAAAGTTTAATATTACCGGTATTCAGTTTGTATACATTCATTAGTAACAAATGTAGACTATAAAAAATGGAGTAATATAACAAATTTATAACATAAAAATGTTCTAATAAATATGCAAATTCCTTGTAGGTCTAAAGCGCATAGTAAGTCAAAACAATATCGTAAAGCAATATAAAGTTAAACAAAGAACTACATTAAAAGGAATAAAATAAATCACTTACCATTACAGGTTAATGGTTCCGTCTTATATTAATAAACACTTAATATTAATTTTTAATATTTAATAAATATTTAAAACAAGACATTCTAAAATGAAACTGTTTTACAGTAATTGTTGCAAAGCTGGTTATTAAATCACTATAATCTAAAGACGAAGCAATGTCGTTTTCAATTGAAAGTATCGCTAGATTTGATACCCTGTCCTGAGATATTGTTGATCGTAGGTACTATTTAATCAATTTAAGTTTATAAACTATCTTTCACAAGAAGACACAGACACAGGTAAAGTAAGAAAAATTTGTAAAGCTGTTGCTGGTGTTTTGTATGCTTTTAATCTCATTAAGGAAATGTACTGTAGCAGTCCCTGAGATGTAAAGTCCATTTGTTCTCCATTAACTTTTGCCTTTTTAATAAACGTACGACGTCTTTCAAGTCACTGAACAATTCTTCACTGTTTCGGTCATGTAGATACAGTTTTGCAAGCACTGTGCATTTCATATTGATTTGCGAAACCTGTTCCTTAAAATGTATATCCCCATCATTTACGTACGCCTCAAATTTACAGAGGAACTCAAAGCGTTTTTCTAACTCTTTTATGTTAGAAAGATTTGAAACGGCTTGAAATTTCAATGACAGTTTGTCCAAAATTACTATTACAGAACGTCGCATTTCTCGCTGAATGGTTAATGCAGAGTCATCTGCATACTCCCCTGGCATCGCGCGCTTTTTTCTTATCCTTTTTGTGATACTGACGCCCCATTCATTACATACCTGCTCTGCCTTAGAAATGACATTGTCACACAGCTCATTCCTCCAAACTTTTAATTTGTTCGTTAGCGTCTCCAACATTGTCAATGCTTGAATAAAGCTTATACCTTTGGCCATAGATTTTCTGTATTTTGTCCATAGAAGAAAGAATACCTGTCCAGAAAAAGAAGAAGGTAACAAAATTAAAGTTTTTTATCGCAATAATTATTCATGGTGTATCTTCTCCCGTATTGTTTCAGTCGCTGTATCCCTCAGTTTTTCCAGTGCAGCGATCGCTTCATCCAGCTGAGTTGATATTGCTTTCACCTCATCTGGTTTTGAGCTCTACCTGGTATCACAATGTCCTTTTAGTGTAATATTTACGAAGTCTTCAAGAACACTCCATCTATGAGTGGAACAGGAAAAGAAGGTGAATAGACGTTCTACTGTCCCAAAAAATGTTACTGCCTGAACACTTACATGAGCTCCATGAATACCAACCAAGTTAACTGAATGATTGTCACAAGGAACAAACACAGCTATTGGATTCAAATCTAATATTCTCTTTTGAACTCCTGAATTGATACCAGCCATTGTTGCTTGATTGTCATACGACTCAGCTCTGCAATCGCTAAAACTCAATCCATCTCTCTCAACTTTACTTGTAATGGCTTCTGTGATCCCCTCCGCTGTTTTTACTTCTAAAGAAATAAAATCTATAAAGGTTTCCTCGATATCAACAGAATTGCGTTTAATTTCAACAAATCTTATAATCTAAGACATTTGTTCTACATTTTCAGCATCTGATGTTGTGTCATATGTAATACTAAAGTACATCGCCTTCTTACATGCAGTAATAATATATTTGCGCACTCTTTCTCCTAACAGACTTATTATTTCATTTTGAATAGTTGGCGAAAGATACGATATACATCCTGATTTACGAGAGACTGAATCCAAATGAGATCTCATGACAAGGTCAAATTTAGCCAAGTATTTTACAAAGCCAGAAAGTTTCCTGGATTTGTATCGTTAGTAATTAACTCTCGATGTCCTCTCAGTGCCAGATTTTGTTGTGCAAGAGTTTTTACCGTGTTCCAGGATTTTTTTCCATGTCTTAGCTGCTTTACTCATTTGTTCCTGAAGTAGATCATCAATAAGTCCCCATCAATTTAAAGAACGTTTCAATTCTTTCCATTCCAAAAACGAAGACCAATAAGCAGGACAATTTTCATGATCCTGAATACGAGAATTTAATTTTCGCCACGACGAAAACCCATTTTCACTAATAAACTGACTTCTTTGATAATTTTTTTGTTTAAATAAATTGCAACAAAAAGAAATTAGAGATTTTTTAGTTGGAGAAAAAAACACATCCAAGTGTGATTTATCTTTTCGGCATTCGGCATGGTTTTATCAAACCAGTATTTGATTAAGGTTCGTCTATATTCATCTTCAGGAAAATGCTGTCCTTGTTCTGCAACTGACATGTTCCTCAATTTACCATTATATCTCGGAAGGATTCAGACATCTCGTTTAACCAAACTTCCATATTTTGCTGAGCAGCACCGAGAACACGGTCTACATTGTTGCTAGTAATGTTCTGTCCTTCATCGCCCGTAATTTGAAGACTGCACGATGCAACATCAACCATGGGACTAGAACAAACTGAATCTTGTAACTGTACTTTGACATTTTCACAGTTTGAAGTATTCACGTCGTTAACTTTACTGTACTTAACAAACTTTACTCGTCGCTAACAACATCCATTATATGATCGTAAGTTGACTTTCTTGTTAGTTGTAATATTCTGACACTCATGGTTCGATTTTCCTTGAATAAAAGATTTCATAAACTCTTTGGAACTTATTGTAGCTCTTAATCTTTCTTCCCTTCTCTTCCGAAACTGGGCGCCACTGAGTTTACTTCGTTTCATATCAGCTTCAAATAAAATTTAAAACAATTGATTTTCAATCATAGTATTAGTATAATGCCATACACGTGAAGTATTATACATATACCCAATACGCAAAAGACGCACAACACTACCGTTTATATCCAAGACGCACAAACTAAAAACAAACCGTACACTCCAGATACTCATGAACAACTGGTAATCAACACGTTCGCTACGTCGAACCGGGAAGAACTGCACATACGTAACCCACGTAATGTTTAGTTTATACGTTTACAAATAATATATTCGACTGTATACGAATAACAAATAAGAATATCAATGCAAAGCTAATACTGTATGCTCATAAGTTCTCCTTTGCGGCACAACTCACTACAAACTCGCAAGAAATACTGGAGACAGCAAGTGAGTACAAAGAGCATGAACAATGATACAAAACCGTACTGACTAAACGTCAAATCATCACTCGCACCCAAGATAACAAAACTTTAAAACAAGATTTAAAACAGCATGCACTATTTAAAAACACTGAGATAAGAAACCGCATAGACTAAACATCCGTCGCCAACTAAGCAATAATGAACACGGAGAATGAAATACTGTATTGTACAGAGAGGGACAGAGCCTCTGTTACAGCGTAATTTGTGGTCATAATGAACCGTAATTATAATTCTTGAGTAGAAATAGACTAATACCGTTCATTACGCAAGGTATGACAACAGCAAGCTGGCTGGTTACGCTTCTTTTATGAAAGGAATAGTCATATCAAAGAAACAAGTTGTTTGTACTTTTATAAACTGAAAACAATTGTATCAAGTCTATGCTCACTTTGCCGCCCTCCTGGCTATGCCGCCAGGAGCGGCTGCCCCCTTGGTACGCCTCTGATCGTACCACAATTATTCCTAAATTTCATTCACTTTTCTATTCACCTTTCTATAAATTAATAATCCTTATTTACATATTTATCTTGCCCTTTTGGATTACCTTAGGCTGAGGCTTTTGAGGCGTTCTGTATTTTTAGCTATGAGCTGAGTTTGCTTTTGGCGTTTTTTAAATTTCGTTTAACATCGTAACAGTATTGGTACATGATTCCATATACTAAATAATATATATATTGCAACAGTACACATGATATGAAGTTCATTTAAGTGGAGTACTAATGCAATATAACATTTTCTGATGGTCATATTAAAGTATTATATACATCAAGAAACGGACTGTAGCAGAAAGTGATTGAAATATATATATATATATATATATATATATATATATATATATATATTACAACAGTATACATGATATGAAGTTCATTTAAGTGGAGTACTAATGCAATATAACATTTTCTGATGGTCATAGACTTGTTTTAAATTGATTTTGTTCTTTCTTTGTAAAGTAGTCATAAGTTTTGAACCAAGCTATGTTAAAAAAGTATGTTATGTCAAAATGTTCACAATTTTATTCTATTTTATGTCATCTAAAATATTTGTGTGTAAGTGCGCGGGTTCGCGTGTGATTTACATTTTATTTAATAACTTCGAGGAAAATTAACATTTCGTTCTGAAACTTGGACCGAGTATTCTCATGGTTATAAACTACATTTTCCATATAATGAATTCTCCACACCTATAAATTTTATGTTTTTTTTTATGAAATCCGTCGTTTTTTATTATCGTTATCTCCTAGAAAGTAATAAAATTTGTAAATTAAATCTAGACAGGCCTTTGCAGAATCGGACAAAGTTTAAGCATGATTTCAGTCTATCTGTGTTTTCATCTGTGACGTTGCTAAAGTTTCAACCAATCAGAGGGTCTAAAATTTATTTGAGATGGTCCTCTGTCGAGAGCACTTCTCTCAGTTTTTTCTTAGGACTTGTCATAGAAACACGTACTCGCTGTCACGAATTTTCGGGACAAGACAGGTCGTATTTGTTTATATTTAGAAGTTGGTTCTTCGTAACCATTACCACTTAGACAACTCAAATAAAAAAATAGATCATTCTAGTGCTTTTTGCGTACAGTGGAAGATTTTTCTGGAGTAGGTGAACAATATTTGCCGAGATATTTTGATAGTTACGCGAGAACACTTCAAGAAACCGGAGTTTGTGTAAGTTCAATACACCATCTATCTTACCCGGTTTTAAATCCCTGATATTAAGTGAAGTTTAATTATAAACAATAACAGATTGTATCGCAGTGTGCGTGGGTGCAAAGACGTGAGTTATCAGCGTAGCAGTCATCGGTCGACGTGCACTCACAGCGGTCCAGTTGAGCTGCGGTGTCGACGCAGACTGTCGGAATTCAACGCAACAAGTAACATAGTTGTAAAACCAGAAAATAGACTCAATTATTAAAAGACAAATTTCAAATAAACTATTTTATATTATAAATTAATAAGACAATAGTAAATTTTAATGTTTTAATTTAATAAATTTATATAATTGCAATATATATATTGCAACGATACAAATTAAAACTGCATAGATACGCGTATGTTATATTGAAATTATTACAACAGAGTCTATATCTGGAGGTAGGAAAATTTATTAAATTAAAACATTAAAATTTACTATTGTTTTATTACTTTATAATATAAAATTGTTTATTAAAAATTTGTCTTTCAATAATTAAGTCTATTTGCTGGTCTTACATATATGTTATTTGTTCGTTGAATTCCACTGTTTGCGTAGCCTCTCGACGCCCCGCACGCTGTTCGACTGGACCGCTGTGACTCTACATTTCGACTGATGACTGTTACGCTGACAGTTCATGTCTTTGCACACACGCAAACTGCGATATGAACTGTTATCGTTTATAATTTAAATTTACTTAATCTCAGGGATTAAAACTGTGTAAAACACAGTTAGGGATTAGATCGTGTACTGATCTTACACAAAATTCCGGCTTCTTGAAGTGTTCTGGCTTTACTATCAAAATATCTCGGCAGATATTTTGCCCCTAGCGGATATCTTCTACTGTACGTGGGAACGCACTACAATGATCTATTTTTTATTTGAGTTCTGTGGTAATGGTTACGAAGAACTCTAACCGTGAACAAACTTCTAATTCTAAAGGAAAACGACCTTTCTTGTTCCGAAAACTTCGTGACATACGTCATGTACGTCTTTCTATGACGAGTCTTTGGAAGAAACTGAACGATGTGCTCTGTGCAAAGCACCGACTCAAATAATATTTAGACCTTCTGATTGGTAGAAACTCTAGCAACGTCACAGAAGAGAAAACAGACATACTGAAATCAGGCTTAAATTCTGTCCGATTTTGCAAAGGCCTGTCTAGATTTAATCTACAAATTTTATTACTTTCTAGGAGATATCGGGATTAAAAAAAGACTGATTTCATTTTTAAAAACATATACAAATTATAGTTGGGGAGAACTGAGTATTTGGAAAATGTAGCTTATAACCATGAGAATGCTCTGTCCAAGTGTCAGAACGAAGTGTTAATTTTCCTCGAAGTTATTAAAGAAATTGTAAATCACACGTGCACCCGCGCACTTACACACAAATATTTTACATGATATAAAAGAGAATAAAATTGTTAACATTTTGACATAACATACTTTTTTAAACATAGCTTCGTTCAAAACTTATGACTACTTTACAAAGAAAGAACAAAATCAATTTAAAACATGTCTATGGCCATCAGAAAATGTTATATAGCATTAGTACTCCACTTAAATGAACTTCATATCATGAATACTGTTGTAATATATATATATTTCAATCACTTTCTGCTACAGTCCGTTTCTTGATGTATATAATACTTTAATATTTATACTAAATTTACCTCAAGATGTTTTTTCTATTTGGAACATGTTTCGAGAGTTCCTGTTCTCTCATCTTCAGCCTTCGCCATCTTGTTTCTGGTGAAGCATTTTTGTGAAGTTACAGATATACAAACATAAAACACAAAACAAACTAATACCAGAACAAATACAAATCAATACAAAACATGACACAATATTCAAAGCACTCAACATCGAAAATACACAAAATACAAAATCATATACCACAACCACACACAATAATACAACTTTAAAAGACCAAAGACCAACAAACAACCTTAATAACATCCAGCAGCCAACACACAAATACTTCACCAGAAACAAGATGGCGAAGGCTGAAGATGAGAGAACAGGAACTCTCGAAACATGTTCCAAATAAAAAAAACATCTTGAGGTAAATTTAGTATAAATATTAAAGTAATATATATATATACATATATATATCTAAATTAGTTACATTTTTTAAATAATAAAGTAATTTCTAAAGACATCTTGAAAGAATAAAAGTATAAATAATAGAAAACAAAATCCTCACCTTCCAGTATGTTAGGAAAACACAAATACCATGGCTGAGAGAAGATAGTCAGGATCTCGAAAAGTGAGGTATCACGGAGAAAGATAAGACAAAAAAATATTTAGAAAAGAAAAATTGCGGAGGTAACCGATCTGCCCGAAAAGAAACTAAAGAGAGCCAAAAGGGTAAAAGCGAGACAGAGCCAATGAATGAAGAAATATTGACAAATGTAAAAATCACTTCAGACAGTGAGGACACTTCTATAATGGCAAGGCACAGATGTTCAGAACGACAAAAGCAAGTGAACGAGTGTTTCTAAATTTGTTTGACTAAAGACAATTTTAGTTAGACTATTTTTAACCACGTATTGATAAGTTTTATTAGTGTATACAGTTTTCAAGCAGTTTCTTCGAAATACTTTAAAATATACATTTCAAGATAGAAGAAGGAATTAAGATATCACAGCAGAACTCGAAGTAAAGGACATCAATGAAATTATTTCAATTTACATAAGACAATGGTGGGGTCATCTGCAAAGGATGACCGAGGATAGGTTGCCGAAAGCGGCACTGAACTATAAAGCCGTTGGAAGAAGAGACGTGGGTCGTCCGAGGATGAGATGGGTGCCGGAACACGTTTATGTAACCTAATCCTTGAAGATGAGAAGAAGGTGATTAACACGTTTTGAAAACAAATTGCGCTCTCTGCCGTTTTTCAATCACAAGCATGTCCGCCCGCTAAGTGAGGCACCCGTAGCAATACTTACTTCCTTAGATGTAGCCAACATTTTGTTCTCTTTGCAAACGATGGCCTACGTATGTACAACGTTTACATCTGTCGTTATGTTATATGAAGTTCGTACCAACAAAACTCTACCAACAGAGTTAATTAGCCTGTTCACAACACATATTTGCCCTCAAGGTTGACAGCGTAAGTACTTGATTAGTTTGGCACCATAATTAATTTGCCTCGATTATACAATATTCACTAACTGGACGATATTCATATTGCAAGGTACTGAAAGTAACTATAACTCAAAAGCAAATCTGCAGCAGTCATGAACGTGCTTAGGCGAATAAAACAGTTTTTTCCTTTTGATAAATTTTGATTCGGTAAAATTGTGTTTATTTTTCACCGGTAAGGGGGAAAATAATCTGCTATTTCTTCCTTATCTTTTTATCCCTTTTTTCCCTTTTTCTTCTTTATTTTCTTTCCCATTAAGGTATTATGTCTGTTGACTGTTCCGACTTCAATTCTAGCCACTGGTTCAATTGTCAGAGCTGTGACAATTCTTTAATCTCTCTCTTTTCTTCTTCTTCTTCTTCTTCTTCTTCTTCTTCTTCTTCTTCTTCTTCTTCTTCTTCTTCTTCTTCTTCTTCTTCTTCTTCTTCTTCTTCTTCTTCTTCTTCTCCTTCTCCTTCTCCTTCTCCTTTTTCTTCTGCTTCATCTTCTCCTCAATCCAGAAGTTGTTGGGCTTGTAGTTTCCTCCAATCCGTAGACAGCCTCCCAATCACCACATACCTTCTTCTATCTTTTACCCCATCTCTATACTCCTTGCTGGGCCTTTCCCTCCTATTACGTTCCTCATTCAGAGTGGTGAACCAGTTTGAATAGCGTAGCAGGAACTCAACCACATAACATCCAATTTCCACAATAGATCCAGCCAACATCCTTGCTTCACCGGCTTTTTTTCAAACACTCATCATTAATCTTCTTGTTATTTAAATTAGTAGTCTCTGTAATTCCAACTTTGTTGTGTTTACTTGCTAAACTGGTACTTGTCAAGTTCCGGACTAAGCCTTTCAGTTTTTCCACCATTTACAAAACCTAGGTCATGGTTATTGTTATTATTGGGTTCTTCAGACTTTCGACTGGTTTGTACCCTTCCCGCATATACCCGTGGTGCGTGTGTTACGAAGTCTCTCACAGGTATATGGGACCTACGGTTTAACCCCGGATCCGAACGGCATAGTTGGGGTGGGTTTATACTAAGCAGGATACCTCACGCTGGTTTGCCATTGCCTTGCAAGGGGAACGGTCGTATCTAAATCAGACGGCCCTGGAGGGAATCGAACCCACGCCGACGGCGTAAAAGCGCTACACGCTAGCCACTACGCCACGACCGCTCCAACCAGGTTATGATTTAGGACTTGAAATGGTGGAAACACTGAAAGGCCTCGTCCGGAACATGGCAAGTAGCAATTTAGCAAGTAAACACGGCAAAGTTGGAGCTCATCATTAAGTACTGTTTCCGTTTGCGGTATTTTTAAAGCGCTCCAAGTTATTCTCAAGGCACTCTCTTGCTTTCCATAGCGGTTGGAATCAGATATCCTGCAATTCTTTAGGTTTTAATTATTTGGTCAAGTATCTCTTCCTACAAGCTTACATATTAAAATTATGCATGCCCTGAAAAAGAGGATTTTCAGACATGCTTAATACAATTATTACGCTTTATTAAGCATGACTGACTTACAGTTGTGGAGAGAACGTCATATCTTACGTTATTTTAATGAAATGCTGTCGTCCAAATTCTTTTAATTTACTCCATAATTTAGATTAATAAATTTGTATGATGGAAAGTTCAGCGAAGATCGGTAAACAAGTATAACATATACAATTAAGACACAAATCATTTAATACATTAAAAATTTGTGTTATACTTAATGACCGATCCTTGCTAAACTTTCCAACATTAAAATCTTTTGAATTACGTTAAATCGGTACTTATATCCTCTCTTCAACTGTATGTTCTGTATCTTTAACCTTGTCTCTTTAATTCTGTTGATCTGATATATTGTGCTGATTAAAATGGGTCAAGTTTGTCAGACGGCAGCATTAAGACTGTAATAAAGTTTACGTTTCGCGTTGATGATTGCTGCAGGCAACATGACGAGACGAGATACTCTCACTAGGCGAGCAACACACTGTCTCCACGGTACATACTACTACAGTATTAACAAATAATCCAATTATAGCACGTAACGTCACCTACATTACCAGTGACGTAGAAACCTTCTACATATTGCTACGGGTGGTTTGAAATACTAATGTAGACATGTAGACATGAAACTACACAATTTTGTTTGGTGTCCTTACGGTGATACTGGCTAGAGTCGTGTTTATAAACGGTGGTCCAGGGAATCTGACGATTTAAAAAATAAAATAAGTAATATAAAATATATATTACTTACTTTGTTTTATTATATAATTACAGCAAATTTGATTTCATTTACAGGTGTAAGTTCAGTTTTTAAATAAGACCTCTTCCAATTAATGTCCTCCATCATTTCGTTCGTTTAGTCGAACAGATTACAGATCTCCAATAAATTAAAAAAAAAAATTTGTATGAACTGGCTGCAGTCTGTCCCGTAGACTTCGCATCGCTGTTTGTACCCTGTTGTTTGGTATGGCTGTGATTTCATGGTATATGGGAGGCCTTGTGTTCGTTAACGCCGTTAAGTTTATTAAGAAACACTCCAGACTTGAGGTATATAGTCACATACTGACAGATCTGGAGATTGTGCCGGCCATACAACATTTCCTTCTCTGAAAATCATGTGGCCTGTATTTTGCTCAAAATACCGCCCGATTTCCTTTGGCACAGATATTTAACTCGTGCACCATTAAGATTTTATACGGATGAAAGTTAAAACCTTTTTGTAGAAATTTTAAGACACTGCTGCGGGATAAACGTATGACTGCTGTGTGCTTTCTCGCTGAGCGAGAAACATCGCCTGCCTGATTCTGTTAGTGTTTAGAGGGGTTCTCATGGTGAGCACTGGACTAGTGGTTTGTTTGTTATTGCAGAAGCAGTAGTTTGAAAATTGTTTATTCACAAGTTTATCGTATGCGACTAGGAACAGCGCCATGACGTGGAACATTAAGTGACGGCGGAATAATCGCTGCGTCATCACAACTGAATCACCAATTTTTAAAAATAAGTTTTCACTACGAACACACGGTGTGTAGCAGTCCACTGTTCCATTGTAACTCATGTTGATATACATTGTTGCCAGGTCTAAATATTCATTTTTGAATATGAGACGTAAAATTTTTGGAAGTTGTTTTGATAAAACACAAAAACACTATAATAGGTTAAAGGAATAAGTAAGTTAACATACGGTATAATTATTATGAGACAAAAAATTTTCACTCAACGTTGTGTTATCTTCTAAGTATTTTCTTCTTCTTCTTCTTCTTCTTCTTCTTCTTCTTCTTCTTCTTCTTCTTCTTCTTCTTCTTCTTCTTCTTCTTCTTCTTCCCCACCAGTAATGTAAGATACTGTTGTTCATGTAACTTACAAACTCCTCGGCAACTTTGAAATTGTAGCAGAATAAAGAATTTCTTTTGGAATGCCAAAGTCCTGAGATCGTTTGGGTGCTCACCCTATTTCTAATTTTGGTTCTCGTACTTTTTATAGTAACAAATAACACCTCTTGCCACTGGAGAATAAATGGGGTAAACACAAATGTGACTTCGTCAGGCTTGACAGCAAAGTAAAATAACTGATAATTCAAAAAACGTCTAATACATTATTGTATGTAGCTGGTCCTAATTGTTTGTTACAGGAGAAAGAAACTATAAACTTTTATTGAAAGCAGTGATAATTATGGTTACAAGGAAGTTCCACACTTGATGTCATACGCAAAAAGAAGGTCCTACAAATGCGACAGAACACTGTAAATGTCGTAGGAAAAAATGTCGAAATCATTATACCAAACTTTGTATTTTTTGAAATATTAAAACTATTCAGAAATTTTTTTCGGAAATTCCGGAGGACCTAGCAACTCTGAGTCTATACGTGACTCGGTAGGGGCGGTATACTGTATTCGGTACGGCACGTATGAGTCAAGGCCAGCTATGTTTTGCGAATGCACCCAGTGTCGCGCTAGTGTGCACAGTCCTCTCGGTAAGCAACACAGGGTTACCAGGTGTGGGGATTTTTTCCCCACTGTCTGGCGAAATTTGAAGCCTCAAAATAGTAAGTGGGGAAATGGTGGGGATTTGTGTAAATGTGGCGAATTGATGGCGATTTTAAAATAATTAAAATTTCTAATAATGCAGGTGTCACTAAACTGCAGTACAGAAATCCTGCAAAGTTTACAAAACTACAAAATATTTATGTAGGTGCTATAAGACCACTGTGATTTTGGAAAGTAAAAATCCAAACCTCTCACTTGAAGAAGTACAAAATTTCAGAGTAAATTACTTTAACTTTTAAGTTGTAGGTGCACACCAAATTTACAACCGATTTCCTTTTAACAGTGGCTATGCTGAGAGCCTAAAACATCTAGAATTTCTAGATAGGAAAAAAATTAAAGACATTCAGTCACCGGCTTCAGCAGCAGCACCACCAGCCTTTGAGAAAAGTATTGAAATAAACATGGTAAACCTAGACAGAGAATAGTGACTTATTAGGAATTCAAATATTAACACTGGTGCAGATGAAAGTTCATTAAGCTTTTAGATAGAAGTTAAAGATACAAAGAATGCGAAAGATACAGACGTTTTTCCAACTTTAAATAATTTTGTGGCTTATCTATTTACTGTACCCTCATCGTAGTGGGTGTGTTGAAAGGATTTTTGGTGCAAATCAATATTAATAAAACAAAATCAGAAGTAAATTGGGTACTGAGACACTGTCTGGCCAGGTGCATACGAAAAACGTTCAAGCAAACAAAATAATTCCTGTTTAGATTGTATTATAAATGTTTCAATGCTGGTGAAACACAGCAACTATATGTATATGAACTAAAAATACATGTGAAAGAGTGCAAATTGTTTTTGTGAATTAAAGTATTGATAAGTTGTTAAATGTAATGTGTGAATATTGGCTCAAGCCTATAATGAATTAAGTGGTTGAAAAGTATTTCAAAAAGTACTGAGGCTGACCTCATCAGGTGAGAACATTTTCTTTTATCATAGTTAAAAAAAAGTTTTTAATATGTATATTATTCTTGTAATAGAATTTAAATATTTAGAATATACTCGGACTCTATAAAATGAGACACTCTTCATAGAGTACATGAATTTGTGACAGTGGGGAATTCGATGACAAAGTGGGGAAATTCTGGGTAGCCACGTGGGGAAAAGAGGACTGCTTGACCTTGCAACACTGAGCAGCGATTACTTACCGAGTACTGTTCCGACTATACCGTACCAACTCGAGTATCACGTCTATGTGGGGGAGCCTTAATCGTGCTGTCAAAGCGACCTACAGTAGACAAAACTATCCAGAGTTGCTAGAAGTTGAACGGACACACCGCCGCCAAAACGTGTGACGTAGATGTATCCACGTTGCCTACATCGTATGGCGCATTGTAAGCTCATAAAAACCAGGTTGTTTAAAGTCGATAGATTGTGATAAGTATTCCATTTTTATAAGTATTACAAACAAGCGTAACAAATAAGTTCTTGACATACAGATCAGGAAATATTGTCAGCATTTCTGAAATATTTAAACACAATTTTTGAGCAAATAAATTGAATATCATTGTGAAGTATTGAGGTAGAGATATCTCAAGCACGTGGCAGGGTATAATCTTCTAGGTCGTAAAAGAAATGTCGATATACGGCAGGAACTGAATATTATGAGTATACTCGATAGGATCACCCTGTATCGGCTGAATTGGTGGGAACATCTTTGCCGAACGGATGACTGCCGCATCTCCAAACAACTATGGAACTATAAGCCGAGGGAACGGAGAGGTGTGGGACGTCGGAGGAAGCGCTCTAGTGACCAGCTCAAATCTTTGCCTATTTGAGACCGCAACAAACCATGGTTTAATCCTTCAAAAAGATGATGAATGTAACTTAGAACATAATTGAGAAAATAGAAAAAAGGCAATTCACATGTCACGACACGACAGATCTCCAGAATAGAAAACAGCCGACTCCCAAAAGTATTCACGAATTAATCGGCAAACACAACAAGAAGAAAGAAATAAGGACAGAGACCGTAATAAAAAGCATAATAAAAAAAAGGTTAAATGATATTGTAAGAACTATAACAAGAATAGAATTAATGATAATGTGATGTATTTATAATATACACACACTTATTGTTTAATAATGGTACCTATAATTTCAATTTTCTATTGTATTGTATTTATTGTTCATAGCTAAAGGTACCATACAATGTATGGTAAATAAAATACATACCATGT
This sequence comes from Magicicada septendecula, assembly GCA_034769895.1. NCBI lineage: Eukaryota > Metazoa > Arthropoda > Insecta > Hemiptera > Cicadidae > Magicicada > Magicicada septendecula. The sequence goes on along the minus strand of CM068373.1, from coordinate 287,294,183 downwards.
ATGGTACCTTTAGGGTATGAACAATAAATACAATACAATAGAAAATTAAGAATAGAATATTTCGTAAACTGTCGTACTATAAATCAGAATAAATAAAATATATATATATATATCTTTCTCCGTTGTAACGATGTTTCACTGGTGTGTTATGGAATTACTTCAGAACGAGGAGGAAGGAAAATTTATAGTTCCAGTAAAAGCAAAAATTTAGAATAATTTAAAACAAAACGTACGTTAAGACTGTGATTTATGAAGTAAGATAATATTGCCAAAACCCGTTGCCTGACAGTCTTGTGTAATTAATATTGCTTTGAATTAAACAAACACACGAACGTTGCGCGATAAATTACAAGATTGAGTAAGGGCTCAACTTAGTTGACTTCAACACGTAGTTGAGTTGCAAAACTGTATCTGTACAACACACTGAACGAAAACTCATAAATTTCTGGTTTATTAATTTAGTTTAACGATTTTATATTCTAGTATCCTAATCCTTCTTTACATTTACTTTATCATTTTCTCGCACCAGACTCTTACTCCTTATCGTTTATACCACGGACACGCTTATGTTTTCCCTGTACCTAAGGTTGCTAACGAAAAAGTTAACATGTTAAGATTTGCAGACGACATTGCAATTATGGGTGAAAGTGAACAGGAGTTAAGAAACAGTTACACATAATGGATGAATTTTTGAGAAAAGAGTATAATTTAAGAATAAATGTTAATAAGACTAAATTGATGGTCTGTAGTAAACACGGACAATCCAGTATGTATATGTTGATGAATTTTAAAGAAGATAGAGGAAGTTAGAGAGTTCATCTTCTTAGGAAGTAAATTCACGGAAGGCGGATAAATTAAGAGAAGATTTTTGACTGGGATCGAACAAGCTAAAGTTACGTATAACAGTAAATGGAAATTACTGATTTCTAAAGAAATAGCTCTGGAAACAAGAAAGAGGTTTCTGAAGACTTACATATGGAGCAAAGGAAAGGAAGAAACTTGAAACAGTGAAAATGCTGTGTTATAGAAAGTTACTGAGTGTAAGGTGGATTGACAAGGTTAGTAGTCATGAGACTCTGACCACAGTTGGAGAAAAAAGAAGAAGAAGAAGAAGAAGAAGAAGAAGAAGAAGAAGGAGGCGAAGAAGAAGAAGAAGAAGAAGAAGAAGAAGAAGAAGAAGAAGAAGAAGAAGAAGAAGAAGAAGAAGAAGAAGAAGAAGGAGGAGGAGGAGGAGGAGGAGGAGAAGAAGAAGAAGAAGAAGAAGAAGAAGAAGAAGAAGAAGAAGAAGAAGAAGAAGAAGAAGAAGAAGAAGAAGAAGAAGGTGATGATGAAGAAAAAGGACTGGTACAGAACAATTTCTACAAGACTTTTTGCTCGTGTGGGATCAGATCCATGAAAACCCATCACCTTGGTCTTCAATGTGGAGATCTGTAACGTAAAATCCTTGCAGGTTGGACTCAGTTGTTTGTATGGGAATGCTCATACAAATATGTAAATACTTGCCGTCCCAATACGTTTACTCGGATGCGCAAAACTACCTTCACGATGCACCTACTGTACGGTACAACAAGAGGCTGTGTTGTAGATGGTTATCTCTACAGCTAAGACTAAAGCAATGATTGATACGCTGCAACGCCAACAGTAAAGTGCAAGTTAGTAGTAGTAGACAACAGAATTGTAGAACAAATAATGTAAGACAACTATTTAGAACTAACGATAACTAGCTACGGTTCAATTAGTACAGATTTAAGATACCAGCTTACGAAAGGTAAACACGGTATCACGATATATGAAAGACGTTATTAATATTATCCGGATCGTTAAATTTTCTAATTTGGAAATACAAGTTGTCATCACCATCATCATCTGAAGTTCACGGATTAGACTGCACTGCCTGTTCCGGATACCATCTCCTCCTGGCACGCCCCACACTGCGATACCTTGTGTGAGTTTATAACTCAAGGCAAGTTTGGGAAATCGATCATGTGCATTCTTCATAGATGCTTACACCATTGGCTTTGTATTCCGTAAAACTATCTTATAATTTAAAAATTTGTAATTCTCGCCTATCTGTGCATTACTTATTCTGTCTCGTAACGTCCACCCGTTGTTCAACCTGAGAAATTTCATTTCTGCTGATGTAACCTTCCCTCTGTCTCTCTGTGGAAGTACGCATGTCTCACTCCCATACAGTACCACCAGTACAGCTGTAGTCTTATTAAAAGTAAGCTTAGTGTCGTTCCTAGTTTTCTATTTTAATGTTTTATGGATTGCCCACATACATGTTTAAATTTATTAAGTTTATTTTCGACATCACAATCAACTGCGGCAGATATTTCGCATTTAATATAATTAAAACTGGATACCTGCTCCAAGATGTTTCCATTTACCACTATCTTTGTCCATACTGGATACGTCCCTCGAAAAGCCATTACTTTTGTTTTATGTGGCTACAGTAACAAGCTATACTCCTATGATGAATACTCCCCCTCTCCAAGTCATATTTTGTCTATTGTGCAATAACAACATTGTGTACATATAAAATAATACTGTTACGACGATCTACCTAGTCGTCGTATGGTACAGTGCAAAACAAAACACAAGACACCAATGGAGTCACTAAAAACCACCTTTAATTATCACAATTAACAGTCTTTAATCAACAAGTTATTCAACAAGATTTTACTCGTACAACAATTCAAGTTCATCTGGCCACACAAATAAAAATGTCCACTATAAAGAATTCCGCACTATAATCACTTTGCACTAATACACCACTTGAGACGTACTGTGTAAATCGCCCAAAAATAACTCAATTGATTAAGCGCCGACGTAAGACTGACTCTAAGCTGGAGCTATCGTTGTTTAAATACAGTAGATAGCACAAGTGTTCCAGATTAATCCATAATAAGTGTCAACACTACTCCAACGTAATTAATTGCGGGCTTGAACACAGTGCACCGACCAGTATGGTCTGGAATAGCCTCGTTGACACATGTTAAGTGTCACGTACGCACATAAATATTATAGCTGGTTCTGCTAGGATATCCGAGAAACATGTATGTAGAACGTTCTGGAATAGCGTAAGTGCACATTGCGAAGAAAGCTGAATTCCACATTTAAAGTTGTCCTTCCATATTTTAATGATATCGTCCAAATAAATATTAAAACGTATCGGGCAGATATAACAACCTTGTCTAACTGCTTCATTTGTCTCAACTGGCAGAGTTCCGTACTGGGAATACAAGTAACGATATATAAAATTACAGTGAGGCCTATGCTGATGTATGGAAGAGAGACAACATATTTCCAGTGTAAAATGTGATGTCATAATAAATGTCACCGCGTATCACCGGCGCTAATGATATGCGTGTGTAAGTTGAAAACTTGGAGAATTCTAATTACTAAAATGACGTAGAAGTTTGGAAAAATGTTGTGTGTGTGTGTGTGTGTGTGTGTGTGTGCGTACACATTAACATCTCATGTAAACGTCAGTAATCTTCTTGAAAGTTTCAAGTTTAATAATAAGCCAAAGCAGGTGTGGCGCTCAGGAGGGAATACAAGTTGAAGCGCGAAGGAACAAAGGCATGATTGATGAACCAATTACCACTTGACAGTATTATGGAAATGAAAGTAATAAATTTGTATGACAAAATTTGTTGCCTCGTCGTAACTTTAATGCGGTTCTATTTATACCGTTATTGACGTCATCATCAACACCATGTGCCCGAAACTATCTCTACGTCTACTGCTACTGGATAAGATGACAGTTTAATACATGATTATAAGCATTGTAAGAACTATATATGTATGCGTCTGTGTGTGTGTGTGTGTGTGTGTGTGTGTGTGTGTGTGTGTGTGTGTGTGTGTGTGTGTGTGTGTGTGTGTGTGTGTGTGTGTGTGTGTGTGTGTGTGTGTGTGTGTGTGTGTGTGTGTGTGTGTGTGTGTGTGTGTGTGTGTGTGTGTGTGTGTGTGTGTGTGTGTGTCCAGGTTTAGGCGTTTCTGCCTGTTCCTAACGCCACCGTCTCAACCTCGGATGATCCATACTTTGTGTACCATACTCCACAATTGTCCTCGTATGTGCAGAACATAATTTATAATACAAGATGGCAACATTATCGGCGTCGTCATCCTTTATCCTTTACGACTTAAGCTAGTAGCCTGTTCCAGTCTCAATGGAAGTCATCCAATCATCCTTTACGAGGTCTTCTCTTAACACTTGGATGATTATCGAGGGCTCTTCATGAAAATCTAGTTAGATCCATTTTTCTCTACGTGTAACCGCCAAAACGTTTTGTACCGGGAGATGTTATAATCTAAGCTTTCAGCTATTCCTAGCTCTATTCTAATATGATAATTGGAGCTATATAATTCTAATATGATCATTTCTGATAAGATCGCTACTGATACAACCCTTTACTGCACTCAAGAATCTCATTTCCCCTCCTGTATTCTAGAGATACCTTTGCCTTTTCTAATCCAAGTTGCCAACATTATTAAATTGAAAATAATCCGGGTTGTAATAGGCCGTGGTCGGTTGCTTCACTAGCGGGACATCATCGGCTACGTTTTTCAATCTCACCCTCCGGGTTCTTCTTATCCCACAACCCGGATTGCTCTTAGCCGGAAAACGTAGTCAAGTCTCGTTCGTCCAAGAGCAATCCGTACCTGTTTGTTTTACACTCTGTCACTTTGCGGCCTTAAGAAGAACTCCGAGGGTGGGATTAAACGTAGCCGACGATGACCCGCTAGTGAAGCAACCGACCACAGCCTAACAGCCCGGTTTATTTCAAATTCAATAACGTGTAAGACATATTGCCTCCAGTTCATCCTGTTACGGTCACCAGTTCTCGAATATCTAATGCACTATCTCATTGTTACGCAATCTTTTAAATTTTTATAAAGTGATGGCAGTGCCGTGCGGCCTTTATGACAGTGAGACTTGGATACTGAACGTAAACACCCAAAGCCGGATACAGGCTAGTGAAATGAGATTTTAACGCACTCTATCCAGTCTTGTTCAGCCCGAATAAATTTCATTACTACTTTCGAGAACGCCCATAAGTCCTTCTTTCTTGGTAACCTTCAATACGAACCTTAAAATAACGATGGCTCTTAATAAAGCCGTAATCTTATAAACCCTGATATGGGTCGCTTTACTGGTTTTTCTTCCACAGAATGAGACAGGATTCATTATTTTGTTTTGCTGAATGCTAAAAGACACAAAAATGAAATATTGACTCTCAGTGGATAATGAATAAATACCCTACCATATAACAACAACGAAGTACGACTGTATTTTATGTTAAGTGAATTCAGCCCAATTTGATAAATCTTCACCACCATCACCATCTTCAAGGATTAAACTTAGGATGGTTTGTACCGGTCTCAAATAGGCAAAGATTAGAGCTGGTCACTCCAGTGCTTCCTAGGACGTTCCGCACCGCCCCGTCCCCTCGGCTTATAGTTTCATAGTTGTTTGGGGATGAGGCAGTCATCCACTCGGCTAAGATGTTTCTACTAATTCAGTCGATACTGGGCAATCCTGTCGAGTATACTCATAATATTCAGTTCCTGCCGTATCTTATTTGAGTCGTAGATAACGGGATTCCCTTACACACGATGATCGACGGCCGAATAGAAGAGGCAACTCCGAAAATATTGTTGGAACACATATGTGACAGAATCACACCCAACGGAGACGTGGTGTATACTGAGTTTTTTGTATCGGCCATCTAAGGGCCACATGGGTATTTCAATTCTTTATTCTTTGTTCTTTTCTTTTTCTCCAATATACTTTTAACTTTTCACTGTATCTCTTCTTCCTGTTTTCAGTCCACTTTGAACCTACCTTTTTCTTTCTCCTACCCTGGGATTCTTCCATTTTTATCACTTTTGCCCGAAAAACTTCTCTTTCAATTGCTTCTTCTGCGTTTATATTATTTTTTCTAAATCCTTTTGGACTTCCTTAATCCAACTTGATGTTGACTTATTCCCCCTCAGATATCTGAAGATCTGCTTCGTTAACCTATTGTCGTCCAGTCTATATAAGTGTCCAAAAAATAATAGTTTTCTTTTTGTAATTGTTTCTGTTATATTTTCTATACTTTGATATATTTCATCATTACGTCTTAATTTCCAAACTTCTGAAGTTTTTCGTGGGCTTAATATTTTCCTAATAATTTGTCTTTCCAATATTTCTATATTACCAGTATACTGAGTTTATTGATAAGTAAATTTCACACGCGAACTTGAGCCGTTGTTGCGAGAAGCGGTATGTTTAATAATCTGACTAGTAGCGGCACAGGTGCGGCGAGACACGCAGGCATTGAAAGCTCGGCGCCAGTTTCCAACAAAGCAACGAACGGGTGCTGAATTGATTGATTAAGTAATCTACATCTTACCTTACTGTGGAATATACTCTGTAACTGACAAAGTATTGTTGGGTGGGCGTACCTTAACTAGGGTTTTAGAAATTTAGGTTTATGCAGTTTTATAAGATTGAGCAATCTTACTTTACACCAGATTACTACACTAGACGGATGACACTGAAGTAATCTATCATCATCATCATCTTCAGGGATTAAACCAAGCATGCTTTGTTCCCGTCTCAAATAGGCAAAGATTAGAGCTGGACACTCTAGCGCTTCCTCGAACGTCCCACACCTCTCCGTCCCCTCGGCTTATAGTTCCATAGTTGTTTGGGGATGCGGCAGGCATCCATTCGACAAAGATGTTCCCACCAATTCAGCCGATACCGGGCGATCCTGTCGAGTATACTCATGATATTCAGTTCCTGCCTTATAGATGCGACTGGCCTGGCCTTTCGTTAAAGTCCAATTCTCAGACCCATAAAGAAGTGTGGGAAGAGCCATCCTTTTGCAGAATTTTAGGCGTAGAACTTTACTTGCTGACTTAAGAGTTCGCCTAATGGTCCCCAACATAAAGTTGAACTTATCCAACTCATTCACCACGTCGTTCCTTGCATTATAAGACACACTGTAGCTTAGTTACTTAAAATTGCTAACTTGTTCCAGGACAGTACTATCTATAACAAATTTTGCTCGTATCAAGTAATTCGTTTTCACAATAACTGACTTGTGAGTACGTTTTAAAACTAATAAGAACTAGAAGGAAACTCAAATAAGGTTGTGTAAGCTTATGACAGTCTCTACTCTTTTATAAGGTTCAAAACATGGGTATTATCTAGAAAAGATACAGGAATCATATAGTAGCTGCAGAGATGACTTTCGTGGGATACGTAAAGGGATGTACACGAAACGATAGAATTAGAAACGATGTGATAAGACATGACTTAGGTACATTCTCTGCAAATGCATGAATCGATAAATTTAAGATGAGATGGATTGAACATATAGGTAGAATGGAAAAAAAAGGCTACCTCAACAAATTTTGCAATATGCGCCTAAAGCGAAAAGAGATGTGGGAAGACCACGTAAATGATGGCTTGAAAATGGAGACCGGAACAGGTGATGTCGCCTAATCACGGAATTAAATAAGAAGAAGAAGAAGAAGAAGAAGAAGAAGAAGAAGAAGAATTTGCATTCCAGTGTTTTCCTAATTAGGATTATCCGCAATTCCGTGGTTTCCCTCAGAGTATTATAGTTGTATCATCAAAATGATTAAAAGCCCGGCTGTTAGGCCGTGGTCGGTTGTTATATAACAGCGACATCGTCGGCAACGTTTCGAATCCTACCTTCGGGGATCCTCTTAAGGCCGCAAAAAGCAACAGAGACAGAGAGTTGTAAAAACAGTTATAGCGGATCATGGCCGAACAATACTCTTGTCGGATAACGATGACTTTATCGGATAAGAGCAGCCTTTACAAAAAAGTTGTCGGGTATCGTTCGGCCAAGATCTGCCGCAACTCTTTGTACAACACATTGTCGCTTTTTTCGGCCTGAAGAAGATCTCCGAGGGTGGGATTCGAAACATTGCCGACGATGTCGCTGTTATATATCAACTGGTCGCGGCCTGACAGTCCGATTTTTAATCATTTTGATAATATTGACACCGACCGTGTTAGCTTGTGACAAAAACTATAGTTGTATGATATAGGCCTACATATTATTATTGGTATCAAAGTCACTTTGTTATTTTTAAATTAATAAATTACCGTTTATTAATTATTATTAAAATTTAATAAAACAAATCCGTCGTGTGACTTTGTTTTATATTTAGAATTACGCGTTTCGGAACACATGTTCCATCATCAGATTACTTCACTCAGTTGAGATCGTCAAATGTTAAAATCACATATTCAATTGTTAAAAACACACGTCAGTATGGGTGCGCACCCTATGAAGGCTGATCGGATATAGTTGTATTCCTGTAATATATGCCGCGAGAGAGAAAGAGTGGAAGAGAAAGAGCGATAGAGAAGGGGAAGAGAATGAGAGAGAGACCTTAGAAAGGCAAACGATTTTCGAGCAATAGTCGATTAGCACTCCACTAAAAAAAAATAAAGTATCTTGTTTGGTTTTTAATTTATTTATGAGGTTGCTGCAACAGCATCGGTCATTAGCGACCACAACATTTAAAAACTGAATTTGTAAATCTTACAGAAATTCTCATACAGATGCAGTAACATATGTTAAACTGGAAGGTGATTAATGAATTCAAACATTGCAACAAAATACTCAGGAACTGGTACGATTTAAAAACTACATTAAATACTTGTTTAAATACCAAATAATGCAAAAAATAAGATAAATAAAAATTATTTAACAAATAAAAATATTTAATTAAATAATGCAAAATAAAATGAGAAATATTGTATTAAGTGTTTATTTTGCTATAGACGTTTTTACCTTATTGAAGGCATTTCTTTAAAACTTTTAAACTAAGTAGGCCTACTATATTTGTTGGCAGCTGTATAAGATAAGAACGTACCTATATATGTTTATGTAGAATCGAAGAGTAAACGAATCTACATAATTTATTCATAGAAAAGTCGGCTTTAGGTAAATAAGGATAAATAAGTGTCAGACATCAAAGTGTATAGCCACGTAAGCCTTGCTCGTTCGGTTATCAACTCTCTGCCAAAGCAACACGCTCAAACTGATCTCAAAGAATCGGTTAAATTTCAGCCTCTGGCCACAATATAAACATGAAATATTTTATTGAAGAGTTTACTCAAGGTTTCCGCGTTTTACAATAAAAACTACAAGTTTATATAAATTTGTTATGTTTGTTTTTGTGTAAGCAAGAGTTGCCTAGATTACAGAAGAAACGCTGATGCATACCGCTATAGAAAACATTTCCGATTAGCGCTTTTGAGCTTCAGATAGGAAATATATGATTATAACTACTAACACTAATTCATTAATTATACATTATCTTTGTTAGTATATCTTTTTGATTATTTTGTATATCATAAAGTATTAGCGAACTAAGAAGTTATTATTATTATTTATTCCGGCTGTACAATGTTTGCACATTTTCTGGAACCAAAGATTACAGAAGTGATTGAATTCTCATCTTCCACTACTGCTTTTAAATCCAAAGATCTTCAATTTCTCGTTCCCTCAATATAGTCTGAATTTCTTCTATCCAGGTGGTCTTCCTCTTTCCTTCTTCCTGGTGGGATCTATTCCATAACTCTCCTTGGCAATCTTTCCTGTGCCATTCTTTTCGTCTGTTCATACCACTGTAATGTTTTGGTTGGATAAAATCAACAATTAAATGTTTTACATTCATTCGGTCTTTAATGACTTTACTTCTAATTTTCTCACGCCTGGATACTCTTGCCGAGTGTCTTTAAAGGTCCATCTCTGCTGTCATAAATTTTGTTCTTGTGTGTTTATTAGTAGTCCAAACGTCTGAGCCGTAGGTCATGGTACTTCTAACAATGAGTTTAAATATTTTGGTTTTAGTTTCTGTTTTAATCTGCATATCCCAGAGGATTCCATTTAATATAGATATAGCCATCTTTCTCAAACTAATTCTGGACTGTATTTCTTTGTCTTGCTTCCCACTAGCAGTAATTTTCACCCCTAAATACTTGTATTCCTCTTATTAGGAAGTTATACTAATTCATAAGAACATAAAAGGGAACAAAACAACCCCCAAAGCGCGCGTGCGCTAATTCGGTGGAGAAGTGTCTTCCACCATACGTCACATTCCGCGTTACAGTGCTTGAAGGCTGTTACTCACATTCCGATAGTGCAGCGTGTTGTCCAAATGTGTTGTAATTTGCGTATGTTTGATTGTATTAACTTTTTATCTCGTTTCGTTATAAATTTCTTTTCCAATATGTAATTTAAAATTATTGTTTTATTGTAACGCTTAACGTTCCATTGAGTGTCGTAAACTATACATTACGCAGGTTTGGTAAAGAAACCATTTCCACACTATTTCAATGTTACCGTACCGTATTGTTGATGTTTATTTAGAAAATGTCAACATTGAGCATCAGTCTTCGGGACAACCTAGAACAAGTAAGACCAGAGAAACTATATTTAATGAGGCAGAGTACTACTAAATAGAAACAAACAACAGACGGAGAACAACTTAAATTACGAGGTGTGTTAAAAAAAGACGGAACTTTTTGAATACCACATTAAACCCCACAAACAACGCGCTGCCACTTTAAACGGGCCTAGCAATTGTTTTTGACAACAAACTGCCATTTATTCTGTTCCGCTATAAGCACTAGTCTCTGAGGTATATCAGATTGAGTGGGGACGTGCGCGCACTGGCCGGCGGATTAGTGACAAAGTGACTAAGGAAGATCTGGAAGAACAACGTGTGCATATGGAACTTTGTGACAAAACTAGGTTAAAACGTCACAGAGACAGTCTGGTTAATCAATTAACCATACGCGGAGGGCTGCGTGAGTCGAACGATTATTTTAAGCATTTTTAAAGAGGGAAAAACAGATCGATGGTCGATGCAAATCAAACCGATGTCGAAGATCATGGCACGAGACCTCGTTATGTGGTAATTGTAAATCATCGTTTAACTACCGAGATTTTCTGAGAGCATGTGTATCCATATAAGATCGTTAACTTATATTCTGATAGAAAGGCTTAAATGTATTGTATCGCTGAAAAATTTGTGCTTCGTTTGTTGACTAACGATCACAAAGAGACCCGTTTTGAAATCGGTCAGCAACCGCGTACCAATTCAAATGGTAATGTTACCTTAAGAATGCAATGGAAATCGCTATATAAAGATTTTACGAAGTTAGCAGCAAAATTGTGTAGCCTATACCTCACTTCGTTATAATTCTGCCTGACGGTGTCTGCTCGTGTCCACTACAGCGTGTGTATCTCGAAGACTGATAATCATGACGGAACGGAGATAACGGCATTCCTGCAACAAACAGGAATATTACTGAATGAGTCTTTGAATATCATTTTCATCGTCATCATTTTCAAGGATTAAACCAAGGATGGTTTGTTCCGGTCTCAAATAGGCAAAGATTAGAGCTGGTCACTCCAGCGCTTCCTGGAACGTCCCACACCTTTCCTTCCCCTCGGCTTATAGTTTCATAGCTGTTTGGGGATACGGCAGTCATAAATACGACAAAATGTTCGCAACAATTTAGACGTAACTGGGCGATCCTGTCGAGTATACTCATAATATTCAGTTCCTGCCGTATCTCTGTGTTTCTTCTATGATCATGGAGAGTATACTCTGCTACGTGACTGAGAAATCTCATTTCAGCCGCTTGGATGCGACTCGACTGGGCTTTCGTTAAAGTTCAAGTCTCTGAACATGGTATGTAAAAAATGTTAAAAAACTGATGGGAACTGAAGAGAACTCTTTTGTTGACAGTAAAACACGGAGCAAAATTTATGTAAAGTCAAAAATCCGTGTAGAATTTATAAAAATCGTTGAAGGAAAAGGATTGATTATGAAAACGAATACTTGAGACAATAGATTTAATAGGTAAGATTTAAGAGAACTTGCTATCGGAATACAAGGTTTCCGGTACAAAGAAATGATTGCATTACATTGAGTATTCGCTATCTTTTTCTTGTTACAGTTAAAGCCAGTCGGCAGGATAAAAATATAGTCAATATACTTGATTTTGTGATGCGTTGTTTAAAAATGTTTATGATTTGTTTTCTGTTTATGATTAAAACCTCTAATCTTTTATATAATGCAACTGTGCATAGACAGCATACTTAAGTTTTAGTCTCTCCTGCCTAACTCCAAGACTGATTAGGCGGGGAACCATTATATTATACAAGTACCCGTTAACTCAGAAACGTTAGGTTCTTTATTTTAAGTGTTACTGTGTTATAAGCATTGTATATACACATTAAACATTATGTTCTCCTCAACCATGGCTTTTATTTATTTCAGCAGTAAACTAAAAACCAGAAACCGTTGTCACCTAACCTCACAAATAATAACAACACGTATTTTCACTTTGCATTAAGAAATAGGACAATTTACAATTACTACATGTCTTCTTTTCCACATCGTAATATATCGATACAATTTCATATTAAAAACATCGAAAATGTACTGCAGGAACGGATAAAGGTACAGATCCGATGCCGCTAAAAAGCATTTGCTTAATTATTTGTTACTATGGTAATTAATTCTGGTCTCCATGGTGTTTTTGACCTCTTTATACACGTCAACAAAAGAGCATAATTGTAAGGGCCTAAATCGTGCAACGGGGCAGAATATCAAATTCAACGTTAAACGGTGTTCTTCATCTTGTGTCAAAAGTTAGCTGTGCAAAATTTGGTGGCAATCGGTGTAACGGCGTGGATTTGTATTCAATACAAATAAATGCTCAGACTTTGAGTTTTATATGTATAGATAATGTTACTGGGTAATATTGTTTCTATAACTGCTGTACTCAAAAGAAAATATTTCGTATACGTTTGACAAATTCTAATCAGTTTGCACTTTACCTTTAAAGTCCATGATTTACAAAAGAGATTATATTGTTTCTAATTAAAAAGTTGATCTTATTTACACTAATCGGGAAAACCAAAGAAACAAGTAAATTTTCTTAGAAGCAAAGGAATAAGTTTGCAACGTAAAGGTAAAGTTACATTTTGTTACTCGTCTCTAAAGGGAATTCTTTATTTAATGTGTTATAATCTGGGTACAATGTAGCATAGAACGTAACGCGCAAAACAATTTGGAATTCATATGTTTTTACATATCATATTCAGCAATCTATTAATTAAAATTTATCCTTTGCCAGGATCCTACTGCCACAGTTTCCTGTCCTTACTCCGAAGCTGCTTTGGGTACTACAAGTAAACATCATCATCATTATCATCTTCAAGGATTAAACCAAGGATGGTTTGTCCCGGTTTCAAACAGGCAAAGATTAGAGCCCTCAGCGCTTCCTCGGACGTCCCATACCTCTCCGTTGCCTCGGCTTATAGTTCCATAGTTGTTTGGGGATGCGGCTGCCATCCATTCGGCAAAGATATTCCCACCAATTCAGTCGATACTGGGCGATCCTGTCGAGTACACTTATAATATTCAGTTCCTGCCGTATCTTATTTGAGGCAATTAAGTAGTAAATATGTCCTCTGAATATGTTACTAGCATATCGCAGGGTAAGACGTATGGTGGGGCTGCCACCTTCAGGCCTAACGTCTAGCCCGATTTTCTGTCTGGCTGTTCTCCCATAAACTGGCTGTCTTACCAGACTAAAGACAACAGGCTTCCCTGTTGTGATATCCATAAGGATCTTTAATGTGGTGGATTCTCCTTGCCTCAAACATCCTACGTCGTTGACCAATGTAAGCAGAGCCGGCGCGAGGGGGGCAGGGGGGACAGAGCCCCGGGGCCCGGGGTCCCGAAGCGGGCCCGGCGCATAACGGCCTTTGACAAGACTGTTTACTAACAGTGTAAAACCCATTTATTTACGATTAAAGTTAAGAATAACGAATTGTAGGGTCAATTAATAAATCCTAAAGCATTAACAATCCAACAGTAATGATTTTGGTAAGTTTTCTTTGGGGGGGCCCAAAAATGTTTAGCCCCGGGGCCCGTGATCGCTCTCGCCGGCCCTGAATGTAAGGTCATCCGTCTTTAGGGGCAATTTCTCACCCCGAGGGCTAGAGGGTGCCCTAACCTCTACCTGACAATGACAAGTAGTGGAGGGACAGCTTATACCGGCTGTCACTCGGTCTCTAGAGCCGTGTTAGCCACCTGTAGGTGTTGCCCATCTTCTACCACTGAAGATGTGGCTGGATATTTTTCTTCATCAAGGAATGAGACCACAAGGCTCATACTCATCCTCTCCAGTACTTTGGAGGACACTACAAGTATTGTAAAGTTTTACATGAACAGGTTAATGGCCTGTTTAATAACCCCTCTACCAGGAGGACCAGAGACTCTTCTGTCAGGATTACCATAGACGAAAAGCCTCTGTTTTATCTAAATATTGTTTCGATTTTACAGAAAAATCTACATGTTTCTCGAACGATCCAGTGGAATCCGGCTGTAATGTTGTGTGCGTATGTGATTCCCAACATGCGTTGCGAGATTGTTCCGGACTCACCGGTCCGTGCCTGCTGTGTGGAAGGCCGCCACCAATTATGTTCTGGTGTTTTATAGTAGCGTTCTTGACGCGCAGTATGGAATATTCTGGTATTTCGGTGGGGTATAAATATAAGTACTCCGCGACGTTCAGTTCAATTTGAGTTGCGATTTCTTGGAGTGCGGTTCGTAGTATTGTGGTAAAGTGTTATGTGTTTTATAATCGTGTGGGATAATTGTAATACAATTTTGTTTTATATTAGTTAAAATTTTTATTGCGTGTTAACAATTTGTATTTGATTTAGTGTAAGAGACTATCTTGTTGATTACTAACTGTTTGATTGTGATAATTAAAGCTGGTGATTAGTGATTTAATTGGTGTCTTTTATTTTGTTTTCCACTGTACCATACGACGATCAGTAGACCGTCGTAACAGTATGATATAAAAGAGAAGATAAATAAATTTAGGAATATTTGTGGCAAGATTCATAGAAATGTTAGAAATTAAACGAGACACAGCACAAGGATTAAATTGTATAAGACAATTGCAATACCCACTTCGATATATTCGACTAAGGCGTTGGTTATGAGAAAAAAGGAATTCGGTAAGATTCAGAGTGCTGAAATGTTTCTTCAAAGTACTTTGAACTATACATTCCAAGATAGAATAAGGTATAAAGATATCAAAGCAGAACTTGAAGCAGAGGACATAAATGAAATTATTTCATCTTACAGATGATAATGATGGGATCATTTGTAAAAAATGACAGACGATCGATTGCCGAAAGGGGCACTGAACTATAAAGCCACTGGTTGAAAAGATGTAGGTCGTCCAAGGATGAGATGGATGTCGGAACAAATTTATATAACCTATAAGAAGAAGAAGAAGAAGTTTTTTTTACAGACCCGTGCCGACAGAATTACAGCATTAAAGTGGTAATTAATAGGCACTAAGTTCTGACAAAATCAATTTACAGTTTCTGAATCGTAAACAACAACAACACTCTTAAATAATGTTTATTAAATAAATTTTTGACTTATCTAAACTAATTTTTATAATAATTTTAAATTAACGATAAAATTACATTTACGTTTAATAATTTTTAAATGTCAATTTAATTATTATATTTAATAATTTCCACACAATATTATTTTACACAAATGAAATGAAACGACGTACGATTTATAAATTCGATTAAATCTGAGTTCGACTAATTAATTCCTCGCGGTACAGATGAAATTATATTTTTTTAAATAGAAAGATGATTTTAATTACACAAGATGCAGAAAAGTGGAAAAAGAAAGAAGTTTCTTTAGAAGTGACGGAATAAGTTTCCAACCTAAAGGTAAAGTTACTTTTCTTTCAGTTCTGTACCGTGCAAATTGTATTCTTTATTTAATCTGTTATAATATGGCGTAGGGCGCAATACAAAAAGCGATTTGGAATTCAGACTCACTGGAAATTTGTTTTGCATTAGTGAATTTTGGTAGGAGTCTGCGTTTACATAGTCAAATACGGTAACATTATAGGGCACAAAAGTAGTGTTCTAGACGAACTTACAGTCCCATTGCCACACAACGTAGGAACAGACAAACGAAAATTAATACACAAAACGATAAACGAAAAAGAGTGTGAGCTAAATGCTGATTTTTTTTCTTCTTCGTTTTTATCTTCTTGTTTTCAATACCCTCACATAGTTGAGCGTCGGGGTGTCCTTTTGGCCACTTTCTAAACTATCTTCCACCACTGGAGAGGCGTTTAACTTCGGTTTAAGTACATAATCAGACAAACGTTTAAAAAATCCCCCCTCACTCTCTCTCTCTCTCTCTCTCTCTCTCTCTCTCTCTCTCTCTCTCTCTCTCTCTCTCTCTCTCTCTCTCTCTCTCTCTCTCTCTATCTCTCTACTAGAAAATTAGTAACAAACAAAGCAGAAAACAAGGAAACAAGCAACTGGAATACCCAAAATACCGTCTAATATTAGACCTTATGTGTACATCATAAACTTTTGTGTACTGAGCTTATTCTACATACTGTTACGACGGTCTCACGGATCGTCGTATGGTACAGTGGAAACAAATACAGACACAAATAAAGTAACTATTAACCAACTCTAATTACTCACAAATGACAATTTGAAATCAACTAGTTACTCTCATACAATAATTAAAGTTAAAACTCTCCGCACGCAATAATAATTTCATCTATAAGATTTCCTCACTAGTTGTAACACAATACACATTGTCCACTAATCCGCAACAATGACTTGGTCCGCACTGAAGAAATCGACCACTGTGTAACTGACTGCGTACGCTGGCCGCTGTTCAGTTGCAGACCGCAGATGTTCCAGAATAATTGTCCACTCTTTTAGCGGCGTACAGGGATAATTTGGGTAGTTAAAAGAGTACTCGGAACTACCTGAGTGCACGGCCTTGACACAGACGCCGCACGCTGGGCTAATCGAAAAACGTTTTTTTTCGAGGGAGGTGAAAATCTCTGTAGATACTACAAACCCCGTAGTTCCTAGTAGAGTGGGACTCTAACCCACTAAATATACCTCCCTTAATGCTACAACTGAGCAAGCTCATCCAACAGCTATTCCTTCATGTTTCCTTCACGGGTGATGCGGTGAAGCCCAGTGGCTAATCCCAAGGTTATATTGTCTTTCTCTCCCGTAGAGTTTTATGCATCTATACATATTAATTGCTTTCTATTGCGATACCAAATCATGTGGCTTCGGTCTTTCGAGTCGCCTCAGAACGTGTGGAGCTTCTTCTGCCACGTATCGCATTATTGGGTTATCGTGGATCTGAATCTTCTGATCATGTTTCTTTGCATATTTTGTTATTATTTGGGTGACATAGTCTACACTGAGGACTCTGTGTAGCTTGTCGTTCCTTGTATACCAAGAGGCATTCACTATTCTTCTGAGTACTTTTCTCTGAAAAGTTTGTATCTTTCTAAGTTTGTTTTCTTTGTACAGCCCCACAGCTGAATTCCGTAAGTCCACACAGACTTCTGAACTTCTTTTTACAACAGCAGTTTGTTTTCAACTATTAGTTGCGAGTTTCTCCCTAACAGCCAGTACATTTTTCTCTATTTTATGTTGAGCTCCTTCTTAATTTGTTTTACATGCTCTTTCCATTTAAGCTATGTATCCAGAGTCATACCTAGATAGTCTGCTGTGTTAGCATATGGTACTTCCAGTCCATTAATATAAACTCTTATTAGATCTATTTTTCTGTTGGTGAAGTTGATGTAAACTGATTTGGATTCATTAAGTTTGATTCTCCACCGCTTGGTAGTCGAGAAACGTGTAAAACGTTTACGTAACTGCGCCTGCCGACTTTTCAAGAGCGTTGCTTAATTGGCGTAAAGTATTGAATTACTTAAAAGCACTCTGTGTGTGTGTGTGTGTGTGTGTGTGTGTGTGTGTGTGTGTGTGTGTGTGTGTGTGTGTGTGTGTGTGTGTGTGTGTGTGTGTGTGTGTGTGCGATTAATCTTATTTTTACACTGTATGTGTGTGCGTTAGTTATTAATTTGTGATAGTCAATGGACTCTGCCCAGCGTTACCACAGAACGTAAAATCTTACCCACTCGACTCTATTTGTGATTTCTAACAACGTCTTGTAATTAAAAACATAATACGTACTTGTGATTTCCAACAATGTCTTATGTCGTACAGATGCGGTGAGGGAAATATAGCTCCCCCCGTACCGTCATAAAGGTGTTTTCACTTGCTGTGGAAATTTCAATTCAAGCAGATTGGATAAGAAATTCAATTTCTTATCCGACGGCATAAAATTCCGTTGCTTTCAATCTGAGACAGCCACACCAAAATAGTATCCAGTTTTGTGTGAATTTTATGACCCTATTTTTCGATGGTATCAGAATCTTGCATACTATAATTCTGTGGCCTCGAGATTTCCAAACAACACGCGCACCTCTATTTTTTGTCTTCAACTGTTCCCTAAAACTCTCTTTAATTATTCTGTAAAATATTTTTGTTAACCCTTTCCTTCACCTTATGGTCTTTTACTCTATTCTTTTTTAGTTGTCGATTGATTATTACGAATGTAAAAAGGGACAGATGGTTTAGATCATGCTTAGATCACAGGCGACTTTCCCACTACAATAATACTTCCTCAAAAAACAAGAAAATTTATAGCAAATTCATATTACTATCGACTCATACACAAGTAAACATAGTTTTAAAATACTATATTGACGTAACAATGTGTGTGTGTGTGTGTGTGTGTGTGTGTGTGTGTGTGTGTGTGTGTGTGTGTGTGTGTGTGTGTGTGTGTGTGTGTGTGTGTGTGTGTGTGTGTGTGTGTGTGTGTGTGTGTGTGTGTGTGTGTGTGTGTGTGTGTGTGTGTGTGTGTGTGTGTGTGTGTGTGTGTGTGTGTGTGTGTGTGTGTGTGTGTGTGTGTGTGTGTGTGTGTGTGTGTGTGTGAAGTTGAAAAGATATAAAATTGACATGAATAATTCATTTTGTTTACTACAAACGTCCAAAATGCTCTTATAAATCCTGAAAAATTTATTCGTGCTCTACTTCTCGCTTTTCACTTGCTAAATATATCTCTCGTAATGATTGCCAGTAAATCATCAGAATGTATTGGAACGCCGTGTCACCCCTATATGTTATACTTCAAACGTCATAATTCTAAAAATTCGCAAACTTTTCGCTACGGATTTCGCGTAAAAGTTGTTGTTAATACATTTAGTGATTTCTACAAACTCTGATTGACGAATAGTGAATCTCTTTATGAAGTAGACTTGAAAACTGTTTGCGTCTTCATTAATATATGGTTAAACGTTGTAACTTTGTGACTCCGGGCTGCTTGTGGCCGTGGTGCAGTGCTAAAATCTCTAGCAAATGTTTTAGCCGTACATTGACGGCCATCGTCAGTGCAAATTATGAGCTTGCGCTAACGTAAGGTATCACACGTTAGAGAACACAGTACTGTGGTAATGGGTGCGTGGTTTGATAGAGATTTTAGCGCTGCACCACGACCAAACAGCCCGGGTTCACAATTTAACAATATTGACACGGCCGTGTAAGCTTTCAAAGTAATTTATATCGTTAAAACTTTTACATTAAACTTACCAATATCGGACACTGTTTGGAATGAAAACTCTCCGTTATTTAAAGACGCAAATAAATTTTAAATGGTACGCGGTACAGTTATAAGACCTCTTCTGAATAAGACATTCAAAGGCACGTATGTAAAATGTTATAAGGTGATGGCAGTTTCCAGATTGATGTATAGTGTGACAGTACAATCATATGCTGTACTGTGCATTTAATAGATAAAATAAATATTTAAACTAAATTTATAAATATGTAATAAATAAGCAGGTATGAGATTAAAAGCTGAGTTTATGTTAAAAATACGGAATGTAGACAGACAGGAACTGACCTGAACACTCACGCGACTGTCGCTGAGAGTGTGTACAGTAGTAAGTGATGTGTGTGAGTGAGGCCAGTTCGAGCATGAAAGTTTGCAATCTCACCATGAATAATTGTCATATTACAGTTTTTATTTAATTATAAGAAAACCATAAATGATAGAAAAAATTCAAAGACTCCTAAATATGTATAAAATTAATACGCATGTGTAGTGAGAAAAAGGCGTGAAAAGGACGCGCAGTGCGATTTTAAGTGCGTAGTAAGTTAATTACACGGATTATTCTATTACGATGGTAATTACGTTGGACATGTGTAATTAAATCACCCATCGTTAGAGCACCCTGTAGTGCACATTAGACTTTGCCATTGACAGAAATGTGCAAAAATATGGAATTGGACGAGAGTGGGAGAACTGACGCCACTGAACAATTTCAAACAGGCAGAATTCTGTCCCAACAGGAGCTGTACGATGCTCGATTATAAATAGGTCACGAAAGAAGCCAGCCTTCTTCTCAATTCGTCGTTAACGACGCGAATTTTTAAATTTTGTTAATTAAACAGTAGATGCGGACGGACGCTATGTTCGTCATAAGTGTAAAACAGAAACTCTTAATCTGTTTCCGAATACGAATATAGAACATACTTTACGATGTGTACACACAAAAACGTCCGTCAGTCAAGACAAGCTACATCATGCACAGGAACGCTATGCTGAACAATAGAGGCATCTGCTAGAACTACAGCAGCAGGTGGAGAGCAACCTCTCACACTATACTACATCAACCAGATGGGACCATGATAGACGAGTAACTGGAGGACGACAAGTGGAACCTGGGGCGTCCAGGGAACTCCATCAGAAGAGGACCTACGGATCAACGGAGGACATGAGTATGAGCTACAAAATCGAGGTGACAGATAAACCATTTATAAATTTTAAATGAGAGACTAAAGACATTTAAAAGACATTTTGAAACTTAAACATGAATAAGAGTTTATGTAAAATGTAGATAAAGAGGTTCAGAGAATCTGATTTAAATTTAATAAAATATTTTGTTTGATGTTTAACAGTTTATTTAGTCAAATTCAATTTTATTTTAAAATTTGTAGAGCAATCAATGATTACTATGTATGCAATACATAAATTAACGTAGTTGAAAGTTATATAAAGAAAAAAAATAAAACTGCAGTAAAGCACACTCAGACTGAGCAGTCGAATTTTAATATTAACAAATAAGTATTTAGAACATAACTTTGTTACTGTAGAATATAAGATTTATTTAATGATAAATGTACTGCAACATTTGAACGTTTCAAGCGAACAATAATGAATATTTATGGCGAAGTAAGTGAGATTTTTAAACACGCTTGTGGTTTATAAATAAAAATTATGAAAACTCGTTACAATTCAATCAATGACTACTCTTATTACCATTACACCAAAACTCCATTAATTGGTACACTTTACCAGTAATTTTATATAAATTTTGGCACTCCACAAATTAAATTACATTTAAGTTTGTAATTTGCAGTGTTATAAATAATTGGCGCTCCAAATGCGTGGGGCTCCTCAAACACACATAAATTTCCAACATGTGTGTTGTTGTAATAGTTTAGAATGTTAGGCACTTAGGAAAAAAAGATGAGATCCTCAGAAATGAAGTTTCTTGAGCAAGTGAAAGCCTGTGTTAGGGGAGATCGGATACAAATCAGGCAAACTTTAAACATTCAACCGTCTGCATTACAGGCAGAAATATATATAAAGAATGATGGAAATAATGTTTATTCAAATAATGTGTATTCAATAATGTTTAAAATGCAGGAAGAAAGTATTAAAAACACTCCTTGAATTTTCACCCGACAGGTAGAAAAAAACGTGGAAGGACCGAGGTTCAGATGGTGACGCCGAAACTGCCAGAATTTGCTTCACCCTGGAAGAGCAGATGAAGAGAAGTTTTAGACGTATCCGATTTTTAGAAGTATATGTCTTCACCACACAAAAAATAAAGTATTGTGTCTAAATTAAAATTTGTGGAACTTTGTAAATCGGCATAACATAGCTTGCTAGTGATTTATAGTGTTTTCTCGTACACAGAAGTTGCTGAAACATCGAAGATCGTGAGTTCTTACGGTCAGAGTTTGACAACTAATATTAAAAACTAACAGGAATATTATGACGCGGCCCTCCGTGTCCTACATAGTACCTGCCAGACTTTTCTGCCACAACGGTCATCTTCAGTGGCGCAGGAACACAGATGTACAACGCCCGCATACGATTAAGTTGAGACGTACATTCGAAAACACCGTGATTGACACGGTCGAAACAGATACTACGCTAACATGATAGACTACGGTCTAACAGACCCTGTTAATTTTAATATTAGTTTCAGGGGCACTTTATACTTATCCGGAGATATTAGAAAAGCATTAATTCAACGAATTGTCAACCGTTCTGACGTTCTACGAACTTCATCATCATCACTCCAAGGATTAGGCCCTAGACCTGTTCCTGAATCTATCTTCTCCTCGGTCTACTGACATCTCTCTTTCCAGTAATGTGATAACTTAAGGCAACTACGGATAGACGGATATCAGGCATGCGGTTCAAGTGGTCACACCATCTCTTTCTGTGGTCTTCAATCTTCTGGTGCAATGATACAATGTTTGATTCGCGTCTTATATCCTTGTTCCTTTTCTGATTCCGAAGAAAACTACCATGTGTTCCTCTATGAAATTTCATTTCACATTCTACGAACTTGATAATCTAATTATCACATTTCCATTCTGCAATATTACTTCACTGACTTATCCGCGTGGTGCGCACTTAATTTTTCCTTTCCGTTTAACATTTCTGCCGTTTCTTTTACTGCCAAATGTTTTTCCTTGAGCAGGAAAGTTAAATGGTTACTATGAGCAGCAATAGTCGCGGAGACACGTCATTGCAAAAAGGCAATGACAGCGAGGATTCGTTTGGTCTTATATAGTTAACAGCATCCAGAGTGACGAGATCGACAAGGCAGTAAACATTACTGAAATACTGTCTCAGAGTTCACGAACTCCTCAACGCAGTTTATGAGCTTCCATTTCATTAACAATATTGCCACTCAAACATCTCTCACAATGTGGCTGTGGTTTTATTGTTACATTTATCTTGACAACGTACATTGAACCACGCGCTACAACAATGTCATACAGTTTTGTCTTGCTTCTGCCGTGCTTTATTCTTGCATCGGCTCTTATTTCAATTACTTGTAGACAATACAGATTAATAGGAGACCACAAAAGAATTAAAGTGATTTAATTAGGGTTTCTATAAATTTTATTATACATCATGGTTCCGAACGCAGCTACACCAGGATCACTGACATATGTTATATGCAAAAAACAATCCATAAAATGATTCTCTGGAAGTTCATCATCATCATCACCACTTCAAAGACTAGGCCTTAGACCTGTTCAGGAATATATCTCCTCCTCGGTCAACCGATATCTCTCTTCCCAGTAGGGTGATAACCCAAGGCAGCCACAGGTAGACGGATATCAGGCATGTGATTCAAGTATTCACACTATCTCTTTCTGTGGTCTTCAATCTTCTGGTGCAGTGACACAATGCTTAAATCGCGTCTAATATCCTCGTTCCTTCTCCCATCCTCGTGTTCATTGCATGAATGTGTGCTCTACAATTGTATTACTAAAGAAATATTTTGTACGTAGCTCTCCAATATTTCTTGCAGGTTTCCTATGTTATGAATAAGTCTTTAAATATTATTTACTTGATATTTATACCTGCGTATTTATACTTTCATATTGAAAACCAAATAAAACATTTGAAATAGGATTTTCTACTGCAAATATTCTAATTAATATTTAAAGAACAATTCATAATACTAAAAGAATTAGTAGAGTAATTAAAATGGTTTGTAATATTTTCAAAATTAAAACATTACCCAACATCAAAATTTATGTAATAATCGATGGTGTTTGTTCAATACAGTGAACAAGGTCTGCGCCACAGAAAGCTTGCTAGTTATGACACAGTTAAAAATGTATCCTACTGAAAAGTGTCTCTCTCTCTCTCTCTCTCTCTCACTCACTCCTCCCTCTTTTACACACACACACACACAAAACTTGTGTATAACGTTAAATATTATTCTGTCAGTGTTAAGGTAAAATTGTTTTAACTTGTTTATAAATTGTCTTTAATTTTAAAACCCAAACGGGTGCCAAACTTTAAATCCCGAACGTCTTCGTCATTGCCTCACCTGTCAGTTTGTTAACTGTACAAATTGAGTGACATAAGCCGACATTTGGTTGTCGCTCTATGTACCCCCCCCCCCACAATTTACAATATTTTGACAAAGCATTAACCTTTGCTGTCGGCGGATGTACAAGTTCCCTGGTTCCCAGTAACTCCCCTCAACTAAATTTAAAAACCTGTCTATAGATAACACATTATTTGTTTTCCCTCGTGATTCACATAAGTTTTGTTTCAAAATTAATTATATGCACACACTCTAAGGAACAAGTACACTGAGCATAGACCTACTTCTTAGGAAAAACAATTTTTAAACCGTAAACTTCATATATTTCAATAAGTATAATATTATTTCATGCTTTTGCGCTTCAATTGTAAGCGGATTTTAGGCGTCTCAAACAACGCGCAAATAGTTTCTAAGGGTACGGTTAGACGAGCATTTTTTCCGGCCGTGCAAGCGCGTGGAGTTTGGAAAAACGTACAGTTGTCACACGTGCGTTCTTTGTCGTACGTGTACGGACGGAAGTGTAATCACACAGGCGGTTTATATTCGGACGGCAGCGCTGGGACGTCTCGGACGCGCATCCCTACAGTTGTGGCTATAAATGTTAAATGTGCATATATAAAGGTTAAAACGCAACTGCACAGAAACGTTCATGTTTATATTATAGAAAACATTGGTTACCAGTAGTAAATAAATCTTTATTATGAAAATTTTTTATATTGCATATTTTTTATAAAGGTGTTAACTACACCATGGAGACCAAAATTAATCACCATAGTCATCATAATCTTCAAGGATTAAACCAAGGATGGTTTGTTCCGGCCACTGTGGATTACATTTTGTTCTACTGGTTCTTCCCGTCTTCTCATCTCTTTTCCTTCCCTCTCGTATCTCCTTCATTATTGATCGATCTCTCTCCCTCCTTTCGTCAGTCCAGATGGCACCTGTCCCCTTCTTGGGTAAGTGGTAAGCATTTTTCAATGTCTTTTTGAATAATCTAGAGTTTTAATTATAATTTATATTATATTTAAATATATTAAAAAGAGGAGTCGTAAATTAATTAAAATTTTGAAGGCAAATAGATGTCTGCCTGGGATCTATGTTGGCAACTCTGGTTGGAAGACACACAACAGAAGCCACTATAGAAACTGGCAGCCCTGTATTGTAAGGAGTGGCCTTAGTTTACTTTCTATATGTTTCAACAACCCAATACAAAATATATTTTCGGGTAATTTTGTCATTTCATCTTATTTGTATTTAAATTTTAAATGAATCATTGACACGTGTAAATGGAAAGTTTGTAGTTTCTTCGCTCAATACTGAATAAGTTAAAGTACGAATCAGACACACACACAATTTAATTCTCGACTGTGTTTAGAGATGCTAAAACATAATTAAAACTATTGTTGCAACCAATATAAAGTCTACCAGAATTAAACTATAACTAACAATAAAATAAACAAAGTTACGTATGAATGAAATTCGTTAGCGAATTCTATTGAGTAGCGCCGGGATAAACAATCAAGTATTCAGCCACAACTCTCCTGAAAGTCTGCGTAAGTAAAGTTTCTGTCTCTAACTAACAAAAACTCTTGTAAAATGGAATTCATTCTCTGCATGAATAGACTTGATAAACATTTTGCCTTCCAAGTCACGTACCACTGCATACGTGACCATAAATACTCATTCCAGTCTTAAACAACTGATACTAACAAAAACTGATGTAGGCCTACTTAAAGGAAACCATAAATAATATTTTTAGTTATTTAGAATACATAATTCGTAAGAACTGGAGAATGATAGCTTGTCTCAACATAGTTTTTGAGATTTAATCAGGAGGTTATTGATCGGTTAATTAATTAATGTTACTTTTTAAAATATTGTAACAATAGACAAAATCTCGGTGCTCATAGTTTTCTATTTACCAAGAAAATAAAATTTATTTACCAAGAAAATAAATATAAAGGGAATCTACCTTATAGACAGAGAGCCTCTACCTCATCACTGAGGTGAATTGGTGGAGACCGCGCCAATCTAGACAATGATGATGATGGCCTCCGATGTTGGGGCTGAAACGTTTGTCAACAAAGACAACTGTAGACCACGGCCCAACAGATCGGCTGACAATAATCATCATCATCTTCTTAACGGTTTTAGGCTTTAGCCTAGGCGTCACAGTCCACATTTTCTTATTTCTACCAAATTTTGTTCTGCCTCTAGGGTTGTAATCTTTCACCATCTTCGGTATTCGACTTTCTTCCATTCTATTGGTATGTTGAATCCATTTTCTTCTGTATTCTTTAATTCTTTCATTAACTGCAAAAATATCTAAATCACTTTTTGTCTCTTCATTTCTTATATTACTCTTTATTCCTTCATTGCTTATGATGTTTTCACATCCAGAAGTAGGATATGCGGGACATAGAGCCGTTTGGACCGTAGCTTCTGCGTGGACTCAAGGCCGTCGTGAGTGGTGAAGAGCCACACCCTTTTCGAGGTGGTCCTATAACAGAACACGACGGATCTAGCCCAGAGAAAGTCGATGAAAAATCTAGCCGACATAGAGCTGGTTGCCCTGTACGGTGGTCTCAATCAACAATTCACAATTCCAACAGTAGCCTCGGCTGGTAATAATAAATTCAACAATGTTAAAGCCGGCCGTGAAAGCTTAAGAACTTGTAAGTTATACTTCTTTGCTAATGCTACTCTGTCGTCATAAAGGAAAAGAAGTTAGAAGTGACACATCAGAAAAGAGAGATGGATTGTGTGAACGGATACTGAGTGTGATCACGTTTGGACGTTAACATTATTATGCAAATTGCGGACATCAATCACTCAACGCCTTCTGTACATGAAGCGTGCTTGTCAAATCGTATATATTGCTGCTCTTCTATCTACTAATAGCCACATTGAGCTATAATGTAAAAACCGTAATGTAGATTTCAAGTTTTCTTAGTTGCTCTGTACGGAATGGACACGCTTTCGAGACCCAGTTACACTACAGGATACATAGAGGATACTAGATTACGTTGTGCCAACTATTACAGCAAATAGTGCAGGTCGTACAGGTTAAATTCTATTTACCAAGAGAAGATAAATATTGTTACGACGGTCTCACTGATCGTCGTATGGTACAGTGGAAAACAAAATACAAGACACCAATGAAACCACTAATCACCGGCTTTAATTAATCACAAATCACAATTTATAATCAACTTGTACAATAATCCGAGCAAACTTTGTCCACATGCAATAGTAATGTCAACTAGTAGAGTCCCGCACAATTATAACACTTCGTCACAATACTTCGAACATCACTTGAATAAATCGCCACTTAAACTCACTGTGTAATTGCCGACCTAAACTGAAACTAAGCGTCGCTGGACCGGGGCCTGGCTGAGACTGCAGAATAATCTGTCCCTTCGGATGACGTGTTAAACAAACAGGAGGTCTCGAATTCACAAGAAACAGTGTCCTTGAACTCAGTACGCTGGCCGAGCGGTCTGGAATAGAGTCGATGTTCTACGCATGACAAGTGTCAGGTAATTGTCTTTCATCTCAAACTAGCAGATATATGTACGCACACACATTACAGGTGGGCTCTGTTGGGATAGTCGAGATACTTGTAGAACGTTCCGTATTACGTAACAATATAAAATAAAAGATGATTCCGATTGTTTTAAGTTAATTTAAATAATATTTACGAACGCCGTACGAGGGGCATAATGCATCATGCGAGTACAAGAAATGAAAACGTAATTGTAATTTCAGTGAAGTAATTTCTTGTAGGTCTATTCCTGTACAACCACCAGGTTTCTGCTAAATTATGTAGGCTATACTGCATAATTACCTGTGATTCAAGTTAGCCTGAATACGATTGCCTACAGTAACAACTAAAACATGGGTTTTATAACCAATGTTTTCTATAAAGCTTTCAATAATGTAGAGAGTCCGAAATATTGACTTAATCGTAAATTGACATCTTGATTCATGACAGACCATACACTTGCCAATGGAACCCTATAATAGGCTTTATGGGAATCGATACACGTGAGATACGGAACAATGTTAGTGCTGATAGCCTAATCAGCCGTGAACAATTCTTATCATTTGACTTCCACTTTGTTTCTTTTACTGTAGCTTTCCTTCTGTATTGTTACGACGGTCTCACGGATCGTCGTATGGTACAGTGGAAACAAGATACAGACACCAATGAAGTCACTAATTACAAAGTTTAATGAGACATACAAGGGACTGTAATAAATCAACAAAGCACTCTCGTAGAATAATTCAAGTTCAATCTGTCTAATACACAGTAATAAATATCACCTTATTTATAATAATTATCACTTCGCCAAAATACTTTGATCAGCACTTGAATAAATCGCCAACTGTAACTGACTCACTAAGGCGGCCGCTGTTACATACATGCATCCTTCACTCTACAGCCCAGATCGAGCCTTGGCCTCCAAAAGAGCCACTTATTATTGTCTCCACTTATTCCTGTCCTCAGCCATCCGCCAGCAAATCACTGCGCCCAGCTTCCTCGCATCACTCCCAACCTGATCCAACCATCTGTTTTTTGGTCTTCCAATTTTCCTTTCCTATTGGCTTGTGTTTCATAATTCTTTTTGTCGTACGTTCGTCATCCATTCTCTGAACGTATCCTGCCCATCTTACTCTATTAATTTTGGCAAATCGAACAACTGTAATGTCATTGTACTTAGCATATAATTCATTATTATTTCTCTTTCTTCAGACCCCGTCCTGTTGAATTGGCCCATAGATCCTTCTCAATGTCTTCCTTTCAAACACAACCAGCCTCTGTTCGTCAATTTTCTTGAGTACCCAACACTCAGAGCCATATGTCAATATAGGCCTTACCAATGTCTTATAAAGAGTGGCTGTAGTTTATGAGCCGGCCGCTATTGCTTATATATATCCCGCAGAAATTCCAGAATAATTTTCCATACTTTTGGCGGCGTACCGGCATAATTTGCGTAGTTACAGGTGCTCGAGCACTACTTGAGTGGACAGCCTTGATACAGAAACCCGCTCGCGAAGTCGGTCGAAGGGTTGGGTCGGGAAGCGTGTAGAATGACGCTCTCGATTTTTCGAGAGTGTTACGTAATTGACGTAGCATATATTTCTAATAAGATAATCCCTTGGTTAAAATTACTTCCCGGGCTGTTTGACAGTGTTCGAAATTTTATTACAAAACCAGACATTTTGGCAGTGTCATCGACTGCCATCTTCAGTGAAACCGAGTAACGCTACGTGAGGTGGTATACGTTAAAGACAACAGTACTGTGGTTAAGGCTGGAGAAGTTCCGTGAACACGACTCCTACTTATATATTTCGTAAGTGTCACGATATGGTAATAAATCGAACACCAGCCAATCAGAAAGAAGAACGTGAATTAGACCAACAAACACGCTTTGCCATAAAGTACTTAATGACAGGCTTTCACCCCCCCCCCGTTTCATAGCGATCGCAGCATGTTTCTGAATCTGTACGGACTCCATATGAGTCCCTTGGTAACACATTAGATAATCCCTTATTTGCATGTGGCGCTACCAGTTAACTATCCTTCTCTTAATATACAGTACTTTAATAACTTTCTTTATTTTTACGTCCTTCTTCATTTGCCACACCCATCCATCCTGTATTCTGCACTCTTCTCTACGCCCGCTTCTAAATAATTGTTCTGTTTTTCGGTTAATATCTTCCGGTCGCGCATCGCTCTCAAAAACTACTAAAACTGATCAATTTTTTAAAAAATTCGTAATTTAGAAACAAAAAATCTTTTTCTATGTAGGTCAAACGCTACAGCTTTAGATAAATAAAAAATTGCACAGAAAAGATAAATAAATTATAAAAGCATAGACATTCAACTTTTATTGGTCGCACATTGCACCTGAAAAACACACTATTAACAATAAAATTGAAAATTCTACATTTTGACATAAAATAGTTAATGATAAATGTTACAAGCTGTGGCATTATGTCAACAGTTCTTTTCTCGTTCTTTTTTGTACTTGCTATTTTAAACTCCGATTTGTGCAGAAAATTTGGCATGATGGACAGTGAAAGAAGAGTCGTTCTAATGAACCCATCCCTGGACTTGGCACCAACGGCTTTTTGTGACGCTTCTGTCACCAGCTTCACACACCGCTCCACTGCTTGCGTATGACACGGAAAATTTTCAAAATTCCGTTCAGTTGCTGTTCCTGATTTTATTATAAATGAAATCTCCTTGTCCCTTACTCTTCACAACAACGATGGCGGCGACAGATTACAGATACTCCAGATATTGCTATTATGTATACGATCAAACTATTACCTGTTCTAATATAGTCAGTCACACACTTTACACTTACTGCCTGACGCCGTCCAGAGATTTGGTTTATGTCTCGTCTCTTTACTGCACTTTCCTTACAGCTGAACGTAAGTTGATACTTATTCTGGAGGACACAGACAATACTAGAGTTTTATATTAGCCAATATACTAGAAGAACTCTGAGGGAAAATTGTAAATATTAAATAGAAAGATAGGAGATATATTTAAATTTGGTCTGTCTGTGGAACAGCTGATACGAGCGGGAGAATTCCGTCATTCGGCACTTGGCTGTTTATAGTGTCACACCAATAAAATAAATAGTTTCTTAATATTGTATAAAGTTTATTAGGCAATAAAAATATTATATTTAATATTTTCGGCAAGTGTGTGTAGGGCTATGTGTATTGCAATATAAAATTGCAATATGTTTTATTTGGTCATAAACATGAATTTATAAAGCCCATATGACAACAATAAGAATTCGTTACAAATGTGGTACCTGTTCTAATAACTGTATATGAACTACAATCTGATATTTTGAATACGCGAGTGTATTGGTAAGTTCTCCTTCAGCACTACAGCCTAACGTGAGTGAACCCTGCCTTTGAACACCCGTCTTCTCCAATGTCTCCTGTATTCTGCCATCTCAGCATAACCTCTCACATGCATTCTTTTGAGATCTTTTAGCACATCGTCCAACCACCTTATCCTAGGTCGGCCCATCCACTTTCTGCTTTTATAGACTTGTTCCTTCAGGATTTTATTTAGCATACGCTGATTGTCCATCCGGTCTAGGTAGCCTATCCATTGCATTTGTTGAGCATTTACAAATCTTACAATGTCCTTATGCTTGTGTAGCTGATTTGTCTCCAGAATATTTCTAATTCTCCATTCATCATTTTCTTGAACCAGGCTATAAACACATCGTATGATCTTTCTTTCAAACTTTCTTAGTTCTTCTTGTTCCTTTTTTATCAGTCTCTATGTCTCGACTCCATAAGTAACAACCATTCTCATAAGTGTGTTACATATTTTTATTTTTGTGTTACGCCTAATGAGTTTGCTTGTCAATAGTCTGCTGTTGACATAACATACCCTGCTTCCTATTTGTATCCGTCCTGTATTGTCATGTTTACGTTTCCTTAATTATTTATCATGTTACCCAGGTGTCTAAACGTTTTAACTGCAACAAATGAATTATCCTGGCTTTAAAATGCGTAACGTAAGAGCTAAAGATAGTACAGTACCGTGTCACGTTAGGTCGGCGATGTTCCACTGGTAGATGAAACAAAAACGACGGCGATTGACGTTGACGGTGTAGCGGACTTAACGTAACGACGAAACACAACGCGCTCGAATGTGACCGACGTAAGTTGCACGAATGACGGCTGTCACGCACGTCTCGACAACATATGACACACGTTGAAAATGTATCGAACGCACCTAGATTCAGTCGCAATCCACAACAGTTAAACAATTTACCAGCTCCTTTTTCAAAGCGTTTCTGTTTTACACGCATATCCTTATAATTAACGTAATATCCTATACTAAACAGAGCGTCTGTAGTATTTTCACTCAAATAATGCCTGTTTAAAAGTAAGTGTTATAAATCACACGGACTTTCTATATGTCCATTTGTTAATAAGTAGATTAAGTGTCCCGCACTATAAGGGAACTGTAAAATCAAACCGAATGAAACAGAAATGGCATAGATAAAGGAAAACAATGGGCGGTTGTTAAATCTATGTAGAGAAATGGCAAGAAAGAGTTTGGTAGGAGGGTTCCAAATTACGATTTGGAAAGTACAATATTGCGAATTAAATGAGAAGTGCTAATCATAGAAGGCGTAATACGCATTGGAAACTTTATTTGTCGGGTTGTTAGGCCGTGCTCTAACGTTTGTGTTTACAGACGTTTCGGCCCCACCATCGGAAACCATCTTCAGTGTTAGAAGCAATTGGCACGGTGTCCACCAATTTACCTCAGTGATGAAGTAGAGAGTGCATTGGTAGATCGTGCTGGCTTGAATGTTTATATAAGTGAGCCTTGTTAGGCAAAAACGCAGAGTCTCTACCTAATCACTGAGATGAATAATTGGCGAACGCCGTGCCATTGCTTCTAACACTGAAGGTGGCCTCCGAGATCGAAACGTCTGTAAACACAAACATTAGACTACGGCCTAACACCCCCGAAAATAATTTTTTTTAATTTTTAGGTTTTATGTTTTAACAATTTTAACTATTTTTAATCGTTATGATTTTTAAACATTAATAAAGGCGAGTGTCCATCCATTTTCCGGTCGATCTCATACGGGAAAAGTTAACTAATTTAGTTTGGTCGGGAATGTATCCTCATCATCCATCATCTTCAACGATTACACCAAGTATATTTTGTTCCGGTCTCAAGTAGGCAAAGATTAGAGTTAGTCACTCTAGCGCTTGTTCGGACGTCTCACACCTCTCCATGCCCTCGGCTTATAGTTCTATAGTTGTTTGGGGAAGCGGCAGTCATCCATTTGGCAAAAATGTTCTCACAAATTCAGCCGATACTGGGTGATCCTGTCGAGTATTAAAATATTATTCCATACAATTAAAAAAATATATATAATTTATGTTCCTCATGGCCAACACAATGCTGACGGGTAGTGCAAAAATTATTTTTAGAATTTATTCATTATTCCAGAAGAGTAATCTAATTTTAAAATATTATATAAGATCAATATAAATTTATTTATTAACGCTAATCTTTGATTGTTTTATTTTAATTGTCATAATGTTACGACAGTCGTTTGATAAGTTCGTGAAAATCTCAATAAGACTGCCGCTGCACTGTTACTGTTGGTGCTCTTGCATTACAACAAACAAGCAATTAAAAAAAAACATTATTTGACCTTTAACGACGATAGTCCCAAATACAAATCTCTCGATAATTCTACTAATACACTTTGTGTGCCCAGAAATTGCACAAAGCATTTCCAACCAATCCATGGTAAACGTTCCTATACAAAACATGCAATCTGTACCCTCCTCAGTTGGAGTCAATTTTCGAGCCCCGCTATCATCATCATCTTCTTCACAACACGGCATGGCAAGGTGCTGCCTGTTCCGCCTTCAAAAATCTTCCTGAGCCTACCCACATACTTGTGTCTATACGTTTGTATATCCAGACTTGTTTGACTAACCTTTAACCTAACATTCTTTCTAAGTGCTCTTTCCACCGTTGTCTCTAATCTTTTACTCAAGCAAAAACTTGTAACTCTTCACTTACTGGCTCATTTTTGATACGGTCAAGTTTAGAACACCTTTGAAGTCCTCTTAATATTGTCATATCCGAGGTCAGTATTTTACTGTCTTGTTTCCTGGTTGTCCATAATTCACACCCATAGGACAGTACAGGGACTGCTATAGGCTAACTTTGTAAAACTTTGACTTTGTATCTTGGCGTACCTTGTTTCTAAAAATACGGTTTATTGTCCCATACAGATTTTCTGGAACTTACATAACAACATCAAAATCATAATTTCTATCAAATCTAATATAATTTCCCAAATAATTAAAGTGGCTTACCTGTTCTAGACTACGATCACTAATCACTATTTTTGTCCTTATAGACACCTTATCTAGACATGCCATTACATTTGTTTTTATAGTGGAGATTTTTTGTATTTCATAGATTATCAGATTTTTGTATTTCTGCTATCAGTAAAAAGTGATATCTCAATCATATCACATTAAGGGCGGCGTTGAACATAGCCATGATATGGGACTCTTTCGAAAAGTGGCTTCACCTTAGAATACTGAGCATTTCATGGACAGCACATATAACTAATGTTGAAGATTTTAGAAAGATGAAGAAAGAAAGGGGAGTTATTACACACTGAAGATAAGAAAGCTTCCGTATCTGGGAGATCTCATGAGAAATGAACAGAGATTTTACTTATTGCAGTCCATGCTACAGGAAAAGTACTTGGAAAGAGAGGAGTTAGGCGACCGAGAATATCTTGGTTGAGAAATGTAAGGACCTGGCTCGGCATGAATACAACTGACTTATTCCGTGCAGCAGTAAAGAAAGTTAAAATAGTCTGTCTGATAGCCTATCCAACATCCGAAACGGACAGAAACTCTCAGAAGAAGATGGGCGGTGTGTCAAGATAATATGTGTAGTTACAGGCGCTCAAACCGTCTGGAGACTGAGTCAGTACACGACTTTGACACAGACGCCGCGTGTGGAACAACCTCGAATGATGCCGTCTGCATGGGCTGGGCTAGTCGACAAACGTGGTACAACGACAGTCTGGAATTTTGAAGAGCGTTACTTATTTGCGTTTCGTCTCGACTAACGTTTAGAAGTAGAGGGAAAGTGAGCGTATGAGAACACTTCCGGGTTCCAGTTGAAAACACTACCGATGATGATGGCCTCCGATGTTGGGGCTGAAACGTTTGTCAACAAAGACAACTGTAGACCACGGCCCAACAGATCGGCTGACAATAATCATCATCATCTTCTTAACGGTTTTAGGCTTTAGCCTAGGCGTCACAGTCCACATTTTCTTATTTCTACCAAATTTTGTTCTGCCTCTAGGGTTGTAATCTTTCACCATCTTCGGTATTCGACTTTCTTCCATTCTATTGGTATGTTGAATCCATTTTCTTCTGTATTCTTTAATTCTTTCATTAACTGCAAAAATATCTAAATCACTTTTTGTCTCTTCATTTCTTATATTACTCTTTATTCCTTCATTGCTTATGATGTTTTCACATCCAGAAGTAGGATATGCGGGACATAGAGCCGTTTGGACCGTAGCTTCTGCGTGGACTCAAGGCCGTCGTGAGTGGTGAAGAGCCACACCCTTTTCGAGGTGGTCCTATAACAGAACACGACGGATCTAGCCCAGAGAAAGTCGATGAAAAATCTAGCCGACATAGAGCTGGTTGCCCTGTACGGTGGTCTCAATCAACAATTCACAATTCCAACAGTAGCCTCGGCTGGTAATAATAAATTCAACAATGTTAAAGCCGGCCGTGAAAGCTTAAGAACTTGTAAGTTATACTTCTTTGCTAATGCTACTCTGTCGTCATAAAGGAAAAGAAGTTAGAAGTGACACATCAGAAAAGAGAGATGGATTGTGTGAACGGATACTGAGTGTGATCACGTTTGGACGTTAACATTATTATGCAAATTGCGGACATCAATCACTCAACGCCTTCTGTACATGAAGCGTGCTTGTCAAATCGTATATATTGCTGCTCTTCTATCTACTAATAGCCACATTGAGCTATAATGTAAAAACCGTAATGTAGATTTCAAGTTTTCTTAGTTGCTCTGTACGGAATGGACACGCTTTCGAGACCCAGTTACACTACAGGATACATAGAGGATACTAGATTACGTTGTGCCAACTATTACAGCAAATAGTGCAGGTCGTACAGGTTAAATTCTATTTACCAAGAGAAGATAAATATTGTTACGACGGTCTCACTGATCGTCGTATGGTACAGTGGAAAACAAAATACAAGACACCAATGAAACCACTAATCACCGGCTTTAATTAATCACAAATCACAATTTATAATCAACTTGTACAATAATCCGAGCAAACTTTGTCCACATGCAATAGTAATGTCAACTAGTAGAGTCCCGCACAATTATAACACTTCGTCACAATACTTCGAACATCACTTGAATAAATCGCCACTTAAACTCACTGTGTAATTGCCGACCTAAACTGAAACTAAGCGTCGCTGGACCGGGGCCTGGCTGAGACTGCAGAATAATCTGTCCCTTCGGATGACGTGTTAAACAAACAGGAGGTCTCGAATTCACAAGAAACAGTGTCCTTGAACTCAGTACGCTGGCCGAGCGGTCTGGAATAGAGTCGATGTTCTACGCATGACAAGTGTCAGGTAATTGTCTTTCATCTCAAACTAGCAGATATATGTACGCACACACATTACAGGTGGGCTCTGTTGGGATAGTCGAGATACTTGTAGAACGTTCCGTATTACGTAACAATATAAAATAAAAGATGATTCCGATTGTTTTAAGTTAATTTAAATAATATTTACGAACGCCGTACGAGGGGCATAATGCATCATGCGAGTACAAGAAATGAAAACGTAATTGTAATTTCAGTGAAGTAATTTCTTGTAGGTCTATTCCTGTACAACCACCAGGTTTCTGCTAAATTATGTAGGCTATACTGCATAATTACCTGTGATTCAAGTTAGCCTGAATACGATTGCCTACAGTAACAACTAAAACATGGGTTTTATAACCAATGTTTTCTATAAAGCTTTCAATAATGTAGAGAGTCCGAAATATTGACTTAATCGTAAATTGACATCTTGATTCATGACAGACCATACACTTGCCAATGGAACCCTATAATAGGCTTTATGGGAATCGATACACGTGAGATACGGAACAATGTTAGTGCTGATAGCCTAATCAGCCGTGAACAATTCTTATCATTTGACTTCCACTTTGTTTCTTTTACTGTAGCTTTCCTTCTGTATTGTTACGACGGTCTCACGGATCGTCGTATGGTACAGTGGAAACAAGATACAGACACCAATGAAGTCACTAATTACAAAGTTTAATGAGACATACAAGGGACTGTAATAAATCAACAAAGCACTCTCGTAGAATAATTCAAGTTCAATCTGTCTAATACACAGTAATAAATATCACCTTATTTATAATAATTATCACTTCGCCAAAATACTTTGATCAGCACTTGAATAAATCGCCAACTGTAACTGACTCACTAAGGCGGCCGCTGTTACATACATGCATCCTTCACTCTACAGCCCAGATCGAGCCTTGGCCTCCAAAAGAGCCACTTATTATTGTCTCCACTTATTCCTGTCCTCAGCCATCCGCCAGCAAATCACTGCGCCCAGCTTCCTCGCATCACTCCCAACCTGATCCAACCATCTGTTTTTTGGTCTTCCAATTTTCCTTTCCTATTGGCTTGTGTTTCATAATTCTTTTTGTCGTACGTTCGTCATCCATTCTCTGAACGTATCCTGCCCATCTTACTCTATTAATTTTGGCAAATCGAACAACTGTAATGTCATTGTACTTAGCATATAATTCATTATTATTTCTCTTTCTTCAGACCCCGTCCTGTTGAATTGGCCCATAGATCCTTCTCAATGTCTTCCTTTCAAACACAACCAGCCTCTGTTCGTCAATTTTCTTGAGTACCCAACACTCAGAGCCATATGTCAATATAGGCCTTACCAATGTCTTATAAAGAGTGGCTGTAGTTTATGAGCCGGCCGCTATTGCTTATATATATCCCGCAGAAATTCCAGAATAATTTTCCATACTTTTGGCGGCGTACCGGCATAATTTGCGTAGTTACAGGTGCTCGAGCACTACTTGAGTGGACAGCCTTGATACAGAAACCCGCTCGCGAAGTCGGTCGAAGGGTTGGGTCGGGAAGCGTGTAGAATGACGCTCTCGATTTTTCGAGAGTGTTACGTAATTGACGTAGCATATATTTCTAATAAGATAATCCCTTGGTTAAAATTACTTCCCGGGCTGTTTGACAGTGTTCGAAATTTTATTACAAAACCAGACATTTTGGCAGTGTCATCGACTGCCATCTTCAGTGAAACCGAGTAACGCTACGTGAGGTGGTATACGTTAAAGACAACAGTACTGTGGTTAAGGCTGGAGAAGTTCCGTGAACACGACTCCTACTTATATATTTCGTAAGTGTCACGATATGGTAATAAATCGAACACCAGCCAATCAGAAAGAAGAACGTGAATTAGACCAACAAACACGCTTTGCCATAAAGTACTTAATGACAGGCTTTCACCCCCCCCCCCCGTTTCATAGCGATCGCAGCATGTTTCTGAATCTGTACGGACTCCATATGAGTCCCTTGGTAACACATTAGATAATCCCTTATTTGCATGTGGCGCTACCAGTTAACTATCCTTCTCTTAATATACAGTACTTTAATAACTTTCTTTATTTTTACGTCCTTCTTCATTTGCCACACCCATCCATCCTGTATTCTGCACTCTTCTCTACGCCCGCTTCTAAATAATTGTTCTGTTTTTCGGTTAATATCTTCCGGTCGCGCATCGCTCTCAAAAACTACTAAAACTGATCAATTTTTTAAAAAATTCGTAATTTAGAAACAAAAAATCTTTTTCTATGTAGGTCAAACGCTACAGCTTTAGATAAATAAAAAATTGCACAGAAAAGATAAATAAATTATAAAAGCATAGACATTCAACTTTTATTGGTCGCACATTGCACCTGAAAAACACACTATTAACAATAAAATTGAAAATTCTACATTTTGACATAAAATAGTTAATGATAAATGTTACAAGCTGTGGCATTATGTCAACAGTTCTTTTCTCGTTCTTTTTTGTACTTGCTATTTTAAACTCCGATTTGTGCAGAAAATTTGGCATGATGGACAGTGAAAGAAGAGTCGTTCTAATGAACCCATCCCTGGACTTGGCACCAACGGCTTTTTGTGACGCTTCTGTCACCAGCTTCACACACCGCTCCACTGCTTGCGTATGACACGGAAAATTTTCAAAATTCCGTTCAGTTGCTGTTCCTGATTTTATTATAAATGAAATCTCCTTGTCCCTTACTCTTCACAACAACGATGGCGGCGACAGATTACAGATACTCCAGATATTGCTATTATGTATACGATCAAACTATTACCTGTTCTAATATAGTCAGTCACACACTTTACACTTACTGCCTGACGCCGTCCAGAGATTTGGTTTATGTCTCGTCTCTTTACTGCACTTTCCTTACAGCTGAACGTAAGTTGATACTTATTCTGGAGGACACAGACAATACTAGAGTTTTATATTAGCCAATATACTAGAAGAACTCTGAGGGAAAATTGTAAATATTAAATAGAAAGATAGGAGATATATTTAAATTTGGTCTGTCTGTGGAACAGCTGATACGAGCGGGAGAATTCCGTCATTCGGCACTTGGCTGTTTATAGTGTCACACCAATAAAATAAATAGTTTCTTAATATTGTATAAAGTTTATTAGGCAATAAAAATATTATATTTAATATTTTCGGCAAGTGTGTGTAGGGCTATGTGTATTGCAATATAAAATTGCAATATGTTTTATTTGGTCATAAACATGAATTTATAAAGCCCATATGACAACAATAAGAATTCGTTACAAATGTGGTACCTGTTCTAATAACTGTATATGAACTACAATCTGATATTTTGAATACGCGAGTGTATTGGTAAGTTCTCCTTCAGCACTACAGCCTAACGTGAGTGAACCCTGCCTTTGAACACCCGTCTTCTCCAATGTCTCCTGTATTCTGCCATCTCAGCATAACCTCTCACATGCATTCTTTTGAGATCTTTTAGCACATCGTCCAACCACCTTATCCTAGGTCGGCCCATCCACTTTCTGCTTTTATAGACTT
Organism: Magicicada septendecula; assembly: GCA_034769895.1. Lineage (NCBI taxonomy): Eukaryota > Metazoa > Arthropoda > Insecta > Hemiptera > Cicadidae > Magicicada > Magicicada septendecula. The sequence goes on along the minus strand of CM068373.1, from coordinate 287,254,237 downwards.
GTTCCTTCAGGATTTTATTTAGCATACGCTGATTGTCCATCCGGTCTAGGTAGCCTATCCATTGCATTTGTTGAGCATTTACAAATCTTACAATGTCCTTATGCTTGTGTAGCTGATTTGTCTCCAGAATATTTCTAATTCTCCATTCATCATTTTCTTGAACCAGGCTATAAACACATCGTATGATCTTTCTTTCAAACTTTCTTAGTTCTTCTTGTTCCTTTTTTATCAGTCTCTATGTCTCGACTCCATAAGTAACAACCATTCTCATAAGTGTGTTACATATTTTTATTTTTGTGTTACGCCTAATGAGTTTGCTTGTCAATAGTCTGCTGTTGACATAACATACCCTGCTTCCTATTTGTATCCGTCCTGTATTGTCATGTTTACGTTTCCTTAATTATTTATCATGTTACCCAGGTGTCTAAACGTTTTAACTGCAACAAATGAATTATCCTGGCTTTAAAATGCGTAACGTAAGAGCTAAAGATAGTACAGTACCGTGTCACGTTAGGTCGGCGATGTTCCACTGGTAGATGAAACAAAAACGACGGCGATTGACGTTGACGGTGTAGCGGACTTAACGTAACGACGAAACACAACGCGCTCGAATGTGACCGACGTAAGTTGCACGAATGACGGCTGTCACGCACGTCTCGACAACATATGACACACGTTGAAAATGTATCGAACGCACCTAGATTCAGTCGCAATCCACAACAGTTAAACAATTTACCAGCTCCTTTTTCAAAGCGTTTCTGTTTTACACGCATATCCTTATAATTAACGTAATATCCTATACTAAACAGAGCGTCTGTAGTATTTTCACTCAAATAATGCCTGTTTAAAAGTAAGTGTTATAAATCACACGGACTTTCTATATGTCCATTTGTTAATAAGTAGATTAAGTGTCCCGCACTATAAGGGAACTGTAAAATCAAACCGAATGAAACAGAAATGGCATAGATAAAGGAAAACAATGGGCGGTTGTTAAATCTATGTAGAGAAATGGCAAGAAAGAGTTTGGTAGGAGGGTTCCAAATTACGATTTGGAAAGTACAATATTGCGAATTAAATGAGAAGTGCTAATCATAGAAGGCGTAATACGCATTGGAAACTTTATTTGTCGGGTTGTTAGGCCGTGCTCTAACGTTTGTGTTTACAGACGTTTCGGCCCCACCATCGGAAACCATCTTCAGTGTTAGAAGCAATTGGCACGGTGTCCACCAATTTACCTCAGTGATGAAGTAGAGAGTGCATTGGTAGATCGTGCTGGCTTGAATGTTTATATAAGTGAGCCTTGTTAGGCAAAAACGCAGAGTCTCTACCTAATCACTGAGATGAATAATTGGCGAACGCCGTGCCATTGCTTCTAACACTGAAGGTGGCCTCCGAGATCGAAACGTCTGTAAACACAAACATTAGACTACGGCCTAACACCCCCGAAAATAATTTTTTTTAATTTTTAGGTTTTATGTTTTAACAATTTTAACTATTTTTAATCGTTATGATTTTTAAACATTAATAAAGGCGAGTGTCCATCCATTTTCCGGTCGATCTCATACGGGAAAAGTTAACTAATTTAGTTTGGTCGGGAATGTATCCTCATCATCCATCATCTTCAACGATTACACCAAGTATATTTTGTTCCGGTCTCAAGTAGGCAAAGATTAGAGTTAGTCACTCTAGCGCTTGTTCGGACGTCTCACACCTCTCCATGCCCTCGGCTTATAGTTCTATAGTTGTTTGGGGAAGCGGCAGTCATCCATTTGGCAAAAATGTTCTCACAAATTCAGACGATACTGGGTGATCCTGTCGAGTATTAAAATATTATTCCATACAATTAAAAAAATATATATAATTTATGTTCCTCATGGCCAACACAATGCTGACGGGTAGTGCAAAAATTATTTTTAGAATTTATTCATTATTCCAGAAGAGTAATCTAATTTTAAAATATTATATAAGATCAATATAAATTTATTTATTAACGCTAATCTTTGATTGTTTTATTTTAATTGTCATAATGTTACGACAGTCGTTTGATAAGTTCGTGAAAATCTCAATAAGACTGCCGCTGCACTGTTACTGTTGGTGCTCTTGCATTACAACAAACAAGCAATTAAAAAAAAACATTATTTGACCTTTAACGACGATAGTCCCAAATACAAATCTCTCGATAATTCTACTAATACACTTTGTGTGCCCAGAAATTGCACAAAGCATTTCCAACCAATCCATGGTAAACGTTCCTATACAAAACATGCAATCTGTACCCTCCTCAGTTGGAGTCAATTTTCGAGCCCCGCTATCATCATCATCTTCTTCACAACACGGCATGGCAAGGTGCTGCCTGTTCCGCCTTCAAAAATCTTCCTGAGCCTACCCACATACTTGTGTCTATACGTTTGTATATCCAGACTTGTTTGACTAACCTTTAACCTAACATTCTTTCTAAGTGCTCTTTCCACCGTTGTCTCTAATCTTTTACTCAAGCAAAAACTTGTAACTCTTCACTTACTGGCTCATTTTTGATACGGTCAAGTTTAGAACACCTTTGAAGTCCTCTTAATATTGTCATATCCGAGGTCAGTATTTTACTGTCTTGTTTCCTGGTTGTCCATAATTCACACTCATAGGACAGTACAGGGACTGCTATAGGCTAACTTTGTAAAACTTTGACTTTGTATCTTGGCGTACCTTGTTTCTAAAAATACGGTTTATTGTCCCATACAGATTTTCTGGAACTTACATAACAACATCAAAATCATAATTTCTATCAAATCTAATATAATTTCCCAAATAATTAAAGTGGCCTACCTGTTCTAGACTACGATCACTAATCACTATTTTTGTCCTTATAGACACCTTATCTAGACATGCCATTACATTTGTTTTTATAGTGGAGATTTTTTGTATTTCATAGATTATCAGATTTTTGTATTTCTGCTATCAGTAAAAAGTGATATCTCAATCATATCACATTAAGGGCGGCGTTGAACATAGCCATGATATGGGACTCTTTCGAAAAGTGGCTTCACCTTAGAATACTGAGCATTTCATGGACAGCACATATAACTAATGTTGAAGATTTTAGAAAGATGAAGAAAGAAAGGGGAGTTATTACACACTGAAGATAAGAAAGCTTCCGTATCTGGGAGATCTCATGAGAAATGAACAGAGATTTTACTTATTGCAGTCCATGCTACAGGAAAAGTACTTGGAAAGAGAGGAGTTAGGCGACCGAGAATATCTTGGTTGAGAAATGTAAGGACCTGGCTCGGCATGAATACAACTGACTTATTCCGTGCAGCAGTAAAGAAAGTTAAAATAGTCTGTCTGATAGCCTATCCAACATCCGAAACGGACAGAAACTCTCAGAAGAAGATGGGCGGTGTGTCAAGATAATATGTGTAGTTACAGGCGCTCAAACCGTCTGGAGACTGAGTCAGTACACGACTTTGACACAGACGCCGCGTGTGGAACAACCTCGAATGATGCCGTCTGCATGGGCTGGGCTAGTCGACAAACGTGGTACAACGACAGTCTGGAATTTTGAAGAGCGTTACTTATTTGCGTTTCGTCTCGACTAACGTTTAGAAGTAGAGGGAAAGTGAGCGTATGAGAACACTTCCGGGTTCCAGTTGAAAACACTACCGGGTTCCAGTTCATGACGTCATAGAGGCACTGGCAGCTGGTGTCCGAGCTGTCCATGTGACGTCACTGTTTTGTGTGTGTGTGTGTGTGTGTGTGTGTGTATGTGTGTGTATGTGTGACTGAAACACTTCCGTGTTCCAGTTCATGACATCACACAGAGGCTCAAGTCGCTGGCGTCCGGATGGCTAAAACCTGTTTCAAGACGTCACGGAGGCCGCGGTTTCTGCATGTCCAAAATTTGGTAGCCGAAAACAATGTGTAGCGGATGGGGGTACCCGGAATTCGGCGGTTGCCCGGAGAGGTGATGTCATCGGGTACCGTTACGCGAAATTTTGGGGGCATCGGGTACCGTTACCCGAAATGTTTAAATCAACGGATGGGGGTACCCGAAATTTGTGGGTACGCCCACATGACGCATGTATAAAACACTGGTTATGACGAAGCAGGAGGCTGGGTGGATATGATAGCTGGTTCGACGACTACGTGAAGTCTGAAATTTGACACCCGAAATGTTTAGAACAACGGATGGGGGGTACCCGAAATTTTTGATGTTCAATATTTGACAACCGAAATGTTTAAAACAACGGATGGGGGGTACCTGAAATCTCTTGGTGTCCGAAATTTAACACCCGAAATGTTTAAATCAACGGATGGGGGTACCCGACATGACGCATGTGTTCGACTGCGAGGCGAAACAGTTGGTTTCCGCAAAAAATAAATTATGGCCCCTCCGGGATTTGAACCCGGGACCTCCGGTACTCCAAACCGGCATGCATCCACTACACCAAGGGGCCGTTGTCGTTTAACTGTAATTATTTTTGTACTTATACTTCTCGTCTCTTACTTGCAACTATGAGGTGGACGAGTGATATCTACTGTTGTCCTATGTGTAAAACCATAAAAGCACAATATAAGTTTATTTATTATTAAAAATAAATAAACATTTTTTATACTTTTATTTTTTACCTCTCATCCTCTTCCTAGCGGCCAGAGGCGAATGAGAGACCGCTACGCTTTTTTTAACGTGGTTTCCCCAACTTTACAGATTCGTAAAGCAGGCCTACTCCACGTTATCTATCGCTGTACTATTAACTAATACAGTGGTAGATAATGATAAGATACACTATGCAATGCTAAGTCAATGTATAAAAGCAGTACATATATTTTTTATTTATTTACTTTATTTTTATTTTTTTATTTTTTTATCGGGTGTATATGTTGTTCATACATGATGCGTATTCACATTTGCTGTACCGTAATGAGTAATTTTCACACCCATGCTGGTCCTTGACGAGTTTACAGGTATATCTACCGTGCCAGTGACCCGTCTCGAACTACCAGGACTACGTTTATGAGTATGTCTACCGCGACAGTGACGTAGTCAAGGTTAACACTCACGCACACACTACGGTACCTAATTCTACGTTTATGGACATTTCTGTCACGTAGCATTCACACTAACACCATGATGAAAACATGTTCACAACCGACTATATTTTATTTCGTTGCCGCAACCATTCTGCATAAAACAAAGCTTTGCGCAATGCACAGTGTAAGGGGGGAGTGGTAACGGGTTGACGATGAGGAACAGGACATTGTATGATGGGTACAAAGGATCTAGGAACTACAGGTGCTTGAATATCGTTTAAGTCAATCACCTCACCATGGTGATACAACTGTCGTAAGAAATTTGCCTTCTCAAACCCTTTTGTATAGACAACAGAACTGTCTGAAAAAAAGTCTGCAACGATGCGTACCATATTGTTGTACGGCACATTACCATCGTTCCACCGAATTCTGTGATAATGTGTTTCCAACCAGTCATTGATTTTTTGAAATTTCAGGTGCAGTCGTGCACGTTCGTACGGTGGAGCGAACAACACGATAACAAAACGTCCGGTTGTTATATCAACTGCAACGAACTCTTTGATTACATATTCATTTTTGTCACCACGAAACGCTTCAAACTCGGCAATAACCGTCCTATTCAAGTTCATTTTTCCGAGTGACACTTGTTCGCATCGAATACGTTAATTTTTTCAAATTCCCCTCTACTTTTCCTTCCAATACCAGTTCATCGTAAAGACGATCAAATGTTAGCTGTTGGTCATGACGACTGCTTTCCCATCGAAAAAACGAGGGGAAAAAGAAGGATGGTGGTACATAACACCCCTTGGCTACTACCTGATCAATGTACGACTTGAAGTGATCTTGATCATAAAACAAGCGAACAAGATATTTCTTTAGTACTGTTAATAAACAACCAAAACGGATCCACTCGGGTTCTGTGAAAACAAATTTTTCGGTCTTACTACCTTTAATCCGAACAAACGTTTTCCCAAAGTTACGACTGATCATCACACTCTTCTTCCTTTCACGGTTTTCACCTTCTTCGTGCAATAACATACTGGATAGTAGCTGTTCACGAAAGATCAACAAGTAATTCCACTCAGAAAAGTCAAGTAATATACGTTTCTTTTTTCCGTTTGTAAACAAAACACCCGGTTCATAGTTGAGTTCGTTAAACAGTCCGACGGTAACGAACTTAGTGTAAGAGTTAATAGGATATGCAAGAGATAAGTAAACGTTACACTCACAATGCCTGCTGCTGCTGCCGCCGCTACCACAGTCACCTTCCATCGTTGAGACGGACTGATCTTGTTACAAGCTAGAGATCGCTAATACCTATCTTTATAAACTGGTAGAGGGGAGAACAAGTTTTTTATGACAAACGATGAACAGTATTCGACAACGCTGTGTACTGTACTATCCTATCGTGAATAATCAAAGCGTAAGCGGTGGTTTTATCTGGAAAATTGTTACTGGATTCAAATTCTAAACGCACATCAACGGCAGACGACTTGATTGGTTCTTCTTGTCTGGAACAATCGATGACAAACAACGGTGCTTTCGTTATAAATTCATTAGGTGTCAAAAGAGGCGTTCTGTTGCGACGGTCGTAGTATGATGTTTGAAAACGTGTATACATGTCGTAGAACAGTGCGTAACGTTTTTTTTCGATATCCTGGTTCAGGTTATCGTACGGATAGTATTTATCGTTCAGAAATAGCTTGACATTCGTTAAATTGCAGTGATCAAATTCCGACGCGTTTTTCGCTATATTGTTCTTTCTGTCCGTCTGAAATATCAGTATCACATACCGTGGTTTTTCCAACTGTGACGATGTCTTCAAGGTCCACGAATGTCGATTTGTCGTCGGTAGAACGGGATACTCGTGCAATTCCCAACTGCGGAACGGCATCACCAGTTCATGATCCTCCTCGATATGCTCCAATAGCGGTATTCGGTACTTGTTTGACACGCGCACATAGGGCATCTTCCAGTGTACTTTGTTTATTACAAGATTACTGTTTGCAGTTGCACCTGATTCTTTTAGCACCATTGCGTTCTGATCGGTAGAGGTACGCAACAGAATCAATTCTTGCTTAACGTTCAGCATGATGCGTGTATAGTCTTCGTTGAAACCGAGTAGCATTTTCAACGGAAGACAAAACGTAAAATCACCGGTACTCTCGTGTACTGTCAACGACTCATCGGTTGTCGTCACCCATCCTGCATTGATTAGATGCTTTCTTTCATGCTCATTGCTCGATAGTAACAATTTCACAGTGCTCGTAATTCCAACGTTTTTTGTACGATCCACTTCCACACCGCACACTTCGTAACGGATCTCCTCAAACAAGAAAGCCATTGCATTGTTGATTAATTTCACGTTCAACGCTGTGTCGGTAGCGTTAACCTTGGTCAATGTTCCTTCGATGTACAGAAAACTCTCCGCCGGTAAAGTGAAAACATCCTGTTGTTGGATGGGTATACGTATTTCATCGTTGTTACCGTATCGGGTGGAAGCATACGGTGTGTGCGTACGATATTCGAACTCAACGATTCTGTTATCGAAAGCCGCTCCTCGTTCGATAGCTAGAATTTCACCCGACATTATTTTAATCGTATAATTTGAATCCAAGTGAAAGTAAGAAACGCTTGTTCCTTGATGTCAATTGCTTCAACGTTGAACACCGACTACCATGTTTCTTTCGTACACACTCCCTTTTTACAGGTGACGTTTGTCCGAAATACAATCCCATATTTTCAGATGCAGTCGTATCGTGATAACTTCACCGCGAAAATCGACTAAATCCCCGTCCTGATCAACGAGAGACAAAATTATGTTGTCAACGCGTTGTACGTTTACCGGTAAGTATATTACGTTTGTCGGTGTTTCAACTATTTTGAAACCTGGTGCCACGGTCGGATAAAACGAATGCAACGTGTGCTGGTCCTGGCCGTCCTTGTACGCACCCTGTACGATATTACTCCGTACGTGAACGGTGTTAACTTTGATTATGTCAACGGGTACGTTCGACTCGTGTGTTATATACGCTTCCAGCTGCTGATTCTCCTTGAATCCTAACATACTTGCAATGGTATTCGGTGTATGCGAAAAGTCGATGACATGCTTACAGTAAATTTCACACTTTAATGTGTTGTTGTTTGGACGTAAACTGATTGTTCTCTCGCCTAACTGTTTCTGCAGATACGTTTCGATATCACTGATTTCGTAGGTGCCGGTAGGCAACTTGATGACGGACCACTGATCCTTGGAAATTTTTACTGGAAATGCATTATTTTTTCCTTCAGTAACGTTTGGTATTGAATTATACGATGTAAAATCCAATAGTCCAACGTACCATTCACCGTATAACTCGAGAGGTGGGAAAAAGTTACACACGAGATTCGCAGCGTCGGTACCCGTCACGGTAACCGTTAACGACGACATGCTGAAGTTTACTGATCAGAAGACGATAAAAAGTCTAAACATAAATGACCGCAGATGACCGTGTTAGGAGGTTGCTTCCGTTCATAGTTGTAACGAACGTCGGTTTTATCACCAAAATATTGCATCAGCTCGAGAGGTGGACGTAAATTACCGAACCCGTCAAAATAGTGTACTCGATTTCCACGCTTCTTGTAACATACCCAGTGGGTTCCCGGTCCGCTCTCGTCGTCCAAATTTACGATGACGCTTTCGTTCTTCCACGGCGCTGTATCCGGTAATGCGTTACGCATGTAAACACCTCTAAAATACGGTATGTTTAGCTTTTTTGCGTATACACGTAATTCATCTTCGGACAACGGGCGGAGCGGTATGTGAATTAGTTTTTTCGGTACGGACGTAGATACAATCCGGACGCAGTTCTCTTCTTTTTCCTAGCGGTTCGGACAGTTCTCTTCCTCCTCTTCTTCATCCCACCACCAGCACCGCGACCACGACTACTCACATTCTTTTTATTTTTACGACGTCGACCGCTTCCTATTGCTGATTTTGCTTTCATAGTCGCTGCAACTGCTGTCGCATAAGCTCGTTCGCTAATACCCGAATCCAACGCCTTTACCCGTCCCCACGCTTTTTCCGCGAGTTTACGATCTGCAATACGTCTACTTTCGTTGTCTTTGTATTGAGCGTAAGCGATATCGTGTTCGCGACAGGCTTCGTCTAATTGGTTGATTCCGCGATCACCACGCGCTAATCTTTCTTCAAGTTTCGTGCCCGGTCCACAGAATCTGTAACCCGGCAGATGTAATTCGACAGGTAGTGCGTCCACCGCTCGATTGATAACTGACGAAACAACGGACGGTACAACGTTTTTAAGCACGTTTCCGACGCCCCACCCCTTTTTCCTCTTAACGTTGTTGTTCATCGTAAACCGATCTCCAGCCTTTCTCTTCTGTGTTTTTATCGTATTCATCTATTAACCTTTTTATTTCCTTCGTGTCGAGTGTCCACTCGTCTTCTGAACTACGTGGCTTAGACAATTTCAATAAGTAGTAATCCAGTTGATACTGAAATGTTTTAACGACCTTATACATCTCGCTCTTTACGTATCGTCTCACGTCATTTAATTGTTGTAAGTTAACAGCATCGCTCTCTGCAAAACCATCCGCTACGTCTGATATTCTCTTTTCCGCTGCTTTGAAAACACCATCTTCGCCCAAGCTAACGGTGTTCTGCAACATGTATTTTACGTTAACCGCGTCATCTGCAAAAATCGGTGAACTCACTCCTGACAACCAGCTCTGCCCAAACAAATAGCTGTTCGATACTTTTTTAATGACGTTCGAGTCTACGTAGTTTTTGTTGACCGCATCGGTCGCTAGTTCCGGACTTCGAACGTTGATTACCCATCGATCTCGTGCATCGATGACCTCACCTCTCTCTTGACTCGAGTGTTGTATACAGTTGTCATCAACGTAATATTTGTTGACTACGTCTTTAACGTCTACAGGAGTATCAACATTTTTCAATCTACACCCTTTAACGTCCACGCTTTTACGTTCATCATCGAGTAGCAGACAATGTGTTTGCATATAAGTCAGGGATACAGCATCCTTTCCTGCATCCGGTTCGTTCAGATTGCGGATCTTTTTGTTTTCAACATCTATATGCCCATCATTCGTAATCTTAAATCCTACAGTATCGCGTAATTGTCTTTTTGTTTCACGTCACACGCTCACGGCGCTTTGATGTCTACCGAACTTGTCCACAACCATTGTACGACTGCACGCTACAAATGATGTGCTAACCGTTTTAAGTAACGACACTGTGGTGACCATCGCGTGTGTAACACAATCGGATCGTCACCCTCTTTCCAACGAAAGATTTCTATACCGCAAAATGAACATCGAACCCTGTCAATTTCATTTGTGTAATGAAAGCCTGCGGCAACCATAGCGGTCGGACTGATGAAATACACAGGCCATGATGTAAAGGTTTTCAGTCTCTCGTTTTCGACTTCAAAGTCAGGTGTCAAATCTAATCCGCACATGTCGACAGTGTTGACAACAATGAGTTGTTACACCGACGTTCATAAAATTTATACGATAATGTTGGCTTCACGTAATTCCTCTACTACTGAGATGATTTCGTTGTCGTGTCCGGTGTGACCGGTGCGTTTTGAACTTACCAGCAGTCTCAACCGTTCAATCAGTTCGTTGGGATCGTTCCAATGTACGTAATCGATACCACGTCCGCTGCGTGGTGGGAACAATCGAGCGATTATCTCTCTGTACTTTAAACCTTTGTTTGTATTTACTTTAGCACCGGGTAAATAATAACGTTTATAAGCGTTAGTGTCCGACAATATAGACCTGTACGCTGCTAAATCGTTTTCATCGTAGACGCTCTTGTCGGGTTCTTTCATAAACATAAGTTCGTAGAGGCCCGGTGTGCCTCTGTATCGTTTTCCAGCTATGTAGAAGCTATCGTCTTGATTGATCTCTAACACCGAATTGCCTACCATCCATTTATCTTCAACGTTACGAACACCGTATGTATGATCCATCTTCTTATCTCGATCATCAGACAACGCGAGCAGTAAGTATTTCCTCGCGAGCGGACCTTCGACAGACTGTTCAACGTATTCTTGTGCTTCGTGTCGACCTTCGGGTGTTGATAAAAACTCTTCAAGAGTTACGTTCGGTGTTTCGACATCAGGCGTTTGTGCCAACACTTCCGTTCTGAGGAAACGAGGTTGTGATGGTGTTTTCGTCTCAACAGCTGCCTTCGTATCTTCATCTTCAACTTTTATTTTTTTTTTAATTTTATCACTGGAGTCATTCAACTTTTCCGAAATCTGGGTTAACGGTTCCAAAAGAGGTTTGTACTTTCTCGTTAACGCTTCATCGCTCTCTCTGATGTCATGTTTCAACGCGCGATACTTTTGTCTTATGTTATCGCTAATTGCATCGATTTCATGTGTCAGTTGCTTGTCATCCATCTTGACACTGATGACTTTCTTGCACAAACTATTCTATTTATGTATAAAACGATCGAAACCCACTCTGTATCTACCTGCGTTTATCGGTGAGTCCTTGTTGATGACTATGAATCCGTAACGATCCTTCCACGCTTCGGCGCACATCGCTTTGAACTCTTCGTATTTCATATCTGTGTTAACGTGATCGTTATAAACGTGACGTAAATTGAGATCATCTTGTCTGAACAAAACCAAGAAATTGGCATTATCACGCACCAGTTGCTTTGGCACCAGACTATACGTTTGGCAAAGGTACAAAGTGTCCACACCGCTATGCCGTCCCATAGCGAAATATTTTCGTATGTTATTCTGCCGTTCACATACCACATCATCGAACAACATGATTGAATTAGGTACAATTTCGTGCGGAGGTGGTACTTTATCGTTTTCACTGTATGTGAAGTACGTCATTCCTTCGTCAGCGAGAGTATTAAAAATGTCTTCCAACATACGATATTTTGGTTGAAATAACGATTTGGAGAACACGTACAGGTTCTGAAATCGCAGTCCGTTTGAATCGAATAACATGTTAAAGGCAACGTTTGACTTCCCGCTACATGATCCGCCGCACACGATACATCGAACTGTGTTTGGAAACAGTGGACTGTGTTTATTATATGCAACTTCACCGTTGTACTTAGCAGAGTCTACGTTCTTAACATTTAACTTTAACGATTGTTGTTCAATCTTCATCTTAACTCATTTACGTTCGGTTAAATACTGTGGTAATGTTATTATATCAGATCATTTTTATGTATCCACGAATCGTGTTTACCATCAAAGCCGAGCCAGCGCACTCGCACGCGATCACCTTTACGTTGTAATATTTTCTCAACGAGATACACATCACCAACGCTGGTTTTACTCAATTCTTGTTCATAAAACCCACCTTTTACAACGTCACCCGTGTGATCTTTCAACAAGTACGTAACCGGTACGGTTGGCTGAACTCTGTGCACTGTATATATCTCGTTCGTCCAGTTTGGTGTATAACCTTTAGCGAATGTGATTTTGTATTTACTGATACGCACTCGATCGCCTATTTTAAACTTATGTTTCTTGCTCACTTTCCGCGGTACGGTATTTTTTCTTATTCGTTCCAACACAATTTGCTCGTTGCTCTTGTCGACTTGTCGCGGCTTCATCTCTATAGTTCTATGCACTCTGTCGTTGTAGTCCATCACCAATTTAGGCAAAAGCGACAACCACCGATAATGGCCTTGCTCGCTGAACGCGCGGTACATGTTCGTTTTCAACGTACGATTAAATCGCTCTACGATGGACGCTTTCTTCTTGCTATACGTTGAATAGTGTTTGACGTTGTATCTCTTTAGTAAAGCTTGTACGGTAGTGTTAAAGTACTCTTTCCCCTTATCCGTTTGCAGGTATTTCATTTTATTTTTTACAATTATTGGTTCGAGAGCATGTGCTACTTCAACACCCGATTTAGTTTTTAAGGGAATCGCATATGCATACTTGCTAAATGCGTTTATTACCGTCATTAGATATTTGTACCCCTTGTTCAACTTGGCATGCGGTATCATTTCCACCAAATCCGCTTGGTAGAGATCGTGTAACCCCTTCACCTCCACCGCACGTCTGGGAAAGTTCCTTCTCACCGGTCTGTGCAATTCTTTTGCAATAGTTTTGCGTACGTTTTCCATATCGCCACCCGAAACGCGAATCGCAAAATTTTGGTACGAGATATACCGTTACGTTTTCACTGAACCTCACCGACTTCATCGTCGTTACTGACAGTGTGTTGCTCCTGCAAGCGAGTCTTATATCAACGTATATCGAACGCATAATTTATAACGGATTTTCTCGCTTGCTGAATTATCTCGCGTCTGGGTTGACAGAGTTTATAATGACCGTACGCCAGTGTTGTTTCACCGTCATCCAAGACATATCGTTTGTCATCGTATGGTGACAGCGATAATTTTGTAAGCTTTCTTGTGTATATGTTATGTTTTTCGCTTTGGATAGTCTGCGCCGTAGTATAAGTTTGAGAAGTGGTCTTTACACATTGCTTATAAAGTTGATGTTTCAACTGTGTAGCTATCGCGGAACGTGGCACACCTTTCGCTACCTTTTTCTCTTTATCGTTTGCCGTAACGAATGAATAACATTTTGCGCGCAACCCGACAAATTCAAGTATCGGTATTCCATTTGTTTCGTCTTTAAAAGTACCCAACTTTTTCTTGTTTGTTTCACTATAGCACGGATGTGCCTTAGGGTACTCCGACGTGTCAAAGAGTTCGAGATGCTCCTCCATGTCTTTGTACACATCGTCGGTGCGAATGTCGTACAACAGAGAGTCAGTGTCCGTCATACATAGACGTGCACGTGACCCGTACGTATTCATCGTGAATCCGTAATGGAACCGATACATAATCAGCTTACTAATATCCAATACACTGAACCCAACGTACAAAGGTCGGTTCAGTGTAATGGATATTTTTTCATCGTGAGACCTACCAGGTCCTCGTTATAGATGAAAAAATGTTGTAGCCTGGGGTTAGCGGTTAGTTTGTGAAGTTTCTTCTCGTTTGGAACTAACTTGAAATCGATTCGCTTTCGTACGTTTTCCAACGATTTTCCGTACGGTGCGTTATTCATTAACTTAAAAAAGTCTTTTTCAAAGGTGTTTCTGGCTTCCTTTCGTCGCTCCGTATTAAAATCGATGAAAGGTTTCAACCATAGGCACTGTGTGAATGCTAACACACGGTGAATCGCTTTCAACTCCATTCCTAGTTCGAGGTAGAGTTTCAATGTTCTGTAATGAACAATGTATTTTGTCTTGTCCTCGAGGGACGTTATCAGTTTCTCTACCTTACCGTTACTACACACAAAGTCTTTTAACAGCTTCATGCGATAGCAGTACGGTGAAAGCATACTGTCCGTAATAGTACACTTTTCGGGTGCTAAAGGGTAGTCACTGTGTAAGTCGTGTAGGTAATGTGGATACCCCAGATCGACTTCCAGGATATAACCGGTGTCATCATCGTCACGTAACGCGTGCACGTTCAACGTATCGATCTCTGTACGTTCCAACCATCGAAAACCTGACAGTGGTAAAGGCTGTGTCATAGCCGTTCCGTACAGGTTGGTACAATCGAGGTAGAGTAAATAGTTATGCGGCTTGCTTGCGTCATAATCGGGAATGTACGGGTTGTTGGCCTTGGCGTACCTATTAGAAATTGCTGCTAAGCCGCCACGGATACCTCTTTCGATGTACAGGTGTACGTCTATATCGCGGAGTAACTCTAACCTAACTCCTGTCATTTTCAGCATTGCGTTCCACGCTAAACCGGCGGTGGTAAAAACGTTACACGGATCGAGTTCGTAGTACTGCAGGCTCATGTTTCGAAAGTTTTCAAATACATCAGCAAGCAGTAGTACATCCGTTTTTAAATAAAGGTCATGGTAATCACCGAACGTTTGCATGTCGAAAGCCGACCAAACCGCTCGAGCGTGCGCGTAATCTTCTTCGTCTATATCCGACTCTGTCAACCCGTTGTAAAAATGTTCGCGGTCCGGTAACTGCCTCTCGTCAAATTTTGAATCGTCCGTAACGTATTCGTAAGGGTACACGCCTTTACGTAACAGTAAATTAACATTACGCGTGTAAAATTGATTAAGGATTTTAAATTTATCCGCGGATAAGTTGGAGACGAGTTTTTCAAGTGACGCGTTCATGAACCGCAGAGAATCGAGAAACCGGAGCTGACTGAGTGTAACGGAGATGTAACGTTCGCTTGTAGTAGCGATACACGTTATTTCATCTTCCTTGTACTTTCCGAAACCTTGCATCAAATGATGCGAGTCATAGCCACTTAAATTATGGAAAAAAACCGGAACGTGTGTTGGTATTTTGTAATTTATATTACACGCATTGTGAGCAGCGCCTAAATAGTTTCCCGTTATGTGACAATGGTTTCGAACCGTGTCATCCGTTAACGCCTTCTTGCACAGATGACAGTGCGTAGCGTTTCGGAATGACCGTTCATCGGCCGCTGTCATTTGGATCGGTTTATTAAACTTTCTATCGAGTCGTTGAACGTCGACTAAAAGCACACGAAGGAACGTGTCCACCACGTCTTTACCGCGGTATATTACAGGTTCCTTGACGGCGTTTCCCATCCAGTCAACTATCACATAGCAGAAACTGGCTGGTATATGATGTGCCACGTTTTTACCGGTGGTCGGAACAATAAACGATTCGAAGTCAGCGTATACCGTATAAGGTACGCGGTGACAAAGTGAAAAGTTTTTAAAATACATCCACTTTTCGTTCTCGTCAGGAAGTTTTACTTTCTGTACTCCGTGCTGAGAACAGTTGCGTTCGTGTTCTTCAACTCGTTTTCGCGCCGCGTTAGTATCTTTATTGTCCGAAAATCGGTGTAGACAGTAGTTGCAGTAAAACGAAGCGCCGTTTCGTTTTGACAACGACGAAAGCATACGCGAAAGGTTCCGTATGAGGCAGTAGTGAGTAGTGTTCGCGTCGGACAGTAGCAGTAGGTTTACGTGGTACTTTCGACCGCGGTGTTCAGTAATACGTAAAGGATATACCTCGCCTTCATAGCCAAAAACGTTAACGGATATGTTTTCGTTTAATTTTTCAAAACGTTTTATCTTATTGACTGCGACGGGATAAGGTATGTCCTTCATGTTTATTTCTTCTTCGTACGGAAGGTAATGGCTAACGCGATGTGGGTTACACGCGATCGGGTGTATACAGGCGAGCACAGACCACAAGAAACACTTTTCATCTTCTAAATTTTTCACATTAATAATTCCTTTCCTACTGTGCGACAATTTCGATGGTGTAGGTAGAAAGCTCGACCCCACAAGAGGATTGTTTTTGTAATATTTATTTCCACCGACTCGACACCATTTTCGACCCACCCGCTTCCGTCACGCGTGAATTTGTCAACGGATTCCATTATTTTCTCGCTAGCTATCGAATACTGTTCATCGATATCGTCATACTGTGACTTAAGTTCTGTACGCGATCTGAATACCGCATTACAATAAATATTTTCGGTGTTTATTAATTTTTTAAAAGATACACGAACTGCTAAATACCATTTTATATAATTATTTAATGCTACGGCTTCGCTACAAATCTTATCAACAATCGTGTGTTTGTAATCTAATAACACTGTTTGTGTGTTTAGTGTATTGTCAAGTATCATAAATTTTATAGTAATTACATTACCATTGATAGCACGGTGTTCGCTGCTGCTGCCGCTGCTGCTGCTGCTGCTGCTGTCGGTCATTGTGAAAGGAGTGAGGCCGGCTTCGCGTCGTCGGTTCCCTATATAGACAATCCGGTAACCGGTGACGCTGTCGCCGCGCGCCCTTGACCGATCGGCCTCGCGAGGAGCAGCGGTGCGGGGTAGGTAGTCGTCCGGTCGTGACCGACGACGCGCGTTGCGGTGGGTGGGGTGGGGTGGGGAGTGCGGTGTAGGAAGCCGACGTCCGTGACCGATGCGGTGCGGGGTAAAGGTGTGGGATGGTGGTGCGGGGTAGGGAGCTAGGTTGCAGCCGGTGTCCGTGACCGAGAGGTAGGCGAGGTGCGGAGTACAGGATGCCGGCGACCTTGGCCGAAGCGCGCTCGTTGAGTCGCCTCGCGCGGGATGTAGGGTGCGGGGTACGGGGGGCTGGGTTGTACGACCGGTCGTGACCGAAAGCAGATGGTGGCCCGAGACGACGCGAGGTGGGGTAGGAAGCTAGGTTGTCGCCGACGGACTCGATTGGGGTGCGGGGGGGGGAATACCGGTCGTTGCGGAGCGACAGACAAAGTAATTGAACAAAATATGTAGGCGAGGTGCGGGGTGGTGTTGAGGCTCTGGGTGCGGGGTAGAGGTGACCGTGACCGACCGACTCGATGCGGTGCGGGGTGGTGGTGTGGAGTGGCGGTGCGGGGTAGGATGTCATCGTCCGGTCGTGACCGAAAGCAGATGGTGGCCCGAGACGATGCGGGGTGGGGTAGGAAGCTAGGTTGTCGCCGACGGACTCGATTGTGGTGCGGGTGGGGTTGGGGGGGGTGTAAACCCGGTCGTTGCAGAGCGACAGACAAAGTAATTGAACAAAATATGTAGGCGTGGTGCGGGGTGGGGGTGAGGCTCTGGGTGCGGGGGGGGGGGTGACCGTGACCGACGCACTCGATGCGGTGCGGAGTGGTGGTGTGGGGTGGAGGTGCGGGGTAGGAAGCTAGGTTGCAACCGGCGTCCGTGTCGTCGTCCGGTCGTGACCGAAGGAGATGACGCTTTGGAAGGAAGGAACGTGGTCGGGGAAACGAAATAAATACGAGAGGTTTCCCTATGCAGTCATCAGAACTCGCCATGGAAGGAATCGTTGCGAACGCGAGGACCGTTGAAAAATTTTTACCGAAACGAGACTTGTCAAGTCTTACTTTAGGAGTGAAGTATCACATAATTCGCATGAAATTTGTGAAAACGAAATTCGGGGAGTCAGTTGTAGTAGACTTGGAAGATACCGGAGCCTGTCCTCAGCCGGAGGATAAACTGTTCTATGTATACCTACCTAAAAGATGGTGTGACGTATTTACGGAGGAGCAATTGAAAGCTGTGAAGCCGTGTGTGTTATCACTATGCGTAACCTCACACACACCGCTAGCGAACGAGAAAGTGAGTGTACAGTTGGATATTGATTATGTGAGTATGATATTTCAGTACCACTAATATTTACTTATACACAAGTGGTTATGTATTAATTTTTTTCTCTTTTTTTTTCCAGACCAAATAAACGAGAACAGGATTGATATATTATAATAATAATAGTAATAACAGCATTAATAGTAAAATGATTTTTAAATGTTGTAGTAGATTTCTCTCCTTTTTTTGTCGTTTTTAATGTTAACTGTTTCATTTTCAGAGAAAGAACAAGGTGTTGCTTGGATCTAATATTGTAAAAAAGCTTTTAAACAGAGAAGTAAATGGTAATAATAGATTATATTGTCAATGTGACATGATTAAATTCGATTATAATTTTAGAAATAATCGTAAGACACTGAGTAGATGGATATCAATACGAAACGAAAAGAATATTAACAAAATGAAAGTATTTATTCGTAATGAGTTTTTCAAACTCTTCAAAACACCAATTAGTTATTGTAACAACCATAATATTGAATATCTTCAAATAAAAGATATGGTAATTGCTAAAACAAAGCTGATTAATCAGATGTACTATATGATGTATAATTTTACTGGTACAGCGTATACCTCGCTGGTAAAAAAATATGAGTGGTCAAGGCATGACTCTAGCGGATGTCCGCTTCGTAACCGTTGCCGCGTCTGTTATTATCTACGATACCAAAATGATTTTAATTCAGAATACATGTTTTTTTTAATACCACACTAACTATCATTTGATATGTCTACATTCTTTTGTATTTGGTCAAGTATTATTATTATAATTGAAGGAAATTATATTTTGTTTTGTATAATACAAAAATTATTAAATGTATGTGGTTACAACATATAAATTAAGATGAACAATCGTTAATAATAATAGTAATGTGTTAGTTAAATTTTAATAAGTTAATTAAAATTTAAAAAGATTTCTCTCATAGTTACAGAGACCTTGTTTCGATGTTATGTGTTTGTGCGAATGCGAGGGAGATGTATGTCGTTCGCCACCATATGGTAACCACTGTAACATTCTGAGTGCGTGTGAGTGGAGAGAATTTACACTCTGAAGAACAAGTGTTTTATTTTTTCATCATAATATTAGTAGTTAATTTTTTCACACTATTTACAACACCGCTTACTTAAATCATAATACTGAACATCTACAAAAGAATTATTTCATAATTACTGGTTAAGGAGAGATACTATACGATTTATGATTTCAGTAATACGCGCTGTGTTACTCACGAAAAGAAATATAATTGGTTAAGGTATAATTTCATTGGATGTACTCTTTATAAGCGTTGTTACATCTGTTCTTATCGGAAATACCGAAAAGAGTTTAATTCAAGCACCATTTTAGACATGTATTTAGTAATTATGATTTGATGTGTGTTTAAATTTTAGTATGTTATTATTGACATATTACACATTAACATTGTAAAATTGTATGTTATTAATTACTTATTTATTATTATTATTGTTATTGCTATTATTATTATTATTATTATTATTATGTGTGTGTGTGTGTGTGTATATATAAGGTAATGGATTGTATTTTTAAACTTAGTAACACGTAAACTTAGTAAACTTTATATGTTTTGAATTATTAAAGCATGCGTGCGTGTGTGTGTGTGTGTAGTAATATTTACTTTGTTTCACACTTGAATTAATTTCACACATTTTTTGTTTCACAATTTTATATTAATTGTAAACTTTCAATTTTTTACGTTTATATGACAATTTATGTTTTATTTTTCATTGTTATTAAAATAGAATTGTAGGATAAGATAGAATGTTTAAATTTCAGTAATTGTTTGCTTTATTATTTATGCATAGTAACATGTGTGTGTGTGTGTGTGTGTGTGTGTGTGTGTGTGTGTGTGTGGTAATGGATTGTATTTTTAAACTTAGTAACACGTAAACTTAGTAAACTTTATATGTTTTGAATTATTAAAACATGAGTGTGTGTGTGTGTGTGTGTGTGTGTGTTGTAATATTTACTTTGTTTCACACTTGAATTAATTTCACACATTTTTGTTTCACAATTTTTATATTAATTGTAAACTTTTATTTTTTTACGTTTATATGATAATTTATGTTTTATTTTTCATTGTTATTAAAATAGAATTGTAGGATAAGATAGAATGTTTAAATTTCAGTAATTGTGTGTGTGTGTGTGTGTGCGTGTGTGTGTGTGTTAGTATTTTGTATGTTTTGAAATATTAAAGCACACGCGCTCGCGCGCGTATGTGTGTGTTACAATATTTTAGTTTTTTCACATTTGATGTTTAAATTTTTTGTAAACTTTAATTTTTTACGTTTATAATATGATAAAATATCAGTTATGAATATTTATGTTTTATTTTTCATTGTTATTAAAATAGAAATGTGGGATAAGATATAATGTTAAAATTTCAGTAATTGTTTGCTTTAATTGTGATTGTAACTAAACATACTAACGGATTACAAAAATACAATCACTGAATAATTATATCAAACGGTATTCGTCAGCACGTGTATCTTTTAAAAATCTACTAAACACAGAAAGTATTAAAGTGTGATTATAACTAATAATAATAACAGCTTACAAACACACGTTTGTTGATAAGATTTGTAACGAAGCTGTAGCATTAAATAATTACATAAAGTGGTATTTAGCAGTTCGTGTATCTTTTAAAAAACTAATAAACACCGAAAATATTTATTGTAATGCGGTATTCAGATCAAACACAGAAAGTATTAAAGTGTGATTGTAACTAATAATAATAACAGCTTACAAACACACGTTTGTTGATAAGATTTGTAACGAAGCTGTAGCATTAAATAATTACATAAAGTGGTATTTAGCAGTTCGTGTATCTTTTAAAAAACTAATAAACTCCGAAAATATTTATTGTAATGCGGTATTCAGATCACGTACAGAACTTAAATCACAGTATGACGATATCGATGAACAGTATTCGATAGCTAGCGAGAAAATAATGTAATCCGTTGACAAATTCACGGAAGCTGGTGAGTCGAAAACGGTGTCAAGACGCTGGAACTAAATATTAAAAAATATAATCCTCTTGTGGGGTCAAGCTTTCTACCTACACCATCGAAATTACACAATACGAAAGGAATTATCAATGTAAAAAAAAAAATATAAATATACATTACGAAGAAGAATTAAAACATTCTGTATCCTGTTACAGTTGACAAGTCATGTCAGAAAAGTGATTGTAATAAATTTGTAATTTTTACTTAAGGACTTGGTATATAACATATCTTGTATATATATATATAATGTGTGTGTGCGCGCGCGCGCGCTTTTTAAATTAACACGAACAAATAATGTATTAATAATGGATTTAATGTATTAATAAAATGATTTCATATTTCTTATAAATGATTTTTATAATTTCTTATAACATAACCCTTACCAACTAACAGTGCGCGTTAAAAAAACGTAAACATTTGTACGCACGCTATTATGTTACAGCGAAGAAAGAGAGAGCGTATAATCTATTTTTAAATACACCGTCTCAACGTGTGTGCTACAAACCAGCTTGCTTGCAGAAAACCAGTTTCATCGGGCACACACAACACTGTAATGCCAACGCTGTTTTGTATACAACACAGTCTGGAAAAAATATATTTACTTAAACAATTTTAAACAACAACAACGTCTTAGTGAACACGGCTTAATGTATGGTTTTTGTTATTATTGTTTAATATCAAGTTTTGGTATAGATAGACACACGCAGAAACGCATTACGGTAAACATGTTTTCCTGTAGTGAGAGAGTAGAATATAACGCACACAAATTATAATTATACATTTAAAACATATAGTCTGTATATAAATCAATGGGTAATATATATATATACTTGGAGATAAATTCCATAACTCCTAAAATGTAACATTGGTTCA
Organism: Magicicada septendecula; assembly: GCA_034769895.1. Lineage (NCBI taxonomy): Eukaryota > Metazoa > Arthropoda > Insecta > Hemiptera > Cicadidae > Magicicada > Magicicada septendecula. Next base: position 287,232,171 of record CM068373.1, on the reverse strand, counting down.
CAAACATATAACAGATTAGAGTCACACTGTATTACAACACATACACACATGAACTAACTAACAGTGGTATGTATTAGACACAGACATATTCCATAATATAACATTATTTTACAAAACAATTTTAAACAACAACAACGTCTTAGTGAACACGGCTTAATGTATGGTTTTTGTTATTATTGTTTAATATCAAGTTTAAGTATAGATAGACACACGCAGAAACGCATTACGGTAAACATGTTTTCCTGTAGTGAGAGAGTAGAATATAACGCACACAAATTATAATTATACATTTAAAACATATAGTCTGTATATAAATCAATGGGTAATATATATATACCTGGAGATAAATTCCATAACTCCTGAAATGTAACATTGGTTCACAAACATATAACAGATTAGAGTTACACTGTATTACAACACATACACACATGAACTAACTAACAGTGGTATGTATTAGACACAGACATATTCCATAATATAACATTATTTTACAAAATAAAATACATAACGCTGCGCTACGTTGCAAAACAGACACAATACTGAACGCCAGTGCAGAGACCGGTCTCTATGCCCTGCAGCAAAGCAACTTCTACATTCTACAGACATGCAGACTTCTGCACGTTCCATCAAATAAAAAAAGATACAGTACCGTTTACCAAATGGTAAAAGCTTAAGAGCATGATAATGTCTTTCAGCCGCCAGCTAAACGCAAATTATTATGGTTACTGACTGACTGATTGCTTCTTTGTTTTACTCTATTTTAATTTCATATTAGCGGTCGCGGTTTGAGTTAACGATTGTCGGCTGGTAAATTGTGCTAAACAAAACAAAGAAAACACGACCGTGTAATTACAAACGCGTCGAAGATTACAATAATTGTAATATTATTATTAATATAATTATAGTGTATTATTAAGTATATTGTAATATAATTATTGACCGTAATGTGGCAAAATAACCAACAGTCTGAATCATAATTTGGGCCAAAACAAAAAACAGATCCATGGCGCCTGTTAACAAATGCATTTCTGTGTCCTTTTAAATATGTTATGGAAGTCATTGTTTTCGTTATGAAATAATCATCGTGTCCCTGTGTTTAACGTCATAAACATAAATAAATGTTTTAGTCAGTCGCTACGTTATGGTTACTGACTGACTGATTGGTTACATACCTATCTACAGCTATGCAGTGTTGTTTGCTTGTTAGGTCTTTAATCTGCGACGGACGTTAGCACGTTAGCGGTCGCGGTTTTAGTTAACGATTCCCGGCTGGTAAATGATGACGTCATGCAGCGTGATGCGTTACAGAAATTTTCAAATGACCCCCAGCCATAAGACATTATCATGTCAAAATAAACAATATAACATATGACTATAAAATGTATACACAAAATCTAGTTATTCAGTTGAATCAGCAATTATCCAGTTGTTACGTTTCACATACACACACACACAAAGTTTAAAAATATTATTTTTGATACACGTATGCTATTAGTCACACCTCTAATATAACACTGTTGCAGATTAACCTGTAGCATTGTGAACGGAATAGTATTATTACAACACGCATTAGCGGTTCAATCGAATGGTCCGCGATAGATCAAGTTACCTTATACGATTCAATACAAAATTAACATATATACAAAACCTGAAAGTGCATTACCATACTATAAAATATATATATAAACTATATAACACATTTTTCACAATAATAACTAATTATTCAGTGATAATAATTACACAACCTGAAAAATTGTATTAAATAATCAAGGAGTCAGCGCTTACCTACGTGCTTGATCTACGTGAGTGGCTACAGAGCGACTTACATGTATTTTGCTGCTGCATTTATAGTACTCGAGCTGGAAGTAATTTTTATATTTTGAGGACAACCTAGTACATCGCTCTTGGGTCGCACGGTCAAGTCAGGACATTGCTCGCTGACACAGCATTAAAGTTGCAGCTATAAATAGTTAAGTATGCAAGAAAATGATTAGACGCCGCTTCCTTCATAAATCTGTAACGTCATAAGCTACCAACATCATAAAACACTAATGACGTAACATATATCCATTGTTTTTACACATAACAGAAACCAACTGTCTCGCCTCGCAGTCGAACACATGCGTCATGTCGGGTACCCCCATCCGTTGTTCTAAACATTTCGGGTGTCAAATTTCAGACTTCACGTAGTCGTCGAACCAGCTATCATATCCACCCAGCCTCCTGCTTCGTCATAACCAGTGTTTTATACATGCGTCATGTGGGCGTACCCACAAATTTCGGGTACCCCCATCCGTTGATTTAAACATTTCGGGTAACGGTACCCGATGCCCCCAAAATTTCGCGTAACGGTACCCGATGACATCACCTCTCCGGGCAACCGCCGAATTCCGGGTACCCCCATCCGCTACACATTGTTTTCGGCTACCAAATTTTGGACATGCAGAAACCGCGGCCTCCGTGACGTCTTGAAACAGGTTTTAGCCATCCGGACGCCAGCGACTTGAGCCTCTGTGTGATGTCATGAACTGGAACACGGAAGTGTTTCAGTCACACATACACACACACACACACACACACACACACAAAACAGTGACGTCACATGGACAGCTCGGACACCAGCTGCCAGTGCCTCTATGACGTCATGAACTGGAACCCGGTAGTGTTTTCAACTGGAACCCGGAAGTGTTCTCATACGCTCACTTTCCCTCTACTTTTAGAAAATGGCTTATAAACATGTAGGTGTAAACCTACCGTGCCTGTATAATAACAGCTAACGAAGATAAATAAAAAACACCCAGGAACGGTTGATGCATGTAACGTGTCTGTTGCGGAAGCTATACTGTATTCATTTACTTGATACCAGGTATTGCCGCCATGAAAAATTTAACAGATCGGTAAAAACGCAATCACAAGAATACGCTGTTGATTATTCTTCTAAAAACGAATATTGAATATGAAGTTTAATTCTGTTTTTTTTTGTGTGTAAAAATAAATATAACTAGAAAACAACGTTTGTTTTGGCAGAAAACATGTAACTATAAACAATGCGGCTCAGTGGTTGTGTAAAATGCAATTTGCGTTTCTTGGAACGTATGTTGAATTTCGGAACTAAAACGTACATTAATTCAAAATTTCTATTTTAGATATTGTGTTTGTTTTAGCATATCACAAAAATGAACGGCTACAAAATACAGTTACGCCATTACTCAACATCCTACGTGTTTCTCGGCTATCCCAGCGGAGCCCGGCTATAATGTGTGTGTGCGTACATATTGCTGGTACTTTGAGATGAAGGACAATTACGTGACACTTATCACGCGTCCATAGCCGAGACTGACCCAGACTTCACCGGTCCGCGCACACTGTGTTCAAGGCGGCAAGCAATTACGCTCTAGTGTTTTCTAGTAGCGTTGTTGACGCTAGCTTGGATTATTCTGGACTCTCAGCGGGGTATAAATAAAAGCATACAGCGACGCTTAGTTTCAGTTTAAGTGGCGATTTATTCCAGTGCGTTTCGAAGTATTGTGGCGAAGCGTTATGTGTTTTATAATTGTGCGGGACTCTATTAGATGATATCATTATTAATGTGGACAGATTAACTTAAATTATTGTACAAACATAATCTTGATGAATAACTTGTTGATTATAAACTGTACTTGTGACAATTAAAGCTGGTTATTAGTGACTTCATTGGTGTCTTGAATTTTGTTTTCCACTGTACCATACGACGATCAGTGAGACCGTCGTAACAATGGGTCAAAAGTAAGATAGAACCGTTAACAGTGGAAACAGTAAATACTTTGTACAAGACTAGTGTAATTTTTAATTAATCGGTAAAAACTGGATACCAGTCAGATGATAGAATCATTCCAAGCAATGCTCCTGCAGATCGAGGGACGACGTAGACAACAGGCGGCAAAAAATTTAAAACAACTTGTTGAGAAACGCATTCAGGAAATAAAAGCGGCAGAGGAACGACAGGAAGCACTAATGGAATAAAGACTAAAAGAAAAACGTAAGCATCAAAATGAAACACCACAGAGACGGAAAAAAGAAGAGTTTAGTCTTCAAGCAGACGATGTTAAGGCGTTCGTACAAGAGGATACCTCTGCTAAATTTGTCCTGTTACTAGGTGAGCTGAACAAACAAGTTGACAGAATATCTGAAATACAAAATCTGTGGCGACAATGAAAACAAATATGTCAAATTTAGAAGATTCTATTACTAATTCAATAAAACAAATAAAAAAGAAGTTGAACATTTATTGAAAGAAATAGTTGATAAAAAGGAGATTAGTAATTGCTGAAGAAGATTCAAAATATCAGAGAAATCAAAAACCCCCATTAACTGTAGTAAGGCCAGTTTTCGCAAAGGCCCCAACGTTTGATGGAAGCACCCACTGGGCAACTTATCATCGCCAATTTGAAGCTGCCGCTCGCTTAAATAAATGGACAGAAGAAGAGAAAGGGGTGTCGCTAATTCTTGCTTTAAAAGAATCTGCCGCAGAGCTAATACAGAAAATGCCGTCTGACAGTTACAACACCTATGCTGAATTAACAAAAGCTCTGGAATTACGGTACGGTGACCAGCATTTGTCCGAAATGTAACGTGCTCAACGTAAAGCGAGGCGATAAGAGTTCAGGGGAAACCCTCCAGGAGTATGAAGCATATATCTACCAATTGACGAGGCGGGCTTATCCTGAATGAAACAGTGTATGATAGATTGCCAAATAACAGTATGAGAGAAAAGTGTAATGTAACAGATATTAATTATTGGATTGCGGAAAGAAGAAAGACATGAAATGAACACACATCAAGAATGGATGATACAAGGCTAGTTAAAAAGGAAAGAGATAGCCAATTACACACGAAGTTAGTTAAACACGAGTTAGTTAAACACGAAGAGGAGCATTGGTCGGCCAAGGAAGAAGTGGAGTGACAGCATGTAGAACCGTTGTTATAGAACAGAACAGAGTCTTAACAAGGAAGTTAAAGAAGAAGCAGTATACTCACAAACGAAGTAACATCTCTGCTTTATAATTGCAATTTTAATAAATAACCATCGTCATCATCATCATGTTCTTCAAGGATTAAACTAAGGATGGTTTGTTCCGGTTTCAAATAGGCAAAGATTAGAGCTGATCACTCCAGCGCTTTCTCAAACGTCCCACACCTCTCCGTCCCCTTGGCTTATACTTCCAGAGTTGTTTGGAGATGCGGCAGTCATCGATTTCGCAAAGATGTTCCCACCAATTCAGCCGATATTGGGCGACCCTGTCGAGTATACTCATAATATTTAGTTCCTGCCGTATCCGTCCGGCTAGTCCTTATTTGAGGCAATTTAATAGAGAATAGGTCCCCTGGATATGTTACTAGCATTTCGCAGGGTAAGACGTATAGTGGGGCCCCCAACTTTAGGCCTAACGTCTGGGTGCCTATTTTCTGTCTGGGTGTTCTCTCATAAACTGGCTATCTTACCAGACTAAAGAGACCAGTTTTCCCTATTGAGATATCCACAAGGATCTTTAATGTGGTGGTTTCTCCTTGCCTCCCACATCCTACGTCGTTGATCAATAAAAAGTCATCCGTCTTTAGGGACAGTTTCCCACCCCAAGGGCAAGAGGGTGCCCTAACCTCTACTTGACAATGACAAAATGACAAGTAGAGGAGGGACAGCTTATACCGGCTGTCACTCGGTCTCCAGAGCCGCGTTAGCCACCTGTAGGTGTCGCCCATCCCCCACCACTTGGAGGATATTTCCCTTTATCAAGGAATGAAACCATAAGGAATTACTGATCCTTTCCAGTACTTTGGGAGACTTTCTGATAATTCAAAAGTAATTTAATATTGTAGTTTATCTAATAACAAATGTATTCCTTTCAAAATAGTGAAAGACTTCGGCAGCTCAGGCAGGTTGTTAGTTCTAATATCACAATCCACTCGAAACATGTCTTTTTTTTATTTTTAGCTTCGCATAATAACCTGTACTGCCTGGAAGAATAGAAAATGATAGTCCAAGAAAGACAAACGTAAGATATAAACGCCGTTACACTTTACGACTTTGTTTTTATACGTTTTGTGCGCGTATGCTGCGCTACAAGAGAAATGTAACATTAAAGACAAAGTCACGTTGTTACAGTACAGAACTTACGTTGAAAAATCGTTATAAAATGTAACGCGTCATAATCACAAGCGGCTGCCGAGTAGCGAGGCCTGCTAAATCTCAGACAGTATTTCAGTAGGCCTAATGTTTATTGCCTTGTTGATCTCACGCGCAATACTGTCAAGGTTACAAAACCCCGACCGAACTTTAGCTGCTCACCCCAAACTATCGCTTTTACATCTCTGACCTTCCGCCATACATAGAATCTATATACAAGAAAGAAATGTTTACTAAACTCAACAACCTAACATATATTTTATTAGTAAATTCGTATGTGTAAAAAAACGGTATGGAGAACCATACATGACTTCCATGTTGTAAGATTTATATTTAAAAATCATTTACTTGAATTCGGTTCGACAATTTCTAAAAAAAAAAATATCCTCCATCTTGTAAATCGAGTTTTATGTTTGACAAATTGAAATGAAATGTTCCATAGAAACTACTTCTTTGTTGCCGATAACGTAGTACACATATAAAACGTATGCCCTCCTCCTTGAGCTATTATTTTCATCAGGCCTAATAATAATATTTTTTTAATCTGTAGGCCTACACTCAGAACAAAACCAAATATATCTGATGCTTTTGGTAAAAACGCTGAGAAAGATAATCATAATTCGAATGGTACCTAGTTGTTAATATTTTAAAAATAAAGAATTAATTTTTTTAAATTACCTTTTATTTAATCAACGCTAAAGAAAACGAAAGTGTTTGTAATCTGTAAATTTCTGAAAACGAAAAATTATATTGTTTATCCGTGTATCCGTATCCGTGGTGACATAGAATGGAACGATACCAATGTTAAAATTTTATTGATTTTACTTCCATATTCCTTAAGGAAATGGAAGTATGGTGATGGCAAAAAAAATCGTGTTCGAGATTATTGCAGATTCTGATTGTAATACACTCAAAACATGAAAAAAAGTCGTTTTTCGAAAAGTGTCTGTGTGTCTGTCTGTCTGTGTGTCTGTCTGTAGATTTTTTCTATGGCAAACGATAACTGCCGCAAATTCAAACAGAATCAAATAATTTTTTGCGTACAGCCCTGATTTGTAGAGTACTCACGACCTATTGTTTTTGGTGAAGATCAGTTGAGGGAAAGGGGTAGTTTACCGGCAACGGTTTTTTTTTATCAAGGGTAATTTTTTTTTTGGCAAACGATAACAGCCGCAAATTCAAACAGAATCAAAAGATTATTTGCAGACAGCCCTAAATTGTAGAGTTCTCAAGACCTATTGATTTTGGTGAAGATCGGTTAAGGGAAAGGGGTAGTTTACCAGCAACGGTTTTTTTTTATCAAGGGTAATTTTTTTTTGGTAAACGATAGCCGCAAATTCAAACAGAATAAAAAGTTCATTTGAATACCCCTAAATTGTACAGTTCTCAAGACCTATTTTTTTTGGTGAAGATCGGTTAAGGGAAAGGGGTAGTTTACCAGCAACGTTTTGTTTTAACAAGAGTATTTTCTATGGCAAACGATAACAGCCGCAAATTCAAACAGAATCAAATAATTTTTTGCATACAGACCCGATTTGTAGAGTACTCAAGACCTGTTGTTTTTGGTGAAGATCGGTTAAGGGGAAGGGGTCGTTTACCGGCAACGTTTTTTTATCAAGGGTAATTATATATGGCAAACGATAACAGCCGCAAATTCAGACAGAATTAAATAATGTTTTGCATACGTCCCTGAATTGTAGAGATCTCAAGGACTTTTGATTTTGGTGAAGATCGGTTAAGGGGAAGGGGTAGTTTACCAGCAACCTTTTACGTTTTAACAACAGTAAAGTACTTGAAAATTCATTTAAACTTTTTCAAACAATGGTAATTGTTAAAGATAAAATAATTTTGTTGCCAGGCAATAATATTATAATTTTTTCATTTTAATGTAAATCATGTATGAGAGAAAATATATCGTTCGTGGCAGGCAAGCATATCTCAGTTATGTAATGTTTAGGTTTCCATTTTATTATTATGACTACCGCAATAAAAAGGCAGGGAACACACACACAATTCGCGTTATTTCTGGCCTCATTCATGTTTATTTTCTTACATTTGCACGCTTTTTAAATGGAAAGTGCCGAAACCCACACCAACATAACACGTGCAAGCCGAAAAAGTGTACAGCGTGGATAGCGATTTGCTTCCTGTGGATCGCTGGGCAGTGTAACTGCACGTGTTTACAGAGGAACGATTCATAGACAAACTTTTCGTCTTTAGGGAATGAACCCTCTGCAAGATGCTGAGGGTCCATGAGTGACTTCGGAGCGCTCCTTCTTTTCCGCGTGTTTGTTCTGTGAAACGTACACTTTATATTCGCAGCTTTACTCTAAGCAACGCTCAATAGGAAATGTTGAAAATTTTTGTCCACGGTGTAGCCTCATACACACTAAACCTGCTCTGATGTTTTAATTACGGACATCATAATATTTAAACTTTGGAAACTTGAGCACTACTTAATGGAGATCAATCATTAACTTATACAAGCCATTAATTATATGCATATATTTTATATATATATGTGTACAACGTTATCGGCAACAAAGAAGTAGTTTTTGTTAAAATTCCTTCCCGGGATATTCGGCCGTAGTCCAATGTTTTCTACAAAACCAGACGTTTCGGCAATGCCATAGACTTCCATCATCAGTGAAAATCGACTGCGATAACGTGAGGTGGTATACGTTAGTGACCACAGTACTGTGGTTAGGCTGAAGCAGTAAGTAGAAAGAAGTAGTTTCTACGGTAATATTTCATTTCGAAAATGATTTTAAATATAAATCTTAGAATATGGAAGTCATGTATGGTTCTCCATACCGATATTTTTTTATGGCAAACGATAACTGCCGCAAATTCAAACAGTATCAAATAATTTTTTGCGTACAGCCCTGATTTGTAGAGTACTCACGATCTATTGTTTTTGGTGAAGATCGGTTAAGAGAAAGGGGTAGTTTGCCAGCAACGTTTTATGTTTTAACAAGGGTATTTTCTATGGCAAACGATAACAGCCGCAAATTCAAACAGAATCAAAAGATTATTTGCATACAGCCCTGAATTGTAGAGTTCTCAAGACCTGTTGTTTTTGGTGAAGATCGATTGAGGGAAAGGGGTAGTTTACCAGCAACGGTTTTTTTTTTATCACGGGTGGTTTTACTTCCATGTTCCTTAAGGAAATGGAAGTATGGTGATGGCAAAAAAAATCGTGTTCGAGATTATTGCAGATTCTGATTGTACTACACTCAAAACATGAAAAAAGTCGTTTTTCGAAAAGTGTCTGTGTGTGTGTCTGTGTGTCTGTCTGTGTGTAGATTTTTTCATATGGCAAACGATAACAGCCGCAAATTCAAACAGAATCAAATAATTTTTTGCATACAGCCCTGATTTGTAGAGTACTCACGACCTATTGTTTTTGTTGAAGATCGGCTGAGGGAAAGGGGTACTTCACCGGCAACGGTTTTTTATCAGGGGTAATTTTTTTTAGCAAACGATAACAGCCGCAAATTCAAACAGAATTAAATAATGTTTCGCATACAGCCCTGATTTGTAGTGTTCTCAAGACCTGTTGATTTTGGTGAAGATCGGTTAAGGGAAACAGGTAGTTTACCAGCAACGTTTTACGTTTTAATAAGGGTATTTTCTATGGCAAACGATAACAGCCGCAAATTCGAACAGAATCAAAAGATTATTTCCATACAGCCCTAAGTTGTAGAGTTCTCAAGAACTGTTGTTTTTGGTGAATATCGGTTAAGATAAAGGGGTAGATTACGGCAACGTTTTTGTAACAAGGGTATTTTTTATGGTAAACGATAACAGCCCCAAATTCAAACAGAATCAAATCATGTTTTGCAAGCAGCCCTGAATTGTAGAGATCTCAAGGACTTTCGATTTTGGTGAAGATCAGTTGAGGGGAAGGGGTAGTTTACCGGCAACCTTTTTCGTTTTAACAACAGTAAAGTACTTGAAAATTCATTTAAACTTTTTCAAACAATGGTAATTGTTAAAAATAAAATAATTATGTTGCCAGGGAATAAAATTATAATTTTTTCATTTTAATGTAAATTATGTATGAGTTAATATACATGTATAAAATAATATATCGTTCGTGGCAGGCAAGCATATCTCATGTATGTAATGTTTACGTTTCCATTTTATTATTATGACTACCGCAATAAAAAGGCAGGGAAGACACACACACACACACACACACACAAAATTCGCGTTATTTCTGGCCTCACTCATGTTTATTTTCTTACATTTGCACACTTTTTAAACGGTAAGTGCCGAAACCCATATCAACATAATGGGTGCAAGCCGAAAAAGTGTCCAGCGTGGATAGCGATTTGCTTCCTGTGGATCGCTGGGCAGTGTAACTGCACGTGTTTACAGAGGAACGATTCATAGACAAACTTTTCGTCTTTAGGGAATGAACCCTCTGCAAGATGCTGAGGGTCCATGAGTGACTTCGGAGCGCTCCTTCTTTTCCGCGTGTTTGTTCTGTGAAACGTACACTTTATATTCACAGCTTTACTCTAAGCAACGCTCAATAGGAAATGTTGAAAATTTTTGTCCACGGTGTACCCTCATACACAGTAAACCTGCTCTGATGTTTTAATTACGGACATCATAATATTAAAACTTTGGAAACTTGAGCACTACTTAATGGAGATCAATCATTAACTTATACAAGCCATTAATTTTATGCATATTTTGTGTATATATATATATATATATATATGTGTGTGTACAAAGTTATCGGCAACAAAGAAGTAGTTTTTGTTAAAATTCCTTCCCGGGATATTTGGCCGTGTGGTTATGCTGAAGCAGTAAGTAGAAAGAAGTAGTTTCTATGGTAATATTTCATTTCGAAAATGATTTTAAATATAAATGTTAGAATATGGAAGTCATGAATGGTTCTCCATACCGATATTTTTCTATGGCAAACGATAACTACCGCAAATTCAAACAGAATCAAATAATTTTTTGCGTACAGCCCTGATTTGTAGAGTACTCACGATCTATTGTTTTTGGTGAAGATCGGTTAAGGGAAAGGGCTAGTTTAGCAACAACGTTTTATATTTTAAAAAGGGTATTTTCTATGGCAAACGATAACAGCCGCAAATTCAAACAGAATCAAAAAAGTATTTGCATACAGCCCTAAATTGTAGAGTTCTCAAGACCTATTGTTTTTGGTGAAGATCGGTTAAAAGAAAGGGGTAGTTTGCCGGCAACGTTTTGTGTTTTAACAAGGGTATTTTCTATGGCAAACGATAATAGCCGCAAATTCAAACAGAATCAAATACTTTTTTGCATACGTCCCTGAATTTTAGAGAACTCAAGGGCTTTTGATTTTGGTGAAGACCGGTTAAGGGGAAGAGGTAGTTTACCTGCAACCTTTTACGTTTTAACAACAGTAAAGTTCTTGAAAATTCATTTAAACTTTTTCAAACAATGGCAATTGTTAAAAATAAAATAATTTTGTTGCCAGGCAATAAAATTATAATTTTTTCATTTTAATGTAAATCATGTATGAGAGAAAATATATCGTTCGTGGCAGGCAAGCATATTTCAGTTATGTAATGTTTACGTTTCCATTTTATTATTATGACTACCGCAATAAAAAGGCAGGGAACACACACACACACACACACACACACACACACACACACACACACACACACACACACACACACACACAATTCGCGTTATTTCTGGCCTCATTCATGTTTATTTTCTTACATTTGCACGCTTTTTAAATGGAAAGTGCCGAAACCCATACCAACATAACGCGTGCAAGCCGAAAAAATATCCAGCGTGGATAGCGATTTGCTTCCTGTGGATCGCTGGGCAGTGTAACTGCACGTGTTTACAGAGGAACGATTCTTAGACAGACTTTTCGTCTTTAGGGAATGAACCCTCTGTAATATGCTGAGGGTCCATGAGTGACTTCGGAGCGCTCGTTCTTTTTCGCGTGTTTGTTCTGTGAAACGTACACTGTAGATTCGCAGCTTTACTCTAAGCAACGCTCAATAGGAAATGTTGAAAATTTTTGTCCACGGTGTACCCTCATACACAGTAAACCTGCTCTGATGTTTTAATTACGGACATCATAATATTTAAACTTTGGAAACTTGAGCACTACTTAATGGAGATCAATCATTAACTTATACAAGCCATTAATTTTATGCATATTTTTTTATATATGTGTACAACGTTATCGGCAACAAAGAAGTAGTTTATGTTAAAATTCCTTCCCGGGATATTTGGCCGTAGTCCAATGTTTTCTACAAAACCAGACGTTTCGGCAATGCCATCGACTTCCATCATCTGTGAAAATCGAGTGCGATAACGTGAGGTGGTATACGTTAGTGACCACAGTACTGTGGTTAAGGCTGAAGCAGTAAGTAGAGAGAAGTAGTTTCTATCTTAATATTTCATTTCGAAAATGATTTTAAATATAAATCTTAGAATATGGAAGTCATGTATGGTTCTCCATACCGATTTTTTTTTAGTTTTCGGTCGAATAAACTTATAACATAAATACAAAAAATTACCCCCTCCCTCTTCAACTACCCTTTCATTTATAAATATTTCATCTACCTTACCACAGTGGATTATTATGACCTTCTTATCAGAATATTTTATATTTCAAAATTAAGTACTTCACTCTTGTTAAAACGTAAAACGTTGCTGGTAAACTATTTCTCCCCCTTTACCGATCTTCACCAAAATCAATAGCCGTTGAGTCCCCTATAATTCGGGTACATATGCAAAAAGTTATTTGATTCTATTTGCATTTTTGGCAGTTAACGTTCGCCATAGGAAAACGTCTACACCGACACTTTTCGGAAAATGACTTTTCTTCATGTTTTGAGGGTAGTACAATTGGATCAGCCCTTATCTCGAACACGATTTTTTTCGTGATCACCGTACTTTCATTTTCTTACGGTACATGGAAGTAAAACAGGCTGTAAGTCAATGTTATTTGCATTTAACTAATGTCGTCGTCAGTTTTCACCACGTATGTGTTATCTTTTTCAAACTTGTACAAAGTGAGACGGAGAAACTGCTTATCACGCCTCTCATATTCGTTTCCAACGCACATACGTCTTCCTTTTTCTATATGTGCGTTTGTTTGCCACAGTAATACTGTTACGACGGTCACGCTCTTCGTCGTATGGTACAGTGGAAATATATTCAGACACCAATGAAATCATTTGTCACCAGCCTTAGTTAATCACAAATAACAATTTGTAATCAAAAAGTTATTTAACAAGATTATACTCGTACAATAATTCAAGTTAAATTTGCCCACACGCAATATTAATATTAAGTAGTAGAGTTTAACACTAATTATAACACAGTAAACACACAGGAACACCCAGTTTTTGGTAATTGGTGGGAACATCTTTGCCGAATGGATGACTGCCGCATCCCCAAACAACTATGGAACAATAAGTCGAAGGGTTGGAGAGGTGTGGGACGTCCGAGGAAGCACTGGAGTGACCAGCTCTAATCTGTGCCTATTTGAGACCGCAACAAACCAATATTTGTTTAAACCTTAAAGATGATGATGATGATTAACCTAATTTCTCCTACTAAGAATCTTGGTCCTTCAAGAATAGAGGGTTTGGGCATGTGGACTTATGAATTACAAGCAAGCTGTCAGCAAACAACAGCAGCTTGAAATATGTGTCTTATGGCATCTAATTACCAGTGTTCATTACATGTTTCTATTTTCTTACTAGAGCGTTGATATAAATGTTAACACGACTAAGTGATATAAGTGATACACTGCGCTCTTGATCAACACCCTGATTGACAGATATTTGTTGAGATATACGATAAAATTATTTTTAACAGCTATTCTTACTCCGTGAAGAGGCAAATATTACAGGTTAAAATCCGATAATTTGGTGAAGTAATAAGAAGACAGGACTCGCTAGAAAAGAATCTAATTCTGGGAAAGGCAATCTAAAGTGGAAGACAAAAGAAGAAGCCAGCACAGGACTATGTCGACCGACGGCGTTAATGAAAGCAATACATTAAAATATTGATTGGTTCGGCAAATAAGAACAGGATCTCCAGGGCTTTACAACACATAGTTGATGGAAGTCATGATGTGTCAACCACAACAGAACGACTAAACTCAACAATATTTTTACTAATCTTAGTTTTTACTGACATTGTATTCTTTTATAAAACTACTGTAACAAACTACTGTAACCACTGTATAACTTAACTTCAGTTGTTTACTAACTTGAATTTTTTTAATTAATAATAATATAACTCTTAAACTTATAACGATGGTTTTAATATTACGTACTTAACAATATTTAACAGGTTAAGGTTTGCAGAGACATTGCCATTATGTGTGAAAGTGAACAGGAGTTAAGCGAACAGTTACATATAATGGATGAGATTTTGAGCAAAGAGTACAATTGAAGAATAAATGTTAATAAAATTTAGGTGATAGTCTGTAGTAAACACGGACAGTCCAATATGAATATACTGCTGAATGGGTAAATTATAGGAGAGTTAGAGAGTTCAGCTACTTAGGAAGTAAAATCACAGAAGACGGAGAAAGTAAAAAAGATATTCTAAATAGGATCGAACACATTAAAGCTGCCTTTATCCGGTCAATGGAAATGACTAATTTCTAAAGACATAGTCCTGGAAATAAGACAGGGGTTCTTGAAGAATTACATACGGACCAAAGCTTTTTATAGATATGAGACGTAGACAATTAGAAGAGAGGGAAGGAGGAGACTTCCAATACTGGAAATGTGCTGTTACAGGAAGTTACTGAAAGTAAGACAGATCTGCAGCGTTAGTAATGGTGAGATTCTGACAAGAGTTGGAGAAACAAGAAGTTTTTGGCAAAATATTGTGAAGTAAATGGTTGAACTTACTGTCCATATCATGTGTCACGAGGATTTGATAAAAACAATTATAGAAGATTACATTGAAGGGAAAATCGAAAAGAGGAAGACTGGGATTTCAGTATATGAAACGATTATTGGTGGTGTAAGTTGTAATTCTGTGAGCAGATGAAACGGAAACACGGAGAAGATCGGTGTAGAGAACTGCTACAAACCAATCTGCTGGTTTACAAATAAAGACGAAGACTAACAATAATAATAATATTAATAATACTTAACCTTCTATAATCGCTTACTAACGTCACTGACTTAATATCAATAATGATTAACCTTAACCACAGTACTGTGGTCTGTAACATGTTCCACCCTACTTTACCAGAGCTCGAATTTTACACTGATGTTGGCAGTCGATGGTACTGTCGAAACGTCTGTTTTAGTTAAAAACAATGGACTACTGCCAAACAGCCCGGGAATGTATTTTAACAATATTGACTCCGGCCGTGTGAGCCCACGAGGTATATTAAATGATTAACCTAGTTTCTTTGTTTATCAACACTAGTGACTTACGATAATAGTAAGCGCTAATAGTAAACGCTTAACATAGCAATTTCTTATTAACGTAATAGTGATTTAATAAGACAATCTCATTTCATTGGCTGTAGTAACAGTTCAGAGTAAACTTTAAAACACTTTCTCAATGGATAAGCCTACAAATCAGGATAGACGAGCTTTTAGCACTTATCAAGTTTTAAAACAATTAGTTTGAGTTGTATCGTGCAGTAGCCCGTATGTAAGGAAGAAACTTTTATTCTCAGCGGAGTCGGTTAAAAAAAGAATTCATTTTGTTTGAATTCCAAGTTCCCGTGATGTAATCCACGCCTGTGGGACTCAATCCGATTGTGAAGCATGTCTGTACGAGAATACAGGATTCAGAGAATTTAAAACAAATTTCCATTCGGTTTTCTTGATTACGTATACCCATTCCTCTATCACCGACCCTGTCGCCTGCTGTGTACAAACACAGTACTGCAGAACACATTTAGATTGCCTTTATGCCTGTCTCTTTAACACTTGCCCTTCTACTGTCTTTCTCTGAGTCGCTCTTTTATCTTTTCCTTATTATCTCAACTACGTCTGCTACAATTAAGTATACAATACAAGATAATAGTAACCTGAATCTAGTTTACTGTTACGACGGTCAAACCTGATCGTTGTGTTTTACAGTGGTAACAGAATAACTGACACCAACGAACTCTAATTGCAAACTTTACGTAATTGGACACAAACAGCAGTTATAAATCAACAAATGACATTCTTATGAGCCGGGCACTCAGTTGATGCGATTCGTGGAGACCGTGGCCGAGGCCGGTTTCTCGCGAAAACAGACCGTCGCCGTTTTTCTTGATGTCGAGAAGGCGTTCGATCGTGTTTGGCATCCAGGCCTACTGTACAAACTCACAGAGATTCTCCTTCCGAATTGGTACAGTCACTTGATTGCTAGCTTTGTTCGGATCAGAATCTTCCGCGTAGGAATACATAACACCCTTTCTGCGGATAGGGCTATTACAGCTGGTGCGTCTTGGGCCCCCTGTTTTTCTCTGTGCTATTACGCAGTGGTCAATGCGTCGGGCTGAGATGAGCCGTTATCTGGTTCCAGGAACAGCTTGACTCCTTCGTTGAGAGAGCAGAGAAGTGGGGAGGTTTACTATCAATGCTGCCAAGAGCACAGCCGTAGTCTTCTCCAGACGCAGAAACCTCCCCGACAGACTGTACGTAGGCGACACTCCTCTGCTCTGGTCTCGCGATGTTAAGTGTCTCGGACCCCACCTAGATCGTCGTCTCACCTGGCGGACACACTTCGAGCAAGTACCCCAAAAACTGCCAGTCATCTGTACAAACTCCATCTCCTGCTTTGCAGCAGGAAACCCGCCGCTTAAGGAAACTCACGTCATTAATTTTGATGTGCCGATAGTTACCTACGCGATCTCTGTATGGGACTACTTGGCCAGGACCGATAAGAGAAAGCTTCAGTCTCTCCTGGACCGAGCATTGTGCTGGGCATGCTACCTGACTTCTAACAAGACCATCACAGACTCACTGCGTGTCCGTTCCCTGAAAATCGCCATACGGACACTTTCCCGTAAGTTGTATCGCCGCTGTGCCCGCTTTGAGAGCAATCACCTCATCAGCGCCCTCGGTCGCAACCTATCCGTGCAGGTGAATCTTGGACCCGGCCTCGGCGAACACTCACGCTCAGTTACGTAACTAATTAAATCCCCACGACCTGTAGCAGGCCACACCCTTAAAATCCACAGTATTATGGAGCTCTGTAAGAAGCTCGGAACGCGGCGTATGAGCGGGCGCCGTGCATGCCCTTCGCCCCGCACAACCATTCGCACTGGCACTCTTATACAACAGGCTAATTCAGATTAAATTTGTACAGCAATATATATCACCTTATTACAGTTTTAACTAATTAACACAATAACCAATTCTCAATAAACAGCAAACATTACTGCCAGCAGCACTTTATAACTCATTCCAAATAACAGACTATCAGTAGAAGGATTGTGATATGAGTCCAACGGAGAGAGAGATAAGCCTATTGGTAGAGCACGTAGGAGATGGGTTCCGGTAGAGGTCAGCTAGTGTATAGTCCTTGCACTGAAGTTAGGCATAATTCTACAGTTGCACGAAGGGAGCCTTTAAGGTATAATTAATCAATGGAAACATTATAAATGATCTTTCTTGAACGAAGTTAACATTTGTCGCCTCCTACTAATAGTATAGATGAATGTAGTAATATGCGGAATATTCTAAATAAAGTGGATAATGAAGCACTTATTGTGAATCAAATGAAAGCACGGAAAAAAGAAAGAAAAATATGGTATGAAGAGGCAGGAATAAGCGATACGAGGAAAACCGTCAGCTTATTAGAAATGCCTTGAGACAAGGACAATTGAAGATCTAAATGTTCACAACGTCATGCTGTGTTTTGAAATACATTATCCAGGAAGCGTATACTAATATGTGAAATAGATTTGTTAGTAATGTAGTGGATAATATCGTGGAGTTAGTAGTAAACTACTCAAATCCGATGATGTTTCAAAAACACATTTTACTTTTTATTATTAATTTCTACTTTTCTTTTCATCTTTCAAAGCCCGTTTAATTATTAAAACTCTTTAATTAATAAAATTGAACCTTGAAAGTTAGTTTAATAATTTTTTGATTTATAATTGTATTTGAAAGGCTTTGACTTCAGTTTTCCGTAAATTGACGTAAGTGGACTTGGATAACTTTACCACTAAAACCACAATATTCACAGTCACCCAATGGTAGCGTAGATTAATCGAGTGGTAGCAATTATTTCCATGGAGAACCGAAAAGCATTTGGTTTGTATCGGATAATTTCAAAAATGTCTGGACTAATATCACGGTATTATTCGAGTTCACTACGTTTGTTGAATATGTGCTGGACGAGGTGGCAATATCACATAGCAAGTGCATCATAATATGTGCTGGACGAGGTGGCAATATCACATAGCAAGTGCATCATAATATGTGCTGGACGAGGTGGCAATATCACATAGCAAGTGCAGCAACATTATATACAGGACTTTTTCAGTGAATGGTTTGTGAGGATCGGTCAAAAATATAACACAGATTTTAACTTATTTGTGTCGACGTTTCGACAATGTTTATTATCATCATCAGGACCTGTGTATGAATACAAAAGAAATGTGAAACACAACAGAACAATTATTTGGGTGAACTTGTTTGTGTATGTGAGTGCGTGTGCGTACACGCGTGTGCGTACGTATGTATGTATCATTGTATATGTGAAGGAGTTGAGATAGTCTGTTTTCATCTTCAAATGTTTTCTTTAAGACGACGAGAAAATTATAATATCACAGAACTTAATTTATGCACTATTACAATTTAAATTAATATATGTAATGATATTTTTAATTAATTATAAAAGCAATAATCAATCATTAGATATTAGATTGATACAGAAAACGTTTATACATATACCAGTCAACATATAGCATAGTAAAATATATTATAACTAAAAACAGATTAAGGGAAGTTCAACTATATAATTATTAAAAGTTATTTTAGCATACTTCACTCACTACTGGTATTTAAAACAATCATCAATTTAGAAAATACAAATTACACAATAAGTGTAGAACTTTACGACCTTACATCAGATAGTTTACATAATGTTACTGTTGCAGTTATTCGGCTCTCTTCGCCGAATGCAACAGGAGGTTAATAGCGATTTGAGTAAAATAAATTAAATAGACGCGCTACGGAATCGTACTCGTTCTTTTGTCGATGTCGCTCGACGTCACGCCCCTCCCCGTCCCTTTCCTAGTAAAGTTTTCGCTAGACAAGTCGGTTCAGTCGACCACCTGACAGGATATTGAGCAGAGCTGGCCGCCGCCGATCCGGCGCTTTCGGTTCGGAAGAGTCGATAACCAAGGTATATAATTATTTCAGTCATTATGGATCAGTACTAGTAACAAATTATATTCGTTTGTCATTTTTGTAAAAAGAATCATATGTACTTTATGTAAAAGATTGTAATTTGTAACAGACCATGATGTAACATGTTCGTAACTGTAAGCCTCTTAACTGAAACCAATTCCAGCCAGTCAGTTTACAGAAAAGGAAAGATATGTAATTTTTTAATGTCAATTTTAATGTTGTTGTAGAATTTGAGCAGTTATTTTGTAATTATAATAACCGTAATTTTGTAAATGGCGATCAGGTATTGTGTAAGTGAATGTGCGAGTACAGTAGCTGTTAACCCATACTAAAAGTTCTGGAATTGCAGTGTAAACCTGGTTCCACGAACGGGGCCAGGAACTCCAGAGATTCAATCCAGCACCTGGATTCTTCACTTCATTTACGGCGACACGGGCTGCAGACAGCGCAGAAACATGAACCTATAACGGACGTACGCATGCCGGAGCAGCGACAAACTCGATGCTACTAAACACTTCATGCAGTTTCAAGTAACAGTATTTTTTAGTAACTACATCCAGTGATAGTTCCAAGTTCCAAACAACTAGCAAAAAGGAAACCTGAAGTAAATTTCTCTCTTAGAGGAACACGAACTTACATATTTTGCAGAGACTTTGTAGTATAAAGAAGTGTATAAAATTCACTAACAGATCGTAGCATGCCTGTTACGCAGAATTAAAACTGTAAATTGGTGTTGACTCATGTGGCTGATTTGTTCTAATTAATTTAAATCAGCGTTTAATTTACTCCGTAAGTTGACATTTAGTAACCAATTTATTCTGGACCTAATTTATTCATTACTCGTGGTATTCAGTTTTCAACTTATTCAATACTTAACTTATTCAATGTCTAATTAATCAGTTACCAATCATTATTTGCTGGCTGACTCATAATTAAACAAGATTAAGATGCTAAATTTGTTTCAAAGTGAATAAACTCATTTTTAGCTCTGCTCACTAACTGGTAGTACCTTTTTACGCACCGATTTCCTTATATTAAGTTAATTATTGCGAGCATTTTAGAGGTATCTTATACTCATAATGGGTTCTAGGTGGTACCAAATATTATGATTATTGGGGTGTATTGTGCTATATTATTGTAATGTATTAAGATACTTCTAGTGTATCAATTCACTAGATACACTACACTAGATATTTCACGTTTTTGGGGCCCATCATAGTATAAGCGTCCTACATAAGTGGTAGCATAATAAACCGTGGTACATTACAAACACAAGTTTATAGTAAATTTTTCTAACAAGTAAAATTATATAATACTTGTAATCATATTTTTGTAAATTATAGTCCAGAGTACTACAGAATATTGTACATTTATGTATATGTCCACAATCACACCCTCTCTCTTACCTATTCTCCCTCTACCTCTCATCCTCACAACCTCTCACTCTCTCTTCCTCCCACTTACCCCCTCTCTTGCTCTTTTTCTCTCTCTCTCTCTCTCTCTCTCTCTCTCTCTCTCTCTCTCTCTCTCTCTCTCAAGGATTATGTACAGGATACATACACATGATGCCTGATATATGCATCAGGTCCTCGGCTTTCGAACATAATGCGTTCCCGAATTAGTGTTCAAAACTCGTATTGTCCGTACGTCGAGTACTGTACTACTGTGCACGACTAGTACTGTACAGTAGGCAGTATTTACTGTAGGCGTACTGTGCACGTAAGTTATTCTGTGAACTGTAATACGTTGTACTGTAATGAAATCGGCTAGTATTTTTCATTAAATTTAACCATATTACCACTCTTACACAAAAAATGTATAATACAATAACATGCTAAATTAATTATTTTCGTATATTAGTAAACTTTACATTCGGTGATTGTGAAATAGCCTACAGTACAGTCTCATTATATTAAAAATAGTAGACTTCAACAATTTGCATTCTTTATATTTATAAACTAACATTAATTATGAAAAACCATAGTAGCGGGAATTATAACAAATATGTGCACTTGTCTTAAACCTTATTCAATTCTTCACACTTCCGCCCGTGTTTGAAAGTCCGAACCTGTAGTCGGGAACTTGAATAAAGCGTATCAATTTTGAATGTCCGAAACAGCGAAATGTGCAAAAGTCAAATTTCCGAAAGTTCACGACTTCCTGCATATCATAATATTGCTACGACGGTCACACTGATCGTCGTATGGTACAGTGGGAAATAGAAGACACCAATGAAGTCACTAATAACCGGCTTTAATTATCTAGTCAACAAGATAGCCTCTTACAACAATTCAAGTAAAATTTGTCCACACGTAATAATAATGTCAACTATAAAGAGTTCCGCACTAATTATAACAAAAAAACAGTGCGTTACAATACTTCTACAAACACTCGATACGCGCTAACGAAAATCGCTCACTGTCCACTGATTCACAAAGCCAGCCTCTGTCCCTTATGTACGGTAGCGCACGTGTTCTAGAATCTTTCCATCCTTAGTTAATTGCTGACGCAATGCGTATTTCAAGCGTGCTGTTGAAGAACCTTGAACATACTTGAACGCGGCCTTGACTGAGGCAACACCTGCCACACTGGGATGACGACGGGTGGATAATGTTGTAGCCTGTTCGACAGGGACCTCGTTCAAATATAATATAATATAACAGATTTAAATACAAATCTATTTTATTATAGTTTAGCTTAAGGATAAATATAGTAGTAGTATGAACAACAGTTGACATAAATATGAACGTTTATTTATTAGAAAACAATTGTCAACATGTAGGTGCGAAGCTATTGAATAATCAAAGCTAACGAAGGTAAATAAAAACCCGCAAGGAGTGGTTGATGCATGTAGTGTGTCTATTACGGAACCTATACTTTGTTCATTTACTAGTTACATGAATTGCCGCCATGAAGGATTTACCAGACCAGTAATAACGCAATCAAAAGAAATAAAGTGTTATTTATTCTTCTAAAAACAAATATTGAATATCAAATGAAATTCTGTTTTTCTGTAACAGAAAATCCAAAGTAGACGACACTTTTTTTGTTAAAATATAACGCTACGTATGTAACTACGAAATTTACAGCTGAATGGCTGAGTAGAAAAATTGTAATCTCTCGAAATGTGGCTTTACTGTAGAATACTGAGCATGTCATGGACACCACATATAACTAATGTTGAAGTTCTTAGAACGTTGAAGGAAGAAACGGAAGTTATTAACCCACTGAAGATAAGGCAGCTTCAGTGTCTGGGACATCTCCGAAATGAACAGAGATTTTACTTATTGCAGTCCATACTACAGGGAAAAGTACTTGAAAATAGAGGAGTTGGGCGACCGAGAATCTCATGGTTGAGAAATTTAACGACCTGGTTTGGCATGAATACAACTGACTTTTTCCATGCAGCAGTACATAAAGTTAAAATAGTCTGTATGTTATCCAACATCCAAAACGGATAGGAACTATCAGAAGAAGAAGGCTGTGTAGAAATAAATTTCTGATTCTTAGAGAGTATGTTGATTCTTGTAACGTATAACCAAAACTTCCATAAATTGAAACGTCTATTTAATTTTTGTGCTTGCAAATACATGCAAGTTTTCTAAGACCTAGAGAACAGGTATAGTAGTTGAAAGAATTACTATCAGCCGGGCTGTTAGATCGTGTGGCCTTCAGTTGTTGTTTTTTGACAAACCTATCGGCCCCACCATCGGGGGCTACCGTCAGTGTCTAGATGGGCTCGGTGTCTCTAGAGGTGAACTGATGCATACAGTGTCAAAATAAAAGAGCTCTCCTGAAAGAAGAAAACAGGGAGGCCGCGAAATTATTGGATAGAAATCATAAGAAATGCAATGCCATAGAAATATCTGTAGGTTGAAAGATCGTAAAGTTTGGAAGTTAAACCACACACACACACACACACACACACACACACACACACACACACACACACACACACACACACACACACACACACACACACACACACACACACACACACACACACGTCTGCACGCGTGCAAGTGTCTGTGTGTGTCAGATGGCCCAAGGAAGTTTGGAAATACAAGCCTGTTGCACAAAGAAATGTAAATTGTTTTGTTCCTTTGGGACCGAAACAGGCAATTTGTCAATAACTTCATCGAAGAAGAAGAAGAAGAAGAAGAAGAAGAAGAAGAAGAAGAAGAAGAAGAAGAAGAAGAAGAAGAAGAAGAAGAAGAAAACGTGTTCATACGCAAAAGGAGACAATTTATTCAGCTGATTATTATATACAGTGTGATATTATAATTTCGATTCACAATGCATGCAGGTGCAAGCGTGGGATAAGTGGCGGCTAGGTCCAACAACAAAACGGGAAATATTATATGTTTGCCATTCTCTTTAATTCTATGATGTTTTTACATTACTGTAAAAAAATAAATACTTCTTATTGCAAATTGTTTAATAACTCAGACTTTCGAGACTTATTTGAAAAGTAATGATAATGTGAAGTATTTATAATATACACACACTTATTGCTTACTAATGTTACCAATTATCTCAATATTGTAGTGTACCCATTGTTCATAACCTAAAGATATCGTATAGGTAGGCCAACCTTTATTTCAGATAGGTACCTTATTTGAAAAGGTGCGCAGAAATAAGTTGGAAAGGCTAAAGACACATTATGTAAAGAGAAAATGTACACAATAAGTACAAAAGAAAGCAGACTTAGCTGAGCGTAAATTGTATATTGCAGCCACGAAACTAAACGTTGGTCTGTTCATGAAAACTACAGTAGTTTGGTACAAAGTGTAGGTGCTGCACTGTATGTTAGTTAAAGATTGTTTTCCTCTTCTCTTGATGTTTGAGCTTAGAAACAAAGTTTTATTTTAATATTCATGTTTAATATGGTAACCAAATCACTTGTACGAATTAATAAATTAATTACCTTAATTATCCGCCGTGTGATTTCCTATGCTTCGTCTATGACGCGTTTCGGAGCATATACTCCATCATCAGAAATTAAAAATTAAAACAGTCACTCATACGAGATCGTTAAAAGTTAAAATATCAAAATATGCATATGAACAGTACGCGGATTTGGGTGCGCACCCGTTCAAGTTCATTCTGCTACTGAGCGGTTGCTACCTTATCGTAGCCCCAGCAAGCAGACTCAAGGCAGTATCGTACAATCGGTTGGATACAAAGTTCAGGTGGTCATTTAGCACGATATCGCGACTCATTGGGTTTGCATATGCACTGTAAATTTCAAATTCCTCCAAGGCATTCATGAAACGGCCCTTATTACACACATGTAACGGTATTAAATTGGAATTAAAATCTGTGTAATTATGATTGTGTGAAGTCAAGTGTCGGGCGTAATTTGATTTGATGTTGTCAATATTTCTTATTTTCTTGGGTAAATGTTCTCGAAATCGTTTAAGAAAACCTCTCCCAGTCTGTCCAATGTAGAAGCACTCGCAATCATTACATGTTAACTTATATATGCCAGTTTTTTCTTCTGGAGGCGTGTGTTTTTTCGGTTTGAGAATATCCAGTAACTTATTATTAGTCCTGAATGAAATAGTGAAACTATTATTATTCAATATAGAACACAAAACCTTAGCCAGGAGCAGTGGTAAAGTTCACGAGCGGTCTGATAGGTATGTTTTGTTTATGAATTTTAGGTAGTCCTGTGAATATCGGGGCTTTAGCATTGATGGGCTTTAAGTAACGATAAGGGCATTAAAGACGATAAGGCAGATAAAGGAAATACGCTAGTCATCATGGACACTGATTCATACAGTCATAAAGTTCATGATTTTATTTCTAACAATAACATTAATATATTAAACTCTGACCCCACTGATTTGTACGTTAAGGAACTTAACAATTGTATTAATAAATGTACCAATTTATTCAATGAAAACACACGACGTTACTTAAAGCCCATCAATGCTAAAGCCCCGATATTCACAGGACTACCTAAAATTCATAAACAAAACATACCTATCAGACCGCTCGTGAACTTTACCACTGCTCCTGGCTTCAAAACTGCAAAAGCACTAGTTCGGTTGATAAAAGATAATTTACAATTACGTAATTATCATGGTATTAAGAACAACAATGATTTTATTAATGATGTTAAATCTGTTGAACTGCAACCTAACCACAAATTGGCGTCGTTCGACATAACTAATTTATACACGAACATCCCAATCATAAATACATTACAGATCCTGAGAAACAATTTATCTGACAATAGTTGCATGAACACACAGACAATAAATGAGTTAATTAATTTACTCGAGGTTATTTTGAAACAAAACTATTTCACTTTTAATGGTTCTTTTTACATTCAAAATGATGGCCTAGCAATGGGCTCACCCCTTTCCGGCCTACTGGCCGATATTTATTTAAATTATTATGAGAATACTCACTTGTTGAACAATAATATATATGCAAATAAAATAATATTTTATGCACGTTATGTAGACGATACGTTTTTAATCTTTGATGGTACTATAAGACAAATCGTATTATTTAAAAATTGCCTAAATAAAATAAATAGACACATCCAGTTTACTCTTGAAACAGAGGTTGATAACAAGATAAACTTTCTAGATTTAACCATCACTCGACAGATGAATAAACTAAAGTTCAACATTTATAGGAAACCGACTACCACTGACACCACAATACACGCAGACTCTCATCATCCTCTTTCACATAAAATGGCAGCGTACAATAGTTTCATTCATAGATTATTAACGATTCCTTTGGATGATAATGACTTCCGTGATGAGCTATATGTCATAAAATATATCGCGGTTGCCAATGGTTACAGTAGTTTAACCATTGACAAATTGTTGAGAAAACATGAAAAAAGAATGCTTAAACCCCGAATAAACAGCAACACGCAAAAAATTTTTATATCTACTAATTACACTAGCTTTATGCCTAAGGTTTTGTGTTCTATATTGAATAATAATAGTTTCACTATTTCATTCAGGACTAATAATAAGTTACTGGATATTCTCAAACCGAAAAAACACACGCCTCCAGAAGAAAAAACTGGCATATATAAGTTAACATGTAATGATTGCGAGTGCTTCTACATTGGACAGACTGGGAGAGGTTTTCTTAAACGATTTCGAGAACATTTACCCAAGAAAATAAGAAATATTGACAACATCAAATCAAATTACGCCCGACACTTGACTTCACACAATCATAATTACACAGATTTTAATTCCAATTTAATACAGTTACATGTGTGTAATAAGGGCCGTTTCATGAATGGCTTGGAGGAATTTGAAATTTACAGTGCATATGCAAACCCAATGAGTCGCGATATCGTGCTAAATGACCACCTGAACTTTGTATCCAACCGATTGTACGATACTGCCTTGAGTCTGCTTGCTGGGGCTACGATAAGGTAGCAACCGCTCAGTAGCAGAATGAACTTGAACGGGTGCGCACCCAAATCCGCGTACTGTTCATATGCATATTTTGATATTTTAACTTTTAACGATCTCGTATGAGTGACTGTTTTAATTTTTAATTTCTGATGATGGAGTATATGCTCCGAAACGCGTCATAGACGAAGCATAGGAAATCACACGGCGGATAATTAAGGTAATTAATTTATTAAAAGTTTTATTTAATTAAAAATTTACTTTTCTTTAAGAGTGGAAAACTACCTTCTGTCACTTAATATCACTTAATCAGACGTTTTAACGAAAGTAAACGAAGTATCTGAGGAGCAAACTTTAGATATCAAATTATCATTAAAGGAAGAGCTAAGAGCTCATGGGACAGTACACGCTTTTCTTATAGTGTACACGTCACAGACAATCAGTCTCTGGTTGGCAGATGTTTAATGTTCCTATAGAAACATAAAACTGGGCCAGTCTTCCTCTCCTCTATAAGGATTAGGTTATATAAATCTGTTCCGGCACCCACCTCACCCTCGGACTACCCACGTCTCTCCTACCAACGGCTTTAAAGTTCAGTGTCGCTTTCGGCAATTGATCCTCTGTCATCCTTTGCAGATGATCCCACCATTGTCTTCTGTAAATTGAAATAATTTCATTTTTATCAGTTACTTTGAGTTCTGCCCTGAAATCTCCATTTTGAGAAAACTGGTTTTCATTACTCTGAATCTTGCCGCTTTCCTTTTTTTGTCATCACCCACGCCTCACTCACATAAATTAATGTGGGTGTTGCAATTGTCTTATAAAATGTAATCGTTGTGCTTTGTCTTTTTTTATTTCTAAGATTTCTATGAATCGTACCACAAACATTTTTAAATTTATTTATCTTCTCCCTTCTATCATATTCAGATTCATAGCTTACTGCACAGCCGAGATATTTGAAATCCGCACTGGATATTTACCTTTAAACGCCACATGGTTTTCGTCTTTCTTACTGAAATTGTCAGTGAGTACTCACTTGCCACTTCTCGTAATTGAAACATACCTTTCTTTTTGCAAATCTTCCTCATTTTCTTCAATAAGAAGCATGTCATCCTCAAATAGCAGGGGACCCATAAAAATTGATTTGTTAAGCTGTATTCCCGAAGTCACTCTGGATTTCCATGCTGTTAACACGTCGTCAATGTATTAAATTATTACAACATTAATTTTTTTGTTTAATTGATGTGTCACATATTAATGTATTAAATTATTAAACCACTATTTGTATCGCATTAATGTAAACAATTAAATAGGTTAGTTAATTTCTTTTGTCTAAAATGTTCATATTAGGTTTGTAATTTACATTTTGTCTGCTGGCGGTAATAAAACGAACTGGATCGTTACTACGGATTCAGTTTCGTTGAACTTTGTGAACTTTAATTCGTCAGACGCTTAGACAAGCAAAACTGAATGTTGGTTGGTGATAGTATGCGTAGTCTTACTAAAGTTTGTGACAGCTGTGCTTAGTGGCTGTAGAAACACCGTAATATTATTACTGTATTTATTTCCTTCGTGAGTTTCCTGAATAAAATGGTATACATTTTACAATAAATATAAACTCAGAAACACATTTTATGAATAATATAATGTACGTGTTCAAACAATAAAATTATTACACTTTTGTATACGATTCTTTTCAATAGTTCATTTTACATAAATGGCTTAACTAAACATGGTGTGATTTTCACTTTGTAAATGGTGATATTTTGTACTTTATGTTGGCAAATCAGACGTTACCTACATAACTACACATATGTTTTGGTTTTGTGCGTGAAAAAGAGAGATTAGTTTTTCCACTCTAGATTTCCATGCTCTCAACATGTCGTCAATGTATATATTAAACAAGATTGGGGAAATACAACATCCCTGTCTAACTCCCTTATTCATTGGAATGTCACCTGAGAGCCGACTATTCAGATACAGGGCTACAGATGTTACAGTTAGTTAGAGAACTGGGTTAGTAAACAGGTAAATGTACTCTCTGCGCCGTCATCCAGGTCAGTTTTACACACCATACAGTAATTACACCTCGCCATCTTGCAATTAGCGGGCTCAGTATAGAAACCAAACCGTGGAGTATATAGAGATGTGCTTTTGACGAAGGACTAAAAACCAGTGACGAATATTTTAAATTCTTGGATTTCCTTGTACATGACGTGTCCGTTACGTAACTAAATATAATTAATTCACTACCGACTCGGAATACAAAGTTTTTATGGGTAAAAACGTAAACGTTTTACCTTATAGCCTGAACCCGTTTTCTCTTTTAAAAAGCTTCTTCAGAGGCTGCCATTGGGAACACTGTCCGTCTTGTTGTTGGCGACGGTATCGAGTTAGTTTTGAGAGATCGATTTGTGTGTGTGGGGTGTGATATGTTCGAATAATGCGTGTGATTTGAATTGTGTCTGTCCGTTTAGGATGTCGTTTGTATTTGTTTTCATGTGTTTGTATATTTCCAGTTTTTCTAGAGTGCCTATTTTTCGGCCTTTTGTGTGTACGTGTAGAATGTCCATGTGTAGAATGTCGATGTTTTTGTAGGACGTAGCTTCAGACAAAGATACATTGAACACACAAAGCCACTAAACTCCACTACAGAATCCACCTTAGCAAACTACCTCATTGAAGCAAACCACACATACAAAAACATCGACAATAACATGGACATTCTACACGTACACACAAAAGGCCGAAAACTAGACACTCTAGAACAATTGGAAATATACAAACACGCGAAAAGACATAAAAATGACCTCCTTAACGAACAGACACAATTCAAATCGCACGCATTATTCGAACATATCACACCCCACACACACAATATCGATCTTTCAAAAGTCGATACCGTCGCCAACAACAAGACGGATAGTGCTCCCAACGGCAGCCTCTAAAGAAGCTTTTTAAAATCGAAAACTGATTCAGGCTATAAGGTAAAACTTTTACGTTTTTATCCATAAAAACTTTGTGTTCCTAGTCGGTAGTGAATCAAGAATATTTTAAATTATGAAAATAAAAATTTTAAAGTAACGACAAAGGTAAGTACGATTTATAAACAATGTATCCAGACATTTTGACATTTTTGACATTTTGACATATCAATGACTTTTGACATTTTTAAATAAATAAAACTTTTCAAAGTACAAAAAATCAGGGAAGTGGACGGAGGAAAAAACATTTGCGCATTTCAGCGTTGTGGGTGGACGATTTTATGATACATTCACAGGGTAGAAGTCGCTGTTTGCAACAACCGTGGGGCACCTTCCAGTAACATGATATACGGTAATTACCATTACAGTAGTAATGTCAACTAAGGATTGAAACTCATGCGTGAGACAAGACAGTTGACGCGTTCGTGGCAGGGATGTACGTCGTGATTAAAGTGGGACAAACAGTTTACGTGTTACTTATGGACGGTTCGCATGAGAACTGTCGTCAAGTTGTCAAGTCTCGTGCCCGTCAAGGAAACTATCGTAGATTAATGTAAATGTGTTAATTTCAAACGCTTTATGGATGTACGTTTTAAGGGTAGTCAGTAGACCCTATGCTGATAATGTTAACTTGCCCAAATGTGATTACATTATTCTATGTAACATGATAAGACAGAGTCTTTAAATTTCTTTAACAGAATTAACACTGTTGCACACCACTATTGAATAATTTTTCCGATTAGCGATTTCAAGCTTCACAGTTCATCGTCAGATTGGAAATAACAATACGCGACTAGACAACTTCTTTATACCCCACTTGCCCTACCACCCGTACACCTTTTTGTAAACAAGCTACAAGTTACATGTCCTTTCTGGCTATTGTTAAGTAGCGAGTTCAGTCACCCAAGTCACTTTTACATATCTTTCTAGTACATTCTGTGTATGTGTGTATGTGTTGTGTGTGTGTGTGTGTGTGTGTGTGTGTGTGTGTGTGTGTGTGTGTGTGTGTGCGCATTCTTTTCAATACCTAACGTTTTGAAACCTCTTTCATTTACATTTTTTTTATACGTTATAAAACGATTTTAATATAGGTTAGTTATTCAAAATAATGTAGACACAAAAAACACACACACACACACACACACACACACACACACACACACACACACACACACACACACACACAAACACACAGAATGTACTAGAAAGATATGTAAAAGTACCGATATAGGTGACTGAACTCACTAGTTAATAATAGCCAGAAAAGACATTTAACTTATAGCTTGTGTACGGGCGGTAGTAGAAGTGGGGGTATAAAGACGATGAGCTGTAAAGCTTGAAAGCGCTAAACGGAATAATTTTTCTATAGTGGTGTGCAACAGTGATAATTCTGTTTGATTACAACCACTAACACAACTTTCTTAATTAAATTTCTTTAGGTATTAAATTGTTAAAAATACCTTGCGTATCCAGGTTCTCTTCCTCGCAACTTTTTTTTATATTTTATACATAACGCGTTTCGAGACTTATAGTCCCATCATCAGGTGATAAAATATGTTCACTTACATGGAGTACGCCAATTAATGAAAGTTTCACACACCCCGTTATTAAACGACAGATACACGGGGATGATATGATAACGTAGATAACGAGATGTGTGTGTGTATTTTATTAATCGGCGTAATCCATGTGAGTGAACATATTTTATCACCTGATGATGGGACTATAAGTCTCAAAACGCATTGCGTATAAAATATAAAAAGAAGAACTTGCAAGGAAGGGAACCTGAATACACAAGGTAATTTTAACAATTTAATTGTACATGATTCATCAAATATCTTGATGACTTTATTAGGAAGTGCTCTGATAAAACAAGAGGTGTGAATGTCGGTGGAAGAAGAATTGACTGTGCTGATGACATGGCCGTTTTAGAAGAACAGGAAGGGACAATGAATAAAATGATAAGAGATTTGAATTTAGTATGCCAGAAATATGGAATGAGGATTAATAAGGAAAAATCTAGAATATGGTGATTAGCAGAGGAAGAAAAAGGGCAAACATAAAGATAGGGGAAGATAAAATACAACAGGTGGAGTAGTTTAAATATCTTGGAAGGTTGATAAGTGAAGATATGTTATGCACTTGTAAAATTAGAGCAAAAATTGCTTTAACGAAAGAGGCATTTAATGGGAAGAAAAGACTGCTGTGTGGCAAAATTAATAAGAATTTAATAAAAAGATTGGCCAAATGTTATGTGTGGAGCGTTGTTTTATATGGTGCAGAGACATGGACACTGAGGAAGGAGGATGAGAAAAGATTAGAACCATTTAAGATGTGGGTTTGGCGACCAATGGAAAAAGTGAGGTGGGTTGATAAAGAATGGAATGATGAAGTTTTAAGGAGAATAGAAGAAGAGAGAAGAATCCTGAAGGGAATAGAAAATAGGAAAAGGAATTGGTTAGGTCATTGTTTAAAAAGAGACTGCTTGCTTACAACTGCCATATAGGGTGTCATAGAAGGAGGAAAAGGAATAGGGCGTAGAAGAATGAAGTTAATAGATAGCATTAACATCAGAGCGTGTTACGAAGAAACGAAAATAATAGCATGCGATAGGATAGCTTGGAGAGACCTGCCTTAGGGCAGAGCACCAAATAAAAAAAAAGCAATTGTACATGCAACTTGGATACCACAACAACTATGTATTTTCAAGTATATTTTGAGTTCGTTCTTTGTTTACTGAGCCAGACGTTTTTAATTTCCATATTTACAAGCAGATTTATATTTATTTTTATTTTTAACCTCTTTAAGCAACTAATAGACATTTATTTCAGCAGTACCGCAAGTTAACACTTTAGATCTACAATTTTGCTTCACTAGGTAGACAATGTTGCCTTATATTATCGCTGAATATTTCATTATCCCACACACCATAGTTTCTAAGATTAATATATCTAAGTATTGAAATCATAGTGTTTTAAAAAACCTATTTAAAGTATGTCAGTGAGAACTAGTAACAACTGAAATTCATGAAACTGAAACACTATTTTTACGCACAAAACCAAAACATATGTGTAGTCATGTTGGTAACTTCTAATTTTTTAAGGTACGGTACAAAATATCCCTTTTTACACAGTGAAAACCACACCATTTTTAGTTAAATCGTTTATAAAAATGAATTATCGAAAAAATCATGTAGAAAATTGTTTTCAGACGTACTTTATATTATTCATAAAATGTGTTTGTAAGTTTATCTTTATTGTAAAATGTATACCATTTTATTCAGGAAACTCAGGAGGGAAATACGTACAGTAATAATTTTACGTGTTTCTACAGGCACTAAGCACAGCTGTCACAAACTTTAGTAAGACTGCGCATACTGTCACCAAATCAACATTCAGATTTACTTGTCTAAGCGTCTGACGAATTAAAGTTCACAAAGTTCAACGACACTGAATCCACAGTAAATGATCCAGTTCGTTTTATTACTGCCAACAGACAAAATTCACTCATGCCAACAAACTGTAAATTACAAACCTAATAAGAACATTTTAGACAAATGTAATTAACTAACCTATTTATTTTTTTACATTGATGAGACGCAAATTAGAGGTTTAATCATTTAATGCTTTTGGTATTTACAGGCTTTATGAACGCGATACTTTAACAAAATATAATGAATATGTTTTCAAATAATAAATAATTTTGTATTGTATTTAAATTATCTACCGGGCTGTTTGGGAGTAGAGCAAATTACCACTGGCTGCCATCTTCAGTGGATGTAGGCCTTCACCACAGTACTGTGGGCCTGACATACGACACTCCGCGTTAGGTTTGACTCGGATACGTCCACTGAAGATGGCAGCCAGTGGTGCTGCAGAAACGTTTGGCTTTAATGTAAACCTTAGACCACGGCCAAGCAGCCCGGTAGATAATATAAATACAACTGACATCGACCGTGAAAGCCTTCGAACAATAATAGTTTTGCATTATTTTCTTAAAGTATGTTGTATTTTTCCTGACAAAACTTTCACAAAATTATTCTTCATCTTCAGAGATATTTTTACAAATTAACAAATAATTGATCTGTTTCAATTATAAGATTAGTTAATCAATAATCAATTTTATCTCGATTTAAATTTTCATCTATTGTAATGTGTGTTTATGTAGTCAGTTGTCTTATTAAAATATTAATGTTTGTATTTTCATTATTTTTATAACTTAATGATTTAAAAACAAGTCGCCTTATTTATAAAGTTCAACATTTATAAAGCCCATAAATTTCTAGCCAATTAAATTATTAAACCACTAATTTGTATATTTTGATACATAAGTGATAGTCTTAAAGCTAACTGTGTTTTTATAATAGAATACCTCTTCCCATAGTCATGAGTGACTTTTCAGACAAATACATATTTCTAGGATAACCTTTTGGTTAAGTTAAGCATTAAACAACGGTCCAAGAAAAAAAAGTCATTTTTAATAAATTTATAATGTAAAATCTAAAGAAACACAATAAACTTAATTTTTCCGTAACAAAATTTCTAAATCGAAGAAATAGTTTTTTAAAAATTACACACATATATATATATATATATATATATTGCTTTTTATTATATATGTATATTATAATGATGGTCATTTAATTAGCATTTTCTTGTGTTC
This sequence comes from Magicicada septendecula, assembly GCA_034769895.1. Classification (NCBI taxonomy): domain Eukaryota; kingdom Metazoa; phylum Arthropoda; class Insecta; order Hemiptera; family Cicadidae; genus Magicicada; species Magicicada septendecula. Next base: position 287,197,592 of record CM068373.1, on the reverse strand, counting down.
ATGCATATACATTACACTTACAAAACACATTCATTAACTCTTCATCATCTAGTAAATAATCCTTGAATATTTGATGTGTTTAATTTTGTTTGGGTTTATGGCAACCTTATCAGTGTACGCTCATCCAGCAGGATACGGTAGTAAGGCTTTTAGCAGAATAGCAAGATATAGCTTTTTTTTACACAGTATTAGTATTCAATGTTTTGTTACAAAGCAATTCAACAAACGTTTAATTCCCGTGCTCATAGAAACTTGGCAAATTTATCCTGAACTACCTGTGTCCACGTGCTTGCTAATCTAATGAATTTAATTAAATTTATGTGTAAACTTGTTTTCATTAATATGCTTTAATTTATTATGTTAATCGTGTTTACTAATAACAGCAACGTCAACAACAGAGCTTTTAATTAGTTTATACAAAACTAGGCGTACATAACGCTGTGTAAGCGATTTAATTAACTCGAGATACCCGACGTTATTAGTGAAAAAAAACAGCTGATTATAATAGTGGGTAACTTTAATTTAAGAGCACATGAGAATGATTCTATATTATTTATTTTGAACAATTAACTGAAGTAATTAGGATTATGTAAGTACCATTTACATTGTGAGTATGTGTGTATTAATTACAGAGCCTGAGGAAGAACACTTCTTCTTTAACTTCCTTGTTTGGACTCTGTCCTGTTCTGTCACAACGGTCCTACATGGGGTGTGACTCCGTCTCTTCCTTGGCCGAGCAATGCTCCTCTTGGTGTATAGTTGGCTATCTATTGCCTTTTTCACTAACCTTGTGTCATTCAAGCTTGATATGTGTTCATTCCGTATCCTTCTTCTTTCCGCAATCCAAGAATTAATATCTGTTACATTACACGTTTCTCTCATACCATCGTTTGGCAACCTATCGTATCTTGTCTTTCATAGTACCCTCCGTAATATAGTCATTTTTATAGTTTGTCGTTTTCTTTGAGTCGTTGCTGTATCAGGCTTGGTCTCTGATGCTAAAGATTTATTAGACGTATTGTGCTTTTGTAAACCCTAATTTTTGCTTCATGTGTGAGGTATTCATTATTCCATATAAGGTTATTCATGCACCCAGCAATTCTTCTTGCTTTCATCAAGTGATGTTCTATTTCACCATCTGCCCTATTGTTACTTGTAAACCTTGTTCCTAAGTAGGCTATCTGCATTACTTGTTCTATTATTCTGTCATTTATCACAAGCTTATACCTTAATAGGTCATGTGAAATTGTAATTGATTTTTGTTTTTCTTCCGCTATTTTCATGTTATATTTCTGGCATGCTTTGTTAAAATTATACACAGGTCTTTGTAAGTTATCTTCATTTTCCGCAATTAGAATAACATCGTGTGCACAACGTAATACTAAACACACTTTTACCCATCCTATATCCTCTCATATGCTTTACCTCCTTAATATTTTTATCTATAACTACATTGAAGAGTATCGGACTTAGGAAATACCCCTTCCTGATCCCTTTTGTTACAGGCATATTATCTGAAAATTCGCCAGATACTCTCAGTGAAGTGTTTGTATAGAGCTCTTTTGTTAGCGTTGGGACTTCTCGTTGTTGTAAAAAAGGAAAAACTAAATAGAAAAAATAAACAGAAGATCAACTCAGAGCCTGAGGGGTGCCACCAGGATAGGCTAGGGAAGTATTTACATGTAACGTTGACACGAAAGATAACGTACATGGCGGCTATATGAAACTTCTCTCTCGCGTTTTGATTACGCATCTCTCTAGATGGTTTCAGACAAGTATTCCGTGTTTGCCGTTTAATCTGATGGCTTAGAATATCATTTCATATTTTAAACGAAATAAGTTTTCTTTCAAAATAAATGTACTCGTGTACATATACTCGCAATATGAATATGAGTTACAAACGACTTGTAATCTACAAATTGTGCGGAGACCATCTCGTAAGTAAATGAAAATATTTTAAAATTATTTTATTAAATGTGAAACATTATAAGCGGTTATACCCACTTCGTCCTTTTTCCGAAACATCATATTAGTATGAAAAAAAAGTATGGAGAACCATACATGACTTCTATGTTCGTGTATATTTATGATTTATGATTTTTACTTAAAATCATTTTCGAAATGAAATATTTCCGTAGAAACTACTTCTTTCTTCAGCCTTAACCACAGTACTGTGGTCACTAACGTATACCACCTCATGTTAGCGCACTGGATTTTCACTGATGATGGCAGTCGATGGCACTGCCAAAACGTCTGGTTTTGCAGAAAACATTGGACCACGGCAAACAGCCCGGGAAGAAATTTTTAAAACAAGCTACTTCTTTCTTGGCGATAACCCAGTACACATACAAAAAATTATCCCCCCCTCCTTCAACTACCATTTTGATTTATAGATATTTCATCTACCTTTCTAGAGTGGATTATTTTTTTTGGGTAACCTACTAATTTACATTTCATAATTGAAGACACTAATCAAGAGATATACCCATTGGCTATAATCTCCCCATTTAACTAATATCCATCAGATCAAGAGGTTTAGTTCGTCTCAGCCTTCTAGCTGCAATAGTTGTATCCAGCAGTCGCCGTATCTCAGGGTGTACATGCTGCAAGACGCGTTGCCCATGTTTCACTGCCTGCTTTTTTATTTCCTCAATGACAAGTTCAATTTTTAAATCCTTGTGTAAGTTGTCGTTCTTACATACCATGGTGCATCAACAATGCACCGAAGCACCTTGTTTTGAAATGTTTGAATTATATTTATGTTTGATTTCTTTGCACAGCCCCAGAGCTGTATCCCATAGGTCCAGATAGGCTTTAGCACTTGCTTATACAACAGCAATTTATTATGGATTGACAGTTGGGATTGTCTTCCCAAGAGCCAATACATTTTCCTGAACTTTAGATTCAACTCCTGCTTTTTCTTTTTGACGTGCTCCTTCCATTTAAGTTTTGCGTCTAATGTCATTCCTAAATATTTAACTGTATTAGCATAAGGAATTCGTAATGAATTAATTATAACTGGTATCCGATGACCAATCTTTAGATTTGTAAAATTTACATTGACTGACTTCATCTCATTTAATCTAATGCGCCATTTTTTGGTCCATTTGCTCACAGCATCAGAGATTCTGAAGTTTTACTACAGCTTCTTCAATTTTATTTAGAGTCGCTAGAATTGCAGTATCATCTGCAAAGGTGGCAATGATTGCATCTTCTACAGTAGGAAGGTCTCTTGTATATAACAAATACAAGACCGGTCCAAAAACACTACCCTGTGGAACTCCAGCTGTTATTTTGTTCAGTTCAGAATATTCTCCTTCATAATTCACTCGAAAATGTCTGTCAGTTATGTATGATTTGAGTAGATTGTAATATTGTTTCGGTAGGTCTCTTTGTAATTTCTACTCCAGACCTTCATGCCCTACCTTATCAAATGCTTGTGGTACATCCAAAAAGATACTTGCGCATACTTTTGTATTCTCAAGTGCATTTTCTATTATACTCGTAATCCTATGCACTTGGTTTATCGTTGAGTGCCTTTGTCGAAAGCCAAACTTATGATCAGGGATACGATTTCTATCTTCAATAATAGGCCTAAATCTTTTTAGTACCAGTTTCTCAAACAATTTTGACATTACTGGAAGCAAAGAAATTGGTCTATATGACTTCCTATCATTTGGTGGCTTATCTGGTTTTAATATCATAATAACTTCAGCTACCTTCCACTGTAAAGGAACATACTTCAACGTTAAAGATCCGTTAATAAAGTACAATAACTTCCTAAGTCCTTTTTCAGGTAGAGCTTTTACTATTTGCCCAGTAATCAAGTCGTAACCTGGTGCTTTTTTTGCATTTATGTTACTTCTAATTTCATTTTTCAATTCCAAAAGTGTCACAGGAGTTATTTCTAGATCATCACATTTGTGTATAGGTTAAATATTTTCTTCAGCTGTTTGTCTAGGGAGAGGCTGAAAAGTTTCCTCTAGGTAAGCCGCGATGAGGTCTGCTTCTTGCTTAGCATTTCTAGGCCAAGATCCGTCACTTTTTCTTATTGGGGGAACTTACATTTTAGGTCTTTTGATTCCTTTCGTAGCCTTTCAAAGGGAATAATCTGTCTTTTTGGTCAGATAAATTTTAAAGTAATTTTTATGAATGATTTTATTTTAATACATAATTTATTGCAAATTTTTTTGTTATCCGGTGCTCGATTTCTCTGCCAATCTTTACGTGCCTTCCTTTTTTCCTTAATCAGCTCTCTTAATTCAACTGGATAACAAATTTCTTTATTTCCTTTTTTATCCCAAGCGGCATATTGTATAGTTTCAATAAATCTCTTTAGGTCCTCTTCTAATTGTACTGGATCTTTAATAGGTACATGCAGGTTTGTGTTTTTTTCTACTAGGCTACTGAACAAGTAGCAGTCAGTTTTACCAGTTGTTAATTTTGGGACTGATGCCTTGTTTGTAATTGTAAATTCACTAATTGTCATTATAACCGGTGTGTGGTCTGAGGAAAGGCTCTCATCATTTTCTTCATGAACATAATTTTCAGAAATCCCATTTGTCACAAAGAAATCAATAATATCAGGTAGTTTGTTTGTGTCTGCAGGCCAGTATGTAGGTTTACCTCCGGACTGAAAGTCACACTCCAGTGTTTTTCCTGTTGCCAGTAATTCTTTTCTTTTCGGATTAATTACTCTTGATCCCCAGTACAAGTGTTTGGCGTTAAAATCTCCTCCAATAATGAAGTTCCCACCTAAAGTTTCAAACAGTTGTATAAACTCTTCTTGCTTCAATTTATGTCTTGGTGGACAGTAGATTGCACCAACACTGTATTCTTTGTACCTGTTAGCTTGAATCATAATGGCTATAACTTGCAAATATTCTTCCTCTACATTGAGAATTTCATAATGTTGAAGGTTCTATTTTACAAATATTGCTAATCCTCCTCTTGCTCTATCTACTGGGTGGACAGCAGAATACCAGAGATAACCATGTACCTTAACATATGAGGTCTTTGTGGAATGACTTTCAGATATTAAGCAAATATCAATTTTTTCTGAGTTCAAAAATATTTCTAGGTCTTGAATATGCTGTGACAATCCATTTGCATTCTAAGTTGCTATTCTAAGAGTTTTACTCATATTATCTAAAATAACTATTTATATCTACAAGGTTCATGTATAAATATTCAAATTTCTTATCATTAGAGTCTAGACACTTTTCTATAGCTTCTAGCCTTCTTAATATTTTTTCTAATGCATTACTTTCCTCTATTTCCTTCCCCTTAACTGGTCTAGACTGGACCACTTGAGAGAATGTTCTGCTTCCAGTTTCTTTACTTTCCTGAGGTTTTGTACCACGTGCGTTAGCTCCATACTTTTTCCACTTGTTTTCTATATATTTGTGGAATCCACTGGTTCTGTTCCAAATATTTTGTAATTCCATAGCTACTTCACACCCTCGATAGTTTGCTGGATGTTGGCCTCCACAGTTTACACATTTTGGTGGAGTATCTTTATTTATTTTACACTGAATTGTAGCGTGCTTCCCTGTACATTTTACACATCTAGGTTCTCTGTGGCAGTACTTGATTGTATGGGTTGAAACCTTGGCAATTTTTAAATTGTGGTATAAGGTTTGTGGCTTTTCTTAAGGGTTCACTTTTGATACTCATATGTAGGATATACTTAATGTTATAAATTTTTTCATCATCTTCTTTATTGTCAAACGTGAGAATGAATAAAGGGAGCTCTCTCTTGCAATTTATTTGTTTTCCATCTTTATCCAATTTCCTTTCTTTTTAATAATGTTGACAGCATCAACTATTTTCAATTTTGCTTTCTGCTGTAACTCTTCTAATATTTCGTCTTTACTACAGGTAGGTTGAAGCCCTCTAGCCATTACTTTGATGGGCCTGTCTTTTTTGTCTTCATACATGTACCACTGATGTCCTTCTTCATTCAATTTTGTAGTTACAGATCTATAAGCATCTGAGTCTTGAGTGTTGATTTTCCACACATTATTATTGAGAGAGACAATTTTGGTTATTTTTTCTTTGTCTCTGTTCAATAGTGCCCTTACTGTTGCATAGTCTTCAATTTCAAATATATTAATTGGTGGAGGTTGCTTTTCTTTTGGTACCTTAAACGTTTTCAGTTCTACTTTTTTAATAGGTAATGTGTCATCAGTTTTTTCAATTTTTGGAGAACCCACAGTTTTTCTCTTTTTCATTCTCCTGGTTACATTCTTGGTTCTAATCCATTCTGTTTCCTTAGCGAGTTCTTCTTCATCTGTATAGTATTCTTGGACATTGTCAACTCTGTGTTCTTTCTCTTGTTACACCTTCTTCTCAATCTTCTTTATGGGTTTGTCAACCTCCTTTGATAAATGGGCGCTTTTTAGTGCGTCAGTTTTCAATTTGAGATCAAGTACTTCTTTCTTTAATTTTTCGATTAGAAGCTCTACTTCACTCAGCCTTTTCCTGCGTTCCTTATTTTATTCCTCCAAATTAAAAGAGCTTCTTTCACTTGAACTTCTTTGTGAACCACTTTGGAGATCGTAATACTTTGGAACTTCTCTTAAAATGATCATTCTCAAGCAACAGTTTCCCCCCTCGGAATCCATGGGGCCAGCCTCCGTAGAGGGTGGATTTTCCAGAGTTCCTGGTCTGCCACTTGGGGTATTAATTTCCAAAGAACTTTTAGGCCTATCCATTGCTTTAAATGACTGATCCTCAGTCCCCAGCACCCATTAGTTCGCCGACCCACTTTCCCGCTGGAATTGGTTACCCAACCTTCCACTGGGTTACTCAGCTTAACAGGGGCAGCTCTGGTAGGTTAAGTGCTGGAGTTGGAGTGAGAGAGGCTTCGAGAACTCTCTTGATATGTTCTTATATTATGTGAATAGGTGCCTTCATCCACAACCCATCATCACTCCCTTTCGCCCCCAGAGTGGAGTACTATGACCTTCTTTTCAGGATACTTTATTTTTCAAAAATAAGTACTTTACTCTTCTTAAAACATAAAACGTTGTAGGTAAACCACCCCTTTCCCGTAACCGATCTTCACCAAAATCAATAGGTCTTGAGTCCTCTACAACTCAGGCACATATGCAGACAATTATTTGGTTCTGTTCGAAATTTGCGGCAGTTATTGTTAGCCGTAGAAAACATTCGACACACAGACACACACACACACACACACAGACATCCTTCAGAAAATAATTTTTCTTCATGTTTTGAGGGTAGTACAATCAGACTCAGCCCTTATCTTAAATACGATTTTTTTCGCGATCACCATTTATATTTCAATTTCTTTACGGAACATGGAAGTAAAAACATTTTGCCTTTCAGTATGTACAATAAACATACCCTATTCCCTTCCCCCCACACGTATTGCGGTCTTGTCAAAATAAACCATAAAATTCGAAAACTAAATTCTATTGTAACCCTATTGTACTACAACACAAAGTTATAGCTAGCAGACATAGACCCTTTATACGGGTGCATTGGTCAGTGGTTTCAAATCAAAAACTATACACGTACCTTCCTATACTGTCGTTTAGTCATGTCCGGGACTGACACAATTTCTAGCCCCTTCCACAGCAGCGGCAACTATGTAACTTTTTTAGTCGCGTCCGTCATTCGAATAGCGACAGATTTTTGTCGAAGCTCAGCAGGGTACAAATAAGCATCTAACGACCAGCCAAGTTTGTTTTAGAGTGCGCTTCAGAGTGATTACTGTTGTGGCTGGCCTTTTAGCGGAAAGTGATTATTGTGTTACTTGGTGCCAAACTATTATGAGGTGACACGTTTTGCTGTCTATCGGACAATTTTTGATTAGAGTGTATTTGTAAGAGCCGACTCCGCTAGGCTGGTCATGTGTCAAGCATGTTCTAAGGAAGGTTCTAAGAGAGATGATTTACGGAGGAGAAGGACTGAAAGATCAAGACTGCGGTGGGCGGATGGAGTGGCGGCCGACGCCCGGAATATGTTGGGGGTGCGTGACTGGCAGACAACAGCGCTGGATAGAGTGGATTTGTTTTTTTTTAAACTATAGTTAAAGTTTTAATTAGCGATTTGTTTCAGGTAGGGAAGATCATGTTTAGGTTTCATCTTTACAATAGCCCAGGTGATCGAAAAGCACAGCGAATATCAATTGCCCATATATATAGCATTTGTCGACTTTGGGAAAGGTATTTTATAGAGTTAATAGGAGCAGGCTGTGGGCAATAATTGCAAAGAAATGGGTCCCGCAACACTTCATTAGAGCAATACAAAGTCTTTATGTGGAAAACAAAATCTTAATTGAGACTAGAAGACACAGCACATCTAGTGTGGGCCTGGTCAATTGTAGAGTACGACAGGGGTGCCCATTATCACCTTCTCTTTTGTCAAGGGAGCGGGTCAATTTAGTTCCACAAAGACAGGCGCGGCCATCTCTTCAACAACCGATGGCTGTGAACGAGGACTGAATCAGGAGCACCTTGGACGGACACAACGCCATCGAGGAAACCCTAAAATCGACATCCCACTTTAGGAGGATAACGGCCAGTGTAAACGCGTAGGAGCAGGCCCGCGAGATTCTCCGGACTAATCCAAATTAACCCAGCAAATCCCGGAATTTAAAAATATAAACTCTCTATAAAACTATATAAAACCCGTATAGACTCTTTTTTTTAATCACTAACTGTCAAATATCTTCTTCTTCTTCTTCTTCTTCTTCTTCTTCTTCTTCTTCTTCTTCTTCTTCTTCTTCTTCTTCTTCTTCTTCTTCTTCTTCTTCTTCTTCTTCTTCTTCTTCAGCGGCGCGACAACCCATTTCTGAGTCAAGGCCTCTTTTAGCAGCCTCTGTCAGTTGTCCCGGTCAAGTGCAGACAACAGACTGGTAGAGAAACTGATAGGTTTCTGCACATAAAACATTTTTACAGATGGGATATGTGAATTCTCCTATCCAACATCCTACCTGGAGGACCAGGAACTTTGATTTCGTAATGTTCTTCCCCTAGAGAGTTGCTTTCACCTCAGCTGACGAGCTTTCTCTGCCCGGTCGCAGTAGGCTAACTGATTCACCCCATGTGTGCACCCATTGGGCTGCTATAGCCTCCTCTGCCTCCACACTAGTCACACATCCTGCTGCCGATGTGCACCATCCTGACAGACCAGGACCTAGGATACCCCCAGACTGCCCTGACAGAACCCTCATCTCTCGTTTGCTTACCTATCCACTCCGCCGAAGGGATGAGTTACCACAACCTTGGAGTGGATTGCTTGGCGTAACAGAGTACACCGACGTATAGGGAGAGTAGAGTTGGGGTGGAGAGGCTGGAGCATGACTGTCAAATATATCAAATTTTATATTTTTCAAATCCAAATTTTTACATATATACTGTATATGTTTTATACAAAAACGGAATAATAAATAGTTGTATGAATTCACACAACCAAAATTTATTTATGCAAGTGCAGTCAGCTACAAACCTGTTACCTTGCAACGCGTGACAAAATCAACCTACAAATACGAAAGCATCAAGAACAACTTCACAATATACAAATAGTCTGTCTAATTGTACGTTCTGCTTGTCACTGTCCGCTTAAAAGTCCGTTAAAAGTATTTCACATTAAGCTTATACAAAAACAGATTAACAAAGTACTGTTTGTATTCCCCGCAGGTATCTGAAGGCTCATTATCTGACAGACAAGTGTTCATTAATATTGTACAAGTGTTTAAGCTGTACAATTGGTTGTGTTACATTATGCAGTACTGGTGTTCTTGGATATTTTAGTATCCTGTTTTTCGTGTTTAGTATACTCTGTCTTTAATTTTGAAATTTTTGTAATTCGTGAAGTTCCTGTGAATGTCTCCTTCTCGTGTTAGAACGGAGTTCCCAGCGATCGTACTGGTCTCTCGTGTAGGCGTCCTCTTGGGTCCTCTTCTTGGTCCACGGCCCCCGCGAAAGTACTACGAAAGGATAAAGTTCTGTTCAAGTCGTATTAAAAATTCTCTTAGTGAGCTCAAGGTTACAACCAATTTAAAACAAGTAATGTTTCGAAGAATGGAAAAAGTCGATACAATCGTGTTATTGTTGGAAATAAAATCCGGGCTTTTGGCCCGTGGTCCGCTAAAGTTGTTATTTTCAGACGTATCGGCCTCACCTCTGGATGCCATCTTCAGATAATAAAACGATTCAACTAACTGATGTAGTACAGAAATAGGTGGGAAAATCAACTTAGAAATAATAAAGCAGCAAGAGCAACTTTATAATATAAAAATCGTCTGTCTCATTATACGTTCTGCCTGTCAGAGTCCGCTTAAAGGTCCGTTAAAAAGATTTCACATTAAACTTATACAAAAACAGATTAACAAAGTACTGTTTGTAGTCCTATTCCCCGCAGGTATCTGAAGTCACTATTCACCTCTTGTTGCTCTGCCATTTATAAACCTCTCTCGCTTTGAAATGCAGCTTTTCTTCACCGACAGTAATTAATTTCTGAATGAAAACTCTGTTATTCTTTTTGCTTTCTGTGTCTACAACAGTAAATTACGTTAGTCAAATTTGTTCAAAAAAAATAGTACAGGTTAAAAAATGTTTAGCGTACATGCGTTTAAATTGCTCACTCGCGCGCGAGTGTAAAATTGTTACGACTGTTTCTGCATATTTTTCATCATCACCATTATCTTCACGGATTAAACCAGGGATGGTTTGTTCCGGTCTCAAATAGGCAAAGATTAGAGCTGGTCACTCCAGCGCTTCCTCGGACGTCCCACAGCTCTCCGTCCCCTCGGCTTATAGTTCCATAGTTGTTTGGGGATGCGGCAGTCATCCGTTTGGAAAAGATGTTCCCACCAATTCAGCCGATATTGGGCGATCCTGTCGAGTATACTTATAATATTCAGTTCCTGCCGTATATATGTGTTTCTTCTATGATCATGGAGAGTTTACCTTGTCACGTGGCTGGAATCTCATTTCAGCCGTTTGGATGCGACTAGCTTGGCCTTTTGTTAAAGTCCAATTCTCAGACCCATAAGTGTGTGAAGTGCGGGAAGAACCATCACATTGCAGAATTTTAGGCGTGTTCCTTTACTTGCTCACTTAAGGGTTCGCCTAATGATCCCGCACATACGATTGGACTTATAGAACTTATTCACAACATCGTTGCATGCATTTAAGACAGACTGTAGCCCTGGTATTCAAAATTGCTAACTTGATATTTTTCATATCTTTATACAATTATTGTTGTATTTGAGTGTTAGTGGTCTCAAATATTTCTACTAGTAATTTTGTCCAAAACCACTATGTTATCTTTGGTATTGACGAGCGCTTTCGGCACTCAAACCATCTTCAGGTCATTTACCTTCAGTTGGTAAGTGACCTGAAGATGGTTTGTCTGCCGAAAGCGCTCGCCAATACCAAAGATAACATAGTGGTTTGTACAAAATTACTAGTAGATTTATACAATTAAACCTTAAATACTAGTAAACACTTTCATACGCAGAAGCGTAGTAGAATCCTGTCATCCAGATTTAAACGTTATTATTTTTCATCATAGTTTAGCAATTCGTTAAGCCTGATGGCGCTTGTCGCATCCTACCTTTCTTCGATGCCAATCCAAACAGTTAGGTATGTTTATTGCAACCATTCTGATATCTCTCATCTAAAATTTGTCCATATCATGAAACCTATTTTATCATATGACTTATTAAACGTATTGTTACATAATACGGAACGTTCTACAAGTATCTCGGCTATGACAGCAGAGCCCAGCTGTAATGTGTGTGTGCGTACATATTGCTGCTACTTTGAGATAAAAGACAATTACATGACACTTATCATGGGTCAATAATCAACGATGTTCCAGACCTCACCGGTCCGCTCACACTGTATTCAAATACACTGTTTTTAGTGGATTTGAGGGTGCATTGGTTGTTCAACACGTCATCCAACGTGACGGATTATTCTGGCATATTATCGGGTATAAATATAAGCATTCATCGAAGGTCAGTTTCAGTTTACTTCGGGCGATTACTCAGTGCGTTTCAAGTGTCTATTAGTAAAAAGTGATTATTGTGCGAAACTCTATTAGTTGACATTATTTTTGCGTGTGGACAAATTTTATTTGAGCTATTGTACAAGTATAATCTTGTTGAATAACTTGTTGATTACAAATTATTAAATGTGATAATTAAAGCTGGTTATTAATGATTTCATTGGTTTCTTGCAGTTTGTTGTCCATTGTACCATACGACGATCAATTGTGCCGGTCGTTTTACGAGCCGGCGATTAAATACGAAAAATAAACCGTAATACTGTATATTTATTATATTATATAAATAATAATTAATAACGCGCAATTGTTTAGCTGTTTCGGTGTTTAACGAAGCGGCGAAAATTAGTTTAGCCGGTTCTGTGTTTAACTTTTAACGAAACGGCGAATTTCAGTTCGCCGTGGGACATGCCAGCGCATTCTGGTGTTCGCCTGGTACCTGGTTTCGGTACTGCGTTGTAACAACCGTCTTGTTCTGTCTCGTTTGATCGCCCACATAGTTAACATCACGTTCGTCTTCGACAGAGCGGAGTCTATTTTTTGTAAGGATTCTATCACCCAGCATGGGTAGATAAACTCACACAAAACTGCGGTAAGTTGCATTAACACATGTATTATGCGTTTCGTAAAAAATAAAATGTACATTTCAATATAGTAAGTGTGAAAAGAAGTTGTTAATTTTACAACCGCGTGGCGTGTATATCAGAAGTAGTCCATATCCAATATATGTATCTGAAGTATTCAATATAACCAATTTAGTATTTAAGAGACAATATTTGTCGGTGTCACTGTAGTGGTGTAAAATTCTGCTATTTTGGCGGATGTGATAGTTTTTCAAATGTAATAACACGTGCTAGTGCATAAATAGACAGGTTACAGTGTGTCAAACTTTTGCCCACATGAGCATAATCATGCTTAAATATTATATGTTGGTTTTGGGGGAGTCTAAAATTTTAACTAAAACGAACCAAGTAATGAGTTTAAAGGGTTACGAGTTGGCCAGTTCAAATTGTTATATACGGTTCTACCCAGTGTACGTGACGCCTTATAGAGTGAGAATAAGTGTTGGGACCAGTCCTAATTATTTATGTATGCGCAGGGCACCTGGTCTTAGACGTGGACGCTGGCTCAGGATGATCATCTCCGCCTGAACGAGTAACAAAGACTCTCGACTTCGCCTGTCGTAGGGGACACCAACATGACCACGTCCAACCAACACCACAGGCACTGGAAGTAGGAACTTCAACATCACCAGGTGACCTCAAACCATTTATTATAATTTTATTTGATCTACATAGACACCCGGATCTGTGCTGTTAACACCTTATAACACTTGTGGAGTATGAGTGATACACTGTCACATTTTGATCATCTTTCAAACGTTTTAATCAGGCCCCACTTTAAGTAGACAGAATTGTGCGCGGATTTTGGGGGAACTTTCTTGATAATGTACTAATTTGGTATTAAGTGTAAGCCCGGGGGCTGGCATGTATCCAAGGCCTATCACATTTAATTCACTCATTATTTTCTTTCTAGTTTCCAGTAAAAAGGGGGGGGGATTTCAAGTATTAGGGGTCTGGTATTTCCATGTATGTAAGGGGGGAGTTCCATGTGTGACAGGATGAAACCCCACCGGCTGGTAGGGTTTAGCTATAATTCACTATTACAGTTCAGGTTAAGGAAAGATGGTGGCTTACCGTTTTTCCTATTTCTTATCCTCAGTTATAAATTTTCTGACTCATTGATTATTATCTTACCAAGTTTAAGAGCACTTTAATGTTACATCTGGCATTTTGGCCAGCCCAGATTCGTGGGAGCACTAGTGATATCTTTATACTTTCGGATGTCTGTAGAGAAATGTAAATAAAGAAAAAAAGGGGTATATAGGCGAGTGGCTATGTTTTTAAAATTATAAGGGTGTCGGTTATTGATATAGTGAGACTTATAAGGTGGATGTGATGGAGATATATATATATATATATTTATATGTGTATTTATGTCAATTATGTATGTGTCAGTTTTGTGGGTTATGTGTGGGGAAGATTTATTTATACAAAAATATTGCATTATAAAAAACAAAAAGAAAACAATTTTTACATATATATATATACTGTTTATGTGATTTATGTAGGTGTTACTTTTGTGGGTTATGTGTGGGGAAGAACAACACATAAATAATAACAACAGCAACAAAATGGGCCACATTCACATATATAAATAATAAAATGACAAAACTAACAAAACTATTTAAAAAAGATCAAAATAGAAAATAAAATCAAATACAAAATAAAAACTGAACAATTAAGAATTAATCAAACTGAACAACACATAAATAATAACAACAGCAACAAAATGGGCCACATTCACATATATAAATAATAAAATGACAAAACTAACAAAACTATTTAAAAACACAGATACAAAAATAGCATACAAAACTAATAAAAATAAATTACAAAATCTAAATAGCTCACACAACAAAGATAATACAACTAACGGCATATACAAAATTGAATGCCAAGATTGCAATAAATGTTACATAGGACAAACAAAAAAACAGCTGAAAAAACGTTGTTTTGAACACCTGAATGCATACAAAAAACCAGAAATATATAAATCCAATTTAGCCACACATGCAATAAACACAGGACATGAATTCCCAGACATAACCAATGTAACACTAATAAAACATATACCACACAATGACACCATAATGAACATTTGGGAAAAGTTACAAATATACAAACATAAAACAGAAAACAAACTAATACCTGAACAAATACAAATCAATACAAAACATGACACAATATTCAAAGCACTCAACATTGAAAATACACAAAAAACTAACACATACACCACAATCACACACAATAAAACCAATTTGAAATACCAGAAGCCAACAGGAAGCCACAATAATAATAGTCAACCAACAACACATATGTACTTCACCAGACAAAAAAAAACGGAAGGCTGAGGATGGGTACAAGATAGTACCCGAAACATGTTCCTAATAAGGAAAAAAAGGTATATCTTGAAGTAAATTTATTTATAAATATTAAATGTATATTATTATTAATAGATGAATTTTTAAATGTAGTGTTTTTAGGAATTTTATTAGTGATTTTATGTTTAATTTTATTTTCTAATTTATTAATAGTTTTTATTTTGTATCCATTTTTAACTGCTATTTGTTTGATAATTTTTCTTTCTTTGTTTCTTTCTGTGTTATTTAATGGGATCCTAAGCATTCGGTAAATCATGGAATTAAATACTGCCATTTTGTGTTGGGGAGGATGATTAGATGTATTTGGTATTACTAAGTCAGTTTGAGAAGGTTTCCTGTATATTGCGTATTCAAAATTTGTTTCATTTTTCTTTATTGTTAAGTCTAAATAAGTTAATTTATTATTAGATTCTTCTTCTAACGTGAATTTTATTTTAGAATGTAAATTATTTATGGAGTTGAATATTTTATTTATATTTATACCATTGTTTTGGGAAATGTACAGAGTGTCATCAACGTATCTAAAATAACATCCTAATGGGTCGTTTAATTTTATTATATTTATTATTTGTTCGTCGCGTTTTTGTAGGAAGATTTCTGATATGATAGCGGAGGTTGGGGCTCCCATAGCAAGGCCATCTGTTTGATAGTACAATTTGTTGTTGTATTGAAAATAATTTTGATTTAAAATTATTTTTAAAGTATTAGTTAACTGTTTAATGTATGTGTTACTTTCGTTGTTTGTTTTCAGATTATTTATTATAATATTTATAGTTTCTTCAATTGGAATGTTTGTATACATGTTTGATATGTCGAATGAATATAATTTTGTATTTCTGTTTACTTCTACGTTTATTAGTTGTTCCGTGAGTTCGATACTATTTTTTATATTGTGTTTTGCTGGAAGTTCAATTTTATGTTTTAAGATCTGAGTTAGTAATTTTGATATTTTATAATTTGGTGCGGTCCTAGCGTTTATTAAAGGTCTGATAGGTTTATTGATTTTGTGTAATTTTATTAAAGAATTTAATTTTGGTGCACAAGGATTATCCATTTTATATTTAAAGGAGTCTTTAGGATTTATGATTTGGTTACTATTTTTTAGTATATTTGTTATTTGTGTTTGATATTTATTTGTGGGATCTTTATTTAATGTTATGCCATTATTATTAACTATAAATTCTTCTGTTTTATCGTCTAAACCTTTCTGAGAAATTATTATTTTACTATTACTCTTATCAGCTTTGGTTAAAGTGAGGTTATTAGTCGTTAGTTTCTGATTTATGTTATTAATGGTTTTATTTTGTTTATTTTTATTTTTAATATGATGATTTTGGTTATTGTATTTTTTGATATATTTTATTATTTCCATTGAGGCTTCTGTTCTTATTTTATCTTGTTTCTCTTGTTCTACATTATTAATTGCGTTTTCAGTTTCGACTATGATATTATCTATTACATTTTGTTTAAATTTTTAAGATTTGTTTTGTTTGTTGATTCTAGGGTAGCTATTTCGTTTTCCGTGAATTTAATATTAGATAAATTTTAGAATTTTGGGTAAAAAATGTGGTTATTATTTAATGTGTGTAAATTTTGGTTATCTTCTTTAGGTGTACTATTTATTAGTAGATTTTTAAGTTTTTTATTGATTGTGTTAAATTTAATTGTTTTGTGTTTATTTTGTATTTTAAGCATATTAATATATTTATTATTCCATGTATGGTAATCAAGTGTGTTGGCTAAAAGAAGATGTAAATTAATTAATTGTTTATTAAGGTAGTCGATTTTTCTGTAATTATTTGATATTTCGTCTTTAATCCATTTATATTGGGCTTGAGTAATATATTTGCTTAATTTATTGTTATTGTTGTTTTTTACTATTATTTTTGTGTATTTTGGAAAAATATAAAGGTGTAGGCATTTTTTGTTAAAATATATGTTTCCAAAGCAATTAATTAATTGTTTTTTACGTTTACTAAATTGGTTATAGGAATGAGTTACATCACCTTGTATGGTGTTTTCATCCATCGTTTTCTATATAAGTAACTCGATGTTTCTTGCAGTAATTATATAATTTGTGATGTTTTCAATTTGTTTCTTCTGCAAGTATATAATATTGTATATTCTTTTTAACACCTGACGCACGTTTCACTGAAAAATATCAGTATCATCAGAGGTTTTTAAGTGAATTAATAACAAACGAAATAATTCTATTAATATAAAATTAACTATATTAATATAGTTATATATATATATATAGTATATATATATATATATATACTGTTTATGTGATTTATGTAGGTGTTGCTTTTGTGGGTTATATACGGGAAGATTTATTTATACAAAAATATTTGCAGTATAAAAAACAAAAACAAAAAGAAAACAATTGTTACATATATATATATATATATATTATTTTTGTGATTTATGTTTGTGTTACTTTTGTGGGGTATGTACGGGGAAGAATTATACACAAATTTACATTTGTAAAAAACAAAGGAAACCTATTGTTACACTATATGCTACACACTCAAGTACTCAATAAATGATATTGTTGGTTATAACAGAGAGTTTAATTGCAAGTCCCGTCCCACTGGACCCAGCGCATTTTTGGCTTCTCTAGGCTTTGTCCTAGTTTTAAATAACTAGTGACCCCTCTTCAAAAAAAAAAAAAAAAAAAAAAAAAATTTTGTATAAAGCATAAAACATCTAAAGAGGGGTTACACAATTAGACCGTTAGCAGTATTTTAACAAGTATCATATCATGAGACCACGCTTATTCAAAGAAAGCAAAGAGAATGCTTTTGACACCTCCAGCGAATGGGTGATGAGAGACTTCCCAGAAAACTATATGAGGCAAGAAGCACGGGACGACGATCTAGCGGAAGGCCCAGAACGACATGGCAAGACAAAGGCTTATTGGAGTAGAGAGGCACCCCTTAGAATCGGGCAAGGGCGCTTGTTTTCCAGAGGCAACAGTGGCGATCTATTTGCAACTCCACGACACCCCAGGGTAGAAGAGGACGCGACTAAGACTTACTTAAATCGACGGGTTTTTTAATATCCCTAAAAATAATTACGTACTCTTGGACAAACGCAAAACACACGCGGCTAAGCATCGTTTTACACCATTTCTCATAATTTAAAATTGTTTTACGGTTTTGTTGAGTTAGGTCCCTTATATTAATCGTGTTCTCAACATATTTCTTGCGGGATGTTTTAAGCTTTTCTTCTTCCTCTTCTTAGGTGGAGCCCATTCCCCAATACCTTTTTTAGAGCTACCGCTCCTGAGATATGTGCTTTAGGTATCCAAATCCATTTAACTTTTCCATCTCTATCGTTTGTAATACGTTTATGCCAATCCCCATTTCTGCTCTTGCATTTACTTTCTTGATTATATCTAATCCAATCTGTCTTCAGTAAATTAAATTAAGAAAATTGTGTTAGTGGTTATAATCACAAACAAAATTAACACTGTTGTACACCACTATAGAAAAATTATTCCGATTAGCGGTTCCAAGCTTCTCAGATCATCGTCATATCAAAAATAACCGATCTTAGGTTTATTTCCTATCTGATGATGAGCTGAGAAGCTTGAAAGCGCTAATCGGAATAATTTTTCTATAGTGGTGTGTAACAGTGATACTTCTGTCTTCAGTAAAGTCTCCAAAAACCATCTCTACTTCTAGATTCCTTTCTTTTATTTAGCTCTCACAATTTCGTCTACGGAGGTCGACAGAATTTGCAGATGTAGGTAGTACCTTTGTACCGGGTTGACTGGTCATTGGTCCTCACAACTTTCCAGGGTTGGATAACGTAATGTTAGCTCCCGTAGGACGTAATGGCCTTTCTCTAGCCAAGACTGTAATGCGTGGAAAAATTCCTCATCCTACAAGAGATGACACTGTTGATGCAAAACAGTACTGATCTAGACAGCAAAGTGGATAAATATCCTAGAATATTTCGGGCATAAATCTAGTTGGATTTAGTCGGCTGTAATACTGCGTCCTGTTCTGATAGGATTATAGTGTGTTTCTTCCTTTCAAATGGGTATTGGGCAAAGGCTAGGGAAGACAACCCTGAATGAAAATTACCGAGAGTCGTGGACCGTAAGGGGGAAGCCGCTCCACATGACTGCTCTATCTATAGGCTGGAGAATTACCTTGTAATGGGGAAATTTATGTATTCAAAACCTTCAAGGAAAACAGCCTGATGGAGTTAATGGTAAACGAGTGCAACTAAAAACGGACAAGCAATTTAGAATAAGTAAAAGGTTAAAATTAGCAACATGGAGCGTACGAAGTATCGTGAAAAGAGAAAAGTAACTATGCAGGGAATTAAACGAAATAAATATTAATATGCCATAATTTTAGAACTAAAAAGAAATTAAGAAGAACTAACAATCTCAATGGATTGCCTATGATCTATAATGGAGTTGACCAATAACAACAAGCAATCAATGGAGTTGTTAGATCAAAAATAGAAGTCGAGAGTTGAAAGCTATGCATTTGTCAGCGAAATAATACTAACTGAATGATCCAAGACCTGCCCCAAATATCTAGCAGTGGTAGGAGTTTAAGCTCCAGAAGAGGAACGGAAAGAAGAAACTGAGGACTAATATGAAACACTGCAGATACAAATTTATAAGTTCAACAGAACAGACTACCTCTTTGTAAATTGGGATTTTAATTCTCGAGTTAAAAATAATGCAGTGTCAGAGGTAGTAGGAGAATTTGGAGAACAACATAACAGTAGTAATCGAGACTCCTTTATAGCATTTGCTACTAACAATGATCTGAAATTTACTAATACCTTTTCTAGAAATAATATATTAATAAGTATACCTGGAGGGCTAGAAGGGGTAAGAGAATAACTGATTATGTTCTGGCAAGTAATAAGATTAGCCGGCAAATTGAAGATGTCCATGTGTACATGTGTACTATAACATTAAATATATATTATTCTGTTGGTAGCAAATAATTAAACTCTAAAATCAAATAGGA
Organism: Magicicada septendecula; assembly: GCA_034769895.1. Lineage (NCBI taxonomy): Eukaryota > Metazoa > Arthropoda > Insecta > Hemiptera > Cicadidae > Magicicada > Magicicada septendecula. The sequence continues at coordinate 287,177,540 of CM068373.1, read as the reverse complement.
AAGAAATACTCATGACTACTAGAAGGTGATGGCCCTCCCCACACTTCTCAATGGGTCTGAGAATAGGACTCAGGGAACTGAGACTGAGTCCCAGGCTAATCGTATTCAAGAGTGCAAAACGAGAGTCCTCAGGAACGTAGCAGTGTGTACTCTTCAAGATGGCAAAGGAAATGTCGATATACGGCAGATGCTGAATATTGTGAGTATACTTGAAAGAGTTGCACAATTTTGGCTTAAATGATTGGAACCTCTGAACCCAATGGATGACTGCCGCAACCCCAAAACAATTGTGGAATTACAAGCCGAAATGACGGAGACGTATGGAGTGTCCGAAAATGCATTGTAGTGACCAGGTCTAGTTTATCTCTTTGGGACCGAAACAAATCGTTTTTGGTTTAATCCTTATTTGAAAATGATGATTATGAGCAAATTGAGCAAAATATGTAGGCCTATTTGCTGCAAATACATCAAATCCTTAAAACAAGTATTTGAATAAAAGCAATCTCTTTGAAATCCTTTTTTTTATTAATAATTTATGACAGGAATTGTGAAAAATACAAAAGATGTGAAACACACACATTTTGCAAAATCTACTCTTTTTCTTTCTTCCGTCAGAAAGAAGCCGAATCGTTTGTTCCCTTCCCAAAGGAAATACGTCCAGGTCAACAACGCTCCCAAGGCCTTCCTATATTTCTTTGTATGATAGGCTCGTGTTTCCAAACGTCTTTTAGAATAACGTATAAAAAATAAGTGACCCATGTAACAACATTGATATCTAAAAGCAATGGCGTTTATTGGCCAAAAGTCTACAGCTGTACTGTTAATACTATTATTTCCATTATTAGCGCCTAATCTTAATTATTGATCAATAAAGAAAAATCCTTTGTTTAAAGAAAAATATATATGTACATTCTTGAAAACTTATTTATTAACTACTTATTAACTATATTATTTTAGAATACGTTTAAAACTTGTTTTCAGATAATAATTTCTACATTAATTATTTAGAAATAATTACGAGGGTCAGTTGAGACGTTTGCGCCGCGACATCTATAGCTCAGTGGTAGAACTAAAATCTTTCGTGTGCTGCAAGACGTATATTTCGCGTGAACATCACTTAATTTCCACACAAATCTGTCAATTTACTCACAATTTACCAGCTGTTTGAAATTTTCCTGTCACGCGTGTTTTTTAAATGCTCAAAATCAAACAACGTGTTGTGATAAATTCTCTGTTACAAACGTTTTAGCGCCAATGGAAAATCAAAACAAGATTGTAAATGTGTTAGGAGATGCTGCGCCTTCAGACGTGGTCGTGGTCAACGTGGTCGTACAAGCACCGAAGATAATCCCAGCAGTAGACGTTCAAAAAGTGCAACAGAAAATGGCATTATTGAAAAAATGTCATAGGGTATTCGAAGACCTCAGACTGAGGAGTGGATGACGTTGCTGAAATAATAGGTATGTTATATGAGCAAGCGCATCGTACTTTAACTCAAGAACATGGTATGAAAAAGCGTTGTGCAAGATGGCTGCCCCATCTGGAGATGTTGGATTTTTGGGCGTCCAGTGCGACCACGTTTTCAGTGCCTGTACGACCATGTTTTAACTCAAGTGCCTACTTACCGTTGGATTTGAAGTCGAAGCATCTTCTGACACATTCACAATTTTGTTTGAGTTTTTGTCGGCGTTAAACAATTTTTAACAAAGAATCACACAGAGATGTTTGATTTTATCCGTTTTTCAAAACACGCATGACACGTCAATTTTAAACAGCTTCTAAAGAATGAATAAATTGATGGACAGATTTGGATATTAACAGGAGTTCAGTTTTACCGCTAAGCTATACATGTAGCTCCGGGAACTTTTCAACTAGCCCTCGCATTCCATTCATTAAAGAATTCATAATTTCGGTTCAAAAACGTACTGTAATCAATAAAGTAATATATTTTCCACCTTGATTGTTTCCACAAATTAAATTTAATTACTTCTTCTTGTTGTTTTTAGGTTTACGTTGTGTTACGTGGAAATAAATAGTTTGATCTGATACTATTGGGTTTGTATACATAGACTAGTTCAATTTCCTAGGCTAGTTTTCCAGTTGCTTTATTTTGCTTATTGAATTTAATATTTCGTTTAGATTTTTAAGGAGTATTAGACTATCCTACTCAGCACTTATATCGTCGAGTAATCCGAGTTCAATGATTCACAATTTTCATCACATCATCTTCACAACACAGGATACGCAAGGTGCTGCCTGCTCCGCTTTCAAAGATCCTCTAGCCATCTCTTTCTGGGTCTACCGACACACCTGTGTCCTATAGGTTTTTGTATTTCAAGACGTATTTGGCTAGTCTAGAATCTAACATTTTGTCTAAGTGTTTTGCACCGTTGTTTGCAATCTTTTAATTTTTCATTCAAGGTATAAACTTCTAACTCTTCTCTTTATGGTCTCATTCTTTATTCGGTCAAGTTTAGAATATCTTTCAACTCTTCTTAAGAACGCCATATCTGAGGTCTGTATTTTACTGTTTTGTTTCTTGGTTGTTGTTTATACTTTACACCCATAGGACAGTACAGGGACTGCCATCACTTTGTAGAACTTTAATTGTGTATCTTGACGTACCTTGTTTCTAAAAATGAAGTTGATTGTCTGCTCAGATTGAGTAGAACTTGCCTAGCGTAACATTAATGTCATAATTTCTATCACAGCCAATATCATTTCCCAAATGATTGAAATGGCTCACATGTTTTAGAATTTGATCACTAATCATTATTTTTGTTCTTTTGTTTCCCTTGCCTTGAAATGCCATTACCTTGTTTTTCCAGTGGAGATTTTCATATTGCATTGTTTGTGAACGTGATGAGGCTTAAAAACAGATTTTTGTAAATCAGATTCTATATTTTGAAGTACAAGCAAGCCGTTAGCAAACAATAGCATATTCAAATATCTGTCTCGTGATATCTTAATACCAGGGTTTACTAGAAGTTTCCATTTCCTTACTAGATCGGCAATAATGTTCAAAAGAGTATGTGATATATTGCACCCTTGTCTAACACCTTCACTGACAGATATTTGTTGAGATATCCTACAATTGTTATGAACAGTTATTCTTGTTCCGTATAGGCTTGTATAGTTCTTATAAGTTGTTTCGGGTATCCCCGTTCTCCTAACATTTGCCACAACTAATTTCTGTCTACTCTATCGAAGGCCTTGTAACGCATGCCTCAAAAATTGTCACCAACACAATACTACAGCGAATAGCCAAAGGAAATTAAAATTCTTGACAGAGGACATATTTAGATTTTGTAAAATTAAAGTAACAAGAGGCCAATTCCTGCATATAGAGGTTAGTTGTGTGCATGTAGCCTACAACTTAAAGGATATAAGTTACGGCACTTTCCATTTGAAAAACCCGTTACTCATCATCATCATCATCAGCCGTGGCTCTACAAACCTTGGTGGGTCTTGAACTGCTGCAAGAGTCGATTCCATTCTTCCCTACTGCGTGCCCTGTGTTTTCAGTTTCTTATATTCAGCTTTCTAAGGTCCTCCTCTATCTGACCTTTCAATCTACTGCAGGGTCTTTCCCCTTGTTTTACTATCCATTGATTTTTGGTAGAAAATATGTATCGTAGGCTCTCTTTACTCCATTCTCTCTCTGTGTCCAACCCACCTTAGCCTGTATATTTTGATTATTCTCACAATGGCCGGTTCTTTGTAAAAACGGTATAGTTTACTCTAAATATTAGTCTTAGAATCCGTGTTTAACAGCAGCCTAGAAGTCTCTCGCCATTATGTCATTACCCAGGTTTCTGAAGCATATGTTAGCACTGGCCTGATGAGTGTTTTGTAAATTTTGCATTTCGTGTATCAGAAATGAAGCTAGACGCCTGGTGCATATTTTAATCCATAATATGTTTTATTTGCGAGATACATTCTCCTTCTTAGAACACGTTACTAGAATTTGTATATTTAACAACTTACAAAGTATAACTGCGTGATCTCCTTTTTGTGTAGAATACACGTAATACAATAGCTTGGCTCGTTGAGTGCCACAAGGGATCACGTCGCGTGTCAGTAACCTTTGTTGTTGTCGGCGGCCAATACATGTGCTTTGTGCGGTTTCTGCCCGCCCGTCTGCAAACTTTAGCATTAAACTGGTTACGTGTGTTTGTATACAGCGCTTACAAAAGTCAGGTAATGTTATGATGACGTCATAACTGTGACGTATAAAATTGTGCCGTGTTACCTCGATGGGGAAAATAACGAGTTGATTAAATAACTAACGTATTGTTACGAAGGTCTCACTGATCGTCGTATGGTACAGAGGAAAACAAAATACAACACACCAATGAAATCACTAATAACCAACTTTAATTACTCACAAATAACAGTTTGTAATCAACAAGTATTCAACAAGATTATACTCGTTCAACAATTCAAGTTGAATTTGTCCATACGCAATAATAATGTCAACTGTTAGAGCTTCACACCAACACAATAACACTTCGCCAAGAGCCACTCGATCCGCACTAATGAAAATCACTCAACGTAACTACTGACAAGCCGGGTGCTATGGCGTTTTATAGGTAGCGTATGTCTTTTAGAAACTTTCCATCCTCAATGTGGTGTGTCAGCTAATTCGTATTTCAAGTGTTTTCCAGAGTACTCTGGAACGTTCTTGAGTCCGGCCTTGACTGAAACACACACCTGATCGGCTGTGGAAAGGAACGAGTGGAGGACATTCTAGGCTGTACAATAGAGTTGTCATTACTGTATTAATTCCACAATACATTTGAAGCAACAATTAATAATTACAATATTTAACTAACAATTAATATAGATTGAACATATCAAGCCTTGGTTTCCAAAGACCATTTTTTTGTGAGAATGCGCTAACTGTAGTAGTTGACAGAGGCCGGCTTAGTCAGTTAATTACATCTAGCGATATTGTAGATTGCGAATCAAGTGATTGGTGCGGATTAGTGAAAAGTGATTGTTGTGTTAGAATAGTGCAGAACTGTAATAAATTGACATCATTATTGCGTGTGGACAAATGTAAGTTGAATTATTGTATGTGAGTACCTTGTGTTAAAAATTGTTATTTGTGACTAAATAAACCTTTTTAACGATGGACTTCATTGGTGTCTGTATTTTGTTTTCACTGTACCATACAACGATGGACCGTGGTCAGTTGCGACCCAATCGTGTAAAACCCGGTCAGTTGCGATCAATTGCATTTTTATGTTATTATATTAATACAGAAATGTCCATTATACTTGTATTAATTCGTAGCGAACCCTAACCTAACCTAACCTAACTTAACGTAACAAAAATATTGATAGAAAGAGGTTACTCCCACAAGTAAAAAGTTGCAGAATTGAAATCTCAAAGTCATATATCATGAATATCGAAGTTCGGAATAGGAACATTTCTAAATGACAGATTCGGTCAATAAGTTAAAGTGCGGGGTGCGGGGTAAGAATATCTATTATATAGACAAAAATTGTAGAATTTAAAGGCAAAAATCAGTTAAACATTTTGTAAATCTAATCTATGGCACATTGTCTCACCAATTAGTTTATATTACAAAAAACAAATAAAACAAATCGCTTTGGACCTCTTGGTACTTGGCTGAAATTTCAACTCTTCACGTTTTTCTCAAATCTTATAATTAAAAGCGTCTTATTTTAATTAAAACGCAAGATTGCGAGTGACACTTTCACTACTCTTCAATTACCACGTCACTCCTCGCGCCCTTATCCTGTGACAACGAAACCCAAACTAATTAACTTTTTCATTTGCAAACGTTGACCTCCTCAGTCTTTGATCGTTAAACGTAAGAGCCGTTGTGTTGTGTTGTGTGGTGGTCTCTTTGCTGCAGCAGATATAATGTACTGGTTGACACTAAAAACAACACGCTGTGCTTACCAAAGCATACAAACAAACGCGCGCGTGGGCGATCAAACGCACGATTCTCGATAATAATTCTTGATGTTTTTTCTTCTTCTATGGCGTCACAGTTCAGAGTCAAACCTTAGCCACCATAATCATCCGCCTCCATTTTCCCTGTCCTTGGCGATCTATGTCCATCGTTTTGTTTTAAGTAAAGTATAAGGCATCCCTCGCCACTGCGTCAATCCAGCAATGCTGGAAGGTCTTCCGACAGGCCTACTACCCTCGATTTTACTAATAAAGGTAATCATCCACCTGCGATCCTATCTCTTCTGCTTCACCTTTGAGTTCCTGCAATGTTTCTTTTGCTCTTTCTTGGGCTCTTGCCATGATATTAATATCATCTGCATATCTTACGATCTAGAACTGCATAGACATTAGACATTAGATTTATCTTGAATTCCTGATGTTGAATTCCTAACAATTTACAATTTTTTGATTACATATTCGAGTGCTAAGTTGAACAGGGTTGGTGCGAGCCCATCGCCCTGTTTTAACCCTCTCGTCGCATTAAAAGGTACTCTCGTACCCGTTTACAATTTGATTTTGGCCGTCGTCTAAGTCAGTTACAGTCTTGACTATAATCTTGTCAGTTGTACGAATTTAAAGGGTATTTGAAAGTACAGCATAATTTCAAAAAGTTTATTCCCATCTGTGCTGTCATACGCATCGAATGGATCTCCAGGAGCAAGAACACCGACTTACTTCTAATTAAACCTGCATTGAAATAATAAGAATTTGACTAGAGAAGGATCAACTCAGATTAACTTGTCCGTTTGGCATTTGTATCTGTCTGTTTATTTAGTGTATAATGACATTTGAATGCATCAACCGATAGCAGTGAAAATTGTTCCAACATTATTAGCTTGATATAAAATTGGGCACTTAGGCCGCAGTCGATTGCTAACGAATTGCAATACAGTCGGCTTACGTTTTGATCCCAGCCATCGGGAATCTTCTTCAGAGCCGTCGCGAAGCGACAGAAAACACACGTTCGGCAGATGTTAGCCGTAATGTACCTGAGTCTTTCCCGGGTATAAACAGCCATGTTTAGATCCCAGCAAAAGTTACTTATACAGTACTTGGTAAACGTACTTGGTTTTTGTTCGGCTAACATCTGTTGTACGTGTTCTCTGACGCATCGCAGCGGGTCTGAAGAAGTTTCCCGGTGGCTGGGATCGAAACGTAAAGGCCGAGTATGTCGCAGTTTGTCAGCAACCGACCACTGTCTAACGGATCGCTTTTACTTCAACCTACTAATGTTGAGACCGGCCGTAAAAGCGTCCGTTATTGTAAAATGTTGTCTTTTATATTGAGATTGATCCACCCCAAAAACAGGGGGAGGCGTTAGAAGCAAAAATGTAAATAGGCCTGCTTCTACCCAAATAAATGTGAAACATTTTATGATTAGAGCTTAGTGTAAATGTGCTTTCCCTGCAGCGGTAATTAGACACCTCACCTTTAATGGTTTTCTGTCAGTTATTCGTTTTAAACTTTTGATTAAATAGCATTTAGAAACGGAAGATAATGTTTCACAGCTCTAAAGATGGAACATTTTTAATGTGTTCAAACTACTCTGTCTAAGTAAACAGTTCTGTTGTGTCAGTTACGTATATTCCAGACTCCACTTTGAAGCTGCTGTATTTTTCATGACCAAACTCCAAAGCAACGCCACTGACTTTCATTGTAGTTGTGACCTAGAATAAATAAATGCATTTATTTGCTTTGTCATTTATTAGTTGTGCATATTTTGTGTACAAATAATTCCACTTTGTATCTTACATTAATTCAATAGAAAAGCAAATAAATAATTTTTAAACATTGTTTTAGATTTGTCAACTGACTTTTATGTATTGATTAGTGCTGATAACAAAAAACATACATTTTTTTTACAAATATATAAAGTTATTTTACGAAAAGATTATTGGTTATGAAAAACACTAACACAGAACACAATTTTAGCATACTTGTGTTTTAATTTACCAATTAACAAATACAAAATGCATACAAATATCATAACTCAAACCATCAATAATGACTTTAATATGTATATACAAATTACAAGTTCTTATAATAACATTTCCTTTTTCATTAAAAACTTCTTTTTCCGCTTTTCCTATTGTGAATTTGCTGACGATCGTCCCTTTTCAGTATCCATGAATAGTCCGAGTCCACCTTCATGCTGATGTTCCACCTTCCTTGATGTAACATTTCCGTTTATAGGCTATATTATGGTAAAATTTTTATCCTGCTAACTGCTGACTGAACCAAGATTTTCGGAAAAGTAGTCAAGACGTGATCTAAGGAATGACCTTTGCCATTGACTACACTAAATTAAGCAAAATTTCGTAACGTTCTGGTGTCTCTAATCGCCGCGAATGGTTGGAAACACGTTTGATAATTTCACACATAATATACATATGAATGACTTACTATACCAAAATTAAATAATAAACACAAAACATGAATGAATACCATAACAAGGTAAATGAATTCTAAGTTAAAGAATTCAGTAAACTGTTAACATAGTAGAAGTGAGGCAGGAAGTACAATAAGATTAAGTAAGTTAGACAATAGTGCAGGCAACAGATATAATTAACAGGTATAGCGTGCAACTGCCCCATTGAGCGGTAATGTTTGACTGCAGTAAAGAGTAACGATTCAATTACAGACTACTGCACCTTGTCAGCAACGCTTTTCCTTACCACCGATTGGCATCTGCACTCCTTTCTAAACAAGTTCATTCCACTCCTCTTATTGTGCTTTCAAATCTATACAATTTATGTTGACATCAGTAATGAATACGGCAGGAACTCAATATTATGAGTATACTCGACAGGATCGCCCAGTATCGGCTGAATTGGTGGGAACGTCTTTGCCGAATGGATGACTGCCGTATCCCTAAACAACTATGGAACTATAAGCCGAGGGGACGGAGAGGTGTGGAAGTCCGAAGAAGCGCTGGAGTGACCAGCCCTAGTCTTTCTCTATCTGAGACCGAAACAAACTATCGTTGGTTTCCTTGAAGATGATAATGATGATGAGATGATCAGTAATGAGTTATCAACCAATCACAGTTAAAAATAAAAGCATTAAATTCCACAAGCACGCGAGTCTCGCAAGTTTTGGGTCATGCCTAACGAACTGTCTCGCTTGTCATAGGCCACAGTTTTACTAAAATTACGATCATGATTTTATTCAATGCGTGGTAAAATTATAAGGCTGAAAATTATAAGGCTGAAAGGTGTCCCCTTGCTCGACTCTATTAGATACATTAAACTGACAATTATCATAAGATTTTGCTTTGCCTTGTTTAGTGTAGTGAAGCCTCTTTGCAGCCGCGGCTTAATTGCAGATTTCGGGACCTGCCCGATGACTGTCAGATGAAAACAGTGCTGGACTTCCTGACGGAATTCTTAAAAAATGGGGGAGGTACGCCAACACGTCATCCGACTAGATGGCGCTGGAATTTTGAAATGATTATGCTTTAGTAGGACTGCCTCTGGAGGCGATGCGGGCGGCAGGTGGCGACCGTCGCCTCGGACACAGTATGCAAACGTCTTGAGACGTCGGTCGTTCTCCGCGAGGTAAAGAACATCCTTGCGCTAGAGACATGCTTGGGGAAGGATTTCCCTGAGGAGCGTAGGTGAGACAGGGAGTATAGGAAGTTACTCGGGGATATTCAGAAATAGCATATCGAGGCTGGTTATACGAGTGGGGGAGGGTTATCAAGATTGCCCGAGGGCGTTTCAGCCTGCTAGGTAGTGGTGGGGCAGACGTACTAATGGTTCTGAGGTAGGGTAAGTAAGAGGTCGCTGCTGAAGCAAAGACAGTTTCAGCAAGTGACCGGACAATTATCATAAGACAAAATGTTCACGACTTCTATATGTGAGGACGATATATTTCTTTTACTACCCGGACTGAACACTCAAAGTTAAGAGTTGTCCACCTGTAGAAGGGAGACAAAACGATGTATAATGCATTGTGAGCATTAGAAGCTCCTGCACATTTGAGCTTGTGTATTTTTCATGAATTGACCACAAGGGCGCGCGTCGAGATTCAGCGCTTCCCGTGTGGAACGTCTTACAGCAGAATTTATTAATCACTAACGGTCAACTGCATGCGCTGTTACATTAGAGGGGAGACCAAAAGCTTAATCACGTCTTTTATTTTGCGAGCGTCATACGTTTAAAAGAAACAAAAATAGAACATTAATATTATTTTCAACAATTGAATTTTTCACATTCATCCTGTCCTTAATGACTTCATTTCTAATATTTTCACGTCTGGATACTCTAGCCGAACGTCTCCAAAAGTCCATCTCTGTTGTTATTATTTTTGTTCTTGTGTGTTTATTGGTAGTCCAAACTTCTGAGCCGTAAGTCATTATATTTCTGAAAATGGTTTTAAATATTTTGCTTTTACTTTGTGGTGTAGTTTGTTTAAACGACAGAATTCCATTTAATGTAGATATAGCCATCTTTTCCTAATTAATTCTGGATTGTATTTCTTTGTCTTGCTTCCCAATGACCGTAATTAAAAATAGAACATAATATCTTTATTAGTATCTTGTACTTTTTCAAGCAACCGATTTCACCAACATTTTGTATATTTTAAGCTAGTATTCTAGCCATTTTTGAGGCCGGAATTTCTTACTTTCTCGTTTGCTGGTTGTTGTCCAATATTCAGAAGAGTACAGCAAACGCCACAACTTGGTAAAACTTTAATTTTGTGTCTCGACGTACCTTGTTCTACGAATACGGTTTGTAGATTGTTCCATTGATCATCTGAAACTTAACATTAATATCATAATTCTTATCATAGTTAATATTATTTTCCAAATAATTAAAATGCTTGAGCTGTTCTATGATTTCATTATTATTTGATTATTTTTTCTTATTGATTCCTTGTCTGGAAACGTCATTACCTAGAACCATTAATTTCAAAAATTAAGAAGAATTAAAGAGGAAATAAAGACATCAGTGGATTCACAAACGATCTATAGTAGAATTGACCAATAAAAAATATTGCCAGATCAAAAATGGAAGTGGAAACTTAAAAGCTATACATACATAATGAAAAATGAATATCAAAAAATAGATAAATATGTATAAATACATATCTATAAAAAAAGATATATATACCTGCCGTCCGCATCGCCTCCAGGGGCAGTCCTACTAAAGCATAATCATTTCAAAATTTCGGCGCCATCTAGCGGATAACCGTAATTCATATTTAAAATTATATATATATATTATATATATATATAATACGAATTAATAGACAAACTAAAAATAATAAATATAAATGAAAATACATTTTTCACATCATATGACATAACAAACATGTACACCAACATCCCAGTAGAAGAAACAATTGACATAATAATAAACAAACTTAAAGAACAAAATGAAAACAAACAATATATAACCGAAATAAAAAATAGCCTCCAACTAATACTAAAACAAAATTACTTTGAATTTAATAGCAAAATTTATCAACAGAAAGAAGGTTTAGCAATGGGATCACCATTATCAAGCATAATAGCAGCAATATTCCTACAACACATAGACACCAAAATACAAAATATCATAAAATCACATGACCCAAATGGCATATGGATAAGATATGTAGATGATGGGCTATATGTATCAAATAACAAAAACACAAATGCAGAGAACATACTGAAACAAATCAATAACATACATCCCAAAATACAATTCACAGAAGAAAAAGAAAAACATAACAAAATCAACTATTTAGACATAACCATCACAAGATACAACAACCACATACAATATGCAATATATAGAAAACCAACTTCCACTAACATCATTATACCTAACCATTCTGACCACCCACCACAACATAAAATGGCAGCATTTTATTCGCTATTTAACAGAATGTACAAAATTCCCCTAAACAAACAAGAAACTGACAAAGAAAGAAATGTAGTATACCAAATTGGTTACGAAAATGGATACAATAAAAATACTATGATCAAAATAGAAAATAAAATCAAATACAAAATAAAAACTGAACAATTAAGAATTAATCAAACTGAACAACACATAAATAATAACAACAACAAAAAATGGGCCACATTCACATATATAAATAATAAAATGACAAAACTAACAAAACTATTTAAAAACACGGATATAAAAATAGCATACAAAACTAATAAAAATAAATTACAAAATCTAAATAGCTCACACAACAAAGATAATACAACAACTAACGGCATATACAAAATTGAATGCCAAGATATAAATGTTACATAGGACAAACAAAAAAACAGCTGAAAAAACGTTATTTTGAACACCTAAATGCATACAAAAAACCAGAAATATATAAATCCAATTTAGCCACACATGCAATAAACACAGGACATGAATTCCCAGACGTAACCAATGTAACACTAATAAAACATATACCACACAAAGGCACCATAATCAACATTTGGGAAAATTTACAAATATACAAACATAAAACAGAAAACAAACTAATACCTGAACAAATACAAATCAATACAAAACATGACACAATATTCAAAGCACTCAACATTGAAAATACACAGAAAACTAACACATACACCACAATCACACACAATAAAACCAATTTGAAATACCAGAAGCCAACAGGAAGCCACAATAATAATAGTCAACCTACAACACATATGTACTTCACCAGACAAAAAAACCGGAAGGCTGAGGATGGGTACAAGATAGTACCCGAAACATGTTCCTAATAAGCAAAAAAAAGGTATATCTTGAAGTAAATTTTATATATATATATATGTCAGGTCAAGGTGCAGTTAATTTTAAAGAAAAAATGGATTACATTATTATAAAAATGAATTGTTTTCTATAATGAAAATCATGAAATTGGATTTGAAAGTAAATTTATTAAATATAGTTTTTTGAATTTAGGTTCTAAATTATGTACATATCGCCCGTCACTCCCAATATAAAGTGGGATAAGTCGTAACAAAGTAGCTGTACTGGAAAGTGTGGCTAGAGTGCAAATTAGAGCTTAGGGCATATTATTTACACTAATAAAAATTATTGATTTATCAATATAATTTGAATAATAATTTAAATTTATGATTAATTTATTGAGATTATTTTAAATAAAAATAATTATTTAGTTTTAGTACTATTTATGGAAATAATATTTTTAATTGAACTGTGAAGATAAAACTAAATATAAAAAAAAAGTAAAATTATAATTTGTACCTTTTGTATAAGGGTTAATTAATTATATATAAAAATTTATTTTTCCCGAATTATAGTGATTTAAGGTTATTTGTTAATTATTGTAATATAAATATTAATAAAATAATTTTAGTGATGAAACCTCTTTCGAACTATAATATTTCTGGTTTCTTAAGAATTAAATTTAATTTAAAATAAATATTATAACTTATATTTTAATATAAAGTTTTATGTTTATTTAATCATATTGAGGATAAGCTAAATATGATTTCTATAATATTTTAGGTTTTAATTAATTAAATAGGCTTGTAATTAGCCTTTTTATGTGAGTAAGTTAAATTTTATTTTTTATTTAAATACTTTTAATATATTTTAGATATATATTAAGAAAATTAAATTAATAAAAATGTTTTTATTAAAATGATTAAATTAGTAAATTACAATAAATTGTATTTAAGAATTAGGCAAATATAATTTTCACCTGTTTACCAAAAACATGTCCTTTAGAAAAATATTGAAGGTCTATTCTGCCCAATGATATTTTAATGGCCGCGGTAAATTGACCGTGCAAAGGTAGCATAATAATTAGTCTTTTAATTGAAGGCTTGTATGAATGAATGGATGAAAAATTTTCTTTTTTAATTAAAATAGATTGAATTTAGAGTTTAAGTAAAAAATCTTAAATAAATAAGTGGGACGAGAAGACCCTATAGAATTTTAAATAAATTTATTTTACTAGGATTTAGAATTAACAACTGGAAAAATTATTTTATTTTTTGTTGGGGTGACATTGTAATAAATAAAACTTTAAATGAATTTTTCATAAATTAATGTTTAATTGATCCAATTTTTTTGATTATAAGATTAAATTACCTTAGTGATAACAGCGTTATTAGTTTGGAGAGTTCATATCGATAAATTAGATTGCGACCTCGATGTTGGATTAAGAAAAGAGTTTAGAGCAAAATCTAAATATTCTAGGTCTGTTCGACCTTTAATTTCTTACATGATCTGAGTTCAAATCGGCGTGAGCCAGGTTGGTTTCTATCTACTAAAATATTTTTGATATTAGTACGAAAGGACCATGTCAAATAATTTAATTTATTCTATTTTAGCAAAAAAGTGCATTAAATTTAGAATTTAATTATGTAATAATATTACATGTAGAAAATGTTTATAATTACTATTTTAATTACTGCCTTGTTTATTTTAATTGGTGTCGTATTTTTAACTTTGATGGAGCGTAAGATTTTAAGATATATTCAAATTCGTAAGGGTCCAAATAAAGTAGGATTTATTGGTATTTTACAACCATTTTCAGATGCTGTTAAGTTATTCTTAAAAGAGAGAAATATGCCAATGTTATCTAATTATTTAATTTATATAATTAGACCTGTGTTAGGTTTATTTAATTATTTATTATTATGATTTATTTACCCATATTTAATCAATTGTGTTTCATTCAATATGGGTATAATATTTTTTTTTTGTTGCACAAGAATAGGAGTTTATAGTCTAATAATTACAGGTTGATCATCAAATTCTAATTACGCTATATTGGGTTGTATTCGATCAATTGCCCAAACTATTTCATATGAAGTCAGTCTTGTATTAATTATTTTGTGTCCTGTTGTGATAATTGAGAGTTTTAATTTAATTGAATTTTATTTTTTTCAACAATTTATATGATTAATATTTCTGTTTTTTCCTTTGAGAATTTGTTGAATTTCATCAGCGATAGCTGAAAGTAATCGATCACCATTTGATTTTTCTGAGGGGGAATCAGAATTAGTTTCTGGATTTAATGTTGAATATAGAGGTGCAGGATTTGCATTTATTTTTTTAGCTGAGTATGTTAGAATTATCTTTATGAGTATAATATTTTGTTTAATATTTCTAGGTAGAAAAATTAATTCTTTAGTTTTTCCTATTCAATTAACATTAATTTCATTTTTATTTATTTGAGTTCGAGGTACTTTACCTCGTTATCGCTATGACAGGCTAATATATTTAGCATGAAAATCATATTTACCAGTAAGTTTAAATTTATTGATTTTTTTTCATGATTAAATCTATTATTTAATTCATTAAAAATTGTCTTATTATTAAGTAAATAGAATTAATTTTCTTTTCTTTACTTTCAAAATAAATGCTTTATTTATAAACTAATTAACTAACTAATTAATTCATCTCAAAAAGATTTAATTATTGGATCTAAAATAAAATATATAAAATAAATTGTTGTTAAAAATATTCCGATTTTAATATATGGGTATTCAACAGGACAAGCCCCAATCCAAGTTAATAAAACTAAGATAATGAATAAGTATCAAAATAAGATTTGATTAATAGGATAATTTAATAGTCCTATAAATTTTGAATTGTTTATGAAGGGAACAAAAATTAAAATAAAAATTGATATGAATAATGCAATTACTCCTCCTAATTTATTAGGAATAGATCGTAGAATTGCATATGCAAATAAGAAGTATCATTCTGGTTGAATATGTTTTGGAGTAACTAATGGATTTGCTGGAGTGAAATTATCAGGGTCACTTAATTTATATGGTTCAAGTATAATATAACAAAAAAAAATAACTAAAATTAATAAAAATCCTAGTATATCTTTAATGGAAAAATAAGGATGAAATGGAATCTTATCATTATTTGAATTAATCCCAAGTGGATTATTTGACCCCATGACATGCAAGAAAATAAGGTGTACAATTGTTAATGCTAAAACAATAAATGGTATAATAAAATGGAAAGAATAAAATCGGGTTAATGTTGCATTATCAACAGCAAACCCTCCTCAAATTCAATTCACTAAGACTGTCCCAAACTTAGACTGTTCCACTAAGATATGGAATTGCTGACAATAAATTTGTGATGACTGTTGCTCCTCAAAATGATATTTGACCCCATGGAAGAACATAGCCCAGAAAAGCAGTGGCTATTAAAATTAATAAAATAACCACTCCTACAGCTCAAGTTTCAAAATTTTTATATAAACCATAGTATAGTCCTCGTCCAACATGTAAATAAACACAGATAAAAAATGATGAAACTCCATTTGCGTGTGAAATTCGTAACATCCATCCATGATTAATATCACGACAAATATGTCTTAATCTATTAAATGCACTTGCTACATCTGCATTGTAGTGTATTGATAAAAATAATCCAGTTAAAATTTGAATAACTAAACATATTCCTAATAACGATCCATAATTTCATCAATATGACAAATTCGTAGCCGCCGGTAAATCAATTAGTGAATTATTTATTATTTTAATTAATGGGTGTGTACGTCGAGTGATACTTAACATTTGTTAAAATTTTCTCCGTAAAGGAGACAATTTAATTCTAATAATATTCACAACAACAATCAATGTAAATAGAAGATAAATAACTAACATGATAGTTATTATTCGTGACGGAAATATGTATAATTTTTTAATTATAAATCTATCAAATAAATTATTTATTTCCAATAATTTATTAACGCTATCTATCTTAAATCTAATAATATTTATAGTTATAATCAAAATTCAAATAATCGTGTTTGATATTAATAATTTTATTGAAAAATAAAATTTTTCATTTGAAGCAATTCTTGATATATACATAAATAAAATTAATATTCCTCCAATAAAAACAAGAAATAAGATATAAGAAAAAAAATAGGAATTTATATAAAATATACAAATAATTCTGGTAAGCATTGTTTGTATTAATAAAATAGATCCCATTGATAATGGGTGCTTCATAAAAATAAAATTTATTGATAATAGAATTGTAATTGATATTATAATCTTCATACAGAAGATAATTTAATAAAAATGTAAGCTTTGGGTGCTTAAAATGATTTCTTACTCTCTTCTGAAGTTTTAAAATTATTAATTTATCTTAGATTTACAAGATCTAAATTTTTTTTAAACTATTAAAACAAATGAATCTATCACTACCTTTATTATATTTAATTATATTTATATCGGGCATTATCTCATTATGCTTAAATCGAAAACATATCATAATAAGTTTATTAAGATTAGAGTTAATAATTTTAAGATTATTTTGTATATTTTCTGCATTTCTGTCAATTGAATTAAATGATATATATATATATATATATATATATATATATATATTGTAGCGTGACAGATGTATGCATAATATTGAATGGCAATTGATCATTAGAATAATGAAGTTATAATATTTAAATTTGGAAGAAAGCATTAAGTTTAAGATAAATAAATTAATTCATAGCAACTGTGGAAAGAAATCATTATTATAAAGAAAATACAAGTACAAATAAAAGGAGTTACTAGTGATGAGTCATCCAAGACCAGTCTCATAACCAAAGGTTTTCAAGGTATAACCCAGGAAGGTAAAATAGTAAATAACAAAGCAGTACTGAATATGACCAAACCCACAACGAGGGAGAATAAATAGAATAGAAACCCTAAAATAAGCCAAGATCAACCAATACAGGTGGTGTATTTCTGAAATAAAGAAGAAGATGGAGAAGATCCCAAGAAACCTGATGGCAACAAGAAGAAGATGGAGAAGATACCAGTCCCAGAAGGCAGGAGAAAAGAAGACTGAAGAAAGAAGAAGAGGGCAGCATCCTGAAGAAGATGTCATGCTCTTATAAAAGACACCCAAATCCCTATATCCCCAAAATAAATATCTAAAAATAAAAGTATAACGAAATAAAAACCACATGTATATAAATTTAAGAGAGAGGAGTGAACAAAGTAAAAGTTTCCTGTGAACTAAGATGAAACAATAATATAGTACCCATGGAACAAATCTCCATTGAAAAACGCTAACCAATTTATTATGTTGATAAGACTATACGACCATTTAGCATTAACATAATATATAAGTGAAAGTGAACCAGTGATAGTTTTGGGTATTATAAAAAATGAACCTTATGTTTCATTCTTGGCAATCACAAACATTGGATGCAATGAAATATGCATTTTTCAATGACTTAAAATGTGTACGGTGACAATATGTTGTTCATAAGACATGAATCTGTTTAAAATAACATTTTTGTTTTACATGAAAAAAGAAAAACAGATGTCATAGTGCTTTTTGAACGGTTAATACTATTTATTTGTTAATGACAGGGTGCAATTACCCAAAGACAATGTATAAAAGACTGTATAAAAACTGTAGAATCCTACTTATAATAATAGTTAGAAATAAGAATATAAATATAAGGTTTAATGTATATAGTACAAGAATGTTTAAAAATGTTTTAGATATAAGGCCATTTGTTTGGGTCTGAAACAACTAACATCAGAACTATAAAAATAGTTACCACTTGTAAATAGTAGAGAGTAATTAAGATGTTAGTTAGTACAAAACCTTTGTTGTAAACCATATTTCCATGTTGGAAATGGGAATTTTGTTGCAAAATGTCTGACTTGAAGACAACCATTTATTTAAAAAAAAAAAATATTCTTTATTTTGTTTTAACTATTATTTGTATTGTAATCAATACTAATTGTTATTGTGTAATTTGAAAACATGTTTAATTTATAAGACTATATGTAAAAGTCAGAGAGGGTATCACACATCATATATTTGTTTGTAAAATATTTTGTAAGAAAAATTGTTAAAAAATCATAGGCCAAAAGAATGGAAACCAAACTCCATCAAAACAGAGAAATTAATCATTTAAATGCGAATAAACAAAAGGGGTTTAGACAAAATAAACTTGAGATCAAGCCATATAATTGCACATACCATTCAGAAAGATTTTAATAAATTATATTCAGAATTATAAATAAAAATGAAAATGATTAAACTCAGAAATTTGGACATGGGAGTCATATATTCCTGAATAATGTTTCAGGATACAACTAATTCAATTAACTACCAGAAAATAAGGGAATATGAACCTTTTAATACAATATAGGATTATTAATATTAAATATAACTGATAAAATGGCTGAATTTATATAATGACAGGAAGTAAATTTTGATGTTTTGACTCTTCTGAGTATACCAAACTGAAAATGAAATTACTATTTTTTGGACAGAAAACACTATAAAATGGCATTATTTAATCTGAAAATAAGCTGAATGAAATGAAAGATTAATTTAAATCACATCTAGTGAATAAAATTGACAAATAACCAAAGTTTAGGCATTCATATAGTGAAATAGTAAAGTATACACAGGATGTGAAAATATTTTTGAACAATGTTAAGGATAATATTATATGGGCTAAGAGTTTAATTGAAACTGAAGGAAACAGTTAGTTAATTATTGGTAGTTGAACGGTTAACATGACATACATTTAATAACGTGGTTGACCTAACCTATAATCGTCATACAAGCGAGTGTATAGTGAGTTATTGTGAAATCGCGAGTGACTTGTAAAATACTTCTGAAACTATCATATTATAACAGAAACGATCAAGTAACACTCCATAACACAGAACAATATAAATCTACTCCGAAAAACACCATAAAACACTAGAAAACTGTATAATACATTAAACCAAATTAGTGACGGAATCGGAGAAAGTGTTTGAACTAATAATTATACAGATACACTAAATACAACCCAGAATCACTACACCAGTCACTACACAACATATAACAAGAGATTTGCGGACACGAGAACAGAAATATTGCGTCAAAATACATTATTTGGAATGCAGCAGCAACGAGCAACATTTTCATCGACTTGACGGCAGCCATCTTTCTTTGACAATTCCAGTGCCTCCTCTTAGTTCAACAGCTGTTGGGTGAAAACAATTATTATATTTACAAATTATTATTCAATGTCTGTGTTTATTAATAACTATTAATTTGATTGTAACGTTATACTTTTTAAATATTAGCCCGATTTCTCTGACTTTGGTAATAACTGGCTGTTTAAAGAACCCTATATAATTTTTATAACATATACTTGTAACTTTTTTCGATATCCTGAGAATCGATACTAATCGATAAGAGTCAATATTGCTGTTACTTAATAAAACATTAATACTTTTCAATACTTAATAGTTCTTTATTTCTTCAATAATACTAATTACCAATAATATAATTCTATTTGATAATCTACAAGGACTTTACCACCCGTAAGTGAAGATAACCTAAAAAATAGAAAGGTAAACAAATATCGATTGGTTTACAGACAGTCTTATGAGTGGTGATAGATTATTTAAATTATACTAAAACTTTAATAAAAATTTTCAGAAGAGCATTACACTGTTTAAAACTTCACAGCCCTATATTAATTAATTGATCCTAATTAATTAATTAATAAAATTAAAATTTTTTTTATTATTTTTTTTTATAAACATAATTTTTTTTTTAATTTTCTTCAAAACAATAATTTTTGTTTTGAAACTTTCGGTGAAGCTGAGCATATATATTTCTTCATCAACTTTACGCTACTCGACCGGTCTTGCTACCATTGGGACTCGACCAGCGGGGAAACTTAAGGAAGTGTTTCAGGCCAGTAAGACGTCGAGAGCCACACCAATTACACACCAATTAAACATATTATATTGAACTTGATTACATCGGAGTCGCATACTCCACAATAGCAGTATATCATCAACACACAACATCATCTATATTTATTTTATTACAAATTGGCGCACAACTTTAGGGGCTTTAATTAGCGATTGGAAAGCCAATAATTTCTGCCCAATCACTAGTTGGAGCTAGGCAACAGCTACAAAGCCAGAGAATTTCAAGGGAAAATGCAACGACGTGCAACATCTAAGAAACGGGCGGCGGAGGCCGAGAAAGAAATAGAAGTTGACATGGACAACAAGGAGGCGACGCCAGTAGAGGCGGAAGAGGTATTACCACCGGTGTTGTCCAAACAAACCGAACAACCGGAGGTACCCACACAGACAGGGGTAGTCAATGTTCCAGAAAAGGAGAGACCGTCGCAAACAGAGGACATGACAAACCAAGAAATGTTCAGGCGGATGATGCAGGCAATGAATGAAAATAATAAGAACCTAGAGTCCAAGATGGAGGATAATAACAAGAAGATAGACGAAAACAGTAAGAAAATGGGGAGTGATAACCAGTCCTTGAAAGAAGAATTAAGTGGGATGAACAAGAACATGGAAGAATTGAAGGAAGACAACCAGTCCCTGGGTAAGAAGATTGATGAAACCAATAAGAAGATGGAAGAGAAGATGGAAGAAAACAGCAAGAAGATGGAAGAGAAGATGGAAAAAAACAGCAAGAAGATGGAAGAAGAGATGGGGAAGAAGTTAGAAGAATTGAAGGAAGACAACCAATTGTTCAAGGAAGAATTCAAGTTGACCAAAGAAGAATTGATTAATAAAATTGAAAATACTAATCAGAAAATCGATGAAACCAGGAAGAAGATAGAGAAGAACAACCGACAATTGAAGGAAGAGTTGAAATAAGATAACAGGAAGTTGGAAGAGAAGATGGGGGAGAAGCTGGAAGAATTGAGAGAGGACAATCAAATTTTAAGAGAAGAATTAAGAGAAGTCAATCAGGAGAATCTGGACAAACTGGACGAAAGAATGGAATTGTTGCGAGAAGAAATGAATAAGGAAATCAAGGTTAACAAAAAAGCGATGGATAAGAAGATGGAAGAAGAAAATATAATGGTCAATCGACAGATTCGAGAGATTGATGGAAAGTGCAACCAGACCGAAAAGGAGGTGAATGAGTTTAAAGAAGTGGTGAACATCAAGTTCACAAATATCGAAGAACATAGTCGTAGGAAGGTAGAAGAACAGAGGAAGGAAAATCAAGAAGAATTCGGAAAAGTACGCAACCAGGTCACAGAACGATGTAATGATATACAAGAGACCATGGCCAATATCACCGGTCAGGTGCGACAAAGCCGAGAGGAGATGGAAGCAATAAGAAACAGACCGACTCATTTCACCGGATTGCCTGTCAACGAAAGCCGAGAGTGGCTCAACTTCCGGCAATACAAACGCAAGCCGATGGAGTTCCTGGCTAGGGTAGAAGAATATTTGACCAAGCATAAAATTACTCAATGGAGCCATAGCAGGGAGATATTCGACGAGTCTTTCCGAGACATAACAGATAATTGGTGGATGGCCAACCGGAGTGAAATTTCCGACTACCAACAGTTCCGGAAAATGTTTAAGACAAAATACTGGTCTGAGACCACCCAGAACTTGATACGTGACAATATTTGTAATGGAAGATACAGGTCACAATTAGGTAGCAGTATGACGGCATATTTCTTGGGGAAGGTGTGTATGGCAAAACACCTTGAGCCAGCAATCCCAGAAGAATGTTTAGTGAATAAGATATCTTATCACTATGATGAGGACATTATCAGGGCCCGGAGAGGTAGTCAGATCAAGACGATCCAGGGAATGACCGAGTTATTGGAGGGATACGAGAACGAAGAGTATTATCGCCAGAGCAGGAAGAGAAATGAGAGACCAGAAGCAAGGCCGACTACTTACCCCAATAACGGCAATAACCATACAAATAACCGGAACCAGCCCAGTAATTACGACGGCCCTAACAACCAGCCGCGTAATAACCAGTTTAACGGAAATTTTAACGGCGTGAGAAATAACAACCCCTACCCAAATAATCGAAACCACTTTTATCAACAAAATAATAATGTTCCATACAGTCAGAGAAATCCATATCCCAACAATAATGGTGACAGACCTTACCCACCTAACCGAAATTACTATAATAATAATATTAGTAATAATAATAATAGCAATAGTAATAACCGAGTGTCGCGCCCTAGGGTAAATTTTATAAGAGCAGAAGATCGCGGATCCAGGAGATATTATCAACCGAGGAGGAGCA
The DNA here is from genome assembly GCA_034769895.1 of Magicicada septendecula. Lineage (NCBI taxonomy): Eukaryota > Metazoa > Arthropoda > Insecta > Hemiptera > Cicadidae > Magicicada > Magicicada septendecula. Next base: position 287,154,531 of record CM068373.1, on the reverse strand, counting down.
GCTTCCACGGCGCCGACCGAAGATGGAGGAGTGCGGAACGAGACGGCCCAAGATACGAACAGGAAAGACGAAGTACCAGCCTGGAAGATCTTGGCAGACAACCGAACAGGGCGTTAAACATTAACCAGGGTACAGAACGTCAGGAGACAAACCAGAGTTTCCCGAACGATGCCTCGGTCAATAATAACTCAAACAATGAACAAAATACTTTAAACGAGAGGAGGCAGTAATCAACAACGATGACCCGTTACTGCTTATACTTCCTGGGTTAGAAAAGGATGATTTGCAACAAGCAAACAATGATAAAAACTTCACTATTATCAGTAACCATTATTTGAAAGACATACGAACTGAACTTTTGGAAGAGAACGAGAAGAGTCTCAGCAACAGTAATAATGAGATAATTTATATAACAGCGGAGGTGGAAGGAGTTCCCGCTAAAATAATGATAGACACAGGAGCTAATATTTCAATAATAAACTCCAATGAGTTGGAGAGAATACAATGTACATGTGGAAAAACTTTGCCAATGTTACCAGTCAACAACATTGTGTTGGTAGGTGCAACTGGCCGCCAGAATAAAACCATTAGGAAACAAGTTTCCTTAAGTGTCGTTAGCCGTGATATAGCTTTAGACATGGAATTTTTAATCGCCACCGGATTACCATTTGACATCTTAGTCGGTTGCGATATTCTTCGTAGATATTCGGCGGTAATCGATCTCAATTTAAATAAAGTATCACTTTTCCCAGACGGAGTAACATGGACCGCAGATCTGGTAGGAAGCACAACTATACTTCCCAGCCCTATACATCAACAACTTCGTAAAATAAATGTTATTAGAAACAGCCCTCTTTCTAAACCCATAATATACAATCATGGAGGAGAGGATTTATGGTCAGTTAAGATCCAAGAAATACGGAATTTCCAGTGCGGAAGCGATAACAAGAAAATACCAACACATCTGGCTGATCGTCTAATCGCTATATATGAGAAATACAAGGCGGTGTTTTCTGATGAACCAGGGAAGGTAAAAAACTACCAGTGCCAACTTCGTTTTAAAGAAAACGTAGAGTTTAACCGGAGGTCATATCCAATAGCGCAATCGCTCAAAGAAGCCGTGAGAACAGAGATAAACAAGATGATAGAAAACGACATAATTGAGATTAGTCAATCACCTTACACTAGTCCAATTATTGCTGTTCCGAAGAAAGACGGACAAGTCCGGCTCTGTTTAGATGCACGTGAGTTGAATAAGACAATTGTGAATGACAGAACTTCTCCCGGTGAAATAGAAGAAATCTTAAAGCGTTTTCATGGTACTAACTTTATTAGCACCTGGGATACGGTCTGTGGTTATTGGCAGGTAGAGCTGCATCCACAAAGCCGCCAGTATGTAGCGTTCATTTTCGAAGGGCGCAATTACCAGTTCAAGAGACTGCCCTTCGGACTTGTCAATTCTGTCGCCATATTTGTGGCATGCATGGACCAGATTTTGGGACCAGAAGCGCTCCAATTTACCACCGTCTATGTTGACGATTTACTAATCACATCCGGAACCTGGGAGGAGCATTGTTACAGAGTGGAATTTGTACTAAACAAACTAGCGCAGAACAACATAACACTGAAGTTGGAGAAATCCAAATTCATAGCGCGCGAGGTACAATTCTTAGGCTTCAACCTAGACGACAGAGGTATTACCCCATCAGCAGAGAAAGTGGAGGCAATTCAGAGGTTCCCGCAACCAAGAAACAGGAAACAATTGCAATCTTTCCTCGGACTCTGTAACTATTACAGGAAGTTTCAGAGCCGATATTCCGAGTTGACCGCCAAGTTTCAACCACAGTTATCTGCAAAAAACAAATGGACTTGGGGTGAAGATCAAGATATTACTTTCCGATTGATAAAAGAGAAGTTTCTGGAGAGTGTGATACTTCGTCACCCAGATTTTAATAAACCGTTCTTTCTAAACTGTGACGCTAGCGATCTAAGCTTAGGAACGACATTATACCAGGAAGATGAGGAGGGACAACATCTGGTAATAAGCTTCGCTAGTCGCACACTGAACCAGTGCGAAAAGAACTACAGTGTGACAGAAAAGGAATTGTTGAGCGTGGTGTTCGCATGCAGCAAGTTCCGGACGTACATTCTCGGATATCAAGTCACGGTACGAACTGATCATAAATCCATCTCGTTCCTTCGTAGGTGCAAATTGAGTCACGGCCGATTGGCTAGGTGGGTACTCGCCCTACAAGAATATGACCTGAAATGGGAATACATTCCAGGAAAGAAGAACGTGGTAGCGGATGTGTTGTCACGTATAAATCTGGAAGATCAGACTTTCGAGGGAGAGAAGGAGAGCTTAGTAAAAATTTATAACATATTCACGACCAGAGCCGATTTACAAGCTTTGTTAATAAATATCCGAATCCATCAGCAGTCTGATCCTAAGCTGAAAAACATTGTGAGTCGTTTGGAAGCCAATGATGAAACCATTTCTAAATATTACCACCTTAACAAGGGAATTTTATTCATAAAAACCGCTTTGGACGATGAGACATGGAAGGTGATAATCCCACACCAAATCGAAAAGGAGGTCATCATCGATTACCATGTCAGGTATGGTCACATGGGAGCGTTAAAAGTGATACAAGCTCTAGAGGAAAATTGTAAGATCAAGAATATCAACCGCAAGGTGAGAACATACATCAAGTCCTGTAAGATCTGCCAATGTGCAAAAGTAAACAATGAAAAGACAGAGGGTATCATGATACCAATAACTTCCAACACAAAACTGGAAAAAGTGTTTTTGGATATATGCGGGCCATTTCCCCGTAGCGGTGGTCGGCACAGATATAAATACTTGGTAATCATAATGGATCACTACACCAAGTATATAAAGCTATATCCGGTTAATCGGGCAACGACAGCAAAGGTTTTGGCGGTGATTATTGATTTGTATATCCCAGAGATCGGTAGACCATTTTCTATTATTACCGACCATGGTACACAGTTTAAGGGGAGGAGATGGCGAGACACTTTATTAGCACTTGGGGTCAAAACATATAAGACATCAGTCTACCACCCAAGTAGCAATCCGGCTGAGAGAGTACTAAGAGAAGTGGGTAGGATATTGCGCACGTACTGTCACAACCAACAGAAAAAGTGGCAAGAGTACCTAGCAGCGACAGAAACATTCCTAACTTACGCCCACCATCCAGCTATAGGAATTCCACCGTACTCAGCCATGTATGAGAAGCCGACTCCCCGAGACATTGAACAAATCATTGAATTTCCAACGAACAACAATAGGAAATTCAACCAGTTGAAGTTTTACAATAAGGTAGCAGAAGATCAGGAAAAACGGCAAGCCAAATACCAGAAGGCAATAGGGCGAATTGTAACATATAAAGAGGGTGAAAAAGTCCTCCTAAAAAATAGAGAGCTGCCTAGCACCTTAGAAGGCATAACCAAAAAACTACTATTATTATACACTGGACCATATGTTGTGGTAAATGATAAGCATAACAATACATATGAGTTGAGGGAAATCGTTTCAGGAAAAATCAATGGAGTGTACAATCAAGCTTCTATGAAGAAATATTATGAAGAATGAGTTGTGAGATTTAGAATTTTTATTATAAAAATTCGAAAATAATGTAAGTACATCTTACAACCTAATATTTTGAAAAGAACATTTTGGAGAATAAAAAGAAAAAGAATTTTTAATTTAATATTTTAAAAATTCAGAAATAATGTAAGTACATCTTACAACCTAATATTTTGAGAAGAACATTTTGGAGAATTATAAAAAGAAGGAATTTAGAATTTTTATTATAAAAATTTAAAAATAATGTAAGTACATCTTACAACCTAATATTTTGAAAAGAACATTCTGGAGAATTATAAGAAGAAGGAATTTAGAATTTTTAATTTTAAAAAATTTTAAAATAATGTAAGTACATCTTACAACCTAATAATTTTGGAACAAACTTTATGGAAGAAAGAAAAAGAAAGACTTTTGAATTGAAATATAATTATAAAAATTTAAAATTGAGTAAGTACTTCTTACTACAACCTGATAATTTAGAAAAAACATTTTTGAAGAATTAAGAAGAAAGGAATTTTGAAGTTAATATACAAAAAATTTAAAAATGAAGTAAGACCAACTTACTATAACTAAGTTTATGAGAAAACTTTATGGTAAATAATTAAGAAGAATTTGAATTTGGAGAAATACCAAAACATTCAGAAATAATAGTAAAATCACAATACTATAAACAATTCTGAATGAAACAATTCTGGGAATAAATGAATTAAACAGAATTTGAATGTTGATAGAACGTCAGTACTTTGAAACAAGATAAGATCAACATATTACAAGGATTTATGAGAAATATTTTTCAATTAATTAAAAAGAATAGTTTGAATTTTACATTAAAACTAACCAAGTTCCAAAAAATAATTATGTGTCAATTATGATTGAATTGAGAAGAAAATAAAGTGGTTAATTCAGAAAAGAGAATTAACGTTAATCCAGAATAAATGCTAGATATTCACAATAGCATTTGAAGGAGTAGAGAAGAATAATAAAAAAGAGTGTAATATGCCAGAGAAAAAAAAAAAAAAAAATTTGGAAGCAAAGAGACTAATTACCTATGAAACGATAATGAAAACAGTTAATTAAGAGCGAAGAAGAACAACTCATACCAAACAGATGGAGAAGATGATTTTGAACAAATGATAATAATAAGACCTATATGAAATACAAAGAGAAGAAATACCACATGAAATATAGTATAAATGAATTAATGTTAATGAATGCGAAGGCGGATTAATAACTTTCTATGAGAAAGGAAAGAACCAAAATGTTTAAATAAAATGATCAATATAACAACCTGTATATCTATTGTAAAGATACAATGTTAAAAAATTAAATATAATATATTAAGACCATTCAAATAATGAATACGAAAGACTATTTATAAAGACCATGCTAATACTATGAATAACCAGAAGAAAGTATAAAGAGAATTCAGATGAAGAAGAAAGAGAGTTACACTGTAAACAGTAACCAGAATTATTAAAAGAAAGGTTTTCAACCATAATTAAATTAAATATATCAGACAAGTTAAGAGTTTTGGAAAAAAATATATATGTAATGAGTATAATAAAGATTATGAAGATTTATTAAGATAGAAAATGTGAGATAATCTGAGAGACTACGAAGTGGAGAATCCAAAGATATTTTTATTAGTCGAAAATGAGACTACTTTTTATTTATTTATTCGATGACTGACTGAAGATAATTCCAGCAGCATTATGTTTTTTGAGCAGGGATGGATATGCCCCTGTACTCAATTTATAGAAGTGGTGTATGGCCAGCAGAGAAGTAGCGTACAGTGCCCCTCTGATCTGCCCCAGCCCACGTGATAGGGAATGTTAGGGAATTAATATCCCAAAGATACAACACGAAGTTGATATAGAAAGAAAATGTATTACAATTATAATATATCTCAGAAGACACTAACTATCCGAAAAGGATCAGTAGTAAAACAAATAATTATATATATAAAATTAATTAAACTCTAATTATAAAAAAGTCGATATAAAATGGAGAAGAAAATGAATTATAAGAAATGATGAAATTATCATAAGAAATTATTTCATCCATAAACATGTCTGAAATAATTACTTCTGGAGGAGAGCAATCTGTAGCGTGACAGATGTATGCATAATATTGAATGGCAATTGATCATTAGAATAATGAAGTTATAATATTTAAATTTGGAAGAAAGCATTAAGTTTAAGATAAATAAATTAATTCATAGCAACTGTGGAAAGAAATCATTATTATAAAGAAAATACAAGTACAAATAAAAGGAGTTACTAGTGATGAGTCATCCAAGACCAGTCTCATAACCAAAGGTTTTCAAGGTATAACCCAGGAAGGTAAAATAGTAAATAACAAAGCAGTACTGAATATGACCAAACCCACAACGAGGGAGAATAAATAGAATAGAAACCCTAAAATAAGCCAAGATCAACCAATACAGGTGGTGTATTTCTGAAATAAAGAAGAAGATGGAGAAGATCCCAAGAAACCTGATGGCAACAAGAAGAAGATGGAGAAGATACCAGTCCCAGAAGGCAGGAGAAAAGAAGACTGAAGAAAGAAGAAGAGGGCAGCATCCTGAAGAAGATGTCATGCTCTTATAAAAGACACCCAAATCCCTATATCCCCAAAATAAATATCTAAAAATAAAAGTATAACAAAATAAAAACCACATGTATATAAATTTAAGAGAGAGGAGTGAACAAAGTAAAAGTTTCCTGTGAACTAAGATGAAACAATAATATAGTACCCATGGAACAAATCTCCATTGAAAAACGCTAACCAATTTATTATGTTGATAAGACTATACGACCATTTAGCATTAACATAATATATAAGTGAAAGTGAACCAGTGATAGTTTTGGGTATTATAAAAAATGAACCTTGTGTTTCATTCTTGGCAATCACAAACATTGGATGCAATGAAATATGCATTTTTCAATGACTTAAAATGTGTACGGTGACAATATGTTGTTCATAAGACATGAATCTGTTTAAAATAACATTTTTGTTTTACATGAAAAAAGAAAAACAGATGTCATAGTGCTTTTTGAACGGTTAATACTATTTATTTGTTAATGACAGGGTGCAATTACCCAAAGACAATGTATAAAAGACTGTATAAAAACTGTAGAATCCTACTTATAATAATAGTTAGAAATAAGAATATAAATATAAGGTTTTAATGTATATAGTACAAGAATGTTTAAAAATGTTTTAGATATAAGGCCATTTGTTTGGGTCTGAAACAACTAACATCAGAACTATAAAAATAGTTACCACTTGTAAATAGTAGAGAGTAATTAAGATGTTAGTTAGTACAAAACCTTTGTTGTAAACCATATTTCCATGTTGGAAATGGGAATTTTGTTGCAAAATGTCTGACTTGAAGACAACCATTTATTTAAAAAAAAAAATATTCTTTATTTTGTTTTAACTATTATTTGTATTGTAATCAATACTAATTGTTATTGTGTAATTTGAAAACATGTTTAATTTATAAGACTATATGTAAAAGTCAGAGAGGGTATCACACATCATATATTTGTTTGTAAAATATTTTGTAAGAAAAATTGTTAAAAAATCATAGGCCAAAAGAATGGAAACCAAACTCCATCAAAACAGAGAAATTAATCATTTAAATGCGAATAAACAAAAGGGGTTTAGACAAAATAAACTTGAGATCAAGCCATATAATTGCACATACCATTCAGAAAGATTTTAATAAATTATATTCAGAATTATAAATAAAAATGAAAATGATTAAACTCAGAAATTTGGACATGGGAGTCATATATTCCTGAATAATGTTTCAGGATACAACTAATTCAATTAACTACCAGAAAATAAGGGAATATGAACCTTTTAATACAATATAGGATTATTAATATTAAATATAACTGATAAAATGACTGAATTTATATAATGACAGGAAGTAAATTTTGATGTTTTGACTCTTCTGAGTATACCAAACTGAAAATGAAATTACTATTTTTTGGACAGAAAACACTATAAAATGGCATTATTTAATCTGAAAATAAGCTGAATGAAATGAAAGATTAATTTAAATCACATCTAGTGAATAAAATTGACAAATAACCAAAGTTTAGGCATTCATATAGTGAAATAGTAAAGTATACACAGGATGTGAAAATATTTTTGAACAATGTTAAGGATAATATTATATGGGCTAAGAGTTTAATTGAAACTGAAGGAAACAGTTAGTTAATTATTGGTAGTTGAACGGTTAACATGACATACATTTAATAACGTGGATAACCTAACCTATAATCGTCATACAAGCGAGTGTATAGTGAGTTATTGTGAAATCGCGAGTGACTTGTAAAATACTTCTGAAACTATCATATTATAACAGAAACGATCAAGTAACACTCCATAACACAGAACAATATAAATCTACTCCGAAAAACACCATAAAACACTAGAAAACTGTATAATACATTAAACCAAATTAGTGACGGAATCGGAGAAAGTGTTTGAACTAATAATTATACAGATACACTAAATACAACCCAGAATCACTACACCAGTCACTACACAACATATAACAAGAGATTTGCGGACACGAGAACAGAAATATTGCGTCAAAATACATTATTTGGAATGCAGCAGCAACGAGCAACATTTTCATCGACTTGACGGCAGCCATCTTTCTTTGACAATTCCAGTGCCTCCTCTTAGTTCAACAGCTGTTGGGTGAAAACAATTATTATATTTACAAATTATTATTCAATGTCTGTGTTTATTAATAACTATTAATTTGATTGTAACGTTATACTTTTTAAATATTAGCCCAATTTCTCTGACTTTGGTAATAACTGGCTGTTTAAAGAACCCTATATAATTTTTATAACATATACTTGTAACTTTTTTCGATATCCTGAGAATCGATACTAATCGATAAGAGTCAATATTGCTGTTACTTAATAAAACATTAATACTTTTCAATACTTAATAGTTCTTTATTTCTTCAATAATACTAATTACCAATAATATAATTCTATTTGATAATCTACAAGGACTTTACCACCCGTAAGTGAAGATAACCTAAAAAATAGAAAGGTAAACAAATATCGATTGGTTTACAGACAGTCTTATGAGTGGTGATAGATTATTTAAATTATACTAAAACTTTAATAAAAATTTTCAGAAGAGCATTACACTGTTTAAAACTTCACAGCCCTATATTAATTAATTGATCCTAATTAATTAATTAATAAAATTAAAAATTTTTTTTATTATTTTTTTTTATAAACATAATTTTTTTTTTTAATTTTCTTCAAAACAATAATTTTTGTTTTGAAACTTTCGGTGAAGCTGAGCATATATATTTCTTCATCAACTTTACGCTACTCGACCGGTCTTGCTACCATTGGGACTCGACCAGCGGGGAAACTTAAGGAAGTGTTTCAGGCCAGTAAGACGTCGAGAGCCACACCAATTACACACCAATTAAACATATTATATTGAACTTGATTACATCGGAGTCGCATACTCCACAATAGCAGTATATCATCAACACACAACATCATCTATATTTATTTTAATTTATTTTATTACAATATATATATATATATATATTAATAGTTTTGTTAACATTTAGTGTTTGTGAAGGAGTTGTAGGATTGTCAAGATTGATCAATCTGATTCGATCACATGGTAATGATCAATTATTATCAATATCTTTAAAAACATGTTAAAATTAATTTTATTTTCATTATTTTTAATCCGTTTATTATTTAACATATGATTATTAAGAAATATATTAATTCTTTTAATACTACTTATCATCTTATTCTTCAGAAAAGATTTATTTATACTAAGATATAATATATATATATATAGATAATATTTCATATGGATTAATTATTCTTACAATTTGAATTACCTTCTTAATAATTAATTCTAGCCCTTTATATAAATATAATAATATGAATTTTGTAATAAAATAAATAAGATTGATGTGTGAATCTGTAAGTTGTAAGGTGTTTAATTGGTGTGTAATTGGTGTGGCTCTCGACGTCTTACTGGCCTGAAACACTTCCTTAAGTTTCCCAGCTGGTCGAGTCCCAATGGTAGCAAGACCGGTCGAGTAGCGTAAAGTTGATGAAGAAATAGATATGCTCAGCTTCACCGAAAGTTTCAAAACAAAAATTATTGTTTTGAAGAAAATTAAAAAAAAATTATGTTTATAAAAAAAAATAATAAAAAAAATTTTAATTTTATTAATTAATTAATTAGGATCAATTAATTAATATAGGGCTGTGAAGTTTTAAACAGTGTAATGCTCTTCTGAAAATTTTTATTAAAGTTGTAGTATAATTTAAATAATCTATCACCACTCATAAGACTGTCTGTAAACCAATCGATATTTGTTTACCTTTCTATTTTTTTAGGTTATCTTCACTTACGGGTGGTAAAGTCCTTGTAGATTATCAATTAGAATTATATTATTGGTAATTAGTATTATTGAAGAAATAAAGAACTATTAAGTATTGAAAAGTATTAATGTTTTATTAAGTAACAGCAATATTGACTCTTATCGATTAGTATCGATTCTCAGGATATCGAAAAAAGTTACAAGTATATGTTATAAAAATTATATAGGGTTCTTTAAACAGCCAGTTATTACCAAAGTCAGAGAAATCGGGCTTATATTTAAAAAGTATAACGTTACAATCAAATTAATAGTTATTAATAAACACAGACATTGAATAATAAATTGTAAATATAATAATTGTTTTCACCAAACAGCTGTTCTGAACCAAGAAGAGGCACTGGGATGGTCAAAGCAAATGGCCGCCGTCAAGTTGATCAAAATGTGACTCGTCCCTGCTGCGTTCCAAATAATGTATTTTGACGCAATATTTCTGTTCTCGTGTCCGCAAATCTCTTGTTATATGTTGTGTAGTGACTGGTGTAGTGATTCTGGGTTGTATTTAGTGTATCTGTATAATTATTAGTTCAAACACTTTCTCCGATTCCGTCACTAATTTGGTTTAATGTATTATACAGTTTTCTAGTGTTTTATGGTGTTTTTCGGAGTAGATTTATATTGTTCTGTGTTATGGAGTGTTACTTGACCGTTTCTGTTATAATATGATAGTTTCAGAAGTATTTTACAAGTCACTCGCGATTTCACAATAACTCACTATACACTCGCTTTGTATGACGATTATAGGTTAGGTTATTCACGTTATCAAAGGTATGTCATGTTAACCGTTCAACTACCAATAATTAACTAACTGTTTCCTCCAGTTTCAATTAAACTCTTAGCCCATATAATATTATCCTTAACATTGTTCAAATATTTTTCACATCCTGTATGCACTTTTACATTTTCACTATATGAATGCCTATACTTTGGTTATTTGTCAATTTTATTCACTAGATTTGATTTAAATTAATCTTTCAGTTCATTCTGGTTATTTTCAGATTAAATAATGCCATTTTATAGTGTTTTCTGTCCAAAAAAAATAGTAATTTTACTTTCAGTTTGGGTATACTCTGAAGAGTCCAAAACATCAAAATTTACTTCCTGTCATTATATAAATTCAGCCATTTTATCAGTTATATTTAATATTAATAATCCTATATTGTATTAAAAGGTTCCTATTCCCTTATTTTCTGGTAATTAATTGAATTAGTTGTATTCTGAAACATTATTCTGAAATATATGACTCCCATGTCTAAATTTCTGAGTTTAGTCATTTTCGTTTTTATTCATAATTCTGAATATAATTTATTAAAATCTCTCTAAATGGTATGTGCAATTATATGGCATGATCTCAAGTTTATTTTGTCTAAACCCCTTTTGTTTATTTGCATTTAAATGATTAATTTCTCTGTTTTGATGAAGTTTGGTTTCCATTCTTTTGGCCTATGATTTTTTAACAATTTTTCTTACAAAATAATTTACAAACAATATATGATGTGTGATACCCTCTCTGACTTTTACAAATAGTATTATAAATTAAACATGCTTTCAAATTACACAAAAACAACTAGTATTGGCCACAATACAAACAATAGTCAAACAGAATAATGAATATTTTTTTTAAATAAATGGTTGTCTTCAAATCAGACATTTTGCAACAAAATTCCCATTTCCAACATGGAAATATGGTTTACAACAAAGGTTTTTTACTAACTAACATCTTAATTACTCTCTACTATTTACAAGTGGTAACTATTTTTATAGTTCTGATGTTACTTGTATCAGACCCAAACAAATGGCCTTATATCTAAAACATTTTTAAACATTCTTGTACTATATACATAAAAACCTTATATTTATATTCTTATTTCTAACTATTATTATAAGTAGGATTCTACAGTTTTTATACAGTCTTTTATACATTGTCTTTGGGTAATTGTACCCTGTCATTAACAAATAAATAGTATGAATTGTTCAAAAAGTATAATGACATCTGTTTTTCTTTTTTCATGTAAAACAAAATGTTATTTTAAACAGATTCATGTCTTATGAACAACATATTGTCACAGTACATATTTTAAGTCATTGAAAAATGCATATTTCATTGCATCCAATGTTTGTGATTGCCAAGAATGAAACACAAGGTTCATTTTTTATAATACCCAAAACTATCACTGGTTCACTTTCACTTATATATTATGTTAATGCTAAATGGTCGTATAGTCTTATCAACATAATAAATTGGTTAGCGTTTTTTCAATGGAGATTTGTTCCATGGGTACTATATTATTGTTTCATCTTAGTTCACAGGAAACTTTTACTTTATACACTCCTCTCTCTTAAATTTGTATACATGTGGTTTTTATTTCGTTATACTTTTATTTTTAGATATTTATTTTGGGGATATAGGGATTTGGGTGTCTTTTATAAGAGCATGACATCTTCTTCAGGATGCTGCCCTCTTCTTCTTTCTTCAGTCTTCTTTTCTCCTGCCTTCTGGGCCTGGTATCTTCTCCATCTTCTTCTTGATGCCATCAGGTTTCTTGGGATCTTCTCCATCTTCTTCTTTATTACAGAAATACACAACCTGTATTGGTTGATCTTGGCTTATTTTAGGGTTTCTATTCTATTTATTCTCCCTCGTTGTGGGTTTGGTCATATTGTGTACTGCTTTGTTATTTACTATTTTACCTTCCTGGGTTACACCTTGAAAACCTTTGGTTATGAGACTGGTCTTGGATGACTCATCACTAGTAACTCCTTTTATTTGTACTTGTATTCTCTTTATAATAATGATTTCTTTCCACAGTTGCTATGAATTAATCTATTTATATTAAACTTAATGCTTTCTTCCAAATTTAAATATTATAACTTTATTATTCTAATGATCAATTGCCATTCAATATTATGCTTACATCTGTCACGCTACAGATTGCTCCCCTCCAGAAGTAATTATTTCAGACATGTTTATGGATGAAATAATTTCTTATGATAATTTCATCATTTCTTATAATTCATTTTCTTCTCCATTTTTATATCGACTTTTTTATATTAGAGTTTTATTAATTTTATATATATGGTTACTTGTCTTACTACTGATCCTTTTCGGATAGTTAGTGTCTTCTGAGATATATTATAATTGTAATACATTTTCTTCCTATATCAACTTCGTGTTGTTTCCTTGGGATATTTATTCCCTAACATTCCCTATCACGTGGGCTGGGGCAGATCAGAGGGGCACTGTACGCTACTTCTCTGCTGGCCATACACCACTTCTATAAATTGAGTACAGGGGCATATCCATCCCTGCTCAAAAACATAATGCTGCTGGAATTATCTTCAGTCAGTCATCGAATAAATAAATAAAAAGTAGTCTCATTTTCGACTAATAAAAATATCTTTGGATTCTCCACTTCGTAGTCTCTCAGATTATCTCACATTTTCTATCTTAATAAATCTTCATAATCATTATTATACTCATTACATATATATTTTTTCAAAACTCTTAACTTGTCTGATATATTTTATTTTTATTATGGTTGAAAACCTTTCTTTTAATAATTCTGGTTACTGTTTACAGTGTAACTCTCTTTCTTCTCCATCTGAATTCTCTTTATACTTTCTTCTGGTTACTCATAGTATTAGCATGGTCTTTATAAATAGTCTTTCGTATTCATTATTTGAATGGTCTTAATATGTTATATTTAATTTTTTTAACATTGTATCTTTACATTAGATATACAGGTTGTTATATTGATCATTTTATTTAAACATTTTGGTTCTTTCCTTTCTCTTAGAAAGTTATTAATCCGTCTTCGCATTCATTAGCATTAATTCATTTATATTATATTTCATGTGGTATTTCTTCTCTTTGCATTTCATATAGGTCTTATTATTATCATTTGTTCAAAATCATCTTCTCCATCTGTTTGGTATGAGTTGTTCTTCTTCGCTCTTAATTAACTGTTTTCATTATCGTTTCATAGGTAATTAGTCTCTTTGCTTCAAAATTTTTTTTTTTCCTTCTCTGGCATATTACACTCTTTTTTGTTAGTCTTCTCTACTCCTTCAAATGCTATTGTGAATGTCTAGCATTTATTCTGGATTAACGTTAATTCTCTTTTCTGAATTAATCACTTTATTTTCTTCTCAATTCAATCATAATTGACACATAATTATTTTTTGGAACTTGGTTAGTTTTAATGTAAAATTCAAACTATTCCTTTTATTTAATTGAAAAATATTTCTCATAAATCCTTGTAATATGTTGATCTTATCTTGTTTCAAAGTACTGACGTTCTATCAACATTCAAATTCTGTTTAATTCATTTATTCCCAGAATTGTTTCATTCAGAATTGTTTATAGTATTGTGATTTTACTATTATTTCTGAATGTTTTGGTATTTCTCCAAATTCAAATTCTTCTTAATTATTTACCATAAAGTTTTCTCATAAACTTAGTTTTAGTAAGTTGGTCTTACTTCATTTTTAAATTTTTTGTATATTAACTTCAAAATTCCTTTCTTCTTAATTCTTCAAAAATGTTTTTCTCATAATTCAGTGGTAGTAAGCTGTACTTACTCAGTTTTAAATTTTCATAATTATATTTCAATTCAAAAGTCTTTCTTTTTCTTTCTTCCATAAAGTTTGTTCCAAAATTATTAGGTTGTAGTAAGATGTACTTACATTACTTTAAAAATTTTTTTTAAATTATTAAAAATTCTTTTTCTTTTAATTCTCCAGAATGTTCTTTTCAAAATATTAGGTTGTAAGATGTACTTACATTATTTTAGGATTTTTTCAAAATAAAATATATATAAACTCAAAATTCTAAAACTCACAACTCATTCTTCATAATATTTCTTCATAGAAGCTTGATTGTACACTCCTTTGATTTTTCCTGAAACGATTTCCTTCAACTCATATGTATTGTTCTGTTTATCATTTACCACAGCATATGGTCCGGTGTAAAGTAATAGTAGTTTTTTGGTTATGCCTTCTAAGGTGCTAGGCAGCTCTCTATTTTTTAGGAGGACTTTCTCACCCTCTTTATATGTTACAATTCGCCCTATTGCCTTCTGGTATTTGGCTTGCCGTTGTTCCTGATCTTCTGCTACCTTATTGTAAAACATCAACTGGTTGAATTTCCTATCGTTGTTCGTTGGAAATTCAATGATTTGTTCAATGTCTCGGGGAGTCGGTTTCTCATACATGGCTGAGTACGGTGGAATTCCTATAGCTGGATGGTGGGCGTAATTTAGGAATGTTTCTGTCGCTGCTAGGTACTCTTGCCACTTTTTCTGTTGGTTGTGACAGTACGTGCGCAATATCCTACCCACTTCTCTTAGTACTCTCTCAGCCGGATTGCTACTTGGATGGTAGACTGATGTCTTATATGTTTTGACCCCAAGTGCTAATAAAGTGTCTCGCCATCTCCTCCCCTTAAACTGTGTACCATGGTCGGTAATAATAGAAAATGGTCTACCGATCTCTGGGATATACAAATCAATAATCACCGCCAAAACCTTTGCTGTCGTTGCCCGATTAACCGGATATAGCTTTATATACTTGGTGTAGTGATCCATTATGATTACCAAGTATTTATATCTGTGCCGACCACCGCTACGGGGAAATGGCCCGCATATATCCAAAAACACTTTTTCCAGTTTTGTGTTGGAAGTTATTGGTATCATGATACCCTCTGTCTTTTCATTGTTTACTTTTGCACATTGGCAGATCTTACAGGACTTGATGTATGTTCTCACCTTGCGGTTGATATTCTTGATCTTACAATTTTCCTCTAGAGCTTGTATCACTTTTAACGCTCCCATGTGACCATACCTGACATGGTAATCGATGATGACCTCCTTTTCGATTTGGTGTGGGATTATCACCTTCCATGTCTCATCGTCCAATGCGGTTTTTATGAATAAAATTCCCTTGTTAAGGTGGTAGTATTTAGAAATGGTTTCATCATTGGCTTCCAAACGACTCACAATGTTTTTCAGCTTAGGATCAGACTGCTGATGGATTCGGATATTTATTAACAAAGCTTGTAAATCGGCTCTGGTCGTGAATATGTTATAAATTTTTACTAAGCTCTCCTTGTCTCCCTTGAGAGTCTGATCTTCCAGATTTATACGTGACAACACATCTGCTACCACGTTCTTCTTTCCTGGAATGTATTCCCATTTCAGGTCATATTCTTGTAGGGCGAGTACCCACCTAGCCAATCGGCCGTGACTCAATTTGCACCTACGAAGGAACGAGATGGATTTATGATCAGTTCGTACCGTGACTTGATATCCGAGAATGTACGTCCGGAACTTGCTGCACGCGAACACCACGCTCAACAATTCCTTTTCTGTCACACTGTAGTTCTTTTCGCACTGGTTCAATGTGCGACTAGCGAAGCTTATTACCAGATGTTGTCCCTCCTCATCTTCCTGGTATAATGTCGTTCCTAAGCTTAGATCGCTAGCGTCACAGTTTAGAAAGAACGGTTTCTTAAAATCTGGGTGACGAAGTATCACACTCTCCAGAAACTTCTCTTTTATTAATCGGAAAGTAATATCTTGATCTTCACCCCAAGTCCATTTGTTTTTGGCAGATAACTGTGGTTGAAACTTGGCGGTCAACTCGGAATATCGGCTCTGAAACTTCCTGTAATAGTTACAGAGTCCGAGGAAAGATTGCAATTGTTTCCTGTTTCTTGGTTGCGGGAACCTCTGAATTGCCTCCACTTTTTCTGCTGATGGGGTAATACCTCTGTCGTCTAGGTTGAAGCCTAAGAATTGTACCTCGCGCGCTATGAACTTGGATTTCTCCAACTTCAGTGTTATGTTGTTCTGCGCTAGTTTGTTTAGTACAAATTCCACTCTGTAACAGTGCTCTTCCCAGGTTCCGGATGTAATTAGTAAATCGTCAACATAGACGGTGGTAAATTGGAGCGCTTCTGGTCCCAAAATCTGGTCCATGCATGCCACAAATATGGCGACAGAATTGACAAGTCCGAAGGGCAGTCTCTTGAACTGGTAATTGCGCCCTTCGAAAATGAACGCTACATACTGGCGGCTTTGTGGATGCAGCTCTACCTGCCAATAACCACAGACCGTATCCCAGGTGCTAATAAAGTTAGTACCATGAAAACGCTTTAAGATTTCTTCTATTTCACCGGGAGAAGTTCTGTCATTCACAATTGTCTTATTCAACTCACGTGCATCTAAACAGAGCCGGACTTGTCCGTCTTTCTTCGGAACAGCAATAATTGGACTAGTGTAAGGTGATTGACTAATCTCAATTATGTCGTTTTCTATCATCTTGTTTATCTCTGTTCTCACGGCTTCTTTGAGCGATTGCGCTATTGGATATGACCTCCGGTTAAACTCTACGTTTTCTTTAAAACGAAGTTGGCACTGGTAGTTTTTTACCTTCCCTGGTTCATCAGAAAACACCGCCTTGTATTTCTCATATATAGCGATTAGACGATCAGCCAGATGTGTTGGTATTTTCTCGTTATCGTTTCCGCACTGGAAATTCCGTATTTCTTGGATCTTAACTGACCATAAATCCTCTCCTCCATGATTGTATATTATGGGTTTAGAAAGAGGGCTGTTTCTAATAACATTTATTTTACGAAGTTGTTGATGTATAGGGCTGGGAAGTATAGTTGTGCTTCCTACCAGATCTGCGGTCCATGTTACTCCGTCTGGGAAAAGTGATACTTTATTTAAATTAAGATCGATTACTGCCGAATATCTACGAAGAATATCGCAACCGACTAAGATGTCAAATGGTAATCCGGTGGCGATTAAAAATTCCATGTCTAAAGCTATATCACGGCTAACGACACTTAAGGAAACTTGCTTCCTAATGGTTTTATTCTGGCGGCCAGTTGCACCTACCAACACAATGTTGTTGACTGGTAACATTGGCAAAGTTTTTCCACATGTACATTGTATTCTCTCCAACTCATTGGAGTTTATTATTGAAATATTAGCTCCTGTGTCTATCATTATTTTAGCGGGAACTCCTTCCACCTCCGCTGTTATATAAATTATCTCATTATTACTGTTGCTGAGACTCTTCTCGTTCTCTTCCAAAAGTTCAGTTCGTATGTCTTTCAAATAATGGTTACTGATAATAGTGATGTTTTTATCATTGTTTGCTTGTTGCAAATCATCCTTTTCTAACCCAGGAAGTATAAGCAGTAACGGGTCATCGTTGTTGATTACTGCCTCCTCTCGTTTAAAGTATTTTGTTCATTGTTTGAGTTATTATTGACCGAGGCATCGTTCGGGAAACTCTGGTTTGTCTCCTGACGTTCTGTACCCTGGTTAATGTTTAACGCCCTGTTCGGTTGTCTGCCAAGATCTTCCAGGCTGGTACTTCGTCTTTCCTGTTCGTATCTTGGGCCTTCTCGTTCCGCACTCCTCCATCTTCGGTCGGCGCCGTGGAAGCTGCTCCTCCTCGGTTGATAGTATCTCCTGGGTCCGCGATCTTCTGCTCTTATAAAATTTACCCTAGGGCGCGACACTCGGTTATTACTATTGCTATTATTATTATTACTAATATTATTATTATAGTAATTTCGGTTAGGTGGGTAAGGTCTGTCACCATTATTGTTGGGATATGGATTTCTCTGACTGTATGGAACATTATTATTTTGTTCATAAAAGTGGTTTCGATTATTTGGGTAGGGGTTGTTATTTCTCACGCCGTTAAAATTTCCGTTAAACTGGTTATTACGCGGCTGGTTGTTAGGGCCGTCGTAATTACTGGGCTGGTTCCGGTTATTTGTATGGTTATTGCCGTTATTGGGGTAAGTAGTCGGCCTTGCTTCTGGTCTCTCATTTCTCTTCCTGCTCTGCCGATAATACTCTTCATTCTCGTATCCCTCCAATAACTCAGTCATTCCCTGGATCGTCTTGATCTGACTACCTCTCCGGGCCCTGATAATGTCCTCATCATAGTGATAAGATATCTTATTCACTAAACATTCTTCTGGGATTGCTGGCTCAAGGTGCTTTGCCATACACACCTTCCCCAAGAAATATGCCGTCATACTGCTACCTAATTGTGACCTGTATCTTCCGTTACAAATATTGTCACGTATCAAGTTCTGGGTGGTCTCAGACCAGTATTTTGTCTTAAACATTTTCCGGAACTGTTGGTAGTCGGAAATTTCACTCCGGTTGGCCATCCACCAATTATCTGTTATGTCTCGGAAAGACTCGTCGAATATCTCCCTGCTATGGCTCCATTGGGTAATTTTATGCTTGGTTAAATATTCTTCTACCCTAGCCAGGAACTCCATCGGCTTGCGTTTGTATTGCCGGAAGTTGAGCCACTCTCGGCTTTCGTTAACAGGCAATCCGGTGAAATGAGTCGGTCTGTTCCTTATTGCTTCCATCTCCTCTCGGCTTTGTCGCACCTGACCGGTGATATTGGCCATGGTCTCTTGTATATCATTACATCGTTCTGTGACCTGGTTGCGTACTTTTCCGAATTCTTCTTGATTTTCCTTCCTCTGTTCTTCTACCTTCCTACGACTATGTTCTTCAATATTTGTGAACTTGATGTTCACCACTTCTTTAAACTCATGCACCTCCTTTTCGGTCTGGTTGCACTTTCCATCAATCTCTCGAATCTGTCGATTGACCATTATATTTTCTTCTTCCATCTTCTTATTCATCGCTTTTTTGTTAACAGTGATTTCTTTATTCAGTTCTTCTCGCAACAATTCCATTCTTTCATCCAGTTTATCCAAATTCTCCTGATTTACCTCCCTTAACTCTTCTCTTAGGATTTGATTGTCTTCTCTCAATTCTTCCAATTTCTCCCCCATCTTCTCTTCCAACTTCCTGTTATCTTCTTTCAACTCTTCCTTCAATTGCCGGTTGTTCTTCTCTATCTTCTTTCTGGTTTCATCGATTTTCTGATTGGTGTTCTCAATTTTATTAATCAATTCTTCTTTAGTTGACTTGAATTCTTCCTTGAACGCTTGGTTGTCTTCCTTCAAATCTTCTATGTTCTTGTTCATCCCAGTCAACTCTTCTTTTGTGGATTGATTATCCTTCTTCAATTCTTCTAACTTTCCTCCCATCCTCTCTTCCATCTTCTTGCTGTTTTCTTCCATCTTCTCTTCCATCTTCTTGCTGTTTTCATCCATCTTCTTCGTCAGGGACTGATTGTCTTCCTTCAATTCTTCTAACTTCTTCCCCATCTCTTCTTCCATCTTCTTGTCTGTTGTTTCGATTTTATTTCCTAAATCTTCTTTCAAGGACTGGTTATCACTCCCCATTTTCTTACTCAAGTCTTCCTTTAATTCCTTACTTGTGGATTCCATTTTCTTGTTATTTTCGTCCATTTTCTTGTCCATGTTTTTATTTATTTCTTTACTCATGTCCATCATCATTCTTCTGAGCATTTCATGTAATCTCTCATCCTCCGTCCGTTTTGGTTTTTCCAATCGTTCCTCCTGGACATTGACTTCCCCTGTCTGTGTGGGTATCTCCGGTTGTTCAGTTTGTTTGGACAACACCGGTGGTAATACCTCTTCCGCCTCTACTGGCGTCGCCTCCTTGTTGTCCATGTCAACTTCTATTTCTTTCTCGGCCTCCGCCGCCCGTTTCTTAGATGTTGCACGTCGTTGCATTTTCCCTTGAAATTCTCTGGCTTTGTAGCTGTTGCCTAGCTCCAACTAGTGATTGGACAGAAAGTATTGGCCTTCCAATCGCTAATTAAAGCCCCTAAAGTTGTGCGCCAATTTGTAATAAAATAAATAAGATTGATGTGTGAATCTGTAAGTTGTAAGGTGTTTAATTGGTGTGTAATTGGTGTGGCTCTCGACGTCTTACTGGCCTGAAACACTTCCTTAAGTTTCCCAGCTGGTCGAGTCCCAATGGTAGCAAGACCGGTCGAGTAGCGTAAAGTTGATGAAGAAATAGATATGCTCAGCTTCACCGAAAGTTTCAAAACAAAAATTATTGTTTTGAAGAAAATTAAAAAAAAATAATAAAAAAAAATTTTAATTTTATTAATTAATTAATTAGGATCAATTAATTAATATAGGGCTGTGAAGTTTTAAACAGTGTAATGCTCTTCTGAAAATTTTTATTAAAGTTTTAGTATAATTTAAATAATCTATCACCACTCATAAGACTGTCTGTAAACCAATCGATATTTGTTTACCTTTCTATTTTTTTAGGTTATCTTCACTTACGGGTGGTAAAGTCCTTGTAGATTATCAATTAGAATTATATTATTGGTAATTAGTATTATTGAAGAAATAAAGAACTATTAAGTATTGAAAAGTATTAATGTTTTATTAAGTAACAGCAATATTGACTCTTATCGATTAGTATCGATTCTCAGGATATCGAAAAAAGTTACAAGTATATGTTATAAAAATTATATAGGGTTCTTTAAACGGCCAGTTATTACCAAAGTCAGAGAAATCGGGCTTATATTTAAAAAGTATAACGTTACAATCAAATTAATAGTTATTAATAAACACAGACATTGAATAATAAATTGTAAATATAATAATTGTTTTCACCAAACAGCTGTTCTGAACCAAGAAGAGGCACTGGGATGGTCAAAGCAAATGGCCGCCGTCAAGTTGATCAAAATGTGACTCGTCCCTGTTGCGTTCCAAATAATGTATTTTGACGCAATATTTCTGTTCTCGTGTCCGCAAATCTCTTGTTATATGTTGTGTAGTGACTGGTGTAGTGATTCTGGGTTGTATTTAGTGTATCTGTATAATTATTAGTTCAAACACTTTCTCCGATTCCGTCACTAATTTGGTTTAATGTATTATACAGTTTTCTAGTGTTTTATGGTGTTTTTCGGAGTAGATTTATATTGTTCTGTGTTATGGAGTGTTACTTGATCGTTTCTGTTATAATATGATAGTTTCAGAAGTATTTTACAAGTCACTCGCGATTTCACAATAACTCACTATACACTCGCTTTGTATGACGATTATAGGTTAGGTTATTCACGTTATCAAAGGTATGTCATGTTAACCGTTCAACTACCAATAATTAACTAACTGTTTCCTCCAGTTTCAATTAAACTCTTAGCCCATATAATATTATCCTTAACATTGTTCAAATATTTTTCACATCCTGTATGCACTTTTACATTTTCACTATATGAATGCCTATACTTTGGTTATTTGTCAATTTTATTCACTAGATTTGATTTAAATTAATCTTTCAGTTCATTCTGGTTATTTTCAGATTGAATAATGCCATTTTATAGTGTTTTCTGTCCAAAAAAAATAGTAATTTTACTTTCAGTTTGGGTATACTCTGAAGAGTCCAAAACATCAAAATTTACTTCCTGTCATTATATAAATTCAGCCATTTTATCAGTTATATTTAATATTAATAATCCTATATTGTATTAAAAGGTTCCTATTCCCTTATTTTCTGGTAATTAATTGAATTAGTTGTATTCTGAAACATTATTCTGAAATATATGACTCCCATGTCTAAATTTCTGAGTTTAGTCATTTTCGTTTTTATTCATAATTCTGAATATAATTTATTAAAATCTCTCTAAATGGTATGTGCAATTATATGGCATGATCTCAAGTTTATTTTGTCTAAACCCCTTTTGTTTATTTGCATTTAAATGAGCAATTTCTCTGTTTTGATGAAGTTTGGTTTCCATTCTTTTGGCCTATGATTTTTTAACAATTTTTCTTACAAAATAATTTACAAACAATATATGATGTGTGATACCCTCTCTGACTTTTACAAATAGTATTATAAATTAAACATGCTTTCAAATTACACAAAAACAACTAGTATTGGCCACAATACAAACAATAGTCAAACAGAATAAAGAATATTTTTTTTAAATAAATGGTTGTCTTCAAATCAGACATTTTGCAACAAAATTCCCATTTCCAACATGGAAATATGGTTTACAACAAAGGTTTTTTACTAACTAACATCTTAATTACTCTCTACTATTTACAAGTGGTAACTATTTTTATAGTTCTGATGTTAGTTGTATCAGACCGAAACAAATGGCCTTATATCTAAAACATTTTTAAACATTCTTGTACTATATACATAAAAACCTTATATTTATATTCTTATTTCTAACTATTATTATAAGTAGGATTCTACAGTTTTTATACAGTCTTTTATACATTGTCTTTGGGTAATTGTACCCTGTCATTAACAAATAAATAGTATGAATTGTTCAAAAAGTATAATGACATCTGTTTTTCTTTTTTCATGTAAAACAAAATGTTATTTTAAACAGATTCATGTCTTATGAACAACATATTGTCACAGTACATATTTTAAGTCATTGAAAAATGCATATTTCATTGCATCCAATGTTTGTGATTGCCAAGAATGAAACACAAGGTTCATTTTTTATAATACCCAAAACTATCACTGGTTCACTTTCACTTATATATTATGTTAATGCTAAATGGTCGTATAGTCTTATCAACATAATAAATTGGTTAGCGTTTTTTCAATGGAGATTTGTTCCATGGGTACTATATTATTGTTTCATCTTAGTTCACAGGAAACTTTTACTTTATACACTCCTCTCTCTTAAATTTGTATACATGTGGTTTTTATTTCGTTATACTTTTATTTTTAGATATTTATTTTGGGGATATAGGGATTTGGGTGTCTTTTATAAGAGCATGACATCTTCTTCAGGATGCTGCCCTCTTCTTCTTTCTTCAGTCTTCTTTTCTCCTGCCTTCTGGGCCTGGTATCTTCTCCATCTTCTTCTTGATGCCATCAGGTTTCTTGGGATCTTCTCCATCTTCTTCTTTATTACAGAAATACACAACCTGTATTGGTTGATCTTGGCTTATTTTAGGGTTTCTATTCTATTTATTCTCCCTCGTTGTGGGTTTGGTCATATTGTGTACTGCTTTGTTATTTACTATTTTACCTTCCTGGGTTACACCTTGAAAACCTTTGGTTATGAGACTGGTCTTGGATGACTCATCACTAGTAACTCCTTTTATTTGTACTTGTATTCTCTTTATAATAATGATTTCTTTCCACAGTTGCTATGAATTAATCTATTTATATTAAACTTAATGCTTTCTTCCAAATTTAAATATTATAACTTTATTATTCTAATGATCAATTGCCATTCAATATTATGCTTACATCTGTCACGCTACAATTTATTTCTATTTATAGTGTTATTATTAATAACATTATTAATTTTATCATTTTGTTCATACAATATTATGATATTTTATATCTTTTTTGAGACTAGTTTAATCCCTACTATAATTATTATCATAGGATGGGGATATCAACCTGAACGAGTGAGTGCTAGATATTATTTGTTATTTTATACTTTATTTGCATCTCTTCCCATGTTAATTTCAATTGTATATATATATACAGAAATAATATGACTAACAATATAATGTTAATGAGATCTAATAATAAGTTTATTTATTTGGGGATAACGTTAGCATTCATAATTAAGGTTCCATTATTTATATTTCATTTTTGATTACCAAAAGCTCATGTTGAAGCACCTGTTTCTGGTTCTATAATTTTGGCTGGAATTCTTTTAAAATTGGGAACTTATGGTTTAATTCGTGTTATATATATTATGCCGGTAATATTTATTAATTATAGATTCATCTGGATTTCTATTTCATTAATAGGGGGAATTATAATTAGATTATCATGTATAATGCAAATTGATATAAAATCTATAATTGCATACTCTTCTGTAGCTCACATAAGATTAGTTATTGGAGGAATTATAACAATAAATATATGAGGTACAGCCGGAGCATATTTTATAATAATTGGACATGGTTTATGTTCATCTGCTTTATTTTGCTTAGCAAATATTTCTTATGAACGTTCGGGGAGACGTAGAATCCTAATTAATAAAGGAATATTAAGATTTATGCCTTCAATAACTCTCATATGATTTTTAATATCTTCTAGAAATATTTCATGTCCTCCAACAATTAGTCTAGCAGGAGAAATTATAATTTTAAATAGATTAATGTCTTGAAATTCATTATGTATAGTTTTCTTGTCTTTTTCTTCATTTTTATCAGCTTGTTATAGTTTATATTTATATTCTCATACCCAACATGGAATAATTTTCTCGGGTTGTTACTCTTTCAATTCTGGAAACGTACGTGAATTTTTTTTAATTATAATACATTGAATTCCATTAAATTTAATTATTTTGAAATTAACATTGCTAATATAATTCAATTAGTTTAAAATAAAACATTAAATTGTGGATTTAAAAATATAAATTTATATTGGATCATTACTAAAAATAAACTTAATATATATATTTTCTTAATTTTATTAATTATAAGATTAATAATATTAATTTTATCAATAAATATAATTATTTTTGATTATGCAATTATAATAGAATGACTAATTATTACAATCAATTCATGTAATATTTATATAACATTAATTTTTGATTTTATATCGACTTTATTCCTTTCAACTGTTATATTTATTTCATCAATAGTTATATTATATAGAGGTACATATATGATAAGTGATAAATATATTAATCGATTTATTTATATTATTATAATATTTGTGATGTCAATAATATTATTAATTATTAGACCTAATATAGTAAGTATTCTCATTGGGTGAGATGGATTAGGGTTAGTGTCATATTGTTTAGTTGTTTATTATCAAAATTTAAATTCTAGAAATGCTGGAATATTAACGGCATTAATAAATCGTATTGGAGACGTTATAATTCTTTTATTAATTGCATGAATGATAAATTTTGGATCTTGAAATTTTATATCTTTTATTAATAAAATAATAATGAGTCCAATAATTATACTAGTTATTATTGCAAGATTTACAAAAAGAGCTCAAATTCCTTTTTCCTCATGACTTCCAGCAGCTATGGCTGCTCCAACTCCAGTATCGGCCCTTGTTCATTCATCAACATTAGTTACTGCAGGAGTATATCTAATTATTCGATTCAGAAATTTAATTATATCATTTAATATAATTCAAGTATTTTTAATGTTATCAGTACTAACAATAATTATATCAGGGCTAGCTGCAAATTTTGAATTTGTCTTAAAAAAAATTATTGCATTATCAACTTTAAGACAATTAGGAATTATAATATCAATTTTAATATTTGGCTACCCAATATTATCTTTTTTTCATCTTATTATTCATGCTTTATTTAAGGCATCACTTTTTTTATGTGCTGGAGTATTGATTCATAGATTAATAAATAATCAAGATATTCGTATAATGGGCTGTATAAGTTATAATATACCAATAACTAGAACGTTCATAAATATTGCTAATTTATCATTATGTGGAATACCCTTTATGAGAGGGTTTTATTCAAAAGATTTAATTATAGAAATAATATGCTCCAGAAATATTAACTTTTTAATCTTATTATTGATGTATGTTGGAATTGGAATAACATCCTTTTATTCTGCCCGATTAACATACTTTTCAATAAGTATAAATTTTAGTTATTATAATTTTAGTTCACAAAACGAGTCATTTAATAGTATATTAAAGAGAATCATGATTTTATCTATTTATTCAATTTTATCAGGGTCTATATTTAGATGAATCATGTTTAATAATCCTGCAAGAATTATTCTTCCCATCGAAGGAAAGATAATAGCAATGGCTCTATCTTTTCTAGGATTATTAATCGGATATGAAATATCTATATTTTCATCTATAGTAAAGAAATTTACAAGAGAGTTTATAAGTTCCATATGATTTTTAAAACAACTATCAACTTTTCATACTCAATTTCTTATTTTAAAAAAATTCACTTATATTTCAAAAATCAATTGATTTGGGATGGGGAGAAAAAATTGGACCTCAAGGCATGATTGAATTAATAAAATTAATCATAATATTTAATATTAATATAAGAAAAAATAATTTCAAAATTCAAATAATAATATTTATTGCTTGATTTTTAATTATTATATATTTAAATAGCTTAAGCATTAGAGCATAATATTGAAGATATTAAGGTAATAAATATTTTTAAATATTTACAAGGTTTTCCATCTCTTTTCAATGAAAATGAAATGTTTTATAAACTTTATAAATAAGGAAAAAACGGAGTTTAACCGCTTTAAAAGCTAGTTAGCAGCTGCTTTTATTCCTATTTCCTTTTAATTGGAAATTATATGTTCAATAACTTTATTAACAATAAAGTGCCTTATTTTTGGCTTCAATTAATAAACAAAGGAACAAAGATTCTTTTTTTAGGTCGAAACTAAATGTATTTATTACTTCATTGCTTTCAAGAATGGCTAATATAAGCACCTATTGATTGCAATTCAATAATTATAATTAAATACATCCCCATTCAATTCAATTTAACATATTATTTTTTCATTCATGATATAAGCCCAATATTAAAAATAATAAAAATAACAGTATTACTAAGTAAATTTCAATAATATTAATAGTTGTTATTACAATAACCATGGGCATAATAATTACTAATTCAACATCAAAAATAAGAAAAATGACTGCAATTATAAAAAAATGTCTTGAAAAAGGAATTCGAGATGACTCAAAAGGATCAAATCCACACTCAAATGGAGATGATTTTTCACGATCAATAATTGATTTAGTTGACACAAAATATAAAAAAGTTATTAAAGTAAATAAAATTAATAATATCATAATACAGTAACCTACAACATTGAAAATTATTCTATTTAAAAATTAATCCTTTTAATTGGAAGTTACATATACTTATATACTAACAGAATATTTATCTACCTCATCAGTAAACTGATACATATAAAAATAGTCAAACAATATCGACAAAATGTCAATACCAAGCAGCTGCTTCAAAACCAAAATGATGAGTTCTAGAGAAATGAAATTTCAATTGACGCAATAAACAAATTATAATGAATGTTTTTCCAATAATAACATGAATTCCATGGAATCCTGTTGATACAAAAAATGTTGATCCGTATACGGAATCTGAAATACAAAACGATGATTCAAAATATTCATATACTTGAAGAATAGTAAAATAAATTCCTAATATTAAAGTTAACAAAATACCATAAACAGATTCATTATGTTTATTTTCTATTATGGAATGATGAGCTCACGTAATTGTTACCCCAGAACACAATAAAATTATAGTATTTAATAAAGGAATTTGTATTGGATTAAAGGGCATAATTCCAGAAGGAGGTCAACTTATCCCAATTTCTATAACAGGTCTTACTCTTCTATGAAAAAATCCCCAAAAGAAAGAAATAAAAAAGAAAATCTCTGACACGATAAATAAAATCATCCCTAATTTTAAACCTCTCACTACAACTATTGTGTGAAGTCCTATAAACGTTCCCTCGCGGGAAATATCACGTCATCATTGAATTATAGTTAAAATCAAAATTAAAAATCCAAAAAATAATAAAATAAAATTTTGTATATGAAATATTATTACTATACCAGAAACAAAAGTTAGAGCCCCAATTGAACCCGTTAAGGGTCATGGTCTACAATCAACTAAATGATATGGATGATTATTCATTAAGATACTTCTCTATAATACAGAGTTCTTAGAACTGTAAAAACATAAGATTGAATTACACAAACTGCTGATTCAAATAATATTAACAATATCTGAATTAAAATAATTAGATTTATATAAATTTCTAAATTAATTGATCTATTTCCTAATAATGTTATTAGTAAATGGCCAGCAATTATATTTGCTGTTAAACGGACAGCCAAAGACCCTGGTCGAATTAAATTTCTGACAGTTTCAATACATACTATAAAAGGCACTAAAATTATTGGAGTTCCTATTGGAACTAAATGACAAAACATATGATTTGTATTGTTCAAAAATCCAAATAAAATAAAAGTCAACCAAAGAGGAAGAGCTAAACTAAGAGAAAATACTAGATGTCTTGATCTAGTGAAAATATATGGAAACAATCCGAGAAAATTATTAAATAGAATGAAAATAAATAAAGAACAAAACAATAATGATCTACCAAAAGATCCTGAACTTATTAGTAAATTTAATTCAAAACTTATTGTATTTAAAATTTTATTAATAGAAATTATATAACGACTAGGAATATATCAAAACCCTATAGGTATAAATAATAATAAAATTAATGAACTTAATCAATTTAATAAAAATAATCCTGTTGATGGATCAAAAGTTGAAAATAAATTTGTTATCATAATCAGTTATATAAATTATTAAAATTATCAGTTAAATTTATCCTTGGAATTTTCATAAAAGAAAAATAAATAAAAGTTATAATTAAAATAACAATTAACAAAAAAAAGAAAAACAGAAAACATCAGTTTATTGGAGATATTTGTGGAATAGAAAAATACCATTCTTAGTTTCTTGAATCTGACAGATTGATGTTTTATAATAAACTAACTTTTCGTCATTAAAAGTAATCGTTAGTTACTATAAATTGGTTTAAGAGACCATCACTTACTTTCAGTCACTTAATGAATAGCTCATTAATCAATTAATAAAACAATTTATACCAACTCTTTCAATAACAATAGGCATGAATCTATGATTTGCTCCACAAATTTCAGAACATTGACCAAATGATATGCCAGGTCGATTAATAAATATTCTTGCTTGATTTAATCGACCAGGCACAGCATCCACTTTAATTCTCATAGATGGTATAGCTCATGAATGAATAACATCAAATGATGAAATCAATAATCGAATTTGAGTACTAAAAGGTAAAATCGTTCGATTATCTACTTCTAATAAACGGAACTCTCTAATTAATATCTCATTTTGAGATTTTATATAAGAATCAAACTCAACATTTAAAAAATCTGAATATTCGTATGATCAGTATCATTGATGACCAATAATTTTTAAAGTTATTAAAGGTTTATTAATTTCATCCAATAAGTATAATAATCGTAAGGATGGGAATGCAATAAAAATCAAAGTTAAAGCTGGAAGAAGTGTTCAAAAAAATTCAATTAACTGCCCCTCTAATAAAAGTCGATTAACAATATTATTAAATATAATAACTGTTATTATATAAGTAACAATTGAAGTGATAATAATTAAAATAGTTAAAGTATGATCATGAAAAAATATTAATTGTTCTATTAATGGTGATATAGCATCTTGCATATTAATATAAGATCAATTAGAAATTTCTAACAAAAAATACTTATATATGAATCTTAAATTCATCGCACTTCATCTGCCATATTAGAATTGAACTAATAATGGAATCTCACTATATGAGTGCTCAGACGGAGGAAGTTTATGTAACCATTCAATAGAAGAATTATATTAGTTGAATATAAAATCAATCGATGTGAAATAAATCTTTCTCAAATAATAAACAATAAAAATAAAATCCCAATAAATGAAATTCTTCTCCCAATAGAAGATATAATATTTCACGATATAAATGCATCAGGATAATCTGAGTACCGACGTGGTATGCCTCTCAATCCTAAAAAATGTTGGGGAAAAAAGGTTAAATTCACCCCAACAAACATGATCAAAAAATGAATTTTTAATCAATTAGAATTTAAAGATAATCCAGTAAATAAAGGATATCAATGAATAAATCTTCCTAAAATTGCAAACACTGCACCTATTGATAACACGTAATGAAAATGGGCCACAACATAATATGTATCATGTAATACAATATCAATTGATGAATTAGCTAAAATCACCCCAGTCAACCCATCAATAGTAAAAAGAAAAACAAACCCTACTGCTCATAAAATTGAAGGTCTTATCTTGATTTTAACTCCTCTCAAGGTTGCTAATCATCTAAAAACTTTAATTCCAGTTGGAACAGCAATAATTATTGTAGCAGAAGTAAAATAAGCTCGTGTATCGACATCCATACCAACTGTAAATATATGATGTGCTCAAACGACAAATCCTAAAATACCAATTGATATTATAGCATAAATTATTCCTAGTGACCCAAAAGATTCAATTTTTCCTCTTTCTTGAGTGATAATGTGAGAAATTAGTCCAAATCCAGGCAAAATTAAAATATATACTTCAGGATGCCCAAAAAATCAAAATAAATGTTGGTATAAAATTGGGTCTCCTCCACCTGAAGGATCAAAAAAAGAAGTATTTAAATTCCGATCAGTTAATAACATTGTAATTGCACCAGCCAAAACTGGTAATGAAAGCAATAATAAAAAGGCAGTAATTAATACCGCTCATACAAATAAAGGTAACCGATCCATATATATTCCCACTGATCGTATATTAAAAATTGTTCTAATAAAATTAACTGCGCCTAAGATCGAACTAGCTCCGGCCAAATGTAAAGAAAAAATAGTTAAATCAACACAAGATCCTGAGTGTGCAACGCCTCTTGACAATGGGGGATAGACTGTCCAACCAGTACCTGCACCTCTATCAACTATTCTACCAATTAATAATAATGTTAATGAAGGTGGTAATAACCAAAAACTTATATTATTTATTCGAGGAAAAGCCATATCAGGAGCACCAATTATCAAAGGAACCAATCAATTCCCAAATCCTCCAATCATAACTGGCATCACTATAAAAAAATTATAACGAAAGCATGAGCAGTAACAATCACATTATAAATTTGATCATCTCCAATAAAAGATCCAGGAATGCCTAATTCAACACGAATAAGAACTCTTAAAGTTGTACCTACTATTCCTGATCAAATTCCAAAAATGAAATATAATGTTCCAATGTCTTTATGATTAGTTGAGAAAAATCACTTATTCATAACTAATCATTGATTTATTCCCAATTGAGATGACTGAATTAGGTAATAAACTGTAAATTTATTTATGGATATATTTTCCTCTCAATAATCTAATCTTTCTTCCCTATTTTTCATTTTTATTCTTTCTTCAGTCTTATATTTAATAATAATATTAAATTGCAAATTTAAAGGTGATTAAAATAAATCTAAGGCTTACAAAAAATTATATTTTTAACTTTGAAGGATAATAGTTTTATTAACTTAAAACCTTATTAATTCATAATATTAAATAAGGTTACAACTATAAATCCAATCAATAAAGAATTTACTATAAATAATGTTTTATTTAACCTAAAAGTTGACAACTTTAAAGATATATTGCTTATCATCAGCCCTGTCATTACAACTCGTAAATAATAAAATAATACTAACAAAGCAGTTATTACTAAAATTAAACATAAAAAATACATTTTATTAACCAAAAGACAATAAATTATCATAAATTTTGGGAAAAATCCTAAAAATGGTGGTAATCCACCTATTGCCATAAAAATAATTATTAACATTAACGATTTAACCCTATTGTAAAACAAAATAAAAATTTGATTTAAATAATTCATATTATTTATTCAAAACAGATAGCAAGTCAAAAATAAAGAGAGGGAATAAATTAAAAAATATACCAGCCATATATAATTTATTAATATAACCCCTCTAAAAATTCAACTTAAATTGTAAATTGATGAATATGCTAAAATTTTTCGAATTGATGAGTAACACAGCCCCCCCAATGAGCCCCAAATACATGATAAAACAATAAATAAAATCAGTCTTATATCTAGATAACTCAATAAAATAATGGGAATAATCCTCTGAACGGTTATAATTAAAAAAGACACTAATCAAGATAACCCATCAATTACTGAAACATATCAATAATGGAATGGAGGAGATCCAATTTTAATTATTAAACTAATTATAATAAAATATTTTACCTGAAATAATATTCCTAAAATAACAACAAACAGGAATAATAATCTTGAACCCATTCTCTGAATAATAAAAAATTTAATTATTGGCTCAGATGAGTAAACTCTCATTTTATTTATTATAAAAGGCAAAAATGATACTATATTTATCTCGACTCCCATTCAACAACCCAGCCAATTGTTTGAACAAATCGCCAATATAATACCAAAAAACAAGAATGCCACAAATACTATATAAGAGGAATTTTTTTTAATTAAAAAGAGGATAATTTTCCATAAATGAGGTATGAACCCATTAGCTTAATTTTAGCTTATCTTTTATATGTTGTAGTTTATGAAGAACATTAATTTTTGATACTAAAAGACAGTTTAATTCTGTCAACATAATAAGAGTATAATATTACATAATTTATTCTATCAAAATAACCCTTTTTGCTCAGGCACCTTATTTTTTTTTTGTTTTTCTTTTTTTTTTTTTATGTATGACTTATAATATCTGGTATAGCTTTTTCTATACAATAGACTTACAGCTAATATTTAAATTCGCAACCTCATGAACTCTTTCCTCCATTTTTTTGCATTTCTATTTATTGATTAAAATAAATTTACGGAACTGAATATATAGTAACAATCAAATATGCAGCTAAAATACAATAATTACATCAATTTTTGTACACTCACATTTTATAAATATATAAAATGTCATATTTTCGATGTTGAGTGCTTTGAATATTGTGTCATGTTTTGTATTGATTTGTATTTGTTCAGGTATTAGTTTGTTTTGTGTTTTATGTTTGTATATTTGTAAATTTTCCCATATGTTCATTATGGTGCCTTTGTGTGGTATATGTTTTATTAGTGTCACATTGGTTATGTCTGGGAATTCATATCCTGTGTTTATTGCATGTGTGGCTAAATATAGAAATATATAAATCCAATTTAGCCACACATGCAATAAACACATGACATGAATTCCCAGACAAAACCGATGTGACACTAATAAAACATATACCACACAAAGGCACCATAATGAACATATGGGAAAATTTACAAATATACAAACATAAAACACAAAACAAACTAATACCTGAACAAATACAAATCAATACAAAACATGACACAATATTCAAAGTACTCAACATCGAAAATACACAAAATACAAATACATATACCACAATCACACACAATAATACAACTTTAAAATACCAGAAACCAACAACCTTAATAGCATCCAGCCAACATACAAATACTTCAC
Source organism: Magicicada septendecula (assembly GCA_034769895.1). NCBI lineage: Eukaryota > Metazoa > Arthropoda > Insecta > Hemiptera > Cicadidae > Magicicada > Magicicada septendecula. The sequence goes on along the minus strand of CM068373.1, from coordinate 287,120,436 downwards.
CAGACGCAAAATCGCGAAGGCTGAAGATGAGAGCACGGGAGTTCTCGAAACATGTTCCTAATAAGGGAAAAAAAGTATATCTTGAGGTAAATTTATTTATAAACATTAAATGCATTATATACATCAAGAAACAGACTGTAGCAGAAAGTGATTGAAAATATATATATATACACATATATATATATATATATATAATATATATTCAAACACTTACTGCTATATTCCGTTTCTTGATGTATATAATATATTTTTTATAACGACTTTACCTCAAGATGTTTTCTCCCTATTTGGAACATGTTTCGGGAAGCCTTGTTTTCCCATCAACAGTAAATTACATTAGTCAAATTCGTACAAAAAGAGAGTACAGATTAAAATGCTTTTAACCTACATGTTGTGTTGTGTTCTTTACTTAATTTTTAATTTCTTTTATTGTTTTATTGTCCTTCTTTTATTTAGATTTGTTTTTGAACAGCTCATTTGTTTTGCTTAGAACAGAAGCAATACATATAATTAAAAAAAAAATCACTAATGAAATGAAAAACAAATCTAAACAAAAAAAGGACAATAAAATAATAAAAGAAATTAAAAATAAAGTAAAGAACAATAATTTAATAATAACTAAAGCAGACAAAAATCAAGCAACACTAATTGTTGACAAAACGGACTACATTAGAAAAACTGAAACTTCATCAACAATAATAAATGCATACAACTAAATAAATACCCAACAGAAAAATATCTTAAACAAACAATAAAACTAATAAAAGGCAGCTACAAACATTTTCAACAACAAAAATACAGACGTATATATAAATAATAATCCAGAACCACCTAAATGAATAGCATAATAAAAATACACAAATTAAACAATCCAATACGTTCATTAATCAACTTCAACAAGCACCTACATACAAAATAGCAAAACTAATAGTACAAAAATTGAAAAGTAACCATCTAATAAATAATCATCATAACATAAAAATACATACGAATTAATAGACAAACTGAAAATAATAAATATAAATGAAAATACATTTTTCACAACATATGTTATCACAAACTTGTACACCAACATCCCAGTAGATGAAACAATAGACATAATAGTAAACAAACTTAAAAAACAAAATGAAGACACAAAATATATAACTGAAAAAAAAATAGCCTCCAACTAATACTAAAACAAAATTACTTTGAATTTAATAGCAAAATTTATCAACAGCAAGAAGGTTTGGCAATGGGATCACCATTATCTAGCATAACAGCAGAAATATTCCTACAACACATAGACACCAAAATACAAAATATTATAAATTCATTTGATCCAAATGGCATATGGATAAGATATGTAGATGATGGGCTATACGTATTGAATAACAAAAACACAAATGCAGATAACATCTTAAAACAAATCAATAACATACATCCTAAAATACAATTCACGGAAGAAAAAGAAAAACATAAAAATATCAACTATTTAGACATAACCATCACAAGAAACAACAACCACCTACAATATGCAATATACAGAAAACCAACTTCTACTAACATCATTATACCTAACCATTCAGACCACCCACCACAACATAAAATGGCAGCATTCCATTCACTATTTAACAGAATGTACAAAATTCCCTTAAACAAACAAGAAACAGATAAAGAAAGAAATATAATATACCAAATTGCTTATGAAAATGGATACAATAAAAATAATGTAAACAAAATAGAAAATAAAATCAAATACAAAATAAGAACTGAACAATTAAGAATTAATCAAAATGAACAACACATAAATAATAACAACAATAAAAAATGGGGCACATTCACATATATAAATAATAAAATAACAAAGCTAACAAAACTATTTAAAAACACGGATATTAAAATAGCATACAAAACTAATAAAAATAATTTACAAAAACTAAATATACCACGCAACAAAGATAATACAACAACCAATGGTATATACAAAATTGAATGCAAAGATTGCAATAGATGTTACATAGGTCAAACAAAAAACAGCTGAAAACACGGTATTTTGAACACATAAATACATACAAAATACCAGAAATATATAAATCTAATTTGGCCACACATGCAATAAACACTGGACATGAATTCCCTGAAATAACCAATATGACACTAAAAAAACACATACCACACAAGAGACTATAATGAGCATTCGGAAAAATTTACAAATATACAAACATAAAACACAAAACACAAAACAAACTAATACCTGAACAAATACAAATAAATACAAAACATGACACAATTTTCAAAGCACTCAACATAACAGAAAATACTAATATATACACCACAATCACACACAATAATACCAATTTAAAGCACCCGAGACCAACAGAAAACAACAGCAACAACCAGCCAACACACAATTACCTCACAAGGCTCAAAATCAAGAAAGCTGAAGATGGGAACACAAGGCTTCCCGTAACGTGTTCCAAATAGGGAGCAAACATCCTGAGGTAAAGTCATTATAAACTATATTATATATATATATATATATATATATATATATATATATATATATATATTCAAAATATATTAATTTAATAATATTTGACAAAATGAAAATTTTTGATAATATTTTCAAAATAACTAATTTTATATACACTTATAAGAACAGTAAATTTAGCCTACATATAAAACAGCTGTTTTCAACAATTCATTTAAAAAGTTTTGTATTTATTAAATTATATCTGATGATGATAGTTGGATTACCATCAAAACATATGTATTTTACAACTTAAAATACAGTTTCGTTAAAAGTTTTTTTATTATTAATAATAACATAAAATAACAAGAAAATCTGGGCAATTATGAATATATAAAGAAAGGAATTAAGAGAGACAAAGGATAAAGAAATGGAAAAAACGCTTATGTAGACAGATAGACTAAAACATACCAAAATATGTGAAAGTATTGAACAGTTAAATGTTAAAAATAGTTAAAGAGAAATGTGTAGAGATAAACAAGAACCCGGGTGGAAAATTGTTTTGAGTGCTCTGAATCCTGTATTCTTATTCAGAGACACTGCGCTATTAGACTGAATCCCACAGGTGTAGATTAGAGCAGGGGAACTAGTACGTAATTTAGACGAAATGAGATTTTTTACCCGGCTTTTCTGAGAATGAATCCTTCTCCCCTTCTTATATATGTCATGATATAACAGAATTTAAACTAACTGTTTTGGACTTGTATTTCTACGTCCAAGTCTTACACAAGTCGTTACGTACGTCTTACATTCTAATCTTGTCATGTGAATGCTTGCTTAGTCTAAAGTGTTCCTACCAAAACTGTAGTGATACTTTTAACACAATGCAACGACAATAAAATAATACGTGAAATCTTTTTTTATTTTTATTTCGAAGCCTTTCAGTGTTTCCACCATTTCCAACTCCTAAACCACGACCCCTCAACTCCACGGAAAGTCCTAAAGTCAAGGACTTTAACACTGAAAGGCCTGTACGTAACACTGAAAGGTTTCGTCCGGAACATGACAAGTAGCAGTGCAGCAAGTAAACACGACAAAGTTGGTGTCAGGTCTTGTTACATCAGAGGTCGTCACAACACTAAGAAAGACAACATAACGTAGACACTCAGAAAATGCACAACACACACACACACACACACACACACACACACACACACACGTCCACACGGTATACATTGTAACGTCTCTCTCTAGTAGTCTAGTTTCCTACGAGTAATAATCTCTCTTGCTTTCGTCTCGGTAATATTTAATGAAAATCTATTAGATACTCTTCGATAAGCTTTCCTCCTTAAGCCCCACGTTTGTACGTCATCTTGTAACGTCTCTAGTCTAGCTTTAAGTACGTCTATTGATTACTTAATAAAAATCTAGCTTAATTAAGAGTTACAGAATTTGTTATCTTTGTGTTATATGCCTTCAAAATCGAGTGTGTGTGATTATGCAAAGATATTTTGTGATTTTCTTAAATGTTGTTTATATTAAACCAATACCGTTGTTTGACAGTAGTTAGGAGGGAGAGTAAAGAAAGGCAAAGAGAATTACTCTCTTAGTATACGATTGAGTATTTCAAATTTTTCCGCTCGTGGCATCAGCTGATTTCTACTTTTACGAACCCATTTGAGGTTAAATGACTTCAAATAGTACGTAATAATTTCTTGATGTCCGGACTGATTTCCTTTCTCTTCTCGATCTTCTTATTGCCTGTAACCAACTACCATCTACTGGAAATAATACACATTTTATTTATTTAAACACAAGGCATTCCTTGAATTTATTTAACATTTATGGTCTCCCAAAACATGAATTAATAATCGATTACTTCATAAATCACAGAGTTATTCGATCTTATTTTTACAAACATATAGCACATAACAAATACTTTTATTTGAGTTTTAATAAAGAGAAAGAAATAAGTAATTAATTTCCCAGAGTTATTTAAGGTTCTTTGAACTTTGAGGAAGTCAGAAATGTATATGGGTCAGTATCAAGCTTTACATAAATTAATTTAAAATAAGTATAATTGGTATCATGTAGCTGATATTTTGACCGCTAGAGCGCAGGCTACTTTTCTTCACTGACGAAAAACGAACACTTAAACATCATGGCTGCCGGAAAGTTATTAACAAGACCACGTTTTGCTGTTTTTTGGTTAACAAAAAATAAAGTTTATGTTCACCTCTTTTCCAGAAGTATTTAAAGAGACTGTGCTGTTTATAGTGTTCTAAGTTTATAGTTGAGGTGTAATTTAGTTAAATTTTAATAGGAAACGATCTCCCCAACAATGTTGAATTTCGGTAGGCTAGGCTTGAAAATTGATAACTGATTTTACAATTTCCATCAATTTTCGGGCGTGAATTATTCTGTTCCAAGGATGCCTAGGAGGTAGTGGATATCACTCATCAAGTTTATTAATTTTGCACTGATTATTTCCGAATAGTATTTATAAATTTTTAATTTCTACAAGACATTACACTTTTCAACTGCTCACTTCCAACATATCTGAACAATTAATTTCTTTTTTGTTAGTTAGTTACTCCTAGTAACCAAGAATTTTTATGGTTTTTTATTGGCTAATCTAGATACCTTTTAGTATGTAGGCTAATAATAATTATTATAATTTCATTTCTTCTTTTTAGAAAAAATAACCCTTTACAAATTTTATCTATAATCAAATTTAATTAATTTGCGGTTTTTCTTTATATCTTTACTTAAACTTGTCTACTGGTATTTTAGATTTTAATTCCTTTTATTTTGGTTTGTTTATGATTTATAATTCATTTAAGGTATCCTTACTCTACACTATTTTTTACTGCCATCTTGCTAATATAGTATTATTTGGCCATTATTATTATAACCCTGGATTATTTTACATCTAAACAAAATAATTATAGTAAACAAAAATATTACTCCTAGTTATAAGACCTTTGTGGCCTACAAAATATAAAATTACAACAAATACAAAAAATACAAAGCTTGTCAATAGTAACATAGTCTATTGCTACAATACTGATTTTTTTTTTCATCTCCAGCACAAATTTGTGAGATGCTCTTTTTAAATGTTTGACACTTTCTCCGAGTACATTATGTTCCACTTTGTACACTGCACTTTTAGGATTATTGTTTACAGTGTTTTTAGAGTACAAAGGTTCTCATAGCTTGATACCTAATCCCCATTTCTGACTTTTAAAATGGGTGATTACTGGTTTTAACTCTGGTGATTATGTTATCATATTTGGGCAGTGGTTTATGTAACGTTACAACATATACAGTACTGATCATGCGCACGGTATGGTAACGTCACTAGACGCCTACTATACCTATGCTTTTATTGTACTGTGTGGAACTTACCTTGAATTCTTATGGCTGTGTCATACAGACTGAAAATTCAGTTGTTAACTTAGTATAAGCGGTGCTGTATTTTACTTCCATGTTACATAAGGAAATGGAAGTATGGTGATCGCGAAAGGGCTGATTCTGGTTGTACGCTACCCTCAAAACATGAAGTAAAGTCATTTTCAAAAAAGTGTCGGTGTGTAGAATGTTTTCTATGGCGAACGATAACTGCCGGAAATTCAAACAGAATCAAATAATTTTTTGCATATATGCCCGAGTTGTTATGACTCAAGGCTTATTGATTTTGGAGATCGGTTAAGGGAGATGGGTACTTTACCTGCAACATTTTACGTTTTAACAAGGGTAATGTACTTAATTTTGATAAATTATCCTGTAAAGAAGGTCATAACAAACCACTATAGAAAGGTAGATGAAATATCTATAAATGAAAATGGTAAGTGAAGAAGGGGAGGGGGTAATTTTCTATAAATGAAAATGATAGTTGAAGGAGGAGGGATAATATTTCCAAGTTCCATAAGGAAATGAAAGAATGGTGACGGCGAAAAACATCGTGGTCGAGATAAGGATTGATTCTGATTCTACTACCCTCAAAACGTTAGGAAAAGTCATTTTGCGGAAAGTGTCTGTGTCTGTTTCTGTGTGTCCGTGTGTATGTCTGTGTGTAAAATGTTTTCTATTGCGAACGATAATTGAGGCAAATTCAAACATTTTTGCATATGTGACCGAGTTGTAGAAGACTCCAGGACTATTGATTTTGGTGAAAATCGGTTTGTAGGAGGGGTTGTTTACCGCAACTTTATACGTTTTAAAAAGATTAAAGGTCTTAAAATTCATTTAAATTGTTTCAAAAAATGGTAATTGTTAAAAATAAAATAATTTCGTTGCAAGGTAACCGGGTTGTTTGGTTTGGAGGGAGAGGTAGTTTACCTGCATTGTTTTGTGTTGTAACAAGAGTAAAGTAACTACTGATAATGTGATGTATTTATAATATACACACATTTATTGTTTCCTAATGGTACCTATAATTTCAATTTTCTATTGTATTGTATTTATTGTTCATAGCCTAAAGGTACCATACATACGATTTGCAATACAATTTATTATTACTCACATTCTTAAAAACTATCGATTTCGGTCACAGACCATCGTCAGGTCATATACAGCACACTTTCGGTCACAATATCGTAAAACAGCCACTATTTGCAAAAACGAAATTTTAGACATTGATTAATGAACGTGATACGTACGTCGTTGTCCAAAGTTTCCCGAGAACTGATTTTGTTACAGAGTGTTTGTGTTTACATTCCGTTCTATATATTATATCAGCTGATTACTGAATGTTGATTTTCATTTTGCCGCAATATTTCAAATGTGATACGATTTTTGAAGTCCGTCATGACGTCCAATAGATTTTCATGGCCTTCTTCTTTTACATGTTTGTATATTCGGTATTGTTCATATATGTTAGATCTTATTTCATCACTGCTTGTTTTCAATACGGTTAAATGTTGCTGTATTGGACCATATTCACAAGACTGTTGTTTTATGTGTTTGGCTACTGTTCAGATCGGATTTGAGTGTTGAGAATGTTTGGTATGTTCAATATAGCCTATCTGTGTTTAAATGATCTTGAAATGAATCCTAACTATTTTTTGTTGCACCGTACATTACATTCTGTCGAGTTAGCAGGCTGACATTGATATTGGTAGACTCCAGCTTTTTCATAAATGCTTTTCTTTTTTGTATTGCTTATTTTCAGATTGTTGTAGATATCATTACTTGTTCTGAACGCTAATTGATAGTCGTATTTTGCAAATGTACTAGCTAATTTTTAGAGTTGTCGTCAATGTAATGTGCATGTATACAGGTTTTCTTTCTTTTGATTGATATGTTATTTGTTTTTGATTTTTTTTTTCAATAATTTTATCGATCATTTGAGGCTGATATCCATTGCTTTGAGCTATTGCTTTATGATGCGTATCTCTTTTCTTACTGTTTCTTGCATAGAGGATATGTGAGGGCTCGATATACCATGCGGTTGTATGCAAAAATTTTTTTATGAGTAGGGATGGTTGCTCTCTGCGTAAATGGTAACATCTGTTTGAGTATCTTTTCTGCATACAACAGCATGGTATATCGAGGCCCTCTATTGGTGTTACATTTATTGTTACATATTATTTGTTGTTACGTATTATTATGTCTTATTTTTATTATTACATATACGCTTAATATTTTATTAATTAATAATTATATATCTCCATGCTATGTATTTATAACATTTGTGTTGTGTAGGGCAACATCTATCATTTTAGTTTACTTTATTGCTAAAATTTAAACAAATATCTAATGTAGTTTTTAAATTGTACCCGTTCCTATGTATTTTGTTGCAATGTTTGTCTTCGCTTATCATCTTCTAGTTTAATCTATTTTACTGTATTTGTATGAGAATTTCTGTATGATTTATAAATTTATTTTTATAATATTTGTGGTCGCTAATGACCGATGCTGTTGCAGCGACCTTATAACTAAATAAAATCACATTATTTGTTTTCTTTCTTGGTATGTCTTTTGTTATAATACACCTTGTTTTTGTTTTTCTTCAAGTGAATTTTTGTATTTTCTTTCAGGTCTATATTCCAAGTGTCTGTTCTTAAAAGTCATAATCCGTCATTGAAAAAAATTTTATTTTATTTTAGTTATTTCTCAAACGTAGAATCCTTACTATGCCACGCCCTCTACTGATTGGCTATATACTGATACGTTCCACAAGTATCTCGGCTATCTCAGCAGAGCCCAGCTGTAATGTGTGTGTGCGTACATATTGCTGCTACTTTGAGATGAAAGTATGACGATGAAAGACGAAAGCTTGCATTTGCAGCAATAGTGTGGGTTGCCAAGAAGGAGACAAGGTTTGGTTGTACATCCAAAAACGTCGTCGTGGTCGCTCACCTAAACTTCAGTCTAACTGGGAAGGACTTTACACTGTGAAAAAGAGAATCAACTATGTTGTCTATCGGATTCAACAGGAAGGACAGCAAAATTTGAACGCCGCCACGTCGTCCACGTAGATCGCCTGACCAAGTATAACTACAGAGACGATTTGCCAGTTCGGGACGAACAGGCTTAATGATGGGTGTTACGTAATACGGAACGTTCTACAACGTACCTCGGTTATCCCAGAGGAGCCTACCTGTAATGTATGAGTGCGTACATATTGCTGCTACTTTGAGATGAAAGACAATTAAGTGACACTTATCATGCGTCAAAAATCAAGGCTACTGCAGACCGTACCGGTCGGTGCACTGTGTTCCAGTCCAGACAGTTGCACGGTTTCTAGTGGATTCTAGAATGCCTGTGATACGCAGTTTACTCGACACGTCATTCAGAAAGTGACCGATTATTCTGGCGTTTCAGCGGGGTATAAATATAAACATCCAGCGACAAACAGTTCAGTTTACTTCAGGTGATTACTCGGTGCGTTTAAGTGGCAATTTATTCAAGTGAGATTCGAAGTATTCTCGCGAAGCGTTAATGTGTTATAATTGTGCTGTACTCTATTAGTTGACATTATTATTGCCTATCGACAAATTTAATTGAATTATTATACGAGTATAATCTTGTTGAATAATTTGTTGATTACAAACCGTTAATTGTAATAAAACTGGTAATTAGTGACTTTATTAGTGTCTTGTATATTGTTTTCCACTGTACCATACGACGATCAGTGAGACCGTCGTAACAGTATATTTTTTTACGCTTTTTAATAACCTTTCTTTAACAGAACTGAATTCAGAGAATTTATCACCTTCATTTTCATTATCCACAGGTTATACTTTATTTTCTCTCTGTTTCCATTTTCATTTAATAACAATCTTAATTATCTGGAATATTTGACATCACTACTGCAGTATGTTGTAGTGTTAAAAAGGCATAATATTGTTACGGTGAGACGTTAGGCAACATGTGTTAAGCAACGTTCCCGGACATTTTTCCTAATCCAGTTTTCCTAAATTACGTTTCCTATTGACCATATTTACTAGAATCCTTTTTTCCTAATCCATTTTTCCATGTTTCCTAATTTCAAATCAGAGTGTTGTTTTTTTTTTTAATTCTGACGGACTTTTAAAAGAATTATGACGGACTTGGAATTAGCCATTATGAACGCCTGTGCAAACGTATTTTCAGAAGAGCCTGTATACGCATGTTTTTCTACCTAAACCAGTCCATATAAAGATAGATTGAAAGCGAATGATTGCAAAAAGCTTGTAATAATGCATGTGATCGTCAATTAAAGACGCAAACTCATATGCTTATGGCTCTGGCTTTTGTGCCATTAAATGATGTGAAACGTTGTTTTGAGATCCTCAGAGATGAAATAATTGATGAGTTACTTCCTATAATGGATTATTTTGATGAATTTTATATTATTACGACATCACAGAACAACCTACGTGTTTCTCGAACGGTCCATTGGAATCCGGCTGAATGTTGTGGCGTACGTTATTTCAACATGCGCTTGGGAGACTTTTCTAAACGCCGCAAGCCTCGCTGACTGTGTCAAACCCGCAATTAATTACGTCGATGTGTAGAGATAACGCGTATTTGGGGAATGTCTGGTTTGTGTACGGGGTATAAATAATAGGCGGCAGCGGCCTCAATTCACTTATTATCGGGCGATATTACTCTATCGTTCAAGTCGTTATTAGTGCTGTTCGTAATATTGTGGCGAAGTGTTATGTGTTTTATAAAATCGTGCGAGACAATTATAATACAAATGTGTTATATATGAGTTGACATTTTTCTTTTGCGTGTGAACAATTTTTATTTGATTTCTTATAAGAGACTGTCATGTTAATTACGAACGGTTTAATTGTAGTAATTAAAGCTGGTGATTAGTGACTTAATTGGTGTCTTATATTTTGTTTTCCACTGTACCTTACGACGATCAGTAGACCGTCGTAACAATATCATAGGCCGTCCAGCAAGAGGCGAGCCGTTCCAGGTACCGAATACAAAAATGGAATCAATATGCAGCGACTTTGAACGGTTCTCAACTCATAAACATTTCAAGAGAAGACTGGCACAATAAGTTTAGACTGGTCGTAGGAAAGCATCCCCAGATTTATACTCCGCGTTGGGTAGAATAATAAATAAACATTTTTTTGATATTAATTAATTTAGGAAAAATGGTTGTAGGAAAATTAGATTAGGAATTTTTACTTTAGGAAAATTTGATTTAGGAGAAACGTTTTGTAGGAAAATTGGATTACGAAAAAGTCCGGGAATCGTTAAGCAACGCTTTCGCAACATTATCGAGTCAGCGCCTTTCTAGAGAAAGTCTTGTGCAGTGCATACAGTATGGAACAAATTATAGATGATCATTGTTACACTGGGCTCCAAACAGACGATGAACACAGAGTAGACCCAGAAGATTCTGCGAGATTGCGAGATGATTCGACCACTTTAGTCTAAACGGTTGAAATAATTATCAGAGTTTAAGAACACGATTTACAAATCGTAGAGTCAGGATGATTTACAAAGCGCTATGTATCAATTACAAGAAGTGACAAAATAGTACTCTCTGACACTTTCAGTATAAAGACCAAAACCATGGTCTTTAATTTAAATATCCAGTTAGAACTAAGATAGTTATAAACAACAGCAATTTAGAACAAATGAGCCGTTTCAAATATCTCGTCTGTGCAGTAAGCTATGAGTCTGAAAATTAGAGATAAGATGAATTTAAGAATATTTGTGATACGATTTATAAAAATCTTAGAAATAAAACACAAAGATTAAATTTTATAAGATAATTGCAATACCACGTTGATTTATAGAAGTGAGGCGTGGGTCATGACAAAAAAGGAAAGCGGGAAGATTCAGAGTGCTGAAATGCAGTTTCTTCGAAATACTTCATATTATACACTGTAAGATAGAATAAGGATTAAAGATATCAGAACAGAACTCAAAGTAAAGGTCACAAATAAAATGATTTCAATTTACAGAAGATAATGGTGGGATTATCTGCACAGGATGACAGAAGATCGATTGCCGAAAGCGGCACTGAACTATAAAGCCATTGGTAAAAGAGACGTGGGTTGGCCGAGGATGAGATAGATCCCGGAACAGGTTTATATAACCTAATCCTTGAAGAGGAGAAGAAGAAGTGTAAGAATAAATTGTGAGACTTTCAAGCATTTGTGCTAATTTAAAACTTTCAAGTAATATGCTTCACCAAATGCCCAACGTGTCTTCAATTAATATCGACAAAATTGATATTCGACAACTGAAGTCTTTGTACATGGTTTGCAAAATTCAATACGAAATTCTATAGTTCTTACTTATAACCTTATAAAAACGTTTATCCTTCTATTATATAAACTCTCCTTGGGGCAGTATTAAGCTCAGGCTTCCTAATGCTTTGCCAGTTTCTCTAGTCACCAAAAACTCGTCTCACATCTACTATAATCATAACAATGCGCAATAGGCCTTCTGTATTACTTGCTACAAATTTAACTTTCAGCTCGTTTTAATTACCTGTGAATTTTTTGGAGTTTGGTTTCATCAATTTTCTCTAGTGTTTTATTTTCTGACTATATTTTTAATTAAATTTTCAAAAAGTTTACTTAACACGATTTAATTAACCCGACGAGGTATTTATTTTTTGGTTTAAAATTACAACTTACGGAAACAATTACAATTCATTACAGCGTTTGTACTAAGACTCGGTTTGGTTTAAACTAATGTTGTTGATGTGTGCGGGATACTATTAGGTTTGTTGATTAAATTTGTGGTCACCATAATGCTTAAACAATTAATTACATTTAACTCGTAGTAATACAAATTGCCTCTGCTTTTTGTTACTATTTCCAGTTCTGCTACGTTAATTCAGTTGTATTTAGTAATTATATTGCAAGGTTGTATCACTGGCTACAGTTTTAAAACAATACAGTAAGTCATTAAACTCCAAAGTGACACTCACAATGTTTGTTGTCAAACGTGCAAAAACTGTACTCAATATGGCACAGAGGCTGTATAAAACAGCTGACCGTGTATGACAGAATTACAAAGACTGAAATGTCGGTATGGAGAATCATACATGACTTCCATGTCCTAAAATTTATATTTAAAACCATTTTCATTATGAAATATATCCATAGAAACTACTTCCTTCTTCAGCCTTAACCACAGTACTGTGGCCACTAACGTATACTACCTCACGTTAGGGCACTCGATTTTCACTGATGGAGGCAGTCGATGGCACTGCCTAAACGTCTGGTTTTACAGAAAACATTGGACCACGGCCAAACAGCCCGGGAAGGAATTTTAACAACAAACTACTTCTTTGTTCCTGATAACGCAGTACACATATAACAAATTATCCCCTCCCCCTTCAACTATCATTTTCATTTATAGAAAATTACCCCCTCCCCTTTCAACTACCCTTTTTATTTATAGATGTTTCATACATACATATTTCATACTACAGTGGATTATTATGACCTTTTATTCAGGACATTTTATCTATCAAAATTAATTATTTTACTCTTGTTAAAACGTACAACGTTGCTGGTAAACTACCCCTTACCCTTAACCGATCTTTACAAAAATCCATAGGCCTTGAGTCCTCTATAACTGAGGCATATATGCAAAAAAATATTTCATTCTCTTTAAATTTGCTGCAGTTATCGTAAGTTAAAAATTATACCAATGATTTTATCTTTTTTAGGATTATTAACTGGGTGATTTTATTTAAAACTCTATAGGGTCTTCTCGTCCCACTCATTACAGAAAAAATTCTACACATAGACACAGACAGAGACACATACACTTTTCGAAAAATGACTTTCTTCATGTTTTGAGGGTAGTACAATCAGAATCACCCCTTATCAAGGGTATAGAAAAAAAAATTGTTTTCCCCATCACCATACTTCCATTTTCTTATGGAACATGGATGTAAAAGAACTGTAGGGGAAGAAAGATGAGAAAGAATAAGTAATGAAAACAAATGAGAAACTAGCTTTATAACAGATATTGTAAAATGAAAGGTATTTGACAAATAGGGAAATTTTGTACCATTTGTGACAACACTGCTGGATCACCCCGCCAGTCAACAAAAGATCCGCTATCTGAATTCTGTTTAGTCCGATTATAGTGGCAAGGCGATATTTACGGGGGGGGGGGACACGACCGGATCACCTCCCAAGAAAGTCCCAAAAAAGTTAACAAATTTGGTAAATCTCTTAATACAGTTACGCCATTACACAACATTATACGTGTTTCTCGGCTATTCCAGCGGAGCCCGGCTGTAATGTGTGTGTGCGTACATATTGCTGGTACTTTGAGATGAAGGACAATTACGTAGCACTTGTCATGCGTCCGTAGCCGAGACTGATCCAGATTTCACCGGCCCGCTCAAACTGTGTTCAAGGCGGCAAGCAATTACGCTCTAGTGTTTTCTAGTAGCGTTATTGACGCGTAGCTTGGATTATTCTGCACTCTCAGCGGGGTATAAATATAAGCATTCAGCGACGCTTAGTTTCAGTTTAAGTGACGATTCATTCAAGTGAGTTTCGAGTTTACTTCGGGCGATTACCCTGTGCGTTCAAGTGTTATTAGTGAAAAGTGATTATTGTGCGGGACTCTGTTAGTTGACATTATTATTGCGTGTAGACAAGTTAATTTGAATTATTATGCGAGTATAATCTTGTTGAATAACTTGTTGATTATAAACAGTACTTGTGATAATTAAAGCTGGTTATTAGCGATTTCATTGGTGTCTTGTATATTGTTTTCCACTGTACCATAAGACGATCAGTTAGACCACGTTTATTGTGTTATTACCGTTTACTACAATGGAATTGATTTCAAGATATTATCACACGTTTTTTATCTACTTTAGTAACATAACATAGTAATACGCTGATTAGTCTTAACTTGTTCTTTCTTTTTCATGAAGCTGACTCGACCCTCCCCCCCTCCACCAAGGACAAATTCTAGGTTCGTCACTGTGGCAGGAACAACCCGTTTCTAGCCTTGAGAATTACTTCAAATATAAATCGTATGCCAAAAAGCTTTTCGTGTGCCTTTTAAAATATTAATATGATAAACAAACCCATTACGATTTGTTTAGTAAATCATTTCAGGACAGAGGAAATTTTCTGCCCGTAAGCACTCCAGATCGTTCAATTTTTTTGACCAAAACTAATTTTAAAACTATGCGGGAAGTCTATCCGATGTCCAGAAAAGTGTCTTTGAAAATTCTGTAGTAAGAGCGAAACATCCTACGAGCATGGTCAGTAACCTTTAGAGTTGCTAAAGCTACATCTCCATAAGATTAACTTGTAGCGTCAACTCCAAGAACCAGGTGAGAAAAAGTCACTGCATTACAGCCGCTTAGTTAGGAATTAAAAAAAAAAAAAATAGGAAGCCACGAAAGACTTGGATAAAAGCATAGAAAGGATGATTGGAAATATTGTAAAGCTTTGGAGCTAGGATGCGAGAAACGACAAACTTTAAATATTCTTTGGAACTGTACACTTATCCGTTCCTGCAGTACATTTTCGATGTTTTTAATATGCGATTCTATCGTTGTATTACGATGTGGAAAAGAAGAAGCGTACTAATTTTGAAAATTGTCCTTTTTCTTCAGGTAAAGCAATAATATGTGTTGTTTTCATTTGTGAGGTTAGGTGACAACGGTTTTTGGTTTTTAGTTTAATGCTGAAATAAATAAAAGCCATGGTTGACCAAAACATATCAGTTAATGTGTATACACAATGGCTATTACAAAGTAATACTTAAAATAAAGAACCTAACGTTTTTGAGTTGACAAATTAACAAAACACAAAATACAATGTATTAAAGAATGATAACATACGCTCTACATATTGTACATAATGGACGTTTATTTTGGTTAGCCGCAAATGGAGTACTTGTTGGGAAACGAATATTTACGGAAAAAGCGAGTTCTGCAACAAAAAAGTTATTTTCGTTTTTTTCCGCAAAAAAAGTGAATTTTACGTTACACAAGTATCGCTTTTAATGTGTAATTTCAGTTCTCGTGTTAACCTAACAACATCAACTTTTGGCGTCACAGGCGCGTAACTGTAATATACTACTGCTACAATACAATCACTTCTCATTTAAAAAAAGGACTAAGAACACCAACTGCAGTCGCCAGCCAACAATTTGCAACATACAAAATTAAAACGTGTAGACCTATAATTTTTTACCTACATAAAGTTGTGTGTGAGATTCACTAAAGATCGAAGCCAAACAATCGAATAATCAAAATATCGAAAATTACTGCAGGAACGGATAAAGGTACAGTACCTATTCTTTGAAGATCGCAATACATAGGATTTCCAAAACAACTTGTTTCTTCTAGACAAAGTTTTTTCACCATAAAATCTTCATTCCGTTTTAGCGGCTACGTATACAATCAGAATTACATGATATGACCTTTGGACGTATATGTCCGTTCCACAAACAGATGCGTTCTCTGATAACCAGTGTGTAGATTGCCGTGTTTCTCCGTAGAATCGTTATTCATTCTTGTTTTCTGAAACAATCGTAGCTGAGCCTTCTTCTTCTTCTGTTAGTTCCTATCCGTTTCGAGCGTTGGATATCATACAGACTATTTTAACTTTCTGTACTGCTGCACAGAATAAGTCAGTTTGTATTCGTGCCAAACTAGGTCTTTAAATTTCTCAGTCATGAGATTCTCGGTCGCCCAACTCCTCTCTTTACAAGTATTTTTCTCTGTACTATGGACTGCAAAAGTAAAATCTCTATTCATTTCTCATGAGATGTCCCAGATACTGAAGCTTTCTAATCTTTACTGTATTAATAACTTCCATTTATTTTTCTTCATCTTTCTAAGAACTTCAACATTAGTTATATGTGCTGTCCATGAAATGTTCAGTATTCTACGGTAAAGCCACATTTCAAAAGATTCCAATTTTTTAGTTGTGGCTTCAGTCAAAGTCCAAGATTCTACGCCGTAGAAGAGAACCGAGAATAGGTAGCAGCGTAAAAGTCTTATCTTTGTGTTTATTGTTAAATCGTGACTTTGGAATAAACTGCTCATTCTAGTGTACACTGCTTTTGCCTTATCAATTCTGCTCTTCATTTCTTGAGAATGGTCCCATTGTTTATTAACTATAGTACCAAGATATATAAATTTCCTTACACGTTCAACTGGCCTTTGGTTTATATTAAAGGTGCAGTTCGTGAACTTGTTCTTAGATATAATCTTTAGCTTTATTTTATTAACATTGATGTCTAGAGCATATCTACGGCTGCTTTCTATCACTCTATTCATTAGTTGTTGCAGCTCCTCTAAGCTATCTGCGAATATGGCGGTATCATCCGCATAACGTATATTATTATTTATTCTTTCACCGTTCACAGAAATTCCCACATCACATTCATCTAAAGCTTCTCTAAAAATATACTAATAATTACTGAAACTTGTACTGAGTTAATAAACTCAGAGCTTGATAAGTTCAATGTCTTGAAACTTTGGTTGCTTGACCTCTGTAGATTATAAACTACCGTATGTAGGAACACATGTTACAGCATTACCAGCATCACGAGGCAGTGAATATTGATTTACGATCAGGGGGTAGCGTACAGCTTGCGGGCTTATATTGTCAGCTCATTTGGTCGCAGTAATTACACAACTGTCAGCCGCGCTACGCTAATACATCAACTAAACGGCTCAACCGAAGACACACTTACGTCTATACCTACTCCATAAACTTTAATACTAAAATTATTAATTAATAACACACTGATATAAAATTGAAGTATCTAGGGGAAATAATTCATGAGATAATTCTATAGCAGTTTAGAAAAATCTTCTATAGAAGAAAGGATTCATAAGTTGGAAAGAGCACATGGTATAACTAAAGATATTTACAATAAAAGTTCGTATCTAAAAATGCAGAAATAAGGCATTAAAATACAGTTGTGACGCTAAAATGCCTATATGGAAGTGAATGTTTAGCATTTAATTATAATTTAGACAAACTAGAAATATTGAAAAGACGAATTATTGGAAAAATATTAAGCCCACGAAAAATTTCAGAAGGTTGGAAATTAAGAAGTAATGATGAAGTATATCAAAGTATAGAAAATATAACAGAAACATTGAGAAAAAGAAGACTATTATTTTTTGAACATTTATATAGAATAGACGACAACAGGTTAACAAAGCAGATCTTCAAATATCTGTGGGGGAAGAAGTCAACAAAAAGTTGATTTAAAGAAGTCTAAAATGATTTAGAAAAAAATAATATAAACGTAGAAAAAGCAATTGAAAGAGAAATTTTTCGGGCAAAAATGTTAAAAATGGAAGGAGTCCAGTGCAGGAGAGAGAACAACGGAGTTTCTAAGTGGACTGTTGACAGGAAGAAGAGAAACAGTGAAAAGATGAAATAATATTGGATAAAAAGAAAAGAACAAAGAATAAAGAATTAAAATTGGCATTTGGTCCTTAGATGGCCCATACAAAGAAAAAAAACTAATAAATATCTTACTAACATTTTAACAGATTACAATCAAACCATTTCCTTATACAAAACAAAAGTTATGGCTTTTCTGGGACAAATCATATTAGAACAAAGATTGTCATACAGGACTCGCCAATAGAACAGGTGCTACATTTAAAGTACTTAGGATACAGGATCACGTACCAAAATGATAAGGATGTTGAAAGAAAAATTAGTCTCTTTCAGATGCTTTGTGGCTGTACAATTAAAAATTTAAAGAAGAAAACAAGGAAAGAGATCCTATTAAAATGTTATAATGTAATGGCCATACCGCACCTACTGTATGGTACTAAGACTTGGATTAGTAATGCCAAAGATATATCTAGCATACAAGGAGCGGAAGTGATGTTCTTGAAGGCTGTAAAGGGGTGTACCACGAGAGACATGTTATCACAAATGATCATATTAGAATTGAGCTAGGCATAGCTAAAAGCTTGAATGAGAAAATCTCTCGGTACAAAACGCAGTCACGATTACACGTACACAGATTGGATCCAAATAAATTTTCAAGAACAGCCATTGACTATCATCCTTAGGAAGAGGGAAGAGAAGTGTGAAGAGAAGACCCCATAAACGATGGTTGGATGACTTCCATTGAGACTGGAACAGGCTACTAGCCTAAGCCGTAAAGGGTGACCACGACGATGAGTGATATAATTTATTATAAAAACGGCTCCTTCAACGCTCAAGCAGTCTATGAATTAGACAGGATATGTTATCTCATGTGTGCCGTTCGGAAAAATTGCCGAACAATTTTCCGAAACGTAAAAGCAGAATGACATTTTACTAAATTGTTATTTAGTCGAATTGAATATCTGTAATACATTTTGCCGAATCGAATTCCCGAATATCATGTTCCTGAAATAGATGGAAACGTTCTAATTAAAATTCGAAAGCAAATATTGATAAAAGTTTGTGCCAACAAAATTGAAGTAGTAAATTATTAAGTTGTTCATTTCAAACTTTATTTTTATAAAAAATGGAGTCTTCAAACAAAATTGCGGGTAATAAGTTACTACCCGCAATTGATGGTTTCGTGTACATAAGATTAAAAACTACCAAAGGCCAGAGACTTATTGGGGTTGCAATAGATTACGTCAACGTGACTGCAGTGCAAGAGCAATCACTACTCCAAGAGGACAGTAGCATATTGAACTGAAAACAAGTCCGTCACAATATCCACATAACCGTCCACCGAAAAGAGTACAGGCCGCAACCGAAATAATTAAGTACAACTTAAAAAGAGCTTTTGAGAAACCTGAGGAAGAGCCTCCCGCTTAAATTCTTAGAACTGAATTAGCATCTAATTATTCTACAAAACTGAAAATCGTATTATAGTACCTGCAAGTACGAGCTCACTATATTGTAATATAAAAACATAAAAATTAAATATTCATATATTTATTTATATATTTACATATTCTAGTGTACTGGTTTCGGAAAATATATATTCGGGGTATTGGATTCGGCGTTTTTAAATTTGGGATATCCACTTTCCGCCAAATATATATTCGAGTTATACGATTCGAAAAAATGCCCAGGAACGGGTTCAACAAACAAAGGATGCAGTGTTGCCAGGCACTACGCTTCAGTCCCCCCCCCCCCCCCCATCACTACAAGCTATTATTACAGAATATTATACCAGGTACTCATTCATCAGACCGAGTAGATCTGGGTGCTAAAAACGTACGCTGATTGCATGGGGTGCCCTGGGCTTGTAGATCAGTGGTCGGGTTTAATAACCGCTGTGTCTACTAGCCCCCGTTTAGTTTATTACTTTCTATTATTATCCGTAAAAATAATTGAAATCTGATTACATACCACTACCTTAGGGCAGACCATCCTATGTTCAAAAAACACAACATTTCAGGAATGTAATTTGAAAGTCTACAGTTTCCTCAAGAAACACCGTCAAATGTTTTTTTGTTCACTTTGCAATAGACTTACACACATTCTAGTTATATAAATGCTTAAAATAACAGAATTTTAATTTACACCTGCTGGTTTGATTGATTTATTAACTTGTTTCTGGCACTATGCAGTCACATATATATGAACTAACCTGACCAACCTAGGTTTCCCAAGGCGACAGATAGAAGGTTTTCGTGACAGCGTACAGTTCAATTGAATTGTTACAGCAGGGAGGTGACCATTACCGGTACCGGTAAGTAGTTTGAGCGTCAATACACGGTTAGATTGCATGCATTGCCCGTTAATTGTGTTGTCTATACGTTTCCTTACACAGCGGCAGGCAATCCTCTTAGCGCTCTCCATGTATCCCACAGGGCACACGTAAATTTCATTCTAACATATACAGGGTCCGCCAGTGAAGCGGGAAATTTTGAAAGTCCAATAGTTCATTTTCTGCTCATGAGAGGGCGTGGAGGTTTCCGATTGTTGTTTTACATTTAATGCCATTTGTTAAACATGGAGCAGTGGTCCGGTGCAATGCGTGCTTTCTGCGTAAAATTGTTTTATAAGAATGGTGACTGTGTGACTTCTGTACAACGATTGTTTCGTAATCATTTCAATATTCCACGACATGGAAGAGTGCCGTCCGCTCATGCAATTATGTCATGGGTGAAAAAGTTTGAAGAAACTGGTTCCACATTAAACTTAAAGCATAGAGGAGCAACAAGGTCTGTAAGAACAGAGGAAAAATTGAAAGAGTTCGAGTAGCATTGACGCGTAGTCCACAACGTTCTGCAATGAAACATGCATCCGCACTAAACATTAGTGACACATCGTTACGACGAATTTTACATAAAGACTAATCTTTTCATCCTTACAAAATTCAAGTAATCCAGGAGTTGAAAGATGGCGATATGCTGGCTCGCACGATTTTCAGCGAAGAAATATTGCGACGTGTAAATGATGATGAAAACTTTATTCATCGCATGTTTATGTCAGATGAAGCACATTTTCATTTGAATGGATATGTAAACAAACAAAATAGTCGATATTGGAATGATGAAAACCCAGGTGAGTTGCATGAAAAGCCATTACATAGTCCGAAAGTTACGGTGTGGTGTGCAGTGTCATCATCTGGCATTATTGGGTCATATTTTTTTCCAAGACGATAGAGGAAACACCACAACTGTCAAAGCAGACCGCTACACACTCATGGTCAGAACATTTTTGATGCAACAGCTCCCTAGGTTTCCGGAAATTAATTTTTTTCAGCAGGATGGGGCCACAAGTCATACTGCTAGTGTGTCCATGGCTGCTTTAAGAGAACTCTTCCCGGACGGACTCATATCCAGATATGGCGACATCTCGTGGCCTGCAAGATCCCCAGATTTGTCCGCATGCGACTTTTTTCTTTGGGGATTTCTGAAGAGCAGGGTGTACATTGATAGACCGCACACCATACCGGAATTAAAAACAAATATCAGACAAGAAATTGCATGGATTCAACCTGACCTGCTTCGTCGAGTGATGGAAAATTTTCGGTCAAGATTAGAAGAATGTTTACACAGAAATGGCTCTCACTTGAGCGGCGTTATTTTTAAAAAGTAAAATAATGGCATAATTTACTCAACTCATATCTGTAAAAAAAATCTGATAATAAATGTTTCATGAAAAAATTGGGTACTTTTAATTTTCCCGCTTCATTCACTGGCGGACCCTGTATGTGTAGTTCTACAGTGCAGAGAATGTACAGAATGCGATGCTATTCATATCGGACAATGTGGCCGTGCTCTGAAACATCGCATTTCTGAACATAATAAAGCGATTTTAACTAATGGAGCCAATACAGGTTAGCCAACACAAGCACTTCACAGTTACAAAACACATAACACTGCTGCACAACTTACAAAAAGGTAAAAAAATGGATTTATTAGAAATTCTAGAAATTAGAAAAGCAATCAAAAGTAACAAAAATTTAACAAACAAACAAACTGAATTCTGTGTATCTCCTTTATTAAAAGTTGTTATTTAACTTAGTTTGTTTTTATATTTTACCTTCTGATTATACTTAGCTTTTACAGACACTTGACTTTCCCTGTACTTGCTTCTCCACCCCTAAAGCATACACACACCACACACATGTCCGGATAGATACCCTAAAGACATGTTCACCGCCCTCACTTTCTTTGTTTAGTTGTTTGTATGATCTCTTTGAGAATAACTTAATAAGCTGAAACAGCTGTCAGAGGTAAATAATAAACTGTGAAACTTAACAACTGTTTGTGCGTATGTTTTTAAAACCTTTGTATTAATATGTTTTACCAGGTGCCCGACAAGTCATCATTCAATATCGTGAATGGCAAATTATTCTGGAATATCTGCGGGACCAATATAACCAACAGCAGTAGGCTTAGAAGATTGTAGAGTGCTGATCAAGTGGTTGTTGTGGAAAATGATTACAGTATTGTGTTGTAATTAGTGCAGGACTCTTAATAGTTGACATTGTTATTCCGTGTGGACAAATTTAACTAGAATTATTTTATGAGAGTACCTTGTTGATTTCAAAGTTGCCATTGTTATTCCGTGTGGACAAATGTAACTAGAATTATTTTATGAGAATTCCTTGTTGATTTCAAATTGTTAATTGTGACTAATTAAAGCTGGTAATTTGTGACTTCACAAGTGTATGTATTTTGTTTCCGAGCCTCCAGGTGGTCTAGTGGCTAACGCGGGCGATTGATGTGCTCGTGGTCCCGGTTCAATTCCCGGCGGAGGTTCCGTACGGCGTGCACTCAGCGTCGTGAGGCAAACTGAGTAGGCGCTGAGATAACAGTGCCGCCTCCTGGCTGTGAATACCGCAACTAGCGGCTGGTGGCGCGTAGTACTAGCCATACACCGTCACACTAACACAAAAGCCGCGCGGTACGCCTTGGTCCTTAACGGACTGTTGAGCGGAGGTTCTTTATTTTTATGTATTTTGTTTCCACTGTACAATACGACGATCCCTAAAACCGTCGTAACAATATAAACAAATTTTAAGAATTTTTAATTTAAGTGGACCTAGCCTAGTACTGTACCATGCAAACTTACAATGTCGGGAGTAACCTAATTTGGTCCTATGTAGTATGAATTGTTATTTTTAAGATCGGACTTACAATATTTCTGTACCAATAGATACACAATGACAGAATGTAATGTTTATAAAAACAAATAACTCTTGCTTAAATTTTGACATGGGCTAGTTATGCTTCAGGGTAGTGAATATCGTAACCCAGTGTGTCACGTAAAAAGGGATACTACTGTCAGGGAGAGGGACTTACTACTGACTCAGAACACTAAGTTTTTTTATTGGAAAAAATGTAAAATTTTTACCTTACAGCCTGAACCTATAGCGGTGTGATATGTTCGCACACACACAACATCGATCTTTTAAACGACGGCGCCGTCGCCAGAAACAAGACGGACAGCGCTCCTAGTGGCAGCCTCTGACGAAGCTTATAATAAGCGAAAACTGGTTCAGTCTACAAGGTAAAATTTTACATTTTGACCAATAAAAAACATAGTGTTTGAGTCAGTAGTGTTATACTTATAATTAGTTAATCAACGGACACGTCATGGGGAACACGATCTAAGAAATAGGGGAAGATATGTAAATGCATAGAAAGAGAGAGGTGGGAGGTAGAGAGAGAGAAAGGGGAGAGAGAGAGAGAGGGGGGGGAGAGAGGCTGTTAACGAAGGGAAGATACAGACAACTAGACAATTGACAGATGTATTAGACAGTAAAATGTGTAGAGATATCGAACGCCAGTATCTCACATAGGCAGGCATGACATAGACAGGTTGGCAGAGAGAGAGAGAGCGAGGGGGAAGGGAGAGGGATATAAAATAAATGTATCAGAGGAGACGAGAGAGAGTCAGTGAGAGGGTAGAGGGATAAAAAGAGAGAAAGAGAGGACGAGAGATTGGACGAGAGAGAGAGTGAGAGAGTGACAAAGCGAGGGGGCAAATTGCGCACGGAGAGAGTACGATAAAATGTTGTTTTAAATTCTTTAAATCCTCTGTTCTGGTACAAATAAGCTCTGCGATTGGTATTACTTTGACTTAAATCCCCAGGCGTGTGTCGTGTTTGGATTAGGGCAGCAGAAAACTAGGAATTCAGTCGAAATGAGTTTTTACTTCGGCGTAAACCGACTCCGCCGAGAATAAAACTTTGCTTATTCTTCTCGTTATATATAACAAGGACGAGGACGCAAACTTTTATTGAACTAAAACAGACAAGTCGGTGTTTAATATTAATAATAATAATAATAATATGTTGAGACCTTGGGTCAGGAAGTGGGAAGAAATTGGAACACCTATACGAGGCACAGTGAGCTTTGGAAATGAGGAAGTTTTATGTTTTAGGTTAAGAAAATTAAAAAGAAATAGACAAAGTAAGAACTAGAAATAAATTTTGATAAAACTAAGTGTATGGCAACAATTGGAGAGTAGATACAGATGTTGGAGGCGGCCACGTCCTGTTGATGCAAAACAGTACGGATCGATAAATATTCCTGGTCGGGTACAGCAATAGCCACCAGTACCAACTTAAGGCGTAAGGGAAGTGATCCTGGACCGGCTAGTTTTGGATTATTACAGGCGTGAATCTAGTTGTGTTCAGTCGGCTGTATGACTGCGTACAGTACAAAAAACTGGTCCCTTTAATCTATAAGGACTTTATTACACTACGCAACAGATTGCAAAAGAAGTTGTAGGGCATTGACTTAAATGTAGCGTATTACACTTACTGCAATCGATTGCAAACAGTGGCAAGCGTTTCAACTGCTCTTACAACTTTTAGTTTCACGCACTCCTTGTGGGGCGTCGATTCAAATGTAGCCTATTTCACCAAGCAACCGATTGCATGCAACTCTGCTGCGCGCGCATTCTGTTGACAACGAAGAAAATTCGTGACACCGGACCGACACAACATATACAATTATTTACAAACCGCCAATATCTCAAAAACGAAAAGAGGATTTTATTGAATCAAAAACGAAAATAAAATTTGTAATTTTTTTCTAAATTTCACTTACTGACACCATATACCTTTCTATGACGAACGATAACTGCCGCACATTCAAACAGAATCAAATAAGGTTTCGCATACATACCTGAATTGTAGACGACGCAAGGACTATTGATTTTGGTGATTAAGGGAAAGGGGTAGTTTACCGGCAACGTTTTATGTTTTAACAAGGGTAATTGTTTTCTGTGACGAACGATAACTGCCGCACATTCAAACAGAATCAAATATTTTTTTTGCATACAGCACTGAATTGTAGAGGACTCAAGGCCTATTGATGTTGGTGAAGATCGGTTAAGAGGAAGGGGTAGTTTACTTGCAACGTTTTATGTTTTAACAAGAGTGAAGTATTTAATTTTGATAAATAAAGTATCCTGATAGGAAGGTCATAATAATCCACTGTAGAAACGGCAACAAAGAAGTAGTTTGCTGTTAAAATTCCTTCTCCGGCTGTTTGGCCGTAGTCCAATGTTTTCTGCAAAACCAGACGTTTCGGCAGTGCCATCGACTGCCATCATCAGTGAAAATCGAGTGCGATAACGTGATGTGGTATACGTTAGTGACCACAGTACTGTGGTTAAGGCTGAAGCGATAAGTAGAAAGAAGTAGATTCTATGGTAATATTTCATTTCGAAAATGATTTTAAATAAAAATCTTAGAACATGGAAGTCATGTATGTTTCTCCATACCGATATTTAAACTTTGCAACACAGTAATGTCGGTCACCAGGTAATATACAAGGTCAAGGGGGAGAGAGAGATACAAAAGTTTCTGCATTACCAATAAAAACTTCAAGGCAAATGGCTGCCACTTGCTTCTGTAGGCGCTATCTCGTCTGATTAACCGCCTCTTCGCTTTATGATTCAACATTCTAACGGCCTCGTTGCGATGTTGTCTTTCTTTTTAATAAGTTATACCTTTCCTCCAACATATACAGTACTTTCAAAACACACAAAAAAAAATCAGTTACACAGTTGTGATGGCAATTGTAATATCATCTGGTTATATTTTTCCCAGTGTGCCTTTGCAGTTTGTTCACTTCTTTCTCTAGTGAATGAGTTCAGCAAGAAATAATTATGTCTTTTTGTAACACGGTTTACAATTGAAAGCTTTAATACCAATACTTGTTGTTCAAAAAGGCAATTTTAGAACACATTTTCTTCTTCAGCACGACAGTCCAACGTGAGCCCTGGTTTCCGACACCAGTCTTCTCCAAAGTCTCCTGTCCATTGCCATCTCAGTCTAAATCCTCACATCCATTCTTCCAGCACATCATCCAAACATCTTATCCTAGGTTAGACCTTCTTTCTGCTTCTATAGATCTGCCGCCTCAGTATTTTCTATGGCGTACACTGCTCATTCATCCGCTCTAGGTGGCCTAACCATTGTATTCGTTGAGCCTTTAAGAATCTTACAATGGCCTCATGATTCAATCTCCTGTTTTATTTATTCTTCGTTTATCATCTTTGTTTAACTGGGCCATAAACACGACTTACCATCTTCCTTTCAAACCTTTTTAGTGTTCCTTATATATTTTTATTTTTGTGTTACGACTAAGGAGTTTGCTTCTCAATATTTTGCTGTTTCCATAATATGCCCTATTTCCTATTTGTATCCTGTCATGTATTGTCGTTTTTATGAACCCTTCATTATCTATCACATTACCCAGCGATCTTAACTTATTAACTAGATCAAATGAATTTTCATCTATGGATAAATTATAAAGAGTTCCTCTCCTTTCTAATGCAGAAATCAGCATGAATTTAGTTTTGCTAATATTTACATCGAGTCCCATTAAGCGGATTTTTGATTCAGCTCTTTGTATACCTCAAATAGCTGTTGCCTTGATCTGGCCATTATCGCAACACCGTCAGCTCAAGCACATATTTTAGAACACATACCTTATGTAATAATCGTCTACTTCTACCTAAACAAAATCTATAATTGTTAAGATTTAATATTTGTACATCTGTCGACAATACGTTAATTAATTGTCCAAACAAATGTGTTCAAAATGAATAAGTTATAACTTTCAAAAAGTATATCGCCGCCTACATGTAGTCATCCGTCATAACATATTCGTTTGAATTTAAAGTTACACAGTAGAATGTCTCTTGCCTCACTTAATGTGTGAATTATGGTGTGTTTGTGTTTTGTGTGACTGTTAAATCATTAGAGCATGGCGAATTCCACACGCGTGTAACGCCGTTGATATAGAACAAACAATATACTGTGGCAAGGCAACGTCGCCTAAATACTGAATTACTGAAAACTTATCTTGTAACTGCTGCCTTAAACTATGCCTTCATAACATATGATAAACTACCACTTAAGAGGATTACAAACACACAGAAAGCAGCGCTTGGGTTGTTCGAGACGGCCAGACTCAGGCTGTTCCGGGAAAGCCCCTTTCAGCCATATGGGAAGTAGATTAGGAATCGCACGCCAGTGCAGGCCGGCCGTTGAGAAGGTGGAGGAATGCATCTTGCCAAAGCTGGAGGGTGGCGACAGAGAGGCGTCAAGGTAGGCGGCGGACACAAAGCAGATGGTTAAAGACTTGGTAAGTAGGTAGAGGAATGCATGTTGCCAAAGCTGGAGGGTGGCGACAGAGAGGCGTCAAGGTAGGCGGCGGACACAAAGCAGATGGTTAAAGACTTGGTAAGTAGGTAGAGTAATGCATGTTGCCAAAGCTGGAGGGTGGCGACAGAGAGGCGTCAAAGTAGGCGGCGGACACAAAGCAGATGGTTAAAGACTTGGTAAGTAGGTAGAGTAATGCATGTTGCCAAAGCTGGAGGGTGGCAACAGAGAGCCGTCAAGGTAGGCGGCGGACACAAAGCAGATGGTTAAAGACTTGGTAAGTAGGTAGAGGAATGCATGTTGCCAAAGCTGGAGGGTGGCGACAGAGAGGCGTCAAGGTAGGCGGCGGACACAAAGCAGATGGTTAAAGACTTGGTAAGTAGGTAGAGGAATGCATATTGCCAAAGCTGGAGGGTGGCGACAGAGAGCCGTCAAGGTAGGCGGCGGACACAAAGCAGATGGTTAAAGACTTGGTAAGTAGGTAGAGTAATGCATGTTGCCAAAGCTGGAGGGTGGCAACAGAGAGCCGTCAAGGTAGGCGGCGGACACAAAGCAGATGGTTAAAGACTTGGTAAGTAGGTAGAGGAATGCATGTTGCCAAAGCTGGAGGGTGGCGACAGAGAGGCGTCAAGGTAGGCGGCGGACACAAAGCAGATGGTTAAAGACTTGGTAAGTAGGTAGAGGAATGCATATTGCCAAAGCTGGAGGGTGGCGACAGAGAGCCGTCAAGGTAGGCGGCGGACACAAAGCAGATGGTTAAAGACTTGGTAAGTAGGTAGAGTAATGCATGTTGCCAAAGCTGGAGGGTGGCGACAGAGAGGCGTCAAGGTAGGCGGCGGACACAAAGCAGATGGTTAAAGACTTGGTAAGTAGGTAGAGGAATGCATGTTGCCAAAGCTGGAGGGTGGCGACAGAGAGGCGTCAAGGTAGGCGGCGGACACAAAGCAGATGGTTAAAGACTTGGTAAGTAGGTAGAGGAATGCATGTTGCCAAAGCTGGAGGGTGGCGAAAGAGAGGCGTCAAGGTAGGCGGCGGACACAAAGCAGATGGTTAAAGACTTGGTAAGTAGGTAGAGGAAATTTAAATTACAGTATGATCAAGAAGGATGGTAGGATTAATATTTTTGTAGTTTGGGATTGAATGCTCCTAAATATTTCTATTTCTCAGACGCTGACGGCGAGAGTTCTGGGTGAAGGTCCATCGGCTATGGTAAGCAGACGGTTTGTGAGGAAGGAAAGTCTGCAAGTATTGCGGGTAGTTCTGTTGATGGACGAAACTATGTATTGTAGGGAAGTGGGTTGTGAAGCTGTTCTAGAATATTTCCAATTAAGAAGGTGTCAAGGTTAGGAAAAAACTATTTAAAGCATACAGAGCGCTCTACAGAGGGGGTTTTTTTGTAATGGAAGGTGTGTGATCTGTCGCGCGCGCGCGCGCGCGTGTGTGTGTGTCTGTGTTTTATATGTCGTATAACTTACCTGCGAATTTTGTGGGTGAAGAACCAGCGGTGATCCTCAAATATATTGTTACGAAGGTCGTACCGTCAATGGAAACAGACTATCCCCGCACAAATGAAGTTACTAATTACAAAGTTTAAGTAGAGACAAACAGCAGTCATCATAAATCAACAAAGCATTCATCATCATCACCACTCCAAGGACGAGGCCTTAGACCCGTTCCGGAACTCATCTCCCCCTCGGACTACCGACAACTCTCTTCCCAGTAGGGTGATAACTCAAGTCAACCACAGGTAGATGGATATCAGGCATGCGATTCATGTGTTCACACCAACTCCTTCTGTGGTCTTTGTAACGTATTGCTGCGTTACAAATCCAGGGAACCCATCTTAACTGAGCTCCGTCAATTAGATGGGCTGCCTACGTTGTAACAGAATGTATCACAAATAATTAACTTAACAAATTTACTTACCAACTGAGTAAGGAAACAAGGGAAGGTATACTATTGATGTACGCACTCATTATATGTGTTTAACAAGACGACTTCTCTTTATTTAACATTTAAAAACATTTACTGACAGATCCCATGACATTACTAATTAAATTATTAGTAATGTTATTTGAATGCTTTCTTTAATCTTTGGGATCAAAATTGATTTTATTTAGCTATACCTCGGATCCGGGTAACCTTTCGGTATTTAGTAGTTAAGACTTTTAGTTATGCTCAATTCATGATATTAGCTTGCAAGACTTTTGGTTTTTTGTTTATTATTATTCCATTTGAAGAATGGTATTATTACTTGAATTATACTACGATACATTAACACATAAACTGTTACAACTTATGATGTTTGAATGGTTACATTAAAACTCTTAGATTTAATCTTTTAATCTTTACAAAGTTAATAGTCTCTGAAAAGTCTCTTTTAAAGTGTGTTGTGTAACAAATATTATTAACTCTCGATAGACAGGCTATCGAGTCACCTTTAAATTGGTATGTAGAAACCTCGTCCTGGGGTGTCCGTCTTGGGAATCCTTAAAATGCCGTCATCATCTCGGTCTGGTCTTCGTCATTAGAGGGCTCGAAAGTCCGTAGGGTAGATTGAAGCTTCTACGATGGTACTTGTAGATTCTCGGATGTCCTGATCTGCATATTCTCTCGGGTTTACTAGAGTTTGTAAGTTCTGGTAGTTCACATCTCCAGGTATGATGTTGAAAGTGTTGTTATTCTTGAAGTTAGCAGTCATCTTGTTTTACACCATTTTTATATTTCTTGTTATAAGTTAAGTCTTTTGTTTTCACATAACTATACTGATTAATACATAACATATGCTTTCAGCAGCAATTTCTCGGATACAATATTAAAATAAAACAAAAGTAACGGCAACATAGTGTTAGAGCTTTCGCTCGTACGTCTGCACTGCATGGAGTCAACATAGCGAGAGAGCGATTTTTCGCTCGCTTCGACTGGTACTGGACAAGAGGTAGAGGGGCAATTATTGCGCGAGAATATAGTCCCTATCTCTCTTTAAGTAAACTTTTTTAATTACACAAACTATACCTTAATAAATATACATAATTTAAGTAAGTTACTTTAGCGACTATCTGTGTCTTCAGATTTTTTAATTATTAACCTTATGTTTTTTTATCTTAATCTAAATTCCAAACGACTCGGGAGACATGTCGAGTCTGGAATTAACAGGTCAGCGCCTGACAACAAGCAAAGGGTTAAATACGACAATCATAACTATTTACAATATGTTTTTTTATTAAAGTATCTTCGTACTTCTTAATTACTTCTTCCTCTCATACTGAGTACATACAGGGGTTTTAGGCATTATAGTGAGATTTAAAGTGGCTTAATCGCTCGCAAACTTAATATTTAATTTTTTTTTATTTTACGATTATTGTTACAATTTAAATCGTCACAGACTCCACCGCTTAATTGCACTTTACGGTTTTTTTTTTGTCTAACTCACAATTGGGGACTGGGAGTATGTTTAGTGTCAGTGTGTGAAGTTATTTATTATTACTATTATTTATTATTAGTGCACAGTTTGTTTTCTTTTTTTATATCTCTTTAAATGACCTTGTTCATTTAAATGATCGCCTTCGTGAAATTCCCTTTTTCTCACTTCTTAAGCACTAACTTACATTTTAATCTTAATACTAATTTCCAAACCTTAGATTGGAAAGATCCCTACTTATCCGTAACTCACAACATCGTGGCCCGACTGACACCAGCTTACTTTAACTACTCAAGTTAGCTTTCAGCATTTATTAATGATCTTTGGCACCTTTCTGCCCTATCATTACACTTTTCAGTCGGCGCCGTTGTGACCTGTTACGTTACACGTATAATCACTTCTTGATTATATATCATAAACTTATTTCTAATGTAATCTAAAGAGGATCCCATACTCCACTCTAGATTACTGTTTTGAGAGAAGCGGAATCTCACGAAGATAATTCTCTTTTATCTCTTTAACAATTCTAAACAAACTATGCGGAAGGGGAGACACTTTACACAATGCATTGTAATGCACACGAGGGGTGTTTTTCAATTGTTTAGGCTAGCACCAGTTTATCACAACAGGGAGGGTGCGTGGCTGCTTAGTACAATTCCTAACACGCTTTATTTTCTCTAACTTGCCACCACTGGGGTGTTTACACTATGTAACGTTACTGACCATTACACTTCACACAAGTTAGTTTAAATCAAGATTTATTCAGCTCTATTATTTAAAGCCATTATTATTATTCATTTATTATTACTTTCTTTATTATTTATTAATTACTTTGGGGGATATAAGAAACGTCCTAGAATTAATTTCCTATTTAATTACCATATTTATTTAGCACACTTTATTTAACAAGGAGGGTTAACTAAGTCATTTATTACTTGACAAATTTATTATTATAAATTTATTATTATTATGTCACTACATTATTTAATTGTCGTCACGGGGAAAATACTTGAACTACTATACTGTACACATTTATTACATATATAGGATAACTTCTTAAGTAATTAATTTACACAAATTAGGAAAGAACAATTTCTCTTCTAAGGGAGAGACAGAAATTCCACACACATATTTCTCAAGTTAAATAGCCGATCAGCTGTTTACTGGAATGTAGGTCACCCTCTGTATTTAGTTAACAACGGAAGGCTGATTGTGTCAGTGAGAATGGGGGGGGTGGGCTTTTACGTATTGTTGTCTACACAATGCGATTGAATAACACCAACGACCGGTATAAACAAGAGAAGGGGAGCGCAGACGCTAGGGTGAATCTTATTCAACTACTCTATTATTACTACGCTTGGCAACACTTTGACTCCGTTCATTGATATATTTTCCCAATTAAATAAATTAATATTTTGTTCACAATTACAAATTACGAACTTGTACTTAATTACCTGGGTCTACATTACACACGAGCATTATTATTAACAAACTTATTTTCACTTTTCTTTTCATTTAATTTATCTACGACACATACTATGCATGTCCAACATATACTGTGCAGAATGATTCAGGAAACAACAGGTCATGGATTGTCGTAAACAAACCTGTTACAGATTGTCAACTGAGCAAAATTGTAATGTTTACTCACAGTTCCTGTATGCAAGTAGGTACCTGCATATAGCATTTGCAATGTATGAAGCTAATGATATCTCAACTTATACATACTATCATTTACGTAACTTAGTAAAATATTAAATATGTTTTGAAAATTAAAGTTACTAAGGTAACTTTCTGAGTGCATAGATCAATAACTGAATATACAAATTATCTAAGCATAGTGATGCAATTCTCTATACACGAATAAAACTCTCTCCTTTGTTTCCTTTTTAAAATAGCAGAGTGGCGCAATTTTGTTTGCGTCACGATGCTTACACAAATTTTACATAAATTAGCAGAGTGGCACAATTTTGTAACGTATTGCTGCGTTACAAATCCAGGGAACCCATCTTAACTGAGCTCCGTCAATTAGATGGGCTGCCTACGTTGTAACAGAATGTATCACAAATAATTAACTTAACAAATTTACTTACCAACTGAGTAAGGAAACAAGGGAAGGTATACTATTGATGTACGCACTCATTATATGTGTTTAACAAAACGACTTCTCTTTATTTAACATTTAAAAACATTTACTGACAGATCCCATGACATTACTAACTAAATTATTAGTAATGTTATTTGAATGCTTTCTTTAATCTTTGGGATCAAAATTGATTTTATTTAGCTATACCTCGGATCCGGGTAACCTTTCGGTATTTAGTAGTTAAGACTTTTAGTTATGCTCAATTCATGATATTAGCTTGCAAGACTTTTGGTTTTTTGTTTATTATTATTCCATTTGAAGAATGGTATTATTACTTGAATTATACTACGATACATTAACACATAAACTGTTACAACTTATGATGTTTGAATGGTTACATTAAAACTCTTAGATTTAATCTTTTAATCTTTACAAAGTTAATAGTCTCTGAAAAGTCTCTTTTAAAGTGTGTTGTGTAACAAATATTATTAACTCTCGATAGACAGGCTATCGAGTCACCTTTAAATTGGTATGTAGAAACCTCGTCCTGGGGTGTCCGTCTTGGGAATCCTTAAAATGCCGTCATCATCTCGGTCTGGTCTTCGTCATTAGAGGGCTCGAAAGTCCGTAGGGTAGATTGAAGCTTCTACGATGGTACTTGTAGATTCTCGGATGTCCTGATCTGCATATTCTCTCGGGTTTACTAGAGTTTGTAAGTTCTGGTAGTTCACATCTCCAGGTATGATGTTGAAAGTGTTGTTATTCTTGAAGTTAGCAGTCATCTTGTTTTACACCATTTTTATATTTCTTGTTATAAGTTAAGTCTTTTGTTTTCACATAACTATACTGATTAATACATAACATATGCTTTCAGCAGCAATTTCTCGGATACAATATTAAAATAAAACAAAAGT
Organism: Magicicada septendecula; assembly: GCA_034769895.1. NCBI lineage: Eukaryota > Metazoa > Arthropoda > Insecta > Hemiptera > Cicadidae > Magicicada > Magicicada septendecula. The sequence continues at coordinate 287,086,039 of CM068373.1, read as the reverse complement.
AACGGCAACATAGTGTTAGAGCTTTCGCTCGTACGTCTGCACTGCATGGAGTCAACATAGCGAGAGAGCGATTTTTCGCTCGCTTCGACTGGTACTGGACAAGAGGTAGAGGGGCAATTATTGCGCGAGAATATAGTCCCTATCTCTCTTTAAGTAAACTTTTTTAATTACACAAACTATACCTTAATAAATATACATAATTTAAGTAAGTTACTTTAGCGACTATCTGTGTCTTCAGATTTTTTAATTATTAACCTTATGTTTTTTTATCTTAATCTAAATTCCAAACGACTCGGGAGACATGTCGAGTCTGGAATTAACAGGTCAGCGCCTGACAACAAGCAAAGGGTTAAATACGACAATCATAACTATTTACAATATGTTTTTTTATTAAAGTATCTTCGTACTTCTTAATTACTTCTTCCTCTCATACTGAGTACATACAGGGGTTTTAGGCATTATAGTGAGATTTAAAGTGGCTTAATCGCTCGCAAACTTAATATTTAATTTTTTTTTATTTTACGATTATTGTTACAATTTAAATCGTCACAGACTCCACCGCTTAATTGCACTTTACGGTTTTTTTTTTGTCTAACTCACAATTGGGGACTGGGAGTATGTTTAGTGTCAGTGTGTGAAGTTATTTATTATTACTATTATTTATTATTAGTGCACAGTTTGTTTTCTTTTTTTATATCTCTTTAAATGACCTTGTTCATTTAAATGATCGCCTTCGTGAAATTCCCTTTTTCTCACTTCTTAAGCACTAACTTACATTTTAATCTTAATACTAATTTCCAAACCTTAGATTGGAAAGATCCCTACTTATCCGTAACTCACAACATCGTGGCCCGACTGACACCAGCTTACTTTAACTACTCAAGTTAGCTTTCAGCATTTATTAATGATCTTTGGCACCTTTCTGCCCTATCATTACACTTTTCAGTCGGCGCCGTTGTGACCTGTTACGTTACACGTATAATCACTTCTTGATTATATATCATAAACTTATTTCTAATGTAATCTAAAGAGGATCCCATACTCCACTCTAGATTACTGTTTTGAGAGAAGCGGAATCTCACGAAGATAATTCTCTTTTATCTCTTTAACAATTCTAAACAAACTATGCGGAAGGGGAGACACTTTACACAATGCATTGTAATGCACACGAGGGGTGTTTTTCAATTGTTTAGGCTAGCACCAGTTTATCACAACAGGGAGGGTGCGTGGCTGCTTAGTACAATTCCTAACACGCTTTATTTTCTCTAACTTGCCACCACTGGGGTGTTTACACTATGTAACGTTACTGACCATTACACTTCACACAAGTTAGTTTAAATCAAGATTTATTCAGCTCTATTATTTAAAGCCATTATTATTATTCATTTATTATTACTTTCTTTATTATTTATTAATTACTTTGGGGGATATAAGAAACGTCCTAGAATTAATTTCCTATTTAATTACCATATTTATTTAGCACACTTTATTTAACAAGGAGGGTTAACTAAGTCATTTATTACTTGACAAATTTATTATTATAAATTTATTATTATTATGTCACTACATTATTTAATTGTCGTCACGGGGAAAATACTTGAACTACTATACTGTACACATTTATTACATATATAGGATAACTTCTTAAGTAATTAATTTACACAAATTAGGAAAGAACAATTTCTCTTCTAAGGGAGAGACAGAAATTCCACACACATATTTCTCAAGTTAAATAGCCGATCAGCTGTTTACTGGAATGTAGGTCACCCTCTGTATTTAGTTAACAACGGAAGGCTGATTGTGTCAGTGAGAATGGGGGGGGTGGGCTTTTACGTATTGTTGTCTACACAATGCGATTGAATAACACCAACGACCGGTATAAACAAGAGAAGGGGAGCGCAGACGCTAGGGTGAATCTTATTCAACTACTCTATTATTACTACGCTTGGCAACACTTTGACTCCGTTCATTGATATATTTTCCCAATTAAATAAATTAATATTTTGTTCACAATTACAAATTACGAACTTGTACTTAATTACCTGGGTCTACATTACACACGAGCATTATTATTAACAAACTTATTTTCACTTTTCTTTTCATTTAATTTATCTACGACACATACTATGCATGTCCAACATATACTGTGCAGAATGATTCAGGAAACAACAGGTCATGGATTGTCGTAAACAAACCTGTTACAGATTGTCAACTGAGCAAAATTGTAATGTTTACTCACAGTTCCTGTATGCAAGTAGGTACCTGCATATAGCATTTGCAATGTATGAAGCTAATGATATCTCAACTTATACATACTATCATTTACGTAACTTAGTAAAATATTAAATATGTTTTGAAAATTAAAGTTACTAAGGTAACTTTCTGAGTGCATAGATCAATAACTGAATATACAAATTATCTAAGCATAGTGATGCAATTCTCTATACACGAATAAAACTCTCTCCTTTGTTTCCTTTTTAAAATAGCAGAGTGGCGCAATTTTGTTTGCGTCACGATGCTTACACAAATTTTACATAAATTAGCAGAGTGGCGCAATTTTGTAACGTATTGCTGCGTTACAAATCCAGGGAACCCATCTTAACTGAGCTCCGTCAATTAGATGGGCTGCCTACGTTGTAACAGAATGTATCACAAATAATTAACTTAACAAATTTACTTACCAACTGAGTAAGGAAACAAGGGAAGGTATACTATTGATGTACGCACTCATTATATGTGTTTAACAAAACGACTTCTCTTTATTTAACATTTAAAAACATTTACTGACAGATCCCATGACATTACTAACTAAATTATTAGTAATGTTATTTGAATGCTTTCTTTAATCTTTGGGATCAAAATTGATTTTATTTAGCTATACCTCGGATCCGGGTAACCTTTCGGTATTTAGTAGTTAAGACTTTTAGTTATGCTCAATTCATGATATTAGCTTGCAAGACTTTTGGTTTTTTGTTTATTATTATTCCATTTGAAGAATGGTATTATTACTTGAATTATACTACGATACATTAACACATAAACTGTTACAACTTATGATGTTTGAATGGTTACATTAAAACTCTTAGATTTAATCTTTTAATCTTTACAAAGTTAATAGTCTCTGAAAAGTCTCTTTTAAAGTGTGTTGTGTAACAAATATTATTAACTCTCGATAGACAGGCTATCGAGTCACCTTTAAATTGGTATGTAGAAACCTCGTCCTGGGGTGTCCGTCTTGGGAATCCTTAAAATGCCGTCATCATCTCGGTCTGGTCTTCGTCATTAGAGGGCTCGAAAGTCCGTAGGGTAGATTGAAGCTTCTACGATGGTACTTGTAGATTCTCGGATGTCCTGATCTGCATATTCTCTCGGGTCTACTAGAGTTTGTAAGTTCTGGTAGTTCACATCTCCAGGTATGATGTTGAAAGTGTTGTTATTCTTGAAGTTAGCAGTCATCTTGTTTTACACCATTTTTATATTTCTTGTTATAAGTTAAGTCTTTTGTTTTCACATAACTATACTGATTAATACATAACATATGCTTTCAGCAGCAATTTCTCGGATACAATATTAAAATAAAACAAAAGTAACGGCAACATAGTGTTAGAGCTTTCGCTCGTACGTCTGCACTGCATGGAGTCAACATAGCGAGAGAGCGATTTTTCGCTCGCTTCGACTGGTACTGGACAAGAGGTAGAGGGGCAATTATTGCGCGAGAATATAGTCCCTATCTCTCTTTAAGTAAACTTTTTTAATTACACAAACTATACCTTAATAAATATACATAATTTAAGTAAGTTACTTTAGCGACTATCTGTGTCTTCAGATTTTTTAATTATTAACCTTATGTTTTTTTATCTTAATCTAAATTCCAAACGACTCGGGAGACATGTCGAGTCTGGAATTAACAGGTCAGCGCCTGACAACAAGCAAAGGGTTAAATACGACAATCATAACTATTTACAATATGTTTTTTTATTAAAGTATCTTCGTACTTCTTAATTACTTCTTCCTCTCATACTGAGTACATACAGGGGTTTTAGGCATTATAGTGAGATTTAAAGTGGCTTAATCGCTCGCAAACTTAATATTTAATTTTTTTTTATTTTACGATTATTGTTACAATTTAAATCGTTACATCTTCAATCTTCTGGTACAATTATACAATGTTTAAATCGCGTCTAATATCGTCGTTCCTTCTCCAATCCAAGAGAGAACAACCTTGCGTCCCTGTTAGAAATTTCGTTTCGGCTGCCTGAATCCTCTGCACGTCGCTCTTACCAAGAGTCCATGTCTCACTAGCCTTCAGGAATGTGAGGACAGCCACAGTTTTATTAAATTTTATTCGGGTATCGTTTCCTGTGTTATTGTACAAAGCACCCTTGTACAACAATCCAAGTTAAATTTCTTAAATAATGGACGTCACCTTATTACAGTTTTGCGCGAATTAACATAATAATCACATCTCACATACAACATTCACTACGAACTGCACTGATCCCCAGCTGTGACTAAACTTTTAAGCCGGCCGGTTAGCTTATACGTACCCCGCAGAGATTCCAGAACAGTCTTCCGTTTTCCGGCGGCACTGTGAGCATAATTTTTGTAGTTACATGCGGTACAAGAATCTGGAAATTAGGTCACGGCCGGATCTTGAACGCATAGTATAGACTGCATGGGCTAGGCTGTTAGAGAAACATGTAGCAAAGAAAATCACGAATTTGTAAGAGCGTAAACTAATTGTCTTTCGTCTCAACGAACGTAGCAATATGTAAACATGACATGTGTTTCGTGGTTTGAGCCTCCACCGTCTGCTTATGCACCGTGAAGTGCATGATACTGTTTTTGAGGAGCTCAGTAATTTAGAATATTTGGGCTGTAATGTATCCTACACTACATACAATGATGTGGTGTAGAAGCTGCACAAGTTCAACCATATGTGTGGGACCATCAGGAAAACTCAAAGATCAGGGAGTAAAGAAACACGTCTAAAGTTCTACAAGGTGATAGAGTCCACCTCACATGGGTCTGAGAATTTGACTTTATAGAAATATCAGGCCAGTAGTATTCAAGCGGACGAAATTAGATTTCTCATACGTGTAGTTGTGTGTACTTTTAAAGATCTTAGAAGAAATGTCGATGTACGGCAGAAATTGAATATTATGATTATACTTTATAAGATGGTCCAGTATCATCTATAATGGTTAGAACATCTTAACCAAATGAATGTCTGCCACATTCCTAAAAACTATTGAATTATAGGCCAAAAGGACGGAGAGGTGTGGGGCGTTCGAAGGAGTGTCGAAGTGGCCAGCTTTGGTCTACCTGCTTGCAACTGGAACAAACCATTTTCGGTTTAATTCTTGCTGACGTTTATGATAAACAAGATGGTAATATGAAAGCAAGACAGCAACGGATGAAGGAAAATTAAGCAAACACGTTGGAAAAGTTATAAAAGCTGGCGTTTATGCTGTAGAAGCCAAAAACAGGACAAAATAAGCGCTATTTTTGCGAGGAGATTAAATTTTTTGTTATTCTCTAATTTTGTCGCAACTTACTGCTGAACTACTGGCTACTGGTTCGTGTTGAACGAAACCTTTCGCCGTGATCACTATTATCAACTCCAAAACAGCTTTTTGTAAGGAACTAATTTCCAGTTTTACTCATAATATTTCTTTAATTACTAGAGATGTGTTAGTAATTATAATCACAAACAGAAATAACACTCTTGCACACCACTATAGACAAAATTTCCAATTAGCGCCCTCAAGCTTCACAGCTTATCATCAAATCGGAAATGAGCTGTCCGATCAAGTTTTGAAGCTTAAGAGCGCTAATCGGAAATGTTTTCTATAGTGGCGTGCAAAAGAGTTATTTCTGTTTGTGATTTTTCTCTGAGACTTTTCACTATAGCCGTGCTATATAAGCGTTTTTATTCATCTTAGTTTTAGCACAGAGACTGATGTAACAAGTGTGCAGCTACTCTATAAAGTGTCATGAATGTCTTATTTTACGGGTGCTTAATGGTTTGCTCAACTCTTCTTGGATTTTGATCCACATTTGATACCCGAAATAGTACTAATATTTAGCTAGATATATTAAAATAATTCATATTAATGAACTTTTACGTTCTTTACTGAGTGTTTTATTAACACTAATTATGTTAGATAAATAAATTAAAGGGATTAGACTAAACAAAATTAATTATTCACAACATTCAATCACGTTTTGACATCAGTGAGGTCAAAATATTTTCCAGGAGGGGCAAACAATTTTCCAGAGGAGAAAAGTATTTATATATTTTTCATACATACACACATGCACATATTAGTTTGTAATTCTTATATTATAACAGAAATAATTACACAGATTGTATTAATTTATTAAAACATTTATTGCTTCAAAATATGCATAAAATTAATGGCTTGTAAAAGTTAATGTTTGATCTCCATTAAGTAGTGCTCAAGTTTCTAAAGTTTTAATATTATTATATCCGTAATCAAAACATCAGAGCAGGTTTTAGTGTGTATGAGGGTACACCGTGGACAAAAAAATTCAACATTCGCTATGGAGCGTTGCTCAGAGTAAAGCTGCGAATCTACAGTGTACGTTTCACAGAACAAACACGCGGAAGTCTCTCATGGACCCTGAGCATCTTGCACAGGGTTCACTCCCTAAAGACGAAAAGTCTGTCTATGAACCGTTCCTCTGTAAACAGTGCAGTTACACTGGTGAGCGATCCACAGGAAGCAAATCGCTGTCCACGCTGGACACCTTTTCGGCTTGCACACGTTGTGTTGATGTGGGTTTCGTCACTTTCCATTTAAAAAGCGTGCAAACGTAAGAAAATAAAAATGAGTGAGGCCAGAAATAACGCGAATTGTGTGTGTGTGTCCTGCCTGCCTTTTTATTGCAGTAATCACAATAATAAAACTTTGGGAACGTAAACATTACATAATTGAGATATGTTTGCCTGCCAGGAACGATATGTTTTCACTCATATAAGATTTAAATTAAAATGAAAAAAATATAATTTTCTTATAGTGAAATGAAATGTTTCCATATAAACTACTTCTTTGTTGTCATTAACGTATTACACATATAAAACTTATAAAATTTACTTCCTCCATCATCAACTACCATTTCAATTTATTAATAAAATTACCCCCTCCCCTTCAACTACCCTTTTCATTTATAGATATTTCATCTACCTTTCTACAGTGGATTATTATGACCTTCTTTTCAGGATACTTTATTTATCAAAAATAAGCAAATTACTCTTGATAAAACGTAAAACGTTGCAAGTAAACTACCCCTCTCCCTTAACCGATCTTCACCAAAAACAACAGACCTTGAGTACTCTACAATTCAGGACTGTATGCAAAAAATTATTTGATTCTGTTTGTATTTGCGGCTGTTATCGTTTGCCATAGAAAAAATTCTACACACAGACACTTTTCGAAAATGTCTTTTTTTCATGTTTTCAGGGTAGTACAATCAAAATCTGCAGTTATTTTGAACCATATTTTTTTTGCCATGACCATACTTCCATTTCCTTATGGAACATGGAAGTAAAAGTTATCCCCTCCCCCTTCAACTATCATTTTCAATTATAGAAAGTTACCTCCTCCACCTTTAACTACCCTTTTTATTTATAGATATTTCATATACCTTTCTACAAGGGATTACTATGGCCTTCTTTTCTTAGTACTTTATTAACAGTATTAAGTAGTACTTTACTCTTGTTAAAACATAAAACGTTGCAGGTAAACTACCCCTTTCCTTAATCGATCTTCACCAAAAACAATAGGCCTTGAATCCTCTAAAACTCTAGCACGTATGCAAAAAATTATTTGATTATGTCTGAATGTGCGGCCGTTATCGTTCGCCATAGAAAAATTCTACACATAGACACTTATACGAAAATGACTTTTCTTCATGTTTTAAGGGTAGTACAATCAGAATCATCCCTTATCTCAAATACGATTTTTTCGCGATCACCATACTTCCATTTCCTTACGGAACATGGAAGTAAAAACATTTTGCCATTCAGTATGTACAAAAAACGTACCCTACCCGCTTCCTACCACATTTATTGCGGTCTTGTCAATAAGTACCATAAAATTCTAAAATTCAATTCTATTGTAACCCTATTGTACTACAACACAAAGTTATAGCTAGCAGACATAGGTTCTTTATACGGGCGCAATGGCCAGTGGTTTCAAATCAAAAACTATACACGTAGCTTCTTATACTGACGTTTAGTCATGGGCGGGATTGACACAATTTCTAGCGCCTTCGACAGCAGCGATAACTATGTAATTTTTTTAGACTTGTCCATCATCCGGAAAGCGACAGATTTTTGTCGAAGCTCAGCAGGGTACAAATAAGCATCTAACGACCATCCAAGTTGATTGTTGTTGTGAATTGCCTTTTAGCGGAAGGTGATTATTGTGTTACTTATTGCGAAACTGTAGTGAGGTGACATTTATTGTTGTGTGTTGGAATATTTTTGATAAGATTTATTTGTAAGAGTGACTTTTGTTATTTTTATGTATCATTAAAGTGTAAGGAAGCGCTTTGCGATTTTGTTGTTAAACTCCATTTACGGGCTGGTTGGGCGGGGTCCATTGTTTTCAACTAAAACAGACGTTTCGACAGTGCCATCGATTGCTATCATCAGTGTAAATTTTCACACTACTGTGGTCATTAACGTCTACTACCATACGTTAGCGAAGCTCGAATTTTAGATTGATGATGGCAGTCGATGAAACTGTCGAAACGTCTGCTTTAGTTGAAAACAATGCACCACGGCCAAACAGCTCAGGAATGAATTTTAACAACATTGACTCCGGCCGTGTAAGCTTACGAAGTATATTACACTTTGCGATTTGTTTCAGGAAGTGCAGATCATGGTTAGATTGCATCTTCACAATAACCCAAGTTGTCGGAAAGCACAGAGAATATCAATTGCCCAGATATATAGCTTTCGTCGACTTTGGGAAAGCATTTAATGGAGTGAATAGAGGCAGGCTGTGGGCAATAATGGCAGAAAAAAGGATCCCGCAACACTTCATTGGAGCCATACAGTCTTTATGTGGAAACCTAATATTTTGTTGAAACTTTAAAAAAAAAAATTCGGGAGAAAGAACCCGACTACTTGTGTCGTTCTGGTAAAAGGTGGAGTACGTCAAGAAAATTATTATAAACTGTCACCTTCTCTTTTTAATTTGCACAAATTAGCATCTAACGACCAGCCAGGTTCAGTTTTTGGCCTGGCAATATTATATTGCGTTTCAGACATATTGCTGTTGAGACTTCCCGTTTAGCGGAAAGTGATTATTGCGTTACTTATTGCGAAGTAAGGTAATAAGGTAACACGTATTGTTGTGTATCAGAGAATTTTTTATTAGAGTGTATTTGTAAGAGCTGACTTTGTTAGGCTGGTCATGTGTCAAGGATGTCGGAAGAGGAGATTTCAAGGAAGGTTCTAAGAGAGAGGATTTATGGAAGAAGAAGGACTGGCTGAGACCAAGACCGCGGTAGCCGGATGGAGTGGCGTTCAATGTTGAAGAAAGACATGATACCTCGAGGGTTGTAGCGCCAGGTATAAGTAACTAAGTAAGTATTTGTAAGAGTGTCTTTGTTTATTTTTAACTATAATTAAAGTTTTTACTAGCCATTTGTTTCAGGTAGTGTAGATCATGCTGAGATTGCGTCTTCAAAACAGCTCAGGTCATTAAAAAGCACAGATTCAAAAAGTGTAAAATTCGAGCTTCACTAACGTTAGGTGGTAGACGTAGTAACCACAGTAGTGGTGACCATTTACACTGATGTTGGCAATCGATGGCTCTGTTTTAATAAAACAATGGACCACGGCAAACAGCTCGGGAGTGAATTTTAACAACATTGACTCCGGCCGTGTAAGCCTACGAAGTACATTAGTTTTATAATTTCACTTTCCTGGATTTGCTGGGTTAAGTTGCATCAGTCCGGAAGATTTCGCGGGCTGCTCCCACGCACTCACACCGGCTGTTTTCGTCCTAACGTGGAATGTCGATCTCAGAGTTTTCTCATGGGAGGTATGTCCTTCCAAGTTGCTCCTAATTCAGTTCTCGTTAACAGAAATCTCAAACGCCGTGCCTGACTTCGGGGAAGTAAGTTCACCCGCTCCCTCGACGATACGCTCCGACTTTCCAGACACAACAAGCGACTGCCTTATTAGAGACTGTGAGAGATTGTCGGAGACTGACTTATTACAGATTGTGAGGGACTGCTGGAGACTGCCAATCATGTATGACATCGTCTTCACAGAAATTAAAAAGGGAAGGTGACAATGGACACCCTTGACGTACTCCACAATTGATCAGGCCCACAATAAGAGTTGTGCTCTGTCTCCCTGTCTCAATTAAAGTTTTTTTTCCACAAAAAGACTTCGTACGATAGATGTAATGAGTAGTTGCGGGTCCCTTTTTTGCCAATATTCCTTAAAATCTGTTCCTGCTTAATCTATTAAATAAATTTGCAACTTTTATAAAAGCTGAGTATGTGAGCAGTTGATATTATCTGTGCTTTTTGATGACCTGGACTGTTTTGAAGGCAATCTTAACATGATCTACCCTACCTGAAACAAATCGCTAGTAAAACCTTTAATTATAGTTAAAAATAAACAAAGACGCTCTTAAAAATAATTACTGTACTGTAGTCACACAGTACACAGTACTGACTCAGTACAGTACTGTACTATAGTCACACAGTACACAGTACTGACTCAGTACAGTACTGTACTATAGTCACACAGTACACAGTACTGACTAAGTACAGTACTGTACTGTAGTCACACAGTATACAGTACTGACTCAGTACAGTACTGTACTGTAGTCACAAAGTACACAGTACTGACACAGTACTGTAGACATAAATAGTTTTAACCTCAACCACAGTACTGTGATCACTAATGTCTACCACACTACGTCAGCGAAGCTCGAATTTACACTGATGGTGGCAGTCGATGGCACTGTCAAAACGTCTGTTTTAGTTGAAAACAATAAACCACGGCCAAACAGCCCGGGAATGAATTTTAACAACCTTGGAATTATAACATTATTTATAAGGTAAAACAAGTAAAGATTTTTTTTTTATTGCTGACTGTTAAATAAACCAAAATTTATATTTTTCAAACTCAGAACTTTTATATACAAACTGTATACGTTTTGTGTATAAAGGAATAACCAATAAATGTATTAATTAAACAAAGCAAAATTTATACCTGCAAGTACAGCCAGCTTCAAACCTTACAATACGTATATACTTTATTTAAAATTATAGACAGACAAGTGTTCATTAATATTGTACAAGTGTTTCGCTGTACAATTGGTTTTGTTACATTGTGCAGTACTGGTGTTCTTGGTTATTTTAGTATCCTACTTTTCGTGATTAATATACTCTTTCTTTAATTTTGAAATTATTGTCATCCGTGAAGTTCCTGTGAACGTCTCCTTCTCGTGTTAGAACGGAGTTCCCAGCGATCGTACTGGTCTCTCGTATAGGCGTCCTCTTCTTGGTCCACAGCCCCCGCGAAAGTACTACGAAAGGATAAAGTTCTGTTACTGTTCAAGTCGTATTAAAAATTCTCTTAGTGAGCTCAAGGTTACAACCAATTCAAAACAAGTAATGTTTCGAAGACTTGGAAAAGTCGATACAATCGTGTTATTGTTGGAAATAAAATCCGGGGTATTGGGCCGTGGTCCACTAAAGTTGTTATTTTCAGACGTATCGACCTCACCTCTGGATGCCATCTTCAGATAATAAAACGATTGAACTAACTGATGTAGTATAGAAATAGGTGGGAAAATCAACCTAGAAATACCCATAAACCAGCAAGAGCAACTTTATAATATACAAATCGTCTGTCTCATTATACGTTCTGCCTGTCAGAGTCCGCTTAAAAGTCCGTTAAAAAGATTTCACATAAAACTTATACAAAAACAGATTAACAAAGTACTGTTTGTATTCCCCGCAGGTATCTGAAGGCTCTATTCACCTCTTGTTGCTCTGCCTTTTATAAACCTCTCACTTTGAAATACAGCTTTTCTTCACCGACAGTAATTAATTTCTAAATGAAAAGACCGTTATTCTTTTCGCTTTCTGTGTCTACAACAGTAAATTACATTAGTCAAATTCGTACAAAAAAAAAGAGTACAGATTAAAATACATTTAACCTACGTGTTTTTAAATTGCGCAGGCGCGTGTATGTGTACAAATTGTTACGACTGTTTCTGCATATTTTTCATATCTTTATACAATTAAACCGTGCCAACCAGTGTAAACGCTTTCATAAGCTAGAGCCAATTCCTGCACACTGAGGTCATTTGTGTGCATGTAGCCTATAACTCAAAGGATGCCAAAGCTCAACACTTTACGTTTAATATTAGACTTATCATCATCATCAACCGTGGCTCCACAACCCTTGGTGGATCTTGGCCTGCTCCAAGAGTCGATTCCATTCCTCCCTATTGCGCGTCGTGCTTTTTAGTTTCTTATATTCAGCTTTCTAAGGTCTTCCTCTATCTGATCTTGAAATCTACTTTGGCGTATTCCCCTTGGTAGAAAATATGTATCGTAAGCTGTCCTTCCTCCATTCTCTCTATGTGTCCAACCCACCTCAGCCTGTATATTTTGATAATCCTGACAATGTTCTGCTCTTTGTAAAGATGGTATAGTTTATAATTACAGTGCCTGCGCCACATTCTACTTTCTTGTACTCCTCTAAATATTGTTCATAGAATCCTTCTTTCACAGCAAAATAGAATTGTCTCTGGCTATTTTTTGTCATTGTCCAGGTTTCTGAAGCATATATCAGCACTGGTCTGCTAACTGGTTTGTAAATTTTGCATTTCGTGCTTCTTGAGATTAAGCTAGATGCGTGATTAAGTATAACTGCGTGATCTCCCTTTTGTGTAGAACACACGTAATACAATAGCTTGGCTCGTTGAGCGCCACAAGGGGCCACGTCACGTGTTAGTAACCATTGTTGTTGTCGGCGGCCAATACATGTGCTTTGTGCGGTTTCTGCCCGCCCGTCTGCAAACTTTACCATTAAAACTGGTAACGTGTGTTTTTATACAGCGCTTACAAAAGTCAGGTAATGTTATGATGACGTCATAACTGTGCCGTATAAACTTGTGGCGTGTTGCCTCGATGGGGAAAATATCTAGTTGATTAAATAACTAACGTATTGTTACGACGGTCTCACTGATCGTCGTATGGTACAGTGGGAAACAAAATAAACACACCAATGAAATCACTAATAACCAACTTTAATTACTCACAAATAACAGTTTGTAATCAACAAGTATTCAACAAGATTATACTCGTTCAACAATTCAAGTTGAATTTGTCCATACGCAATAATAATGTCAACTATTAGAGCTTCACACTAATACAATAACACTTCGCCAAGAGCCACTCGATCCGCACTAAAGAAAATCACTCAACGTAACTCAAGTGACAAGCCGGCTGCTATGGCCTTTTATGTGCGTTTTATGGTGTGTCAGCTAATGCGTATTTCAAGTGTTCTCCAGAGTACTCTGGAACGTACTTGAGTCCGGCCTTGACTGAAACACACACCTTCTTGGCTGTGGAAAGGAACTGGTGGAGGACATTCTACCCGAGAGAGAGTTGTCTCTTCGAGAGAGTTGTCATTACAGTATTAATTCCACAATACATTTGAAGTAACAATTAATAATTACAACGTTTAACTAACTATTAATATAGATTGGACATATCAAGCCTTGGTTTTTAAAGACCGTTTTTATGGCAGAATGTGCTAATTGTAGTAGTTGACAGCGGCCGGCTTAGACGTTAGTTACACTTGGCGATATTGTAGAGTGCGAATCAAGTGATTGATGCGGATTAGTGATTATTGTGTTACAATAGTGCCGAACTGTAATAAATTGACATCACTATTGCGTGTGGACAAATTTAACTTGAATTATTGATGAAAGTAATTTGTTGATTTCACATTGTTATTTGTGACTAATTAACCTGATAACTATAGACTTCACTGGTGTCTGTATCTTGTTCCACTGTACCATACGATGATGGGCCGTAGTCAGGTGCGACCCAATCGTATAAAACCCGGTCAGTTGCCGCCGACGTTGGAAATATGAATCCGGTCTGTTGCGATCAATTGCATTTTCATGGTATTATAATAATACAGAAATATAATTTCCATTATACGTCTATTCATTCGTAGCCAACCCTAACCTAGCCTAACGTAACCTAACCTAAGCTAACTTGACCTAATCTTACCTGACCTAACCTAACCTAACTTAACGTAACAAAAATATTGACAGCAAGAGGTTACTCGCACGAGTGAAAAGTTGTAGAATTTAAATCATAGAGTCATATATATAAGAAATATCGAAGTTCAGAATAGGAACATTTCTAAATGACAGATTCGGTTATAAAGTGAAAGTGGGGGGCGCAATTGACTGCGTTCGAATATCTACTGTATAGACAAAAATTGTAAAATTTAAAGGCAAACATCCGTTAAACGTTTTGTAAATCTAATCTACGGCACATTGTCTCACCAATTAGTTTAGATAACAAAAAAACAAATAAATAAAATCGCTTTGGACCTCTCGATACTTGACTGAAATTTCAGCTGTTCACGTTTTCCTCAAATCTTATAATTAAAAGCGCCTTATTTTAATTAAAACACAAGCTTACGAGTGTCACTTTCACTGCTCTCCAATTACCACGTCGCTCGCACCCTTATCCTGTGACAACAAAACCCAAACTAATTAATTTTTTTCATTTAGCAAACGTTGACCTCCTCAGGTTTTGATCGTTAAACGTAACAGCCGTTGTGTTGTGGTCTCTTTGCTGCAGCAGATATAATTTACTGGTTAACACTAAAAACAACACGCTGTACTTACCAAAGCATACACACACGCGCGCGCGCGCAAACGCACGATTCCCGATAGTAATTCTTGATGTTTTTGGGGCAACTAAATACTGTATTAGGCTTTCAAAATAATAATAAATTTTTGATAGCTAAGATGCATTGAAAGGATTGCCAGGAGCAAGAACACTTCTTCTTCTTCTTCTTCTTCTTCTTCTTCTTCTTCTTCTTCTTCTTCTTCTTCTTCTTCTTCTTCTTCTTCTATGGCGTCACAGTTCGGAGTCGAACCTTAGTCTCCATAATCATCAGCCTCCATTTTCCTGTCTTTGGCGATCGACGTCCATCGTTTTGTTTTAAGTAAAGTATCAACATCGCTCGCCACTGCGTCAACCCAGCAATTCTTGGGTCTTCCGATAGGCCTTCTACCCTCAATTTGACTAACAAAGATGGTCATAAATTTTTTTTTTATCTGTATTCACCTCTAATCCTTTCTCTTCTGCTTCACCTTTGAGTTCCTGGAACGTTTCTTTTGCTCTTCTTTACGATTTTGCCATAATATTAATATCATCTGCATTTCCTACGATCTAGACCATCTTGTTCTAATGTTGAATTTCTATCAATTTACAATTTTCTAATCATATATTTGAGTGCTATATTGAACAGGGTTGGTGCCAGCCCATCGCCCTGTTTTAACCCTCTCGTGACATTAAAAGGTTCTGTTGTACTCGTTTACAATTTGACTTTGGCCGTCGTCTAAGTCAGTTACAGTCTTGACTATAATCTTGTCAGTTGTACTAAGTTAATGGGTATTTGAAAGTATAGCATAAATTCAAAAAGTTTATTCCTATCTGTGCTGTATCATACGTATTGAAAGGATCGCCAGGAGCCAGAACACTAACTTTCTTCTAATCAAACCTACATTGAAATAATAATAATTTTATGAGAGAAACATCGACTTGACCTTTAGCATTTATTTGTATCTGTCTGTTTATGTAGTGTATAATGACATTTGAATGCATCAACCGATAGCAGTGAAAATTGTTCCAAAATTATTAGCTTGATATAAAACTGGACTGTGGTCGGTTTCTGACAAATTGCGGCATTAGTCGGCACACGTTTCGTTTCCAGCCACCGGGAATCTTCTTAAGGGCGGCTGCAAAGCGACAGAGAACACGTACAACAGATGTTAGCCGAACAGTATCCGAGTCTTTCCCGGATATAAGCACCCACTTTTGATTCCAACAAAAGTTGCTTATACTCTATAAAAGTACTTGGCTATTAACCTTTTATTGTTGTGTATTCATTGTTCATAACCTAAAGATAGCGTACATATGATTTAGGCCTGTAATAAGGTTTGAATTACTCACATTCTTAATTTCGATCGATTTCGGTCATAGAACATCGTCAGGAATATGAGTAATTAAACACATGATTAATACATATCATATGTACGGTATCTTTAGGTAAGTTGTTTGTTGACGACTTGCTCGTACTTAAAAAAAAAGAATCTGCTTTGAAAGTATCTGTTATTAAGCTCATTAGTTTTGCAAACAATGCAATATGAAAATATCCACTATAAAAACAAAGGTAATGGTATTTCAACGAAAAACCCAATAAGAACAAAAATAATGATTAATGATCATATTATAGAACAGGTGAGTCATTTTAATTATTTGGAAAATGATATTGGTTATAATAGCATTTATGATATTAGTAATAAGTTAGGTAAACTCCAGACGATCTGTGCGACAATCAACTGTATTTTTAGAAACAAGATACGTCAAGATAAAAATTAAAGTTCTACAAAGTTATGGCAGTCACTGTTCAGACTTGAGCTTTTGCAGGACCTGGCTATAAATACCAGGTTGCGCTAATAAAGTTCCTTCTTCGATATTCAACCGTTGCCGTAGGAGGCTATGTCAGTCAACTACGTGATCGTAAATCTACAGTAAGCGTTACCTGACGACTTGTGAGGCAGAACAGAGATTCAATGGACACACCTACAACCCATGATGTGAGCAGAGCCAACAACAACTAAGAAAGACAAGCAGTGGAAACCTGGAAGGGGACCAGAGGACGCGAGGACATGAAAGACTGGAGCAAGGACGGGAAGAGGATCCAAGGACACGAAGGACTGGGCCCGAGGACCGGAAGAGGACACACTGAAGTTGCCACATCAAATGAGGTGATAACAAACCATAATAATAAATAGACAATTGAAAGACAATATTGAAACTAGAATGAAAGACATTCCAACTGTTGCTAACAGAATTTAAATTGTACATATAATGTAAAGTCTTATTGTAATTTAGAATAATATCTCATGTTGAGACAGTAATATTGGAATAACGTAAATGCTATGAGAAAGCAATGCTTGATTTTTAAAGTGAAGTAAAGTAGAATAATTCTTAGAGTCTTTAATTCCTAAAAGAATAATGCATATGCTATAAATTTAAAAGAGGATTAAAGCCAAGTAAAAAATTAAAGAAATAATTGAAACAGAAGTAAATTCATTGTGAATTTATAAGCAATAGCAAAAGATGGCCACACTAAATGAGTAAGCCGAGAGCAGAAATAGATAATTAAGAGTAGACAATAAGATTTGTGTATAAACTGTTAAGACATAAATTGTTCACATAAATCATATACATAATATCGCACAAGCGAGGAATAATGAATATTTTTTTGTATTGCCGAAATAATAAAGAGGTTGATAATTAAATAATGTAAACATTTATGAACTTTATAACATTGTCTTGTTATTACAATTACACCCAAACCAAACAAGTAAAAGTTGTTATGTTACATAACGTATCACTCCAAAAGATTGGGGCTTCCCAAATTAAATAAATTTGGAGTAGTTACGTTACATAATTTGGCGCTCTAAAAGGGTGGGGCTACACAAATTAACTTACATTGAATTTGTGTTGTTACAATATATATATATATATATATATATATATATATATATATTCAAAACATATTAATTTAATAATATTTGATAATATGAAAATATTTGATAATATTTTCTAAATAACTAATTTAATAAATTTATATTATATTTTACAATTAATTTATTTTATATACACATATATAACCATTAAGTTTAGCCTACATATAAAACAGCTATTTTGAACAATTGATTTATACATTTTTGAATTTATTAAATTATATCTGATGATAATAGTTGGATTATCATAAAGTAACAAGAAAATCTGAGCAATTATGAATATATAAAGAAAGAAATTAAGAAAGACAAAGGATAAAGAAATGGAAAGAAACGATTATGTAGACAGATAGACTAAAGCATACCAAAATATGTTAAGGTACTGAACAGTTAAATGTTAAAAATAATTATAGAGAAATGTGTAGGGATACACAAGAACCCAGGTGGAAAATTGTTTTGAGTACTCTGAATCCTGTATTCTTATTCAGAGACACTGTGCTATTGGACTGAATCCCACAGGCGTAGATTAGAGCAGGGGGACTAGTAGTAATTCAGACTGAATGAGATTTTTTACCCGGCTCCTCTGAGAATGAAACCTCATCCCCTTCTTATATACGTCACAGAATTTAAACTAACTGTTTTAGACTTGGTATTCCTATTCTTCCTACATTATAACTTTGTCATGTGAATGCTTAGTCTACAATGTTCCTACCAAAACTGTAGTGATACTTTTAACACAATGCAACGACAATAATAAGTTATAGTACGTGAAATCTTTTTATTTTTACTTCGAAGCCTTTCAATGTTTCCACCATTTTCAACTCCTAAATAACGACACCTCAACTCCACAAAAAGTCCTAAAGTCGAGGACTTTAACACTGAAAGGCCTGTACCAAACACTGAAAGGCTTCGTCCGGAACGTGACAAGTAGGAGTTCCGCAAGTAAACACGACAAAGTTGGTGTCAGGTCTTGATTCATCAGAGGTCGTCACAACATTAAGAAAGTCAACATAAAGTAGACACAAAATGCATAACACACGCGCGCGCGCGCGTGCACATGGTATGCATATACAGTACTGATCATGCGCACGGTATGGTAACGTCACTAGACGCCTGCTATACTTATGCTATTATTGTACTGTGTGGAACTTACCTTGAATGCTTATGGCTGTGTCGTACAGACTGAAAATTCAGTTGTTAACTTAGTATAAACGGTGCTGTATTTTACTTCCATGTTACAAAAGAAATGGAAGTATGGTGATCGCGAAAAAAATCGTGTTCGCGATAAGGGCTGATTCTGATTGTACACTACCCTCAAAACATGAAGTAAAGTCATTTTCCAAAAAGTGTCTATGTGTGTGTGTCTGTTTTTAGAATGTTTTCTATGGCGAACGATAACTGCCGGAAATTCAAACAGAATCAAATACTTTTTTGCATATCCCCGAGTTGTTATGACTCAAGGCCTATTGATTTTGGTGAAGGTAGATGCAATATCTATAAAAGGAAAGGGTAGCTGAAGGGAAGGGGGTAATTTTCTGTAAATGGAAATGATAGTTGATGGAGGAGGGGATAAATTTTATTTCCATGTTCCATAAAGAAATGAAAGCATGGTGATGGCGAAAAAATAGTTGTCGAGATAAAGATTGATTCTGATTGTACTACCCTCAAAACATTAGGAAAAGTCATTTTCCAAAATGTGTGTGTGTGTGTGTGTGTGTGTGTGTGTGTGTGTGCGTGTGTGCGCGTGTGTGTGTGTGTGTGTGTGTGTGTGTGTGTGTGTGTGTGTGTGTGTGTGTGTGTGTGTGTGTGTGTGTGTGTGTGATATTTTCTCTATTGCGAACGATAACTGACGCAATTTCAAGCAGAATCAAAAAACGTTTGCTCCGAGTTGTAGAGGACTCCAGGACTATTGATTTTGGTGAAAATCGGATTATGGGAAGGGGTTGTTTACCGCAACTTTTTACGTTTTAACAAGAGCAAAGATCTTAAAATATATTAAAATTTTTTCAAACAATAGTAATCGTTAAAAATAAAATAATTTTGTTGCAGGCAACCAGGTTGTTTGGTTCGGAGGGAGAGGTAGTTTACCTGCATTGTTTTGTGTTTTAACAAGAGTAAAGTACTTAATTTTAATAAATAAATGCCACAAAATAAACTAATATTAATCCACTGTAAAATGGTAAATGAGATAATTATAAATAGAGTGGGTAGTTGAAGGGCAAGGGGTGATTTTTTGAAAATTGCTGTGCTGAAATCAAGTCAAGAAAGAATATTTAATTTTTAAGGATAGGATACGTTAGAAATTACGTATTATAAAACTATAACTCTATAAAAGTGTAAATGTCATTAATGGTGGTAACCGGTTAAGGAGGAGGGCTGATTATCTGCGTAGTTCAGTTTTTTTATAAGAATAAAGAACTTAATTTTTATAGATAGAGGTTCGAGAATAACATTATATTAAACAACTACCCCATAATAACAAAAATATCTATAAATAGTGAAAATAGTTTGAGGGTGGCCGATATTTTTAAAAAAATTATCGAACCGAATTCAATTAAATGATTTTAAATAATATAAATCTTAGAACATAGAAGTCATGTATAGTTGTCCATAACGATATTTTACATTTTGAATTTTATCCACATAGAATATAACGTACAGCGTGATGTAATATGACAAAAGCAAGCAGATCCGCATTATCAGATCTCAAACGGTTACAGTTTACTTAGCCTTGTAAACTCAACAGTATTCAGCGTCACGAGATCAACAAGGCAGTAAACATTACTGAAATACTGTCTCAGCGTTTGCGTCCGCAACGCCATGCTACGCAGTAACTATAAGTTCATGACCTTACATTTTATTAACAACGTTTTTCCTTGAAGTGTACTTACGGTGTGACTTTGTCTTTATTGTTAGCAAGTTCATTATTCACAACGCTTTTTTCAATTCTATTCTTTCTTTCATATTTCCTTTTCCTCTTAAAGGTTCCACTGCAGCACTATTTTATACTAATCATCAATCATGAACATACTATCACACTAAAATTACATTTCTTCAGACGTTAGAAGAAGTTTAAACGAAAAGACTGCAGCCGCCGGAATACTTTTCCTCATAATGGAGATACAGTTGACAACGAAAATATAGGCACCGGAATATTAAATTTATAAGAGCATTAAAATTTATGTAATTTCAAAACCGTTTAAGTTAATAGATTATTATGTAGTCTAGATTATCATTACTCTTTTATTTATCAAATACACTATTTGTTAATTATTCCTCAGGCTTTCACGGCCGGTGTCAGATGAATTGTTCATGATATCCGGGCTGTTTGGCCGTGGTCCATGGTTTATAACAAAACCAAACGTTTCGGCAGCTCCACTGGCTGCCATCATCAGTGGTATAAAAATCCTGTACACCGGGTGTTTACGTACAGGCCCACAGTACTGTGGTATAGGCTAAAGCTGTCCTGCCATGGTTTTGTTATAAACCATGGACCACGGCCAAACAGCCCGGATATCAAGAACAACACTATTTGTTGTTACATATTATTTCTTGTTACACATATTATTGTTACACGTATTATTATGTATTATTATTATTATTATTATTACATATACGCTTAATATCGTATTAATGAATAATTATATATATCCATGATGTGTATTTATAATATTTTTGTTGTACAGGGAAACATTTATCATTTTATTTTGCTTTGTTGCTAATATTTAAACAAATATCTAATGTAGTTTTTAAATTGTACTATTTCCTATGTACTGTACTTTGTTGCAAAGATTGTCTTCGCTTATCAACTTCTAGTTTAATCTATTTTACTGCATTTGTATGAGAATTTCTGTATGATTTATAAATTTATTTTTATAATTTTTGTGGTCGCTAATGACCGCTGCTGTTGCAGCGACCTTATAACTAAATAAAATCACATTATTTGCTTTCTTTCTTGGTATGTCTTTTGTTATTATACACCTTGTTTTTGTTTTTCTTCAAGTGTATTTTTTTTCAGGCCTATATTCCAAGTGTCTGTTCTTAAAAGTCATAATCCGTCGTTGAAAATAATTTTATTTTACTTTAGTTATTTCTCAAACGTAGAATCCTTACTATGCCACGCCCTCTACTGATTGGCTATATACTGTTACGTTCCACAAGTATCTCGGCAATCTGAGCAGAGCCCAGCTGTAATGTGTGAGTGTGCGTACATATTGCTGCTACTTTGAGATGAAAGTATGACGATGAAAGACGAAAGCTAGCATTTGCAGCAATAGTGTGGGTTTCCAAAAAGGAGATAAGCTTTGTTTGTACAACCAAAAGCGCCGTCGTGGTCGCTCACCTAAACTTCAATTTAACTGGGAAGGATTTTACACTGTGAAAAAGAGAATTAACTATGTTGTCTATCGGATTCAACAGGAAGGACAGCGAAAGTTCAACGTCGCCCACGTCGTCCACGTAGATCGCCTGACCAAGTAGTTCAGACACGATTTGCCAGTTCGGGACGAACACGCTTAAGGAGGGGAAGTGTTACGTTATACGGAACGTTCTACAACGTACCTCGGTTATCCCAGCGGAGCCTACCTGTAATGTGTGTGTGCGTACATATTGCTGCTACTTTGAGATGAAAGACAATTACGTGACACTTACCATGCGTCAGCAATCAAGGCTACTGCAGACCGTACCGGTCGGTGCACTGTGTTCCAGTCCAGACAGTTGCACGGTTTCCAGTGGATTCTAGAATGCCTGTGATACGCAGTTTGCTCGACACGTCATTCAGAAAGTGACCGATTATTCTGGCGTTTCAGCGGGGTATAAATATAAACATCCAGCGACAAACAGTTCAGTTTACTTCAGGCGATTACTCGGTGCGTTTAAGTGGCAATTTATTCAAGTGAGATTCAAAGTATTGTGGCGAAGCGTTATTGTGTTATAATTGTGCGGTACTCTATTAGTTGACATTATTATTGCCTATCGACAAATTTAATTGAATTATTATACGAGTATAATCTTGTTGAATAACTTGTTGATTACAAACTGTTAATTGTAATAAAACTGGTAATTAGTGACTTTATTAGTGTCTTGTATACTGTTTTCCACTGTACCATACGACGATCAGTGAGACCGTCGTAACAGTATATTTTTCTTACGCTTTTCAATAACCTTTCTTTAACAGAACTGAATTCAGAGACTTTGACACCTTCATTTTCATTATCTACAGGTTAGACTTTATTTTCTCTCTGTTTCCATTTTCATTTAATAACAATCTTAATTATCTCCAATATTTGACATCACTACTGCCAGTATGTTGTACTGATAAAAAGGCATAATATTGTTACGGTGAGACGTTAGGCAACATGTGTTAAGCAACGTTCCCGGACATTTTTCCTAATCCAATTTTCCTAAATTACGTATCCTATTGACCACGTTTCCTAAATCGTTTTTTCCTAATCCATTTTTACATGTTTCCTAATTTCAAATCAGTGTGTAGTTACCGGTAGTTTTTTTAAAATTTTGATGGACTTTTAAAAGAATTATGACGGACTTGGAATTAGCCATTATGAACGCCTGTGCAAACGTATTTTCAGAAAAGCCTGTATACGCATGTTTTCCATCTAAACCAGTCTATATACAGACAGACTCAAAGCGAAGGATTGCAAGAAGCTTATAATAATGCAGGTGATGGACTATTAAAGACGCAAACTCGTATGCTTATGGCTCTGGCTTTTGTGTCAGTAAATGATGTGAAACGTTGCTTTGAGATCCTCAGAGATGAATTAGTTGATGAATTACATCCTATAACGGATTATTTTGATGAATTTTATATCACAGGCCGTCCAGCAAGAGGACGACGGCGAGCCGTTCCACCTATAGGTACTCAGTACAAGAGTGGAATCAATATGAAGCGACTTTGAACGGTTCTCAACACACAAACAATTCAAGTGAAGGCTGTCACAATAAATTTAGACTGGCCGTAGGAAAGCATCACCCAGATTTATACACCGCGTTGGGTAGAATATTAAATAAATAAAAAATGTTCATGGCAATTTATTAATTTAGTAAAAACGGTTGTAGGAAAATCAAATTATGAATTTTTACTTCAGAAAAATTTGTTATACGAAAAATGTTTTGTAGGAAAATTGGATTACGGAAAATGTCCTGGAATCGTTAAGCAACACTTTCGCAACATTTCGAGTCAGCGCCTTTCTAGAGAAAGTCTTGTGCAGTGCACACAATATGGAACAAATGATAGATGATCGTTGTTACTCTGGGCTCCAACCAGACGACGAACACAGAGTAGACCCAGAAGATTCTGCGAGATTGCGAGATGATGCGACCACTTTCTTCTAAACGGTTGAAATAATTATCAGAGTTTAAGAACACGATTTACAAATCGTAGAATCAGGATGATTTACAAAGAGCTATGTTTCAATTACAAAAAGTGACAAGAGAGTACTCTATGACAATTTCAGTAAGAAAGACCAAAACCATGGTCTTCAAAGGTAAATGTCCGGTGAGAACTAAGATAGTTATAAACAACAGCATTTTAGAAGAAATGAACCGTTTCAAATATCTCGGCTCTGCAGTAAGCTATGTGTCTGAATAGGATATAAGAGAGAAGATATATTTAATAATATTTTTGGTACGATTTATAGAAATCTTAGAAATAAAACACAAAGATTAAATTTTATAAGACAATTGCAATTCCCATGTTGATTTATATAAGTGAGTCATGACAAAAAAGGAAAGTGGGAAGATTCCTGAAATGCATTTTCTTCGAAATACTTCAAATTATACACTGTAAGATAGAATAAGGATTAACGATATCAGAACAGAACTCAAAGTAAAGGACATAAATAAAATTATTTCAATTTACAGAAAACAATGGTGGGATTATCTGCAAAGGATTACAGAGGATCGATTCCCGAAAGCGGCACTGAACTATAGGCTAAAGCCGAGGGTAGAAGAGACGTGGGTCGTCCGAGGATGAGATGGGTGCCGGAACAGGTATATATAACGTAATCCTCGACGAGGAGGTGAAGAAGAAGAATAAATTGTGAGACTTCCAAGCGTTTGTGCTAATTTAAAACTCTTAAAGTAATATGCTTTACCAAATGCAAAACGTGTCTTCAATTAATATCGACAAAATTGATATTCGACAACTGAATATGTTTGTACACGTTTTGCCAATTCAATACGAAATTCTATAGTTCGTACTTATATTCTTATAGAAACGTTTCTCCTTCTATTATATAAACGCTCGTTGGGACAGTATTAAGCACATGCTTCCTCATATATTGCCAGTTTCTCTAGTCATCAAAAACTCGTCTCACATCTAATATAATCATACCAATGTGCAATCGGTCATCTGTATTACTAGCTAATAATTTAACTTTTAGCTCGTTTTAATTACCTGTAAATTTGTTCGACCTGTTTCATTAATTTTCTTTTTGTTTCTATAGTGTTTTTATTGTCTGACTATATTTTTAATTAAAAATTGCAAAAAGTTTACTGAACACGATTTAATTAACCAGACGCGGTATTTATTTTTTAGTTCAAAATTACAGCTTACGGAAACAATTACAATTCATTACAGTGTTTGTAAAAAGACTCGGTTTGGTTTAAACTAATGTTGTTGCTGTGTGCGGAATACTATTAGGTTTGTTGATTCAATTTGTGGTCACCGTAATGCTTAAACCATTAATTACATTTAACTCGTAGTAAAATAAATTGCCTGTGCTTTTTGTAAATATTTCCCGTTCTGCTACGTTAATTCCGTTGTATTTAGTAATTATATCGCAAGCTTGTGTCACTGGCTACAGTTTTAAAACAATACAGTAAGTCCTTAAACACTAAAGTGACACTCACTATGTTTGTTGTCAAACGTGCAAAAACTGTACTCAATATGGCACAGAGACTGTGTCAAACAGCTAACCGTATGTGACAGAAGTACAAAGACTGAAATGTCGGTGTGGAGAACCATATACACGACTTCCATGTCCTAAAATTCATATTTAAAACCATTTTCGATATGAAATATTTCGATAGAAACTACTTCTTTCTTCAGCATTAACCACAGTACTGTGGTCACGAGTTTATACCACCTCACGTTAGCGCACTCGATTTTCACTGATGGTGGCAGCCGATGGCACTGCCGAAACGTCTGGTTTTACAGAAAACATTGGACCACGGCCAAACAGCCCGGGAAGGAATTTTACCAACAAACTACTTCTTTGTTTCCGATAACGCAGTACATATACAAAAAATTATCTTCAACTATTATTTTCATTTATAGAAAATTACCTCTCCCCCTTCGACTACCCTTTTCATTTATAGATATTTCATCTACCTTTCTGAAGTGGATTATTACGACCTTCTTTTTAGGATAAATTATTTATCAAAATTAAGTATTTTAGTCTTGTTAAACATAAAACGTTGCAGGTAAACTACCCCTTCCTCTTAACCGATCTTCACAATAATCCATACGCCTTGAGTCCTCTACAACTGAAGCATATATGCCAAAGAATATTTCATTCTGTTTGAATTTGCGACAGTTATCGTACGTTATAGAAAAAATTCTACACATAGACACACAGACAGAGACACAGACACTTTTCGAAAAATGATTTTTCTTCATGTTTGAGGGTAGTATAATCAGAATCAGCCCTTATCTCGAACACAATTTTTCCCCATCAACATACTTCCATTTTCTTATAGAACATGGAAGTAAAAGAACTGTAGGGGAATAAAGATGAGAAAGAATAAGTAATGAAAACAAATGAGAAACTAGTGGCATAACAGATTTTGTAAAATGAAAGGTATTTGACAAATAGGGAAGTTTTGTTGTGATAAAGTACCATTTGTGACGACACTGCTGGATCACGCCGCCAGTCAACAACAGATCCGCTATCTGAATTTTGTCTAGTCCGAGCAACCATTATAGTTATAGGGGCCTATTTACGCCGGGGGGGGGGGGGCTAACGAAGAGGGTTGCAAAAAAATTTGACAAATTTGGTAAATCTCTTAATATTGTTACGCCATTACACAACATTCTACGTGTTTCTCGGCTATTCCAGCGGAGCCCGGCTGTAATGTGTGTGTGCGTGCATACTGCTGGTACTTTGAGATGAAGGACAATTACGTGACACTTGTCTAGCGTCCGTAGCCGAGATCCAGACTTCACCGGTCCGAGCACACTGTGTTCAAGGTGGCAAGTAATTACGCTCTAGTGTTTTCTAGTATCGTTGACGCGTATTGTGGATTATTCTGGAATCTCAGAGAAGTACAAATATACAAGCATTCAGCGACGCTTAGTTTCAGTTTTAGTGGCGATTTATTCCAGTGAGTTTTGAGTTTCCTTCGGGAGATTACTCTGTGCGTTCAAGTGGTTATTAGCGAAAAAGATTATTGTGCGGGACTCTGTTAGTTGACATTATTATTACGTGTAGACAAATTAATTTAAATTATTGTACGAGTTTAATCTTGTTGAATAACGTGTTGATTAAAAACTGTACTTGTGATAATAAAAGCTAGTTTTTAGTGCCTTGTATTTTGTTGTCCACTGTACCATACAACGATCAGTAGACCGTCGTAACAGTGTTTAGGCTATTTTATTAAGGTTTCAGCTGTGCAAGCTTATATAGCAGTAACTCTTTTTTAAATATACAAACAGGTTTATACTTTTGAAATATGAAATAAAGGAAAACTACTTTAGTCAACAAGTATATTTTAAACAACTTTCCAATAACGAACATGTTTATAGTGTTACTACCGTTTATTATAATGGAATTGATTTTAAGACATTATCACACGTTTTTCAGCTACTTTAAAGATAGTAATCAGCTGATTAGTCTTAAAGTGTTCTCTCTTTTGCATGAAGCTGACACGACCGGACCACCCTCCCCCAAGGAGAAATTTTAGATTGGCCACTGTAATAGAAACAACCCGCTTCTAACGTTGAGAATTACTTCATATTAATTAACTAATCGTATGCGAAGACGCTTTTTGTGTCCCTTTTAACATATTGTTACGACGGTCTACTTGATCGTCGTAGGTACAGTGGAAAACAAAATACAAGACACCAATTAAGTCACTAATTACCAGCTTTAATTACCACAGTTAAAAAGTTCGTAATTAACAACACCATTCGGCTTCTAACACAGTCCAGCAAATGCGTCGAGAATCACGTATGCCACACGCATTACATTCCGGATCCCTCTGGAACATTCGATAAACGCGTAGATTGTTCTGTAATGTCGTAACACTCCCCCCACATTAAGCCTGTTCGTCCCGAACTGGCAAACCGTCTCTGAAGTAATACACGACCAGGCGATCTAGGTGGACGTCCTTGCGAAAGATAATTCTCCGGTTCTTCGAATTCAGTCTCGTGTGATCCGAACATCACGTTCCCAGGAATGCGAGTCTTCCACTCAACCACTAGTTTTGCTGGAATCAATCCCGTTTCGTCATGTACTGATGACCTAAACACCACTGGCTGATCCAAGTCTGTTTCGTTCTCGACAACAACCTCTTGCGTAACTTCATCTTCAGCAACTTTTCCCCCGGGCGCTTCTAACAGCTTAGGAACAAGCAAGAGTGTTGTCTCGATACCCATAGTTGTCTTTCCAATCACTTCTTTTGTCATTATACTTATTTGTACTTCCTCTGCTAGTTCTTTCTATATTTCCGCTTGCAATAGGGAGCGTTCCTCTTGACCAGACCTGTTGACTTTTTCTGCGGCTAATGCCACTTGCTTAATCGAATGACTGGTAGACCCTGTCATTTCAGCCAAGCAAAGCTTTATCTTCTCTTGGCCAACCTTCAGGACAATCTCTCTCAAGTCCACAACGAATCCGTAGGCATTCATAATGTCCGTGCCAAGAATCACTTCATCGACAATGTCTGCAACGAGCATTTGGTGGCTAAACTCGAGAATACCCAGGCGTACACGTACGTCTATCTTTACTAAAACATTGACGGGGCTTCCAGTCACAGTCTGTATTGTACAAGAGCTAATTAGAGGCTGGCGGTTGCTGACTAAGTCAGGTCGCACAATGGACACTGTTGTGCCCGTGTCAACCGTAAGTGATGTTGGTTTGGTCCACAAATCCATTAACAATCAAGTTTCCACTGGTCTTATGTAGCGTAGAAACTGCGTGCTGATCTGGGGCTTTACTTCTCCAATTGGTGCGATCACTCTATTCTCTCGGTATCTTCTTCTCTCAACAGTCTACCTGTAGATGACCACGTTTTCCATAGTTGTAACATTTCGGTCTTTTGTCTTTTTCCCATAGTTTAAATCGTTGCGACCCTCTTGAACTTCTGAATTGTTTATCCGACAACACTGTTTTTCTGCACCCATCGTAACGGCAATGTGATACAGAGATCTTCTGACTGCAATGTGATGACGATGCAAAACAAAATACAAGACACCAATTAAGTCACTAATCACCGGCTTTAATTATCACAATTAAACTTTTCGTAATTAACAACACAGTCTCTTGCAACAAATCAAATAAAAATTTTTCATACGCAATAAAATGCCAGCTAATATAAAACACAATTCTATTACAATTATACCGCCCGATTATAAAACACAACAATTCACTAATAACCACTTGAACGCACAGAGTAATATCGCCCGAAAATAACTCGAATCGCACGTAAATATTTCGCAAACATAACTGAAACTAAGGCCGTTACCGCCTTACCGCTCACAGACCACAACATTCCAAACTACGCCTTATCTCTACCTACGACGTAATTAATTGCGGCCTTGACACAGTCTAGCTAATGCGTCGAGAATCACGAATGCCATACGCATTACATTCAGTATCCCTCTGGAACATTCGATAAACACGTACATTGTTCTGTAATTTCGAAA
The DNA here is from genome assembly GCA_034769895.1 of Magicicada septendecula. Taxonomy (NCBI): domain Eukaryota; kingdom Metazoa; phylum Arthropoda; class Insecta; order Hemiptera; family Cicadidae; genus Magicicada; species Magicicada septendecula. Next base: position 287,056,300 of record CM068373.1, on the reverse strand, counting down.
CAATATTAATATGATAAGCTAATAAATTACGTTTTGTTTAGTAAACCATTTTAGGAGAGAGGAAGTGTTTACTGCCCGTAAGCACACCAGGCCGTTCAATGTTTCTGACCAAACTAATTTTAAAACTATGAGGGAAGACTATCCGTTGTTCAAAAAAGTTTCATTGAAAATTTTGCAGTCAGAATGAACTTTCCTACTAGCATGGTCAGAAACCTTCAGAGTTGCTAAAGGTACACCTCTATGAGTTAACTTGTAGCGTCAACTCTAAGAACCGGGTGAGAAAAAGTCGCTGCATTAAAGCCGCTTACTAAGAAATTAAAAAAAAAAAAATCCAAATGGAATGACAGAAGATTTGGATAGAAGGTATAAGAAATGATCAGAGAAATCTGAAAGAGGATGTTTGGAAATATTGTAAATTCTGGAACCTAAGATACGAAAATCGAATTACTTGAAATGTTCTTCGAAGATCGCAATTTATAGAATTTCCGAAACAACTGGTTTCTTCTAGACAAATTTTTCTCACCGTAAAATTTTCATTCCGTTTTAACGGCTACGTAAACAATCAGAATTACATAATATGACCTTTGGATGTATATGTCCGTTCCACTAACAGAGTGCGTTCTCTGATAACCAGTGTGTAGATTGCCGCGCGTTTCTCCGTAGAATCGTTATTCATTCTTGTTTTCTGAAACAATTGTAACTGAGCGTTCTTCTTCTTCTGATAGTTCGTATCCGTTTCGGATGGTAGATATCATACAGACTATTTTAACTTTCTGTACTGCTGTACGGAATAAGTCAGTTGTATTCATGCCAAACCAGGTGCTTAAATTTCTCAGCCATGAGATTCTCGGTCGCTCCACTCCTCTCTTTCCAAGTAATTTTCCCTGTAGTATGGACTCCAATATAAGTAAAATATCTGTTCATTTCTCATGAGATGTCTCAGATACTGAAGCTTTCTTATCTTGTGTTAATAACTTTCTTAATATTTTTAAGAACTTCAACATTAGTTACATGTGCTGTCCATGAAATTCTCAGTATTCTACGGTAAAGCCACATTTCAAAAGATTCCAATTTTTTAGTTGTGGCTTCAGTCAAAGTCTAAGATTCTACGCCGTAGAAGAGAACCGAGAATACGTAGCAGCGTAAAAGTCTTATCTTTGTGTATATTGTTAAATCGTGACTTTTGAATAAACTGCTCTTGCCTTATAAATTCTGCTCTACATTTCTTGAGAATGGTCCCATTGTTTATTAACTATAGTACCAAGATATATAAATTTCCTTACACGTTCAACTGGTCTTTGGTTTATATTAAATGTGCAGTTCGTAAACTTGTTCTTAGATACAATCATTAGCTTCGTTTTATTAAAATTGATGTCTAGACCATATCGACGTCTGCTTTCTGTCACTCTATTCATTAGTTGTTGCAGCCACTCTAAACTATCTGCGAATATGGCGGTATCATCTGCATAACGCATGTTATTATTTATTGGTTTCACCGTCCAGAGAAATTCCCACATCACATTCATCTAAAGCTTCTCTAAAAATTTACTAATAATTAATGAAACTTTTACTGAATTAATAAACTCAAAGCTTGATAAGTTTAATGTTTTGAAACTTTGTTTGCTTAACCTCTGTAGATTACAAACTACCGTATGTAGGAACACATGTTACAGCATTATCAGCATCACGAGGCAGTGAATATTGATTTACGATCAGGGGTAGCGTACAGATTGCGGGCTTATATTGTCAGTTCATTTGGTCGCAGTAATTACACAACTGTCAGCCGCGCTACGCTAATACATCAACTAAGCGGCTCAAACGAATACACACTTACGTTTATACCTACTCCACAAACTTTAATACTACAATAATTATTTAATAAGACACTAAGATTTAAGTATCTAGGGGAAATAATTCAAGAAAATCATTTAGAAAAAAGGATCTTCTGCTATAGAAGAAAGGATTCTTAAAATGGAAAGAGCATATGGTATAACTAAAGATATTTACAATAAAAAGTGCATATTTAAAAATGCGAAAATAAGGCATTACAGTACATTAGTGAAACCGGAATACCTGTATGCAAGTGAATGACTAGCACTGAATTATAATTTAGACAAACTAGAAATATTGGAAAGGCGATTTATTAGGAAAATATTAGTCCCACGAAAAACTTCAGAAGGTTGAAAATTAAGAAATAATGAAGAAATATCGTCGTAGTCCTTCAGTCTTTCGACTGGTTTGTACCCTCCCCGCATATACCCGTGGTGCGTGTGGTACTGAGTCTCTCACAGGTATATGGGACCTACAGTTTAACGCCGGATCCGAACGGCATAGTTGGGGAGGGTTTATACTAAGCAGGATACCTCTCGCTGGTTTGCCATTGCCTTGCGAGGGGGAACGGTCGTATCTAAATCAGATGGCCCCCGGCGGGAATTGAACCTGCGCCGACAGGGTAGCAGCGCCACACGCTAACTACTACGCCACGACCGCTCCATGAAGAAATATATCAAAGTATAAAAAATATAACAAAAACAATGAGAAAAAGAAAACTATTATCTTTTGAACATTTATATAGGATGGACGACAATAGGTTAACAAAGCAGATCTTCAAATATCTGTGGGGGAAGAAGTCAACATCAAGTTGAATTGAAGAAGTCTAAATGGATTTAGAAAAAAATATTATAGACGCAGAAGAAGCAAGTGAATGAGACGTTTTCGGGCAAGAGTGTTAAAAATGGAAGGAGTCTAGAGTAGGAGAGAGAGAAACGCAGGTTCAAAGGTGACTGAAGACAGGAAGAAGAGACACAGTGAAAATATGAAAGAAAATTGGAGAAAATGAAAAGAACAACGAATAAAGAATTGAAATTGGCATGTGGTCCTTAGATGGCCGATACAAAGAAAAAACACTGATAAACTTCTTACTAACATTTTAACATATTACAATCAAACTATTTCCTTATACACAACAAAATTATGGCTTTTTCTGGGACAAATCATATTAGAATAAATATTGCCATATAGGACTCGCCAATATAACAGGTTCTACATTTAAGTATTTAGGATCACATATCAAGATGATAAGGAGGTTCAAAGCAAAATTAACCTCTTTCAGTTGATTTGTGGCTGTACCATTAAACATTTAAAGAGAAAACAAGGAAAGATATTCTATTCAAATATTATAATGTAATGGCCATACCGCAACTACTGTATGGTACTAAAACTTGGATTAGTAAGGCCAAAGATATATCTAGCATACAAGGAGCAGAAGTGATGTTCTTGAAGGCTGTAAAGGGTTGTACCACGAGAGAGATGTTATCACAAATGATCATAATGGAATTGTGCTAGGCATAGCTGAAAGCTTGAATGAGAAAATCTCCCGGTAAAAAACGCAGTCACGGTTACACGTAGAGAGGTTGGGTCCAACTAAATTTTCAATAACAGCCATTGACTATCATCCTTAGGGAGAGGGAAGAGGAGTGTGGGAAGACCCTGTAAACGATGGTTGGGTGACTTCCATTGAGACTGGAACAGGCTACTAGCCTAAGCCGTAAAGGATGACGACGACGATGAGTGATATAATTTATTATAAAAACGGCTCCTTCAACGCTCAAGCAGTCTATGAATTAGACAGGATGTGTTATCTCATGTGTGCCGTTCGGTAGATTCCCGGACATTTTCCCGATACGTAAAAGCAGAATGACATTTTACAGAATGGTTATTTAACCGACTGAATATCCCAAATACAATTTGTCGAATCGAATTCCCGAATTTACATGTTCTCAAATAGTAATCATGGAAACGTTGAAATTCAAATTTTCAAATTAAACATTAATGAAATTTTTTGTGCAACAAAATTAAAGTAGTAAATTATTAAGTCGTTTATTTCAAACTATATGTTTATAAAAATGGAGTCTTCTATAAAAATTGAGGGTAATACGTTATTTATCAATTGTTTCGTGTACATAAGGTCAAAATCTATTAAAGGCCGGACTTATTGAGATCGATAGTTTAGCGTGCGTATTATCAAAAAACTATTAAAGGACAGACTTATTGGGATTGCAATGGGTTACGTCAGCGTGAATGCAGTGCAAGCATAATCATTATTACAGGAGCACAGCAGCGTATTGAGCTGACGAAAGATCCGTTACAATCTCCATATAAGCGTCCAGCGAACAGAGAAGAGGCCGCAGCCGAAATAATTAAGTACAACTTAAAAAGAGCTGTTGAGAAACATGCGGAACAGCCTCCGTTCAAATTCTTAAAAATGAATTAGCATTTAATTATTCTACAAAACTGAAAATCGTATTATAAAGTACCACGAGCTCACTACATTGTAATTTATAAAATTGAAAAACAAGTATTCATGTACTTATTTACATATTCACACACTTTCTGCTACAATATATTTCTTGATCCATATATAATTTATTTAGTATTTATAATTTTTTACCTCAAGTAGTTTACCTTATTTCGAACAATAGGATTCCCGAAACATGTTCCAAGTAAGAGAAAAAACATGTTGAGGTAAAGAAATTATAAATATTAAATAAATTATTTATATATTCGAGTGTACTGGTTTCGGAAAAATAGATTCGGCGTTTTCAAGTTTTGGATATCCACTTTCTGCAAAAAATATATATTCGAATTATTCAATTCGGAAAAATGCCTGAGAACGCGTTCCACGTATAAAGAAGGCAGTGTTGCCAGGCACTACTCTTCAGCACCCCTATAATTATTCTAGAATGTTATACTAAGTACTCATACCGAGTAGACCGACCGAGGCATCAGGCCGAGTAGATCTGGGTACTAAAAACGTACACTGATTGTATGGCGTGCCCGGGGCTTGTAGATCAGCAGTCTGGTCTACTAACCTCCGTTTAGTTTATTACTTTCCATTATTACCCGTAATAACAATGGAAATCTGATTACATATCACTCTACCTTAGGACAGACCTATCCTATGTTCAAAAACACAATATTTTCAGGAGAGCAATTTGTAAGTCTATAGTTTCCTCAAGAAACGTTGCCAAATGTTTTATATCCAGATGTTTTCAACAGACTTACACATTTTAAGAATAAACTTACACGTTTATATAATTTATTACTTTTACAACATAACACCAAAAATTATCAATGTATTTAATCCACTTGCTTAAAATAACTGATTTTTAATTTACACTTGGTGGTTTGATTGATTTATTAACTTCTTTCTGCCATCATGCAACCATATGTATGAACTAACCTAACCTACGTAGGTTTCCCAAGGCGATACAGTGTTCACTTAGAGAGAGGTTTTCGTGACACTGTACAGTTCAATTGAATTGTTACAGCAGGGGGGCGGCCATTACCGGTACCGGTAAGTAGTTGGGGCGTCAATATACGGTTGGAGGATTGCATGCATTGCCCGTTAATTGTGTTGTCTATACGTTTCCTTACACAGCGGCAGGCAATCCTCTTAGCGCTCTCCATGTATCCCACAGGGCGCGTAAATTTCATTGTAACATGTACGTGTAGTTTCATATAATGGCATCCGGTTAAGTTTGATACAAAATATGTACAAATTATGTAATGCTTTAGAAAATTCGGCAGGTGCAGTGTCTGTATCCAGGCTGCGCAGTCTAGTAGCTTCGAGACTGTTCGAGCACTTGTTAACTACGCAAATTATGCCGACAGGCCGCCAAAAGAATGGTAAATTCAAAGGTTTTAAAAATATATAAACACTTGGTAAGTTTCACAGATTATTATTTACCTCTGACAGCTGTTTCTGGTTATTAAGCTATTCTCAAGAAGATCATAGAAGTAATTAATCAACGAAAGTGAGGGTGGTGAGCATGTGTTTAGTGTGTATATCCGGACATGTGTGTGGGGTGTGTATGCTGGAGAGGATGGAGAAGCTAGTATAGGGAAGGTCAAGTGTCTGTAAAAACTAAGAATAATATGTACAATTATATGAGTATAAAACTAATTATACAATATACTGTGCAGAATGCGATGCTATTTATGTCAGCCAATGTGGCCGTGCTCTGAAACATCACATTTCTGAACATAAGAAAGCGATTTTAACTAACATAGCCAATACAGGTTTTATATAGATCATTGCTTACAACACAATCACTTTATAAATACAAAAAACATAACACTACTGCACAACATACAAAAAGGTAAGAAAATGGATTTATTAGAAATTCTATAAATTAGAAAAACAATCAAAAGTAACAAAAATTTAACAAACGAACAAACTGAATTCTGTGTATCTCCTTCATTAAAAGTTGTCATTTAGTTTAGTTCATTTTTATATTTTGTCTTCCGATTATACTTAGCTTTTACAGACACTTGACCTTCCCTATACTAGCTTCTCCACCACCCCCCCATCATACACACCCCACACACATGTCCGGATACACACCCTACACACATGTTCACCGCCCTCACTTTCTTTGTTTATTTGTTTCTGTGATCTCTTTGAGAATAACTGAATAAGCTGAAACAGCTGTCAGAGGTAAATAATAAACTGTGAAATTTAACAAGTGTTTGTAGGCTTTTAACACGTTTGTATTAATATGTTTTACCAAGTGCCCAACAAGTCATCAATCAATTACGTGAATGGCAAATTATTCTGGAACATCTGCGGGACCTATATAAGCAACAGCGGTAGGATTAAAAGACGGTTACACATGGCGAGATTGTAGAGTGCGAATCAAGTGGTGCGGAAATCTAATAGTTGACGTTATTATTGCGTGTGGACAAATTTAACTAGAATTATTGTATGTGAGTACTTCGTTGATTTCAAATTGTTAATCACCCATTAAATCTGGTAGTTTGTTACTTCATTGGTGTCTGTATTTTTTCCACTGTACAATACGACGATCCGTGAGACCGTCGTAACAATATAAAAAATGTTAATTATGATTAATTTAAATGCACCTAGCTTGTACTGTACCAAGTGAATTTAGTATGACGCGAATAAGCTAATTTAGTCTTATGTAAAATAAATTGTTATTTTTTATGATCGGATTAACAATATTTCTACATTCAATAGAAACACAATGACAGGATGTAATGCTAATAAAAACAAACAACTCTTGAATTTGGACATAGGCTAGTTTTGTTCCAGTGTAGCGAATATCGTAAGCCAGTGTGTCACATAAAAAGGGATACTAGAGACAAAAAAAGAGGAAGGTATGTAAATCCATAGAGAGAGAGAAAGAGAGAGAGAGAGAGAGAGAGAGAGAGAGAGAGAGAGAGAGAGAGAGAGAGAGAGAGAGAGAGAGAGAGAGAGAGAGAGAGAGAGAGAGAGAGAGAGAGAGAGAGAGAGAGAGAGAGAGAGAGAGAGAGAGATACTGTTAATGACGGAAGATATAGACAACTAGACAATTGACAGATTTATTAGACACTATAATATGTAGAAATATCGAACGCCAGGATCTCACATAGGCAGGCGAGATATAGACAGATAGGAAAAGAGAGAGAGGGGAGAGACATATAGAGGAGAGAGAAGAGGAGAGAGAAGAGGAGAGAGGGATATAAAATGAGTGAATCAGAGTAGACGAGAAAGGGTTGAGGGATAGAAAGAATAGAAAGAGATAGGACGAGAGAGAGAGAGAGAGAGAGAGAGAGAGAGAGAGAGAGAGAGAGAGAGAGAGAGAGAGAGAGAGAGTGAGAGTGGCAAAGCGAGGGAGCAAATTGCTCACGGAGAGAGTACGATAAAATGTTGTTTTAAATTCTTTAAATCCTCTGTTCTGGTACAAATAATCTCTGCGATTGGTATTACTTTGACTTAAATCCCCAGGCGTCTGTCGTGTTTGGATTAGGGCAGCAGAAAACTAGGAATTCAGTCGAAATGAGTTTATACTTCGGCGTAAACCGGCCCCCGCCGAGAATAAAAATTTGCTTATTCTTCTTGTTATATATAAGCCTCCAACGAGGACGCAAACTGTTATTGGACTAAAACAGACAAGTCATTTTTTAATAATAATAATAATAATAATAATAATAATACGTTGAGACCTTGGATCAGGAAGTGGGAAGAAATAGGAACACCTATAAGAGGCACAGTGAGCTTTGGAAATGAGGAAGTTTTTAGTTTTACATTAAGCCAGTTACAGAGGAATATATAAAGTAATTGCTAGACTTCAATTTTGATAAAACAGAGTGTTTGGCAACAATGGAAGTATGGTTACAGATGTTGGAAGCTCCCACAACCTCCAATAGGTGGTTGGTGCAAAAGAGTATGAATCTACAGCGAAAGGTCGATAAACTTTCCTGGTGGAGGGGAGCAATAGTTACCAGTACCAAGTTAAGGTGTAAGGGAAATGATCCTAAACCGGCTTGTCTTTGGATTATTACAGGCGGGAATCTAGTTCGACTTGGTCGGTTGTTATACTTCGTACCAGGAAAACTGGTCTCTTTAGTCCGATAAGACATCCAGTTTATGGGAGACGAGCAAGACAAAAATTTAGGCTGGTCGTTAAGCTCGAAGGTAGCAGCCCCACGATTGTCTCACTCTACAATAGACTAGTAACACAATCAGAGGACGTATTATTTAGTCGAGGACTAAACTGTCGCAAGAAAGAAGAAAAGTAAAATAAATAATAATTGATTGCTGTCTAAGGCTTTCACGGCCGGCATCATAGTTGTTAATATTCTGATTTGCATGGCTATAAGGCCGTGGTCCGTGGTTAATTGTTGCAAACGTTTCGGCCGTTCCTTCGACGGCCATCTTCAGTGTAAAAGGACTGAAAACACTGACAAAAATCTCATGGTCAGTGAACCACAGCATTGCCGTTAGCCTTAGTCACAGTGCCAGAATATTAATAACTAAATAATTTATTATGAGTACACGATAGCATTGATAGACAAATAGCGGGATACAATATTCGTTTCTATTTTCAGACCGTGTAAAGTTTATTTGAGAAAATAGTCTTTCTATGATAGATAAGAATTTTACACAGCTCTTTAGGAACTAGACATACCAAAGAAATTAATAAGATTGTGTAGGATGACAATGCTGAGAGTGAAGGGCATGGTGAGGATCCAGAAGGACTTATCAGGAGAGTTTGACTATGGAAAGGGAGTCCTCCAAGGCAATGCTCTTGTTTGCCTCCTCTTCATTTTTGACTTAGAAAAAGCTATGAGAGATGCTGGAATAGATTCCTTCGGGACTATATTCAACAGGTTGGTACAGGTCCTAGGATACGCCGATGACCTAGATATAATCGGGAGATCCCTTCGAGCAGACACTGAAGCCTTTCTTGCTCTTGAAGGTCGCGCAAGGAGGCTGGGTCTCATAATAAATGAAAGCAAGACAAAATACATGGCCACAGGACAGGAGGCTAGAGAAGGAGAGCACATCCAAATTGGCATCTATTCCTTCGAAAATGTCAACAATTTTGTTTATTTAGGATGCCAAGTTAACTCCGATGGGGAAACAACAGAAGAAATAAAGCAAAGAATCACCTCAGCTAATAGGTGCTTCTTTGGTCTCAGACCCCTGTTCCAGAGCAGAACAATTGCCAGGACCATCACACTGCTTCTGTATAAAACACTGATCCGCCCAGTTCTCACCTATGGTTCAGAGACCTGGACCATTTCTAGAAAGTCTGAATTAATCCTGCTGGTTCATAAACGCAAAATCCTCCGCAGAATTTTTGGTCCAATATGTGTGGGAGGTGAATGGAGGGAAAGGACCAACCAAGAACTGAACACTCTTCTGAATAAACCAGATATTGAGAAAATTATCAAACTTGGTAGCCTCAGGTGGGCTGGACATGTGATCAGAATAGGGGAGAATGGAATACCCAGAAAGGCACTCACGGCACAGATCTATGGCACCAGGAGAGTTGGTAGACCCAAACTACGTTGGGAAGACGGTGTGAAATATGATGAGGGTCATATACTTGGGAACCGGAACTGGAGAGCAGCTGCACTTGACCGGGACAACTGGCGGAGGCTCTTAAAGGAGGCCTTGACTCAGTAATGCGTTGTCACGCCGCTGAAAAAGAAAATAATTTATTATGTAGGTTATAGAAATTTTTAAACTTTGTAACACAGTAATGTCGGTCACCAGGTAATATACTAGCCAAGGGAGAGAGAGAGATACAAAAGTTTCTGCATTAAAAATAAAGATTGTGAGTTCATTTTGCCACTACGTAGCCATAAACGTACCTTCTCCGGCACGTAGTAGTGATACCAGCAAAGCAATAAATATTTCTAAAAATAAAACAAACCATCTCAGCGTCTACAAATGGCTGCCAGTTGCTCTGTAAGCGCTCTTGCGCATGATTAACCGCCTCTCAGCTTTAAGTTCCCCCATTCTAACGGCCTCCTTGCGAGCCTGTCTTTCTTTTTATTATACCTTTCTCCAACATATACAGTACTTACAAATTACAAAAAACATCAGTGACACAGTTATGATAGCAATTGTAATAGCATTTTGGTAATATTTTACTCATTATGCTTTTGGAGATTGTATAATTGTTTCCCCAGTGAGAGGGTTCAGCAAGAAATGTTTAAGTTTCGTTTTGTAACAGAGTTTCTACAGAAGATTTCAGTATACAGGAATTCAGTATAATTTAATTTAATAAGTTTTGTTCTATTTAACCAATAATAGTATATATGTAATTAGTTAATATGTTAAAGAAATATCTTCCTTCTTACTCTGAGGCAAATTATTGAGAGTTTTAGTCATCATCACTCTAAGGACTAGGCCTTAGGCCTACTCCGGAACCCATCTTCTCCTCGGTCTACCCATCTCTTCCTTGAAACCCATCTCTTCCCAGTAGGGTATAACCCAAGGCAGCCACAGGTAGAAGAATACCAGGCATGCGATTCAATCCCCTTCTGTGATCGTCAATCTTCTGGTGCAATGATACTATGTTTAAATCGAGTCTAATATCCTCGTTTCTTCTCCGATCCAAGAGAAAACAACCTTGCGTCCCTCTTAGAAATTTCATTACGGCTGCCTGAATCCTCTGCACGTCTCTTTTAACAAAAGTCCATGTCTCACTAGCATAGAGAAATGTGAGGACTGCCACAGTTCTATAAATTTCATTTGGGTATCCTTCCGTGTTTCATTTTTCAGGTATCTATGAACAGTTCCACAGATGCGTCTAAATTTTGTTAGCTTACTATCCCAATCAATATCAGTTCCGACAATTCTAGTATTTTATTTTTTTATAGATGTTGAAGTGCTGGCCCAACGATCGAAGCCGCAACCTGGAGGGACAATGTAGAATATAGGTGGACTATATTCATAGTCTTCATTTCCTAGAATGGCTGTTTTCTTTACGCCTAATAGACCGGTCTGATTTTCATGAAAACTGCAGAATAAAGGGAGCGATACCCTAGGCCTCGAATACTCTAATAACGTCAGAGTAAAAAAAAACTCGACCAAAAGAGACCAGAGAGTAACGACTAAAGAGAGGGATCTCGCCTAAGACAGGTTGAAGCAATGTGAGATTCCAGCTGGGCTACACGGGGCGTGCTTAACCTGTATCCGCAAGAAGTGGATCTCTGGTCCCCGGCTGATGAGGTTGTAAGAGAGCAGGAATTTAAAGCTGAACAGCATAGGTTACTATGGTATGGACACATACAGCGAATGAGCAGCGAAAGGTGACCTAGAATGATTCTAAATATATATTTATTTATTATTCCGGCTGCACGATGTTTACACATCTTCCGAAACCAAAGATTACAGAAGAGATTGAATCCTCCTCTTCAACTGGTGCTTGTCCATCCAAAGATCTTCTTCAACTTCTCGTTCCTTCAATATAGTCTGAATTTCTTCTATCCAGATGATAGGAGATTTTCCTCTTTTCCTTCTTCCTGGTGGAGTCCATTCCATAACTCTCCTTCGCAATCTTTCTTGTGCCAATCTTTTTGTGTGTCCATACCATTGTAATTTTTTTGTTTGGATAACATCTACAATTAAATTTTTCACGTTCATTCTGTTTTTAATTACTTCATTTCTAATTTTCTCATGTCTGAATACTCTTGCCGAACGTTCCAAAAGTCTCTGCTGTCATTAATTTTGTTCTTGTGTGTTTATTAGTAGTCCAAACTTCTGAGCCGTAATTTCTTGTTTCTGATAATTTCCGCGGATGAATATTCACCGCAAAAGCAAAATTTATTACAAAATTTCTGACCTAATCGTTTACACATTGTGAATACGACAGCCACAGAAAACACATGTTGCGACAGTGATCTGACAACTGACTGAAGATTCCATCTGATTGGCTACCGAGTTACAACAATATTCAAATTCGTCGGCTACTTTTAGCTCATACGTCATATTGGATTGAAACATATTGGTCAGAAACATAATTAACAACAGCGCAATAATTATAAACCAAGGGGATCGACAAGATTGCAATCTGTCACCACTGTTAATTTAATAAATAGATGGATCATTTAATTGAAAGCTGAAAGCTTTATTATTGCCTAAAATACAACCAAAATTAAAAGATAAACACAATTTAGTGGTTAAGTCTAATTTTTTAATAAATGTGTATTGCAACTACTAACAATACAAGTTTATTAGTGGTTGCAATACAAGCTTAGTAAAACCAAAAAACAATTTTTAACAATAAAAACCTTAAGTAATAATCGTGCATTTCTATCTATAATTGTTACCTTTAGCTTTCTCGGCCGGCGTCGTACTTATTGTAAACATTTTCCGATCTATTAGCCCTTGGTCCTATGTTGGAAACTGCAAACATTTCCACCACTCCATTCAATGCCAGATTTACCACTAGGCAGACTGGGCCGCGGGCTCAGAGGGGGGCGCAAGCTACAGATTTTTTTTTTAACAGAAGTATTTTTATAAAAGTAGAAGGCACTTTGATTTAAGTATGATTTTTAGAAACCAAATGATCAATTTTTGTTATTTAAACTTTAAATAAGAAAACACTTATTTTAGGTTTGGTCATATTTATATTTAGTCATATCTAGTCCTAGAGTATAGACATATTTAATTTTGTATTACATTTATAAGCTTTTAATAAAGGTTTCGTACATTTAAACCACTTATAACTGAAAAAAAGTGTGTTTATGTCTCTTTCTCTTCCTAAAATATACAAACGTAGCCTACGTTATTTAAAAACAATTTTCTATAGATTCTTTTTAAAATTTATAAATTTCCCGCAACATTTTTTGTATATGCTTTCCCCGACATTAATTCCATTAAGCTACATAGTCACTGAACATTAGTTTACTATTAGCTTGTTGTATCTTTATTCAAAGGATACAAAAAAAAATTTAGACCTATTTTTTAATTTTATAAAACTTATAAGAAAAAATCAATGTGTTATATTTTTTATATTAAATTTCTGAATAAGCTTAGTTAAGTTACTCTACTTAAAAAATAAATTAATTTGCTCAATTCTTTTGCATGGTTTTAATTATTTTGAAAAATTTTGCTAAATAAAAGCACGCTTTTTTGTAGTAACCTACTGGTTTTAAATTTGATAGTATTAATCTGACATCAAATTACTTGTTCAGTACATATATTACTTCAAAGTCACAGAGGGGGGGGGGCTACTCAGAGAACGTGGCCTAGGGCCTCTAAAACCTTAAATCCGGCACTGACTCCATTGGTAACCATCTTCATTGCTGGAAGGACTGATAAGTACTGACAACGGTCTCCGTCAGTAGAAGCACAGTACTGTGGCTAAGCCTGGTCTATAATTCTTAGGGTATAATATTTGTACACCCGTGTGGAGTTGCCAGTCTCCCATCGGGCGTTTCCCCCTATATGGAAATGCTCACCAGATATGGTGGGTAACGGGGAAACAAAATACACGGGGCGGACCAATACTAGCATCTGCTGCCTTGTAGTTGGATGTCGGTTTATCAAAGGCTAAAGGAAGTAAACCTTGATTAAAAATTGCCTGGTCCAGCAGGTTGTGGGTTAATGCAATGGGCCATTCACAAGAAAAAAGAAAATGTTGAAAAACCAAATACATTGCAGTCGGGTGGTTTCAATAAAGGTATTCAATCACTTCTGTTATCTTTGGTTCCGGAAAATGTGTAAACTTTTTACAGCCGGATTAATAGTAAATAATAATAATATCTGTACATCTGCCGACAATATCTTAACTAACTTTCTAAACAAATGTGTCCAATAAAAACACGATGTATTTTACAATAAATTTGCCTATGTCGCTGCATGAATGTAGTCATTTGTCAGAACATTTTCGTTTGAAATTGAAGTCACACGGCAGGATAGCGCCTGCCTTAGGTAATGTGCATTATTATGATGGGTTTGTGTTCTGTGACTGTTAAAGTATTAGAGCAATGCTAATTCCACACGCGTGTAACGCCGTTGATATAGAACAAACAATAGACTGAAGCAAGGCAACGTCGCGTAAATACCGAATTACTGAAAACTTATCTTGTAACTGCTGCCTTACACTATGCCTTCATAAAATATGATAAACTACCACTTAAGAGGATTACACACACACACACACACACACACACACACACACGCACACGCACGCACACACAAACCACGCGCGCACGCGTATGTGTTTTATACGTCGTCAGTCTAACCAGCTGGCAATTTCTTGGCTGCAGAACCAGCAATGGTCCTCAAATATATTGTTACGAAGCTCGTACTGTCAGTGGAAACAGATTATCCCCGCACCAATGAAGTCATTAATTACAAACTTTAATTAGAGACAAACAGTAGTTATAAATCAACAAAGCACTCATCACCATCACCACTCCAAGGACTAGGCCTTAGACCTGTTCCGGAACCCATCTCCTCTTTGGTCTACCGACATCTTTCTTCCCAGTAGGGTGATAACCCAAGGCAGCCACAAGTAGACGGTTATCATACATGCGATTCAAGTGTTCACACCAACTCCTTCTGTAGTCTTCAATCTTCTGGTGCAATGATACAATGTTTAAATCGCGTCTAATATCCTCGTTACTTCTCCGACCTAAGAGAGAACAACCTTAAGTCCTTCTTAGAAATTTCATTTCGGGTGCCTGAATCATCTGCACGTCCCATTTACAGAGACTCCACGTCTAACTAGCACACAGGAATGAGGGGACATCCATAGTTTTATAAAATTTCCTTCCATATCTTATTGTACAAAGCACTCTAATACGATAATTCAAGTTAAATTTCTCATAGAATAAACGTCACCTTATTACAGTTTTACGGTGACGTGTTTTCATGGAGCTGATTCCATACGATTACAAAGTGTAGTGCATGGTACTGTTTTGGAGGACCTCAGTAATTTACAATATTTGGGCTGTAATGTATCCTACACTACAGACAATGGTGTGGTGAAGAAGCTACACAAGTTCAACCATATGTGTGGGACCATCAGGAGAATTCCATGATCAAGGAGTAAAGAAACACGCCTAAATGTCTACAAGCTGATGGCCCTCTCCACACTGGTCTGAGAATTTGACTTTAACGAAATATGAGGCCAATAGTATTTTAGCGGGCGAAATGAAATTTCTCATGCGTGTGGTGTGTATACTTTTCAAGATCGTAGAAGAAATGTCGGTGTACGGCAGGAACTGAATATTATTAGTATACTTTATAGGATAGTCCAGTATCGTCTATATGGTTACAACATCTTAACCAAAACACGACTGAACCTACCCCCAAACAACAATTGAATTATAAGCCATAAGAACGGAGAGGTGTGGAAGGTACATCTGATAATTGTGTATGGCATCGTTTATATACAAATTAAAAAAAGCTGACAATGGACACACTTGTCGTACTCCACAACTGATGAGGCTTGTACTAGGAGTTATTCACCGTCTTCCTATCTTGAAGAAGCGTGTTCGAAGAAGCGTTGAAGTGACCAGCTCTACACCTCTACTCTATCAGCTTGGGACCGGAACAAACCATTTTTGGTTTAACCTTTGCTGAAGATCGTAATATGAAAAAAAGACAGCAATGGACGGAAGAAAATTAAACAAAACCCGTAGGAAAAATTAAAAAAGCCTGGCGCTTATGTTGCAGAGGCCAAAAACACGACAAAGCAAGGAGGTTATTTTACCAAAGCGATTAAATGTTTGTTATTGTCTAACGTTGTCGTAACTTGTTGCTGAACTACTAGCTACTGATTTCTGTTGATTAAGGCCTTTCGCCGTCACCATTATAAGGAACTAGTTTTCAGGTTTTACCCATACTTTTTCACTTTAGCCGCTTCATGACTGTCTTTATTTATCTTAATTTATCAGGAAAACTACTGTAAAAAGTGTGCAGTCGTTCTGTGAAGCGTTAAGAATGTCTGTTTTACTGACGTTTGATGGTTTGTTCAACTCTTCTAAGATTTTGATCCACATTTGCTACCCGAAATAGTATTAAAATTTAGCTAGTCGTATTAACATAACTCATATTAATGAACGTTTACGTTCTTTACTGAGTGTTTTATTAATATTAATTATGTCAGATAAAGAAATTAAAGGGATTAGACTAAACAAAATTAATTATTCACAACATTCAATCACGTTACATACTTAAACGTTTTTACATACACACTTCGATGACTTGAAGTGTTCATCTGCCGGTTATCGCTTAATTTAGAATGGTTCACTTGCCCGCTCCCGTTGGTAGTTACATAATTGAACAGAGAGTGTTAGGTATGGCGTATTACCACTCTTACATTCTACGCACACTGAAAGGCAAATTATCTTACGCTATCTTCAACAGATTTTGTTTAAAACAGTTTTTTGCGTATGAGCCACTGTAGCGTACGTTTTGTTAAACTCGTTCCTCCTTTTTCTCTTCTCTCTTTCTCCTCTACCACATCTCCTTCATTCTTGATCGATGTCTCTCCCTTCTTTCGTCAGTCCAGATGGCACCTGTCCTCTTCTTGAGTTTTTCCTGAAAACCTTGGGCATTTTTAAATTTATTTTTGAGTGGTAAGCATTCTTCAATATCTTCTTGAGTAAGCTAAAGTTCTTCCATATCTTTTTCTGTTTTTTTGAATTACGTATTGAACATTTTAAACTTTCTAAAATAGGTAAAAAGCTTCCCTGCTAGTCTGTCAGGATACATTCTTTGAATATGTCCGTAGAAAATAATTCTTCTTTTTCCTATTTACGTCTGTGATATTCTTAACAAGTGTTTACAGATCATTGTTGTGCCGTCTTCTGTACTGTTCTCCGTCGTTTCTTGGTCCCAAGATTTTCTTAATATTTTCCTTTACGTGACTTCCAGTGCTCCCATCATCATTTTTTTGTTCAGAGTCAGACGCTCAAGTGCTTTCGGTTAAAACAGTTTATATTAAAAATATTTAGTCATCGTACATCATCAGCACCAGTCGCTCCTCAAACATTTCAAACTTAATTTTGTTAGTTCTTGTCTATAAGTCGCTACAAAAATCTACTCATATATATAAAAACTGAAAAGCACACTGTCCGCCAACTATTACCTGCTGTTAAGTCGTACACATCTAACAGAACTCTGTCAGTCAAGTACAACGACTCCAAGTCTACCTACTACTCTGTTGAATCAGGTGTTCCTTAACGCAGTCCTCGGACCTCTACTCTTCCTTATCTATACAGCCGAGTTATCTGGAACAAACGCCACCACAATCGCATCTTCTGCCGACGACGTTGCAGTATTATCAGTTAACAAAAATCCGCAAGTTACTTTGACAACCTACAAGTAGGCCTACATCTAAACGTACTGAGCGAATGGTTCAAGAAATGGCGAACAAAAATTAACGAAATCAAATCTGCACAGGTCACAAGTACTACTCGACATGACATCTGTCCACCTGTAACAGTTAATAACACAAGTGCACCAGTGAAAATTGAAATCAAGTACCTTGGACTTGACCTTGATCAGCGACTCACCTGGCAGAAGCAAATCCAGATCAAACGAAGGCAGTTAGATCTCAAGCTCCGACAGGTATTCTGGCCCCTTGGACAATAGTCGAAGATGCCTCTAAATAACAAACTGCTACTTTACAAAACTATGCTCAAACCCATATGGAACTACTCACTTTAGCTATGGGGATGCGCTAAATCTACACCATTAAAAATTATCTAAACGATTTTCGTCAAAAGTGCTGCAAGTTGTAGCAGATGACCCATAGTACATCACCAATCAGACACATCACGCCGACCTGAAAATACCTCTCATAAACAATAAAATGCAGAGGATTGCATCAAAATACAGCAGTCATTTAGTAAACCATGAAAATGAGCTAATAGAGTAGGTATACAACAACGGTCCCGAAGTGAGAAGACTCCGCAGAACTTGGCCAAAAAACACTCTTTTGTGTAAGGAGAAACGTCAGTGCATGTTTTGCTTACAAACCTAATTCTTTCATCTGACTTACTTAATACTTTTAATAGAAGTAGATTGTAAAATGCAAATTGTCAACTAAAAAATCCATAAAATCAGAAGTATAATATTTGACACTATATTTAAACGGAAAATCTCTACTGAAAGGCAGTTACTGCAAACTCTAAAAACAACAAATGAACTTGAATGCTGTTTTTTTTAAGCGTCTTACCTAATATTAGATAAAACTGCCGGGATACAGAACCGTGACCATACTTACGATTTTTTTTTCAGCCGCCCACGGAAGGCTCCTCCGGGGCAATTTAATCCTCTAGAGTTTCAGACATGGACTATAGATCTATAACCCAACAGTATTATGTAATCACTGAATCACTGAACTTACAAATAGAGAGATATGTATGCTGGCTGATAAGATCAATGTCGCATCTGTCTCTGAATAACAAAGTAATTCTATCTAGAAGCTTCTATACTCAGAATTGCATAATGAGTAATGTAATTCTGATGAGATTTTGCATTAAAATTATGGGGCTACAGCTTAAGTACTAAACACAATAGTTTGCCAAAAATATTAAATCGTCTCAAATACCAATTGATTAAGGAACCAATAAGAACAAAATTAATGATTAATAATATAATTCTAGAACAAGTGAGCCAATTTTAATTATTTTGGTAATGAAATTGGCTACGATAGAAATTATGATACATATGTTAAGTTAGGTAAGTTCCGGAAGATCTGTGGGGAAACCTACCGTATAATTAGAAAGAAGGTACGTCGAAATACAAAATTAAAGTTCTACAAAGTTGTGGTAGTTCCTACACTGTCCTATGGATGTGGGTTACGGACAACAACTATGAAACAAGACATTAAAATACAGGCCTCATAAAAGACGTTCTTTGAGGAGTTAAAAGTGTTCTAAACTTGGCTGTATATACAATGAGGCCATAAGAAAACAGTTTTGAAATTGAATTAAAAATTAAAAGATTGCAAACAACGGTGGAAAAAACACTTGAAAAGAATGTAAGATTCTAGACTGGTCAAACAAATGTGGAAGTACAAACCTATAGGATACAGGTGTGTGGGTAGACCCAGGAAGAGATAGCTGGGTGATCTTTGAAGGGGGGAACAGACAGCACGTTGCCTACGCCGTGTTGTGAAGATGATGATTCATATTATGAAACATACTCATACCTTTGCTACCATATTCAAAATATTTTTACAAAAATAATGTAGAACGGATTGAAATAGATACTACATAGATCAGACGAAGAAAAAACTATCAAGTTCGTCTATCAAGATCAGACGAAGAAAAAAAAACGTTCAAAAGTGAGCTTTTAATATCTAATATTTACAAATATAATTTATCCACACACTCTTTAAATAATAAACATCAATTTCCAGACATTCAAAACGTTAAATTAATCAAAACGTACAAAAAGGTAACATAATGAATATCTGGGAAAATTTCAATATTTACAAACACGTTAATAATAATTTACTAACTTACAAAACAAATTAAAATTAAATAAAATGACATGATTTATTTAAAATTATACATTTATTAAAATAATGAAAATAAAACATTGAAAATTAAATATGTTGATAAACAGATGACTACGTAAATAAACATTACAACAATACAAAATGTAAATCGAAATAAAATCGATTATTCGTTAATTTTATTATAATCGAAACAAATCTATTATACACTAATTCATATAAAAACCTCTGGAGATACAGAAAAACTTGTGTGAAACATGCGTCAGGTGAAGATACTATAAATTTTACTTGCAGAAGTAGCTATTACTTGAAAATATTAAATAAAAGAACGAAATATAAAATCAGTTCACAATACAACAGGAACAGAGAGAAACAGAAGACTAGTATTTTTTGGAGATTTATATAGAATGGACGACAATAGATTAACAAAAGAGATCTTCAAATATCTGTGGGCAAAGAAGCCAACATCAAGTCGAATTAAAGAAGTCAAAAAGGATTTAGAAAAAATAATATAAACGCAGAAGAAGCAACTGAAAGAGAAGTTTTTCGGTCAGAAGTGTTACAAATGGAAGGAGTCTAGGGTAAGAGAGAGAAAAACGCTGGTTCAAAGTGGACTGAAGACAGGAAGAAGAGACATAGTAAAAAGATGAAAGAATATTGGAGAAAAAGAGAGAACAAGTAATAAAGAATTGAAATTGGCATGTTGTCCGCAGTTAGCCGATACAAACAGAAAAAAAATGTTTCCTGTTATCACAGTATATTAGAAAATTGATTGATACGTATATGTTTCCGTCACAGCTAAAAATAGTGTAAACTCTTAAGAATGTCAGAAACCTTTACATTTTGACAAGACACACAATCTTATAAAGTTATATTGCACAATATGATGTGAAGGTAGATAATACGAGGATTTGTTTAATTGGCTTTACCTTGAATATTGTTATGAGCTTCTATTTTACACATACAAGAAAGTGTTAAACATTAATTAAGGTTAATCTGTTATCTTGTTAAGGTGAGTAGAATTCCTGGAGCGTACTTATTACATTGTGCTCTATCAGGTTAAATAATTCTCTTTGAACGACTGTGTGGATATAAATACATACAGAAACAAAATTAAAAATCTTGAGGTTCTCTGCGGTGAGATGAATAAGAGAAAGGGGTGGGCAGTAGAAAGAAAGGCGGCGCATAGTGTGCGAATGAGGGCCTTCTTTTAGGAGAAGAAAAGGAAACCATATTTACGTGGTCCACGTCCACGACTGGCCTGTTCGTGTAAATTAATATCTAAATAATAGGTTTAAGTAACGAAATCAAAATATAAATATTTACAAACATAATAATAATAATAATTTACTAATTAAAGAACAATTACCAATTAAAACAGAAAACATAACAAGATAATTTCTTCAATGTTATATATTCTTTTAAATAAAGAAATAGAACATTAAATATTTTTAAAAAGTTTAGTGCCTAAACAGATATTACAACAACAACAAATTTTAATTGAAATAAAATCGATTATTCATTAATTTATATTATAATCGAAGCAATCGGTTATTCGTTAATCCATGAAGAAACCTCTGAAGATGGAAAATAATTCTGTGATCAGTGCGTCTAAGTCGTTTCAGATTATTCCAATTGAACACGCGCGCGTCCATACACGCACACGCATACACACAAATATTAACACAAATACACATTTCAGTTGCTGTATATTCAATATCCCTTTTTTTACGAGGACAGCTCAAGAAATGAGCTCTATAAATGTCCAGAAGGTTGCACACTTCCGGGGGTCTGTGAGTACGGGTATTATGCCCGACCCACTAGAAAACAAACCTCTCCTTCCTTCTCTAGGACACTAACCTGGAACTGTGTGACACACTACTTTGGGTTAGGCCTATTGTTCTTCAGCCATCTGACTTGTTATCCTTCTATATTGTATTATTGAAATCTATATTCTTCGCCCGAAGAATCTCTTCTGCGAAGTGTACCACACAGTTCCAGGTGTCTTCACCTTGAAGCTTCGCTTCAATTATGTTATGCGGTATCATCTTTCAGCAATCTTCTATGTCGCTCCCACCTGTCGCAGGACGAAGTATGTATGGCTGGCATCGTCCGCAGCTCCCGGACATTGCAGGCACTGTGGTGACTAGGCCTTTCCAACTGTGTTTAGGTAAAATCGAAAAAAACCGTGTCCAGTGAGAAACTGGGTGAGGTAATAATCGACCCTGGTGCTTCCTCTCTGCCCATGGCTGCACTTGCTTGATGAGCTTTCTCGCTCTTGTTGCTCGCAAGTTCTCTGCCAGCTCTCCAGGATCTGGCTTCGTGCCTCTCGGCTTGCAGCTTCACCACATACCTTCTCCTTCCTCTGAAAGACGATCTTACGTTCCTTGGCGAGAAGGTCAGTCGGCAACACTGCGGCAACGGCCAAGACAGCCGGCATATTCAGTATCGCTTGCAGCAGTTATTACATTTATTAATTGTCACAATAATAGCTGATTGCTTCTAATATTGTACTTACATAATATTATTACGCCACTACAGAAGGTTCTACGTGTTTCTCGACTATCCTGACAGAGCCCAGCTGTAATGTTTGTGTGCGTACGGGACTCTTAATATGCGTCAATAAATCGAGGCAGTGTTACGTAATGCGGAACATTCTCCTGCGTTCGATGATGACGTTCTACCAGTTTCTCAACTAGCCCTGAAGGTATTTCTGCCAAGGCCGCGCTTAAGTATCTTCTAGACTTTTTAAGTGTTTGTTAAGGAGGGATATTATGGAAAATTGCTGACTATAAATAGCCCACACCTGCCGCTTAGTTTTCAGTTCATGTCGGGCGTTTTACACAGAGTGGCTCTAGTGGTGTATTAGTGAAAAGTGATTACAGTGCGGAATGCTTTATAGTTGACATTATTATTTGTGTGGACAGATTAACTTGAATTATTGTACGAGTATAATCTTGTTTAATAACTTGTTGATTACAAACTGTTAATTGTGATAATTAAAGGTGGTTCTTAGTGACTTCATTGGTGTCGTATTTTGTTTTCCACTGTACCATAGGGCGATCAGTTAGCCCGTCGTAACATATATATACAAAAGTGAATATTTTTAATAAACTTGTATTGCAACTACTAACACGCAATTATACTGTCCATAAGCGCTTTCAAGCTTCTCGACATATCTTGAGATGGAACACAACGTTTATCTATCAAAAGTGAATACTTCCCGAGTTTTTTTTTTTTTTTATTTATTAGCTTTATATTTTACTTGACGCACATTTTACAAAATTAATCAATTAACAGAGGCGTTTGTATAAATTAACTAATAATCGATTTACTTCCTATGTAAATATAAATTAACGATAATCGATTTTATTCTGATAAAAATTTTTGTTTTAATGTTTGTTTATGTAATCAGCTGTTCTGAAGGCTGTGAGTAAAATATGTATTGTTCCTATTTTATTTATTTTAATCACTGTAACGAATTTGTCTTCAAAAAGTAAGTAAGATCTGCAAGTAAAATTTTATTAAATTTTATTACTGTATTTTAACCTGACTCACTTTTTACAGAATTATGGTTTCTAGAGGTTTCTTTATAGATTAACGAATAATCAGTTGTTTGGAGTATAATATAAATTAATGAATAATCAATTTTATTTTAATTTAAAATATTTGGTTGTTTTAATATTTGTTTAGGTAGTAAGCTGTTTTCAAAATATTGTTACCCCATTACAGAACATTCTACGTGTGTCTCGGCTATTCCAGCGGCTGTAATGTGTGTGTGCGTACATATTGCTGCTACTTTGAGATGAAGGACAATTACGTGACACTTACCATGCGTCCGCAGCCGAGGCTGTTCCATACTTTACCGGTTCGCGCGCGCTGTGTTCAAGGCCAAAAGCAATTATGCCCAAGTGTTTTCTAATAGTGTTGACGCATATTATGGATTATTCTGGAATCTCAGCGGCGTATAAATATAAGCCTTCAGCGACGCTTTGTTTCAGATTTAGTGGCGATGTATTCCGGTGAGCTTAGAAGTTATTGTCGGGCGATTTACACAGTGCGTCTCAAGTGGTATATTAGTAAAAAGTAATTACAGTGCGGAATTCTTTATAATTTATATTATTATTTGTGTGGACAGATTAACTTGAATTGCCGTACTAGAATAATCTTGTTGAATTACTTGTTGATTACAAACTTTTAATTGTAATAATTAAATCTGGTTCTTAGTGAGTTCATTGGAGCCTTGTATTTTGTTTTCCACAGTACCTTACGACGATCAGTTATCACTAACTGACGTCTATCGACCGTCGTAAAAATATTTAATCTTTTATTTTCTTGAGTTTGCAAAATGTATAATATTGAAGAAAACATCTTTTTCTGTTTTTATTTGTATTTGTTGTTTACATTGTAAATTATTATTATTATTATTATTATTATTATTATGTTTGTAAATATTGAGAATTTTATTTTGTTACTTAAACTTATTATTTAGACATTATTTTATTAATAAATAATAATTTTTGTGAAATTAAATTTTACTTGTAGAAGTATTAACAAGCGGCTGAAATGAGATTTCTCAGGCACGTGGCAGGGTATGCTCTCCATGATCATAGAAGAAACACAGATATTCGGCAGGAACTGAATGTTATGAGTATACTCGACAGGATCGCCCAGTATCGGCTGAATTGGTGGGAACATCTTTGCCGAATGGATTACTGCCGCATCCCCAAACAACTATTAACAATAAGCCGAGGGAACGGCGAGGTGTGGGGCGTTCCAGGAAGCGCTGGAGTGACCAGCTCTAATCTTTGCCTATTTGAGACCGGAACAAACCATCCTTTCGTTCAATCCTTGAAGATGATGATGATGATGATAGTGTATTTATTATTTAAAGACGTATACATTACATAGAAAACCTGCAACAAATATTAAAGAGTTGCCTACAAAATAAAGCTTAATAACTTGAATAATTCTCTACTGCTAAGTCCAAATAATCGAACACTCGCACACTAATAATAACTTAATTTATAAATGTAATCTTGTAGTAGTTTTGTTTTTAAACAAATGAAAAGAAACAACATGTATTTTATAAATACCACTCAATCTGCACTTGGCCTTTTAATTTCCCGCGGTAAAGAAGAAATTATTTATGTTTTAATTAGCAAGCTGATTTTAATTACGCAAAAAAAACAAACGTAAAAAAGAAACTTTCGTCAGAAGTGACGGAATGAGTTTGTTTGCAACCTAAAGGTTAAGGTTAAAGGTTACCTTCTTTTTACTGATCTCTAAAGGGAATTCTTTATTTAATCTCTTATAATCTGAGAACAATGTAGTAGCGTAAAACGTAACATTGCGCAAAGCAATTTGGAATTCAGACTCGCTGCTGGAAATGTGTTTTGCATTAGTGAGTTTTGGTAGGAGTTTGCGTTAACACAGTCAAGTACGGTAAAATTCTATAAAAGTAGTGCTCTGTAGGATGTTGCAAAATCTTACTTAGCACAGAAGATTGAAACAAGCGAAGGAAAATTATGCGTAAAACAGTACGCCCAAAAGAAAAAAAGTTGTAAAATAAGTATTCCTTCTTATTCTTTATTTTCTTCTTATGTTTCTTCTTCTTCTTCTTCTTCTTCTTCTTCTTCTTCTTCTTCTTCTTCTTCTTCTTCTTCTTCTTCTTCTTCTTCTTCTTCTTCTTCTTTTCCTTCTTCTTCTTCTTCTACTTCTCCTTCTTTTTCACATTTCCACCCCTTTTTCAGGCGGCTGGATGTTTTTAACAACTTTGTCGAGTTTACTTGCTAAACTGCTATTTGTCATGATCCTTTCAGTGTTTCCACCATTTTCAAGTCCTAAACCAAGTTCTAAACAGCTGTCTTTTTAGCCACTTCCTAAATAAAATTCTATCATAGGGCAGGCGTTTAACTTCTAACAAGTCGAAGAGCTTCCTTCTTTATTTATCCAGCTTTTTTTCATAATCATTCTATTCACATGTCTCTCTCTCTCTTACTCTCTCTCTCTCTCTTTCCTTCTGATCACGCCATATTCACGTTCATACTCACTACATTGATGTGCTCCCCTCTCTTTACTGTCTCCACTGCTGACGTCTGCTGCGATAGATTGCTAATTTAGGGTCACCTCCAGTTCTTCCAACTGCCCGCCTCAAAAAATCTCATTTTGCTAGTTCGCAGTCTGCTTTTATGCCTCTTAGCAGGGTGAGACATTTTTTGTTTCCATACCGTAACGTGGGCATGTAATCTATGTGGTCGACGCGTAACTGAAGAGCGTGTCAACAATTTTTGTCTCGCCAACTTTAGCACCGGGATACTGGTAATCAAATGATAACAATATAAGCAGTAATATCAGTATATTACTAGAAGCCTTAGGTGGGACTATAACCACAACGTTTCGACTACTAAACAATCGAAATATCATGGTTTTGATAAAACAAAACAAAAAACATATTTTAATTAACTATATAGCGTAATACTGACGCATAACACAAATTAACATTGTTAAAAATTATTACATTTTACCTTACTATTGCGATACAGTGTTACGTATGTCTGGACGCGATAAGTAGGCCTATATTTAATTAAGGGCTATCCGGTGGTGACAGTGATCCCTGAGGGGGCGACCTAATTAATCTGTACACACTACTGTAATCTTGTTCGCGCTATACCCCCCCCCCCCCCCGGTAACCAGATCCGGAATCTAAAACCAGCGTATTGTATTTATTAAGGCCTTCATGTCCTCTATATGAAATCTTAATGAACAATTACGTGGACACAGCGACTACGGCACTAACCTGATTACAACAGCCAAATTATACTTTTAATCTTACATTTAGTATTCAGTGACAATGTTAATTCAATAAACAGAAGGGTGTCTCTCTACAGGTCTATACAATAACTGTACGCTTTGCGTCCTAATTGCAATTTCAAAATATTAATAACAAAGACGAACTCAAAAAAAAAACGAATTATTTTGTTAACATAGAATCAAGACACTTAATTACTTTGTAAATTGCTTCTTGTTATTAATAGGTTGTCCAGTTTTCTCAATGCAATTGCGATACTGTTTATCAGTGTTACGTTTGTCTGGGCGCGATAAGTATATTTAATTAAGTGCTATCCGGTGGTGACACACTACTGTCATCTCGTCCGCACTACCCCTTCCCCCCAGATCCGAAATCTGAAACAAGCTTATTTGTATTTAATGACTTCTCTCATGTAATCTTAATTAATAGTCTCGAATAGTTCATACCATAGAAATATAAGACTAGAGGAGACATAACAGTGACAGTTCTGTAAGGACAAGTAGGCCTATGTCTGGAATACTTGGTTACTGGGAAAAGATAAGGTTACTAGGCTCTATGCGGCGCCCTTTATTGTTTTAATATCTATACTACGTATAAATGCGTGTTTTGCATTATTGTTGTTATAAATAAAACCGTTATAATAAAAATATAACATGTTTACTTTAGCTATTTTATTACACTATGCTTATAGGCCTCAGACGCAACGTTGCCTCGTTTAATATTCCGGCCTTCTATTAGAGCCGGCCATGACTAGACGCGTATAGAAGAGATTAGTTAGTAAAATAACACAAGTCTAATTTCTAAAATAATGAAGTCTGAAGTCTATTTTCTGGAAATAAAAACAACGATTGTTTAAATTTCCCTTAACTTTTGACTTAGCTTACACACAGAGATTTATTTTTTATTTATTTTATTTGAATGTCATTCTAGACTGCTGTTGTATACATATATATTTTACCAGTTTTTTATAGACGCGATATTTACGTAATGCAATGGTTGTACAGTAGTCTACTTACTTTGGCAGGCAGGAGCTGGCCGTGACAATCCAGTAGTCATCGATTATTACGCCCCCGCACAAGTGTCTGCCCATCACTTCCACTGATACCTGCGTTAACAAACGACCAGACAAATCTTCTTAAACTTATATACTATCATTGTTATCCTAATATACAAAGCCACAATAATATCTAATATGGGCCTACGGTATTGGACTGTGGGGATGTGCCAGGAAAACTAACATAACTACAAATCATCATCATTATCTTCACATCACGGCATAAGCAAGGTGGTGCCTGTTTCGCCTTCAGAGATCCTCCAGCAATCTCTTCCTGGGTCTACCCACACACACGTGTCCTATAGGGTTGTATTTTCATACTGGTTTGTCCAGTCTGGAATCTGACATTCTTTCTAAGTGTTCTTTCCACCGTTGTTTCTAATCTTTTAATTCTTCATTCGTGTTTAAAACTTGTAACTCTTCTCTTATGGCTTTATTCTTTACACGGTCGAGTTTAAAACGCCTTTTAACTTCTCTTAAGAACCCCATTTTGAGTGATTGTTATTATAAAGAAAACTGTTTTATTAATTTACAAATGATCGAAATCCTTTTATTTCTATAATTTATTTCTATGTCAGTTGCTTGTTTTAAACATCCAATATCCTTTTTAAAGTAACATGCACTAAGTGATTAATAAAATTTTAATTAAATGTTAAATAGTTTTGGTAGGGAGATTTATATCCGCCTTGTTCGGGGGGGGGGGGGTAATCCCACGCTATCTATGGCAATTACTAAAATTTTTACTGACTGGAGTTACCATTTGCGAAGCTTATTCTGTTTTCCCTTTTAGATTACTGTTTACCCTGGTTATTGTAAAAACTGTACAGTACTGGAACTACATAGTCCAATCAGACTCTAACTCGTATCGTGTTCGTGAATAGTTTAACCTATATAGACGGTTGTTAACCCAGATGAACTGTTTATTGTTAACACAAAATCAAGACACTTAATTGCTGCGTAAATTGCTTGTTGTTAATAGCTTGTCCAGTTTCCCCCAATGCAATTGCGATACTGTTTGTCAGTGTTACGTATGTCTGGGCGCGATAAGTATATTTAATTAAGGGCTATCCGGTGGCGACAGTGGTCCCTGAGGGGGCGACCTAATTAATGTGTACACAGTAATGTAATCTCCTCCTAACAGATCCGAAATCTGAAACCAGCGTATTGTATTCAGTAACTCATTTATATTGGCTATGATGTTATCTTAATTAACAATTCACAGACCACGGCGTCAAACAAACCATGAAATTAATGCTAACACCTGAATGACAGTCTGGCTAAATTGTTTCATTTTTTTACAGTGTGTACAACTTTATAAGAACAATATTACTCCTATGAAGTTTGATTATAAACTACAACATGTATAACAAAACCCCGCCGTCCAGTCTACCCCTCCGGAGTCTATTAATGTCTAAATTAAAGACGTGAAGAACGATGGAATCTAATAAATAATTTAACCATTTGTGTTGGAAACAAACTGACTTATCTCTGCGCTATTACTTCGTCGTCCCCCTGTTACGGAAAGACGTTTCGTCCTCTCTTCTGTAGACCATCTTCAGTGTGCAAACCATTTGATAACTTCGTATTGTTTAAATTAGCAGCCATCCTTACTATTTCTTTTATGAATTTGCTAACTGCTATAATTTTTATTGTTCGACTAAGCTTTTCGTCATCACTGACATCTCAAACAGTTGTTTAAGACCTGAAGATGTCAGTGATGACGAAAAGCTTAGTCGAACAATAAAAATTGTAGCAGTTAGCAAATTCATAAAAGAAATAGCATTTGATAACTGACACGTTCTTTGCCAGTGAACCACAGTACTGTTGCAAAATCCTCTCATATAATCTTCATTAACAGCTCTGAGACACACCAACCACGACATTAAAACAAAGCACGGCGTTAATACTAAAATGTAAATCAATGGACTCCAGAAAAAAATAAGTACAGTATATGTTTTATGTTATATTGAATTTTTAGAAACAATGTTCATCCAGTATATACAGAAGGAAGTTTCACACGGAAAACATAACAACTCCATATAGTTATGAAGCAGTAGCGTGGCGTCTACGTAACCGCTGTTGCCGGCGGCAAAAGTATTGGAAATAATAAGAAATAATATTAATTATATTACAGAATAAATAGTTTAGTTATTGAATGATTTGAAGTCCGAGCAATATTAGTAGGGAAACTAGAAGAAAATTGTAGCATTGCTTTCGAACTGCTGGGCACTTGCACGGTCTTGTGTTGCTGGTTAAGACATCGGCAATGTTTTACTGCGTACTGTCAATGACCTAGTAGTAGTTGGCACTGTACAAACTGCGGAGAGGGGAACACATTCGTCCACTCAATATGTTGTCACTGTGTAAACCGGCAAAACGCTCAGTTAGCAGCTATGTTCGTTTTCGGAACTGACCTGACGTGCAACAGATACTACGTAGGCTACCTATTTGTGTTTTGTTCGTTTGGTCACGTGTTTGTCTGTATTATTTTTAATTCGATTATTTGTGTTCTGATTTAATCTTTGTAAGTATAAACAAATGCTCTAAAAAAACACTTGGTATAAGAAACATTTCGAATTAATTTTTAGGTCAAGTTTTAGGCCTGTCACAACCGGCAACAAGTGTTATGTACCCACGGCACGCCACTGTTATGAAGGTTTATAGATCATAGTGTTCCAACAGATATAGAAGACATGTTAAGAGCATGGAAATCCAGAGTGACTTCGGGAATCCAGCTTAACAAATCAATTTGTATCGTTTCCCTGCTATAAGCGGATGACATAGTTCGTATTCAAGAAAATTAGAATGATTTACAAAGAGCTATGTTTTCAATTACAAGAAGTGGCATGATTGTACTCACTGGCAATTTCAGTAAGAAAGACCGAAACCTTAGCCTTTAAAGGTAAATATCCAGTGAGGACTAAGATAGTTATAAACAAACAGAATTATCACAGTTGCACACCACTATAGAAAAATTATACCGATTATAGTAGTGTTAATAATCTATAGTGGTGTGCAACAGTGATAATTCTGTTTGTGATTTTAACCACTAACACAACTTTCTTCATTAAACTTGTGATAGTTATAAACAACAGCACTTTAGAACAAGTGAACCGTTTCAAATATCTCGGCTGTGCAGTAAGCTATAAACCCGAATATGATATAAGAGAAAAGATAAATACATTTAAGAATATTTGTTGTACGATCCATAGAAATCTTGGAAACAAAACAGCACACAGCACAAGGATTAAATTTTATAAGACAATTGCAATGGCCACGTTGATTTATGCAAGTGAGACGTGGGTTATGACAAAAAAAAGGAAAGCGGCAAGATTCAGAGTGCAGAAATGCAGTTTCTTCAAAATTATACGTTGCAGCATAGACTAAGGAATGAAGATATCAGAGCAGATCATAAATAAAATTATTTCAATTTACAGAAGGCAATGGTAGGATCATCTGCTAAGGATGACAGAGTATCGATTGCCGAAAGCGGCACTGAACTATAACGCCATTGGTAGAAGAGACGTGGGTCGTCCGAGAATGAGATGGGTGCCGGAACAGGTTTGTATAACCTAATACTTGAAGAGGAGAATAAGAAGAAGACTTTCTTAGAGTACCGACAACCAATCCTTCGTAGAAAACCATTTTCTCAAATAAACGTTACACGGTCTGAAACTAGAAACGAATATTGTATATAAATTTGGAGTCGTTCCTTAAACTTAAATTTGATTTTCTTTATTGAGTCTTACCGGCACATTAAAAAGCATAATGCTACTCTTGTACGGAATGCATTGTACAAATAACAGCACAAAATATTTTTAGTTAACAATTACAAGATATGTTTTCGTCATTGTTGTGTTATTTATATGAAATAATAATTTTTTTAATTTCTATACATCAGTTTTATTATTTTTGCGTTTTTACTGGATCAAAATAGTAATGGGTGCTAACCAGCGCTGCGCGTTCAAATCGTTTGAATATGTGATTATAAATTGTTTCCTATAAGTGGATTATTGCTTAACCAACACAGGCAGTTGTCAATCCAGGTCCAACTACCCTTAAGTAAATCCCGAAATTTATTGTTTTACTACTCTTTTTCCGACTTTTGAAATTAAAAATATGATAATGTTAGCACACAATGGGAGGAGACCACTATACCCTCAGTTAAACGGTCTGTAAAATTAACATTAAAAAAAACTGGTTTAATTAAAAACATACCATTATCTTATTTTTGTTGCCTAAACAACAATAACGAGAAGAAGGAATGGAATAAACAAAAGCCTTGAATAATATTTACTGACTATTTTTATTAAAAAATATGTACATTTGATGATTTCAAAAACTTTTAAATCAAAGTTTGTAAATATTACAAAATTAAAATCTAAGTAAAACCAGATCGTGATACAAAGCTTGCAGTGACATCCTTCTCTTGATAGGGAACTTTTTAAATTCTTCGTCGATAATTTCTTCTGAACTAACACCTAATGTAAGTTTTTGTCCTATAAATAATAATAATAAGTTGTTCAGTCGTTATTGCTTCATAGTCAATCTTAGATTTATTTTTAATGAGTTTATGTTGTAGAATCCTCGCTCACAAGAGCAGCTGGTAACTGGAACTGTAACATATTTCCTAAAAACGTAGACAAACAATTTTCCCGAATTTGTTTTATTTTTGTAACCTATGGGGGGAGTAAGGTCCCTCTGGTCCCGCCCGTGTGTATGCCTATGAATGCAGGTGAAGGACTATATGAGGGTCAGTTGAAAAGTTAGCGGAGCGACATCTGTAGCTTAGCAGTAAAATTAAATTTTTCGTGGACTGCAAGATTTGTATTCTATGTAAACTCCTGTTAATTTCCAAATCTATCGATCAATTTATTAATTGTTTAGAAGCTGTTTAAATTTGACGTGTGTTGCGTGTTTTGAAAAACGGACAAAATCAAACACCGTGGTGTGATTCTTTGTTAAAAATTGTTTAGCGCCAACGCAAATTCAAAACGAAATTGTAAGAGTGTCACGAGATGCTGCGACTTCAAAACCAACGGATTGTAAGTAGGCACTTGAGTTTAAACGTGGTCACACTGGACCCCCAAATATGCAACAGCTCCACAACGCATTTCCACACCTAGTTCTTGACTTAAAGTATGATGCACACGCTCATATGAGGTGCCTATGATTTCAGCAACGTCATCCACTCCTCGATCTGGGGTCTTCCAACACCTTATGAAATTTTTTCACTAATGCATTTTTTGTTGAACTTTTTGGACGTCCACTGCTGGGATAGTCTTCAGTGTTTGTACGACCACGTTTAAACTCGAGTGCCCCCCACTTACCGTTGTTTCTGAAGGCGCAGCATCTTCTAACACATTTACAATTTCGTTTTGATTTTTAAATTGGCGCTAATACGTTTTTAACAGAGACTTCATCACAACACGATGTTTGATTTTGTGTATTTTGAAAACACGCGTGACAGGAAAATTTCAAACAGCTGGTAAAAAGTGAATGAATTAACAGATATTTCTATCGCCCTTAGTTTTCCAGTGACCCTTCTTAGGTGTTATACATGTTATGGCAATTGTACAGTTATGTTATTGAAATTGTGCAGTTATGTTATGGAAATTGTGCAGTTATGTTATGGAAATTGTGCAGTTATGTTACGTTATGGTATTATTTATATGCTAGGTCTTCAACTTAGTTTCACCAATTACTGTTGTTTTCTTATAAGTGGGACAACAGAGACCGAAAAAATCAAAACGTACAAAAAGACTGGAGAAATCAAACATCGTTAACTCTAGAAAAGACGAATGTTGTTAATGCACTACTTGTTGGTTCAAAAAAAATTATTTAAATCCGCTACATATAAAGCTGGGGCTCATGATAAATTGCTTGAAAGCAATGGATCGAAATGGGCTTGGATTTGCGTACTTAAAAAACATGTTTCCAAAGATCAATGACGCAAAAATCAAAGAAGGAATCTTTGTAGGACCTCAAATAAGAGACTTAATTAAAGATGACAACTTTGATAGTAAGTGAAACGATGTGAAGAGAGTTGCTTTGAAGTCTTTTAAGGGCATTTGCCAGAAATTCTTAGGAAACCATAAATCCGAAAATTACAAAGAAATATTGAAAGAAATAGTGGATGATCTTTTAAAATCTTATAAAATCACGGTATGCGACATGATACTGAAGATTCACTTCTTGGACTCACACTTAGATTTCTTCCAAGTCAGTCAGCGAATCAAGTCAATCTAGGAGCAGTCAGCGACGGAAACGGTGAACGGTTCTATCAGGATATTTCGAACATGGAAAAGCGGCACCAGGGTAAGTGGAGTCCGAGCATGAACTATTGTTGAACCCTAAAGAGAGATGTTCATGAGGCAAATTATTGTAGAAAATCCAACAGTACTACTTTTTAGGTAAGATAAAATTGTATTGATTATGAATTTTAAATAGATAATGTTGTAAAATTAAAATAGATGTCCCTAAAAGTTCTTCCGTGATAGAGAAATTCTAAAACCATATCTGAATTCAGCGCACAAAATGCTATTATATTCAGTCATTTTCACATATAGGACAAAAACAAGTTTTAATTTATTATCACAGTGTTATCTGCCTACAATAGTTGCTATCACGTCACACGCGCTCTCAGCGAACGCGGTGTAAGAACAGCTGTTATCTTCAAAAAAGTGACACATGTCTAGTACAAGTAGTCGAGTGATAAGAACTCCTTGTTACCGAAGATATAAACAAACATGTTGTTAAAAAGAGTCTAGAGCGCCGTGTATTATCTGTTCAGATAAGTCAAGAGAGCTATTGATAAAAGTCAGTTAAACCGAGAAAGCGCGGTGCGGTGTAGTGTTCCATTCTCATCACGTAGCAACGTGACCCGGCTCCGGCTGGCTAAATAATCGCCGACATGGGACGAAATTATTTCTTAATCTTGGGTGAGTATCACGTAGGCCTACGTCTTATATTCTATTAATCTTGTGCCTCTCTTTTTTCATAATTTCTTCTGTGTTAATACGTACGCTCTCCTTCTACCTCTTACAACTGTAACAAAGTGTTTCAGCACCATGTAACAAAGATTGTGTAATTATAAGTATAACACTACCGACTCGGAACACAAGTTTTTTATTGGTAAAAATGTAAACTTTTTATCAGAATATATATAAAATAATATGATTTTTAAAATCATCATTTTACTTTAAATTGATTTCAAAAGTTTCACTAAAACGTTTATTTTTTGTATGTATTCTAATGATGATAGTTGAGACTGTTAAAACATTGTAAATGTATAATATATTCTTGTAAAATAAAGTGTTATTTATTACTATTATAATAAAAAATGTACAAGAATAATGTGAGAAGATGTAAATGTATAAATGTTTAATGTACATTACTTAATGCTTACACCATCGTTGACAAAATTTTCATCTTGAAAGCCAGTATTTCCATTGTAATCCCAAAAAATTAAAGGTTTTTTTGTAAAAGGGGGAGATGAGTTGATAATAGCAATAACAATAAGAATAGTAACAACAACAACAATACTATTATTACTACTACTACTACTACTACTACTAATAATAATAATAATAAAATAGTAGTAGTAATAATTTTTTCAGTGGAGGGTTAGTGAGGATCGGTCAAAAATAACACAAATTTTTAATTTTTGTGTGTCGACGTTTCGACATTGTTTATTGTCATCATCAGGCCCTGTGTATGAAATACGAAAGAAATGTCAGACACAACAGAACAATTAAATATTTGGGTGAACGTGTTCGTGTATGTGAGTGTGTGTGCGCGCGTATGTAGGTTAGGTTAGGTTTGAATACAGTTATAAGGAAATGTGTAGTGAAATTAGAGTGTTTCAACGTGAATACAAAGTGTATGAACGTGTATATTATTTAAAGTTATTATTTTTTTCCCCCACCAAACAGCAGAATTAACTGACGTTCAAAACATTGTGACTTAATACATCCTCACTATACTTTAATGATGCTGACAGTCAGTTATTAATCATGGTATTGAACACTTTTGAAATTCGTGGATTTTGTTGTCCATAACGTGTCCGAGTGTTATCACTAACTATAATCAATTATCCTGACGCGGAACACAATTATTTTAGATAATAATTTGTAAATTTTTGCCTCACGGCCTGAACCAGTATTGGCTCGTTACGAGCTTCGTCAGGGACTGGCGCTCGGAACGCTGTCCGTCCTCCTCTTGGTGACGGCGCCGTCGTTCGAAAGATCGTAGTTGTGTGTGTGTTGTGTAATATGTTCAAACAGTATGTGTGATTTAAATTGTGTCTTTCAATGCGTTTTTGTGTATTACTCCACCACCGAATCCACGTTTGCAAGCCATCTAGTTGAAACCGAAATCGCATCACCAGCCAATCAGAAGAAAGGCAAATGCTTATTGGCTCGCCACAACTGGCATCAAAAGAGCATTCAAAACGAAGGACTCACCCCGCCGATTCATTGCAATTAGTTTGAGTTGCGGCGAACCAATAAGAATTTGCCTTTCTTCTGATTGGCTGGTGGTGTCAGAGTGTGCGGACACCACCATATTTATAATTTATAAATATGAGTGTCCTACTCACAGCCACTAGCCTTAACCACAGTCACTGACTACGAAACCTTTGTCAGTGTTTGCAGCCTTCTGCAATAGAGATGGCTGTCGAAGGCACGGCCGAAACGTTTGCACCAAACAACCATGGACCACGGCCTTACAGCCCGGCAAGCCGAAGTACTCGTACCATTGAAGCCGGCCGTGAAAGCCTCCGACACAATACATACATTTGTCACTTCAACGATATTTCAACACATTTCCTTACTCTTCTCAGTTATTTTTATTGCATATACAGTAAGTAACGTTATTTAATATTAATATCAAACCATACGATTTGTTTTAGCTTATCTTTGGGCGACAGTATGCGGCGAAATGGAAAAATCTATATCCAGCACCACTGATTTTGTCGACATGAAGGACTACCCTTACCATGTGAGTACAAAATGTACAAATGCTTAAATAATAGCTTATGTTACATAAGTCTAAACTACAACATTTGTCAGTTTGGAAATTACTTTCTCCTGTTGGAAACTTATCTGGTAGGTTAAAGCTGTACAACACGCTTCGAATTCAGTTAACTTTTAGTTTCATTTGTTTCATTAATTTAAACTGCCATTAGTTACCAACTGTCAAGCAATTTCCTTCTAACAATTATGTTATCAGTGTGAAAAATGTGCCCCCATTGGAGCACTCCTCACTATATTTTACAGTTCGTTCATGTGTAGATATTTCTTTAAACACTTTACTTCCCTACACACCAGTTCAAACGGTTTTTGTCTCTGCAATCGCCGAACAAGTCCAGCATTATCAAAGTGTTATAGCACATTATTATTTTGATGTTCATATGAAGCCTTTGTTCACATTTAGCTGCGAACCGTCTGATTTCATCAGTAACGGTAAGTATTTTCAGTTCTCGACGGACGTCATCGTTCCTTACATACTACTGTGAATTAGTTTTATGTTTTAGTCATCATCACCATCACTGAGTTCATGAGTCCGTCGTTTTTGCACTTGGGCGTATGTGGGCTCTATTCTCTTTACATGGATGCATATCGTTGTCTATATCACTAACTGTAAATAACAAGGGTTTCACGTTTAATTCACGGTGAATGTCTTCATTCAATATTTTATACCTTTAGCGTTCTATATAAAAACTAATACAAACTGTAATTGTGCAGTTTTCCGATTTTTGTACAAATAATCCCTTAAAACCATATATCACCTTTAAAAATTCCATTGTTTTGATATACTTTTCAATAATATTGATCAAAATCTATTATTACTTTAATCACTGGTTACGTCGCAAGGAAAAATTATAAAAGGTTTTACTTCTTCAATAGTAAAATTACCAATTAAATTTTTTACCCTTATCCAATATTTTCCGACAATTTAAACTCTGTTAATGACATTTTTAAAGTGTAATCGGTATTCACAATTCACAAAGAACGTACACATGAACTGTGGGATAGCTCTGCGGTTACCCTGGTGTGGAGGGGCACACCTGTTTGTGTATGTCCACTGTCCAGTCTTGTCATACTAACCGCACTGCAACTACAATTTCTGTAGCGGCAAAAATGTTTCGACATTATGTAACACATTAAGTAAAAATTCCTCAAGTTTTTATTTATACTAGTCCTGCCAACGAGTCCTTGGCCTTACCTGAACCACGACCTTAGAACTTGAAAATGGTGGAAACACTAAAAGGCGTCAAGTCGTCGTGGTTGAGGAATTGAAAATGGTGGAAACAGTGAACGGCCTTGTCGAGAACATGACATTTAACAGTTTAGCAAACAAGCACGACGAAGTTGGAGTTACAGACACTGTTAATCCAAATAACAAGATTAGCAAAATACGTAGTTAATATAATGTCCGTTTGAGATCCGTTTCTGTTTAATGAATTAACATTCCTACAGAAAATTAAGTCTAACTTAAAAAACATAATTTGGCTGTAATCAGGTTGATTCAGATTGGAGTATTAATTGCATGCTTTGCTTTAATGCCGTGGTTGGTGTGTCCACGTAACTGTTAATTAAGATAACATGAGAGGAGTCATTAAATACAATACGCTGGTCTCATATTTCGGATCTGGTGTGAGGGAAATACAATATGCCGGTCTCAGATTTCGCATCTGGTGTGAGGGACAAGGGGTAGTCGAGACGTCATTATAGTAATGTGTGTTGGCTACACATTAATTAGGTCCCCCCCCCTCAGGGATCACTGCCACCACCGCATAGCCCTTAATTAAATATAGCCTACTTATCGCGTCCAGACATACGTAACACTGATAAAGAGTATCGCAATTGCATTGGGGAAACTGGACAACCTATTAATAACAACAAGCAATTTACAATCCAATTTAGTGCCTTGATGCTATACTAACAGTAAACAATTCATCTGGGTTAACTAGTGTATATGTAGGTTAAACTACTGTATTCACGTGCACGATACGATTTATAATGCTGAACGGTTATACTCTAGTTGGACTATATAGTTCCAGAACTGTACAGTTTTTACAATACCCCGGGTAAACTGTAATCTAAAATAGGAAACAGAATAAGTTTCACAGATGATAATAACCAGTCAGTGAAAATTTCAGTAATTGCCGTAGATAGCGTGGGTTTACCCCCCCCCCCCGGTTACTAATTTGCAAGTTTCATAATAACTTAGTGCAAACCTATTTCTAAGCATATTCTATATTTAAAATAAGCAACTGGCTTAGAAATAATTTGTACAAATAAAAGATTTCCAACATTTGTAAATTAATAAAACACTTTTCTTTATAATAACAATCACTCAAAATGGCGTTCTTAAGAGAAGTTAAAAGGTGTTTTAAACTCGACCGTGTAAAGAATAAAGCCATAAGAGAAGAGTTACAAGTTTTCAACACGAATGAAGAATTAAAAGATTAGAAACAACGGTGGAAAGAACACTTAGAAAGAATGTCAGATTCCAGTCTGAAAATAAAACCCTATAGGACACGTGTGTGTGGGTAGACCCAGGAAGAGATTGCTGGAGGATCTCTGAAGGCGAAACAGGCACCACCTTGCTTATGCCGTGATGTGAAGATAATGATGATGATTTGTAGTTATGTTAGCTTTCCTGGCACATCCCCACAGTCCAATACCGTAGACCCATATTAGATATTATTGTGGCTTTGTATATTAGGATAACAATGATAGTATATAAGTTTAAGAAGATTTGTCTGGTCGTTTGTTAACGCAGGTATCAGTGGAAGTGATGGGCAGACACTTGTGCGGGGGCGTTATAATCGATGACTACTGGATTGTCACGGCCACCTCCTGCCTGCCAAAGTAAGTAGAGACTACTGTACAACCATTGCGTTACGTAAATATCGCGGCTATAAAATACTGGTAAAATATATATGTATACAACAGCAGTCTAGAATGACATATAAATAAAATAAATAAAAAATAAATCTGCGTGTGTGTGTGTGTGTCAAAAGTTAAGGGAAATTTAAACAATCGTTGTTTTTATTTCCAGAAAATAGATTTCAGACTTCATTATTTTAGAAATTAGACTTGTTATTTTACTACCTAATCTCTTTCTATATGCGTTTAGTCATGGCCGGCTCTAATAGAAGGCCGGAATATTAAACGAGGCAACGTTGGGTCTGAGCCCTATAAGCATAGTGTAATAAAGTAGCTAAAGTAAACATGTTATATTTTGATTTAATCTCATATCATTACTAAAATCATGAGTAGGCCCATTTATAGATAAATATAAATTATAGGCCTGTGCGCACTTAGTACTATAGGCTATGTTTAATTTTAAGAAATTAGTGAATTAGTGTTAGCTCTAATGAATTAATTTTGTTCGAATTATTGTATTCGTATCATATGAATGAGTTAATTATTATATTTCTTAAATAATAAAACAGTATTTAAAATAATAAACTTTTAATTTTGCAAAACATGAAGAATTATAAACTGCTGTTAACCGGCAATTAAAAATGACGCGATTTGATTATTGA
This sequence comes from Magicicada septendecula, assembly GCA_034769895.1. Classification (NCBI taxonomy): domain Eukaryota; kingdom Metazoa; phylum Arthropoda; class Insecta; order Hemiptera; family Cicadidae; genus Magicicada; species Magicicada septendecula. The sequence continues at coordinate 287,016,092 of CM068373.1, read as the reverse complement.
AATGCATCAATTAAGAGATCGTCTAGTCGGCCTAAAATATCAGCTGGTTCCAGTGTTGCCACGTTTAATATTTAGGTCTTCTACTAGAGCCGGCCATGGCCTAGTCCATCTGTAACAAAATTCCCACCTTAGTACACCTTACTTAGTACAATTTTCCACTAACGAACACAATGATCACTAATCTGTAACTAAGGCTTTTACAACACGCTTCAACTGTGTTGCAATGAAATCGACTTGTCTCGGGGCTATTAGGCCGTGTTGCACTCTCATCTCGGGGCTATTAGGCCGTGTTGCACTCTTGTCTCGGGGCTATTAGGGCGTGTTGCACTCTTGCTGCAATGAACGCACGTTTCGTCCTCTCCTCAGTATAAAAACAATTCTCGAACTGGCAAAGGTCTTCACCAGTTGACCACAGTACTGTGGCTACACTGAAGATGGCTTCCAGCGGAGATGCCGAACCGTCTGTTCATAGCGGCATGAGTGGCGCACGGCCTAATAGCCCCGAGACAAGTTAATTTCATCCCAACAAAATGATCACTTCCCACTGAACCACCAGAGTAATTCGAATCTCGGCCGTTTCCAAATCCAGGATTTATACTTCCGGCGCGTTGCACTGGATGCCGGTAACGTCTGCAAAGGGCATCTCAAGTGACACTCGACAACACTGCTCCTCAGGGCTTCGATAAAGGCTTTACGCGCCCGCGAACCAATTTGTAATTTTATTTTATTTTGAACGAAGGAACGTACCTACATTGTAACTGCTTCGAAGTACTGTATTATAAAACAGTACAAGCCATTTACTGAACGACGCACGTTTTCACCCAATACGATTGTCGATCTTGCCGCCCAGAGCCTGTAAATACATTTCTCCCCAAAGTGATTCTTTTAAGTTTTATATTTCTGTGCACTTTATGAAAATAAATAGTGTTATTATGGTAAGTTCTTTAATCAACTTTTATTAAAAATTTTTCCTGTTTAACCTTTTTTTTTTAAAGTTTTGTCAGTTTTAACGAGCGTGTGCATAATGACAGTTTGTTGACGTCCTACTCCTAATGTGAAAAATATTAACAAATTTATATGAAAAATATTGCAAAGCTTTCTTTGATTCGGTGTTCCACGTCGCTAATTTTTGTAATTTTCCACAACAGAAGTTAATGTCACTAATGTCCAGCTATTGACCATTGATGCCCAACGTCTAGCTCCGCAACTTTCTATTTTCTATTCATGGGGTGAGGAGGGGGCCTTGGTCCTCAGTTATATATGACTGATATAGAGTGTTACGTAACTCTGTCGCGCAGAATGATCTCCAAACGACTGGAAAAGCGGAGCGAGCCAAGAGTCACGTAGGCACTATTGTTATTCTTCAGCTCAACTTTGCAATGCAATACATTTATAATAAGCAAAGCGATTTCTTAGTTTTATTTCGACCGTATGGCATTTGTCTGTTTGCCTGTCTGTCTATATGGAATATGACTCGCTACAAATTTTGAACAATTTTATTACAATTTTATTTAATTTCAGTACGCGGGTTTATTTAATCTTTTAAGCCACATATTCTATTCTCGTTTAGATTGATTCCCCCTAAAATTAAGTGCACTAGACAAAAATATTAGAGGACAACATTTGTCATTATCACCATAGCATAGGCAAGGTGATGGCTGTTCCACCTTCAAATATCCTCCAACTATCTCTTCTTGGGTCTACACATAAGTTACACCTGTATCCAGTAGCTTTATATTCAAGACTTGTTTAAATATAATACATAGTTACTTGGGAATCTGAATTCACTTAGTCGCTCTATCTCAGAAATAATCATCACCTTCACATCACAGCATAGACAAGGTGCTGCCTGTTTCGCCTTCAAAGACCCTCCACCCATCTCTTCCTGAGTCTACACACACACACACACACCTGTGTCCTACAGGATTATATATTTCCAAACATGTTTGATCAGTCGTACATCTGCCATTCTTCTTTTCACCGTTCTTTAGAATCTTTTAATCCTTCATTCAAGTTGAAAACCTGTAATTATTCTCTTATGACTCCTTTCTACATGGCATCAAGTTTATAACACCGTTTAACTCCTCTTAAAATCGCCATTTCAGAGATCTGCATTTTACTGACTTTTTTCTCGGTTTCGTCCATAATTCACACCCATAGGACACCGATGTTTTCACTTTGAAACAGATAATACTGAAAGTGGAGAATTTAATTGAGAAAGACTCTTAGACTTCATAGTCTATAAGAAAGCTATAGTACAGAGACCGCCATAGATACGTAAAATTTTTATTTTGACAAAATTTGTAGATTAAAAAAACATGATTTCGTTTAAGGACAGGAAAACGTATCTGGATTTTGTAGTGCTGCCGAGAAATCGAATCCGCGATCCATGGTTAGTAATCAACAGCCATATAGCCACACCGGTCTACACGAATCCTCATGAATACTAAAATATTTGTTAAACCACAAACGCTTAATTACCCAAAAATTACGCCAGGAATTATCACGTAGTAAAAAGAAAATAATTCTAGCATAACGCGAGAATTGATAAACGTTAGTCATCGTTCCGTCCAACTATATACTTTGTTTATTAAACCTACAGTTTGTATCAATTTTATCATGCTAAAAAATTTATCGCAGCACTTAGAGAATTTCTAAGTAGGAGTGGTGTTCACGGGACTTCTCCAGCCTTAACCACAGTACTGTGGGCACTAACGTCTACCACCCTACGTTAGCGTATCTCGAATATACACCGATGATGGCAGACGATGCCAATGCCGAAACGTCTGTTTTTGTTGAAAACAATGGAACACAGCCAGACAGCCCGGGGATGAATTTTAACATTAACTCCGGCCGAGTAAGCCTGCGAAGTATTTTAAAGTTTGTAAGTTTATTCAGTTTGTCGATTTAATATTTGGTTATAAAATGTATTTAAAACGTGAAACATTTTTAAAATTTTGAACTTAATTTAATACAGTTTTTTGTACTTTCATGTCTGACTAGTGAAGACATCAAATATCTGAGGGTTCGTACAAGTACGTCGCACCAGGGTTACCACGGAAGCGTGTATTCCGTTGAGAAAATTGTCAGGTTCGATCGACAACAAACCTACTTCAAGTCTACCGGCAAAGACGGAAATCTGGCAATGGTTAAGGTAACTACCCAGTCAGGGTTTTCATCTTTGAAATCCCTGAGACCTATATTCTTACTATATTGTTACGAAGGTCTCACTGATCGTCGTAAGGTACAGTGGAAAACAAATACGAGACACCAATGACGTCACTAACCACCATCTTTAATTAATCACAAATACAGTTTATAATCAACTTGTACAATAAGCCGAGCAAACTTTGTTCATACGCAATGTCAGCTAACAGAGTCCCGCACAATTATAACGCTTCGCCACAATACTTCGAACCTCACTTGATAAATCGCCTAACGTAAAACTAACTGACTGTCGCTGGATGTTTATATTTATACTCCGCTGGCATTGCCAGAATAATCGGTCACTTTCTGGATTACGTGTCAAGTAAACAGCGTATTACAGGCGCTCTAGAATCCACTAGAAACCGTGCTAACTGTCTGGCCTTGAACACAGTGCGCCGACCGGTAGGTTTTGGTACGACACGTCGTCCAGAAAGTGACCGATTATTCTGGCATCTCAGAGGGGTACAAATATAAGCATCCAGCGACGGACAACTTAGTTTACTTTGGGCGATTACTCAGTGCGTTTCAAGTGGCTATTAGTGTAAAGTGATTATTCTGCGGGACTCTATTAGTTAACATCATTACTGCGTGCGAAGAAGTTTATCTTGGATTATTGTACAAGATGATTATAAACTGTTACTTGTGATAATTAAAGCTGGTGATTAGTGACATAATTGGTGTCTTGTATTTTGTTTTCCACTGTACCATACGACGATCAGTGAGACCTTCGTAACAATATAATATATATTGCTTTCTTAAACGAATATATTTTTTATACATACGTTAACACTGTTTTAACCGGTTAAAACTGTCATGCTCAGAATACGTATACAAATTAATAAAATTTTCTAAACTAATTGTTATTAAGATCTGTTTTATACAAATTATATTAAATCTATGTTTTATATGTATACAAATATATGTTAGAATAATGAATGTAGAAATAAAATATAAATACTTATTATCTTATATTATTAATTTTTATTTAAAGAAAATTTATTTTAATTTATTAAAACATATTTCCAAGAGTCCATAAGTGAACCTATGGAAACATTAATAAATAATAATGAAACATAAAGTAAACAATAAAATAATACCTGAACAAAGAAATTCATATTACTACGAAAAGCGATAGTACGCGTACTTTGAAAATTACTAATTTATATGTGATCTATGATTGTGTGTGTGTGTGTGTGTGTAGTACTGATCAAGCGGATAAATTTCGGACTAGGACTTCTGGTTACTGCCCACAATATTAACATAGGTGTTATCTTTCATAGACTTGTGATATTTTGTAGAGCACTACAAAGCACTATAGGGCACTATTTTTTTATTGTAACTGAATAGATCCTCCTGTGCTGGAAACAGTCGTATAATGTCTTAAAGTAGACTTGTGCTCTTTTGGAATTCATGGCTTCAATTGTATTATTTGATCAACAATTATAATACGAGTGTGTTGTTTTAGAGAAGTCTTACAATCATTATCACTGATTGCTGTACAATAATAATTTATTACGATATTTTTTACAGTCATCAGCCATTTTATCATCGTAAGTATACCCGCAAACAATACACACTCTCCAACGACTAACATTTTGCTTTATTTACGAACTGCGTCGTGTATGCTTCAATAGCAGCACAAGCTGACACTTTAGACAATTTCTGGAATAAATTAATAAACACCATAGAAGGAAGTAATTTAAAATTTGGTAATTAGAGAAAGGTTTTATAAATTTTTAACATCGCAGAAAACATACACGTTTCTTACAAGGGAAATATGCAAATGTATTGTTATAAAAGAAATATAATAACTCCGTTATTTCTTATCCGATTTCCATAAACAAGGTACCGTTGTATTGAAAACAAAATGGCTAATTTTGTGAGTCATAAGATGTATTCTTCTATAAATATTATTCCTGTAAAATTTAGAAGTTACTTCTAGGCACAAAGTTCCTTTAAGCGCATTGGACGGTAGTCCTTCGGATGCCACAATGTTCTAGCTGTTTACAAGCAGATTCTCCCCGGTTCATGACAACATAGCCTTCTACCTAGCTGACCCAACAGTCTGAATTCCTTAAGTTTGAACTGTATTTTTTGTGTTCTGACCAGGTTTTGAGGGATTTAGAACCACTGCGAGACGTATCCACTTTTAATTTTAACAAAGTTTAGGTAAATCCGGGTAAATCGTATAACATCTCTGACGACAACTGTTTTATAGTGATGAGAACGTGTTGTGTTTATTACAGTTGCACACATTATCCACCGGCCTACGTTTTATTAGCGTCATCCTGTACTGGTCAGTAGATCCACGAGCTGATACTCAAATAACTTTTTGAAAGAGTATTAAAGTAGATAATTAAACAGGACGTAATACTAACGTGTAGCAAAATAAAATTTAAATTATAAGGAAGCCTTGCGTTGGATGTAATTCAGTTTTAATGTCCAGCAGTTTTCCAACAGTTGTCATTTTGCAATTTATACGCACTTGTGCTTCTAACAAAAAGTAATTTTCTGCAAACTTCAGAGTCAATAAACACTACTACTCTTGTATTATATTTTGCAAAACTCCTTCTCTTCTTGTTTGTTGGAATTTAAAAAAAACTTTTGTGTTGTTGGAGTATATGAACGCAAGCGCAGCGCACATTTCAAGCGAGAAATCGCTGTGGGGATTAATTGTGTGAGCCGCTGCTGTTGTTCCTGAATAAAACTTTGGTCGGTTCGCCGACGACCAACATTCATCCCTTCTGGCTGGATGTTAAACGTTGCCCCCCCCCCGCAACACTCTCCGCCGCCGACAACTCTACTCTGAATTGTTTTGCATATAGAACAGAAAACAGTTTGCACTCGTGTGTGTGTGTGTGTGTGTGTGTGTGTGTGTGTGTGTGTGTGTGTGTGTGTGTGTGTGTGTGTGTGTGTGTGTGTGTGTGTGTGTGTGTGTGTGTGTGTGTGTGTGTGTGTGTGTGTGTGTGTGTGTGTGTGTGTGTGTGTGTGTGTGTGTGTGTGTGTGTGTGTGTGTGTGTGTGTGTGTGTGTGTGTGTGTGTGTGTGTGAAGGATTTACAAAGTTTACTCAGACCCAACCAACCAATACGACGAGAGAGCAGCAACAAACCAAACAAACATTCTTACACAAACAAAACTATTTTATAAAATCATTTCAACTCAGTTCTACTAGTAGTAAATCCCAGTCACTCAAAACGTAAGGATAAAGTAAACATTACTCTCAGGAAGTGCTACCGTAGTGAGAACTTCGTTATTACATTGAATATACTTTCAACGTTAAATCTAAACAATTTAACTTAGTTCCCTATTCCATGGCATCATACTTCGTACTTACGAGGTCTGTAAATTAAGTAATGAGACTAATCCTGTAGCAGTCAATATGGCAACACTGTAAGGTTTCCATTAATACAGACGGTTAGATAAACAGCAGATTCATATTGAGTATTAATATTTATTGTCTATTGTTGAAAAGTAAAAGGTGAACAAGCTTTTCGTGAAGTGAATTTTTGTTGTGCGTTATAAAATATCGGTATGGAGAACCATAAATGACTAAGATTAAAAGAACATACATGTTCTAAGATTTATATTTAAAATGATTTTCGAAATGACATATTTCCATAGAAACTACTTCTTTGTACTTCTTGCTTCAGCCTTAACCACAGTACTGTGGTACTAACGTATACCACCTCACGTTAGCGCACTCGATTTTCATTAATGATGGCAGTCGATGGCACTTTTCAAACGTCTGGTTTTGCAGAAAACATTGGACCACGGCCAAACAGCCCGGGAAGGAATATTAACAACAAACTACCTCTTAGTTGCCAATAACATAGTACACATATATAAGATTATTCCCTCACCCTTCAACCATCATTTTCATTTATAGAAAATTACCCTTCAACTACCCTTTTTATTTATAGATATTTCATTTACCTTTCTACAGTTGATTGTTATGACCTTCTTTTCAGGATAAATTATTTATCAAAATTAAGTACTTTACTACTGTTAAAACATAAAACGTTGCAGGTAAACTACCCCTTCCCTTTAACCGATCTTCACCAAAATGAACAGGTTTTGAGTCCCCTGCAATTCAGGCATGTATGCAAGAATCATTTCATTTTGTTTGAATTTGCGGTAGTTATCGTTTGCCATAGAAAACATTCTACACACACGCGCGCGCGCGCACTTTCCGAAAAATGACTTTTCTTCAAGTTTTGAGGGTAGTACAATCAGAATCAGCCCTTATCTTGAACAGGATTTTTTTCGCCATCACCATACTTCCATTTATCTTTATGGAACACGGAAGTAAAATGAGTGACATCAATTACGAGTAACGATGTGGAATCAAGTTTTGTGACAGTAATTTCATTATCCATAAGGAGTTTTTCCTACAGGACAGACTGTCAATCAACATGTTTACCGAGTTCTTGAAAGGCTGCAGAAAGAGTTGCCCGCCTGAGACCAGCCACCGTGAACACCTGGATCCTGCATCATGGCAATGCACCTTGTCACTCAGCACTCTCGGTTAATGAGTTATTGCCAAAGCAAAATATTCCTGTTGTTCCTCAGCTCTCTTATTCACGTGACTTGTGTCCCTGTGGCTACTTTCTCTTCCCGACATTGAAAAAAAAAACATCTCAAAGGACACCATTTTGGGATGATAGACAAAATTTTTTAAAAAATGTAACCGACCAGTTGAAGGAGATTCTAGTTTCTGAGTTCCAGCACTGCTATGAAGAATGGAAAACCCGTCTAAAGCGCTGTGTGGCTTCCCAAGGGAACTGTTTTTGTAGGCGGTAGAGTCCAGATATAGTATAACTGTAATTAAAAGGTTTTACTGAATTAGTCTCATTACTTAATTTACGGACCACGTAGGTATCAATAACGACAATAATAATCAAGTGGAGTAAACACAGATAGCATGCAAAAAATTGACGTAAATTCAGTATCGACCACCTTTTAGGAAGGTTTTAACACTCAACGAAAAGCAGGTAAATAATCAGTATTCCGCACTATACCTGTTTCTTCTTGTATGTACTTATACTTTGAGATGAAATATACTTAACACGCCACGACGTACGAAGCTGTTCCACACAGTCGCGGAACAATTACTTAGTGGTCACATCGCTGGAGGCCATCTTCAGTAAAAGAACAACTCGAGAACTGGCACGGATCTCGTCCAGTTATCCACAGTACTTTTACTACAGTACTGTAGTTAACTGGAGAAGAACTGTGCCAGAGCTCGACTAGTTTTTACACTGAAGATGGCCTCTAACTATGAGGCCAAAACGACTGTTCCTCGCGGAAGAAGTGGACCACGCCGTAATAGCCCGTAGAGAGGTCAATTAAGTTTTAACACAGTTTTTAAGTTTTCGTTTTTAATAAACGTATCTGCGTAGATCTAAGTATATAGCGTAGCGTATGGCTCAACGTATCGTACATTCTCAAATGTTGTGTGTATGTAACAGGTGATCGCTCCGTTCCGTTACAGCCCGACACTCAGCTGGCTCAATCTCGCTCAATTGTCGGCCACGGAAAACGCTACAGGTGTTGTCACTGGCTGGGGCGGTGCTGAGGTAAGACACAACGCATTTATTTACACATCTTACCTAAGTAATACATCGTTCTGTGAATAGAGATAGCAAAACTTTTGTTACTTTTATTTGTTTTTGTTGTTTTATTCTTGTTTGACTGATCTCGCAAACCCTTAATCGCTAAAATTCATTGATTGACGGTCATTACAAAATTATGAATTAGATTAAACATTAGCAATTAAATATTATTAGAATACAAAATAAAATAATAAATATTGCTCTATACAACACAAATAATATAAATACATAACATGGAAATATATTATAATTTATTATAAACCTATATAAGTGTATATAATAATAAATATTATATATAAGAATATATGTAACACCAAATAATACACGTAATAATAAATAATGTTACGTAACAATATGTTTCTATATGTCTACGTAACAATTCAAGCAGTAATAAGGATGATGTTGACTACATATTAGTACATTAAGTAAAACGGTTTAGGAAATTACACGAATTTTAATTTTCTGTTTACAAAAATAGTCCTGGAGACCTGTTACAAACCTGTTACAACCTATTACAAAAATAGGTTGGTAAATGACCTGAAGATGGCTTGATTGCCGAAAGCGCTCGTCAATACCAAAGACAACATAGTGGTTTGTATAAAATTACTAGTAGAAAAATAGTCCGGTTCTTATATTTACTATGAGAAATGGCTTGGACAGTTGATTTACAATAACTAGTATCTCGTTATCAGAGAGATGGTACCATTTTGTTAAATTAACATTGCAGGTCGTCAACCGGCTGATAGGAAGCAACACAGACACACATACAGTTTCAATATCAGTGACGTCAGACTTTCTTTATGTAACCGTACATTCCCCATTGACTTCCACGAATTTTCCACATCTTTTCATCACTTTCCTTATTATGACGACATAAAAGTCCGCCGGCTGTGGCTTAGTAATGACGTTGTTTATTTCGAAGCGAACCGTTCCTCTGTAGCTCTGTAGAGAACCAGTTTTCATCTCCAGTGACGATGTGTCCCAACATGTCATTTACCTTTACTTGCAAAACGCTACAACAATAACTGAGATGAAACCAGATGTGTGTGTACCGGTTGACAATTTCGGCACACAATTTTTTCGGTAACCAAATTTTTCTGTCCCAATACCGTACATTACCTAATGGTCATGAAACGTTAGAAAATTTAATACGCAATTCGGGTAAAGAAATCGTCAATTTTGCAAATTTTTGCATTCAGTCGTGGTCGGCTCTAGTAGAAGGCCGGAATATTTTGCGTCTGAGCCCTATAAGCATAGTGTAATAAAATAGTTAAAGTGAACATGTTATATTTTGATTTAATTTCATAGCATTACTAAAATCATGAGTAGGCCTATTTATAGCTAAATCTAAATTATAGTGCTGTGCGCACTTACCACTATACTTTTAAGTTGAAGAAATCAGTGAATTAGTGTTAAGCCTAATGAATTAATTTTGTTCGAATTATTAAATTCTTATCATATGAATAAATTAATCATTATATTTCTTAAATAATATAACAGTATTTTAAATCAGAAAACTTTTAATTTGCTTAAAGTGAAGAATTATAAAACTGCTGTTAACCGGCAATTAAAAATTACGCGATTTGATTATTGAAATACATAAATTAAAAGATCGTCTAGTCGGCCTCAAATACGCGTATCAGCTTGTTCCAGTGTTGCCACGTTTAATATTCCGGCCTTCTACTAGAGCCGGCCATGACCTAGCGCGTCTGTGTTAAGGTCGTACGCTCACCTAGACTTCAGATTGTTCGAGTGCCTGTAGTATGTACATTATCTCGTACAGAGAATGGAAAACTGTTCTGGAGCCCCTGCGGCGTATATATAGGCGTCAGCTGCCAGCTTAGAAGTTCAGTTATAGTTGACGATTTATTCAGTGCGGAGCAAGCGATTGTTGCGGATTAGCGGAAAATGATCGTTGTGTTAATTAGTGCAGAACTATAACAAGTTGACATTTATTATTGTGTGTTGGACTAATTCAACTTGAATTATTCTCTGATAGTGTTTTGTTGACTTATAATTACTGTTTTGTCTAATTAAAGTTTGTAATTAGTGACTTCATTGGTGTCAATTATTCCACTGATCCCGTGTAACAATATTAATGTCTCTGATGTGACGAGGGTTCTTCCCTCTAAAAGCCACCATCTTAGTTTAAGCTGTAGAAATCTCATCTTATATTAAGAAATAAGTTTACCAAGACAGACCAACTGATTTGAAGGTTACTTCACTCTCGTAAATAATAATGCACTCATCAAACAGGCCTATTCAGCGCGCGTGGTTGTTAATTGCTATCCCACGTGTTATGTGATGTTTACAGCATTTAGTGAGATCGTAAGTCTATTTTTGTTTTGTCTTTTTTAATAGAGTATTTCCTCAATGCTGAGGCTTTCTCCTACCAATATACTACAAATACAAATTGCATACATTACATATTCAATTGATTAAACATATTACACTATACATTAAACATATACAAGAAATATCCCAACATGTCCAGTCATTCTCCTTTGATCATGGTTCTCCACTTATATCTGCTTTCAGCATCCTCTAACCGAAGAACGTACTTGTCCATATCCATCTGTAATCGATCCCTTTTTTGGGGCTTCTTCTTCTTCTTCTTACCTCAGGCTCCCATACTGCCACTGTTTTAAGGATTTACTTTCTTCCATTCTTCTAGATGCCCGAGTACCTCATCAATCTTTTTTTTTGTTCTATTTATTACTACCACAAACGATGTTTTCACTTCTATTATTTGCCTGATTGTTTCATTCCTCACTCTAGCCAGTCTGTTTCAGATCGTCTAGTCGGTCTCAAATATCAGCTGGTTCCAGTGTTGCCACGTTTAATATTCCGGCCTTCCACTAGAGCCGGGCATGATTCAATCCTTTTACTAAACATCTGTGATCGCTTTTTCTAAGGCTTTCACGGTCGGCGTCAACAAAGTTGGTAATATTACTGCCGGTTTGTTAGGCCGTGGTCTATCATTTGTGTTTATAGACTTTTCGGCCCCACCATCTAATCGAAGGGAAGAAAGCCTCCTATTGAATAGAATTTGGCATGCTGCGCTCCCGAGTCAATTATATAGCACTTGAAGCTGATTAGTTGACTTTGTTTTCTAGCTCACAACGTGCTGGCATGAAAATCTATGTAAGTCGACCTCAGTGACGGCTGGTGAGATTTTGTTTGGTGGGGCTGCACTACAATTTTCAACTTTCAAAATTTACCATTATCATATATTAGTCAAATTTATATACTATTACTAGGTATTTTACCTGTATTGAAGCGGAAGCTGTGACAAAACATTGGTCCAATCCTCTTTGGTGCTGCTGCTGCTGTTCATGATGATATTTATGATTATGATTAATTATGATTTAAGTTCCAAACACTAAAAGCCTACACGTTAAATTCAAATAAATTATAATTTTAATTTACACACTAAACCTATAGACATTAAAATTTTCAAATTAAAATATAATAGCGCGTTAAGTTCTTAAATAAAATAAGAAATAAATCACTGTTTCTTTCAGAATTTTATTTAAACATGAAGTCCATTCTCATTTCTTTGCAACTGGAAATCTTATTGATAACTTTCTCATTAAAATTAATAATATTTCCAATCATTTCTTTTTCTGTGCTTAACATTGCTAAAGCAGCAAGACGCTCTTGTGTCATTGTACTTCTTAGGAAACTCTTAACTATTTTCAACGTGGAGAAGCACCTCTCGGGCTCAACAGTAGTCATGGGAGTAGTTAGAATTATTTGGAGCACTCTGTGCAGGACGCTGAGTGTTGACACTAACTGTGCAATTACTTTGAGTGTGAACACTTCTGTGCAGGACTCGGCAATTCCTGTATCCAACATGAATTTTTAAGTTTTCATAACCTCTGAATTACTGCGGAATTCTTGCCTCTCGTACAAAACAGATAGTTCAGTTTCCAAACGTTCTTTCCACAAGAAAGGGTAAGCTTCAATAGTTTCAGCAAATTCGGGTGAAGAACTTATATTGTTTTTGGAGAGGGAGAAATTTACCAGTTTTGCTGCTGATAGATGTTTATTAAAAGAAAATCTCTCTTTTATCTGATAACAGATAATGACACACACCTCCTTTGCAGAGACAAGATTAAGCGATAACGTTTTCCTTTTCTTCATGAGTGGAGTGTCTTCTTGTTGGTCAGTAACAGAAGGAAGCCTATTTCATTTATTCATGATTGCCTCAAGAAATTTATTTACTACATACTGGAGCTTGCATTCTGCTGCAGCCGGTTATATAAAATATCCACATGAGACATGATGTGACGAGAAAATTCTTGCCAAAAGTTGAAGTCCTGATCATTCAGCATACGGAGAATACCCGCAGCCGCTTGCGCAGTGGAATGATTTTGGTCAATTTGAAGTTTCTCAGAGCATACTATTAGACTTTCCTTGTTTTCGAAAAACGGTGTTCACTAACCGGCTTTTAAAATTTCATCTTGTGTTTGATACTCGAGGTATTCGTTTAGAAATACTGTCTAGAATAGATAATCGTGAGGGTGACTTCGAAAAATGCAGGTATGGCAGCAAGACTACTGAAAACAATACGAGCTTATGATGCTGCCCTTTCTATAATTAAATTTAATTGATGCGCATAACAGTGCAATTTTGTGCATTTTTGTGTGACTGTTGAATTATTTTTGCACACCTCCTTTCTCGCCACTAAAAACGGGGTCTTCGTCGTAAGTCTGAGCTATAAGTTTGTCACTGTCGCCATTCAGGACTACATTTACCTGTTCTAAAATGCATTCTGCTAACACTTCAGCATTTTGGGTTTTTAGGTTAAAAAATCCCCAGAATCATTCATGCACAATTCCGCTCAGCTCATAACAAAAAACAATAACTTACTGCGTAAGACCTGATACATCTGATGTATCATCCGACATTACTGATAAAAATTTAGATTGTTTAATTTCAGCAGCACGTATTTCATCACGACACACCTCAAGGGTACAGTCTAGAGGTCCGTTCTGAATTGCCTTAGACTTTCCCTTAAACACTGTTGACTTCATAAAATGACTTTTAAGAGACTCATCTAACCTTCCAGCAAATTCTAACAATCCTCAAAATACACCAGGATTCGATGACTGTAAAGTTTCATCGTTACCACTTAAGGGAAGCTCATATATTCCGCAAAACTTGCCGCAGTCAATAATTTTTGAGAGAATTTCTCGATTTTGTCTCACTTTTTCATTGTGTTTGTTTGTTGTTTGTAAGCGTCACTTAACTGATGTGCATGTTTACTTTTCCTAACATAGCTAAATCAATTACATTCTTCATATGTTTTGCTGAATCTTCGTGTTTTCTTAGTTTCTCGCCTAAATGTTTTAAATCATTCACTTCAACCTTTGTCCACGTTGCATCGCCTCCAAATAAAAACAAGGCAAGCAAAATAGTGCATTCTTTTCAGGACAGCCACACAACCACTTATGTTTGGAATAAATTGACACATTAAATTTCCTACAATAAGTCTGATGTGTGCTTGACGATGACTGAAAAATTAATAAATTAGGAGTCTCGCGACCTAAATTCTTAATTTCATTCTTCTTTGCTAACGATAGCGATGAAAAACTGATATTTTGCAAATATAAAACACTATTTTTATTCATATTTGTTTTAAAACTGCAACGATAGAAATTAGCACAGTCTACAAACACGGAACACGCCGTCAGCAAAAGATTGGCACACGGGCGTTCGACTTCTCGACAGCCTATGGCTGGACTGAATGAAGCCGAAGTTTGGCTTGTTGACAAAACGAGTGACAAAACGTTCTCCCACCACGTGCCTCAAGCGCAGACGCAACGCGCACTTGTCTACGTAAGGTACAGCCCGCCTGCCATATACACGCATCAATTTACACGACCATCAGTTGTGGCTGAACGCGAGTATAAAAATGTATTTCTTATACTGGCGAATCTTTCAAGAATACTTCATTTCCTAAATAAAAAGTTATTTAAATATGGTAATTAGTTTTCCTTGAAAATTTTAGGGAGGGCTCCAGCCCTGCACCGTGCCAATTGCTTTCCAACATTGAAAATAGCCTCCGATGGAGGGGTGAAACGTCTGTAAACACTAACGTTATTGATGGGCTACGGCCTACCAGCCCGGTCTATAATGTTTCCAACTATGTTTTGCGCGTCGGACGTGAAAGTCTTAATAACTCTATTTATACACTTGTTGTAGGTGTTTGGTGACGACCTCGTCAGGACACAGGTGAAGGTGATGTCTGACGCAGACTGCAAGCAACAACTGCAGGGCGTACTCAACGTCACAGAGGGCACCAAGTGTGCTACAGCTGTCGGCAAGTTCAACACCAACTACGTGGTAAGTTCAGCACCTAAACTGTAACTGTAACTGTGTCTTTTCTTGGTTTTTGAATGTTAACTACTCTGTGACTTCTTCCGCCCTCGACTAGTGTAATCACCTGTTCCGGTTCCAGAACCCTTATGTATTCATAGTATATTTAAATTGTTATTATTTTGTTTTATTCCGTCTGTACAATGTTTACACATTTTCCAGAAACAAAGATTACAGAAGCGATTAAATTCTCATCTTCCACTGCTGCTTGTCCATCCAATGATCTTTTTCAATTTCTCGTTCCCTCACTACAGGCTGAATTTCTTCTATCCATGTGATCGGTGGTCTTCCTCTTTTCCTCCTTCCTGGTGGGGTCCATTCCATAACTCTCCTTTGCAATCTTTCCTGTGCCATTCTTTTCGTGTGTCCATACCATTGTAATTTTTTTGTTTGGATAAAATCAACAATTGAATGTTTTACATTCATCCTGTCCTTAATGACTTCATTTCTAATTTTGTCACGTCTGGATACTCTTGCCGAACGTCTCCAAAAGTATATCTCTGCTGTCATTAATTTTGTTCTTGTGTGTTTATTAGTAGTCCAAACTTGTGAGCTGTAAGCCATGATACTTCTAACAATGGTTTTAAATATTTTGGTTTTAGTTTCTGCTGTAATTTTCTTATCCCAAGGGATTCCATTTAACGTAGCTATAGCCATCTTTCAAAAAAAATAAATTCTGGATTGTATTCCTTTGTCTCGCTTACCACTGGCCATAAAAATTGTTATTATTTAGTGTGTAGCATGACAGATAATCCACTAAAAATTAATTCCATTAAGATCATAAAAATATTTAAGTTACAAATAACTCAAAGAATTTCAAATGAAAATAATTTAAACTTCAAAGAAAAACACCACTATAAAAGGAAAAAAGTAATTAAATAATAAAAATGCAACACTAAAACTCAAGAAAATAAATTAAAAGAAACTCATATAAAAAATCAGGAATATTACCCATGAAGTTTAGGAGCAGATGATAAAGAAGATACCCCGAACCCAAGAAGGAAGAGGAAGTTTAGGAGCAGATGATAAAGAAGATACCCCGAACTCAAGAAGGAAGAGGAAGTTTAGGAGCAGGTGATAAAGAAGATACCCCGAACCCAAGAAGGAAGAGGAAGTTTAGGAGCAGATGATAAAGAAGATACCCCGAACTCAAGAAGGAAGAGGAAGTTTAGGAGCAGATAATAAAGAAGATACCCCGAACCAACCAACGGACAAAATAAAACCAAGTACCTTGGTAAACCAAAGAAGGAAAAAAGAGAAGAAAAGAAGATATAGGATGAAGAACTACAAGAAATACCCATTAATAAACCTATTATTAACGACAATGAACCTCAAACCAAATGTTAATACCACCAAAGAAAGTATAACACCCCAAAACCTCATAAAATTGTAAATTAATTATAGACAAAAGTATTTAGTTGTGTGGTAAGAAGTGCACTAACTAAAGTTATTATATAGTAAAATAAACAAATATTCACAGTCCATTATGACTAAAGGTTTGATCTGAGAATATAGTAAAACTCAAATATAAGTCAGAACCAACAGTGAATGTGTACCAGTTAAGTGATTTTAAATATAATAAACTTCAAGTTAATGTGTAACAATTACTTAAACAAAGTGCTATTAAATAACTTTTATATTCTATATAATTACAGAATTAACAAGTGATGAAATATTGAAGTGAAAAATATTTCTAATGTTTCATAAAAGAGGTCACTTTTTATCTTAAAAACATTCATAGAAATGCAAAGGATAAAGAGAGTATGTGGGGGAATAATTACACAAACAGGGGATTAAATTAAAATACAATATAAACAGAAAAGACTGATTGACTTAGGTTTAATAAAAATTAATAAATTTTAAATGGCTAATTATGTTTAGAGCCTATGAACTCCACTTTTCCAAGAGTTCTAATAGAATAAGATTTATGTTTAGTATAAGAATGTTTAGTTACATAACAGTATGCGTACAGCTTAAAATGTTTATGTATGGATGCTGTACCAGATTATAAAATATTTATTATGTATGTTAAAAAGAATTCAAACTAACATGTCTAACTTTGGAGACTGCTAATTAATGTTAAATATTATTTTTTGTATTAGTAGCAGGAATAATATGCTACAGGTATCAATAATTATGTAAGCAATTTTATTTAATGTTATGTTAACTTTAAAAAGTCAGAGGAGGTGTAGAAATAACTTTATTTGAAAAAACAATATAAGTAAAATACTAAGATCTAGGACAAATAATGAATTCCCAAAAATTAATATAAACTAGTTAATTAACCAATGAACCATGTAAACTAATAAGATTTATGTAAGGTGGATCGATAACCAACTACTATAACCGATCCTATACATTAAAAGAGTAATATAAAAAGATATATTAAATTATTAAAAATTTTCAAAATGTAATAACTAACTATTTTAAAGGAGCAATAGTAAATTCATGAGTAATAACTAAAAGACAGTTCAAATGTTAAATTTATATGGAATTAAGGAAAGAGAAAGATTTGTGACCATCTGAAATTTATTAAAATTATATTTATAACACCTAAAATGGCAGGAATTGTGTACAAGAACAGGAAACAGGATTTTGGGCCTAGATTTCCAAAAAGACAGAAATATGGCAACTTTAACAAAAATCTTTATAAATATGGACTATGCCATATCAAATTAAACAGAATGAGGTAAATAAACCAATTATGTTGTTAATAGTTCACTAAAGCAATCTATAAACTAAAAATATTCTGTATATAATGTATTTTATATTTACATAAATAGGAAGTCAAATATATTTAAACAATACTTTTTTTATATTAACTTGGCAAGATATTTCCTAAGACGAAGGAAGTAAAACAGTTCATTATTAACATTCAACGTGAACGGTTGACACTCGATCGCGTTAAGAATCTTTATACGTACCGAGTAATGGCGCATAAGGTTATGAATTGAAAACGAGAGTTAACGAATTATTTACTTTAAACTTAAAATCAGTGCACTACAACAACATAAAAGGTGAAAACGAACAATACCTATCAAAATATAAGTGAACTCAACCAATAAAACTATACCACATTGATAACTCACTCTACAAAGAACTTTAACATTTTTCACCATATATGCTATACAACAGAACACACCTAACACCAGACAATTAACGCCAGTGAACACAGAACACTTCTTTAGGACACCTTTAACCACATAATAGACAATATTCAATAATACGGAGACAATAATACGGTAGTGAAGGCGTTTTTATTAACAGAATTTATAACCACCGTTTCTGGATTTTCTTCAGCTACGAGACGTGCCGCCATTTTTAGCTCCCGTGATGCAAAGTGTTAGCCAGCTGAGTTTCATCACCGACGACGTTGGTCTGAATTATTAAATATTATAAACATTATATATTATTATCCATTTGTCATTTACTAATTATTAAGAATTATTTGTACATGAATACTTTCTATGCTTGCTCCCTTCTCTGACTATATAATTATAATCGCTAAAAGAACCATTTTAACATTTATATAATATAACCTGTAATTGTAAAATCGACCAAGCCCTGTGAAAGAGACGAACATTTGAATAATATCGATTTTAAATCGATCTTTTAGAAATATTGTGAATAAATTACATTAATTCAACTACCAGTATTTAAAATTATTTCACATATAAAAATAAGAGTTTGAGTTAACTACAGGACTTACTGGGAGACGACAAATATTAAAAGAAAGTGATATATTGGAGCAGAACAGAAAATCGCAAATCGATTATGGTAAGAAGACAATCAGTTTAACTCCTGATTCATTTAAGGTCTACCAGAAGTGCTTATATTGACCAAATCAACTCACCGAATTTTAAAATTTTAACGAAACAACAAAACAAGAATTATTTATAAATTATTAGACCTTTAAACAAACATAAAATTTTTTTTTTTTTAATTTTTTTAAATAAAATTTTTTTTTTCTTTGAACATTACACAAAGAATTAATTATTTGTAACAGCGTATAAAACGCGTCTGGTTACAAGTGTTATAATTGTTATAATTACAAAATTACAAATATTTTATGCTGAATTAACCTATCGTTTTTTGGACCTTTTTACACTATCACTACACTGTGAAGAACAATGTTGCCTTTTATGTGCAGTCCTTTACCGTGCCCAGAACATATTCCCTCCGTCTATTCTTATAATCGCCAACGTTTTCACTAAATTTTTCGCGCTTAAACTTACTTGCTGAATTGCTCCGGACGAGGCCTTTCAGTGTCTCCGAAGTCCTAAACCACGATCTACGACTTGGTAATGATGGATAGGACTTGATGACGTAAAGAAGTTGTAAATTAAATGGCTACAAAACCATGGAGAACAGGCATTAAACTCTAAAACATTTTTTTAAACAGTGTATCTTTTTGTGTGTATAAAATTTTCTTGGTTTACCTTTTTTCTTTAATTAAAACTGAAGTTTGCCCTTCCTGAATGTAAAACAATGTCAATAAATATCTTGTAAACAATCTTTCTGTAACACATAATTTTTATTACATTGTAACCGATTAGTACAAAAAGATTGATTTCAAGATGTTAACGCAAGTTTATCAGCCACTTTGAAGACTGTAATACTGATCAGTCTAGTTTGACTTTTCCTCTGTATGATCCGACACGACCGGACTCCCCCCTCCCAAAAAAAAACAAACTCTAGATACGATACTGGACTCACACACTTTTGTTAAGATGCACTAAAATACATTTTTGATTTGTTTCCAAACAGGCCGACGTTGGAGCTGCGGTAAACATTAACAGCCAGTTGGCCGGCATCGTCAGGTACAGGCCGAACCAAGGTGAAATCATGCCTATAGCGTTCAACGTGCTGCCTCAGTTTGGTGATTACGTTTTGGTTACAATGAGTGAAGTAATACCACGGTAGACATACTACAATTCTATTACGTATGCCATTGATTTCGTCACACAGAGAGTATATCTTGTCAAAAACAAAAGATTGTTAAGACAAAAAAGACTGACGTATACACTGTGTAGTAAATTTATAATTTAGTTAAGGTTTTATTGTGTCAACATTACGCAAAAACATAGCCTTTTGTCAAAACTGTTTTGTGTGCAAGTAGCTATTAAAGATTAGTGTTGTGAAATCCTTTAAAACCTGTGTACCATTGCTGTAGCGTGGGTACATAACTTCTGTTGCCGGTTGTGATAGGTCTAAAACTTAACCTAAAAATTGATTCAAATTTTTTCTTTTAACAAGTATTCTTTTTAGAGCATTTTCTATCATTCGCTGGGAGAAGAAGAGGGTCCCAGTTCAACGGGATTTGAGTCTCATTATACTTACACTGAATAAATCAGAACACAAATAATCGAATTAAAAATAATAAAAACAAACAGAGAAACGCATAACTAAACGAACAAAACACAAATAGGTAGGTAGTAACTGCTGCACGTTGGTTCCAAAACGAACATAGCTCCTAACTGAGCGTTTTGCCGGTTTATACAGCAGCAAATGTGTCCCCCCTCCGCAGTTTGTACAGTGACAACTAGTACGAGGTCAATGGCCGTACACAGTAAAACACTGCCGATGTCTGAGCCGGCAACACAAGGCGGTGCAAGTGTCCAGCAGCTTGAAAGCAATGCTACGCTTTTGTTCAAGTTTCCCTATTAATATTGTTCGTATTTCAAATTATTCAATAACTAAAGTATTTATTTTGTGAAATAATTAATATTTTTTCTTCTTATTTCCAGTACTTTTGCCGCCGGCAACAGCGTTTACATGGACGCCACGCTACTGCTGTGTACTCAGAACGAATATTTACTGAAGCAGTGACTTAATATGCAAAATATGCAAGTTCTAAAGCTTTCACAACCGGCTTCAACATTGTTGAAATTATTACTGTCAACCGGGCTGTTAGGCCGTAGTCCGCAGTTGTCGTTATCGATAAACGTTTTGGCTCTACCATCGGAGGCCGTCATCAGTGTCTAGATTAGCACGATGTCTGAAAGTTCACCTCAGAGATGAGGCAGAGACTGTTTCGCCTGAGGTGGCCCACTTTTATAAACTTTTGCACCAGCACAATCTAAGCTAGAAAGCAGCATGGTAATACTTGGAACTAGAAATGGAATTAATAAATTAAAGCCAAATATCTATATAATATCGCTAATATTCTGACCAAAATTGATTACCAACACTTCTTAAAAGGGATGTAATCTCCCTATCTTCACCGTATTAAATTAAATAAGTTCAGGTAGATTATTCTTCGAAGTTATGTAAGATAGAAACGTACATATTTCTTGTAATTTAATGGACATGTATCTCTGTATAATTTTGAGCAGTGGGTTTCTTAAAATACTTTTTACGCTTTTAATTTATTTTTTTTTAAATAAAACCAATATTTTTCAAAAAAAAAATTAATCTATAATGTTACATAATTTTAATTTGCATATGTATTTTGGGAAAAACCTCTAGGAGGGTTTTAAATATGCGGCTTAGTATAAGAAATAAAACAAAAACTATCATGCAGATATATGCCGTTTTTGGTGACTCGATAGGATTTTGTGTACCATTATGAAAGCATTTTCTGAGAAGCTCAAGGTTAGATAAATCTTTAAAATATTGTTTTATTTTCTACCATGCCAACGTTTTGGAAGTATGTGCGATTTTTTGGTTATACTGTTTTATCTTCTACTTTAGCGCTTTGGTATTATCACCAATTTTTCTGGCATTTTTAGCATAACTCATGCATGGGTGTTTTCTCATGGTTTGAAGCATTGGACCTTGAAAATATGCACACACGTCATCTTCAGAATGCTTATAATTTCTGTTGCTTTCCACAGAAACGTATAGTTTGGGGTCACATTATGTTTGTAGACGTTTCGGCCTTACCATCGGAGGCCATCATCAGTGTGGGAAACAATTGTCGAGGTGTCCATCAATTCACTGCAGTCTCTACCTCGTCATTGAGATGAATTGGCAGACACCGTGACAATTGATGACGGCCTCCGATATTGAGGCCGAAACGTCTACAAACATAAACTGTAGACCACGGCCTAACAGCCGGGCCAATAGTGTTTCCAACTGTGTCTACTCCGGTCGTGAAAGTTTTAGGAACTCTAATTCGGAACAGGATGGAAATACAAAATATACATTTAATTCGATAATAATTAAAAATATCTACTACTGAATTTCCACTACAGTATACATAAAGGAAAGTGGATTCATATGCAATTACTGTCAGAGACATCATCGTCACCACCACCACCATCACCATCATCATCATCGTGTTAAAAAATGAAGAAAAAAGGAAAAATAATTCATAGTTTACCGTCGGCTGTCTGCAAGTAGTAGTGTGTGTGTTTTTCTTCCAGTGTAACTAAATTTGTTTCAGCGAAGTTACATTATCATGGAAAACAAACTTTGTGCTAAAGTAAAAAACACAACAGAAGCGGCACAAACATAATTTCCTGTGAATACGCTGACGATTGGTGGAGTAAATGTGATTGTTGACTTTGTCGGCGTCACGTCTGTTGAAAGTTGAACATTGGGCTTAAAACTGAGCTTGCTCACTCCAGACTAAACGCCACATACACTCGTGTTGTACTACTTGTCGATGTCAGAGGCCAGGGGCGACTTGGGACGAAAAAGTTGACGAATTTCGTTAATCTATTAATTTTTGTTAACAATGGTCCACTCTCAATAAATAAAGAGCAGAACTAAAGAGCAGTGTACACTAAAATGAGCAGTTTATTCAAAAGTCACGATTTAACAATAAACACTAAGATGAGACTTTTACGCTGCTACGTATTCTCGGTCCTCTTCTACGGTGGAGAATGTTGGACAGTGACTGAAGCCACAACTAAAAAATTTAAATGATTGGACATTTGGCTTTGCCGTAGAATACTAAGCATTTCATAGACAGCACATACAGCTAATGTTGAAATTCTTAGAAAGATTAAGAAAGAAAGGGAAGTTATTAACACAGTGAAGATAAGAAAGCTTCAGTGTCTAGGACATCTCATGAGAAATGAACAGAGATTTTACTTATTGCAGTCCACACTACAGGGAAAAGTACTTGGAAAGAGAGGAGTTGGGCGACCGAGAATCTCATGGCTGAGAAATTTAAGGACCTGGTTTGGCATGAACGCAACTGACTTATTCCGTGCAGTTAAAATAGTCTGTATGATATCCAACATCCGAAACGAATAGGAACTATCAGAAGACAAGAGATTCTTTCTTTTGTAAAGAACATTTTGTAAAAAATAAAATGTTTTATTTGTTTCCAGCTGTGTACGCTAATATAGTAGTAGCTCTGTTTTAAATACACAAACAGGTTTATTACACACCATTAGGGATTACGTTTGAAATATGAAATATAGGAAAATAATTTCAGTCAATAAATATCTTTAAACAATGTTTCAATAACGCGTATTTTTATTGTGTTATTACCGTTTACCTTGATGAGACTGGTTTCAGGATGTTATCATCCGTTTTTCAGCCACTTTAAACATAGTAATATTGATTACCCTTAATATGGTTTTTTTGTGTGACGCCGACCCGACCTCGGACCCCCCCCATCCAAATTACAATTTAAAGAATTTCATGATATTACTGTTGAAAGACAACAATAATACTTGTTCCGATAAATATTGCCACCCATCTACTAATTTTTAAGGATGCAGCCAATTTTTTGAAGTGAAAACTTCATATGCGACATTATGGTGTCCAAATCACTCCAATACAGCCCACTCTTCCGCTCCTAGGACAGTAAACTGATTTAACGTGCAACGAAACACATGAAACGAAAAAGCAGTGTTGCCAGGTCAATCAAACCGTTTTTCCCCACATAGCTACGCAATAGGCCTATATCCGCATTGCCACAAATACATGAGTTTTAAGCAAATCGTAATACTGTAAAGAATTTGAGTGTATTCTAAGCCTTTAAATACTATTACTAGAATAACATAAATATTAAAAATTATTGTATTTATGTTGAGAAAATGTACTCATATGCCGACAGATCGAGCTGAACACTTTTGAAATCCTTTTCTTCTACTTAGTTCATTATTAGCCTGATAAATTTATACAACTTGCCAATTGTTTAATTGACAAAAACAAACTACAATCAGTGACTTGTACTTTTTATTACAATATAGTATCGTCAATGACGTATGACATACATGTGTGAAATGTTGAACGACTATAATTTTATATCTTTGTATACTTTGTAGGTGATCCATGAGTTCGATTCTAGTTTTATCTGTATAGATTTATACATATAAAAACTAACATAAACGCTGGCATAAAGTTAAGCCCGAGTTTATAAAGTTTATAAAAAACTTTTTATAACTCCCTTTGTATACTTAAGTCGATTCTGCTTCAAACCTTTTAGTGAAATATAATAATTATTATACTCTTTAGCCCTTTCCTGTGTATTCTTTTTCAAAAATAAGAAATATGTTTTATACAAATAAAATATGCACTTGAATTATCCTCTGGTGCTGTAAATAATCCCCGAGAAGTATTCAAAGTATAAAGCCATAGTTTCGGCGAGGTAGGTGGTGAACAACGATTTCTATTGGTTGTTGTCTGTTGCGACTCGGACTTTGAAAATGCCTACGTAATGCTCCAGTCGCTAACTGTGCGGGCGCTTCGTTTCCGGTCCTTTACCTGACCACCGGTGCACCTTTACCCTTTAATGATGTGCATAATCCTCTTAAGAATTTCTTAACCATCGGCGTACCTCAACCTTACCCAATAATTACGATTAAAATCTTAACATAACAATATAAGTCTTACAAACATCATGAACAACATAGAAGAATAGAATTCTTCTTCTTCTTCTTCTTCTTCTTCTTCTTCTTCTTCTTCTTCTTCTTCTTCTTCTTCTTCTTCTTCTCTTCTTCTTCTTCTTCTTCTTCTTCTTCTTCTTCTTCTTCTTCTTCTTCTTCTTCTTCTTCTTCTCTTCTTCTTCTTCTTCTTCTTCGTCTTCTTCGTCTTCTTCTTCTTCTTCTTCTTCTTCTTCTTCTTCTTCTTCTTCTTCTTCTTCTTCTCTCTTCAATGATTAGGTTGAACGACGACGACCTCGGACGACCCACGTCTCTTCTACCATTGGCTTTATAGTTCAGTGCCGCTTTCGTCAATCGATCCTCTGTCATCCTTTTCAGATGATCCCAACATTGCCTTCTCTAATTTGCAATAATTTCATGTATGTCCTTTACTCGAGTTCTGCTCTGAAATCTTTATTCCTCATTCTATCCTGCAATAAATAAAAAATATATAAATAAATCAATTAAATAAATTTACTTTAAATAAATTTAAAGTAATTTCAAAGAAACTCCATTTCAGCACTCTGAACCTTGCCGCTTTCCGTTTTTGTCATGACCCACGCCTCACCCGCAACGTGGGTACTGCAATTATCTTATTAAATTTAATCCGAGTGCTGTGTCTTGTTTCATTTCTAAGATTTCTCTGAATCGTCCCACAAATATTCCTAAATTTATTTATCTTTTCTCTTATATCATATTCAGATTCATAGCTCACTGCACAGCCAAGATATTTGAAACGGCGCACTTGTTCTAAAAAGTGCTGTTGTTTATAAATATCTTAGTCCTCACTGGATATTTACCTTTAAAGTCCATGGTTTTGGTCTTTCTCGCCGAAATTGTCAGTGAGTACTCTCTTGCTACTTCTTGTAATTGAAACACAGCTCTTTATAAATCATCCTTATTTTCATGAATAAGAACTATGTCATCCGCGTATAGCAAAGAACCCATGCAAATTGATTTGTTAAGCTGTTTTCCCGAAGTCACTCTGGATTTCCATGCTCTCAACATGTAGTCAATACATATATTAAACAAGGTCAGCTGAAAGCCTACCATTCAGATCCAGGACTACAGATGTACTTCTATAAAGGATCTTAACTTAAATTATTAAATGGTGTGGATATCCTCATCTACAAGTCCTATTCTCATAGAAGTACGATACTAAACTAGAAAATAATGTAAACTAAAATAAATCTTTCTTACCTCTGAGCGGCGTTTGAAAGACCCTGTTGAAAGCTGTCTTCTTTCGCATTTATACCTCCGCCTACTTGCAAAAGACCACGCCCCTTCAGTACTTATCACTCCTACACAAAAATACCAGGACCAAACGTACGTTATTGTTACGACGGTGTCACTGATCGTCGTATGGTACAGTGGAAAACAAAATACAAGACACCAATGAAGTCACTAATCACGAGCTTTAATTAATCACAAATAATAATTTATAGTCAACAAGATATCTCTTACAACAATTCAAGTAAAAAACCTCCACACGCAATAATAATGTCAACTATTAAGAATCCCGCACTAATGATAACACAACAATACTTCGCTACAAACACTCGAGTCGCGCTAAGGAAAATCAGGATAATCGCTCAAGTAACTGAACTGATAAGCCGACTTCTATGGCTTTTATAGGTATCGCACGCCTTCTAGAAATCTTATATCCCTCAATGGGCACGCCACTTAATGCGTATTCAAGTGTTCTTGAATACACTGGAACCTCGTTGTAAGCGGCATCGACTGAGGCAACACCTGCCACACATGGGGGGTGGGGTGGAGAAAGTTCCAGGCTGTTTGATAGGATTCTCTTTACAAGAGCGAAAAGCTTTGCGTGAACCAATTGAAAACAAAGATCATCTTACGATACGGAATTTTGGATAAGAGGAGAGGTATTCCTAGTAACTAGTTTTGGGGACTATTCCTACAACACCTATAAAATGAAAAGCTTTACAGAACTATAAGCTTACAGAACTTTATTTAAATTTCAGGATCGTTTTATAGATAACTTTTAAGGCGTCTCTAACAGCTCACTATTTAAAGCCTACTCATATCTATATAGCTTACCCAAAATACATGAAAACAACGTTTCGGTTTACGAAGTATCAAAGGGCCCTTTACTGCCCATTATTGCTGCCTAGGTAATAAGAAATTTACAGTTGACGACTCAAAAAATTTATAGAAATTGTTTTAAAACTCTTCAACTGGACAATAAAGACATTATGTTTTTGAAGTCTTCTTCCGGTACGGGCGGCGTCAAAAATATCTTGTGTGACAACGTTTCACTCATATTACAATGACTATCCTCAGGTCTAAGTCACTTGCTCTCTAAGTTTTAGTCACTTACACCTGAGGATACTCGTTGTAATATGAGTGAAACGTTGTCACACAAGACATTTTTGACGCTGTCCGTACCGGAAGAAGACTTCAAAAACATAATGGACACCGGCCGCGGAAGCCTACGTAAGAATATATTAAAGATATTATGGTCAGTTCCTATGCCTTAAATCTGTTCCCAAGTGTTCCGGTTAAGAAGACAGAAATGTTTAGGAACTATTTAAGAGGCATTTGACAATTTCCGGAAAACCCAATTTGCTAGTCAATTATGTTTTACAATTATTTATAAACGAGTTTCTGATAATCATGCAATGGGGCCGTGGTCGATTGCTTTGAAGTGATATTTCTACCTCCCAACGCAGGTCTTCTTCAGTAGTGAAAGTTATTAAATGTTCTACACTGGATAGTTAGTAGAACGTACCCCTGGCTGAGAGGTTTCCTTTTGCCTAAACACGGTGGTAATAGTTAAGCGGGTGGTGCCCATGTTTACTTCCCGTGAATTTTAAATCCAATCTGTGTACTTCCTTAGGCTAGGCTATACATAATAATTTTATACTTCTTCTTCTCTGTAGAATACAAGTTATTTAGCGGTTAGCAATATTTACTGACGCTTCAAATCTAACGTTTGCATTTTTTAGTTACGAAATTAAATCTAACTTCCCGCAACATGTAATTAGAGCTATACAGAGTCTTTATGTGGAGAATAAAATCATAACTGAAACAGGAAAACCGAGAACAGGTACTAGAGTTGGTCTGATCAAATGCGGAGTACGACAAGAGTGTCCATTATCACCTTATCCTTTTAATTTATGTATTGACGATGTCATACAAACCTGGGAGATGTGTCTTCGGGAGAGTTTTATGGTTGGCCACTCTGCGGTTGACACTTTGTTGTTTGCGGGCGATCAAGCTATTTTGTCGGACTCGGAAAACAGGTTGCTGATGGGTATGCATTTGTTAAATCTAATCTGCAAAAACTCTGGATTGCAAATATCCACACTTAAGACCAAGGTGATGGCTATTCGTAGAACTGATCCCATACGGGCAAACATTGTTATAGATGGTACTGTCCTAGAACAAGTCAGCAATTTTCAATACCTGGGCTACAGTGTGTCTTACAGTGCAGGCAACGATGTTGTGAATAAGTTGCATAAGTTCGACCTTATGTGCGGGATCATCAGGCAAACTCTTAAGCCAGCATGTAAAGAAATACACCTAAAATTCTACAAGGTGATGGCTCTTCCCACATTTCTTTATGGTTCTTATAATTGGACTTTAACGAAAGGCCAGACCAGTCACATCCAAGCGGCTTAAATAAGATTTCTCAGGCACGTGGCAGGGTACAGGGCCTACTCTCCATGATCATAGAAGAAACACACAAATGAATACTATGAGTATACTCAACAGGCTTGCCCAGTATCGGCTGAAATGGTGAGGACATCTTTGCTGAATGGATGACGGGCGCATCCCCAAACAAGTATGCAACTATACGCCGAGCGGACGCGGAGGTGTGGGACGTCCGAGGAAGCGCTGGAGTGATCAGCTCTGGACTTTGCCTGTTTGAGACCGGAACAAACCTTCCTTCATTTAATTCTTGCAGATTATGATGATGATGAATTTAAATTTTACCGTTTCTGTCAATGTTAGGTTAGACTTAGCAAGATCAAAGTTTTCACTCGGATTCCCATTCCCGTCCGTAATTTGGGGACGGTCTTGGATACCGTCGCTAGAAATGGTCAAAGTAAGAAATCAGGCTACATGATACGAGAAAATTAAAATTAAAATGTTTAGGTTAACATTATAAGTACATTAACTGAAATAACGCAGTTTATACTACGCCACTACTACCTGAGAGTAATACTTTTTGAGTTACTTTTGTTTTCAGTGACTGGGATTTACTAGTAGTAGAACTAAGTTACAACGATTTTATAAAATAGTTTTGTTTGAGTAAAAATGTTTGTTTGGTTTGCTGCTGCTGCTCTCTCGTTGTATTGGTTGGTTGGGTCTGAGTAAACTTTGTAAATCCTTCAAACACACACACACACACACACACACACACACACACACACACACACTCTCTCTCGAGTGCAAACTGTTTTCTGTTCTATATGCCAAACAATTCAGAGTAGAGTTGTCGGCGACGGTGGCGGTGGAAGTGGGGAGAAACAACGTTTAACATCCAGCCAGAAGGGATGAATGTTGGTCGTCGGCGAACCGACCAAAGTTTTATTCAGGAACAACAGCAGCGGCTCACACAATTAATCCCCATAGCGATTTCTCGCTTGAAATGTGCGCTGCTCTTGAGTTCATATACTCCCTAAAGTTTTTAAATTCCAACAAACAAGAAGACAAGGAGTTTTGTAAAATATAATACAAGAGTAGTAGTGTTTATTAACGTTTAAGTTCGCAGAAAATTACTTTTTTGTTAGAAGATGAAGTACGTATAAATTGCAAAATGACGACTGTTGGAAAACTGCTGCATATTAAATGTGAATTATCACGCGCGGCTTTCTTATAATTTAAATTTTATTTTGCTACACGTTATTATTCCTTCCTGTTTAATTATCTACTTTAGTACACTCTGAGAAAGTTTGTTGAGTGTCAGCTCGCGGATCTACTGAACAGTACACGATGACGCTAGTATATATAGTAAAACGTAGGCCGATGGATAATGTGTACAACTGTAATAAACACAACACGTTCTCATCATATAAAACAGTTGTCGTCAGAGAGATGATAAAAGATTTACCTAAACTTTGTTAAAAATAAAATATATGACCAATAAAATATAATAAAATCCCTCAAAACCAGGTCAAAAACCAAAAAATAAATTTTAAACGTAAGGAATTTAGACTAGTGGGTCAGATCATGAACTTAGGACAGACGGGAAGAACCTGCTTCTGTACTACAGCCAGTACATAGTGGCATTCGAAAGAGTAGCGTACAAAGCGCTTAAAGGAACTTGTGCCTAGATGTAACTTCTAAATTTTACAAGAATAATATTTATAGAAAAATACTTCTTATAACTCACAAAATTAGCCCTTTCTTTTTCATTATAACGGTACCTTGTTTATGGAATTCGGATAAGAAATAACGCAGTTAGGGCCTATTATATTTCTTTCATAACAATACAATGGCATATTTTCCTTGTAAGAAACGTGTATGTTTTCTGCTTTGTTAGAAATTTATAAAACATTTTTCCAATTACCAAATGTTAAATTACTTTCCTATATGGTGTTTATTAATTTCTTCCCGAAATTTTCTAAATTGTTAGCTTGCGCAGCTACTAAAACCTACACGACGCAGTTCTTGTAAAAAATGTATAGTTTTCTGCGTTTTATAAATTTAAATAACCTTTCTCCAATACCAAATGCTAAATAAAATCAATTTAAATAAATTTTTAATTATTTATTTACTCCTTTTTTCTTAAATATTGCCCATGTTGTACATATTTGTTCTCAACCAATAAATATTAGTGAACATCCGTTTAAGACATGAATTCTAATGTGAGCTAAAGACAGTATTATTCGGTAGAATTAAGTTATGTTAAATTATGGTAAACCACCTGAAGCGACTACTCATGCAACTGATCATGTTAAAATAATGTGGGAAGCAAGACAAAAAAATAAAATCCAGAATTAATTTGAGAAAGATAGGTATCTCTACATTAAATGGAATCCTGTGGGATAAGCAAATTACAGCAGAAACAAAAACCAAAATATTTAAAACCATTGTTAGAAGTATCAAGACTTACGGCTCAGAAGTGTGGACTACTAACTAACACACAAGAACAAATTAGTGACAGCAGAGATGGACTTTTGGAGACGTTCGGCTAGAGTATCCAGACGTGAGAAAATTAGAAATTATTGAAGACAATAATTAGAAATTAGTTATTCAAGACAGATTGAATGTGAAAAATTAATCTGTTAATTTTAAACAATGGTATGGACACACAAAAAGAATAGCAGAGGAAAGGTTACCAAGGAGAGTTATGGAATGAAGCCCACCAGGATAAAGGAAAAGAGGATCTACCTATCACTTGGATAGAAGAAATTCAGACTACATTGAAGGAACGGGAAATTGAATTAGATCTTTAGATGGACAAACAGCAGTGGAAGATGAGAATTCAATCACTTGTGTAATCTTTGGTTCCGGAAAATGTGTAAACATTGCACAGCCGGAATAAATAAATTATGAGAAAAATAGGTGAAACGTTCCGTTATGAAACAAATTTAATATCTCCGTTATTTTTATCCGAATTCTATAAACAAAGTACCGTTTGATTAAGAATAACAATACGAATTTTTATATAATATAAGTTTTTGTTATAATTACCGCTTATTACAAATAACTATTAGTATTCTAATTGTTAGTGTTCTTAGTATTCAATAAACAAAAGCTAAAATCTGGTGTCTCAGTTTTGGCGTTGCATTTCCAAACTTTGAAAAAGAATTTTTGTATTAAAAAAAAATTAACATAAATATAAATCATTTTGTGTGTGTTGGAAAAGCAACGAAATAGAGATCACGAAAATAGTAATGACAGAGAGTTTGTACTAAATGCTTGAAAGTTGGATATATAGAAAGGCTTAGTGCACATAGAGTAAAACAAATTCTTTATTGAAAAAGTGTAACACGTTTTCAAAGTTTATTAAATTTTTAATCGTTGAAAGCGAAACAATACAAACGAAAAAACTACTATAATTAAAATACTGTCTGCTTACAAATTATATACGAAGAATTTTTCTTTCTTGAAGAGGTCCGTACGCTTCCTGAAAGAAAAATGAGAAGATTAAAAATTAGTAAAGGTAGGCCTATCTCACATAATCACATAAATAGATTTTGAAACTGATAACTGCTAGTTAAGAATACTTCATACAGTTCAGTTTGTAGAAAGAGAGGACTAAAAGTAAATAATAATAAAACCAAATGCATGGAAACAAAAAGAAACCCATGCAAAAAACAACTTTTACAATGGGGAGATTATGAATTTGAAAAAGTAAGAGAAGGCTCCCATCTGGGCTCACTAATAAACTAGACTAACCCTACAATCAATGAATCAAGGCAAGAATTCTTATAGTTTTTAACATTTAATCTGATAGCCGACATAAATTTTTATACATTTTTAAAAGTCTTGATCACTTTATAAGGACTGGTATTCCAACATTTTCAAATTTCCCAAACTGAACACTACATTCATATTTTGAGTTAGATTCTCTTTAATTTTATATGCCGTATGACACGAATGTTTATATGCAGTGGTTAGATAGCAACTGAA
Source organism: Magicicada septendecula (assembly GCA_034769895.1). NCBI lineage: Eukaryota > Metazoa > Arthropoda > Insecta > Hemiptera > Cicadidae > Magicicada > Magicicada septendecula. The sequence continues at coordinate 286,983,453 of CM068373.1, read as the reverse complement.
CTTTACAATACCTTTCACAAATTAATAACACTGGTTAATATGAATAATCTGTAACACTTTAAAATAGTCAACTGACTGATGCGTCTTCTGGAGCATTTTACGATTGGTTACTCTACAAATGACACTTTGTTCTTGCGGATCAGGCTATTCTGTCGGCCTTGCACATGAGTATACCTTTGTTAAATCGAATCTGCAAAGATTGGGATAACCTACACTACTGTATGGTTCTAAAACTTTGGTCATAAAGAAAATAGATGAACAGACAATACACACAGCAGAAATGAAATTTCTGAGATCAGTTAAAAGGTGTAATAGACGAGATCATATAAAAAATTAAGAAATAAAAAGATATTTAGATATTTTTGCAGTTAATAAAAGGATTAGAGCATACAAAAGAAAATGGATTTATTACATCAATAGAATGCAAGAAAGTACAATACCGAAGATGGCAAAAGATTACAACCCTAGAGGCAGAAGAAAAATTGGTAGACCTAAAATAAAGGTGAAAAGGTGAACTGTGGAATAGAAACAGGCTTCTAAAGCCTAAAACCGTTAAGAAGAAGAAGAAGATGATGATGATGATGAATCTGCAAAGATTCTGGATTACAAATATCCACACTAAAGACCAAGGTGATGGCTTTTAATGGAAGTGATCCCGTATGGGCAAACACTTTTATACGTGGTATTGTCCTGAAACAAGTCAGCAATTTTGAATATCTGGGCTACAGTATATCTTATAATGCAAGCAACGATGTTGTGAATAAGTTGCACAAGTTCAACCTTATGTGCGGGACTATCAGGCGAACTCTTAAGTCAACAAGTAAAGAAACACGCCTAAAATTATACAAGGTGATGGCTCTTCCCACACTTTTTTATTGGTCTGAGAATTGGACTTTAACGAAAGGCCAGGCCAGTCGCTTCCAAGCGGCAGAAATGAGATTTCTCAGGCAAGTGGCAGGGTATAGCCTACTCTCCATCATCATAGAAGAAACACAGATATACGACAGGAACTGAATGAGTACACTCGACAGGATTGCCCAGTATCGGCTGAATTGGTGGGAAAATCTTTGCCTATTTGAGACTTGAACAAACCATTCTTGGTTTAATCCTGGAGCAGGGGCGGATCCAGAGAGGGGGCAATTGCCCCCCCCCCCCCAGAGAATCTTACTTGGTAACAAATGGCCGTATTTACAAATAATGAATTTTTAGGAGGTTGGTAACCAACTAACCAAGTGCCTGTTCACACAAGCGCAGCACTGTAACTTTATTTTATGTGTGATATCTTATAATGTTAAAATATTTTAAAATGTATTTTCTACACATACCAGTAGCCGCCAATTACTTAGATTCTATTAAGTGGCTGATTCTAACAAGTGGTAAGAATATTTTATGCATTAAACGGCATAGGAATAAATCGATACTAGTAACTGTGATCACATTAAGCGGCGGTCACTGTATTTTTATTATTTTTTTAAATATGTTCACCGTCCATTTAATAGTAATTTTGTATCTGCAAAATTTTAATATAATATTGTTATAAAAAACGATCTTCCTTCTTTTTTTCCCCGTATAGGCCATCTAGGGACCACATGCAAATTTCAATTCTTTACTCTTTGTTCTTTCCTTTTTTCCAGTACTCTTTCATCTTCTCACTGTGTCTCTTCTTCCTGTCTTCAGTCCACTTTTAACCTGGGTTTTTCTCTCTTCTACCCTGGACTCAGTCCATTTTTAACACTTTCGCCCGAAAAACGTCTCCTTCAATTGCTTCTTCTGCGTGTATATTATTTTTTTCTAAATCCTTTTGGACTTCTTTAATCCAACTTGACGTTGACTTATTCCCCCACAGATATTTGAAGATTTGCTTTGTCAACCTATTGTCGTCCATTCTATATAAATGCCCAAAAAATAATAGTCTTCTTTTTCTCATTGTTACTGTTATACTTTCTATACTTTGATATATTTCATCATTACTTCTTAATTTCCAGCCTTCTGAAGTTTTTCGTGGGCCTAATATTTTCCTAATAGGTCTTTCCAAAATTTCTAGTTTATCTAAATTATAATTCAATGCTAGACACTCACTTGCATATAGGCATTCTGGCTTCACTGCTGTACTGTAATGCCTTATTTTTGCATTTTTAGATATGCACCTTTTATTGTAAATATCTTTAGTTATACCATAAGCCCGTTCCATCTTATGAATCCTTTCCTCTATAGAAGATTTTTCCAAGCCATTCTCTTGAATTATCTCTCCTAAATACTTAAATTTTCGAACCTTTTCTATTCGACCAATATCTGTTACCAGGAATTTTGGCGCGTTTTTAATGTTTGTGAGAAATTTGTTTTTTTCTGTAGAAATTCTTAAGCCTGTTCTACTGGCTATGTCCTCTAAAAATTAACTTGTGTTACTGTAGATGTCAGACGTTCAGAAAGTATAGCAAACTCATCTGCTAATGCCAAACAGTTTACTTCAATACGTTTGTTCCTTCTTCCCAACATGATTGGTGATATTTTGCATTCCGTTATTCCTTTATTTTACGTTTCTTCTTTTATTAAATAGAACTTATTATGATTCATTCCATCCCATTCTATAGCTATTAAGTATGTCATACTTTATTTTTTATAAAAACAGGTTTGAAGGTAATAACCAATAAAATTAAGCAATTACCGTGATCTACAAAATGAGTGCGAATTTACTGAAGAGTAACATTATGAAGGGCAAACATATTACTGCACTCTTTGTATAACACTTGTATTAGATAATAAAAAAAAGTAATATATGTCAAAAATTAATAAATTTTATGCTTATACATGATTTTAATATGTATAAGTAGACAATAAATTGTGCTTTTATGACTTATGTTTACAAAAAATTGGGGCGGGGGTTGCCCGACCACTAGTTTGCCCCACCCGACATTAACTTTTGGATCCGCCCCTGTCCTGGAGGCTAATGATGGTGATGATCGTTACGTTCCATTCTGTACATTCTGTACAGAAATACTCGAAACACTAGTACAGTACAGTAAATGTTCAGTAAATGTCGAACGCATAAGTAAGCCATAGTCTATACTAAGTGTGCCATAGTACCCTATATAAAGACAATCCAAAATACTTTTCTTATCAGCAGCTTTACCGTTCATTGAGTCCTTCCTTCACATTATATATGTATATAGTACGGGAAATATATTTACGTATAAATACATTAACCAGGATATAGGGCGAGTCACCGATACTGCTGGGGGCGTATCGAGTTTGGCGATAAACAACGGAAGCGAATGAAGAAGCAAGTGAAGCTAAACACATGATTGCGGGATTTCGAGAATCAGTTTTTACTTCCATGTTCCGTAAGGAAATGTAAGAATGGTGATCGCTAAACAATCGTGTTCGTGGTAAGGGGTGATTCTGATTGTACTACCTCAAAACATGGAGAAACTCATTTTCCGAAATGTGTCTGTCTGTGTATGTCCGTGTGTGTGTGTGTGTGTGTGTGTGTGTGTGTGTGTGTGTGTGTGTGTGTGTGTGTGTGTGTGTGTGTGTGTGTGTGTGTGTGTGTGTGTGTGTAGAATGTTTGTCTATTACAAACGATAACTGCCGCAAATTCTAGCATAATCAAATAGTTTTTTCCATATATGCCTGAGTTGTAGAGGTCTCAAGACCTGTTGATTTTGGTGAAGATCGGTTTAGGAGAAGGGGTAGTTTATTTACCAACAACATTTTATGTTTTAACAAGAGTAAAGTACTTAATTTTGATAAATAAGTAGGGTATACTAAAAAGAAGGTCATAATAATCCACTGTATAAAGGTAGATGTACTATATATAAATGAAAAGGATAGTTGAAGAGGAGGGCAATTTTCTATAAATAATAATGATAGTTGAATGGGGAGGGAATAATTTTTATATGTGTACTACCTTATCGGCATCAAAGAAGTAGTTTTTTGTTAAAATTCCTTCTCGGGCTGTTTGGCCGTAGTTCAATGTTTTCTTCAAAACCAGACGTTTCGGCAGTGCCATCGACTGCCAACATCAGTGAAAATCGAATGCGCTAACATGAGGTGGTATACGTTAGTGACCACAGTACTGTGGTTAAGGCTGAAGAAAGAACTAGAAAGAAGTAGTTTCTATAAAAATATTTCATTTCGAAAATGATTTTAAATATAAATCTTAAAACATGGAAGTCGTGTATGGTTCTCCATACCGATGTTTCATATTCCAGTGTGTAATCAGATTAAAACGTCTTCACTGTCTTCTTAACTTCCAAGTGGTAAGTTACGAGTAATATATAATAATGGGGATGTAATTGATATTTGTTGTGCCCCACTTTCTATTTATATAATATGCAATTATGCTAATTTATGGGGTTTAATTATGTAATTATCCAATCAGGTTAATTTATGCCCAATTAATTGAATTTACGTGATATATTAATTACTTCGATGCTAGTGACTATGTTCATTAATGATTAGCATAATTACTGCAATGAGACTCTGATAGTTGTATAAAATGATACAAGATTTTACTACGATTCATTAAATTGACGTTAATGTCTATTACAAGGTAAAATTGACAATAATGAACGCATAAATACATAGTACAATAAACACTTATTTATTAACATTATTCAAACAAAGGAACTTCCAATATATGGATATAAATTATGCCCTGTAAATACATTCATAAAAGAGAACACATATATATATATAAGAATTCAATTACAATATGAATTCATTACGTCGTTCGCTGAAAACATACACATATATATATATATATAGCACAATGAACATACATAAACATAAACAATCAACATATTAATCTTACACTAATGCGTTCATTTGCCTCAGATGAATAGCTTTATTTAAAATTACCATGATAATCAATCTAAATTCTCAAAGGGTGATTTCTTTGAAAAGAGTCAGGACATTAGAGTTACTATAACAGTAATAACATAAAGATTTACTTGTGAAATGGATTATCCAAAATTTCCATCGACGAAACTCCTTCCCACTGATGATCCAAATGCGTAAGGTTGCGTAGCTTCGATGTTATCATCACTTAACACTCGCGGATAAGGTTCACTCGTGGTGTGTGTTCCGTTGATGTCAGCCGTTAATATGAGAGTCTATAAAGCTATGTGTTGCATGGGTGCATTCATTGTTAATAATCGTGTATATACGACTGTCTATCGTCAAACTTCTTCTTGTATCTATATACGTTAATGTATTGTGTTTTAGATTACGTGATGTATTGTTCCATTCGGTATTGTAACACTTCGCACTGTGCAACGATACATTTACGTAACTCGGTAAAGCATTAACGAAAGTTCTGCGAGTCTGTTATTAAATGAAGACTGCGAATGATTAACTTAGTTCTTAACAAGCGGTAGCTGAGTAAAACTGAGTAACTGAAAGTTTTTAACCACTGACGTATACTGCATGATTGAGTCACTGCGGATACACTATGACTGAATAACTTGTCGATAAATGAAATGCTGTGTTAACTGATTAAAGCACTGCGTAACTGAGTTTCAGAGTAACACTGATATACGTATATTAACTGGAAATGTATTAAGACTGAGAATTTATACTGAGACTGAGAAATCGAATAAGATCGACTGATTGTATTAAGACTGAAATTTTTATGAAGACTGCTGCTCCGCGTGCCCTGTAAACAGTTTTTATTAAGCTTCATTTACCACAATGCAATGTTCTGGCAAACACGCCTTTGGTCAACCATGATAGGTCAGATGAACTCCTACCCTTATGTAGAACTATGGTTCTCGGCCTCTGATTCGTTGTTCGCGTTGCTATCATGACGACAGTCCTCTCCATCTGCGTCCTAGGAAGATGCCGGACTCTGGTTGGTTATCGGGCATCCCCTCAAGTACACGACGAAAGGACTCCATACCATTTCCTAGAATGTAGAGCAATTCCGCGCCTGTCTATCAAGCTTTTGTCTAAGTATACTCTGGAGGCCTGCTGCTGTTCTCACGCGAACAATACGTCGCATTTCGTTATTGTTTGACTTCCCCTGACCCTTTTTCGTCAATTAGCAGCACACTGCGTGTCGTCATTTCCAAGATGCCACTCCTGTCCCTCGTCATAAATACTAGTTGTCACCAGTAAGATGTCTTCACGCTGTGCGTACTTTCCGGTCCTATTCACTAGATATACACCGTTTTGTTCTCATACGGGGTGAGTCCCTTTGTGTGACTATCCCTTTCTTATTGCTGGCACGCTCCAAATTAACCTTACAGCGTGTGTTCGCTACAATTTCTCCGTATCTGGGCCACCGTACTGCATCTTTTGTCCAGTTTGTTGTGGGCTGTAAATCTCAGTTGAGTCGAGTCTGTCACAGGCGATCCTTACTTCCTATTGTAGTGTTGTGTCAGGCATACTCTCGTTGTTCTTGGCAAGCGTCCAGTTGACACATCGTTAAGGTACCTCTTTATTTATTGCTTCTGGCCCGGGTTGAGGTAACTTGGCTGGTGTAACGTACTTCTTGATCAAAATTTCAAAATTTAAAATTTTTGGTCATTACATCGTCCCCAAATCGGATTCGATGTTGGATCCGCAGAAGACTTTTAATCCGATTTCCGCGCTCTGAGTTTGTTGTGGGAGTTCTCTTTGAGAAAGGTCACGGTCATTGACCCATTTTCCTCTGCTTGGCGTATACTGGTATATATTCCCTATATTTTGTTATTAATTGACTCTAGGAATTTATTGCCATGCATCTGAGTAAGAATGAACGCATTTTTTTACATGTGATGCATATATAAATAGGCATAAGATTATTTTATAATAATAATAATAGCTGCGGATACCTATGTTATCCATTTTTGACATAATACATGAAATAATGATCTTTCAACATGAAATGTAATTATCACGTATTGTCTTAATTATATTAAGATAGTTAATGTCTTTAATTAATCTCAAGCGTTTCAAAACAACAATTTATGAACAAGTTAACACACATATATATATATATATAATCACTAATCATCATTAAACATCACTTACAATACGCATTACTATTAATTATATTAATTAACAAAACATATATATGACCTATGAACAATTAAAGGTTCATTTCATATCATTATGATCATTGATGATTTCATTCTATACTGCTCATATTTGAGTAGCTGATTCTACATCACTTAATTGTTTTATATGTCTGTTAATATGTTCATTATAATGTTTCAGCAATTTATTGCTGCACACCCGATCAAAGTTTTCGCACTATAAGTGTCTTTTATATTGAAATACTTCATCAATATTAGTCATTTGACATATAATTAGTGTCATTAGATAGATACATCGTGACTTAAGGAATTTATGTGAAATCTTAAATTTAACAAGTTACACATCTTATTGTCTAGCTAGTTGGACTGGTTCCGCGGGACAATCGGCCAATGCGCGTGCTCCCTTCCCCATAGTCCCCTAACTGCTGATGTAACTTTCACTTTCCTGCGTGACTTGCATCATCAGCTCGTGATACTTCTTCATCTGACGTACGTTGAATTTTCCTCTTATTCTGTTGCTGTTATCGCAATCAGCAAGTTCGTACGTTGCATCGCCGAGGACACGATTAACCTTGTATGGTCCTGCGTACAACTCAAAAAATTTATCAATTTTTTTTCATCGCGGCGTCTGATTGATGATAGGTTCTTATCAGCACCTTAACGCCGATAGCGAACTTAGTAATCTTCTTGTTATCGTTGATGCGCTTCGCATACTTCTCCCTTTTTCTTTGATCTTTACGAATACATTGATGTTCGAACTTCCTTTAATGTCGATGATTCCCTTGTCTAACCACTTCTCGCATGCGCGAGTCTGTCTCTTTCCTAAGTGCGCCTCATGAGGGGTTATCTCTATCGTCTCATGGTACACTTCATTTATGCATGTTTCGATCAATCTGATGTACCGTGACCACTTACTATGTTGGTCGTGTACAAAATTTCGGAATAGGTTTCCAAGCTGACGGTTAATCCTTTCGGCTAAGTTTGCGTAAGGATTCCTTATCGCCGTATACCTTGGTTGTATATTTAGCTCTTTGAGTCCTTCGATCCATTTTTTCGCGGTGAACTGCGTCCTATTATCAGTCAAGATGACCAATGGTCGTCCAAACTTCGCACAGTAGTCTTTTATTCTTCGTAAGGTAGTGGTGGTTGTCGCTCTTCGTACCGTGAACAACTTGACAAACTTCGTGAAATTGTCCATCATGACAAGTAGGTACTTAACGCCTCCTGTACCTGTTGGTAGAGGTCCATAATAATCGGCACTCACGATATCACCTCTAGCTGAAGGTATCATCGCTTTGATACCACCAAACAGCATCCTGTTGTTCGTGTCTTTGTATTTCTGACATGTGTCGCACGTCTGAATGTACGTTTTCACTTTCTTAAGCATGCCATCAAGCGTGAAGTGTTCTTGTAGCATCTTTATACACCTTTTCGGGCCTAGATGTCCGTACATTTGGTGTATTTCCGTAATTAAGTTATTTGACACCCTGTCAGGTATGTATAGCTTCCACTCACCTCGTTGTCGTCTATATAACTTATTGCTAGCAACTTTATAAAATTTACTTAATTTATCGTCTACATCTTTATTCCTAATCTTATCAATAAGTATTCTGAGTTTGTCATCTTCAATCTGGTATCTACTGATATCCCTAATTATCTTACCTACGTGATGATTCATCTTAACGACTAAATGATTAATTAAGTACTCGTGTGTTTCGTCGTTTGTTTCATCTTGTTTCGTGTCTGCCGGGTATCTGCTCAAAATGTCTGCAACTACTTTATCCTTTCCCTTACAGTGGATAATGTCAAAATTGTACTCTTGTATGGCGAGAATCCATCTTGTAATTCTCGAGTTATTTAAGTGGCACTTGTGCATGAACGTTAAAGCCTTATTGTCTGTTATTATCGTTAGAGGTTGACCAAGTATATACATCCGGAACTTTTCTAAACATCTAACAATACTTAAGAGTTCTTTCTCCGTAGTAAAATAATTACGCTCAGCACCTTTAAACGTTTTGCTTGTGAAGGCAATTACACCAATTTTTCCTTCTTCGTCTATCTGGTAAAGCTGGGCACCATACGCAAAATTACTGGCGTCGCACTGAATGTAGTATCTTTGGTTCGGCCGTGGGAACCGTAAAATTACTGTGTCTACAAACAGATTCTTAACTCTTTGGAAACAATCATTTAATTCCCTTGTCCACGAAAACTTCCGTCCCCCTTTTAACAATTCGTGTAAAGGTTGCGTCGTTTCCGCGCACTTGCTTGTAAATCGGTTGTAAAAGTTGGTAAGGCCTAGGAAACCTTTAAGTTGCTTCTTATTCTTTGATGCTGGGAAATACATAATTGCTTTTATCTTATCGTCGGTTGCTTGTATTCCCTTTGTCGCCAGGCGATATCCAAGAAATGAGATTTCTTGCCTAAAGAATTGTGACTTGGTGAGGTTGACGGTGATATTCGCTTTATTAAGGTTATTTAGTAGTGCTTCTAAATGGTCTAGGTGCGTTTGGATGTTGCTGGAGTAGCACAAGCAATCATCCACGTAGATAATTGTGTTCTTCTTGACTTCTTCCTTGAGAGCCACGTCAAATCCACGTGTTAGCGCTGCAGAGCTGGTGCTAAGTCCAAATGTGTTACTGTGAAGCGGTAGCACCTTCCTTCGTACATCAACGCCGTGAAATCCCTGCATTCTTGCTTCAATGGGACCTGCCAGAAGCTACTGGATAAGTCGACCTTTGGATAAATACTGCATCTCTCCACATCTGGCCAATATCTCGTTTACCGGGGACACTCCTTCGTAGTCGGGTACTGTTACACTGTTCACTTTCCTTGCATCAAGGCACAGGCGAACCCTCCCATCCTTCTTGATTACAGTCACAATTGGATTGGCGTACGGACTGGCGCAACGTTCGATCACTCCATATCGTAACATTCGGTTGATTTCATCGTTCACCTTATCTCTGTAAGCAAGTGGTATAGGCCAACCTCTTTGAAAATAAGGTGTCCTGTCCGTAACATGAAACTCATGTGCGTAACCCTCTATTCTCCCCGGGCATTCCCTAAAAACGTTCCTATTCCTTACTAAAATCTCCTTCAGGCGTTGTAGTATTTCTTCATCCACGCAATCTATACTCCCCACCTTTTCGTCGATGCATCGCAGTACTTGCTCTTCTTCTTCACTTCCTATCACTTCAATGTTCATGATCGGTATAGCGTGCTCCTCTTCATCAGTTTTGTTCTTTAAGTTAATTATCCTATTTCCTATGTCAATGCGACACCCAACTACTTGTAAAAAACTAATCCCTAATATACATGGTTTAACTAACTCTGGTATTATTAAGAACACACATTCATTTCGAACACCATCAATCTCGATGTCACACAATATTTGCTTCCTAACTAATTTAGATTTATTTCCTACGGCACTTATGATAAGGGTATTCGTCACGGGTAGTGTTTCATACGGTCCGATGCTTTTCTTATGGTTGTTAAACCACGTCTCCGATAGGCCATTAATGAGGCACCCCGTGTCAAGCAAGGCTGGTACCGTTACGTCATTATTAAACTTGATGATAATCTCAGGACATTTTAATACTTGTTTATTAATAGTTTCACAATCCTCTTGTAGTAAATCATTCCTTAGGTCTGGTAGTAGTATGTTTACATTCTCGGTTGGAACTAGGTCACTCAAAATATCTATCTTATTTACTAAGTTGAGGTATTTTTTTTTTTTTTGGTGTTGTCACTGTTACCGTTCGCTCTAGGGGTGGTGTCATTAACCGCTCTGCTCGTGCCTACCCCCCCCCCCCGGGTGTAAACTGTACAGTGTTGATATATTGTTTGTTTTCAAAGCGACCCCTCGACTGACGGTCGTTTTCGCTTTTATTGTAAGGTCCCTCTCTCTCTCTTGCATTCACTTTCCCTTCACTGGAGGGTCGATAATGTGGCCTACGGCTGTTTTCATTACTAGACTGGATACTTGTGTATTCGGTAATCAACGCTTCGAAATTTGATATATTTGTGATTCCGCGCGTGATAACGGCAAGCTGTAAATCCCTCCCAAAATGGCGGGATATCTTCCTGATAAGCTGTCTATCAGTCAATGTAGGTGATAATTGCCGGCTTTCTAGTAAGATTCTCTCAACGTATTGGATGGCTGTGACCGGCCCATTCCATTCGTATCTACCGTACTCAAGGTTATCGCGGATATTGTCTTGGCGTTCTTGACCCCAGTACTTCAAGGTAAATGCTTCCTTGAATTCCTCGAACGTGGATATTTGGTTTCTTATCACTCGCCACCATATCCCAGCGTCCATCTCCAAATGCCTCCCTATCCACTTAATGTCGCTGTTGCTATAGTATAGTTCCTGAATCTCCGATAATTCCTTAAGGAATTCCATCGGGAACCTATCAGTGCCATTGTATTTTAATTCGACGTGTGCATGTCCGTTGACCCTATTGATTATTCCGGACTCACCTTCGATTAGTAGTCGTTGCAGCCGTTCTATTTGACACTTTAGTTCATTGATGCGAGTTGTTTTCTCCCTGGCGTTCTCATCCAGTCTTAGCTCCGTCGTCTTCTGTCTTCCATCTACCTCGTTAATCTTCTGTTGTATTGTGTTGTTTGCGTCTCCCTGTTCCTGTTGTACCTGTCTTACTGTCTGGAATAGCTCGGCTTTCAACTCCTCCTGTTTCTTATGGTTTTCTTTAATGTGTGTCTCTACTCTATTATTTATCTTCTTGATGCTCGTTTGTGTGTTTTGGGTAATACTCTTTAGTTCCTGACGGTCTACTTCTCTGGTTTCTCGTATCTTTTCGAACTTCCTATCAGTGTCGTTTTTCAACTCTTTTATGGTCTCGTACTGCTGCTTCTGGACATCGTTTATCTTCTGGTCACAAGCAATCCTGTACTCCCGCATTTCCGCGCGTATTTGTGTGATCTGCTCGGCCACTTGTTGCGTGACTTCCTCCTTATGCTTGTCTAGCTTTTCTTCTAGCTTGTCAAACTTCTCATTAATTACTCTAAGGTTTTCATTAGCTTTTTCCTTCTGTTTCTCGAATTTTTCGCTGATTACCTTGCTGTTTTCAGCCTGTTCTCTCCTGACTTCCTCGAACTTCTCATTCATAAAGTCCATTAGTGCTTGCAATGTCACCTCCTGTCGTGGCTGTTGGGGCTCCTGTCCCCGCGCTCTGACGTCTGACGTCTCCTCGGTCATTTGTGACTCAATTGGCGATGATTCTTCACGTTCGTTATCAGGTACACCCTGCTGGTTGTTGATGTCGAAGTTCATAGAATCGGAACTACTAGTCGTCATTTTTGCGGCCTTACTTCGCGTTAACATCCAGTCTAACTAGCCTTACACTAATAATAGTTTGTTCTTATAACTAACATGTAAATATATATTTATTCTATCTACTGCCTGCTCTTTGCAGTGCGATGGGCGCAAAGTTATATAATAATGGGAATGTAATTGATATTTGTTGTGCCCCACTTTCTATTTATATAATATGCAATTATGCTAATTTATGGGATTTAATTATGTAATTATCCAATCAGGTTAATTTATGCCCAATTAATTGAATTTACGTGATATATTAATTACTTCGATGCTAGTGACTATGTTCATTAATGATTAGCATAATTACTGCAATGAGACTCTGATAGTTGTATAAAATGATATAAGATTTTACTACGATTCATTAAATTGACGTTAATGTCTATTACAAGGTAAAATTGACAATAATGAACGCATAAATACATAGTACAATAAACACTTATTTGTTAACATTATTCAAACAAAGGAACTTCCAATATATGGATAAAATTATGCCCTGTAAATACATTCATAAAAGAGAACACATATATATATAAGAATTAAATTATAATATGAATTCATTACGTCGTTCGCTGAAAACATACACACATATATATATAGCACAATGAACATACATAAACATAAACAATCAACATATTAATCTTATACTAATGCGTTCATTTGCCTCAGATGAATAGCTTTATTTAAAATTACCATGATAATCAATCTAAATTCTCAAAGGGTGATTTCTTTGAAAAGAGTCAGGACATTAGAGTTACTATAACAGTAATAACATAAAGATTTACTTGTGAAATGGATTATCCAAAATTTCCATCGACGAAACTCCTTCCCACTGATGATCCAAAAGCGTAAGGTTGCGTAGCTTCGATGTTATCATCACTTAACACTCGCGGATAAGGTTCACTCGCGGTGTGTGTTCCGTTGATGTCAGCCGTTAATATGAGAGTCTATAAAGCTATGTGTTGCATGGGTGCATTCATTGTTAATAATCGTGTATATACGACTGTCTATCGTCAAACTTCTTCTTGTATCTATATAGTTAATGTATTGTGTTTTAGATTACGTGATGTATTGTTCCATTCGGTATTGAGGCCGGAACAAACCATCTTTGGTTTAATCCTTGCAGGTGATGATGATGATATCTATGATACTGTAATATATCAAACGAAAGTTGTTCAACGTCTGTCAAGAGTGGGGAGACTGTCCCACTACGAAACCAACACTGGTGAGCGTAGGGAGTACGGAGACAGGTTCTGCGAGTTTTGCGCCCCAGCAGAAAGCAGTTAAACTATGTAAACTTTTAAACTTGTATACTTTATAACCAAAATTGTACTGTAAACAATATAGCGTTCTTATACTTAGTCAAATTTTTGCGTGAATCTTATTTCACCTGCCTTTTAAACTCCAAGCATTGGTGACCCCGACGTGACGCAGAACATAGCTTGCTGCTGGCGCGCAAAACTGTCTCCGGACTCCCCACCCCCACCGCTACTGGTTTTGTAGTGGGACAGTCTCCCCACTCTTGACAGACGTTAAACAAAAGTGAAAAACTGTGGAAGTTCATATCGGAGGCGTTTAAACATAGAATAACCATCATGAAGCGTTCACCATTATAAATTGTTTCCTATACGTAAATTATTGTTTAACCTACATAGAGGCTAGTTATAGCCCAGGAAAAATAGGACGTTTTAAGGAAAAAATTAGATAAAAGCTAATTTTTTGTGCATATGTTCCTTGAACCATAAATTATACAAAACCAATGAGTCTACCACTTAAAAGTGTCGAGAGGTGGTTTACACTGGTTGAAAGTGGTGAAAAAATGTATGTATTAACCTATGTATGTTTATTATGTGTGTTTATGTATTATGTATTTACTGTCTTGTTCAGTAAATTTTCATTGATATTTTTAAACTCATCACATAAACACACTTGGTGTGTTTTCATTCCAGTATTCGTGAAAAGAGACATTGGGTACTGTGCAATTTCAAATTTAAAATACTCTGATATATAATCACTCGGTTCTCTGCACAACAGCATTCTCTGATAGAAAATTAAAGGATCTATAGTAATACCCTTTTCCGTACCGTTATAGAGGAATTAACGGCACTCAGAGGACGTACTCTGTTTTCACATTTTATGACAATGTCCTTATACAATTTCCCAGACAATTTTTCATAACATTTTCACTAATTTCCTTTGATTTATGAAAATTAATAGCATCATTTCCAATAATTCCAGTACCCAGTGATGTAATGATTTGATAAAATACTTCGTTTTTAAGTTACATGCGGAAAATCGTTTTTCACCCCTTTCAACCCCTGTAAAACCACTCCTAGAGACTTTTAAGTGGTAGACTCATTGGTTTTGTATAATTTATGGTTCAAGAACCATATGTACAAAAAATTAGCTTTTATCAAATTTTTTCCTTTAATGTCAAATTTATTTACTATTTTTCCTGGGCTATTAACCCAGATGAACCAGGAAATTATTGTTAACACAGAATCAAGACACTTAATTGCTCTGTAAATTGCTTGTTGTTATTAATAACTTGCCCAGTTTCCCCAATGCAATTGCGATACTGTTTATCAGTGTATGTATGTCTGGGCGCGATAAGTATATTTAATTAAGGACTACCCGGCGGTGACAGTGATCCCTGAGGAGACGACCAAATTAATGTGTGCACAGTAATGTAATCTCCTCCTAACAGATCCGAAATCTGAAACCAGCCTATTGTATTCGGTAACTCATTTATGTCGGCCACGATGTTATCTTAATTAATAATTAAGACACCCTGACCACGGCACCAAAACAAACCATGACATTAACGCTGTCATCTAAATGACAGTCTTGTTAAATTGTTTCCTTTTTTACGGTGTGTTTAACGTCATAAGAACAATATTACTCCCATGAGGTTTGATTATGGACTACAACATCTATAGCAAAACCCCGCTTCGCAGTCTATCCCTCCAGAGTGTATTAATATGTAAGTGAAATATGTGGAGAACGATGGCATCGTCAACAACATCATCATCACCACTTCATGGACTAGGCCTTTGACCTGTTCCGGAACCCATTTTTTCCTCGGTCTAGCGACATCTCTCTTCCCAGTAAGGTGATAACCCAAGGCAGCCACAGGTAGACGGATATCAGGCGGCATGCGGTTCAAGTACCCACACAATCTCCTTCTATCGTCTTCAGTCTTCTGGTGCATTGATACAACGTTTAAACGCGTCTAATATCCTCCTCGTTACTTCTCGGACCTAAGAGAGAACAACCTTGCGACCCTCTTAAAAATTTTATTTTTGCTGCCTGAATGCTTTGTTAAGGCACCTTTTACTAAGAGTCCATGTCTCACTAGCATATAGGAATGTGGGGACAGCCACAGTTTTATAAAATTTCATTCAGGTATCCTTACGTGTTTTATTTTTCATGTACAATGATGGAATATAATAAATTATTAGTCATTTATTAAGAGTAAACTTTAAAATTTATTTTGTTTTTCAAACGCAAGGTCGCTTAGAAGAAAAGGTTCTAACTTTGGATCACATCCATTCGACCCTCTGTCTGTTGAGTCGACCAGACAGTGGCGTGGCTTGGGCACGTAACACCTGTTGCCGGCTGTGATAGGCCTAAAACTTAAACTAAACATTAATTCGAATTTTTTTTGCACCAACTGTTCTTTTTAGACAATTTTCTATCATTCTCTGGGAGAAGAAGAGTGTCCAGGTTCAACGAGATCTGACTTTCATTATACTTACACAGAATAAATCAGAACACATATAATCGAATTAAAAATAATAAAGACACACAGAGAAACAGATGACTCAACGGACAAAACACAATAGGTACGTAGTATCTACTGCACGTCAGTTCCCAAAACGAACACAGCTGCTAAATGAGCGTTTTGCCGGTTTATGCAGCGGCAACACATTGGGCGGACGAATGTGTCGCCGCTCAACAGTTTGGGCAGTGACAACTACTACGAGGTCAATTTCCGTACGTAGTAAAATATTGCCGATGCCTGAGCCGGCAACACAAGACTGTGGAAGCGTCCAGCAGTTTGAAAGTAATGCTACGCTCTTCTTTAAGTCTTCCTACTAATATTGTTCGGATTTCAAATTATTCAATAACTAAAGTATTTATTCTGTTATATAATTAATATTATTTTCCCTTATTTCCAGTACTGTTGTAACGGTTGTTACATTTCGTCATCGCCCTCCCGTAATGTGTGTGTGATCCGCGAGGTCGATCTGAAGTAAAAGTAGACGCGCGTTATCTCGCGGGGGTATGTGGGGACTAACTGGAAAAAGGGGGGAGAGGTAGTGAGTCAGTAGCGAGTGAGCAGGGCTTTCTGGCTGTAGCCTTGCATCTTTGTACATCCAATTACAGCTGTGTAATCCATTCTGCCTTACGAAGCTGCAAGTGTGTGGCGGTATTACACCTTGAGACTGACCTAACGATACGCCAATTTAGCGGTGATCTTATCACCGGCTTTGCTCACCGGATGAGTCTTACACCATACCAACTCACGCACCTTAAATGGACATTGTATTGTTTTCTTATCGATATTTGCTTTTGTTTATTTAGACTCATCTGCAGGTTCTTTCTCGCTTTGTCCCAGACTTCTTTTATGAGTTGCGGCGATGTATCTTGCGGCAATAAATTATCTATGTGCCACAAGGCCGCTAATGGGTGATTAGGTTTGTATTTAAACATGAGCTCAAAACGGGTAAACTTGTGTCCTTCATGTCGCGTGGAGTTGAAGGCGAACTGTAACCAGTCCACCAGTCGGGAAAAATCGGGCATCTGGAGGACCGTAGGTTGAATAATAGCTTCCTTGAGAAGAGAGAACGCGGTCTGACACTCATCAGTCCACCGGAATATGGCACCCTTCTTTCGCAAATTATTCAGCGGAGCGGCGATCTCGGCGAATTTTGGGATGAACTTGTTAAAATAATTTACCATCCCAAGAAATCTGGCAATACCTTTGGCGTCACGGGGTAGTCGAAATTCAGGAATAGCGTGAGTACGCTCCGGGTCAATCATGACTCCGCGGGTAGACACAAAATGCCTAAGGAAGGAAAATTGCGTCACAACAAACTTCACTTTGTCGGGGTTAACCGTGAGACCCGCATTTCTAAGTCTCGAGAAAGTCTGACGCAAATGATCCACATGCTCCTGGAAAGACTTGCTGTTTATGACGATATCGTCCAGATAATGGTATATAAACTTAAATTTGACGTCATGAAAAACTTGTTCCAAAAGGCGACTACAGATAGAACTCTCTTGTGAGAGACCAAATGGCACGCGAGTAAACTGGTACAGATTGAATGGCACCGCGAAGGCGGTTAATGGTTTGGATTGTTCAGTAAGAGGAATCTGGTGGAACGCTTGGTTTAAATCCATCACCGTGAAGATTTTTACCTGAGCGAAGTAATGGAACGCCAAGTGTATATCGGGAAGAGGGACAGATTCCGGAGCGATCCTTTTGTTCAGCTGACGATAGTCCACCACCAACCTGTGCTTGTTGTCACCCTTCGGGATCAGGAAGCACGGAGAAGAGTAGGCCTCCGTAGAGGGCTCAATCACCTTTTGCTCCAATAGTTTATTTATTTGCTCCCGCATGGCATCCATCTTGGGAGGTGATAACTTATAGGGATAGAGCTTGACGGAGGGGTTCGTGACCTTAATTTCATACTCTATGAGGTCAGTAAGACCTAACCTATTACTTAAAACATCGGGAAATTCTCTAATGATCTGAGTGATGTCAGTACGTTGATCTGGGGCAAGATAGGATAAGTCAGGCGAAGTACACCTATTAACTGAGTTTTGGTCCACGGTTCTGATGACAGGCTTGCCTTCTGGCGTGTCATATAACGGGAAATGATGCTGGCGGTTGAATGTGAAGTAAAAAGATTTACTACGAATGTCCAGAATTACCCCCGTCTTCCGAATGAAATCGGCGCCGAGAATGAGTTGCATATCAATATTTTTAGAAACTAACAACGGAACATACCATGAAAATCTATGTATTTTGATCTTTACTGTCGCACAACACACAATATCTACCTCCTCCGAGGTCGCTGTAGTACATTTTATATTAGTGTCTTGGATTCTGTTACAAAGACCATGGGCACGCAATTTCAGAAAGGTGTCGCGATTTATTATGCTTCTGGTAGCACCCGAATCAAACAACGCTGACATGGAATGTATGCCAAAGTCCACGACCACATATGGAAGATGCGTTTGATTAACAGCAGCCACCATGATCCTATTCCTTTTACCTTTGCCATGACTCATCCCCCGCGCAGACGCACCCCAATGTTCTTTTTTAAATTTTGAGTTGACAAATACCAAGGTGCGCCGTGCGCGATTACATGTCTGGACACGACTAATCCGAGAAGCACCCCTGTGATTTTGCACCGCCATGCTTCCCGGCACTATGTGTTTTAAATGTGACTGGGTATTCTGGTCCTGCCGGGGGCACGGCGTATTGCGAGAACCGTGCTGCGTAGAGCTATACGGTCTGGGATGATAGAAAGACCGGTGATTTTGATTGTCCTCATTCAAACGGGGAGGATACCTCTGATCTCTACAAGGGATACGCTGAGGTGAGGAATTAGTGTCTGAGGATCGATTGTCAGGAGGAGGTGAAAATAACGGGGGAGGTTGTCTACGAGGATCTAGGCGCAGCTTATCCGCATAATAAATATTCGAAGAGTGCACGCACAACTGTTCTAATTCCCGGAAGTTTGTAGGTCTACTCATGAGCACTAGACGTGACCTCTCGGCCGGACACAAACCCACCAGGATGGCTTCGACAATCTCCGATTCGCTCATCGACACTTTCAATATTTCTGAATACTGGCGAACGTCGGAAATATAATGGGCGAACATTTCGTTTTGTCCTTGTCCGCGACATACATATGATTGCTTAAATTGCTCGTATATGGCGGACGGGATAAATGTTTTAATCACTTTACGGTGGAACTGATCAACGGTGTCGCAGTTGGTAATCGACTCAAAGAGTTTATGGCTCAAAGGAGCTCTGACATATGATGTCAACAATTGGAGCAGCTGATCGTCAGGCATTTGAGGTAAATGAGTTAATTCAATTAAGGTTCCCAGAAACTGTAACAATTCATTTAGGTGCAAACCATCAGTCGGGGGAATCTCAGCCAGATACCTCTCTGCGGGATGGGCAATTTTGCCAAAAAGACAAAACGGTGAAGAGGAGTGAACACAAGGACCAGAGTTACTACGGAAGGGAACGGGGTTGTTGTTAACGTTATTAACTTGATTTGGATGGGTAGGTTCAGAGAAAGGCAAGGGTGGTGGATCTATCCATGGTACGGGTGCTGGGAATTTCGTGAATTGAAGGTTCGCCATGGGTAGAGTGGCGGTGGCAGACGGAGTTGTAGTGGTGGCCCAAGTTACAGTAGTTGTGGAAGATGATGAGAGGGCGGGGAGGTAATGCGGATGAAGAATGGCAGGAAGGTTACGATCATAATTGATCTTTCTCAAGGGAACGGTAATGGTTGTAGGTAAAGTGACGTCTTGACAATAATCTTCCTTACTCCCAAGGCTGGGTAAGGAGGCATCCTGGATTTGACGAAGGAGGCTAGAGAGGACAGTCTCGGCGGCGTGGATCAATTTCACCGCAGATTCCAGTAACTCTTTCAGACTAAATCCACGGGCCAAATTGGATACCCGTTTTTGCAAGTGATCAATTTGGTTGGTGGCTCGCTGGCTGGCCATAGGCGACTCATCGCACCCGGTACCGTTCACAATTTCTCGTACTTCCATTAATTTGTTGGAACACCACTGAATTTCCGCCACGACATCAATGAACTTTAGTAAGCCCCTTACTAGGGCTTCATATTCAAGTTCATGACCAAGGAGTAGATCGGGATTAAATTTAGCCATGACGGACACAACAAGATACGAACTGATAGCACTGACCGACGAGATAGAGCAGATTATATTAGGACTGCCCTTTCAATGAATTATCTGTGTTTGAAATTTGGTTCCATAGTTATCACGCACGGGGCTCGATAAACAACCCGTTCATGGACTAGACCGTTTCATCAGCAACATGCCACCACACGAGACACGTAACTTTGTGAACACCAGACATTAGACATTACATCTACACCACAAATCGCTACCACACAAATAAATACAAACACATGTCTCTCACAATTCAACCGTTAAATAATCTAAAGCAACAATGAACTTACTTAAACCTAATATTATACTATTTATACATAACTCCTGATAAACTCTAACTACTCATTAACGAATAACTCCAACGAAATAATAACAAAAAGCAATAATGACGATAACAACTAACACAGATATGACTTCATTTGCTATTATGCGTAATGTAGGCCTACTTAGCAGATACACTTTCAAGCACGTGCGTAATCTATACAATCGCGAACATGAACCCTACCCGAACGTGTTTCCCAGCTCATGAAACATTCATGATTATTTAAATAAAGTTTATTTTTGTTTTTTTTATGCCACTGTGTGTGTGCTGATCCGCAGTGACCACACCTAAATATACTTACATAATATAATCGTCATAAACTACAAGCCCCTTGTTGAATTACCTTCTTTATAACCCAATATGAAACATTTATTATTATTATTTCCTGAAACCGTATGATTACTTTTTATTTTAATAGAGCAGAGTGACGCAATTTGTAACCCCCTTTGTACAACACGTAACACGAGATAATAGTTAACAATACTTTATTCAACGAAACAACGAAATGATACCGAGCGGCTAAGGCTCCCGACTTTACACAAATGCTATTACAAAATTTTGTATCACAATGGCATTACATTCTGTCTTACAATATCAGCATTACGATTTCTTTTAAACTCACTATTTTAAGTGCACCTTTTAATCAAAATTTACCTTCCTTATTATATTACTTTACAATCTATACATTGGTACATTAAGAGTGATCCACTACTGTCTCGTTTACTACGTCACACACAACACCACCAGTGTAAGTCCCAACTGATTCAATTGTTTTTTATAATAAATGCTTCATGTAGAAAACTTGTATTACTGCTTAGTTCCCCAGAATGTAACATTAGTTAGAGGTCACCTGATATCCTGCATCCCAGGAGGTGCCCAACCGTCAGGTACTGTGATGTTCGTGGCGACTAACGAAGCAGCAGAACGGTACCAAACTCACAGTTTTGGGAACACGTTATCTAACGTTATCTAACGTATCCACTCTCGATAGAGCGTTATGTGTCACCTGTGACCGTGAGTCTCTGTGACTTCTCCACTAAAAGATTTGTGCGGCGTGCCCACGTTGCCCAATTAAAGCCGTTTCATGGACCTGCTTCGTGTGACAGATGAACTTGTGTCTATCGTCACTAAATATTGAAATACTTATAGATGTATATGGTTACACGAAGGGATATATATATATATATATATATATATATATATATTGTAACGGTACATAACCCGGTCCCAATAAAGTAAGTCATGAGAGTGAAAGTCAGAAATGGGTAGAACTAAAGCTCGCTCAAAATTTAATTATATCACTCCACATAATAAACAATTCGAGTGGTATATAGTGCGAAGTGAGTTCTAGTGTACCCATTGAGGTGAAAAACCAAAGTGAAACTAATATATTACTAAACTGTGCTGTATGTTTTGGATAGGATAAAACTATGGAAGTAGTATGTAATAATACTGATTGATTTTTGTGATTTTATTTATTTATTGTAATTTATATTGTATGAACCACAATTTGTTATACCCAAGTTAATATTATATTGTTTCAAATAATTATGTTAGATTGTAAGAAAACCCAGGGTTTAATTTTAAAGGACATAAAAATTTTAACTACCAAAGATAATATAAAATTAAAATAATCCTATGAAGGAAAGGACAACAGGAAGTAGTACCGGGTATGAACACTATTCGATACTAAATAAATAATATATAAATTTATTTAATGATAATAAAATGATAAAATATTTATATATAAGGTCATAAAAAAATTAACCAAAACATATTATGTGAATTAAATTAGTAAATAAACCGGAATGGAAAGTAATTATTTTTTACATAAATAAAATATAAATTTATAATAATCACAAACGGCCTACATAATAAAAATACTATGTGTTACTAAGAGTGATGGAAAATAACAAGTATTGTTAATAAGATAAAAAGATTTTGAACTAAACCAGAGTAGTTGAAGAATCGATGCGACAAAAATTATAAAAAATAACCTTTTTTGGACGTTGGAGGAGGCGAAATTCACGCAAGAGTAATAAACAAAGTGAATACTAACCAATTATACCTGAGGAATCCAAATTAAAAGGTGTTATACATTAAAAACCAGTGGATGAAACCATTCTGAGGATCCAATATAATTCGGCCTACGTCTAATAGACAATCAGAAAAATACTCGAAAATGAAAAGGAAATAATAACGCAAGACGTACCTCATCACAGAATAAAACTTCAATCCAGTAAGGACAACACGGAGCGAGGTAATATAAACATTTTTCGTAATAAATACAGAAGAAAACTCGTGTTTTAATAGTGAAATAGAACGAAAAAATATTCATTTTATCATATGTTCCTTTCAAAAGTAAACAAATACATGCTGCTCTCTTACGGCAATTCCGGAAACTATGTAACATTTGAATAATAAACCAAAATTATTTATTAATTTTTTTATATTTGTAAAGCGTAGCAATTAGCCATTTCTGACACTCTCATAACACAAAGAATTCACCCTGAACCCTGGGGAATTAATAAGAATTATGTAATAACTGATGTATTTTATTATAGCGTAATATTGGTTAAATAACAACATATATGTTTTGTTCTTTAGACAGATCTATGTTTACTCGGTAAAGTCGAGAAGATGTTTTCTTTTTAAAAAGATTAATTGTGATACCTATACTTGGGTGGCTGGAGACAAAAGTCAATAATCAATAAAGCAATATTATTGAAAATTAATATTGAATTATAACGTGTTATAATTTATTGTAGTGGGTAGTTAATGAAAATTTCAGCACAACATACAGAAAAAATCGTCACAACAGAGGGGCAATAATGATACTTACTCTCTCTTCTGCATAAGGCTGAACAAATTACCTCCTTGACCCCAAATCACACACTCTCGATTTCTTTTAGATTGAGTAAAACAAGATAAACAAAATCCTTTATTTATACCGTTTAAAACGTCAGTTAGTATAATTCAAAAGTGACGCATACTGCGTGAGGCATATAATAACACTTCCATAACACCTCACGGAAAAAGCGGTACGTTACAGAATTGGCGAACCCAACATTTGGGGCTTGACTAAAGGTGTACGTTTCGCTGAAGTGCCTCACATATAAGCGGTACGTTACAGAATTGGCGCTCAACGTAAAAGGGCGGTAATTAGAAAAGAATTTCGATATTTAATAAAAAAGATATATCAAAAAATCTAATTATCGTTGGCAGTTATGAGAAAACAAGAAATGCCTAATACCCGAGGAAAATCGAAGAAGAGGGCAGAAGAAAAGGAGATTGAAGAAGGTGGACAGGAACAAGAAATAGAGTTAGTCACGGACAGTGAAATGGACCAACAGACAGGTGATACAGAAGAAACCGAAGTAGTTATGGATACGGAAAAGGAAATAGTGGAAGAGGATGCCCAAGGGGACCAACCAGATAAATCCACCCAAAAAGAAGACATGAGCATGCAGGAGATGTTGAGAATTATTATGGAAAGCAATAGACAAACCAATGATAAAATAGACGAAAAATTTAAGAAACAGGAGGAACAAAATAGACAAACCAATGATAAAATAGACGAAAAATTTAAGAAACAGGAGGAACAAAATAGACAAACCAATGATAAAATAGACAAAAAATTTAAGAAACAGGAGGAACAAAATAGACAAACCAATGATAAAATAGACGAAAAATTTAAGAAACAGGAGTAACAAAACAGACAAACCAATGAGGAAAATAAAGAGAATTTTAAGAAGCAGGAGGAACAAAATAGACAGACCAATGAGAAAATAGATAGCATTCAGGAAAGTTTAGTCAAACAACTAAATGAAAAAATAGAAACCATTCATGGAAATATCAAACAAACCATGAATGAACAATACAATGAACTGAAAGAAACTGTTGAAGGACAAAGAGAAGAGATGAATGCAAAATTTGAAGAGAATAATGAGAATTTAAAACAAATTGAGGGTAAGATGGAGAATTTCAACAAGGAATTAAGAGAAAGTCTAGAAGGTAAAATTGAACTGGTCAATAATACGTTAAGCCAAAGAGTAGAGGCATATAAGGAAGAGGCAGAGAAAAAATTAGTAGAAACTAACCAAAGATTAGATACAACTGAAGAGAAGATGGAACTAATTAAAATTGGAGTTGAGGCAAGAATGGAAAAAGAAGAACAAGATAACCAAGTTCGTGTAATGGCCATACGACAAGAAAATAATGACCAGTTAGATAGCATTAAAAGCAGTCTAAACTGTAAATTTTCAGAGTTTCATAAAACTGTAGAGAATGTAAAAAATCAATGTGATAGCCAAGCAGAGAAATTAGATAGTTTGCAACAGATACAAACCAATTTTCAATGTGATGTAGATAGAATAAGTGCTAGATCTGCATGCAGCAGTCATCATGTTTATCCAGACAATAAGGAAAGTGTAAACTTTCGGGATTATCGCAGAAACCCACTTGAATTTTTAGGGAGAGTAGATGAAATTTTGAACAGATCAAAGGAGAATCGATGGAATATGATAAAAGGTCTATTAGACGAATCGTTCAAAAATATCAATGATAATTGGTGGACAGCAATTAGGAACGAGGTGTGTGATTATGAGGGTTTCAAAACTATGTTCAAACTTAAGTACTGGTCCGAATCAGTACAAAACATTATTAGGGACGATATCTGTCATGGTAGGTATGACCGTACAGTGGGACAAACACCTACTGCTTACTTTTTAGGTAAGGTGTGTATCGCCAAGTATCTAGACCCTAAGATACCTGAAGAGTGTCTAGTGACCAAAATGGCTTATCATTTTGAAGAAAAGATCATCAGTGCACGCTTGAGTGGACAAGTCAAAACTATTGGAGGCATGGAAACGCTGCTAGAAAATTATGAACAGGAATCTTATTATAGGAGAAGTAGATGGAGGTCAGGGAATACCGAGGAGCGGAAGAATGAACCACCAAGAGAGAATCGGCCCAGAGTTAATTATGTACATGCTAATAACAATTATTACAGTAATAGTTACCAAGGAAGACGTCCGTATTTTAACCAGAGACAAAATTATGATCGAAGGGATGAGAGAAACAACTACAACAGACAACAATGGAATGATCGTGACGAATATAGGAGGTCCAGAAGTGGAGATAGAAATAGGGACATACCCTCAGGAGATCCACCAAATGACAATCAGAGAACTAATCAAGCCCAAGTAAATTATCTAATGGCTGATGAGAGGGATTCGAGGAGACCCGATGAACAGCCACAAAGAAAAGTGGACAAACGAGTTGACCATGGAAAAAATCAAGGGTCTAATCCTGGTCCCAGTAATAAAGATGAGAGGCTATATACATACGATAATATTGAAATTGGTATGTGATCCGCAATGGGGCAATCCAATAGCGAATTTTATTGACAAGTTTAATCAACAGAATCCACGGGAAAAATATACGAGTGGATCAATCCGTGTTGTGAATGATACTGAAAACGGCTAAACTAATGTAAAATGAAGAAACTAAAACCCCAAAATTCAAAAAGTGTGTAAGTACAACTTACTTAAGATATTTTGCAACCATTAGAATTAATAAAAAGTGTGTAAGTACAACTTACTTAAGATATTTCGAAACCATATAATTTAAAATAAAAAGACAAACCACTAAGAAAATGTAAGAACAGATTATATAATATAATTATAAATAACTGATTTAAACTGAAATAATAGGAAAAATAATATTTTATGGTAACAAACTGAAGAATAAATAAATAAACAATTAATGGTAATGTGCTCAGATAAGAAGGTACAATAAGAAGAATAACGAATAATTTAATGACTCCAATGAAACTGAAGGAGGATGATAATTAATACAACAAAAATTTGAATTTCTCGGAATTGAAGATTATATAAGAAGAAATGATACGGAGAAATATGTCACAAGAAGTAAAGTCAGAAGAATTTTAACATAAGGCCTATCAATGATGTTATATGCTATTAGTCAATGGAAAAGAAGAAGGAATCCAGGAGAAGAAGAAATATATAAATAAATACAAACAGCTACAGTATGAAGAATCCCAAAAGTGTTTGGTACTAGTCGCTAATTGACTACTACTTATAATTTTTTTATTTTTATGTATTGACCGTAGAAATGTTCCGGCAATAATTTTTATGAGCAGGGATGATGTTCCCCTGGTCTCAGAAGGTGTAAGGATGGACAGCGGTGTATGGACCCAGAGTGGCCACCCGACTGGAACCACCGCACAGGATAGGGAAAAATGTTAGGGAAATTGAATATTTAAGGGATAATAATTATGAAATAGCTGTATAGATTGATATTAGATTCCAGAAGTATAGATAAAGAAAATAGAAGGAAGATAGCAGACCGAAGCTTAATTGATAAAGCGAATTTATAAAAGTAAATAGAAATGAGTGTTGAAACAATTTTAATATGATTAGTGTGACCAGTCCTTATCAAATAAAATGTGGAAGTACCACTAACCCCGAGAAATAATTGCTGAATTTGCCTCCAAGAGAGAGAGAGTTAAGTAAGAAAACGACAATTACCACAAGTCTGAATTACCAGAGTTTATAATCAGTCAGAAATGAAACATTATTATGAAAACAAAGTCAAGACCATTAGGAGACTTGAACCAATTAACAATTTATTTCTATCAACGAGTTGAACTAAAATAAATTTGTTCTAGTGGGGGGGCTTTATGTAACGGTACATAACCCGGTCCCAATAAAGTAAGTCATGAGAGTGAAAGTCAGAAATGGGTAGAACTAAAGCTCGCTCAAAATTTAATTATATCACTCCACATAATAAACAATTCGAGTGGTATATAGTGCGAAGTGAGTTCTAGTGTACCCATTGAGGTGAAAAACCAAAGTGAAACTAATATATTACTAAACTGTGCTGTATGTTTTGGATAGGATAAAACTATGGAAGTAGTATGTAATAATACTGATTGATTTTTGTGATTTTATTTATTTATTGTAATTTATATTGTATGAACCACAATTTGTTATACCCAAGTTAATATTATATTGTTTCAAATAATTATGTTAGATTGTAAGAAAACCCAGGGTTTAATTTTAAAGGACATAAAAATTTTAACTACCAAAGATAATATAAAATTAAAATAATCCTATGAAGGAAAGGACAACAGGAAGTAGTACCGGGTATGAACACTATTCGATACTAAATAAATAATATATAAATTTATTTAATGATAATAAAATGATAAAATATTTATATATAAGGTCATAAAAAAATTAACCAAAACATATTATGTGAATTAAATTAGTAAATAAACCGGAATGGAAAGTAATTATTTTTTACATAAATAAAATATAAATTTATAATAATCACAAACGGCCTACATAATAAAAATACTATGTGTTACTAAGAGTGATGGAAAATAACAAGTATTGTTAATAAGATAAAAAGATTTTGAACTAAACCAGAGTAGTTGAAGAATCGATGCGACAAAAATTATAAAAAATAACCTTTTTTGGACGTTGGAGGAGGCGAAATTCACGCAAGAGTAATAAACAAAGTGAATACTAACCAATTATACCTGAGGAATCCAAATTAAAAGGTGTTATACATTAAAAACCAGTGGATGAAACCATTCTGAGGATCCAATATAATTCGGCCTACGTCTAATAGACAATCAGAAAAATACTCGAAAATGAAAAGGAAATAATAACGCAAGACGTACCTCATCACAGAATAAAACTTCAATCCAGTAAGGACAACACGGAGCGAGGTAATATAAACATTTTTCGTAATAAATACAGAAGAAAACTCGTGTTTTAATAGTGAAATAGAACGAAAAAATATTCATTTTATCATATGTTCCTTTCAAAAGTAAACAAATACATGCTGCTCTCTTACGGCAATTCCGGAAACTATGTAACATTTGAATAATAAACCAAAATTATTTATTAATTTTTTTATATTTGTAAAGCGTAGCAATTAGCCATTTCTGACACTCTCATAACACAAAGAATTCACCCTGAACCCTGGGGAATTAATAAGAATTATGTAATAACTGATGTATTTTATTATAGCGTAATATTGGTTAAATAACAACATATATGTTTTGTTCTTTAGACAGATCTATGTTTACTCGGTAAAGTCGAGAAGATGTTTTCTTTTTAAAAAGATTAATTGTGATACCTATACTTGGGTGGCTGGAGACAAAAGTCAATAATCAATAAAGCAATATTATTGAAAATTAATATTGAATTATAACGTGTTATAATTTATTGTAGTGGGTAGTTAATGAAAATTTCAGCACAACATACAGAAAAAATCGTCACAACAGAGGGGCAATAATGATACTTACTCTCTCTTCTGCATAAGGCTGAACAAATTACCTCCTTGACCCCAAATCACACACTCTCGATTTCTTTTAGATTGAGTAAAACAAGATAAACAAAATCCTTTATTTATACCGTTTAAAACGTCAGTTAGTATAATTCAAAAGTGACGCATACTGCGTGAGGCATATAATAACACTTCCATAACACCTCACGGAAAAAGCGGTACGTTACAATATATATATATTGTAATGGTACATATCTTCACCTAACAATAATGAAGAAAACATGACAAGATAAATTATTTAATCATTAACACTAGAATAAAAAGGGATTCATCAGAGATTAAAGAATGGGTGACTCAAAATAATAACACGATCAGACATATCAAGGTAGTCAGAACAGTAACCTATAATAATAAAGAAGTAACAAACAAACAAACCAAAATGTTAAATACAGTAAAATATGGCGATTTAACCTGAATAGCCCAATAGATGGTAAGTGAGAGAGTAGAACCAGCCCCATAAACCAAGAATAACATAAATAATGACAACTGTAAGTGAACTAGAACTAGCCACCACACTACACAAGAGTGCAGAAATAAAAAGAATAATAATATACAAAGAATTAGCATGGAAGTGTGATGATATAATCAGCAACAACACCAAGGAAGTGACATGTAAACTATGGCAAAATAAAGTGAACCCAGAAAGAATACAAAACTAATGTTAAACCAATGAAAAAGACTAACTAATGAAAATTGTATATGATAATAATAATTGTAAGGACAGACAAGTTAAAAATATTAATTGTTAAGGACTTAAGAGATAGAAGGGTACACTAACCCAAACAAATAGAGTAAACTAGGACAAATCACATTAGCACGACACAAACATATCATGTATAGTCAAACCACACAGAGTGAGAGATAACAAATTGTAAGGAGGATGAACATTTTAAAATAAATGTAAGAAAGAGAATTTTGGATAAGCAATACACTAATCTTTACCCACCAGTAACACTAAAACAAGATTGAGTGCAAGGTGTTAGTGTTAATACCCCAAAGTGAGAATAAACCCCATTAAAAAGTGATAAACACTGATAAACAGTAATCAAAGTTTATAAGTGCATAAACTAAGTTATAAGTTATAAGTGAGTGAGATCTAATAATGGCCAAACACAGGAAGGACTGTGATAGTTGAAAGGCCAATATGAGTGGATACCCAAAATGTAACTAAATAAACTAATAGTATTAAAATTAAGTTAGCATTTATGATAACTGATTGTCATGGTTTTAAATGTGTGTCAATTAAGATTATTAGGAAAGCAAGAAGGATAGACTATCAGCGTGTCAATTCACCATATATAAAATGTCTGTAATATTGAGGGATATAAACAATGAATAATCATTATAAGATTTAGTGTAAGACATAGTGAAATGGTATTAGGTACCATTAGTTAATAACACAGTGTCAGATAAGTTTAGTAATAAGGATTTTCTATAATAATCAAAATAATTAATCAATAATTTATTACCTTTTTATCCGTCAGTGACTTCGTTCAGCGTTTTTTATTTAGACGCGTTTCGTGACATGTGTCACATCTTCAGTAGTCCTCGTCAAAAGTTAAAATTCACGTAAAACACATTTGCACATATTTGCAAAATTACAATGACGACACACACATAACACGATGTAACTACGGCTTCGCTGGACCGGTCCGACCGCGCGTGCAGTTGCCGAGACACTCTCGTCTGGTCTCGGCATAAGATATCGGCTGGACTATCGGCTGATAGTCTATCCTTCTTGTCTCGGCACGAAACGCGTCTAAATAAAAAACGCTGAACGAAGTCACTGACGGATAAAAAGGTAATAAATTATTGTGAAAAAGTGACTTGGATACTATATAAAAACAAAATAAAAATTAATCAATGTTTATATGTTTGTTTTCTTTTGATAATACTATAAATTAATTATTACCCACTGAAGAGTATGAGTGGATAACAAAAGTTAAATAAGTATGTTTAAAGGAATAAGAATTATGTCTCAAATAATTATGTTTTAATGAGTAAGATTTATGTTTCAAAAGAATTATGTTTTAATGAATAAAAATTATATCTATGGGAATTGTTAAAACCATAGGATGCTATATCATATGATGTAATAAATAAGATTTTAAAACCAACAAAAACCAGTAAACGAGAGACAAAATAAATACATTCAGATACAATGACACTAAAAGGCAGTTATGACCGTAAACAAATTAATATATGAAAACAATAAAATCACACACAATTACAAGAACAGACATAAACATTGAACAAACAAACAGAATCATGTATTAGAACAATCAGGACCCATACAAGGGAAAAATAAAATGTAATCTCAGTAATTAAAGAAAAATAGTCAATTGCTGTTTAAGCCTAGGCAAATTCCCAACTGTCAAACTACACAGGACTTCAATTTTTAGAATTAAACACTGACATTAGTAAGACTAAGCCACATAAACTATGAAATATAATTAGACAATCATGTTAAGGCAGAAATATTATGATAATAATGTAAATTAAGAAAACAGTATAATTAAATAAAATCCACAAAACTGTCAAAATGTTGATACCTAAGTAAATACTACAGTATTGGATGTAAAATTAATCCTTGAGCCAAAATATGAACAGTGGTAATAATATTTACTACTAAAAAGGGAGTACTGAAGATTAATTACATTTAGAAGATCTGTGACCATTTTAAATAAAAATTCAAATATCCTAACAATGATCTCAAGCCAATTTCAGCCAATCAAAAATTTTGAGTTACCATGACAACAACCGAATATTGACTAATTTTCAGTTAGGAACAAAAAATCTGTAGTGACGCTTAACTGGAGAGACGCCACGCCGTGAAGGGCCCAAATTTTTAACTCTAAAACAGTATAAGTGCCCATAATTTGATGAAGAAGGACCAGAACAACTGACGAGAGTACATTCCAACCAAATTACACCAAGGACCAGCTCGGAATTAATCCAGATGACCAAAAAATATATGGAATTCGACCAGAAGAAGATGCCAACCATTCCCGAAGCCCAAGACTCAAGAAAGAAGAATCGACATCAACCCATTACACCACTTGGACGACTGACAATACATCTCTTATCTACTAACGTTGAGTATTGCTGAATTTATTGATTTATAAAAAAGACAAATTCTCTTTCAAAAATTATAATTAAATGATAAAACTCTCACTATCACTGAAAGTATTTTCAAGGATTGATAAAATAAAAAAGTAACTTTGTAAACACTGAATGACCAAATGATAACCTATGTATACACCAACGACACTGTCACACTTCAACACCACAATATTTAGTTTATAGTAAACTTTGTTTAATTTTAATGATCACAAACTTTAAATGATGTGTTCTAATTTTGTTATCTTGTTATATAAACCTCTGTTTCGTACTTAAAAGAACTCTATAGGCAGATTTATTTTTCTAAAATAATAACCACACTGCCTTGCAGCTAATATAAACATTGTACTGCCAACCTAGCGATCCGCTGAGTGAACGAAAACATTGCCGAGGCTAAAATCATTGTATAAATTATTAATTGTATGAAGCGTTAACAAAAACTAACCAGTCAAAAGCCTAATAAAAAAAGTGTGTACCGATAACAAACTGTCCAGTATTTATTTGTAAAGAATATTATGTATGTTTTGTTTACTAGCAGTGGGTCAACATAACCAACATTATCTCAAGTTGGCAACACGTTTCCCCCACTCAAACGAGAATCAGTAACAAGCCAGACGGCGAACGATTCGAATTTACAATAGTGCAATATCAAACTATGCAGATAAAATTTTTAATTGTTTTCACGAAAAACAATTTGGCGCCTATCCGGAATTACGAAAGAGTGAGAAGGGACAGGTAAGGCACACAGGCTACCAGACGCTTCCGAACGACACCATTTACGTTCGCAAAACACATTACTAAAACTTCCAATTCTAAAACTAATAGACCGACACACACTTATTACAATATATATATATATATATATATATATATATATATATATATATATATTGTAGCATGACAGATTATCCACATTATTCTAATTTAAAAAATGATCATATATAAAATATAAATAAAATGACATGAATGAACCACTATAAAAATTAGTCAAGGACCACAAAGTAGTGAAATAATAGTTAGGAGAGATAAAATAATTAAAATCAACCATGCAATATATATATATAAGAAATTGTAGAAAAATAATGATAGGCCAATGTATAAAGTAATTAGACCCAGGTAGTATAGGAGTAGGTCAGGAAATGCCCAATATAGACAAACATCCAAAATAAAAGAACAACTATTAGAGAAATAACCATATGTAATAAATTTAAAAGCCCCCAAAAAACATGAAACTAAATGAGAAAAGTATAATGCAATAAAATAAGAGTAAATGTGAATTAGGTGTAAGTGAAGGTTCTAGAATAAATGTAAAAATATACCAGTGCAATTTAATATTATAATGAAAAGCGAATCCGGATGATCTAATATAAGTGATATTCTTTATCATATAATATCAGACAAAATGACAAAAAAAGGATATAAGAATATACAATACATAAGTGGATTGATTAAGGGTAAGTCCCTAAAATAAAACAAAAACAGCAAAGACTGCATGAAAATTAATTTTAAGAAATATTTTAGTTGATGGAAAAACAGATGTGTTCTGTTTATTTTAACAGTTCATTGAACTCAAGGCTTGAATGTCTGAGATGAAGTATAATTTTTTGTTATAAAATATTTGTTATGTTTTAATAATATTAATTAATAATAAACCTTACTGTAATTTAAATAAGGGTAATTTAGTTAAGATGTCATAAGAATTGTAGGTCAGAGAGGGTATTAGCAAGCTGGAATAATAATAAACATTGTAACTGAAATAACATAAAATCTAGGCCAAATGGTAAATCACACAAACCTTGTAATTAGTAAATAAAATAAAGGAAATTAATTAAATTTATGAAAATTATATAATGTAAATCAATTAATGTATATTATAACTGTAACAATACTTTGTAAAGGTATTGAAAAAATTTATAAGATATTATTAGAAAAAATGCAAGTGTAATAACACTGGAATATAAGAGAAAGGCCTAAGTTAAAGATAATATGTAAATTAATTAACCCAAATCATAAAATTACAAAGAATTAAATGAAAATAACCATTTTATTTCAATCAGTGATCTTGCTCAATGATAACTAGAACATAATAGAAATTGTAAACCATTTGAGGTGACAGGAAGTACAGTTAAGGCCTACATTCTAAGATATTGTAAATTTGACTTTTCGGGTTAAAAATACTATAAAGTACATCATGTTTGGTATTAAATAACGCAGAATTAACTAAGGAAAATAATTATGTAATTAGTATTTAATAAAATTAAATAATAGTAAAAATATAATTAATCATATAATGTACAAGTCAATTATTTAGGCGGAAATGCCATCTGTTTAAAACTATGTAGATTTAATATTAATTCAGCCAGAACTGATTGTGTAGAGGAAGAAGGAGTTAGTTGATTGTTACACGTTGAGACGGACACTTCTAAACGAGATCAGACAAATTAATTCATTTAAAAAGAGAGAAGATAATTGTCGAATATAACCGAACCTATAAAAAAATAAAACGAAAAGTGTAAAAATATAATTAATAAACACTGAGAGAACCTGGAATCAACCAAATTAATTTATTTATGGAGATTTGAAGTTATAACACAGATGGTAGAACGAAATAAACGAGAATTCTAAATTTTACAACACGAATTTGGACATAATAAAACCTCACAACCATTGGAACAAAAACACATTGAAAACACTGATTGCCAAGCCGAACAACTGACCACTAAGCTGGAATAATTACACTGTGATGAAGAGGAATTAACTACTACTGCGTGGAAGAGGAAAACACCAATAACCAACATTTAATTTGAAGGAATTCTGCAGGGAAGGCGTCTCGTATACACTCATCACGTGGGCGGCCATGGTGGAATAATCCCAGAATCCTTTGCGGCGACTGCAGGACGGCATCTCAAGTCTGGTTCGAGAATTTATCTTATTAACATTGTCTATTCAATAATAATTTTGTATTTTTAGATAACTAAGCAGTTTTTATTGTCAGCATTATACTTTTCAGCATTGCCCTTTCACTGACTATTATAAAATAACAGCTAAAAGAACCTGCAATTTAACATTAATATTTTATATACTGAGTTTAATAGCCCTGAGATAGAGTTTGTAATTGTCGATTAACTAATCGATTCAAAGTCGATTAGTATCTCTAACGTTAATAAATTATTTAAATATTATAATTTTGAGTTTCATGTATTGATAAAAAGATAGATAGAAGAATTCCAGGTAATATTTTACACCTGGACTCCTAGAAAAGAAGAAAATAACATCACTGAAGGAGTAACATCACAGAATAAGGAAAGACCGCTAATCGATTATGTTATAAGATAATATAATTAACGCGGAAAAACAATCCTGATTATTCTAAACTATTAAATTAATAATTAAAGGAAATAAAATTACATAAATACATCAAAAATAATTAAATAATTAATTAAATAAATAAATAAAAATTTTTTATTACAATTTTTTTTGTAACTCAGAAAATCCAAAAATTACGTTTTGTTACAATATATATATATATATATATTTTAATATTTATACTAAATTTACCTCAAGATGTTTTTTCTTTTGGAACATGTTTCGAGAGTTCCTGTTCTCTCATCTTCAGCCTTCGCCATCTTGTTTCTGGTGAAGTATTTGTGTGTTGGCTGCTGGATGTTATTAAGGTTGTTTGTTGGTCTTTGGTCTTTTAAAGTTGTATTATTGTGTGTGGTTGTGGTATATGTTTTTGTATTTTGTGTACTTTCGATGTTGAGTGCTTTGAATATTGTGTCATGTTTTGTATTGATTTGTATTTGTTCTGGTATTAGTTTGTTTTGTGTTTTATGTTTGTACATTTGTAAATTTTCCCAAATGTTCATTATGGTGCCTTTGTGTGGTATATGTTTTATTAGTGATACATTGGTTATGTTTGGGAATTCGTGTCCTGTGTTTATTGCATGTGTGGCTAAATTGGATTTATATATTTCTGGTTTTTTGTATGCGTTTAGGTGTTCAAAATAACGTTTTCTCAGCTGTTTTTTTGTTTGTCCTATGTAACATTTATTGCAGTCTTGGCATTCAATTTTGTATATACCATTAGTTGTTGTATTATCTTTGTTGTGTGAGCTATTTAGAATTTGTAATTTATTTTTATTAGTTTTGTATGCTATTTTTATATCTGTGTTTTTAAATAGTTTTGTTAGTTTTGTCATTTTATTATTTATGTATGTGAATGTGGCCCATTTTTTGTTGTTGTTATTATTTATGTGTTGTTCATTTTGATTAATTCTTAATTGTTCAGTTTTTGTTTTGTATTTGATTTTATTTTCTATTTTGATCATAGTATTTTTATTGTATCCATTTTCATAACCAATTTGGTATATTATATTTCTTTCTTTGTCAGTTTCTTGTTTGTTTAGGGGTATTTTGTACATTCTGTTAAATAACGAGTAAAATGCTGCCATTTTATGTTGTGGTGGGTGGTCAGAATGGTTAGGTATAATGATGTTAGTGGAAGTTGGTTTTCTATATATTGCATATTGTATGTGTTTGTTGTATCTTGTGATGGTTATGTCTAAATAGTTGATTTTGTTATGTTTTTCTTTTTCTTCTGTGAATTGTATTTTGGGATGTATGTTATTGATTTGTTTCAATATGTTCTCTGCATTTGTGTTTTTGTTATTTGATACATATAGTCCATCATCTACATATCTTATCCATATGCCATTTGGGTCATGTGTTTTTATGATATTTTGTATTTTGGTGTCTATGTGTTGTAGGAATATTTCTGCTATTATGCTTGATAATGGTGATCCCATTGCTAAACCTTCTTTCTGTTGATAAATTTTGCTATTAAATTCAAAGTAATTTTGTTTTAGTATTAGTTGGAGACTATTTTTTATTTCGGTTATATATTGTTGTTTTCATTTTGTTCTTTAATTTTGTTTAATATTATGTCAATTGTTTCTTCTACTGGGATATTGGTGTACATGTTTGTTATGTCATATGATGTGAAAAATGTATTTTCATTTATATTTATTATTTTTAGTTTGTCTATTAATTCGTATGTATTTTTTATGTTATGATGGTTATTTGTTAGATGGTTACTTTTTAGTTTTTGTGCTATTATTTTTGCTATTTTGTATGTAGGAGCTTTTTTGAAATTGATTAATGGACGTATTGGGTTGTTTAATTTGTGTATTTTTATTAGGCTATTCATTTTAGGTGGTTCTGGATTATTGTTTATATATATATATATGTCTATGTTTTTATTGTTGAAAATGTTTTTAGTTGTTTTTATTAGTTTTATTGTTTGTTTAAGATATTTTTCTGTTGGGTTTTTATCTAGTTGTACGCATTTATTATTGTTGATGAAGTCTTCGGTTTTTTTAATGTAGTCTGCTTTATCAATGATTACTGTTGCTTGACTTTTGTCTGCTTTAGTTATTATTAAATTATTGTTCTTTACTTTATTTTTAATTTCTTTTATTGTTTTATTGTTTTTTTTGTTTATCTTTGTTTTTCATTTCGCTAGTGATTATTTTTTTAATTATATGTGTTGCTTCTGTTCTTTTTTCTTCTTGTATATTGTCTTTTATTAGGTTAATGGCAAATTCTGTTTCTACTATTAAATTTTCTAGATTTTTGTTTGCATTTTGGGTTATGTTAGTATTTGACATAAATGTTAAATTCTGTATTGCTAAGGTTAATGGTTCGAGGGTAAAATGTGTGTTTATTTTTGTTGTTTTGTTCTTGATTTTTGTTTTGTTGTTTTAATGTGTTAAGTTTTTTGTTGATTGTATGAGTCTTTTTGTTTTTTCAAATCTTATTTTATTTTCTATGTTATTGTATTTATTATTCCAAGTGATTGGATGTAATAAACTTGTTAGCTCTAAGTGTAGTTTGTATATGTCTAGTGTTATGCTTTTTTTCTTACTGTATAATTGATTAATTTCGTTTTGTATCCATAGCCTTTGTGCTTGTTTTATAGTTTTTTGTGCAGTCATATTTTTGTTGTTTGTGTTTATGTTGATGTATTTAGGTGTTAATTTATGTTTTTGGCATTGTCTATTGAAGTATATGTTCATGTTTGTGTTCATTAGTTGTTTTTTTCGTGTTTGAAATTTGTTTAATAATTTGGTAATGTGGTTATATGGAATTGTGGTTATGTTGTTTGTGTACATGTTAATGTATATTTATGTGAGAGATGATTTGTTATCCGTTATTTGGTAGTTGATTTCACTTAATTTGATATTCACTTCACTATTTTTTCACTATACACTTTTGTTTTTGCATTTGTTTTATAACCTCACTTTTCGTTTTTTCACTGTAGGCTTATTTACCTTGTATGGTTATATTATTTCAATCACTTTCTGCTACAGTCCGTTTCTTGATGTACCAAGAAACGGACTGTAGCAGAAAGTGATTGAAATATATATATATATATATATATATATATATATATATACACATATAGATACATATGCATACATAGAGATCGATAGATATAAAAAAAAATGTAGCTTAATTTGGGGGGGAAGTATGTAACGGTTGTTACATTTGGTCATCGCCCCCCCCCGTAATGTGTGTGTTGATCCGCGAGGTCGATGCGAAGTAAAAGTAGACGCGCGTTATCTCGCGGGGGTATGTGAGGACTAACTGAAAAAGAGGGGGAGGTAGTGAGTCAGTAGCGAGTGAGCGGGGCTTTCTGGTTGTAGCCTTGCATCTTTGTACATCCAATTACAAAATCCATTCTGCCTTACGAGGCTGCAAGTGTGGCGGTATTACACCTTGAGACTGATCTAGTGAACGACAGGGTAGCTCACGGTGCGTGTTCCCAAAACTGTGAGTTTGGCACCGTTCTGCTGCTTCGTAAGTCGCCACGAACATCACAGTACCTAAGGGTTGGGCACCTCCTGGGATGCAGGATATCAGGTGACCTCTAACTAATGTTACATTCTGGGGAACTAAGCCGTAATACAAGTTTTCTACATGAAGCATTTATTTAAATAAAACAATTGAATCAGTTGGGACTTACACTGGTGGTGTTGTGTGTGACATAGTAAACGAGACAGTTGTGGATCACTCTCAATGTACCAATGTATAGATTGTAAGGTAATATAATAAGGAAGGTAAATTTTGATTAAAAGGTGCACCTAAAATAGTGAGATTAAAAGAAATCATACTGTTGATATTGTAAGACCGAATGTAAAGCCACTGTGATTCAAAGTTTTGTAAAAGCATTTTTGTAAAGTCGGGGGCCTTAGCCGCTCGCTATCATTTCGTTGTTTCGTTGAATAAAGTATTGTTAACTATTATCTCGTGTTACGTGTTGTGTACATGGCAACCCTTTCAGGGTTCCCTGTGTTGTAATCCCGAGTACAAAGGGGGTTACACTGTTGCCGCCGGCAACAGCGGTTACATGGACACCACGGTACTGCGACCCGACCTTGTTGATACACATTGGAGCAGTACAACAGTCTCACTGATACAGGACTTTGGTCACTAGGAATCGCGATATCTAGACGTGAACACACACATACAAAATATCCAAATTTTCTCTCTGCAGTATCAGCGTTCTTTGCAGGTCAGGGAGCTTATTAAGAGAATTTATCTGTCTTTCCACTGTATATGGGTATACACAATCATAATTAATTTATTTAATATTTATAACTTCTTTAATTGAAAATGTTTTTCCCTTATTTCAAACATGTTTCGGGAATTATATTGTTCCTATTCTCAGCTTTCTTAATTTTGTATCTTGTTGAGTACTTGTGTTTTGGTTGGTTGTTGTTATGTTTCCTGTTGGTTTTTGGTTTTTTAACCTGGTATTATGGTGTGTGATTGTGGTGTATATTTTACAAAAAAAAAAAAAAATACTTTTTGAGTATTTTTGATGTTGAGTCCTATGAAAATTATGTCATGTTTTGTATTGATTTGTATTTGTTCAGGTATTAGTTTGTTTTGTGTTTGTATATTTGTAAATTTTCCCATATGTTCATTATGGTGCCCTTGTGTAGTATGTGTTTTATTAGTGCCATGTTGGTTATGTCTGGGAAAATTCATATCCTGTGTTTATTGCATGTGTGTATGTAACATTTATTGCAAACTTGGCATTCAATTTTATACTTACTTAAACTCTAAAGATGATGTTGCATAATGTGGAGACAACATAGGAGCTGTACAGTCCGACGTTGGTCACTGCCACGGGTTTAGTGTCGTCGCCGTTACACCGGGGAGAGTAGGCAACCACGCCGGTCAGCTGATGGTTGATCAGTAACGGGCCGCCGACATCTGCCTGTCAAACGTACAGCATGTCAGTCATAATACAAACTAAATGTTGAGTTGCAACAACTCGTCTTAAACTGTCATAACAGGTTTTAAATACTTAATAAACAAAATACATGGCAATAGGTGACCTTTATCAATACTTGATATTGGAGCACGACATGGGGAAGATATCATATACACAGGAATACAAGTAATCAGGAGTAATAATTACGACCAGTGGAACGCAAGACAAAGAAATACAATCCAGAATTAATTTGCAAAAGATGGCTATATCTACATTACATGGAAACCTGTGATATAAGCAAATTACATCAGAAACTAAAACCAAAATATTTAAAACTATTGTTAGAAGTATCATGACTTTCGGCTCAGAAGTTTAGACTACTAATAAACACACAAAATTAATGACAGCAAACGTGGACTTT
Source organism: Magicicada septendecula (assembly GCA_034769895.1). Lineage (NCBI taxonomy): Eukaryota > Metazoa > Arthropoda > Insecta > Hemiptera > Cicadidae > Magicicada > Magicicada septendecula. The sequence goes on along the minus strand of CM068373.1, from coordinate 286,942,619 downwards.
CGGAGACATTCTGCAAGACTATCCAGATATGAGAAAATTAGAAATTAAGTTATTAAGGACAAAACGAATGTGAAAAATTTAATTGTTGATTTTATCTAAACAAAAAAATTACAATGCAATGACACACGAAAAGAATGGCACAGGAAAGATTGACAAGAAGAGTTACAGAATGGATCTCACCAGGAAGAAGGAAAGGAGGAAGACCACCTATCACCTGGATAGAAGAAATTCAGACTATGTTTAGGGAACGAGAAATTGAAGAAAATCTTTGGATGGACAAGCAGCTGTGGAGGATGAGAATTCAATCACTTTAGTAATCTTTGGTTCCGGGAAATGTGTAAGCATTGTACAACCGGATTAATAATAATAAACAAAATACTAATCTTTTTTATCAAAATAAAATATTTTCCTAATCTTTGACTAATATACTGTTATTCTAATTACGTCACTTCGCAAAAAAACTAATATTTGTAACACGTTTCTAATTAAAAATTACGTTTCAGATTAGGCAAGTTTTTATTCCAACACAACTTTCGCAACACAAGATATGGTTTTGACCATTCCTGGTGCAATTAAGTCATTACTGAATGTTGTTGGTTGATTTTAATTCTTGTACCAGACAAATATAAATGTAAAGTAAAACTCAATAAATTGAATGTTGAACCAAACAAGTTCTGATAAAAAAAATTTATCGAAAATTTTCTAATTAATAAATTTGTGTTAGTGGTTATAATCGTCACAAACAGAATTAACACTGTTGCATACCACTACAAAGAAATTATTCCGATTAGCGGAATTTTCATGATTCACGGCTAATCATCAGATCGGAAATCAGAATTAACAGTGTTAATTCTGTTTGCAAAATTCTCTATTTAAGAATATAACAATAATTACGTCTTTATTACGTCTAATATGTACACTGTTTCTTTTGAAGCCGTCTCTATCGAACATAACGCACTTATGCTAATTTTTAGTCTTCAAAACGTTCCTGGAACGCAATTTCTGGTATATCCCGGAGATCGCTCATCAATTTTTGTTTTACGTCTCCACCAGTTGCGAAACGTTGTTCTTTCATTGGTTGGTTCATTCTTAGGAAGTAAACATTATGACATAAGAATGTACTGACAAATACGGAAATATCACTACACTGATTTTTTTCACCTAAAAGGCTCTAGCCGGAACAGATACTCAAAATCCCCTCTCTGGGAACATGGCCTGAAATTTTGGTTTCTATTTGTCTTCAAAGCATCTAGCTACAGTTAAATTTCAGCATAATCAGAGATACAAGTGCTGAGAATGTTTTTTGAAAAATCACGTTTTTAAGGGTTCTAAGGAATAAGGACACCCTAGAGGGCTAAAAATTTAGGAAAATTTGTTTTTCGTGATTAGAATTAAGACACCAAAATTTCAAGCCATGTTCCCAGAGAGAGGATTTTATATACCTTATCTGGCTAGAGCCTTTATGAAAAAACAATGACTTGTAGCCTACAAAATTATTATTATCATGACTACATTATCTAGTGATAAAATTTCATGAAATGTAATATTACAGTTTTAATCTTAATATCCCAGGGTTTATTTCTTTCACGGCATTTTTGGAAACGAAGAGTGCAGGGACAGGGAATTAAGATGTTCAAGTAGGGTTTGGTTTATTTTCTGTTTACAATAAACTCTGAAAATATATAAGCCGAATAATATACCTGTAGAACAGGATTTTACAGGTACAGGTAGAGTGGAGTGAGACAGTCAATGTCTACCACATGTTGGTATATTGTCAACTGTTGTCTACCTGATACGACAGCCACTGGCAAGCAAACGAGAGATGGAAGTTCTGTCAGGGTAGCCTGGGGTCATCCTGGGTCCTGGCCTGGCAGGATGGTGCACATCGGCAGCAGGGTGTGCATCTAGTGTGGAGGCGGAGGAGCCTACAGTAGGCCAACGGCTGCACCCATGGGCTAAGTTAGTTCGTCTACTGCGATCCGGGAGAGAGCTCGTCAGCTGAGGTGAAAGCAACTCTCTAGGGTAAGAGCAGCCCGAAATCAAAGTTCCTGGTCCTCCAGGTTGGGGATTTTACAGCGGGCCAGTAACCTGCTTGGGTAAAAATATATGTACTTACAGAACTCATACGAGCCTCGGAAATCGGACGAGATGGGTTGCGGAACAGTCTAAGGCCTAGTCCTTGGAGTTAAGATGATGATGATAATGAGATGATTGGATAGATAAAGTCTCTAATATTGGAATGATAAGATCTATAGAGAAGGAAATTATTAATACTGTTGAAATCAGAAAACTAGAATATCTGGGACATATAATGCTATAAAAGAAATATAACTTTCTTCAAGTTATTGAAGGCTTACAGGGAATAGGAATCAGGAAAGGAGGCGCACTTCCTAATTAAATAAAACGACAGACTGAGACGCCGCTGGCTTGTATATATCTGCATTGCCACCTTAATTGGAAATCTTCTTAAAAGAGGTTGCAGCTGAAGAAAAACTATATGTTAGAAGACTATCCAGATTGTAAATGCTAAGACTATCTGGATAAAACGCAGGAGAGACTCGTAAAAAATAGTTCGAAACCCTAACGAAACCATGGGAATAATTAAGAGAATGTCTTCTCCTTGATAGGAAGGCAGAAGATGTTGTTTTGCCAAAACTATAATATTGTTACGTAATACGGAATTCTACAAATATCTTGGCTAGCCTAGCAGAGTCCAGCTGTAATGTGTGTGTGCGTACATAATGCTGCTACTTTGAGATGAAAGACAATTACTTGACACTTGTCATGCGTCAACAATCGAGGCTATTCCACACCGTACCGGTCAGCAGACTGTATTCAAGGGCACTGTTTTTAGTACATTCGACAGCGCATGTTTGTTTAACACGTTATCCAAAGTGACAGATTATTCTGGCATATCAGCGGGGTATAAATATAATCATCCAGCGACGACGGTCAGTTATCAGTTTACGTGGAACGATTACTCAGTGCGTTTAAGTGGCGATTTATTCATGAGAAGTTCGAAGTATTGTGGCAAAGTGTTATTATGTTATAATTGTCCGGAATTCTTTATAGTTGAAATTATTATTGCGTGTGGACAACTTTAAGTTGCATTAATGTATGAGTTGATTAGGAATTGTTATTTGTGATAAATTGAAGCTGGTTATTAGTGACTAATTGGTTTCTGTATTTTGTTTCCACTGTGTACCATACGACGATCAGTGAGACCGTCGTAATAATATCGTTAAAAATAAATGACAGAATTATTAAAATTTACAATATGTATAAGTAACTTACTATACAATTCTTAGCGACGTCGTTGACAGATCTGACACAACTCATGCCTTTTGTAAAGTTGACAAGTCCCGCCAGCTCGGTCTCACACTCTGCTCTGGGCATCACTGTCACTTTGGCAAAGTCCAGCACGCTTCCTTTTTTCTGTATCAAAAAAACATTTAATCAATTCTTTAAACCTCATTTACTCGAGAAATATCAATTGCTATGTCCACACTTGTGCGCTTTCAACTTAAACCTCGATTTCAATTTTCAATTCTGCTTTCAACATCGAGTAGTTGTTGCGCATGCCTTAGACCGAAAGTACTGAACGCATGCCACAAAGTGTCTACACTTGTGCGTCACAGTTGTCAGTGTTTCTCCAGTGTAAACGTAAAAATGGACGTGACTGATACTGCTATGTTGGCGGGTATAAGTGCTGAAAAGAATTTAAAAAAAGCGTGAAAAATATCAACGCTCGATATGATTGAAAGATTATTTAAGAACACGGAATTTTGGAATTATGGGAGACCAGGATGATAAGGTTCTGTTTAAGAACTTTACGTGAATGTCTAGAACGAAATTTTACGTGCTTGTACAAATAGTGAAGCCTAAGATCGCGAAGAAAATACTCGCTTTAGAGAAGCAATATCAGTTGAAGTGAAATTAGCAATCACACTTAGGTACTTGGCTACCGGTGATTCATTTATTTCTTTGATGTAGTTATGTTAAAGTATCCAAGCAATCACTTCATCAATGCTTCCCGGGGTTCTTTCACAGTCAGTTCATACTTCGTAGCCAAAACAGCGTAATCATCATTTCTTTTCATTTTGTTTGTATAATTTTTGTTCGTAATGTCCCATAAGGCACAATGTGACCTATAATCTTCAATAAAGGCCACCGTTTGTTCTGCCGACATGGTAAACAATAAACACGGTCACAGTAATCACGAAAATCACGAAAACACAGTGAACAAACCCTTTCTGTAAAACTATGAATTTGCACGGAATGTGCAAAATGTGGAAAAGAATATCCACTGGTGGTGGAAGCACGTGCGTTACTGAATGCGTCACTAAAAACGATGACCTTCAACTGATTTTGAGGCATGCTTTGTGCATGCGTTACGTTCGCTAGAGGAAGGTCCTACTGCGCATGCCTCAAATGCACGAAAAGCGCACAAGTATGGACATAGCATGTTTTTTATTATTCCGTTGCACAGTAAGTAAACATTTTTAGACAATATGAATTTAAATAGCGCTTTTGAAGCTGAAAACATTATTTTCCCGGGTGTTAGGCGTGGTGTATCGTTTGTGTTTACAGATGTTTCGGCTTCACCGTCGGACACCATTTTCAGTGTTGGAAGCAATTGGCACGGTGGATCGGCGGGGAGTAAGGACCATCTACAAGCCGACCAGGAAGATACAACACTTCCTGAGACCGGTGAAGGACACAAGGGATCCGCTTTCATCGGGAGGCGTATACAGTGTGCCTTGCTCGTGCTACGTGGCACCACGAAGCGCAACGTCCGCACCTAGGTTGGTGGACACAGCCCCTGTCGTCGTTTGAGGCAGCTCCGAGCATGCATTCTCCAACGCTGACCATTGCGTTCTGACCCTCGGCTGCATATGGAGTCCGTGGAGATCTTCAAACATGCTTCCGTGGCAATAAAGCGAAGGAGAGAACGCCTCCTACTCATTAGAATTTGGCATGCTGTGCTCCTAAGCCAATCAGATAGCATTTGAGGTTGCCTAGTTGATGCTGCTTTACGGCTTAGATCGCGCTGGCCGGAAAGTTTATGTAATGTATTTATGTTCTTAGACAAACACACAGTCTCTACCTCATCTATGGGCTCTCTGTCGATTGCAGTCTGTAGAAGTGGCATGATCAACGGGCTACGATGGCCGTAAAGTCTTGTATATTGTCTAGTGCCACGTCCATCGGTGACTTCACGGACGTATGGAGTAGCGTTGAAAATGTAGACGGACGTACTGAACATGCTCAAAGTAATGCGCTGAGGTTTCGCACGTAATGACAACACTTAAAACAATTTATCAACTTTGTTGGAATGAAATTGACTTGTCTCCGGGCTATATTTGGCCGTGGTCCGCTCTTGTTATTACTAGCAAACGTTTCGGTTTTCCCGCTGCAGGCCATCTTCGTGTATAAACGATTCAGGAACTGGCACGGGTCTTCACCGGTTAACCGCAGTACTGTGGCAAAAATACCCGTGCCAGTTCGCGAATCGTTTATACACTGAAGACGGCCTCCAGCGGAGAGGCCGAAACGTCTGTTAATAGCGGCAGAAGTGGACCACGGCCTAACAGCCCGCAGACAAGTCAATTTTATTCCAAAACATTTGACCCCGGCCGTGAAAGCCTTAGGTATACAATTTATCAGCTTTTTTTTTTAATACTTCCACATTTATGCATGCATACCCTATATCCTGTACTAAGTATAAACAAAATATAATTATATCAATACCGACTCGGTACACAAAGCTTTTTATTGGTAAAAACATAAAAGTTTTACCTTATAGCCTGAACCTCAATAAGCAAAACTGTTTCAGGCTATAAGTTAAACTTTTATGTTTTTACCAATAAAAAAATTTGTGTTAATCAACGGACACGTCATGGACAACGAAATCCAATAATTAAATATAAACATTATAGAACTTAAATTAAGAATACTTGATATGACAGAAATGGTGTACAAAGTATTGAAAGAAAAAGTTTGTAGAAGGTTTATGCTAACCTTTTTGGCTTTGCCCCATCCGGTTATGTATCCAACGTCGCATTCATTGGGATCTGCTTCTGCAATATTTAGACGGCCAATCGACGGCTTGTACCTAAAGTTTCTTTTTACCTGCAAAACATCGGATTATACATAAATGAAAAAACCATTGTTAAGTTAGTGATGAAACCGAGCTGTGAGACCGTGGTCGGTTGCTAACGTACGGCGACATAGTAGGCTAAAGTTTCAATCATAGCCACCGGGACTCTTCTTTAGAACCGCTGCGAAGCGACAGACAACAGATGTTATCCGGACAATACCTGAGTGCTCTTACCGGATATAAGCAACAGGCGGCCGGTAACACAAGGCTACGAAGTCTCGCCCAATCACAACGCCTTAGCTTTATCACCGACCACGGCCTAACAGCCCGGTTTCACTGCAATTTAATAACGTTGACACCGGACGTGCGAGTCTACGTTTTAAACAAACGTTTAAAACTGTGTAACATGATCTACGTTTTACCAGATAGGCCTACTCTAAAACCGCGGAAATTAATGCAAATATTAAGAAGAACAAACTGACGTTTGAAGATAAAATACTTTGACTTTGAACGAGTTAAATGATCAAGAATAGAACTGTGTAATTGAGAAATTCCACGCTCAAGTAATTTTCTTACTTATTCACTATGATTACAGATGATAACAAATAGGAGTATGTCAGAAATGAAAAGGAGTCACATCCTTGACAAGCAAGCGCTTCAAAATAAAATAAATATGCTCACAAATAATTACATTTGAAAGATAACAAATAATGCATTTGAAAGATAAGACTGCATTTCCGAATAATATGGTTACATTGAATGTGCTTTACAACGTGTCATGTCAGTTTACTATGAAAGCAGTTTGTCCGGACAGTTGACAATCTTCCTGTATCACGTCTCCAGTATTCTTCCGCATATATCCATCTATAGGCTACATATTTTCACATTTGTTATCCTTTTCTATTTATAAAGCGAGAAATGTTAGAATATCTACCAACATTAATAGAGTATTCGGAATATATAAATTACATTAAGATATCGTGGAGTAAGTGATAAAACTACCAAAGTCCAATTATGTTTAAAAAATACGGTATATATTTTATTTTTTTAATAATTTCTATTTTTCTTTTCATTTTTCATAACCTATTTAATTAATAAAAATTATAATAATATTTTGATGACAATAATAATCATCATAATAAATAATGAAAATTAACCTTTAAAATTAGATTAATTATGACTTATCATTGCACATAAACCCCTTTAATTTGAGTTTTCCATAAATTAACCTAAGTAGACTTGGATAACTTTACCATTAACCCCTGTGCACAATATATATATAATATATAAAGAAACTGGAGCCATAATAGAAAAACTGGAAGACTAAAGAATAAAGAAGCATGAACATATTTTAACTGTTTCGGAAGATCTTATCGCTAATTATTATACCTGTTTAAAACGAAAAAAAGGAGAAGTGTTGGGTACTAAAGGAAAAAGTGAACCAGTCTGCTTGAAATCGGTTCAGTCTGCTTGAAATCGGAACACACATAATCGGGTAAACCAAAACTGGATATGATGATAATATAAAATACACAGATTATATAATATTAAACACAAAATATTTTTATATTCCACACTGAGGACCAAAGTGATGACTTTTTATGGAGCTGATCCCATAGGTATAAAAATTGTTGTAGATGGTACTGTTATGAAGCAGGTCAGTAATGTTTAATGTATGGCCTCTAAAGTGTATTATATTACAAACAATGATGTGGTGAAGGAGCTGCACAAGTTCAACAATTTTTGTGGGACCATCAGGAGAACTCTAAAATCAACGAGGAAAAACAGAAACGCGCCCGAAGTTCTACAAGGCGATGACACTCCCTACACTACTGGCCTGAGAATTAGGCTTTAACTAAGTCACAGGCCTATCGTATTCAAGGGGCCTAAATGAGTATTCTCAGGCACGTGGCAGCATGTATTCTTCAAGATCGCAGAAGTGCTTGTAATACGGCAGAAACTGAATATTATGAGTAGGCCTATACTCAAGAGGACTACTAAATATCAGCTAAACATCTTAACCGAATGGATGACTGCTGCATCTCCAAACAACTATGGAATTATAAGCTAAATGACGGAAAGCTGTGTGCTGTCCAAAGAAGCGTCTATCTGCTTGAGACTGGAACAAACCATTTTTAGTTTAGTACTGGCTATAGATGATGATGATGATCATCATTATGATGATGATGATGACGATAACATTTTTTAAATGATGTTACATAAGTTTCAAAGTACTAGAAACAAGTTTAAGTAATTAGTTGACAGAAAGTCTAATACAATCTAAATGACAGACTTCTGCCATCATAGGAAAATTATAAGGAGCGATGTTTCGGCAAGCCAATCAATCGGCAACCGTCATCAGGCTAACTATAAACTAGTACGTGATGAATAAAAGTAATAAACAAAACTGTATGAAGGAGTGATAGACACTCAACAAAATATTAAATAGTCCCATGGTGCATGATGAGAAGACTAAATAATACAAATAATGCAAGCAACGACGTTGTGAATAAGTTGAATAAGTTCAACATTATCTGCAGGACCATTAGGCGAACCCTTAAGTCAGGAAGTAAAGGAACACGTCTAAAATTATACAAGGTATAATTCTTTGCTCTTCCCATACTTCTTTATGGATCTGAGAATTGGACTTTAACGAAAGGCCAGACCAGTCGCATCCAAGCGGCTGAAATGAGATTTCTCAGGCACGTGGCAGGGAACTCTCCATGATCATAGAAGAAACACAGATATAAGGCAAAAACTAAATACAGTATTATGAGTGTACTCGACAGTATCGGCTGAATTGGTGGGAACATCTTTGCGAATGGATGAATGCCGCATCCCCAGACAATTCTGGAACTATAAGCTGAGAGGACGGAGAGGTGTGGAAGGTCCAAGCAAGCGCTGGAGTGACCAGCTCTAATCTTTGCCCATTTGAAACTGGAACAAACCATCCTTGGTTTAATCCGTGAAGATGATGATGATAATGAACACACAATATACACAGAACAACAGAACATACAATGCATACTACCAAGGTCAACGAAACACTGTGATCCAGGCTCGTCCAGGTGTTTGGGACACTAGTAACGACGTGCTGGGGTGGTCGCAGTGTCCGGGCGAACCCGATGACTGCCTTTGCTTCGTAATGTCATGGTAGTGGTCTTGCGATCGTGTTGCGGAATATAATCCTCCTTTTTCCGTTAAGGTAGAGGGATAGGGTACATAATCTATGGTGTGTGAATTCCGCAGCGATTCCCACGAGCTGAAGCGGGAGAGTCCCTGTGGACCCTTCGGTTGGGGATTTGCTCGCCCACACCGGGTCGATGTACTTCCGTCAACCCAGCAAACGTCCGAAGAGGTTGCCGTAAGGTAATGCCGAGGCATGGGAGGAAAATCAGACCCCTATAAAAGGTAGAACAACACACACCTTAAGCAAGCGCAACCCCCAGTCCATCTGTCGTCATGCAACACCATGGAATCTGTATATTTAAACGGTGGCAGATGTGACATCGAAATGTCTGGGGAGGGGGGGAGAATGGACATATGAGAGCCTAGAGTATGTATTGGGGTCATCAAGCAAGCATTGGGAGCGTTGTATTTGTTGGATGGAGGGCCTTCGTCCGTATTAAGGTGGCGGAGGTGGGGAAAGTTTGACTTTGGGCCACTTTTGAAGAGCTTGAGCGCAAGGGATTGCATCATTCACTCGTCAAGTAAGGACTCATCAACCCTCACCCGATAGCTACATTGCTGTGCAATACGGCCACAAGTAGCTCCAACCCTTTATATAGTAAGGGTGAAAATAGGCGACAAACACCGGCACCCACCCAACAACTATCTAAAATAATTTACGAATGGAACAAGTTCGGGATTTTGCTGTTAATCTCACTTTTATTATTTGTAATAATAAAAGCAGATTCCTTAAATATTAATTGGAATAGTTTCTTCTTTTTTTGTACTAACAATTTTCGCTTCCTGCCATAATAAACACAATAACTGAATTAGAGTACTTTGTATTACTAATATTCATTATATTGTTACGTTTTGCGGAAAACGTATACGACATTACAGAACATGTCGTTTCTCGGCTATTCCAGCGGAGCCCGGCTGTAATGTGTGTGTGCGTACATATCGCTGCTACTTTGAGATAAAGGAAAATTACGTGACACTTGTCACGCGTCCGTAGCCGAGACTGATCCAGATTTCACCAGTCCGCGCGCGCAGTGTCAAGGCCGCAACTAATTACGTTCTAGTGTTTCCTAGTAGCGTTCTTGACGCGTAGTATGGACTATTATAAAATCTCAGCGGGGGGAGGTATAAATACAAGCACTCAGCGACGCTTAGTTCAGTTTTAGTGGCGATATATTCCAGTGCGGTTCGCAGTATTGTGGCGAAGTGTTATGTGTTTTATAATTGTGCGAGACTATAATAGTTGACATTATTATTGCGTGTGAACAGTTTTTATTTGATTTGTTGTAAGAGACTATCTTATTGGTTACAAACTGTTTAATTGTGGCAATTAAAGCTGGCGATTAGTGACTTAATTGGTGTCTTGTATTTAGTTTCCCACTGTACCATACGACGATCAGTAGACCGTCGCAACCAGGGCTTGATTTCAGGAGGAACACGCCGGAACGAGTTCCGGAACCTCTTGGATCCAAAAATAAATTACCGGAAAAAATATATGAAAAGAAAGACCTAATTATTACAAAAAATTACTACTACTTTTTAAATTGTGCCCTCATCAGCCCCACTACAAAACTAAACAATTGTCAAAATCACACACCAGCACTAATCTTTATCTTAACTTAACTACCGAAAATACTATAGAATAGTATTCGATATACTATAGAATTCGATAGAATACTATGGAAAAACTTAACGAAAAACTGAAAACTACAGCTTCTTTATTTGAAAGCAGAAAATTAGTACCATTCCATTATTTTATGGACCTGAAAGCAGTACAAAACTTAACTTTTTTTCGAAGTTCCGTTTAAAAAAAGAAAAAGGAAGGTAGGAAAAACAATAATACCGTCGAGCCTGAAAAATGGTATGAGGCACTGAAAAAATCTACTGAAAACAGACTGCTTAGTGAACAAGGTCTCGAGTTAATGTAAAATATAAGTATATTTGTGTCTGTACAACTTTTGAATTGATGCGTTCCGACACCTATAATTTGAGAAATCAACAACTGGTCGGAACAATGTATTCGTTTATAGTTAGTCTGAAGACGGCTGTCGATTGTTTGGATATCCAAAACTTCGCTCAAAAGGCGGCCATTTATATTCAAATATCTATAACCCAACACACCATATTTTAATGAAAACAGTCAAGCGTTAGTTTATACGAACCTTGTACATAGCCAGGTCGGCGTTGTCGGTCGCTTGTGGAAATGGAAACGGTGCCATGGGCGTAATTACGGAAGGCGTGTAATTCACCGCTTTGGAGACAGCCAGCAGAGTCCCGTGATATCCCAGTCTGTTTGTACCGACTCGCACTTTGACTGTGGTTCTCGTCAGACTACACAACGGTAAAGCTCCTTGGTTAATACAAACTAGCAAGTGGCATTACTTAACACCCTATAAATAATGTATAGTGACGTCTTACTAACAACGCCCCCATTATAAATTAACTTTTGTGTTATGATTGAACAACGGATTACAAAAAGCAGTGAATCAACTCAGTAAAATTTACCATGAATACAATTTATGCCAAACACTAAACATTTACTACGACAAAGGCTAAAATAATGGCAATTAAAGGAAAGTACTCTCCAAAACACAATAAAATTATTGGACAAATATACCACTACAGCTATCTAGGGTACGACGTGAACTATGAATATGAAAACGATATCTATAATAAAATAAACAGATACCATAGGATGTGTGGCACAATTCATAAGACTCTGGGAAAAAACGTACGAAAAGATACAGAACTGTTTGTTACAACGTTTAAAAGTCACACTCATGAAAAAATCTTGACGACACTTCAGGGTCTCCTTTCCTTTCTTTCCATTGAGAATTGTCATTCTTTCTCTTGTGATGTCATCCATAAAGAGAAAACTGGTACAGTCTTTCGTCTGAAGTATTTGATAATGTAGAACAACTTCATCTCGGCTCTTCAGCTCCGTTTGGTACCCACGAGATTTGCTTCTCTGGTGGTACAAATCCTCTTAGTCATTAGTTGGTGGTACTTTTCTGCCACCTTTACTGTGTAGTTATCCCAATTCCTCTGTGTAGCCTCAAATGAACGTAGCGGCTCAATACTCTTCACAACTTCTAAGCAAACTGTGTTCGGTGCTTGCCACAAATGGTCGATCGCATCCAAAACTTCGACATTTTTTTGTCTTAACCTTTCCACAACGGCATATTGTTGACCTTTCCTTCTGGCATAGCCAAATGGTTTTCCCGTCTTCTTTCTTCTGAATTCCCAATAAGCTTTTGGATATTGTTCGTGACATGTCCGATGTTATTAATTAATTGTATGTAACACTACCAACTCGGAACATAGGAGTCGGTGCCCCCTCCCCCCCAGAAAGAGGGGCCAACCTAGGATAACATGGTTGGATGATATGCTAGAAGATCGAAGAAGAATTGCTGCGAGGGTTACGCTAAGATGGCAATGGATATGAGACTTTGAGGAAGATTTGTATTGGAAGCCGGGGCTCACATTGGGCTGTAGTGCTGAAGAAGTAGATGGATGTAAAAGGCTGGTGTAGGTTGTGTGGTGAGAAAACGGAATAGAGAAAAATCGTTGAGCAAGTTAATACCCACACTGGGTTTTAATGCCAGAAGAAGATTAAGGAAAATGTAACTTATCTATAAAAATTCAATATTAGACCTTCTAAGTACCCGATACTTCTGGTTTAACGTCTTATTCTATAAATCCTAAAAGATTAATCGTCTTCAATTTCGCAACGAACCTTTTATGCTTTTAGCTAACTGGTATCAACTGTGCGGAGGGGCACGGTAAATGTATTACACCACAGCATCAATAAATCTACGTCACGCCTTGCCCTAGGATTCATTAGTTACACTCGGCGTCATGTAAATGACACCTCTGCACTTTATAGTCCCGCGCAGTAAAACATTTTTTGGAATAATATTTTCACCGTAAAAACTACTGTCCTAACAAATTACTCTCAACCGAGGGAACAGCGCGCAGCGCATGGGAACCGTTTTTCTTTAGGATGGAACCGAATGCATGGAAAACTAAATTAGTCCACTGACAACAGACAATGTGTCTGGACTTCTGCTTGTGACGTAACAATTAAATAGTGACGTACTGTCGCATAGTTGACGTCAGACGTCACTGCTAAAGTCGACATTGTGAAATCCCAATGTCCATATCTCAAATTCTTAAATGAAGTTCAGTCTCCTTGTCATCTTAAAGTTTTCCCACACGTAAAACTGCATGCGTCATTCAAAGTTACTAACTAGAATTTTCTTTCAAAACAATAAAATTATTCACGTTAGTTTTCTTCTTCTTCTTCTTCTTCTTCTTCTTCTTCTTCTTCTTCTTCTTCTTCTTCTTCTTCTTCTTCTTCTTCTTCTTCTTCTTCTGCTCCTCCTCCTCCTCCTCCTCCTCCTCCTCCTCCTCCTCCTCCTCCTCCTCCTCCTCCTCCTCATCCTCATCCACCTCTTTCTCTTACTTTTTCTTCTTCTTTTTCTGGTATGGTTTTACAGTCTACATGAGACCAGACCTGCTCCAAAGACAAACGTCTTTTTTTCGGTCTGGAATACGACTTTTTAGGTTCTCAACCTCAAACGTCTTGCACTTTGATAGGCGCCTAGGTAGTATCTTCTTTTTGAAAGCCTGTCTCACAGTCAAATTAGTTTTACCCAGATCCGATTTGTCTCTTTCCGGTTCATATGTAAGTATTAAACAAACTTGCACTCATGCGGACAATACGGACCGTGGTCAGTAGCGACACAATCGTATAAAACCCGGTCAGTTGCAATCGAGGTAAAAATTTGAACCCGGTAAGTTGGAATCAATTGCATTTTCATGTTATTATTATAATAATACATAAATTACTGTTGTAATTCTATTAATTCCTAGCCTAAAATAAGCTAACCTAACCTAACATAACATAACATAACAACAATATTGGAGTAAAGAGGTTACTCGCGCAAATAAAAAATTGCAGAATTAAAGTTTCATAGAAATTCAGAATAGCAAGGTCTCTAAACGACAGATTCGTTCGGTAAGTAAAAGTGGGAAAGTACGAAGAGCAATTGACTGCGTAAGAATGGATAAAACGTTGTTTCGTTGCAACTAACCGAGACCGTACAATTCTGGGCGCGTAGGCTGCAAACCACTGACGTTTAAGAAACCGCCTATCTACGTATACAATGAAAATTTATTGTTTAACTTAACTTTCAATGAACGTGACTTAATTTTATTTCTTATTTGTTATAATTTGTTTTTGAACACTAAAAGTTTTAGTTAAAGCTAAGTGGTAGGCCTAAGCATTTACTTTACTTTCTTGTAGACGCAGTGTATTGTTTTCGACTGGATTGTTTAAGTACAAAAAGAAGAAGAAGAAGAAGAAGAAGTTGTAAGTTCGTTGATGCGTACTGAATTTCAAAACAGTTCCCGTAACTAGTCGCACACTTCAGAAATGTACATTCATGGCCGGCTGTAGTAGAAGGCCGGAATATTAAACGTGTCAACGTTGCGTCTGAGGCCTATAAGCATACTGTAATGAAATATCTAAAGTGAACACGTTATATTTTGATTTAATTTTATAGCATTACTAAAATCATGAGTAGGTCTGTTTATAACTAAATCTAAATTAAACGTCTGTGCGCACTTAGTACTATACGTTTGGAGACCAAATATAATGAATCTTGAAGCCGGTCAGGCAAACCTGGTCTATAAATATAAGAACGTTAAGATGAAAATAATTAAGACTAGTCTCAACATTAAATTCATTAAGAAATGTTTACAAAACAACATAACACCAAATTTTTCCAAAATTAATATTCAAAATAAGTCATTAGCAGCGGTTAAAACTAAATCAATAGCACAGAAGATATGGCAAAAAGAAGAAATTAAGCAATTGTATGTGAAAAAGGACAGATTGAACCGTATTTTGTATATTGCACATTTGAAAGTATTAGACAGTTTGCATCCTGCTATCATTAGCAATGTTATGGAATTGATAGAAGCACAGATAAGAGAAGTAATTAAAGTCATTATCTCGAAACACATTAAGAAGTTTGATAACCTATACAAGAAACAGCACATGTATGATAACATAAATTGTAAACATAACTTTTATAAACGCGTAGTAAATTATACCAATATCGAATTATCTAATGACGAGACAGAATTATTATCTAAAGGTTTACAATATAACTTACCTAAACTTAGCAAAAACAGCCTATTACGTGGAGTTATAAACGCTGAAGCTGCTATAAAATGCATTAAAAACCAAGAAACCCAACAAGTAACACGATCGGTAATCAACAGTAAATTGGATCGCATATTAAAAATGGATGGCTTAAGTACAAATAAAAACCAGTTTCTAAAATACAAGAAGGAGCTCAACCTTATGAAAACAATAAAACAAAAGATTGACATAAATAAGGCAATAGTTACCAAAGCCGATAAAGGCAATACTGTAGTTGTATTGAGTCAAGCAGATTACACGCAGAAATGTTATGAATTTATTAACAATAACATTATTAAGACACTTGAGCATGACCCCACCAGCAAGTACACAAAGGAACTAAATTCCGCTGTGAACAAATGCATAAATTTGTTTGACGCAAATGTTAGACACCATATTAAACAAATAAATGCACAGGCACCCGCATTCACAGGTTTGCCAAAAATACATAAGGACAACATGCCAATACGTCCCTTAGTTAACTACACGTCGGCACCTGGGTACAAAATCGCAAAAAAACTTCAACATATAATAAAAAACAGTATAAAGCTAGAGAATAATCATAGTATCAAGAACAATAAAGATTTAATAAACAAAATTAATTCCATCGACTTATTACCGAGTTATAAGCTGGTTTCTTTTGATATTGTCAATTTATACACAAATATACCTATACAAGAAACAATAGAGATTCTCCAAAACAATTTACTTAATACGGCAATATTAAATCAACAGGAAATTAACGAATTAATCTTGATATTACGAATAGTGTTGAAACAAAATTATTTTACATTTGACGGCAAGTTTTTTAAACAAGGAGAAGGGTTAGCCATGGGTCTCCTTTAAGTGGATTACTGGCAGATATATACCTTAACTTTTATGAAAATAATTATCTGCTATCTAACTGTAACAGTTACCACGATAAAATTATCTCATACACGCGATATGTTGACGATACGTTCATGGTTTTTAATGGCACTTGTAGACAAATGGACATGTTACTCAAATACATGAACAACATAAATAACAACATAAAATTCACCATGGAAGTAGAAAATGAAAATTGCCTAAACTTTTTAGACCTTTCTGTTCGAAGAAACGCTGATTGTATCACATATAAAATATACAGGAAACCTACTACCACGGATATAACTGTCCATGCTGATTCATTCCACCCATATACACAGAAAATGGCCTCTTTTAATGCTTTCGTAAATAGACTTTTAACTATACCTATGAACCAGGAAGATTTTCAAGATGAAGTAAATGTTATTAAACATATAGCTGTCAATAATGGATATAAAAGTGATATAATAGATAACTTAATTCGCAAACGTAGGAATAAAATGGAAAGAAAATTAAAATTAGATGGTAAAAAGAACCATTATATTTCAGTTGAATATACTAATGTGATTCCTAATATAATAAAAAATGAATTAAGAAAATTAGACATCATCGTGTCCTTCAAAACTACCAATAACATATTGAACATATTAAAACCTCGAACACAAAAAACAACCGAAAACAGTTCTGGCATATATAGAATCCAGTGTAGTGAATGTGATAAATTCTACATAGGACAAACGGGCGGAAATTTAAAGACAGATATAAAGAACATTTGCCAAAAAGGAACATCAAGTCAATCAAATCCAACTTTGCTTTACATCTGGTAAACAGCAGTCACAGTTATAGTGGTTTCACAGATAACTTTACGCCCATACATATATGCAGTAAGAGCCGATACATGGATGCCATGGAAGAATATGAAATATATAAAGCGCTTTTATTTCAACCAAACCTACTGCTTAATAATCAATTAACATTTAAATCTCACTGTTTATATGATACTGTATTGAAGAGTGATAACGCTTGTGTACACCAGCCGAATATATAGTTTGATTACGTGGTCAGTTATAGTACGGCAGTGCGCACTGTTACGTGGACTGAGTTCTATCATACTCATTGTGTTATGTGTTTATGTGTTGATGTGTTTTAATTATTATATTCTTGACACGTTCGTTATGAACTAGAAGAAAAAACAATTTTACCTGATGATGGGAACGTGTTCCCGAAACATGTCGTAAGACATCAAAGACGTAGTCGCAGCACGGATAAAGAAAAAGGTATTTATTTATTTCTATACGTTTAAGTTGAAATATTAGTGAATTAGTATTAGGCCTAATGAATTAATGTTGTTCGAATTATTGAATTTGTATCATATGAATGAGTTAATTATTATATATCTTAAATAATAAAACAGTATTTTACATAATAAACTTTAAATTTGCAAAAAAATGAAGAATTATAAAATTAAGGTTAATCGGCAATTAAAAATGACGCGATTTGATCATTATTATTATTGAGTCCTTCAGTCTTTCGACTGGTTTCTACCCTCCCCGCATATACCCGTGGTGCGTGTGTTACGGAGTCTCTCACAGGTATATGGGGCCTACAGTTTAACGCCGGATCCGAAAGGCAGAGTTGGGTAGGGTTTATACTAGGCACGATACCTGTCGGTGGTTTGTTATTGCCTTGCGAGGGGGGACGGTCGTATCTAAATCAGATGCCCGTGGCGGGTACCCGCCGACAGCGTACCAGCGCCACATGCTAGCTACTACGCCACGAAATTTGATTATTGAAATACATAAATTAAGAGATCGTCTAGTTGGCCTCAAAGCATTCTACTAGAGCCGGCCATAGTATATTCTATAATTCATCATCATCATCATCTACAAGGATTAAACTAAGGATGATTTGTTCCGGTCTCAAATAGGCAAAGATTACAGCTGGTAACTCCAACGCTTCCTCGGACGTCCCACACCTCTCCGTCCGCACGGCTTATAGTTCCATAGTTGTTTGGGGATGCGGCAGTTATCCATTCGGCAAAGATGTTCCCACCAATTCAGCCCATATTGGGCGATTCTGTCGAGTATACTCATAATATTCAGTTCGTGCCGTATATCTATAATCATGTTTCTATTCAGTGTTTCTTCTGTGATCATGGAGAGTATACCCTGCCACGTGCCTGAGAAATCTCATTTCAGCCGCTTGAATGCGGCTTCTGTTAAAGTCCAGTTCTCTGACCCATAAAGAAGTGTGGGAAGAGCCATCACTTTGTAGAATTTTAGGCGTGTTCCTTTACTTGCTGATTTAAGGGTTTATCTGATGGTTCAGCACATAAGGTTGAACTTATGCAACTTTTTTTTTTAGTCTAAAGGTACCATATAATGTTATTATTTATATTTTAAAGCGATCGATTTATAAAACAACATTTAACCGTATTAAAAACATGCAATGACAAAATAAGATTAAATATATATGAACAATACCGAATATACAAACATATAAAAGAAGAGGGCCATGAAAATCTATTAAACGTTATGACAGACTTCAAAAATCATATCACTTTTGAAATATTACGACAAAATCAACATTCAGTAATCAGCTGATATATTATGTAAATATGAACACTCTATAACAGAATCAGTTCTTAGGAAGCTTTAGACAACAACATATGTATCAAAATTAACAATGTCTACAAATTCGTTTTTATAAATAACTAGCGGAATACCCGTGCTTCGCTACTGAGTTTCACGTTGTACGTAATGAAAATGTTAGTTTAATTAATAAAGTTCAATTAAAGTAGGTTTCTTAAAAATAAATAGCTGTTGCCCACGACTTCGTTCGCGTGGTCTTCAATTTAATGCGATAATATATTTAGAAGAGAATCTATTCTATTGGGTTGCCATAGTAACCAGATCTAATAGTACTTTAAGATCCCAAAGGACCCCCCAGAGGATCGTATAGAAAAAAACACCTATCCTATGTTGGTTCTCCCGTTACGTAAAATATTTGTGCCAAGTTTGGTTGAAATCGGCCCAATGGTTTAGGAGGAGATGTGGAAGACCCCAAAGGACCCCCCAAAGGATCGTATCGAAAAAACACTTGTTCTATGTTGGTTCTCCCTTTGCGTAAAATATTTGTGCCAAGTTTGGTTGAAATCGGTCCAGTGGTTTAGGAGGAGATGTGGAAGAACCCAAAGGACCGCCAAAAGGACCTCCCGAAGGATCATATCGAAAAAACACATATCCTATGTTGGTTCTCCCTTTGCGTAAAATATTTGTGCCAAGTTTGGTTGAAATCGGTCCAGTGGTTTAGGAGGAGATGTGGAAGAACCCAAAGGACCGCCAAAAGGACCTCCCGAAGGATCATATCGAAAAAACACATATCCTATGTTTGTTCTCCCGTTGCGTAAAATATTTGTGCCAAGTTTGGTTGAAATCGGTCGAGTGGTTTAGGAGAAGATGTGGAAGACCCCAAAGAACCCCCAAAAGGACCCCATCGAAAAAACACCTATCCTATGTTGGTTCTCCCGTTGCGTAAAATATTTGTGCCAAGTTTGGTTGAAATCGGTCGAGTGGTTTAGGAGGAGATGTGGAAGACCCCAAAGAACCCTCCAAAGGACCCCATCGAAAAAAATTCAGAAACCTTCGCGGGCGTGCGCACAACAACTCACCGAAGTTTCATCGCAAACGGATGAATGGTATAGGAACGCATACGGGACAAACAAAGAAACAAAGAAACATTCATTTTTATATATATGATAGCGATTTATAATATTGTGAACGTGCTATATAACCTGACGATGGTCTGTGACCGAATCGATCGCTTTAAAATATAAATAATAACATTATATTGTACCTTTAGGCTATATAAAAGAATACAAAAAATACAAAATAAAAAAATATAAAATAAATTGAATTATAGGTACCATTAATAAAGAACAATAAGTGTAAGTGTAAAATACATCACATTATCATTAGTTATGCAACTTATTCTCAAATATCCCATAATTTGAGCATTATTATTTCAACATGGAATATAAATCTTGCAAAAAAACACTTACTTTCTGAGACACGACTGCGCCGTCAACACCCAAAAGTCGTCAATGATGGTGGCTCCGCACAAGTGCTGGCGTTTCACCTCTACGGATGCCTGCAAGACGACAAACATACTTACACACGGTAGATTACGAATACAAATTTTAGCCTCCTTTCGACGTGACACACGTAATATGTGTTTCGTGCGTGGGTGACTGTTGACCTTCATCCAGACTTTTGTCTTTCAAAAGTCCGTCTTCAGTGGTTGTTGACCACCTTGCTTACCTGCCCTGGTCCACTATACTGACTGAGTCGGCATTCGATTTTTACTTCCATGTTCCGTAACGAAATGGAAGTATGCTGATCGCGAAAAAAAATCGTGTTCGAAATAAGGGCTGTCTCTAATTGTACTACCCTGTGTGTATGTGTGTGTCTGTGAGTGACTGTGTGTCTGTCTGTCTGTATGTCTGTGTGTAGAATGTTTTCTATGGCGAACGATAATTGCCGCAAATTCAAACAGAATCAAATAATTTTGTACATATACTCCTGAGTTGTAGACGACTTAAAGCCTATTGATTTTGGTAAAAATCTAATAAAGGAGAGGGGTAGTTTACCTGCAGTTTTTGTGTTTTAACAAGAGTAAAGTACTTAATTTTATTAAATAAGTGCCCCGAAAATAAAGTCATTTTAATCCAGCGGGTTATTGGAGCCATACAATGGAGTGGGTAGTTGAAGGGGGAGGGGGTGATTTTTTGAAAATTGCTGTGCTCAACTCAATAAAGTACGAATATTTAATTTTGAAGGATAAGCTTCATTATAAATTACGTATGATTAAACTATTAGTCTATTAATGTGTAAATATCATTAACGGTGGGGATCGGTTAAGGAGGAGAGGTGATAATTATCTGCGTAGTTCAGTTTCTTTATAAGAATAAGAATAAAAGTGACTCGAAGATAACATTGTATCAAACAACTATCCCATAATAAAGAAAATGTCTATAAATAGTAAATGATTTTAAATATAAATCTTAGAACATGGACGTCATTTATGGTTCTCCATACCGATTTTTAACTTTTCTAGTATTGGCTCATCTTAAAATAAATATTCTTATAAAATATGTTATACGAAATTTATAATGTTATTTCATTTGCATACGCTTATAGATAAAACTTGTTATCTCCTCTGTGTCACACACACACACACACACACACACACACACACACACAAAATGTGTGTATGGCATATGTAACGTAATTACAAAACGTATTGAAACTTACTTGGTAAGGATAAGCAGCTATTTTTGCCCCATCATCGTCCGTGTTTTCATCACTCCGTAGTGTCAGCGACTCATTGGTACCTAAACACATTCTCTCAATACATGCATTTTATAATACTGAAAAGGATTATAACATTGAACAAGAGTTAGGTTCATTTATAACTGTGAAAATTGGAACCGTGTTAAAGAGTAAGGCACAGAGACATAGAAGAGAACTTTTATAAAATCGTGTCTGTTCAGCTTTTAAAACTTTTATAAGATTTTACAAAATTATATTGGCTATAATAACAATTATGATTTATTATTGATGTTAAGTTAGGTAGGTTCCAGACGATCTGTGTGAATATTAACCGTGTTTTTAGAAACAATGTGCGTCGAGATACAAATTTAAAGTTCTACAAAGCTATGGCAGTAGGCCTACCTGTACTATCCTGTGGGTATGGACTATGGCCGACAACTAAGAAACAAAACAATAAAATACAAGTCTCGGAAATAGAGTTCTTTTGGGAATCAAAAGGTGTTCAAAACTTGACCATATAACAATGAGGCCATAAGAGAAGAATTACAAGTTTTTAACTTGCACGATAGACGAAAAGATTAATAACAGTGGTGGAAAGCATACTTAAAAAGAATGTCAGATTCCGGACTGGCTAAACAAGTTTGGAAATACAAACCTATAGGACACGGGTGTGTAGGTAGACCCAGGTGGCTGTCGGATCTTTGTAGGCGGAACAGGCAGCAACTTGACCGTGCCGTGTTGTGAAGAGGATGATGATGATGATGATTTTATAAAAAGATTTTATAGAACTTTAATCTATGTAAGTAAAACAGGAACTCTCTTGGAAAGAGACCAAAGTAGTTCTCTTGTCGACTTGTAATAATGTATACAAGTCTTCTAAATAATATTTTGATGAACTGCTGTGGAATGGAGTTTAACAGGTCATCACAGAAACGACGGTACCGGGATTAGGTTAAAGATGTTCTTAGTTTTAGTGAGGATACAATAGGATGCATAGAACTGAAAGTCTTCTAGTGGACACGCGCATATTTTAAAATACTGACCAGCCGGTAAAAGTAATAGTGCAGACAATGGAAACGATGGCTGGAAACTCGGCGAAGTCGGAACAGGGTCTAAACTGAACCAAAAAGTAATGAGGGAGAAGAAATAGAAGAAGAAGAAGAAGCAGGAGGAGGAGGAGGAGGAGGAGGAGAAGGAAAAGATAAAAAATAAAAGAGGAAGAAAAAGATGATGATTATGAAAAAGGAAAAAGAAGAAGAAATGATGATGATGATGATGATGATGATGATGATGATGATGATGGTGAAGAAGAAGAAGAAGAAGAAGAAGAAGAAGAAGAAGAAGAAGAAGAAGAAGAAGAAGAAGAAGAAGAAGAAGAAGAAGAAGAAGAAGAAGAAGAAGAAGAAGAAGAAGAAGAAGAAGAAGAAGAAGAAGAAGACATCAATTTTTAACACCATTTGAGACTAGTTTTATAACGTGGATGTACACTGACCAGCAAGCAAAGAAGAATGACTATACATTGACGTTCGTACAGAAAGTAAATGTTATACCAGGCTGGATACGATATGGAAGGCAGGACGAAGAGACCTGGGATTGAAGAATATTGTAGTTTGACATAACAGATGACCAGCACACATGGAAAGTGCACGTGGAAAACATGCTCTGGGGTACAAGTCGATTGAAGGAAAAAGTTTTGGAAGATCCAAGAAAGGTGGAGGATAACTTTTGTAGTTGGTAAAGGCAGTGTACCTGATCCCATTGCACTGTAAAAGAAGAGGTGTGTGCAGCTAACCTGGATATAATATACATATGCAGTTATGAGTACGAAGGATCGCTTACTTAAATTGTTTTTTCGTCTATCCGTCTGTAAGCTTTGTTCCAGTCTTTGCATTCTGTTTTTTTAAATTCCATCTCATGTATGAGCTGTTTAGTATTTGTTTATTGTTTTTATTTGACGATCAGTTTGCTTAAATTCCATCTCATGTATGAGCTGTTTAGTATTTGTTTATTGTTTTTATTTGACGATCAGTTTGCTTATTAATCAAAACATGCATAAGTAAAAAGTATCTTGAGCGTATATTGAAACCATCTGTCTAAAACCAAAATATTTAAAACCATTGTTAATAGTATCATGACTTACGGTTCAGAAGTTTGGACTACCAATAAACAGACAAGAACAAAATTAATGAAAACAGAGGTAGACTTTTGGAGACGTCCGGCAAAAGTATCCAGACGTGAGAAAATTAGAAACGAAGTAATTAAGGACAGAACGAATGTGAAAAATTCAATTGTTGATTTTATCCAAACAAAAAAATACAATGGTATGAAGACACAAAAAGAATGGTACAGGAAACATTGGCAAGGAGAGTTATGGAATAGACTCCACCAGGAAGAAGGAAAAGAGGAGGAAGACCACCTATCACCTGGATAGAAGAAATTCATACTACATTGCGGGGACGAGAAATTGAAGAAGATCTTTGAATGGACAAGCAGCAGTGGACTATGAGAATTCAATCAATTCTATAATCATTGTTTCCGGAAAATGTGTAAACATTGTACAACTGGAATAATAATAATCAAATAACTGAAACACACACACACACTCACACACATGCAGGTGCCTTGTAATGATCGATTTACCTATAAGAAAAATCGTTTAAATTGAAACTTTGTAAAAATTTCACTCACCTAGGACAAACGCCAACACGCATACACATAGACATAATATAGACGTGGAATGGTCAGTCATCGTGTTCACTACTCACAACTCACAAGTGCCATTAACTAACTAAATGACTTTGTACAAAATAAGTGTGTCAAACCCAGACGGACAGAAGCATACTCAAACTTTATCTAATTTTCTGCTTAGCTAAAAACACATTTAAGATAAATAAAATTGATAGCCCATACGTAATTTACAACTTTCCCAATTCAATTGATATGCAAACACGACAAGATTTAGAGAACATGTTCTCTGTTGTCGATTGAGTGTTTTGTTAGTAGCGATAATGCAATGTGTCCTGTGTTCACACGCGCGCACCCGCACACACTCACACGCTCATGTATATACATATATATTGCAACGATACAATTTAAAACTGCATAGATAGGTAATATAGAAATTAGTACAACAGATTCTATATCTGGAGGTAGGAAATTTTATTAAATTAAAACATTAAATTTACTATTGTCTTATTTATTTATAATATAAAATTGTTTATTTAAAAATTTGTCTTTCAAAATTGAGTCTATTTGCTGGTTTTACAACTATGTTACTTGTTCCGTTGAATTCCACGGTTTGCGTAGCCACTCGACGCTCCGCGCATGCAGTTCGACTCGCCCGTTACAACTCTGCTCGACAACCGTTCGAAGATCAACCCGTTGAATAATTGGCACGTACACACACTGCGATACGAACTGTTACTGTTTACAATTTAAATTTACTTAATCTCAGGGATTTTAAAACTGGGTACAATAGATCTGGGTGTATTGATCTTACACAAACTCCGGATTCTTGAAGTGATCTCACGTAACTACCAAAATATCTCGGTAGATATTTTGTCCCTAGCGGATATCTTCCACTATACACGAAAAACACTAGATTGATCTTTTATTTTTTATTTGAGTTCCCTAAGTGGTACCTATGGGTTACGAAGACCTCGAACCGTGAACCAACTTCTAAGTCTACAAGAAAACGACCTGTCTTGTCACGAAAAACTCGTGGCAGCGAGTACGTCTTTCTATAACGAGTCCTAAGAAGAAACTGCGTCATCCGTACGCTGTAAGCGACCGACTCATATAATTTTTAAACCCTCTGATTGGTTGAAACTTTAGCAACGTCACAGATGAAAACACAGATAGACTGAAATCAGGCTTAAACTCTGTCCGATTCTGCAAAGGCCTGTCTAGATTTAACCTACAATTTTACTACTTACTTGAAGATAATGAGAATAAAAGAAGATTGAATTCATTAAAAAAAAACATGTAAAAATTATAGTTGTGGAGAATTGATTAATGGAAAATGTAGCTTATAACTATGAGAATACTCTGTCCAAGTTTCAGAACGAAAAGTTAATTTTCCTGAAAGTTATTAAATAAAATGTAAATCACCCGCGCACCCGCGCACTTACACACAAATATTTCACATTACATAAAAGAGAATAAAATTGTGAACATTTTGACATAATATACTTTTTTAAACATAGCTTGGCTCAAAGTTTATGACTACTTTACAAAGAAAGAACCAAATCAATTTAAAACATGTCCATGGCCATCAGAAAATGTTATATAGCATTAGTATTCCACTTAAATGAACTTCATATCCTGTTTACTGTTGCTATATATATATATATATATATATTCAAACACTCAAACACTTTCTGCTACAATCCGTTTCTTGATGTACCGGTACCTATACCAGAGACCAACAGGAAACCAAAGCAACAATCAGCCAACACACAAATACCTCACAAGGTTCAAAATCAGGAAGGCTGAAGATGGGAACACAAGACTTCCCGAAACATGTTCCAAATAGGGAGAAAACATCTTGAGGTAAAGTCATTATAAAATATATTATATATATATATATTTCATTTAATATTTATAACTAAATTTACCTCAAGATGTTATTTTTCCTTATTTGGAACATGCTTCGAGAGCTCCCGTGCTCTCATCTTCAGCCTTCGCGATCTTGTGAAGGTTGAAGATGAGAGCACGGGAGCTCTCGAAACATGTTCCAAATAAGGAAAAATAACATCTTGAGGTAAATTTAGTTATAAATATTAAATGTATTATATACATCAAAAAACGGACTGTAGCAGAAAGTGATTGAAAATATATATATATTGTAACATGACCAGATGTTACATAACCTAGACATATACCATCAGATTTAATAAGTACATAACGATAATGTAAATAGGTAATATAATGATAAGAGTAACCAAGAAGAGAGGAACCATTGAAGAAGAAAGAAGAAGAAGTGCCACAAGAAGCAGTAAACCCAAACACTGCTTGACACTACAACCATACTATAACTGACACAAACTAATGGCCAAATTAAATTCACTTTAAGCTGTCAAGCGAGTCAGTGAATAACTTAAATGGAATATGACATGTTAATAAAAATGATTAAATAAGAATCTGAATAATGTGATATCAAAATCAGCATTTGGGCTGATAATTAATCAACTATGACTAGTAACTATTAATGCCAAGAACTAAGATTAGATATGGCCACAATATGAGAATGAAGCTATATTACAGCCTCAAAAATACTTATGACAAGTGAAAATGTTTGTAAGAGGGAACCTTATACAAATAAGCTACCTCATCAAAGTACCGGATTGTAAACTAATAAATGTTATTAGGGCATAAATCCGATACAAACGGTATGCCTCAGCAATGCCTAAAACAAACAATCATCAGTAAGGTGATTAGTAGGAAGTACTAGAAGTGTAAATTACATACACTGAACAATCTTTATACCCAAACATAGCGATAAGCATTATTAATATGATATACGATTAATAGTTCAATTGTTAATTAATAGCACGGAGCAAAATAACGTGAAGCAAAATGTCATAGTGAGTAAGTATAGTTCATAGCAATGTATAAGTTAAGGTTTAATCATAATATGCAGTAAATAAATATCAGTACAGATATAATAGTGTTCTAACATAAACGTTTAAGTGAAAAAACGCGATGTGGAACACAAACAATATTAATAAGAGTGTGTAATCGCCGGCTTCGATTAGCAGACGACAGAGCGAAGCCGAGTGTCTGAACATTGTTTGTTAAACAACGTCAGTAAAAGTGTAGATAAACCAGTGTCAAACTATATCAAATTGAAGAGGAAAAAATATCCTTTAATTTTATAGCGATACGACCCCGATCGTAACTATAATAAGTACGAGACAGGCGTTAGCATCATTTGCACAAAATGCATAAGAAATCTGGTTATCAACACTAACAACAACGACAACTGTCAATCATTCGGGCAGAAATCGGTTAAAAAACCGTTAGTGACCGTTGAAAAGACAATACGTCACTTTCGTAACGCCTGGCTAAGCCAATCAGAAAATAGTTTAATAAGTAAAACAATCGCCTAAGGCCGATCAAACCGTAGCGTATATAAGGAAGAGCGGCTAATTGCCGTTAGACACTTTTGTACTTTCTTCCGAGGCGGAAGGTGTGCTCGTCTCATCAAAATTTTTCTAACTGAAAGTTTCATTGTAATAGTGCATCGACGGCATCTTGTCAACAACAACAACAAGTAACTACAAGATATTCTACAAGGAACCAGTGCGTTTAAGTGCAGTATTATTTTATTTAGTGCGGGAAAATAACGAACAGAAGAAATAATTAAGTAATATTATTTAAGGTCCTTTTAGTTAGAAGCGGGCCAACATTCTCTGTTCATGTGCGTGTGTAGTGAATAACAATGATCATTATAATCTGATCATTGATGTGTTTAATTGAATTTTAATCGAAAGATTAAAAACACAAAGGTAACAAGGTGACAATTTATTCATTACACCAAGTGCGATAACCTATATGTTTTGATAAACAAATCTGTACTGACGCATAACACTGAAACATTTTCTGTATCACACCATGTCTGAATTTATTTAATGAATGTGTCAATCTTATTTAAGTTGGATGTTAGTCATAAGTGATCTCAACATATAACTTTGTAAATCATGAACCAAGCGTGACGAACGCCTAACCTATAAAATAGGTTTTATTTTTATTTTTTATTAGTAACCTGAAAGCTACTACTAGTCAATATTATATCAGAAAATAATCAGCTATTGTGTAGGCATTAGCATTCTTTTTTGTGTTTCAAAGATCTTACGCCTGAGATTTAAATAATATTAATGTTTAAAGTACAAAATATCTGGACTTAACCAGAATTGTTGCTTATGCTCTGAGCCAGTTATATAGGGTATGTAACAAAATATTTGCAATTGTACATCAATGTATTCTTTTAATTGTATTTGTTTGAATTCACTATCAAGGGTATGAATAAAACCCCATTATTAGCAGCATAACTTGACTTAATTTATTTCTAAAATAAATAGATAAATAATTCATTCAGAAGAACCAAAACAACCTTCAGTTGTGATTAAATATTGTTGAATTGCATTGCCATAAGGGCAATAAAAACAATTTTAACCTTTTTAAGAGTATTATTTGATTTTATTAATGGGTTTTCCACGGGATTTTCCCGAAATAAACCTGTGTGGCGCCCATTATTAAACAAGGTAACCTAACCTTGTAGATAAAGTGAGTTGGTTTTGTAAACCCTATTGGCAGCTTACTGATTTATTGAACTTCTGAACTTCCAGAAAACACGAACAGGTACGTGGAAGTGTATTTTATTAATTCTATTGTCCAGACATTACTAGACTTTACGTACTTAGACGACTATCACCCTGGAGGAGGAGTTTCGCTGCTAGTATCATCAAGACGGTCATCAACATCAAGCGACCAGCTAGTACACTTTATTTTAAATTTAAGCAACATTAGTGTTTAAATCATATTAACACAACTATTTTATTTTATTCATCTAAGGGAATTCTTTTCAGACAATTATAATTTTGCAATTGTAAACACACTTTTAATAACATCTGATGCTGCAATTTAACTACTTTATAAAATTAGTAACTTTCAATTTTCAACAACTACAACCTTTAAGATTTTAAATAATAAACAGGAAGAGTTTTGAATAGTTACAAATTGGCGACCAGCAACGTGAGGCTGGAAAAAAAAATATTAGATAAAAATATTTTTTATATTTTAAATCAGCCCGGCAGACACAAAAGAACAAACATGCCACACACACATCAATACGACACTAGATACAAGGACAGTCGAATAGGAGAAGTACAACCAAATACAGAGACATACGAAGAACAACCAACACCCGAAATGGAAGTCATTACCATTAATAACATAGAAACTCGACCCGACGAAACATCCCATGCAGAACCGGAAGTGGAGGTAATGGTCAGCGACCAACCAGACAAAACAACCGAAGGGGCAAGAATAGAGAACATGATGATGATGATGATGATGATGGAACAAATGACTAGAAATAATGAGTCATTAAAAGAAGACGGTAGGAAATCCCGGAAAGAGAACCAGAAGAATATGGAAGCATTAAAGGAAGATTTAAATAAAAATATGGAGTCTATTAGTAAAAACATGGAGTCACTGAAAGAAGACCTACATGCAAGGTTAGACGACAATAACAAGAACTTAGAATTATTGAAGGAGGACTTGAATAAAAAGATAGACAATACCACAGAGCCATGGACACGTTAAACAGTAAAATAGATGACAGCAGTAGAGCCTTAAGAGAAGAGTTGAACACCACGTTAAATAAGATTAGCCAGAAAATGGATGAAATGAATAAGAAATATACGGAAGAGGTGGATCAGACAACAAGAGGAGAATTACGAAACGACAGCAACTCAGAGACTGAAGAAGTACTCAATGATGAGACCAGAGAAGAATTGCAACCTGAAGATGAGGTCGAACAGACTGAGAATGAAGGGGACTGAAATACATCATCATCTGAAAATGAGCTTGACAGAAACGAGGAAGATATTCAATATAAGGAGATCAATGCCGAAGGTATAAAGAAGACTCAGGTAATTGAAGAAGCGGAAGAGTTAGTAGCCGAGAATGAAAACTTAGAACAAAATAATCTGCCAATGTGTGATGATCAAGTGGAGACGAAAGAATTACCCAGAAATACAACTACCGAACAAGTGAATTCGAAAATTAAAATTCATGAAGAAAGGAACAAAATAATTAAGAAAACGGAAGAAAAGGAGGCGAAGATAAGAAGAATAATACGCCCAAAGAAGACTAGAGTAACAAAAGAATTAATCGAAATGACTCGAACTGGTCTAATTAATATGATTTATTTCCCAGTCATCAACCGTAAAGAAGGGACCTATAGGAAGGAGTATCGAAGGAGCTTCACGAAGATGAACGAAGAGAAGAAATGTGCTACAACACAGAAGACTATAACCAATAAAATACTTAAAGCAAATATTTCCAAAGGGAGAATAAGGCATTCTAAGAAAAGGAAAGGGTATCAAGAACAACTGGACCGGATCATTGAAGGGTATGCCCAAGAAATAAAAGAATTGCGGAAGAAGAGGGACCAATCAATGGAAAAATCCAACCAGGAAACTAATGACGATCAACCAGAGTTAGAAGAGGTACTAGACGTCAATAATAAAAAAGACCCGAAGTACACGGGACACATGGATATCGAAGATGAGGAGAAGAAGAAGGCGAGAAAACGGGGAGCCAATGACTATCTGGTAGCCGCAAAGTGGAAGAACCGCATGATAGGGATAGGGTGCCAAATACCACAAACATGTAGTACTAGAGACAGATATGAAAAAGGATACCTGTGAAACGTAATTGTCCCAAACAATGAACCCAATAGAGTGGAAAAGCACAATGTAACCCCAAATATGTAGACCATAATTGTGATTATTGTTAAAAACAGATAAATTATAGTGGTAGGCAACACTTACCACCGGAATATTTAGTGTCTAAGAAATTTTAAAAATAACTACCATAAACGGATTCAATTAGTGATTAGAAGGATCATGTATTATGCCCAAGGTATTGAAAGTGACTAATTGACTATAGCAAACCTATTTGCCATATTGTGTTATAAAAAGTGTGTAATGTTAGTGTATAGGCCAAACTATTTGTTACCTATTAAATAAGAGCCAGATCAATCATACTAAATGATAGGAAAATGTATATTGTACACCAAATAATTTAATGAAAAGAAAGATATCTGTTATATAATAAAGAACCACAAGTGGCATATAACAAAAATATACCTAGGATAATGACATAAAATTACTCTAATACTCCTATGTTAGATTAGTTTAAAGAGGAGATACTACTATTTTATAACTAAAATTACTATGCTATATTTAAAGAAAAAAAATCTAACAAAATGTTTATCAAATGAATATTGTATACCTCTCAGAAAACTAAAATATTATTTAAAACCATCCAGAATAAGTGAAAACCACCATCACTTGAAGGAGTAGAGAAGAAGAATAACAAAGAGAGTAACACGAAAGAAGGATATTATTATGGAAAGTAGAGAGAGAGACAAAATATTTATTAAATGAACCATGTAACCCCAAGAATGTCTATAAAATCAGATATTAATATGTTGTTGTTATATTATCACATTGTATTGTAATTATCAAATATTGTATACTCCATAAACAAGAATTAAAATCATCCAGAATAAGTGTAAGTTATCAGACACTTGAAGGAGTAGAGAGGCAGAATAACAAAGAGAGTTAATTATAAAGAGGGCTATTATTATTGTGGAATGAAGGGAAAGAAAAATGTTATTTAATTACCAAATATTGTATGTAACGAGATATGTCAGAGAACATCAAACAAAAACATTTAGTATATGAATACTGTAAACCCTGATCATTCAGGATAAGTATAAGTTATTGACGAGAGAAAACCTAGTAAACTATTGTAAGAATGAAATATTATAAACTCTATATGTAAGAAACAACTGCATAATTATATAAGGATCAATGTAAGTGTGTAATTTTAAGAATACTCAAGTAAACCAAAACAAATTGTCAACTAGTATAAAAAAAGGTAACAATACGGCTAATAAAAAGCATGGCCGAGAATGTCAAGTCTGAAAAGAAATAATTACCTGTAACAAGAAAGTATGTTAGAAAGTATAAGAGAAGGAGATGTGATACAAATGAAACCTCTAATACCTTGAATATTATAAATAATTGCTTATCTAATCCGTCGAGTGACTTACTTGTAATTCCGCTTGACGCGTTTCAGGGCATATGCCCCATCTTCAGAATAATTCCTCTTCACAGAACGTCAGACATTAAGATTAAAATGTAATAAATTAAAATTAAAATCCATGGTTAAAATAGTAACTCGTCAAAATATTAAAATATACTAAATGCACAGAGAAGCACGCACTATCACAACATGAGTTCACTTCGCGTTATAGCCGGTGTACACCGCCGCGATGTTAATCGCGCACCGACTGTCTGAGTAAACTGTTATCTGTGCAACGCATCTTGTATCTCAATGGCTGTGTCGTACAAGGGATTTGACTTGAAGTTAAGTTGGTCGTTTAATATGAATCCGCCGTCTTGTGAATTGTTCGTCTTTTTAAATTGTTTAAAGGCCTTGTAAATTTCGAATTCTTCTAATGTGTCCATATATCTGCCTTTAAATTTACAAGGCCTTTAAACAATTTAAAAAGACGAACAATTCACAAGACGGCGGATTCATATTAAACGACCAACTTAACTTCAAGTCAAATCCCTTGTACGACACAGCCATTGAGATACAAGATGCGTTGCACAGATAACAGTTTACTCAGACAGTCAGTGCGCGATTAACATCGCGGAGGTGTACACCGGCTATAACGCGAAGTGAACTCATGTTGTGATAGTGCGTGCTTCTCTGTGCATTTAGTATATTTTAATATTTTGACGAGTTAATATTTTAACCATGGATTTTAATTTTAATTTATTACATTTTAATCTTAATGTCTGACGTTCTGTGAAGAGGAATTATTCTGAAGATGGGGCATATGCCCTGAAACGCGTCAAGCGGAATTACAAGTAAGTCACTCGACGGATTAGATAAGCAATTATTTATTTAATACAGTGACTTGGATACTTTAAAAATGAATATTGAATATTATATCGAATATGTTGTATTATTTAAAAATGATTGATATGTTATATTTTATGTGTTGTGATAGTGCAACTATTGCCAGGTGCAATTTTGATTTTTTCTCAGACAGAGATGAGGATGCCTCTGATTCTGAGTATGTGTAATGTGGAACGGCAGAGAATGTAAGCCACAGTGAGCCACTCTGATTCCGAACCCACTACAAATGTTAGGGAATTATATAGTATTGTATCAAGGACTATTATTAAAGAATCTATGAGGTAAAAAATGAAAGAACCATTGAGATAATCACATAAGTAAAGATAGGTAATGAGAAAGAAAAGTGTATATAAGACAGGAAATTGTTAATTTAAGAAGTGAAATCTATTGTAATTAAATGACTTAAAATGTGAGAAACTTGAAAAATATTAGTAAGCTAAGAATTATATCACTAGCCGATAACTCAAGCTAGTGTAACACACTAATAGCATGTTAAAGGTCAATGTAAAGAGTACGAGACAAAAACCAGTAGTAATATACTAAAAAACTGAAATGAAATGATAATTTGATCAAAAATCAAATTTTCACTCAAATTATCAATTTAGAGGGGAGAGTATATGTAACATGACCAGATGTTACATAACCTAGACATATACCATTAGATTTAATAAGTACATAACGATAATGTAAATAGGTAATACAATGATAAGAGTAACCAACAAGAGAGGAACCATTGAAGAAGAAAGAAGAAGAACTGCCACAAGAAGCAGTAAACCCAAACACTGCTTGACACTACAACCATACTATAACTGACACAAACTAATGGACAAATTAAATTCACTTTAAGCTGTCAAGCGAGTCAGTGAATAACTTAAATGGAATATGACATGTTAATAAAAATGATTAAATAAGAATCTGAATAATGTGATATCAAAATCAGCATTTGGGCTGACAATTAATCAACTATGACTAGTAACTATTAATGCCAAGAACTAAGATTAGATATGGCCACAATATGAGAATGAAGCTATATTACAGCCTCAAAAATACTTATGACAAGTGAAAATGTTTGTAAGAGGGAACCTTATACAAATAAGCTACCTCATCAAAGTACCGGATTGTAAACTAATAAATGTCATTAGGGCATAAATCCGATACAAACGGTATGCCTCAGCAATGCCTAAAACAAACAATCATCAGTAAGGTGATTAGTAGGAAGTACTAGAAGTGTAAATTACATACACTGAACAATCTTTATACCCAAACATAGCGATAAGCATTATTAATATGATATACGATTAATAGTTCAATTGTTAATTAATAGCACGGAGCAAAATAACGTGAAGCAAAATGTCATAGTGAGTAAGTATAGTTCATAGCAATGTATAAGTTAAGGTTTAATCATAATATGCAGTAAATAAATATCAGTACAGATATAATAGTGTTCTAACATAAACGTTTAAGTGAAAAAACGCGATGTGGAACACAAACAATATTAATAAGAGTGTGTAATCGCCGGCTTCGATTAGCAGACGACAGAGCGAAGCCGAGTGTCTGAACATTGTTTGTTAAACAACGTCAGTAAAAGTGTAGATAAACCAGTGTCAAACTATATCAAATTGAAGAGGAAAAAATATCCTTTAATTTGATAGCGATACGACCCCGATCGTAACTATAATAAGTACGAGACAGGCGTTAGCATCATTTGCACAAAATGCATAAGAAATCTGGTTATCAACACTAACAACAACGACAACTGTCAATCATTCGGGCAGAAATCGGTTAAAAAACCGTTAGTGACCGTTGAAAAGACAATACGTCACTTTCGTAACGCCTGGCTAAGCCAATCAGAAAATAGTTTAATAAGTAAAACAATCGCCTAAGGCCGATCAAACCGTAGCGTATATAAGGAAGAGCGGCTAATTGCCGTTAGACACTTTTGTACTTTCTTCCGAGGCGGAAGGTGTGCTCGTCTCATCAAAATTTTTCTAACTGAAAGTTTCATTGTAATAGTGCATCGACGGCATCTTGTCAACAACAACAACAAGTAACTACAAGATATTCTACAAGGAACCAGTGCGTTTAAGTGCAGTATTATTTTATTTAGTGCGGGAAAATAACGAACAGAAGAAATAATTAAGTAATATTATTTAAGGTCCTTTTAGTTAGAAGCGGGCCAACATTCTCTGTTCATGTGCGTGTGTAGTGAATAACAATGATCATTATAATCCGATCATTGATGTGTTTAATTGAATTTTAATCGAAAGATTAAAAACACAAAGGTAACAAGGTGACAATTTATTCATTACACCAAGTGCGATAACCTATATGTTTTGATAAACAAATCTGTACTGACGCATAACACTGAAACATTTTCTGTATCACACCGTGTCTGAATTTATTTAATGAATGTGTCAATCTTATTTAAGTTGGATGTTAGTCATAAGTGATCTCAACATATAACTTTGTAAATCATGAACCAAGCGTGACGAACGCCTAACCTATAAAATAGGTTTTATTTTTATTTTATATTAGTAACCTGAAAGCTACTACTAGTCAATATTATATCAGAAAATAATCAGCTATTGTGTAGGCATTAGCATTCGTTTTGTGTTTCAAAGATCTTACGCCTGACATTTAAATAATATTAATGTTTAAAGTACAAAATATCTGGACTTAACCAGAATTGTTGCTTATGCTCTGAGCCAGTTATGTAGGGTATGTAACAAAATATTTGCAATTGTATATCAATGTATTCTTTTAATTGTATTTGTTTGAATTCACTATCAAGGGTATGAATAAAACCCCATTATTAGCAGCATAACTTGACTTAATTTATTTCTAAAAAAAATAGTTAAATAATTCATTCAGAAGAACCAAAACAACCTTCAGTTGTGATTAAATATTGTTGAATTGCATTGCCATAAGGGCAATAAAAACAATTTTAACCTTTTTAAAAGTATTATTTGATTCTATTAATGGGTTTTCCACGGGATTTTCCCGAAATAAACCTGTGTGGCGCCCATTATTAAACAAGGTAACGTAACCTTGTAGATAAAGTGAGTTGGTTTTGTAAACCGTATTGGCAGCTTACTGATTTATTGAACTTCTGAACTTCCAGAAAACACGAACAGGTACGTGGAAGTGTATTTTATTAATTCTATTGTCCAGACATTACTAGACTTTACGTACTTAGACGACTATCACCCTGGAGGAGGAGTTTCGCTGCTAGTATCATCAAGACGGTCATCAACATCAAGCGACCAGCTAGTACACTTTATTTTAAATTTAAGCAACATTAGTGTTTAAATCATATTAACACAACTATTTTATTTTATTCATCTAAGGGAATTCTTTTCAGACAATTATAATTTTGCAATTGTAAACACACTTTTAATAACATCTGATGCTGCAATTTAACTACTTTATAAAATTAGTAACTTTCAATTTTCAACAACTACAACCTTTAAGATTTTAAATAATAAACAGGAAGAGTTTTGAATAGTTACAAATTGGCGACCAGCAACGTGAGGCTGGAAAAAAAAATATTAGATAAAAATATTTTTTATATTTTAAATCAGCCCGGCAGACACAAAAGAACAAACATGCCACACACACATCAATACGACACTAGATACAAGGACAGTCGAATAGGAGAAGTACAACCAAATACAGAGACATACGAAGAACAACCAACACCCGAAATGGAAGTCATTACCATTAATAACATAGAAACTCGACCCGACGAAACATCCCATGCAGAACCGGAAGTGGAGGTAATGGTCAGCGACCAACCAGACAAAACAACCGAAGGGGCAAGAATAGAGAACATGATGATGATGATGATGATGATGGAACAAATGACTAGAAATAATGAGTCATTAAAAGAAGACGGTAGGAAATCCCGGAAAGAGAACCAGAAGAATATGGAAGCATTAAAG
Source organism: Magicicada septendecula (assembly GCA_034769895.1). Lineage (NCBI taxonomy): Eukaryota > Metazoa > Arthropoda > Insecta > Hemiptera > Cicadidae > Magicicada > Magicicada septendecula. The sequence continues at coordinate 286,905,278 of CM068373.1, read as the reverse complement.
GAAGATTTAAATAAAAATATGGAGTCTATTAGTAAAAACATGGAGTCACTGAAAGAAGACCTACATGCAAGGTTAGACGACAATAACAAGAACTTAGAATTATTGAAGGAGGACTTGAATAAAAAGATAGACAATACCACAGAGCCATGGACACGTTAAACAGTAAAATAGATGACAGCAGTAGAGCCTTAAGAGAAGAGTTGAACACCACGTTAAATAAGATTAGCCAGAAAATGGATGAAATGAATAAGAAATATACGGAAGAGGTGGATCAGACAACAAGAGGAGAATTACGAAACGACAGCAACTCAGAGACTGAAGAAGTACTCAATGATGAGACCAGAGAAGAATTGCAACCTGAAGATGAGGTCGAACAGACTGAGAATGAAGGGGACTGAAATACATCATCATCTGAAAATGAGCTTGACAGAAACGAGGAAGATATTCAATATAAGGAGATCAATGCCGAAGGTATAAAGAAGACTCAGGTAATTGAAGAAGCGGAAGAGTTAGTAGCCGAGAATGAAAACTTAGAACAAAATAATCTGCCAATGTGTGATGATCAAGTGGAGACGAAAGAATTACCCAGAAATACAACTACCGAACAAGTGAATTCGAAAATTAAAATTCATGAAGAAAGGAACAAAATAATTAAGAAAACGGAAGAAAAGGAGGCGAAGATAAGAAGAATAATACGCCCAAAGAAGACTAGAGTAACAAAAGAATTAATCGAAATGACTCGAACTGGTCTAATTAATATGATTTATTTCCCAGTCATCAACCGTAAAGAAGGGACCTATAGGAAGGAGTATCGAAGGAGCTTCACGAAGATGAACGAAGAGAAGAAATGTGCTACAACACAGAAGACTATAACCAATAAAATACTTAAAGCAAATATTTCCAAAGGGAGAATAAGGCATTCTAAGAAAAGGAAAGGGTATCAAGAACAACTGGACCGGATCATTGAAGGGTATGCCCAAGAAATAAAAGAATTGCGGAAGAAGAGGGACCAATCAATGGAAAAATCCAACCAGGAAACTAATGACGATCAACCAGAGTTAGAAGAGGTACTAGACGTCAATAATAAAAAAGACCCGAAGTACACGGGACACATGGATATCGAAGATGAGGAGAAGAAGAAGGCGAGAAAACGGGGAGCCAATGACTATCTGGTAGCCGCAAAGTGGAAGAACCGCATGATAGGGATAGGGTGCCAAATACCACAAACATGTAGTACTAGAGACAGATATGAAAAAGGATACCTGTGAAACGTAATTGTCCCAAACAATGAACCCAATAGAGTGGAAAAGCACAATGTAACCCCAAATATGTAGACCATAATTGTGATTATTGTTAAAAACAGATAAATTATAGTGGTAGGCAACACTTACCACCGGAATATTTAGTGTCTAAGAAATTTTAAAAATAACTACCATAAACGGATTCAATTAGTGATTAGAAGGATCATGTATTATGCCCAAGGTATTGAAAGTGACTAATTGACTATAGCAAACCTATTTGCCATATTGTGTTATAAAAAGTGTGTAATGTTAGTGTATAGGCCAAACTATTTGTTACCTATTAAATAAGAGCCAGATCAATCATACTAAATGATAGGAAAATGTATATTGTACACCAAATAATTTAATGAAAAGAAAGATATCTGTTATATAATAAAGAACCACAAGTGGCATATAACAAAAATATACCTAGGATAATGACATAAAATTACTCTAATACTCCTATGTTAGATTAGTTTAAAGAGGAGATACTACTATTTTATAACTAAAATTACTATGCTATATTTAAAGAAAAAAAAATCTAACAAAATGTTTATCAAATGAATATTGTATACCTCTCAGAAAACTAAAATATTATTTAAAACCATCCAGAATAAGTGAAAACCACCATCACTTGAAGGAGTAGAGAAGAAGAATAACAAAGAGAGTAACACGAAAGAAGGATATTATTATGGAAAGTAGAGAGAGAGACAAAATATTTATTAAATGAACCATGTAACCCCAAGAATGTCTATAAAATCAGATATTAATATGTTGTTGTTATATTATCACATTGTATTGTAATTATCAAATATTGTATACTCCATAAACAAGAATTAAAATCATCCAGAATAAGTGTAAGTTATCAGACACTTGAAGGAGTAGAGAGGCAGAATAACAAAGAGAGTTAATTATAAAGAGGGCTATTATTATTGTGGAATGAAGGGAAAGAAAAATGTTATTTAATTACCAAATATTGTATGTAACGAGATATGTCAGAGAACATCAAACAAAAACATTTAGTATATGAATACTGTAAACCCTGATCATTCAGGATAAGTATAAGTTATTGACGAGAGAAAACCTAGTAAACTATTGTAAGAATGAAATATTATAAACTCTATATGTAAGAAACAACTGCATAATTATATAAGGATCAATGTAAGTGTGTAATTTTAAGAATACTCAAGTAAACCAAAACAAATTGTCAACTAGTATAAAAAAAGGTAACAATACGGCTAATAAAAAGCATGGCCGAGAATGTCAAGTCTGAAAAGAAATAATTACCTGTAACAAGAAAGTATGTTAGAAAGTATAAGAGAAGGAGATGTGATACAAATGAAACCTCTAATACCTTGAATATTATAAATAATTGCTTATCTAATCCGTCGAGTGACTTACTTGTAATTCCGCTTGACGCGTTTCAGGGCATATGCCCCATCTTCAGAATAATTCCTCTTCACAGAACGTCAGACATTAAGATTAAAATGTAATAAATTAAAATTAAAATCCATGGTTAAAATATTAACTCGTCAAAATATTAAAATATACTAAATGCACAGAGAAGCACGCACTATCACAACATGAGTTCACTTCGCGTTATAGCCGGTGTACACCGCCGCGATGTTAATCGCGCACCGACTGTCTGAGTAAACTGTTATCTGTGCAACGCATCTTGTATCTCAATGGCTGTGTCGTACAAGGGATTTGACTTGAAGTTAAGTTGGTCGTTTAATATGAATCCGCCGTCTTGTGAATTGTTCGTCTTTTTAAATTGTTTAAAGGCCTTGTAAATTTCGAATTCTTCTAATGTGTCCATATATCTGCCTTTAAATTTACAAGGCCTTTAAACAATTTAAAAAGACGAACAATTCACAAGACGGCGGATTCATATTAAACGACCAACTTAACTTCAAGTCAAATCCCTTGTACGACACAGCCATTGAGATACAAGATGCGTTGCACAGATAACAGTTTACTCAGACAGTCAGTGCGCGATTAACATCGCGGCGGTGTACACCGGCTATAACGCGAAGTGAACTCATGTTGTGATAGTGCTTGCTTCTCTGTGCATTTAGTATATTTTAATATTTTGACGAGTTAATATTTTAACCATGGATTTTAATTTTAATTTATTACATTTTAATCTTAATGTCTGACGTTCTGTGAAGAGGAATTATTCTGAAGATGGGGCATATGCCCTGAAACGCGTCAAGCGGAATTACAAGTAAGTCACTCGACGGATTAGATAAGCAATTATTTATTTAATACAGTGACTTGGATACTTTAAAAATGAATATTGAATATTATATCGAATATGTTGTATTATTTAAAAATGATTGATATGTTATATTTTATGTGTTGTGATAGTGCAACTATTGCCAGGTGCAATTTTGATTTTTTCTCAGACAGAGATGAGGATGCCTCTGATTCTGAGTATGTGTAATGTGGAACGGCAGAGAATGTAAGCCACAGTGAGCCACTCTGATTCCGAACCCACTACAAATGTTAGGGAATTATATAGTATTGTATCAAGGACTATTATTAAAGAATCTGTGAGGTAAAAAATGAAAGAACCATTGAGATAATCACATAAGTAAAGATATGTAATGAGAAAGAAAAGTGTATATAAGACAGGAAATTGTTAATTTAAGAAGTGAAATCTATTGTAATTAAATGACTTAAAATGTGAGAAACTTGAAAAATATTAGTAAGCTAAGAATTATATCACTAGCCGATAACTCAAGCTAGTGTAACACACTAATAGCATGTTAAAGGTCAATGTAAAGAGTACGAGACAAAAACCAGTAGTAATATACTAAAAAACTGAAATGAAATGATAATTTGATCAAAAATCAAATTTTCACTCAAATTATAAATTTAGAGGGGAGAGTATATGTAACATGACCAGATGTTACATAACCTAGACATATACCATTAGATTTAATAAGTACATAACGATAATGTAAATAGGTAATACAATGATAAGAGTAACCAACAAGAGAGGAACCATTGAAGAAGAAAGAAGAAGAAGTGCCACAAGAAGCAGTAAACCCAAACACTGCTTGACACTACAACCATACTATAACTGACACAAACTAATGGACAAATTAAATTCACTTTAAGCTGTCAAGCGAGTCAGTGAATAACTTAAATGGAATATGACATGTTAATAAAAATGATTAAATAAGAATCTGAATAATGTGATATCAAAATCAGCATTTGGGCTGATAATTAATCAACTATGACTAGTAACTATTAATGCCAAGAACTAAGATTAGATATGGCCACAATATGAGAATGAAGCTATATTACAGCCTCAAAAATACTTATGACAAGTGAAAATGTTTGTAAGAGGGAACCTTATACAAATAAGCTACCTCATCAAAGTACCGGATTGTAAACTAATAAATGTTATTAGGGCATAAATCCGATACAAACGGTATGCCTCAGCAATGCCTAAAACAAACAATCATCAGTAAGGTGATTAGTAGGAAGTACTAGAAGTGTAAATTACATACACTGAACAATCTTTATACCCAAACATAGCGATAAGCATTATTAATATGATATACGATTAATAGTTCAATTGTTAATTAATAGCACGGAGCAAAATAACGTGAAGCAAAATGTCATAGTGAGTAAGTATAGTTCATAGCAATGTATAAGTTAAGGTTTAATCATAATATGCAGTAAATAAATATCAGTACAGATATAATAGTGTTCTAACATAAACGTTTAAGTGAAAAAACGCGATGTGGAACACAAACAATATTAATAAGAGTGTGTAATCGCCGGCTTCGATTAGCAGACGACAGAGCGAAGCCGAGTGTCTGAACATTGTTTGTTAAACAACGTCAGTAAAAGTGTAGATAAACCAGTGTCAAACTATATCAAATTGAAGAGGAAAAAATATCCTTTAATTTGATAGCGATACGACCCCGATCGTAACTATAATAAGTACGAGACAGGCGTTAGCATCATTTGCACAAAATGGATAAGAAATCTGGTTATCAACACTAACAACAACGACAACTGTCAATCATTCGGGCAGAAATCGGTTAAAAAACCGTTAGTGACCGTTGAAAAGACAATACGTCACTTTCGTAACGCCTGGCTAAGCCAATCAGAAAATAGTTTAATAAGTAAAACAATCGCCTAAGGCCGATCAAACCGTAGCGTATATAAGGAAGAGCGGCTAATTGCCGTTAGACACTTTTGTACTTTCTTCCGAGGCGGAAGGTGTGCTCGTCTCATCAAAATTTTTCTAACTGAAAGTTTCATTGTAATAGTGCATCGACGGCTTCTTGTCAACAACAACAACAAGTAACTACAAGATATTCTACAAGGAACCAGTGCGTTTAAGTGCAGTATTATTTTATTTAGTGCGGGAAAATAACGAACAGAAGAAATAATTAAGTAATATTATTTAAGGTCCTTTTAGTTAGAAGCGGGCCAACATTCTCTGTTCATGTGCGTGTGTAGTGAATAACAATGATCATTATAATCCGATCATTGATGTGTTTAATTGAATTTTAATCGAAAGATTAAAAACACAAAGGTAACAAGGTGACAATTTATTCATTACACCAAGTGCGATAACCTATATGTTTTGATAAACAAATCTGTACTGACGCATAACACTGAAACATTTTCTGTATCACACCATGTCTGAATTTATTTAATGAATGTGTCAATCTTATTTAAGTTGGATGTTAGTCATAAGTGATCTCAACATATAACTTTGTAAATCATGAACCAAGCGTGACGAACGCCTAACCTATAAAATAGGTTTTATTTTTATTTTTTATTAGTAACCTGAAAGCTACTACTAGTCAATATTATATCAGAAAATAATCAGCTATTGTGTAGGCATTAGCATTCTTTTTTGTGTTTCAAAGATCTTACGCCTGAGATTTAAATAATATTAATGTTTAAAGTACAAAATATCTGGACTTAACCAGAATTGTTGCTTATGCTCTGAGCCAGTTATATAGGGTATGTAACAAAATATTTGCAATTGTACATCAATGTATTCTTTTAATTGTATTTGTTTGAATTCACTATCAAGGGTATGAATAAAACCCCATTATTAGCAGCATAACTTGACTTAATTTATTTCTAAAATAAATAGATAAATAATTCATTCAGAAGAACCAAAACAACCTTCAGTTGTGATTAAATATTGTTGAATTGCATTGCCATAAGGGCAATAAAAACAATTTTAACCTTTTTAAGAGTATTATTTGATTCTATTAATGGGTTTTCCACGGGATTTTCCCGAAATAAACCTGTGTGGCGCCCATTATTAAACAAGGTAACCTAACCTTGTAGATAAAGTGAGTTGGTTTTGTAAACCGTATTGGCAGCTTACTGATTTATTGAACTTCTGAACTTCCAGAAAACACGAACAGGTACGTGGAAGTGTATTTTATTAATTCTATTGTCCAGACATTACTAGACTTTACGTACTTAGACGACTATCACCCTGGAGGAGGAGTTTCGCTGCTAGTATCATCAAGACGGTCATCAACATCAAGCGACCAGCTAGTACACTTTATTTTAAATTTAAGCAACATTAGTGTTTAAATCATATTAACACAACTATTTTATTTTATTCATCTAAGGGAATTCTTTTCAGACAATTATAATTTTGCAATTGTAAACACACTTTTAATAACATCTGATGCTGCAATTTAACTACTTTATAAAATTAGTAACTTTCAATTTTCAACAACTACAACCTTTAAGATTTTAAATAATAAACAGGAAGAGTTTTGAATAGTTACAAATTGGCGACCAGCAACGTGAGGCTGGAAAAAAAAATATTAGATAAAAATATTTGTTATATTTTAAATCAGCCCGGCAGACACAAAAGAACAAACATGCCACACACACATCAATACGACACTAGATACAAGGACAGTCGAATAGGAGAAGTACAACCAAATACAGAGACATACGAAGAACAACCAACACCCGAAATGGAAGTCATTACCATTAATAACATAGAAACTCGACCCGACGAAACATCCCATGCAGAACCGGAAGTGGAGGTAATGGTCAGCGACCAACCAGACAAAACAACCGAAGGGGCAAGAATAGAGAACATGATGATGATGATGATGATGATGGAACAAATGACTAGAAATAATGAGTCATTAAAAGAAGACGGTAGGAAATCCCGGAAAGAGAACCAGAAGAATATGGAAGCATTAAAGGAAGATTTAAATAAAAATATGGAGTCTATTAGTAAAAACATGGAGTCACTGAAAGAAGACCTACATGCAAGGTTAGACGACAATAACAAGAACTTAGAATTATTGAAGGAGGACTTGAATAAAAAGATAGACAATACCACAGAGCCATGGACACGTTAAACAGTAAAATAGATGACAGCAGTAGAGCCTTAAGAGAAGAGTTGAACACCACGTTAAATAAGATTAGCCAGAAAATGGATGAAATGAATAAGAAATATACGGAAGAGGTGGATCAGACAACAAGAGGAGAATTACGAAACGACAGCAACTCAGAGACTGAAGAAGTACTCAATGATGAGACCAGAGAAGAATTGCAACCTGAAGATGAGGTCGAACAGACTGAGAATGAAGGGGACTGAAATACATCATCATCTGAAAATGAGCTTGACAGAAACGAGGAAGATATTCAATATAAGGAGATCAATGCCGAAGGTATAAAGAAGACTCAGGTAATTGAAGAAGCGGAAGAGTTAGTAGCCGAGAATGAAAACTTAGAACAAAATAATCTGCCAATGTGTGATGATCAAGTGGAGACGAAAGAATTACCCAGAAATACAACTACCGAACAAGTGAATTCGAAAATTAAAATTCATGAAGAAAGGAACAAAATAATTAAGAAAACGGAAGAAAAGGAGGCGAAGATAAGAAGAATAATACGCCCAAAGAAGACTAGAGTAACAAAAGAATTAATCGAAATGACTCGAACTGGTCTAATTAATATGATTTATTTCCCAGTCATCAACCGTAAAGAAGGGACCTATAGGAAGGAGTATCGAAGGAGCTTCACGAAGATGAACGAAGAGAAGAAATGTGCTACAACACAGAAGACTATAACCAATAAAATACTTAAAGCAAATATTTCCAAAGGGAGAATAAGGCATTCTAAGAAAAGGAAAGGGTATCAAGAACAACTGGACCGGATCATTGAAGGGTATGCCCAAGAAATAAAAGAATTGCGGAAGAAGAGGGACCAATCAATGGAAAAATCCAACCAGGAAACTAATGACGATCAACCAGAGTTAGAAGAGGTACTAGACGTCAATAATAAAAAAGACCCGAAGTACACGGGACACATGGATATCGAAGATGAGGAGAAGAAGAAGGCGAGAAAACGGGGAGCCAATGACTATCTGGTAGCCGCAAAGTGGAAGAACCGCATGATAGGGATAGGGTGCCAAATACCACAAACATGTAGTACTAGAGACAGATATGAAAAAGGATACCTGTGAAACGTAATTGTCCCAAACAATGAACCCAATAGAGTGGAAAAGCACAATGTAACCCCAAATATGTAGACCATAATTGTGATTATTGTTAAAAACAGATAAATTATAGTGGTAGGCAACACTTACCACCGGAATATTTAGTGTCTAAGAAATTTTAAAAATAACTACCATAAACGGATTCAATTAGTGATTAGAAGGATCATGTATTATGCCCAAGGTATTGAAAGTGACTAATTGACTATAGCAAACCTATTTGCCATATTCTGTTATAAAAAGTGTGTAATGTTAGTGTATAGGCCAAACTATTTGTTACCTATTAAATAAGAGCCAGATCAATCATACTAAATGATAGGAAAATGTATATTGTACACCAAATAATTTAATGAAAAGAAAGATATCTGTTATATAATAAAGAACCACAAGTGGCATATAACAAAAATATACCTAGGATAATGACATAAAATTACTCTAATACTCCTATGTTAGATTAGTTTAAAGAGGAGATACTACTATTTTATAACTAAAATTACTATGCTATATTTAAAGAAAAAAAATCTAACAAAATGTTTATCAAATGAATATTGTATACCTCTCAGAAAACTAAAATATTATTTAAAACCATCCAGAATAAGTGAAAACCACCATCACTTGAAGGAGTAGAGAAGAAGAATAACAAAGAGAGTAACACGAAAGAAGGATATTATTATGGAAAGTAGAGAGAGAGACAAAATATTTATTAAATGAACCATGTAACCCCAAGAATGTCTATAAAATCAGATATTAATATGTTGTTGTTATATTATCACATTGTATTGTAATTATCAAATATTGTATACTCCATAAACAAGAATTAAAATCATCCAGAATAAGTGTAAGTTATCAGACACTTGAAGCAGTAGAGAGGCAGAATAACAAAGAGAGTTAATTATAAAGAGGGCTATTATTATTGTGGAATGAAGGGAAAGAAAAATGTTATTTAATTACCAAATATTGTATGTAACGAGATATGTCAGAGAACATCAAACAAAAACATTTAGTATATGAATACTGTAAACCCTGATCATTCAGGATAAGTATAAGTTATTGACGAGAGAAAACCTAGTAAACTATTGTAAGAATGAAATATTATAAACTCTATATGTAAGAAACAACTGCATAAGTATATAAGGATCAATGTAAGTGTGTAATTTTAAGAATACTCAAGTAAACCAAAACAAATTGTCAACTAGTATAAAAAAAGGTAACAATACGGCTAATAAAAAGCATGGCCGAGAATGTCAAGTCTGAAAAGAAATAATTACCTGTAACAAGAAAGTATGTTAGAAAGTATAAGAGAAGGAGATGTGATACAAATGAAACCTCTAATACCTTGAATATTATAAATAATTGCTTATCTAATCCGTCGAGTGACTTACTTGTAATTCCGCTTGACGCGTTTCAGGGCATATGCCCCATCTTCAGAATAATTCCTCTTCACAGAACGTCAGACATTAAGATTAAAATGTAATAAATTAAAATTAAAATCCATGGTTAAAATATTAACTCGTCAAAATATTAAAATATACTAAATGCACAGAGAAGCACGCACTATCACAACATGAGTTCACTTCGCGTTATAGCCGGTGTACACCGCCGCGATGTTAATCGCGCACCGACTGTCTGAGTAAACTGTTATCTGTGCAACGCATCTTGTATCTCAATGGCTGTGTCGTACAAGGGATTTGACTTGAAGTTAAGTTGGTCGTTTAATATGAATCCGCCGTCTTGTGAATTGTTCGTCTTTTTAAATTGTTTAAAGGCCTTGTAAATTTCGAATTCTTCTAATGTGTCCATATATCTGCCTTTAAATTTACAAGGCCTTTAAACAATTTAAAAAGACGAACAATTCACAAGACGGCGGATTCATATTAAACGACCAACTTAACTTCAAGTCAAATCCCTTGTACGACACAGCCATTGAGATACAAGATGCGTTGCACAGATAACAGTTTACTCAGACAGTCAGTGCGCGATTAACATCGCGGCGGTGTACACCGGCTATAACGCGAAGTGAACTCATGTTGTGATAGTGCGTGCTTCTCTGTGCATTTAGTATATTTTAATATTTTGACGAGTTAATATTTTAACCATGGATTTTAATTTTAATTTATTACATTTTAATCTTAATGTCTGACGTTCTGTGAAGAGGAATTATTCTGAAGATGGGGCATATGCCCTGAAACGCGTCAAGCGGAATTACAAGTAAGTCACTCGACGGATTAGATAAGCAATTATTTATTTAATACAGTGACTTGGATACTTTAAAAATGAATATTGAATATTATATCGAATATGTTGTATTATTTAAAAATGATTGATATGTTATATTTTATGTGTTGTGATAGTGCAACTATTGCCAGGTGCAATTTTGATTTTTTCTCAGACAGAGATGAGGATGCCTCTGATTCTGAGTATGTGTAATGTGGAACGGCAGAGAATGTAAGCCACAGTGAGCCACTCTGATTCCGAACCCACTACAAATGTTAGGGAATTATATAGTATTGTATCAAGGACTATTATTAAAGAATCTGTGAGGTAAAAAATGAAAGAACCATTGAGATAATCACATAAGTAAAGATATGTAATGAGAAAGAAAAGTGTATATAAGACAGGAAATTGTTAATTTAAGAAGTGAAATCTATTGTAATTAAATGACTTAAAATGTGAGAAACTTGAAAAATATTAGTAAGCTAAGAATTATATCACTAGCCGATAACTCAAGCTAGTGCAACACACTAATAGCATGTTAAAGGTCAATGTAAAGAGTACGAGACAAAAACCAGTAGTAATATACTAAAAAACTGAAATGAAATGATAATTTGATCAAAAATCAAATTTTCACTCAAATTATCAATTTAGAGGGGAGAGTATATGTAACATGACCAGATGTTACATAACCTAGACATATACCATTAGATTTAATAAGTACATAACGATAATGTAAATAGGTAATACAATGATAAGAGTAACCAACAAGAGAGGAACCATTGAAGAAGAAAGAAGAAGAAGTGCCACAAGAAGCAGTAAACCCAAACACTGCTTGACACTACAACCATACTATAACTGACACAAACTAATGGACAAATTAAATTCACTTTAAGCTGTCAAGCGAGTCAGTGAATAACTTAAATGGAATATGACATGTTAATAAAAATGATTAAATAAGAATCTGAATAATGTGATATCAAAATCAGCATTTGGGCTGATAATTAATCAACTATGACTAGTAACTATTAATGCCAAGAACTAAGATTAGATATGGCCACAATATGAGAATGAAGCTATATTACAGCCTCAAAAATACTTATGACAAGTGAAAATGTTTGTAAGAGGGAACCTTATACAAATAAGCTACCTCATCAAAGTACCGGATTGTAAACTAATAAATGTTATTAGGGCATAAATCCGATACAAACGGTATGCCTCAGCAATGCCTAAAACAAACAATCATCAGTAAGGTGATTAGTAGGAAGTACTAGAAGTGTAAATTACATACACTGAACAATCTTTATACCCAAACATAGCGATAAGCATTATTAATATGATATACGATTAATAGTTCAATTGTTAATTAATAGCACGGAGCAAAATAACGTGAAGCAAAATGTCATAGTGAGTAAGTATAGTTCATAGCAATGTATAAGTTAAGGTTTAATCATAATATGCAGTAAATAAATATCAGTACAGATATAATAGTGTTCTAACATAAACGTTTAAGTGAAAAAACGCGATGTGGAACACAAACAATATTAATAAGAGTGTGTAATCGCCGGCTTCGATTAGCAGACGACAGAGCGAAGCCGAGTGTCTGAACATTGTTTGTTAAACAACGTCAGTAAAAGTGTAGATAAACCAGTGTCAAACTATATCAAATTGAAGAGGAAAAAATATCCTTTAATTTTATAGCGATACGACCCCGATCGTAACTATAATAAGTACGAGACAGGCGTTAGCATCATTTGCACAAAATGCATAAGAAATCTGGTTATCAACACTAACAACAACGACAACTGTCAATCATTCGGGCAGAAATCGGTTAAAAAACCGTTAGTGACCGTTGAAAAGACAATACGTCACTTTCGTAACGCCTGGCTAAGCCAATCAGAAAATAGTTTAATAAGTAAAACAATCGCCTAAGGCCGATCAAACCGTAGCGTATATAAGGAAGAGCGGCTAATTGCCGTTAGACACTTTTGTACTTTCTTCCGAGGCGGAAGGTGTGCTCGTCTCATCAAAATTTTTCTAACTGAAAGTTTCATTGTAATAGTGCATCGACGGCATCTTGTCAACAACAACAACAAGTAACTACAAGATATTCTACAAGGAACCAGTGCGTTTAAGTGCAGTATTATTTTATTTAGTGCGGGAAAATAACGAACAGAAGAAATAATTAAGTAATATTATTTAAGGTCCTTTTAGTTAGAAGCGGGCCAACATTCTCTGTTCATGTGCGTGTGTAGTGAATAACAATGATCATTATAATCCGATCATTGATGTGTTTAATTGAATTTTAATCGAAAGATTAAAAACACAAAGGTAACAAGGTGACAATTTATTCATTACACCAAGTGCGATAACCTATATGTTTTGATAAACAAATCTGTACTGACGCATAACACTGAAACATTTTCTGTATCACACCATGTCTGAATTTATTTAATGAATGTGTCAATCTTATTTAAGTTGGATGTTAGTCATAAGTGATCTCAACATATAACTTTGTAAATCATGAACCAAGCGTGACGAACGCCTAACCTATAAAATAGGTTTTATTTTTATTTTTTATTAGTAACCTGAAAGCTACTACTAGTCAATATTATATCAGAAAATAATCAGCTATTGTGTAGGCATTAGCATTCTTTTTTGTGTTTCAAAGATCTTACGCCTGAGATTTAAATAATATTAATGTTTAAAGTACAAAATATCTGGACTTAACCAGAATTGTTGCTTATGCTCTGAGCCAGTTATATAGGGTATGTAACAAAATATTTGCAATTGTACATCAATGTATTCTTTTAATTGTATTTGTTTGAATTCACTATCAAGGGTATGAATAAAACCCCATTATTAGCAGCATAACTTGACTTAATTTATTTCTAAAAAAAATAGATAAATAATTCATTCAGAAGAACCAAAACAACCTTCAGTTGTGATTAAATATTGTTGAATTGCATTGCCATAAGGGCAATAAAAACAATTTTAACCTTTTTAAGAGTATTATTTGATTCTATTAATGGGTTTTCCACGGGATTTTCCCGAAATAAACCTGTGTGGCGCCCATTATTAAACAAGGTAACGTAACCTTGTAGATAAAGTGAGTTGGTTTTGTAAACCGTATTGGCAGCTTACTGATTTATTGAACTTCTGAACTTCCAGAAAACACGAACAGGTACGTGGAAGTGTATTTTATTAATTCTATTGTCCAGACATTACTAGACTTTACGTACTTAGACGACTATCACCCTGGAGGAGGAGTTTCGCTGCTAGTATCATCAAGACGGTCATCAACATCAAGCGACCAGCTAGTACACTTTATTTTAAATTTAAGCAACATTAGTGTTTAAATCATATTAACACAACTATTTTATTTTATTCATCTAAGGGAATTCTTTTCAGACAATTATAATTTTGCAATTGTAAACACACTTTTAATAACATTTGATGCTGCAATTTAACTACTTTATAAAATTAGTAACTTTCAATTTTCAACAACTACAACCTTTAAGATTTTAAATAATAAACAGGAAGAGTTTTGAATAGTTACAAATTGGCGACCAGCAACGTGAGGCTGGAAAAAAAAATATTAGATAAAAATATTTTTTATATTTTAAATCAGCCCGGCAGACACAAAAGAACAAACATGCCACACACACATCAATACGACACTAGATACAAGGACAGTCGAATAGGAGAAGTACAACCAAATACAGAGACATACGAAGAACAACCAACACCCGAAATGGAAGTCATTACCATTAATAACATAGAAACTCGACCCGACGAAACATCCCATGCAGAACCGGAAGTGGAGGTAATGGTCAGCGACCAACCAGACAAAACAACCGAAGGGGCAAGAATAGAGAACATGATGATGATGATGATGATGATGGAACAAATGACTAGAAATAATGAGTCATTAAAAGAAGACGGTAGGAAATCCCGGAAAGAGAACCAGAAGAATATGGAAGCATTAAAGGAAGATTTAAATAAAAATATGGAGTCTATTAGTAAAAACATGGAGTCACTGAAAGAAGACCTACATGCAAGGTTAGACGACAATAACAAGAACTTAGAATTATTGAAGGAGGACTTGAATAAAAAGATAGACAATACCACAGAACCATGGACACGTTAAACAGTAAAATAGATGACAGCAGTAGAGCCTTAAGAGAAGAGTTGAACACCACGTTAAATAAGATTAGCCAGAAAATGGATGAAATGAATAAGAAATATACGGAAGAGGTGGATCAGACAACAAGAGGAGAATTACGAAACGACAGCAACTCAGAGACTGAAGAAGTACTCAATGATGAGACCAGAGAAGAATTGCAACCTGAAGATGAGGTCGAACAGACTGAGAATGAAGGGGACTGAAATACATCATCATCTGAAAATGAGCTTGACAGAAACGAGGAAGATATTCAATATAAGGAGATCAATGCCGAAGGTATAAAGAAGACTCAGGTAATTGAAGAAGCGGAAGAGTTAGTAGCCGAGAATGAAAACTTAGAACAAAATAATCTGCCAATGTGTGATGATCAAGTGGAGACGAAAGAATTACCCAGAAATACAACTACCGAACAAGTGAATTCGAAAATTAAAATTCATGAAGAAAGGAACAAAATAATTAAGAAAACGGAAGAAAAGGAGGCGAAGATAAGAAGAATAATACGCCCAAAGAAGACTAGAGTAACAAAAGAATTAATCGAAATGACTCGAACTGGTCTAATTAATATGATTTATTTCCCAGTCATCAACCGTAAAGAAGGGACCTATAGGAAGGAGTATCGAAGGAGCTTCACGAAGATGAACGAAGAGAAGAAATGTGCTACAACACAGAAGACTATAACCAATAAAATACTTAAAGCAAATATTTCCAAAGGGAGAATAAGGCATTCTAAGAAAAGGAAAGGGTATCAAGAACAACTGGACCGGATCATTGAAGGGTATGCCCAAGAAATAAAAGAATTGCGGAAGAAGAGGGACCAATCAATGGAAAAATCCAACCAGGAAACTAATGACGATCAACCAGAGTTAGAAGAGGTACTAGACGTCAATAATAAAAAAGACCCGAAGTACACGGGACACATGGATATCGAAGATGAGGAGAAGAAGAAGGCGAGAAAACGGGGAGCCAATGACTATCTGGTAGCCGCAAAGTGGAAGAACCGCATGATAGGGATAGGGTGCCAAATACCACAAACATGTAGTACTAGAGACAGATATGAAAAAGGATACCTGTGAAACGTAATTGTCCCAAACAATGAACCCAATAGAGTGGAAAAGCACAATGTAACCCCAAATATGTAGACCATAATTGTGATTATTGTTAAAAACAGATAAATTATAGTGGTAGGCAACACTTACCACCGGAATATTTAGTGTCTAAGAAATTTTAAAAATAACTACCATAAACGGATTCAATTAGTGATTAGAAGGATCATGTATTATGCCCAAGGTATTGAAAGTGACTAATTGACTATAGCAAACCTATTTGCCATATTGTGTTATAAAAAGTGTGTAATGTTAGTGTATAGGCCAAACTATTTGTTACCTATTAAATAAGAGCCAGATCAATCATACTAAATGATAGGAAAATGTATATTGTACACCAAATAATTTAATGAAAAGAAAGATATCTGTTATATAATAAAGAACCACAAGTGGCATATAACAAAAATATACCTAGGATAATGACATAAAATTACTCTAATACTCCTATGTTAGATTAGTTTAAAGAGGAGATACTACTATTTTATAACTAAAATTACTATGCTATATTTAAAGAAAAAAAAATCTAACAAAATGTTTATCAAATGAATATTGTATACCTCTCAGAAAACTAAAATATTATTTAAAACCATCCAGAATAAGTGAAAACCACCATCACTTGAAGGAGTAGAGAAGAAGAATAACAAAGAGAGTAACACGAAAGAAGGATATTATTATGGAAAGTAGAGAGAGAGACAAAATATTTATTAAATGAACCATGTAACCCCAAGAATGTCTATAAAATCAGATATTAATATGTTGTTGTTATATTATCACATTGTATTGTAATTATCAAATATTGTATACTCCATAAACAAGAATTAAAATCATCCAGAATAAGTGTAAGTTATCAGACACTTGAAGGAGTAGAGAGGCAGAATAACAAAGAGAGTTAATTATAAAGAGGGCTATTATTATTGTGGAATGAAGGGAAAGAAAAATGTTATTTAATTACCAAATATTGTATGTAACGAGATATGTCAGAGAACATCAAACAAAAACATTTAGTATATGAATACTGTAAACCCTGATCATTCAGGATAAGTATAAGTTATTGACGAGAGAAAACCTAGTAAACTATTGTAAGAATGAAATATTATAAACTCTATATGTAAGAAACAACTGCATAATTATATAAGGATCAATGTAAGTGTGTAATTTTAAGAATACTCAAGTAAACCAAAACAAATTGTCAACTAGTATAAAAAAAGGTAACAATACGGCTAATAAAAAGCATGGCCGAGAATGTCAAGTCTGAAAAGAAATAATTACCTGTAACAAGAAAGTATGTTAGAAAGTATAAGAGAAGGAGATGTGATACAAATGAAACCTCTAATACCTTGAATATTATAAATAATTGCTTATCTAATCCGTCGAGTGACTTACTTGTAATTCCGCTTGACGCGTTTCAGGGCATATGCCCCATCTTCAGAATAATTCCTCTTCACAGAACGTCAGACATTAAGATTAAAATGTAATAAATTAAAATTAAAATCCATGGTTAAAATATTAACTCGTCAAAATATTAAAATATACTAAATGCACAGAGAAGCACGCACTATCACAACATAAGTTCACTTCGCGTTATAGCCGGTGTACACCGCCGCGATGTTAATCGCGCACCGACTGTCTGAGTAAACTGTTATCTGTGCAACGCATCTTGTATCTCAATGGCTGTGTCGTACAAGGGATTTGACTTGAAGTTAAGTTGGTCGTTTAATATGAATCCGCCGTCTTGTGAATTGTTCGTCTTTTTAAATTGTTTAAAGGCCTTGTAAATTTCGAATTCTTCTAATGTGTCCATATATCTGCCTTTAAATTTACAAGGCCTTTAAACAATTTAAAAAGACGAACAATTCACAAGACGGCGGATTCATATTAAACGACCAACTTAACTTCAAGTCAAATCCCTTGTACGACACAGCCATTGAGATACAAGATGCGTTGCACAGATAACAGTTTACTCAGACAGTCAGTGCGCGATTAACATCGCGGCGGTGTACACCGGCTATAACGCGAAGTGAACTCATGTTGTGATAGTGCGTGCTTCTCTGTGCATTTAGTATATTTTAATATTTTGACGAGTTAATATTTTAACCATGGATTTTAATTTTAATTTATTACATTTTAATCTTAATGTCTGACGTTCTGTGAAGAGGAATTATTCTGAAGATGGGGCATATGCCCTGAAACGCGTCAAGCGGAATTACAAGTAAGTCACTCGACGGATTAGATAAGCAATTATTTATTTAATACAGTGACTTGGATACTTTAAAAATGAATATTGAATATTATATCGAATATGTTGTATTATTTAAAAATGATTGATATGTTATATTTTATGTGTTGTGATAGTGCAACTATTGCCAGGTGCAATTTTGATTTTTTCTCAGACAGAGATGAGGATGCCTCTGATTCTGAGTATGTGTAATGTGGAACGGCAGAGAATGTAAGCCACAGTGAGCCACTCTGATTCCGAACCCACTACAAATGTTAGGGAATTATATAGTATTGTATCAAGGACTATTATTAAAGAATCTGTGAGGTAAAAAATGAAAGAACCATTGAGATAATCACATAAGTAAAGATATGTAATGAGAAAGAAAAGTGTATATAAGACAGGAAATTGTTAATTTAAGAAGTGAAATCTATTGTAATTAAATGACTTAAAATGTGAGAAACTTGAAAAATATTAGTAAGCTAAGAATTATATCACTAGCCGATAACTCAAGCTAGTGTAACACACTAATAGCATGTTAAAGGTCAATGTAAAGAGTACGAGACAAAAACCAGTAGTAATATACTAAAAAACTGAAATGAAATGATAATTTGATCAAAAATCAAATTTTCACTCAAATTATCAATTTAGAGGGGAGAGTATATGTAACATGACCAGATGTTACATAACCTAGACATATACCATTAGATTTAATAAGTACATAACGATAATGTAAATAGGTAATACAATGATAAGAGTAACCAACAAGAGAGGAACCATTGAAGAAGAAAGAAGAAGAACTGCCACAAGAAGCAGTAAACCCAAACACTGCTTGACACTACAACCATACTATAACTGACACAAACTAATGGACAAATTAAATTCACTTTAAGCTGTCAAGCGAGTCAGTGAATAACTTAAATGGAATATGACATGTTAATAAAAATGATTAAATAAGAATCTGAATAATGTGATATCAAAATCAGCATTTGGGCTGATAATTAATCAACTATGACTAGTAACTATTAATGCCAAGAACTAAGATTAGATATGGCCACAATATGAGAATGAAGCTATATTACAGCCTCAAAAATACTTATGACAAGTGAAAATGTTTGTAAGAGGGAACCTTATACAAATAAGCTACCTCATCAAAGTACCGTATTGTAAACTAATAAATGTTATTAGGGCATAAATCCGATACAAACGGTATGCCTCAGCAATGCCTAAAACAAACAATCATCAGTAAGGTGATTAGTAGGAAGTACTAGAAGTGTAAATTACATACACTGAACAATCTTTATACCCAAACATAGCGATAAGCATTATTAATATGATATACGATTAATAGTTCAATTGTTAATTAATAGCACGGAGCAAAATAACGTGAAGCAAAATGTCATAGTGAGTAAGTATAGTTCATAGCAATGTATAAGTTAAGGTTTAATCATAATATGCAGTAAATAAATATCAGTACAGATATAATAGTGTTCTAACATAAACGTTTAAGTGAAAAAACGCGATGTGGAACACAAACAATATTAATAAGAGTGTGTAATCGCCGGCTTCGATTAGCAGACGACAGAGCGAAGCCGAGTGTCTGAACATTGTTTGTTAAACAACGTCAGTAAAAGTGTAGATAAACCAGTGTCAAACTATATCAAATTGAAGAGGAAAAAATATCCTTTAATTTGATAGCGATACGACCCCGATCGTAACTATAATAAGTACGAGACAGGCGTTAGCATCATTTGCACAAAATGGATAAGAAATCTGGTTATCAACACTAACAACAACGACAACTGTCAATCATTCGGGCAGAAATCGGTTAAAAAACCGTTAGTGACCGTTGAAAAGACAATACGTCACTTTCGTAACGCCTGGCTAAGCCAATCAGAAAATAGTTTAATAAGTAAAACAATCGCCTAAGGCCGATCAAACCGTAGCGTATATAAGGAAGAGCGGCTAATTGCCGTTAGACACTTTTGTACTTTCTTCCGAGGCGGAAGGTGTGCTCGTCTCATCAAAATTTTTCTAACTGAAAGTTTCATTGTAATAGTGCATCGACGGCTTCTTGTCAACAACAACAACAAGTAACTACAAGATATTCTACAAGGAACCAGTGCGTTTAAGTGCAGTATTATTTTATTTAGTGCGGGAAAATAACGAACAGAAGAAATAATTAAGTAATATTATTTAAGGTCCTTTTAGTTAGAAGCGGGCCAACATTCTCTGTTCATGTGCGTGTGTAGTGAATAACAATGATCATTATAATCCGATCATTGATGTGTTTAATTGAATTTTAATCGAAAGATTAAAAACACAAAGGTAACAAGGTGACAATTTATTCATTACACCAAGTGCGATAACCTATATGTTTTGATAAACAAATCTGTACTGACGCATAACACTGAAACATTTTCTGTATCACACCATGTCTGAATTTATTTAATGAATGTGTCAATCTTATTTAAGTTGGATGTTAGTCATAAGTGATCTCAACATATAACTTTGTAAATCATGAACCAAGCGTGACGAACGCCTAACCTATAAAATAGGTTTTATTTTTATTTTTTATTAGTATCCTGAAAGCTACTACTAGTCAATATTATATCAGAAAATAATCAGCTATTGTGTAGGCATTAGCATTCTTTTTTGTGTTTCAAAGATCTTACGCCTGAGATTTAAATAATATTAATGTTTAAAGTACAAAATATCTGGACTTAACCAGAATTGTTGCTTATGCTCTGAGCCAGTTATATAGGGTATGTAACAAAATATTTGCAATTGTACATCAATGTATTCTTTTAATTGTATTTGTTTGAATTCACTATCAAGGGTATGAATAAAACCCCATTATTAGCAGCATAACTTGACTTAATTTATTTCTAAAATAAATAGATAAATAATTCATTCAGAAGAACCAAAACAACCTTCAGTTGTGATTAAATATTGTTGAATTGCATTGCCATAAGGGCAATAAAAACAATTTTAACCTTTTTAAGAGTATTATTTGATTCTATTAATGGGTTTTCCACGGGATTTTCCCGAAATAAACCTGTGTGGCGCCCATTATTAAACAAGGTAACCTAACCTTGTAGATAAAGTGAGTTGGTTTTGTAAACCGTATTGGCAGCTTACTGATTTATTGAACTTCTGAACTTCCAGAAAACACGAACAGGTACGTGGAAGTGTATTTTATTAATTCTATTGTCCAGACATTACTAGACTTTACGTACTTAGACGACTATCACCCTGGAGGAGGAGTTTCGCTGCTAGTATCATCAAGACGGTCATCAACATCAAGCGACCAGCTAGTACACTTTATTTTAAATTTAAGCAACATTAGTGTTTAAATCATATTAACACAACTATTTTATTTTATTCATCTAAGGGAATTCTTTTCAGACAATTATAATTTTGCAATTGTAAACACACTTTTAATAACATTTGATGCTGCAATTTAACTACTTTATAAAATTAGTAACTTTCAATTTTCAACAACTACAACCTTTAAGATTTTAAATAATAAACAGGAAGAGTTTTGAATAGTTACAAATTGGCGACCAGCAACGTGAGGCTGGAAAAAAAAATATTAGATAAAAATATTTTTTATATTTTAAATCAGCCCGGCAGACACAAAAGAACAAACATGCCACACACACATCAATACGACACTAGATACAAGGACAGTCGAATAGGAGAAGTACAACCAAATACAGAGACATACGAAGAACAACCAACACCCGAAATGGAAGTCATTACCATTAATAACATAGAAACTCGACCCGACGAAACATCCCATGCAGAACCGGAAGTGGAGGTAATGGTCAGCGACCAACCAGACAAAACAACCGAAGGGGCAAGAATAGAGAACATGATGATGATGATGATGATGATGGAACAAATGACTAGAAATAATGAGTCATTAAAAGAAGACGGTAGGAAATCCCGGAAAGAGAACCAGAAGAATATGGAAGCATTAAAGGAAGATTTAAATAAAAATATGGAGTCTATTAGTAAAAACATGGAGTCACTGAAAGAAGACCTACATGCAAGGTTAGACGACAATAACAAGAACTTAGAATTATTGAAGGAGGACTTGAATAAAAAGATAGACAATACCACAGAACCATGGACACGTTAAACAGTAAAATAGATGACAGCAGTAGAGCCTTAAGAGAAGAGTTGAACACCACGTTAAATAAGATTAGCCAGAAAATGGATGAAATGAATAAGAAATATACGGAAGAGGTGGATCAGACAACAAGAGGAGAATTACGAAACGACAGCAACTCAGAGACTGAAGAAGTACTCAATGATGAGACCAGAGAAGAATTGCAACCTGAAGATGAGGTCGAACAGACTGAGAATGAAGGGGACTGAAATACATCATCATCTGAAAATGAGCTTGACAGAAACGAGGAAGATATTCAATATAAGGAGATCAATGCCGAAGGTATAAAGAAGACTCAGGTAATTGAAGAAGCGGAAGAGTTAGTAGCCGAGAATGAAAACTTAGAACAAAATAATCTGCCAATGTGTGATGATCAAGTGGAGATGAAAGAATTACCCAGAAATACAACTACCGAACAAGTGAATTCGAAAATTAAAATTCATGAAGAAAGGAACAAAATAATTAAGAAAACGGAAGAAAAGGAGGCGAAGATAAGAAGAATAATACGCCCAAAGAAGACTAGAGTAACAAAAGAATTAATCGAAATGACTCGAACTGGTCTAATTAATATGATTTATTTCCCAGTCATCAACCGTAAAGAAGGGACCTATAGGAAGGAGTATCGAAGGAGCTTCACGAAGATGAACGAAGAGAAGAAATGTGCTACAACACAGAAGACTATAACCAATAAAATACTTAAAGCAAATATTTCCAAAGGGAGAATAAGGCATTCTAAGAAAAGGAAAGGGTATCAAGAACAACTGGACCGGATCATTGAAGGGTATGCCCAAGAAATAAAAGAATTGCGGAAGAAGAGGGACCAATCAATGGAAAAATCCAACCAGGAAACTAATGACGATCAACCAGAGTTAGAAGAGGTACTAGACGTCAATAATAAAAAAGACCCGAAGTACACGGGACACATGGATATCGAAGATGAGGAGAAGAAGAAGGCGAGAAAACGGGGAGCCAATGACTATCTGGTAGCCGCAAAGTGGAAGAACCGCATGATAGGGATAGGGTGCCAAATACCACAAACATGTAGTACTAGAGACAGATATGAAAAAGGATACCTGTGAAACGTAATTGTCCCAAACAATGAACCCAATAGAGTGGAAAAGCACAATGTAACCCCAAATATGTAGACCATAATTGTGATTATTGTTAAAAACAGATAAATTATAGTGGTAGGCAACACTTACCACCGGAATATTTAGTGTCTAAGAAATTTTAAAAATAACTACCATAAACGGATTCAATTAGTGATTAGAAGGATCATGTATTATGCCCAAGGTATTGAAAGTGACTAATTGACTATAGCAAACCTATTTGCCATATTGTGTTATAAAAAGTGTGTAATGTTAGTGTATAGGCCAAACTATTTGTTACCTATTAAATAAGAGCCAGATCAATCATACTAAATGATAGGAAAATGTATATTGTACACCAAATAATTTAATGAAAAGAAAGATATCTGTTATATAATAAAGAACCACAAGTGGCATATAACAAAAATATACCTAGGATAATGACATAAAATTACTCTAATACTCCTATGTTAGATTAGATTAAAGAGGAGATACTACTATTTTATAACTAAAATTACTATGCTATATTTAAAGAAAAAAAAATCTAACAAAATGTTTATCAAATGAATATTGTATACCTCTCAGAAAACTAAAATATTATTTAAAACCATCCAGAATAAGTGAAAACCACCATCACTTGAAGGAGTAGAGAAGAAGAATAACAAAGAGAGTAACACGAAAGAAGGATATTATTATGGAAAGTAGAGAGAGAGACAAAATATTTATTAAATGAACCATGTAACCCCAAGAATGTCTATAAAATCAGATATTAATATGTTGTTGTTATATTATCACATTGTATTGTAATTATCAAATATTGTATACTCCATAAACAAGAATTAAAATCATCCAGAATAAGTGTAAGTTATCAGACACTTGAAGGAGTAGAGAGGCAGAATAACAAAGAGAGTTAATTATAAAGAGGGCTATTATTATTGTGGAATGAAGGGAAAGAAAAATGTTATTTAATTACCAAATATTGTATGTAACGAGATATGTCAGAGAACATCAAACAAAAACATTTAGTATATGAATACTGTAAACCCTGATCATTCAGGATAAGTATAAGTTATTGACGAGAGAAAACCTAGTAAACTATTGTAAGAATGAAATATTATAAACTCTATATGTAAGAAACAACTGCATAATTATATAAGGATCAATGTAAGTGTGTAATTTTAAGAATACTCAAGTAAACCAAAACAAATTGTCAACTAGTATAAAAAAAGGTAACAATACGGCTAATAAAAAGCATGGCCGAGAATGTCAAGTCTGAAAAGAAATAATTACCTGTAACAAGAAAGTATGTTAGAAAGTATAAGAGAAGGAGATGTGATACAAATGAAACCTCTAATACCTTGAATATTATAAATAATTGCTTATCTAATCCGTCGAGTGACTTACTTGTAATTCCGCTTGACGCGTTTCAGGGCATATGCCCCATCTTCAGAATAATTCCTCTTCACAGAACGTCAGACATTAAGATTAAAATGTAATAAATTAAAATTAAAATCCATGGTTAAAATATTAACTCGTCAAAATATTAAAATATACTAAATGCACAGAGAAGCACGCACTATCACAACATGAGTTCACTTCGCGTTATAGCCGGTGTACACCGCCGCGATGTTAATCGCGCACCGACTGTCTGAGTAAACTGTTATCTGTGCAACGCATCTTGTATCTCAATGGCTGTGTCGTACAAGGGATTTGACTTGAAGTTAAGTTGGTCGTTTAATATGAATCCGCCGTCTTGTGAATTGTTCGTCTTTTTAAATTGTTTAAAGGCCTTGTAAATTTCGAATTCTTCTAATGTGTCCATATATCTGCCTTTAAATTTACAAGGCCTTTAAACAATTTAAAAAGACGAACAATTCACAAGACGGCGGATTCATATTAAACGACCAACTTAACTTCAAGTCAAATCCCTTGTACGACACAGCCATTGAGATACAAGATGCGTTGCACAGATAACAGTTTACTCAGACAGTCAGTGCGCGATTAACATCGCGGCGGTGTACACCGGCTATAACGCGAAGTGAACTCATGTTGTGATAGTGCGTGCTTCTCTGTGCATTTAGTATATTTTAATATTTTGACGAGTTAATATTTTAACCATGGATTTTAATTTTAATTTATTACATTTTAATCTTAATGTCTGACGTTCTGTGAAGAGGAATTATTCTGAAGATGGGGCATATGCCCTGAAACGCGTCAAGCGGAATTACAAGTAAGTCACTCGACGGATTAGATAAGCAATTATTTATTTAATACAGTGACTTGGATACTTTAAAAATGAATATTGAATATTATATCGAATATGTTGTATTATTTAAAAATGATTGATATGTTATATTTTATGTGTTGTGATAGTGCAACTATTGCCAGGTGCAATTTTGATTTTTTCTCAGACAGAGATGAGGATGCCTCTGATTCTGAGTATGTGTAATGTGGAACGGCAGAGAATGTAAGCCACAGTGAGCCACTCTGATTCCGAACCCACTACAAATGTTAGGGAATTATATAGTATTGTATCAAGGACTATTATTAAAGAATCTGTGAGGTAAAAAATGAAAGAACCATTGAGATAATCACATAAGTAAAGATATGTAATGAGAAAGAAAAGTGTATATAAGACAGGAAATTGTTAATTTAAGAAGTGAAATCTATTGTAATTAAATGACTTAAAATGTGAGAAACTTGAAAAATATTAGTAAGCTAAGAATGATATCACTAGCCGATAACTCAAGCTAGTGTAACACACTAATAGCATGTTAAAGGTCAATGTAAAGAGTACGAGACAAAAACCAGTAGTAATATACTAAAAAACTGAAATGAAATGATAATTTGATCAAAAATCAAATTTTCACTCAAATTATCAATTTAGAGGGGAGAGTATATGTAACATGACCAGATGTTACATAACCTAGACATATACCATTAGATTTAATAAGTACATAACGATAATGTAAATAGGTAATATAATGATAAGAGTAACCAACAAGAGAGGAACCATTGAAGAAGAAAGAAGAAGAACTGCCACAAGAAGCAGTAAACCCAAACACTGCTTGACACTACAACCATACTATAACTGACACAAACTAATGGACAAATTAAATTCACTTTAAGCTGTCAAGCGAGTCAGTGAATAATTTAAATGGAATATGACATGTTAATAAAAATGATTAAATAAGAAGCTGAATAATGTGATATCAAAATCAGCATTTGGGCTGATAATTAATCAACTATGACTAGTAACTATTAATGCCGAGAACTAAGATTAGATATGGCCACAATATGAGAATGAAGCTATATTACAGCCTCAAAAATACTTATGACAAGTGAAAATGTTTGTAAGAGGGAACCTTATACAAATAAGCTACCTCATCAAAGTACCGGATTGTAAACTAATAAATGTTATTAGGGCATAAATCCGATACAAACGGTATGCCTCAGCAATGCCTAAAACGAACAATCATCAGTAAGGTGATTAGTAGGAAGTACTAGAAGTGTAAATTACATACACTGAACAATCTTTATACCCAAACATAGCGATAAGCATTATTAATATGATATACGATTAATAGTTCAATTGTTAATTAATAGCACGGAGCAAAATAACGTGAAGCAAAATGTCATAGTGAGTAAGTATAGTTCATAGCAATGTATAAGTTAAGGTTTAATCATAATATGCAGTAAATAAATATCAGTACAGATATAATAGTGTTCTAACATAAACGTTTAAGTGAAAAAACGCGATGTGGAACACAAACAATATTAATAAGAGTGTGTAATCGCCGGCTTCGATTAGCAGACGACAGAGCGAAGCCGAGTGTCTGAACATTGTTTGTTAAACAACGTCAGTAAAAGTGTAGATAAACCAGTATCAAACTATATCAAATTGAAGAGGAAAAAATATCCTTTAATTTGATAGCGATACGACCCCGATCGTAACTATAATAAGTACGAGACAGGCGTTAGCATCATTTGCACAAAATGCATAAGAAATCTGGTTATCAACACTAACAACAACGACAACTGTCAATCATTCGGGCAGAAATCGGTTAAAAAACCGTTAGTGACCGTTGAAAAGACAATACGTCACTTTCGTAACGCCTGGCTAAGCCAATCAGAAAATAGTTTAATAAGTAAAACAATCGCCTAAGGCCGATCAAACCGTAGTGTATATAAGGAAGAGCGGCTAATTGCCGTTAGACACTTTTGTACTTTCTTCCGAGGCGGAAGGTGTGCTCGTCTCATCAAAATTTTTCTAACTGAAAGTTTCATTGTAATAGTGCATCGACGGCATCTTGTCAACAACAACAACAAGTAACTACAAGATATTCTACAAGGAACCAGTGCGTTTAAGTGCAGTATTATTTTATTTAGTGCGGGAAAATAACGAACAGAAGAAATAATTAAGTAATATTATTTAAGGTCCTTTTAGTTAGAAGCGGGCCAACATTCTCTGTTCATGTGCGTGTTTAGTGAATAACAATGATCATTATAATCCGATCATTGATGTGTTTAATTGAATTTTAATCGAAAGATTAAAAACACAAAGGTAACAAGGTGACAATTTATTCATTACACCAAGTGCGATAACCTATATGTTTTGATAAACAAATCTGTACTGACGCATAACACTGAAACATTTTCTGTATCACACCGTGTCTGAATTTATTTAATGAATGTGTCAATCTTATTTAAGTTGGATGTTAGTCATAAGTGATCTCAACATATAACTTTGTAAATCATGAACCAAGCGTGACGAACGCCTAACCTATAAAATAGGTTTTATTTTTATTTTATATTAGTAACCTGAAAGCTACTACTAGTCAATATTATATCAGAAAATAATCAGCTATTGTGTAGGCATTAGCATTCTTTTTTGTGTTTCAAAGATCTTACGCCTGACATTTAAATAATATTAATGTTTAAAGTACAAAATATCTGGACTTAACCAGAATTGTTGCTTATGCTCTGAGCCAGTTATGTAGGGTATGTAACAAAATATTTGCAATTGTATATCAATGTATTCTTTTAATTGTATTTGTTTGAATTCACTATCAAGGGTATGAATAAAACCCCATTATTAGCAGCATAACTTGACTTAATTTATTTCTAAAAAAAATAGTTAAATAATTCATTCAGAAGAACCAAAACAACCTTCAGTTGTGATTAAATATTGTTGAATTGCATTGCCATAAGGGCAATAAAAACAATTTTAACCTTTTTAAAAGTATTATTTGATTCTATTAATGGGTTTTCCACGGGATTTTCCCGAAATAAACCTGTGTGGCGCCCATTATTATACAAGGTAACCTAACCTTGTAGATAAAGTGAGTTGGTTTTGTAAACCGTATTGGCAGCTTACTGATTTATTGAACTTCTGAACTTCCAGAAAACACGAACAGGTACGTGGAAGTGTATTTTATTAATTCTATTGTCCAGACATTACTAGACTTTACGTACTTAGACGACTATCACCCTGGAGGAGGAGTTTCGCTGCTAGTATCATCAAGACGGTCATCAACATCAAGCGACCAGCTAGTACACTTTATTTTAAATTTAAGCAACATTAGTGTTTAAATCATATTAACACAACTATTTTATTTTATTCATCTAAGGGAATTCTTTTCAGACAATTATAATTTTGCAATTGTAAACACACTTTTAATAACATCTGATGCTGCAATTTAACTACTTTATAAAATTAGTAACTTTCAATTTTCAACAACTACAACCTTTAAGATTTTAAATAATAAACAGGAAGAGTTTTGAATAGTTACAATATATATATATATATATATATATATATATATTGCAACGTTACGAGTATTATAACAACAATTACACAAATACATTATCATGTACTCAACGCAAATATGAAGTGTATCACACCGGCCAGGTCGCAGGACTTTTTTATTCTCGTTGCGTCAAGTATATGTAGTTGCACAATAAACAAATAATTTTCAAAGAGGAGTAAGATGTTGATGACATAAAGTAATTAATTAAAACCGTTTCAAAATAATCATTCTATGATTTATTGTTATTACTCGAAAATATGCAAATATTAAAATTTCAAATTATAAAAATAAAAAAATAGTCTCTTTTATAAGTTTACAAAAATACAATATAATCTTCTATACTGTCCATGACATATAAAAATAAACAACCATATAATCTTACTAGCTAAACAGACATGTTAAACAAATTATCTAAACATTTTTTATTTCAGTGTGTCTGACTTTGACTCAAATTTTAAATAATAATAGCAACTCATTTACAAATAAAAATAATATTAAATCTCAAGAATAAAACTAATTGTTGCTATAAACAATAAAAAATGTATAACATTTACTTCCAACCTATTATTTGTTTCTACTGACACACCCTCATTTTAACATATAACAGAAGATTAGTAGTTTTTTAATTTTCTTGTTAAATTTAATTATTTTCTTTAACTACCATTTAAATTTATGTACAATGATTATATTTAAAACTTTAAGTCTTTACTGTTCATATATAGGTTTATTTTTAATAGTTCTTTTCACAAACAAATAATTATAATTTTTTATTCATCACCTGCGTACTGCCGACGTTACCGTTGCGCGCGTGTGTGTGTGGGTGTCCTGAATCCCGAGACTTTGATGATGATGATTATGCTGATGCTGTGTTCTCTGTCTCTACAGTTTGTTGTTTGTGATGGTCTAGAATTCCTCCATAAGTCTTGGTGTGTGTGGTAAAGATGTTCGATCGGCAGACCAGGAGCGTGACGTTGTGTGAAGATATCTTGAGTCTGAGACCGCCCCAAAATTGCCGGTGGTATTTATACTGGACGGCGATCTGACAAGTCCAGGACTGTTTTCGACCTGTTAGATATTGTCACTTCGTGCAAAGCGTCCTTTTAATTACAAATCACTTTTTGGTTCATTTTCGGCTATTTCGTAAACATACTCGTAGCACGAGCGATATCATCGTTTGCGTAATTTTTTTCTGGTCACTCACATATAACACACTTATTAATTACTATTTAATTACACTAGTAACTAACATTAAATTACCTACCGTCTTTATTATTGCACATTCCTGCAATAATTTTTATATCACCATATTCGTTAAACATTGCTTAATGTAGTGGTGTCTTTATAATTGGGGTAAGTCTTTGTTTACAAGTTTAAAACGTATTAATTAGTTTATTTTTATCCGGTTAAAACGTGATTACAGACGTACGCATCATTCGTACGCATCACTCCATCGTAGACTTTCTCCTGTCGTAGCTTGCGTTCACACACACAAACACACAAGCGCTGTATTCATTCGCGGGGCGGATGTACGCTTTCTGACAATTCTTAGCCTGCATAATATTGTTAAAAACTGTTCATCATATGTTTTTCTATGCCAAATATTTACAAACATACCGC
Organism: Magicicada septendecula; assembly: GCA_034769895.1. Classification (NCBI taxonomy): domain Eukaryota; kingdom Metazoa; phylum Arthropoda; class Insecta; order Hemiptera; family Cicadidae; genus Magicicada; species Magicicada septendecula. Next base: position 286,874,072 of record CM068373.1, on the reverse strand, counting down.
CCTCGGAAAATATGCAAATATATTATGTATTGTTGCAATATATATATATGCATATTTACCCAGGACAGTATTTCGTAAATAATTAGTGTAAGGAGAGTATGACGAAAAGTTTTAAAAATTTTGTGCGTGAAAGCACAGGCGTCTGCATGAGAGAACCTGTTGAACGTGTACACCTGCCCGATAGTGTAAATGATTGTTTGTGTGTCTATGTGTGTGTAAACCATCACTAACCTGTATTGAACTACGTTATGAGAGACGTTTTGTATACGTATGAATTGTTGGTTTTTATTGTGAAATCAGGTATTGACATGATTCAAATAAGTTAATAAATCTGTTTTTTTAAAAGCTACCAAAGACATACCAGAATTCTAAAACAAAACCATTAGGTTGTTTAATCAGTTACAACATAGGACCACGGTCTGACAGAACGGAAAGTAGTTATAATAATTATATACAACATAGGACCACGGCCTGACAGCCCGGGAAGTAGTTACAACAATTACAGTTGTTCCATTTAGTCTATATGGAAGAGAAATCTGAACTCCTAAATACTGAAACTTCTAGTACAATTTATTCGGCTGAGCTGACATTTTGAAGGTTAATTCTGTGGTTTGGTGCAGGAACCACCAATGTCAGTTTTTAGTAAAAATGTCATTAGTGGCCCTTTACACTCCCGAAGCTATGTATTTTCATGTGTAAAAATCAGCAATGTCAATCTGTAATATCTAACGAGTTAATAGTATCAGTGGTTGCCAAAGTCAGGAAAAAATTTTGAATTCAGCACCACCAATGTTACATTCTTTTATAAACTGAAAGATATTTTTCACAAATAAACTTACATGGGGCATGCCCTAACATATGTATGTAAACATTTATCAAACATCGAACATGAGCTTGACCATGACACCATAATATGAGTCAGAAAAAACTGACCAATTTTAAAACTCCATTGTCTCAGAATACTGTTTTATGACATTGGTGATTCTTGCAGCAAGCCACAGAATTGTAGGTTTAACTATAAGGAATAGACCTAAACATGAGTCAATCAAAAAGAGCCTGACCAATTCTAATTTAAATCAAAAGACAGAAGAATACATAGGGAGGTGGGAGGATCACTGTTACCAGTACAAACGCCTTTTGTATTAATCTTATTTTACAGACCCAGACGAACAGGAAATGATGGCAACCGGAAAGAAGACCGGTGGCTCTATGAATCGCAGTGGACCAAACAGTATATTTTTTGTAGGAAGAAGGAAGAAGAAGAAAATAACAATAATAGTCAATTGTTCAATTTACTTATTATAGAGTTACAGAAAATTGTCACGAAGTGTAACAAATTTTGCGTGCTCACTGAAAATCGTGCATTGTGTTCTAAGCGTTCGTAGAAGTAAAACGCCACGACGACAGCTGCTTGGTTGATGCCGCGATTGTTGACGACTTCTGGGCGTTGACAGTGCAGCCATACACCAGGAAATGCAACAAGAAGTAACAATAACAGTGGTCTGCGCCAGACGAACTCACGTGACGTCACCAAAACGCCAGCTGTTAATTGTAACCTGTCATGGCCGACGACTCTAGTAGAAGGCCGGAATATTAAACGTGGCAAAGTTGCGTCTGAGGCCGAAGCGGCAGTTGAGTGGAATGTGATCTTTATCGTGTGAGCGGCTAACTTTGTAGTAAAATTTACAAAGGTCTTGTTACAGTTTGTTGTTAGTGACGATTTTTGTAGTGCAGTAGTGCAATTTAATGTTATAGTTTACAATACTACAGTGTTATTAGTGTTTATTGTGTGTTTTTTAAGTTGATTTCAACCACGTGTTGGTCAACCCACGTACTTATTGAAACATTACCTATACTAAAATGTTCATGTGTTTATAAAGCTTAAGTAGGTTAGGTGCTTAGAATTTTTAACTTACAATAACTTTCCGAAATTAATTTATAACAAAACGTTAGTCGACGGAAATAATAAATTGTAAACAATTTAGTGTAGCTTTGTTAGTGATAATGCCACTAAGTGTAGTGTTCCTGGAATAAAATTAATTACAAATCCGAAGATTTTATGAATTTACGTGAAAGGTATATATTTTATTCTTACCAAATTTTCGACTTTTGGTTTTCTTGACAGTTATGAATGTTTATGAGGCACAACTATTATAATTAAATGGTGTTATAAGACATTTCGAATGTCATTTCTGTACCCAATTTAATTAACATTTTAAAAATAGAATACTTGATATGTATCATAAAAGTGCAGCATTGATTTTTCATTTATTGTCATTATTATTGTCTGAAAGTAGTGCATTGTTAGTTTTCATCATCTAAAAAGTAAAGGATGAATAATATTAAGTAGACCTATAAGCACTGTGTAATAAAATAGCTAAAGTGAACATGTTAGACTATGATTTAATTTCGTAGCATTACTAAAATCATGAGTAACCCTATTTATAGCTAAACCTAAATTATAGGTCTGTGCCCACTTAGTACTATAGGTTTAAGTTGATCAAATTAGTAAATAGTGTTAGGCCTTATGAATTAATTTATTTCAAATTATTATGAATGAGTTAACTATTACATTTCTTAAATAACATAACAGTATATTACATAACAAACTTTTAATTTGTAAAAAAGGAAGAATTATAAAACTGCTATTAACCGGCAACTAAAAATGACGCGATTTGATTATTGAAATACATAAATTAAAAGATGAGGTCTAATCGGCCTCAAATATATAAACGGTTCCAGTGCTGCCACGTTTAATGTTCCGACCTTCTACTAGAGCCGGCCGTGAACGTGCACAATTCCGAACTCATTGTTTCTGGTCACTGGACTAATTTTGTGATTCGCAAAGAACATTTTGCACTGAGCTGCGCGCTTTTCAGTCGGTTGAGAGTAATTTGTTAGGACAGTAGTTTTTTCACGGTGAAAATATTATTCCAAAAAATGTTTTACAGCGCGGGACTATAAAGTGCAGAGGTGTCATTTCCATGACGCCGGGTGTAACTAATGAATCCTAGGGCAAGCTGTGACGTAGATTTATTGACGCTGTGGTGTAATACATTTACCGTGTCCCCCGCACAGTAGGTACCAGTTAGCTGTAGTCAGCTGAAAGTATAAAAGGTTTTCATATGAAACTGAATATGATTAATCGTGAAAAAAATTATATAAAAATAAGGTGCTAAAACATGTTTCTGTAAATAACTAAAATATCGATGAATAAAATTAATACTATCCTCACTTGCTACAGACTCCAGAATAAATCAAGTGGTCATAACAAAACTTCGTATCGGCCACACGCTGCTAACTCACAAACACATCTTCACGAACGAGCCTCCTGCTAGGTGCAATCACTGTAACATGATTTTGACTACTTTCCATCTCGTTTCAGAGTGCCCTGCTCTCTAGCATCTGCGAACCAAATTTAATATCCCTTCTGATGTCATAAGAAGTTTAAATGACAAGACTGCAGCCGCCCGAATACTTCTCCTCATAAAGGAGATTCAGTTGATAGCAAAAATATAGTTACAGACTATTAAATTTATAAGAACATCAAAGTTTGTGTAATTTCTAGAACGATTAATTTAAGTGATTGGCATGTGGTCGAGATTGTTATTACTGTTTTATTTATTATATATACTATTTGTTGTTACATATATTGTTACATATTGTTTGTCGTTGCAAATTTTATTACGAGTTATATTTATTATTATATATACGCTTAATATGTTATTAATTAATAATTATATATCTGCATGCTGTGTATTTATAATTTTTGTGTTGTGTGGGGCAATATTTATCATTTTATTTTGCATTATGGCTGGTATTTAAACAAATACATAATGTAATATTTAAATCGTACCAGTTCCTGTGTATTTTGTTGCAATGTTTGTCTTCATTTAGCACCTTCTAGTTTAATATATGTTACTGCATCTGTATGAAAAATTCTGTATAATTTACAAATTCATTTTTATAATTTTTTGGTCGGTAATGACCGAGACTGTTGCAGCAACCTTATAAATAAAAAAATAAATAAAAATTTAGCACTATGCTGGTAAGTAGAAGAACCAAATAAATTCAAAATGTTTGGAGTAATTAATAAGCTTTAGTCTTAGATCTTTAAGGGTCTTGGGGTAATCTTAATCGAACTATACTAGTAGGTCAGTTATTCTAGGGCCAGTAGGTCAGTTATATATTTTGGATTCACAAGCAGGGAGCTTGGTAAATTTGGTGTCGTTGAACGAGAATTTTTCGAGGAAAACTTGATAAAATTAGTGGCGGTAGGGGTATTGTCTGGGCACGTTCTAAATAAAAGCAACGTCTTCCTTATTCCATGGTTTATTTATAATTAAAAGAAGGTCATAATCATCATCATCATCATTTTATGGATATGATTTCTCCTGTTCCGGCCTCATGACTCCGACCATCTTGTGATTGTCCTGCCCACAGATCTTCTTCTAACCGGCTCATAGACATAAGCCAACTTCGGAAAGCGGGTATTGCCTATTCTTTCTAGATGTTGTAACCAGCAATTTCTATAATTCTGAATGAGTTTATTTCGGTAAATTATATTAAGTTCTTGTATAAAACAGTAGAACCTCACTAATTCGTCACCTACGGGACCGAAGAGGCGATGAATTAGTGAAATAGACGAATTAGTAAGAAACAAACCCATTAACGACAATATAAAATGTTTTATTACAACACTAGCAATGTACAGTACTCATATTATGTTCCACCATATTCATTGTTGGAAATTTTTAAATTCAAACGAGTTAGCACTGTAATTGCAAAAAAAGGTTAATGATTGTAGGTACCTTCTGTGGATACGTATGTAACAATTTCATCATCACTAAACATTTTGTAGCCTACATCCGGTAAGTATATTTCACACTAATTTTTGACGTCGTCTTCATTCAAACTGTTAAATGCTGGTAGGGACTGGTAGATATCTAACAATTCCTATGTACGGTCAAGACCTTCTAGTTCTGTAGACGCTGGTTGTAATTCAGATGGCCGTAACTTATTCCAGGCAGATTTCAGACTGTTTTCCGAAATACGTTGCCAGGCATCAGCAATCCGACTGAATTTTCGGAAACGTATTATGCTGTAACAACACAACACAACACTTATTGTGCCGAGTACACAAGTATGAAATACCCATTCTCGGAACCAATACCTTCCGCAATCCGTTCTCCTGGCTATAATTAAAATCCCGGCAACAATCAGTACGTTTCTGGTTTGCCCCGGCTATAATTAGAACGTATATGTTACTCATTTGTTAATAAATAAAAAGAAAAAAAGCTTGAGTGGGTGACGAATTACAGAGGGAAAGGAATTAGTAGGTGACGAATTAGTGAGGTTCCGCTGTATACTCGTTTCTTATATGATCGAGTTCCGTATATCCCCTTACCGATCTCAAATAGCTCATTTCTGTAGCCTGTAATTAGCACCAGTCCTTCTTCCTTATAGTCCAGGTCTCGCATCCATACAACAGTGCTGGTACTACCATTGTCTTATAGAATTTGATACACGTCTCTTGTCTAGCTTTCCTTCTCAGTATTCTACATATAGTCAAAAAAAGGTTATTTATAAAATTTATACAAATTTATATTAACACTATTAATAAAATAAAAATAAAATATATTAATATTAATAATAAAACAATTAATTTATTCAATTAATTAAACATATATTAATTATAAGACATCCAATTGTAAACTGCCGTTGTTACGCAGTCACAAATTGGTGTCAACAGGTTTTTAGGAATATATTGTTAAATTATATAATGTAAATGAAAATGTGGAGAGGAGAACTTTGCGATGCTACAAATTATAGCAACAATGGAAAACGTAATAATAATTTTAACAATAACAATATCTTCATTGTTAAACTTTATAATATTTATAACACTCACATCGCTGGGAATGACATCCTCAACACAAACTATGAGCAGTGACCAATTGTAGTTTATTAAGCTACTTGTTATATATTTAATTCAACAAAAGACAATCTTTCATAAGTCCAATTAGCTCTTATCGCCAAAATTCATTCTGCAGTCATTGAAACCTTATACAGACTGCATCAAATACTGAAGTATATTAAAAAATACATCTCAAACATTTCAAAATTAATCCTAACTGAAATAGTTCTTTTTTAAGTTTAATTAACATCAATGGTTACAATTAGAATAGGCTTATGGTATTGACAATATTGTATGCCATTACAGAACATTCTACGTGTTTCTCGGCTATCCCAGCAGAGACCACCTGTAATGTGTGTGTGCGTACTTATTGCTGCTACTTTGAGGTGAAAGGCAATTACGTGACACTTATCACGCGTCAACAAACGAGTCTGTTTCAGACTTCACCGGTCCGCGCGCACTGTGTTCAAGGCCGCAAGCAATTACGCTCTAGTGTGTCTGGTAGCGTTGACGCGTAGTTTGGATTATTCTGGAATCTCAGCGGGGTATAATTACAAGCATTCAGCGACTGTTAGTTCCAGTTTAAGTGCCGATGTATTCCAGTGAGGTTCGAAGTATTGTGCCGAAGTCTTATGTGTTTTATAATTGTGCGGGACTCTATTAGTTGACATTATTATTGCGCTTGGCCAAATTTTGCTCGGATTATTGTAAAAATTTATTATAAACTGTACTTGTGATAATTAAAGCTGGCTGTTAGTGACTTCGTTGGTGTCTTGTATTTTGTTTTCCGCTGTACCATACGACGATCATTTAGACCGTCGTAACAATACTATTAATAATGCAAGAAAATGGGGTTGGACTTCCTTAAGCTGCACGATTTCCTAACTTGCAAAATTTTGGTCAGAAAATGACGCCAGTGTTCTGAAGTATATACGTCTGTGAAAGCCAGTTCTCCACAATAAAATTAAGAACTACAGCAGAAGCCGGCTGACAGAATCTCTTCTGCTTGTTTCATGTACGGAGATTAACAACACTGAGCAGCTCGCTGTGGACAGTCCTGCCCCTTCAGTGGATGCAGCAAAACGACCTCGGTTTCCAATTTTATATAAATATACAAAGTTTAATACCTATAAAAGTTTAATATCCAAAAGTTTTATATATAAAGTTTTTATGTATATTGCAAGATAACAGGTTTGCAGCTTACTGCACTTGCAGAAATAAAATTGTCGATTGGATGAATTAATACATTTATAGGTTATTTATTTTTTATGTAATATCTTCAAATAAATACACTGCAAGTAGATTTATTTTCACCTGACGTACGTTTCACAAAAATTATTCTGTATCTTCAGAGGTTTTTGAATTGTAATTTAATGTTTCGCTTACTTTGTTATATATAAAAGGTATACAGTTTTATACGAAAATTACAAATTTGAAAATATATACAAATTTTAAATATTCGCCAATAATTAATTTAAAAAGTCTTTACATATATGATATAGTTTATAAAGAGTTTTATAATTCAACTTTCCTGAATTTCCCGGGGGTGTGTTGGATCGGTCCGGACGATCTCATGGGCCTGGTCTTGCTTCCACACCAGCTGTTGTCCTCCTACATTAGGATGTCGATCTCAGGGCTTCTTCCTCGTGGGTGTTGTGTCCGTCCGAGTCGCTCCTGATTCAGTCCTCGTTCACACTACTACTACTACTACTACTACTACTACTACTACTATTACTAATAATAATAATAATAATAATAAATATTATTATAATTATTATAAAATAATTATTATTTACAGTAAAGCTAGTAATGAAACTTGATAATAACGTCATGCAATACTTAGTTGACTAGGGAATTGGAATTAAACATTGCGTACTTTTGTGACACGCAAAGGGTAGAGGTGCCGTGTGTCGGACTACTCATGCGTGAACAAGTCAACCCCCCAATCGTCACGGTGAATAGTAATAACAGCAAACACACCCTTTCCTACTTACTTATCTACGTGGCACGAATTGCCAACCCTATTCTGTTCAGCCTCCCAGAGAGGACGTATAAAATATGTCGCTTCACAGTTTATTAAATTTTTGTTTACTACGAAAAAATAGTAAGCTGCTCTCTGGGTTGCAGATGTGGCTCACTGTTTTACACGAAACATGGTATTATTAGGTGAATTATAATATATAAATTTTTCTTATCAAAGAAATTAAAAAAACTTTTGATTGCTTCACTACATTTTAGTGAAATACCGAATTGTATAACAGAAAATCACTGTTATATTTTATTGTTATAAATAATATAGACAATAAAAATTTCAAACTGCTGCATTTGTTTTAAGTCAGATTTATTACCATAATGCCTAAATGAATAATAATTTAGTACTAGCTTTTTATATTTATGCATGTTTTAATATATATCTGTATACCTATATCTTGAACGAGTCTAATCTTCAAGGTTATCAGATTACACACCTGCGCATTAAACACCAATGAGCTGAGCTGATTCCGTACGAGCAAAAATTGTTGTAGATGTCAGAGCAAGTCAGTAATTTTGAATATTTGGGCTATAATGTTCTTCCATCGCAAACAAAGATGTGGTGAAGAACGTAGACAAGTTCGGCCACATGTGTCGGAGCATCAGGAGAGCTCTAAAGTCAATGAGGAAAGAAACACACGCACGACGTTCTACAAGTGACAGCCCCCCCACACACTTCTCTATAGCTCTCAGAATTAGACTTTAACGAAATCGCAGGCCAGTCTTATTCAAGCGGCCTAAATGAGGTTACTCAAGCAACTGCCAGTATATACTCTTCAAGGTCGCAAAAGAAATGTCGATGTACAGCAGCAGGGGCTGAATATATCCGTTTACTCGACAGAATTTACCAATATAGGCTAAAATAGTTGTGAACATCTTAACCGACTGCCTCATCCCCAAACAACTCTAGAATTATCAACCGAAAGGACGGAGAGGTATTGGACGTCCGAAGAAGCGTTGGACTGGCCAGACCAGGGCCGGAACAAAGCATTTTCAGTTTAATCCTTGTTGAAAATAATGATGACTATAAATAATTCTTTTCACAAATTTGCATAATTGATAACAGTATGTAATCTTTTTTGCAAACGTGGCTTCGAAACTTTTCGCGGGACACTTTTTTCGTGGCACAGTGTCTACCACATCTCTGAGGTGAATTGGCGGACACCGTGCCAATCTAGACACTGACGATGGGATCCGATGGCGGCGCCAAAACGTTTGTCAACAACGACAACTGTAGTCTATGGCCTAAGAGCCCGGCTGGAAATAATAATTTCAACAATGTTGAAGCCAGCCGTAAACTTAAAAATACTCTTATAATTTGGTATCCGGCACGGCTTTGTACAATATTTTATTAGTTTTTGATTCGCTTTTGGGCTTTAGTGTCAACAATTTTAAAGTTTCTATACCTAAATTATATATTCAGATTTTGGTTAAAATTCTGTTTAATTCCATTCACCACATCGAGTTTTGGGTTTGACAGTAACATATGTGCCTACCGCCGCCTAATTCGGCGTTATCGGTAAACAGCATAGTAATACAAACTTAAAAAAAAAAATTTTAATTAAAAAAGTCCTTTTTTCATTCTGTTACAGGGTCATCTATGTAGACACTAAGTAATGTCGGTGATACAGGTGATACAGCACAGCCCTGCTTTACGCCTTCATTAGTTTTAATTTTTGTAGTAAGCGTTTTGCTGATAACGTATCAGTTACAATTGTGTTATCAGTTACTGTACAGGATTGTAGGTCTCTGTTTTGATTAGCTAATTTGATTAATTATCTTTTTTCTATTATAAACCAAAGTTTGTCTTTATGAATACGATAAAACGTTTTAGCATTGTGTATCAAGACTAAGTGTTTTTAAATTAAATCCTCTATGCTTCTACATGTTAGGCCTATCTGTTTCATTTTTAAAACGTTGTCAGTACCAGTGGCGATTTCAACGGTGGGTGGACTGGGCCTCGCCCGCAGCCCATGAACCCGGAGGAGTCCGCAGAATCCCAAACCAGGATATTAAAGTATCTATATTCTATATTTGATTTACATAATAATTTAATTTTAAAAAATCGTAATTTTTATTGAATCTTCCGCGCACATTTTCCACGCAGAATCGCAGTGTTTCCTGTGTGTAAAGGATCCAGCGTTATGTGTCGAAACAACGGCGTCGCCCTTGTCGCTGGCGTGTACAGACCTGCACACTGCACAGTACTTGTGGTGAGGTGATACTGACCAACGCATGTTTTACAGTGCTTCTGTTTATTTAATTTTAGAATCTTTGATTTAGACAGAAGAAAGAAAGAACTTTTAAAAGAGATGACCCAACGACCGAAGTCTTATCTCCAACCCTTGGCCCCCATGGGCGCGGAGTCTCACGTCTAAAACGCTGACTAAGGGCCCAACGTTTATATGGTCGGTACTGCTGGGAAAGCAACACGTGCAGCTCATTTCCCTCCGTACAGTTTGGATAATCCAGCATCTAGGATTTAACAGCCCGTAACATCACCACGGGATGCCTCTTCGAGGCCCCCGCAGCCATACCATCAGGTCGAAACCACAGACCACCAAGTATGGACAGAGGGTCCGAACGTATCGGGCCCCCCGCCCATACACTCGACCGGGGCAGGAGATACGCGTACCCACCTCCTGAGGCTCCCCTATGTCCCGGGAAGTCAGTGGGAAGAACATCCCACTCACAACGGATCGACCGCATAGCAAGCTATGAGGACTACCAGCGGCGGCCATTGCCCCTGCATTCTGGGTCTGCACACCCAAGGGCCTTGGTGGAGCCCTTTGTATGCGCAATCTGCGCCCCGTCACCTTTCTCCCACTTCACCACCCAATGTGTCCGAGTTTAAGTCTGTATCCAGGCCGAGGCCGATGACAGGGAGCCCGGACAAATTGCATATTTCCCCAGATTCTACTGGCTCACAAGCGACTCTATGCCCTCCCTTGCCATCCATTTTTTTGTGTCTTTGATTTAGACACAACAGATTCTGTTAATATGTAAGTGGTATTAAAGTAATATGACAGTGACCGCAGCAATTATTTACAATCAGTGCCATAAAAGAATAAACAAGATCCAACGCTAAATGCCGCCGATATATTTGTAATTGTAAATAACAAATATATATCTACAATAAATATTGTAATATTGTATATAGATGTCTACAATATATATATTGTAACGTCCCGCGAGTAATTTCGTCTCTACGATCGCCTTTTATAGTTACAATATTTGTATACTGATAGTGTTATTTATTTTTTTAATCGAGAGTGTGTGATCATGAAAATGTTGACCACAGTTTTCTTTATTAAGTATTATATCAGTGCAGTTATTTGAAAATGGGTAGGAGAGTGAGAGAGAGCGAGAGAATTCCTCTCTTTGTATACGATTTAATCGTTCAATTTTTCCGCGTGTTGCATCAGCTGTTTTCTATTTACGAACCTATTCCAGGTTATGTTATTCGTAGTACTTCATACTTTCTGATGTCGGAGCTAATTTTCTTCCTCTTCTCTGCTAATAACCTCTTTCCTGTAACAAAGCTGCTATCTACCAGAAATAATACACAATCAATTACCTAAAAGAAAGGTATTTATTTATTGAATTTAGTTTAATTGTCTGGAAATTATTGTCTCCAAATCATGAGTTTTACAATCGATTATTTTTCGAAATCACAACATTTTTCGATATAAGTTTTTTTATATAACACAACAGATGTATTAAATTACAGTTATTAGAAAAAATTAATTAATTATATATCTCAGGGTTATTTGAGGGTTCTTTGAACTATAAGAAAGTCAGAAAAGGTTAGTTACTCGTATCATGCTTTACAATAATAATAATTTGTTTACTTAAAATCTGATTCAACAAGTTCGTTTTTTAAACGCCAGAGCGCAGGTTACGTATTCATACAGAAACGCGAAGATAATAAAGATGGCTGCCGTAAAGTTCCTAGTGAACACACATTTTGACTGTTTTTTGGTTAATTAATAAAGTTTGTAATGTTCACACTATGTTTTATTATAAATTGAAAGATGTGGTACTGTTTCTAGTGTTCGTTACTTGTTGGTGATGTGTAATTTTTTGGTTTATTAAAGTAGGCTTTCTCACCCAAGAAGTTACAGTTCAAAATTTTCGGACCAATATGGTTAGATGAGATTTTCTATGTTCTTCGATATTCTGGCATCAATTATGGTTGTTCAACGGATGTCTCATATGTAGTGGCTTGTTCTGAATCGTTTCATTACTTTAGAAGGTGGTTTTTTCCGAACTGTAGTTACTTACTTTTTAAAATTTGCTGGACATATTTGTCGGTCATCTACTCACTTCAAATCCAATTTAACAATTAACAATTCTTGTTGATTAGTTACACCTAGTAACCAAGAAATTGATGAGTTTCTATTGGCTAACCTAGGTACAGTTTTAGTAAATAGGCTAGTATTAATTATTATTATTTCTTCCCTTCTTTTAGGAAAAATACTCCTTTATTATTTTTAACTATAATTAAATTTAATTTATATAAGGTTTTTCTTCACATCTTTACATAAGCTTAGCTACTTGTATTTTATAATTTAATGATTTTTAACTTGGTTTATTTCTGACTTATGCATCTGTAAATGTATTCTTACTCTGGGCACTATTTTCTTTTTCTACCATCTATTTATTTTATATTAATTAGCCATTATTAATTTCTTATATAACCCTGGATTTCTTAAACCTAAACAAAATAATATTTTAATTACATTGATACTGCCTTTGTGGCCTAACAACACAAAACTACAACAACTTATTATTAAACTTATAGTTTATTACTATAATACTGCATCTTCACTTATTTGTGATTGATGTCCTTTTCAGTTTTTTAACATTTCCCCATATCATACTATGTTGCACTTTGTACACACCGCACTTTTATGATAACACTTAGTACATTGTTTTTAATTGCTACAGTGTTTTATTGTACAAATGTTTTCATAGCACGATACTTAATCCCTCATTTATGACTTTTGGAATGGGTACCTACTGATTTTATTATTCTTATGATTATATAAATACTTCTTTATTTCTTATCAGTACTGAGCATGGGTTATGTAATGTTACTATATATATATATATATATATATATATAAATTTTAATATTGTAATATAGCTACAATAAATATTTTCTTTATCTAAATATTGAAGATGTCAATGGCGGATCTATCATAAACTTTTTTTGTACGTAATCAAATAAATAATCAAAATAAAAATCTACTCTTAATTTGTTTATATGAGCCACTGTGAACTACCTTTTATTCAACTGGTCCCCCCTTTCTCCTCTCTCTTCCTCCTCACCCATATTTCCTTCATTCTTGATCGATGTCTCTCCCTAATTTCGTCAGTCCAGATGGCACCTGCCCTCTTCATGGGGTATTCCTGAAAACCTTGTTCATTTTTAAATTTCTTTTTGAGTGGTAATTTCTTTTTGAGTTCTCCAATGTCTTCTTGAATAATCTGGAGTTCTTCTATGTCGTTTTCTGTTCTTTAAATAATGTTTTGGTTTATTATTATTATTATTGTAATTATTATTAATAATAATTATTATTATTATTATCATTTTGCATTAAATGCCTTGTTTAATTAGAAAATTTAAACTTAAAATGTAGTCATTATGTATGTACACTGGTATGGATCTTACAATTGGTACTGGTAAATTTATCAAATAGACAATAGAGGACCCCTTTTCCCCTTTTAGTTCTACCGGCCGGAGACAACAAACCCCGGAAGCCGCCACTGGTCGATACATGAACGTCATAAATAATTTTACTGAAGATAATTCCGGCCGTGAAAGCTTCAATATTATAATATTACATGGTCATCTATATTACAAGGAATATATCTATATTTGAACTTACTTTCTTTATCACTTCCCTAAACGTTTCGAGGTGATGTGCCTCTTCCTCAGTGGGAGTAAATACTCAGTGTATTTACTCCCACTGAGGAAGAGGCACATCACCTCGAAACGTTTGGGGAAGTGATAAAGAAAGTAAGTTTATATTGTGAAAGTTTATATATATAACAACATTTTATAAAGTGAACGAAGAGGATGGATCAACAAGATAATTATATCTATATTTATTTTGTATTTTACACAGAATGTGCGAAATGTTGTACATTGAACAACAGTCAGTCAGTTTCTCAACTCACTGTAATCTGTAGATAAGAGTCTGAGTATAGGAAACGTCAGTGATATGTCACACAATACATGACAAAGTAGCTCAACCTTGACGCATGACGTTGTTATCTACCGCGTGAGTTTACTCGAGCGTGAATGCAACGAGAATAGTAACAACAGCTATCTCTTCTGTCACCCGTTACCGAGTTTTTGACATTATTCTGAGTAAAGAATACGTGTCATCTTTGACTAATATAATTCTATTATGAATTTTAGTATTTTATAGTCAGTGCTCATCACACTTAGAAGTCCCTATTTTTGTTTGTTTGTTAAACTGTATGGTTAAAATAACGTGCAAAAGAGCGCAATCGACTCACAGCACTCTGTCGCTTATTCGTTTATTGTTTTTTTCTCCTTCTTTCTTGTTTGTTTCAGCCATTTGTGGGTTGCGATGGTACAACTTTCGTCACTTTTCACTTTACCAGTGTTACTTTATTCCCTGACTTAATCTTTCTCGTCCTTCTTCCCATAACATCCTCTTGGTTTTTTAATTCTTTTTTGACTAATTCCTTACTTCTGCATTTTTTTAACATTTCTCTGTTACCTATACATTCATCCCTAACTGCACAATTATTTTTTTAGCTACTTATGGACTTTTTTACCCATGGTTCTTGTGTCTTAGAGGGGGCTGCACCCTTCCCGGTCTACTTAATTGTTTATATGCGCGCAGACTATTTTAATTATTGAACATTGTGACTCATATTATTGTTTGTGTAGCGTGTAAAGAAGTGTATAGCCTAGAGAACCACTACATTACAAGTCAGATGTTTTGGAGAAGTTTTATTCAATTTGAATTAGTATCAATTTCTCCGGCGTTCAATAATTATTTATTCCATTGGTGTAAGATCACAATCAGACGACGCTCAAAACAATGCTATTGGTAACAAAACTATGGTAATTGGTTTACGGGAGGGCGCCACTGCTACCGTGATTTCATACGTTTCAAAACGATAAAATCAACACAAACTGTTGCTGTTTATTTACAAATTCCACATCAACCGCTGCTCTATTGAAAACTATCCTGTACTCTGTACGGAATGTATTGCATTCATTTCCTGCCTGCACTGAAATGATTTATTCATTTTTCAATTATCTTTCGTCGGTACTGGGTATTTACATTTCTCGTACACTTTTCACGCTGTAACAATGCGTTGCACTGTGTATTGCTGGTTTTTGTTTCTCTTTCAAAAATCTGTCTGTGGAACTACTTATAGAACTGGCCATTTTTAATGATAGCCACACTTTGCTGGCAAAATGCATTCTAGAAAGCACGAAATGCTTTCAGAAGCAAAAAACAGTAAATAAATAAATAAAAGTAAACAAAATGTTAAATTGTTCAACTTTATCCGCTCTGTAACCTTCTCTTGTGTTGCTCAACTTTTGCTGTAAGTTTAATCCCTAAACAGATAGGCACAAGTCAAGTTTTCTTTGTGAAGTCGCCATTTTGTTTTTATGTAAGAAAAAATGATCACACTTTTACGGTCAACTTCCGAAAGAAGTGTTGAAGTCCTTGTAAAATTTCAGCCGAATAATAACAATTCATAAATAAAACAAGTGCGTACAGGTTATGTGGACACACTGTTGTATATGGATATGAAAATTGTTACACTCCTTTATATAGACACAAACGCGAACACATTAAAGAGGTACAAATGCAATATCCTTGTGTACGTGATGCCCCAGGGGGGTTGCGTGGAATTGGAACAGCCGGCCGGCCGGTAATGGCGTCGTCGTCGTCGATCTAGAAGGCAGCGCAAAAATCTGAATAATTTCTAAAACGCGAAATATAAGCGTGTCGTAGTCTTTTCTCTCGTTTGCATATTTTCAGTTAAAACGCTTTTAACAGTTTTTATTTCTTTTCCGTTGTGATGGGCAATGGCCCGTAAAGGAACAGAAAGGTAATGGCCGTAGCAAAAAATGAAGAGGGGGGACGCGCAAGGAATTTAAATGTAAATTTTGCATCCGCAGCGAAAGAAGATTAATAACATTTGACTCCATTAGAAGCAATCTGTTCCAGTAAAAATGTGTTCACCCCTTTGAGTCCATCTCAGTATGTTCTCAAGAAAACGCTTACTTATTTTTTAGTAGTTCCAACCTACTAATAGATAGAATGGTGAACATCGTTATGTCTTTGAATTGTGAGGCGCTTAATGGACAAGTAGGCACGTTGGTTGGCTGCTAATGTGGAGGTCGCGGATTCGATTCCTAAGCGCACTATAAAATCAAGACGCGTTTTTTAGTCCGTGGAACCGATTTCCTGGGACAACATCACAGAGAAACGATAGGGGGGCTGAGGCTTGTGTTTGCCACATTGCCTTCCTTGTATGCCAAACGGTTCTCATAAGGTCGCCTTCCTACCACCTACACTGAGGCGGTAAAAAGGGGACTTTATTATTTTATCACAGATCCGTCCATCTGTACGGTTGCAACATCTGCGCCGATGCACTCAAGACGGATAAATACAGAAAACGTATGTCATCGGTGCAGAATAGGAGCCCTCAGAGTATCGTCCTCTTACCGCACAGTGCCAGAGCCCAGTAGTCCTGGT
Organism: Magicicada septendecula; assembly: GCA_034769895.1. Taxonomy (NCBI): domain Eukaryota; kingdom Metazoa; phylum Arthropoda; class Insecta; order Hemiptera; family Cicadidae; genus Magicicada; species Magicicada septendecula. The sequence goes on along the minus strand of CM068373.1, from coordinate 286,857,362 downwards.
GATAGCGGGAGTGATTCCCATAACCTGTTGCCTCTCGATCGGAAGCATTTATTCGAAAGAAGAGAAGAAATTGGAAACGATGCCGCAAAGCATGGGCCAGGGAACTCACTCTCCGGCACTGGCAAGTTCGTTGGGATAGAGAGGATAGAAGAAGATGGAACACAAGTCTCATACCAAACTTGAAGGAATGGATCGACCGCCAACACGGTGAGGTCAACTGCCATCTGACCCAGTTGCTCAGTGGGCACGGCAATTTTAATGCATACCTCCAAAGAATGGGAAAGGTGCAAAGCTCAGCATGCCAATACGGTGCAACAGTACAATTATGTTGTGTACTGTACATTGCACTGAGTATTTAAATAGGCAATTAAAAGAAGTAAATAACGTATTTGAATAATAATAATCATTCCGACTGCAATATAAATTGTAATGGAAACGCCTGGCTTGCGTGTCAGGACAGGGAGCAAGCAGCCGTTCTCTGCATGTGTGTACACAAGTAAGTGTGTATGTGTGTGAGTGATAACCAGTTCATTCATGAAAGGCGACACCCTTTCGGTAACGATATAAATTAATTGTATTTAATTGATTATTAGACTTGTGTGCATAATAGAGAAAAACGGAGGATACCAAAATGCGTGTTAAAATAACACAAACGCATAGATAAAAAAACAGTGCGAAACGAACAAAAAGTGAATTGATAAGAAGTTAAAATTGAATAGTAAATAGGGTGATTTAAATAAAGGAAAACGGTTTGGTGCATGATGACCACCTAAAAATTAACGAGCGAAGGAATGTCATAAAGTGTGCCAAAGACTTCGCAATTCGCGAAGATGAGCAAATGAAGTGTCAGTAATAAGCGGGATGGAAAGTGGCGCGCTCGACAATTGCGAACAGGCAAAATATTGTCGAGACATGATTTCGGCGCCTCGGGTATAAATACGAGGACGCGCAATCATCGCTCTCTTACTTGTTCGGCCACTAAAGACGCCGGAGGCTCTGCCTGACAACAGATCTTACTGGTTTCAATCATCAGGACTGCCGGAGGCGATGTCCAACTGCTAGAGCATCTAGAGCAGAGTACGAGCAACTAAAGCAGCAGAGTACGAGCAGCTAATGCAGCAGAGCCAGACAGCTAATGCAGCAGAGTACGAGCAGCAAAGCCAGAGCAGCTAATTCAGCAGAGCCAGAGCAGCTAATGCAGCAGCGTACGAGCATCTAGTGATCCAGAAGAAGAGAATCCAGGACGAGGGACTACCAGACTCCAGGACTTCCAGACCAAAAGAGTCATTCGTATCCAGGACGAGGGAAGACTTCAGATGCATCACACAAATTAACAAGGTGACAAATAGCCATGTATTAATAAGAAAAAGAGACCAAATTGAACAGACTTTTAATCTCTAAGAAAAGAGGAAAAGAATAGACAATTAGATTGTAAGATGATTATAATAATTGTGTAATTATAAATGTGTTGTGTCTGTACATTAAGTACCATAATATGAGAAGACTGTTAAGCGATACAAGTTAGCACAAAAGGTAAATTCAAAATCAATAATTAATAATAATAAATGTCAACCTCGTTAGAGGAAGTAACAGTAAATTAACGCATATGCAGTATAAAGAGAATTTAATAATTATAAAGAGAAAAAAAAGAATTAGATAATCAAAAGATTAAATAAAATAATAATTGAGCTAGTTGAGAGCAGTAGAAAGATTGATCATAAATATTAGATTAGAAGATAATATATATGTTTGTGTGTAAGGTAATATTAAGAATTAGGCGTAATAAGCACATAAACGTTGTGGTAATTTGGAATTGTTAATTAGAGAAGAGAATTATTTGTAATATAAAGTGCAAAGCGCACGTAATAAGCAAGTAAAAATAATAATGCGTTTAAAACCGAAAACCAAATAAATAATTGTTAATAAAATTTACGTGAATATTAATAAAACTCTTCAGTGTTGTTTATTACGATTACACGCTCATTAAACTACAACGTTAGAAGGTTAAAATGGGTTTTTATGTGTTTAAATGGCTTCCATAAACGTGGGCTAAAACAATTGTAAAATCGTTAAACGTCGTTACGTTGTAACGGAGACTCTCCCCATGAAGATGCCTCGCACACGTTTTTAAGTGCTGCAGTTTCGCAAGACAGAGAGTGGTACTGGAAATGGAGCTGGGGAGTTCACGCTCGAGAGCTGCGCTTATGCTTCGTGGTAAGGCAGATTGGGACCGCATCAATGCATTTATTCTGTTGGACCTACAAGAAAAAAAGACAGGTCCAACTTGCACCCAACGGGCAGTAGAAGATGAGGACCAACTAAAAGGACTCCGATAAGGACGTAATAGGCTTCATCCTAAAGTGATACGCTAAGTGGTTCCAGGATGGATATGAATGCCTGAATTAGAGGTGAGTTTTTTAGTGGGTGAGAGTCCCACACACCAGAGGAAGCACGACCTCTTCTGATAGTGCATAAATCATTTTTCCCCTCCATAAAAAATTACTAATACAGTATTACTATTACTATTACTATGATTATTACTGTTATTACTATTACTATTATTATTATTATTATTATTATTATTATTACTATTATTATTATTATTATTATTATTTTGTTATGTACAAGAAGAAACCAGCCCAGTTCCAAAGACGACGTGTACTTTAAGTAGGAGTAGCATCGGCCTACTGCACGGTTTCCGAGCCGCCTGGTCGGCGTTCGTTGCCGATACTGGGCAATTGGGCAATCCTGTAGAGTATACTAATAATATTTAGTTCCTGCCGTATATCTATGTTTCTTCTATGAGCCTGGATAGTATACCCTGCCTCGTGACTGAGAAATCTAATTTCAGCCGCTTGGATGCGACTGGCCTGGCCTTTCGTTAAAGTCCAGAACTGTGGGAAGGGCCATCAACTTGTAGAATTTTAGGCGTATTCCTTTACTTGCTGACTTAAGGGTTCGCCTAATGGTCTTGCACATAAGGTTGAACTTATTCAATAAGGTAGCAACTTATTCACAACGTCGTTGCTTGCATTATAAGACACACTGTAGCCCAGGTATTCAAATTTGCCAACTTGTTCCAGGGCAGTATCATCTATAACAATTTTTCACCGTACGGGATCAGTTCCAAGAAAAACCATCACCTAGGTCTTAAGTGTGGATATTTGCAATCCAGAGTCTTTGCAGATTCGATTTAACAAATGTATATCCATCTGCAATCTGTTTGCCGAGTCCGATAAATATAGTTCTCTGCCAGTATATTCACGCACGTTTTCACATATTCACGCACTATCTGACAACATTCTAATTTACAAAGTCGAAAAAAATATTTATATAGTTACTTATATATTTGTATATTCGGGTGTTTTAATTTCAGAAATATAAAGTCGGGATACTGGATTCGGGGTTTTCAAATTCGGGATATTCACATTCCGCAAAATATATTCTTACGTAATGCAGAAAAAATGTACGCCATTACAGAACATTCTACGTGTTTCTCGGCTATTCCAGTGGAATCCGGTTGTAATGTTGTGTGCGTACGTGATTCTCAACATTCGTTAGCTAGACTGTTCTACACATTGCCGGCCGCGCGCACTGTGTCAAGGCCGCAACCAATTACGCTCTAGTATTTTCCTTTATTCTGACGCGTATTATGGACTATTGTGGAACATTTGTGCTATCTATTTAAACAAAGACACATGCGCTTAGCAATCAGTTTGAGTGGCGATTTCTTTCAGTGCGGTTCAAAGTATTCTGACGAATTGTTATGTTTTATAATTGTGCGAGACTCTGTTAGTTGATATTATTATTGCGGTGGAAAATTTTACTTAAATTGTTGTAAGAGACTATCTTGTTCGCTAGAAACTGTTTAATTGTAATAATTAAAACTGGTGACTTAATTGGTGTCTTGTATTTTGTTTTCCACTGAACCATACGACGATCACTAGACCGTCGTAACAATATAGTCGGGATATTAGAATCGGAAAAATGTCCAGGAACGACAGGTAATTTTTAACATATGTATTTTGTTTAAATGTGCTGTTGTATTGGCTTGTACATTAATTACAATTTTTTAGACCTATGTTGTGACACAAATTATTATTATATTATTACTCCTTCTTGGCTTCTACACCCCATCTTCTCCTTCCTCACTCTTCTCGGATTTGTCCTTTCTTTTTGCGTCCGTCTTTTGTGTCCTCTTTCTGGGTCGGTTTGTTTGTCGCCGTGTTCGCGGCGGCTTCTTTTGGTTTCTCTTCTTTCGGCTCCGTCTTGCAGCTGCTAATCGTCTGGTGCCACTTTATGCTGGTCGTGTCCACGTCCGTGAACTGCGCCATTATGTTGCTGTACCCGCTCTGCGTCTTCGCGTTTACGCACGTGTCGCTGTTGTTTCTCAAAAACACCGACATGCTGATCACTGACACAAGCAAAACAAAATAATTATTACGTTTCAAAACCAAAGAACCTCTTAAACTACGTACCTTTAGATGTATATCAAAATTATATGTTACAAGTACCCGTTAACTCAAAAAGTACCCGTTAGGTTATTTATTTTAAGTGTTACTGTGTTACGTAAGCATTGTATATACACATTAAACGTTATGTTTTCCTTAACCATGGCTTTTATTTATTTCAGCAGTAAACTCAAAACCGTTGTCACCTAACCTCACAAACAAAAACAACACTGTTTCGCTTTGCATTAAGAAATAGGACAATTTACAATTAGTACGCTTCTTCTTTTCCACATCGTAACATATCAATACAGTTGCATATTAAAAACATCGAAAATGTACTGCAGGAACGGATAAAGGTACAATTCCGATGCCGCTAAAAAGCATTTGCTTATTCACTTGTTACTATGGTAATTAATTTCTTGTCTCCATTGTGTTGTTGACATCTTTATACGCGTCAACAAAAAAGCATAATTAAAAAGGCCTAAATTGTGCAAAGAGGCAAAATATCAAATTCCAAGTTAGACAGTGTTTTTTGCTTTGTGTCAAAGGTTACCTGCACAAAAGTTGGTGGCAATCGGTGTAACGGTGTAGATTTATATTCAATACAAAGAAATCCTCAGACTTTGAGTTGTGTGTGTGTGTGTGTGTGTGTGTGTGTGTGTGTGTGTGTGTGTGTGTGTGTGTGTGTGTGTGTGTGTGTGTGTGTGTGTGTGTGTGTGTGTGTGTGTGTGTGTGTGTGTGTGTGTGTGTGTGTGTGTGTGTTTTCAATGTGTATATTTGTTCATCATCATCATCAACACTCCAAGGACTAGGCCATAGATTCGTTCCGGAACGCATCTCCTCCTCGGTCTACCGACATCTCTCTTCCCAGTACGGTGATAACACAAGGCAGCCACAGGTAGACGGATATCAGGCATGTGATTCAAGTGTTCACACCATCTCTTTCTGTGGTCTTCAATCTTCTACTGCAATTATACAATGTTTAAATCGCGTGTAATATCCTAGTTCCTTTTCCGATCCAAGAGAGAACAACCTTGCGTCCCTCTTAGAAATTTCATTTTGGCTGCCTAAATCCTCTGCACGTGCCTTTTACCAAGAGTCCTTGTCTCACTAGCATACAGGAATGTGGTCTCACTAGCATACAGGAATGTGGGGACTGCCACAGTTTTATAAAATTTCATTCGGGTATCCTTCCGTGTTTTATTTTTCAAGTACCTATGAATCGTTCCACAGTTGCGTCTAAATTTTGTTAGCTTTCTATCCCAATCAATATCAATTCCCTATGAGATATTACAACCTAGGTAATTAAAATGACTAACCTAATCCAAACTCTGATTATTCACGACTATCTCAGTTCTTATAGGATACCTGCCCTGAAATGCCATCGTTTTAAATTTTGTAGCACAGATGTGTAGCCCATAGTCTTGTATGATGCTATTGAACGTAAATATCGCCCGCTGTAACTGGTCTTCTGTTTTCTGTATCATTATCTTGTCATCTGCATAAAGCAATGCATTCACATGAATATTTCGCTGAAGTGATATTCCCGAGTCAACGTTAGCTGTCCTTTGCCGAAATATGTCGTCCATGTAGATATTAAAAAGTATTATAAAAATTTTAAATGCAAAAAATCCTCTGCACGCCCCTTCCGCCAAGAGTCCATGTCTCACTAGCATGCAGGAATGTGGGGACAGCCACAGTTTTATAAAACTTCATTCGGGTATCCTTCCGTGTTTCATTTTTTAGGTATCTATTAATCGTTCCACAGATGCGCCTAAATTTTGTTAGCTTACTATCCCAATCAATATTAGTTCCATATGAGATATTACAACCTACGTAATTGAATAGATATTTGTTCATCATGTCATTCGAATTAGCAGTCTCTGTAAATCCAACTTTGTCGTACTTACCTGCTGAACTCTCACGCTCCGGACGAGGCCTTTCACTGTCTCCATCATTATCACCTGGGTCGTGATTTAGGGCTTTATAATGTTGGAGACACTGAAAGGGCTCGTCCTGAGCGTGACAGGTAGCAGTCCAACAAATAAGCACGACAAATTAGGAATGTGTATACTTGCATTTAAAATGGGCGGGGTCTTGGCTAGGGGTTTGTTATGAGGCAGTAGTTAACTCTAAGGGGGGAATCAGAGGAAGCAATCCCCTTACCAGAGCTATAACAATTTCCAGTGAATTTTGAAAATGACTTAATCTATTCGAAACCTGGCTTATTTCAAAATCAGTTGAGTGTGTTAAAATAAGCCTTATAAGTAATTGTAGAAATAAAAGTAATTAAAATATTTCTAAAGTATTAGAATACTGCGGACGTGTAAGCCTACGAAGTGTATTAAACTGCCTGGTGTTGTTTATACCTGGCGTCATGTCGGTCGGGTTCCTATGCTCGCACCAGTAAGTGATGGCCCAACAGTCGTAGTCTGTGTCTACGAAGATAAAAACACCTCTGCTGCGTCCGTCGTCGGCTAGTGACCCTGACGTATCTAAAATTGTAAACTAAACATGAACTCTTTAAAATACATACAGCTCTCTCTATATCAGTGAGATATTTCTGACATTTCTAAATGTCTGCAGGACTGAGTGTCTTGGAAAACTAACTTAACGATTACTCTATTTACTGAATTAAGCAAATGAACAACAACACTTTACTTTAACAAAATGTGGTCTTGCATGAGAAACTCATGAAAAATAAGTTTCACTATTATTTAATTAATAAACGTGTAACAGATGTCACTTTGTGTTTAGTATAGGATCTCACGTTTTCTTTTTATTTTGTATCGGCCACCTGAGTACTACATGCCTATTTCAATTCTTTATTCCTCGTTCTTTTCTTTTTCTCCAATATTCTTTTATCTTTTCACTATGTCTCTTCTCCTTGTCTTCAGTCTACATTGAACCTGCGGTTTTCTCTCTCCTACCCTAGACTCCTTCCATTTTTAACAATTTTGCCCGAAAAACATCTCTTTCAATTGCTTCTTTTGCGTTTATATTTTTTTTTTCTAAATCCTTTTGGACTTCTTTAATCCAACTTCATGTTGACTTCTTTCCCCACAGATCTGCTTCGTTAACCTATTGTCGTCCATTTTATATAAATGTCCAAAAAATAATAGTCTTCTTTTTCTCATCGTTTCTGTTATATTTTCTATACTTTGATATATTTCATCATTATTTCTTAACTTCCAAACTTCTGAAGTTTTTCGTGGGCCTAATAGTTTTCTAATAATTCAGCTTACCAATATTTCTAGTTTGTCTAAATTATAATTCAATGATAGACATTTACTTGCATATAGACTGGCCTCACTACTGTACTGTAATGCCTTTTTTCGCATTTTTACATATGCAGTTTCTATTGTAAATATCTTTAGTTATACCATAATTTTCTTCCATTTTATGAATCCTTTCTTCTATAGCAAATTTTTCTAAACCATTCTCTTAATTATTTCCCCTAGATACTTAAATTTTCTAACCCTCTCTATTCGACCAATATCCGTTAGCAAGAATTTTGGCTCATTTTTAATGTTCGTGATAAATTTGTTTTTTTTTTCTGCAGAATTTGTTCACTGGCTAAACTGTTCACGAACACTGGCTATGTCCCCTAAAAAATTAACTTGTGTTACTGCAAATGTCAGATGTTCAGAAAGTATAGCAAAGTCATATGCAAATGCCAAACAGTTTTCTTCAATATATTTGTTCCTTCTTACCATCATGATTGGTGATATTTTGAATGCCTTTAATTTTTCATTCCAAATTCTCACTACTTTCTCCAAGACACAGTTCAAAAGAATTGGGGAGAATTTGTCATTTATTATAAGGAAAATTTAAAAAATAAATAAAATTTGTGTAAATAAATGATATGTTGTTAAAGAATCATTTGAATGAAAACGACTGAGTGAAAGTTTTGAGTGGAAACGATTAAGATGTTTATGATGTCAAACTTTTCCAATACTTTCAGAAACGATCAGCTGTTTTCAACAGCTGAGAAGTGTCTGTATCTGTGACGGCCGTCATACGTGTAACTTGCGTCGGTCACATTCGAGCGCGTTGTGTTCTTTCATTATGTCAACTTCATTACCGTCAATGTAAGTTGTCAGTTGTTTTGGTTCTCATCTTCCAGTGCAACATCGTCGATGCCGACTAACGTGACACGGTATTATACTGTCTGTAGTTCTTAACTTACACATTTTAAAATCAAAGCCATACGTTACGTACAAAACTTTTAAGTTACATTAATTAAACACTCCACATAAACAGTTGCACCTACCATTTGGCGTGAGCAAAGTAGAGTATGCCCCGGCCCACAACTCGGTATTTGCAGGCCAATTTTGTGTGTGTGTGTGTGTGTGTGTGTGTGTGTGTGTGTGTGTGTGTGTGTGTGTGTGTGTGTGTGTGATGAATACCAGCGTCCTAGTAGCATCCACCTTATTTAATGAAAATGTATTCGTAATAGATCTTATATTTGCATTATGTTACAAGACCCAGTCTGTTTCCTTCCATCCCTTGGTCAAAATAAACCAGACTTTCTAGTCCGACGTTTCGTCCTTGATTTGTAGTCAGTTGCATCTTTTACTCAAAGTTACGTTTCAGAGTTTTCAAACGTAGACATGTGCCATTTACAAAGCCGATCCCCTTTTGCAGACTAGGCAAGAAAAAGGGTCGGATTTCTTCAAGCTGCTACCTCGTAAACGATTTTCAAATATGCAAAATTTTGGCCAGAAAATGACGTTGATGTGTGGGTGAACACATATTTGTAAAATCGTGTTCTCTGTAATGAAGTTAATCAAGAACTACGGCGAAAGTCGCCTCAAACACTCGATTCTGCTACACCTACTTTGATTAGCAACAACTCAGCTCGACATGAACATTTCTGCTTCTGCCTCTGTGGAGCAGACCAACCTCAGTTTCTACATTGAAGATTTTATTAATGTCTTTCAATAATATATTTTCTTATCATCGTTATTATTATACTAAATAATGAAGACTGTCCTGTTGAAGATATATAGTAAGATATGTTAAATGTGTGAAAATTAGGTCTTTTTACTTATTTACAATTAAGTACTTCCTTTTATTATTTTTACTTTTTTTGTTGAAAATTGATTGCTTATGATGCACCCCGTTGGTAGGTTGCTGTGGTTAATTGTAGCCCTCAGACGCTTTCAAGTTGCAAATCACTGTTGTACTGTTGTACGAAGGCTTACACGGCCGGTGTCATTTTGATTAAAATTAACTCCAGGGCTGTTTGGCCGTGGCCCAAATTTTCTGACAAAACTAGACGATTCGGCAGTGCCACTGACTGCCATCTTCAGTGGAAACGAATCAGCGCTAAAGTGGGATGGTATATGTTAGGACCACAGTAAGGTCACAGCCTTAACCACAGTACTGTGGTCCTAACGTATATCATCCCACTTTAGCGTTGACTCGTTTCCACTGAAGATGGCACTCAGTGGCACTGCCGAAAGGTCTGGTTTTGTCAGAAACTTTGAACCACGGCCAAATAGCCCGGGAGTTAATTTTAATCACTGTTCTGTACATTTGATTTTGTATGCTATTTTACGTTAATACAAAAACGTGACTTTTGAGTAGGATATTGTAACGTGACAAAAAACAGATGAGCCCATAGGAGTAAACTTAAGACAAACCCAATCGGAAAAAAAGATAATAATAATAATAAAAAACTTAAAAATTTAAAATAAATAAAGAAACCAACATAACTAAGAAGTACAATACATTAGTTAATAAGAAAACTGTATGTAAATTACCTTATAAGAAAACAGTATTGTGAACTATATTAAATAAGGAAAAGTGATACCAGTGTAAACTACAATAAATAAAGAAAAAAAAGTGAAGTGTCAAATGTAAAAGTGAAGTGTAGAGAAAAAAAAAGAGTGAAGAAACACAAAAGTGAGAAATATAAAATGAGTACAAACAATCTTGGAAGGATAATAATGTTTAATAACCAAGGGTACTTACCTATGCATACATGAAGCATTAAGCTTATTATTGTGTTTTCATTTTTTCAGAATAATTTTGTTATCATAATAATCAATAGTGTTGATGACCATAGTTGTCATAAGTTATAAGCCAGGTAAATAATTGAATCCCAATTATTTTGGTGATAAACAATGTTATTTCTTTTAGGGAACACTAATACCTAAGGCTTATTAACTAATTACTATAGTAAATAACTAGTCAAATTGAATGGAACTAGTAGTTAAGCAACATATCAGATGATATGACAGAAATAATTTTAATATTAATAACTAGTTCTTATGTTATGTTATATGTTTAACTATGTTATAAAGTCTATGTTGATGTTAGAAGAAATTTGTTAAAAAATGTTAACCATGGAAGCATGGGATAGGACTAAATGGTTTGTTAACAAATATTAATGTAGAAGGAGGAGAGTAATTTGTAATTTTCAGAGGAATTTTGTACTTAATTGTAAGGTTTTTTAAATTAACTAAAAAACAAATAATATAATCAGAAGCAATACACAAACAACAAAACATATACAAGCAACGAATCACCTAAACATAGAAATTAACTTATAAAAAAATTAAAAAAAATTAACCAAAAGTGTAAAACACTAGGAATTAATATAGGTAAACCATAAAATTGTCACTTTTAGATTGTTTTCCCAAATAAATCAAAGGTAATGACCAATCCCAGAAGTATAATATGATTTTGTGATGGTCAAAAGACCCAAATGGCATAAACCGCATAATTTTGTAAAAACACAGAACATTTATTATGAAACACACACAGGCCATATTTGGTATCATTTTAATTGTAATAAAACAAAGAATAACATGCTGTAAATTAAATCAAGATAAACTATTTAACAAATAGAGAGTAATATGTACTAGGGTGTAAAAAATCATGTATTGTAAGTAGTATCAGGTCATGTGACCCCAAAATTCAGTCAAATTAGCCAATCAGAAATTAGAAAAAATTGGCCAAACTATTCAAATTCGAAAGAAAACGTTGACAGTGTATTGTTAGCACGAAAGAAGAACGGGTCAGTCCTATGTATGGCAGAATGAAAGTTTACTAAATAATCAAATCTGAGTGTGTAAGGTTATAAAAAATAAAATTCAAAATTAATAAAAATAATAATAATAATGAAGATTTAAGAATACAGAAAACCAATAATAAGAAACAAAAGAAGAAACACATAAAGGAACACAATAAGTATGCAAAACTAATAGCCGATAATAATATTTGGTCAACCAGCAAGGTGAGAAAACCGTTGTCATATAACCCAACATTATCGATCACACCACACTAAGAAAAAACATTACAGACCCTATTAATTAACACTCCAGTGAAATGAAACGAACAAATAACTATTATTTCAGTAAAAAACTTTATATAATTTCATTCATATTAAGGGAAATTGGTGTATGAACTTTAATACAATAACGAACGTCTTGATGGCGGCCATGATGAAATACTTTTAGAAGTGACGCTTTCATGTCAAACCAACCCACGCGGTGCTAGTGAGCTTCGGTAACTAAGTAGACATTATTTATACAATATTACTTAAGCAAAATTCAGTTTCTCATGTAAATTTTGATAGAAATTAAGATTAATTTGTAAGTATTGTACTTCGCTACGGCATTTCTGACTTTTTTAATAGTTCAAAGAACCTTAGAATTAATAAGTTATAAGTGTTGTAAAAAATTTCAACACAACTAACGATTGTAATTCTCGACCCTAGAGACAAAGTCGATGTAGTAAGTAACATTTCAAATTTAAAAACAAATAATTAAATAAAAACCCAAGAGTTAATTCAGCAAAAGAGTTTTATTTATTGGATAAATATAATTTAATGAATTTCAGCATTTAATAACAGGAAGAAGACATAGTAAGAATTGAAATAACTTATTGAAGAAGGTGACCCACAGTTAGTCTACCATTGGGTGAATCGATTCCACAATCGAACGCAACATTACTTAATAATTATTCAAATTAGAATTTTACCGCGTTTGACAGGGATCGTCTAGACTTCAACGAATTCTTAAGTTTTGAAGAACAGTGCATTAATTAATTGGGAAATCAAAATTAAACGAATAAACTAATTGAATTAAAGAAATTAAATATACTTTCAAAAAAAAAATTTTAATTTTTTTTTATAAAAAATATTTTTTTGTAACAAACATTAATAAATGTATTTAACATGAAGAATGTTTTAAACAACGACAAGTTACAATATATATCCCTTAATGACGTTACCAGCGTCCTGACAGGCAAAGACCACTGATTGGAGTGCTATTTTATAGTCTCTGCTTCTGCACTGGGTATAATTCGGAGACCAAAACCTCTATGTTCTTCTGCTCCCTAGATTATTTGAAAGCTTCAGCCCTGACTGAAATTTTGGAATATGTGGCAGTTGAATGTTCTTTAAGATGAAAATTTTGTTTTGTAAAAATAATCTAAATTTGAAGCTAAGACAAAGGAGTTTTAAGTGCTGTATTTGGTCAGTGATATTGTATAGATATAAAAGCTGGACACGAAAAGTAATGACCATTAACTGAATAGAACGTTTTTAAATGTGGCTTTACGAAAAAGTGCTTCGCAGTTCTTGGGCAGCGTGGAAATCCAATGACGAAATTTTAAGGAGAGCCAAGTTTAGATGAGAACTTACAACAACGATCAAATGTTGAAAACTAGAACATATATGAGATTGCTTCGTCAACCAGTATAGTATGAATTATTGAAATTAACCTTACAAGGTAAAACTGAAATTGTAAAAGTGCTATAATAGCTTTACAAAAAGGTCCTAATATCATAGAGATCTTAAAAAGAGGTTGTCAGGTTGTATGAGTGTTACTATCGGGAACAATCAAGTTTTAAGTTTGGAATTGAAACCAACAAAACATAAAGGTTTACAAGCAGAATGATCACTGTTGCACACCACTATATAAAAAATTATCCCGATTAGCGCTTTCAAGCTTCACAGCTCATCGTCAGATCGGAACAAACAGAAATTATGTGAAGCTTGAAAGCGCTAATCGGGATAATTTTTTATATAGTGGTGTGCAACAGTGATCATTCTGCTTGTGATTTCAACCACTAACACAAATTTCTTCATAAAGGTTTAGTGAGGTGACGTATGAAGTAGATGCAAGACCAAAAACCACGCCAACTAGAAGACAAACACAAGTTGCTGGAGATGAAATCACTGAAAATAAAGATAGACTGAACACGGTGAGTTAGAACAACATATGTCAATACTCGAGGAACATGCCAAATGGCAAACGTAGCGGACTCGGTACTGGAAAGGCAACAGCTCTGGAATGACTATACCGACAGGATCAGTGATGGCATATTAGTCAAGAGGACCCGGGATAATCGCCCAAAAGGCAAAACAAGAATTGGACGACCGCGAGTTCTACGGGTCAATTCTATTCAGTAATGTAGTTGGATATTGTTCTTCTTCTTCTTCTTCTTCTTCTTCTTCTTCTTCTTCAGTACACGGCTTGGGATATAGCCCGTTTCGACTTTGCAGAGTCTCTGACCATTTTTTCCATGGTCTTCCACGATCTCTCGTCTCCACCAGCCTATATTCAAACACTTGTTTAGGAATACGCCTGTCTACCATGCGTTCAACATGTGTCTTCCAATTCTGCCTGTATCCCCTTTATTCTATCCAGAACCGACTGTAACTTCAGGTCCTTCCTTATATGTCGTCGTTTCGTACACGATCTCTCAAAATGCATTCTTTAACTGCTCTTAAAAATTTCATTCCCGAGACCTGTATTTTTTAAATTTTTTTTTCAGGAGAGTCCATGTTTCACATCCATACATTAACGTCGGCACAGCCACGAACTTATAGAACTTTAGCTGTGTCTCCCTCTGCGTTTTATTCTTCAATAGTCGTTTTCTTGTTCCACAGGCATAACTAAAACTAAATTTATTTAACTTTCTCGATATCGTTGTTCTTCTTAAATGAGATATCATCACATCCCAAATAATTAACACGTGATACCTGCTCTTATCAATTACAGTTTTACAGGGTTCTTCCTTAGGAAGGCCATTGTTTTTGTCTTAGTATTTGAGATCTTAAAGTTGTATTTCTGGCAAATTGTACTTAAGGTATAAACAGACCTTGCATGTCGTCGGTTACAAACACAATTTCCTAAATAAAAAAACAGAAGAAAAAGAAGAAGAAGAAGAAGAAGAAGAAGAAGAAGAAGAAGAAGAAGAAGAAGAAGAAGAAGAAGAAGAAGAAGAAGAAGAAGAAGAAGAAGAAGAAGAAGAAGAAGAAGAAGAAGAAGAAGAAGAAGAAGAAGAAGAAGAAGAAGAAGTTTTGGAAAAAGGCAAGCATCCTGCTTGAGAAACATTCAAAATTGAACTGGTATCCACAGCGTCGAAAAAACGTTTCGCGTTGCAGAAAGCAGTAAAAAATACGCCAGACCAACATCAGAGGGCCTGATAAAGCACACACATAGGAGCAAATAAATCAGTTAAATTACTATTAAAGGGTTCAGTACTGACCTGTACCAGCAGCTGTTGATTCAGTTATATAGACGCCACTTAGCTCAGTAGTGAGTTTCACATCTACGGACTGTTCCTTGTCCCTAGATTAACAGAAAAATAAATTGTGTGTGCCGTGGGACAAAAACTTCTATATTCTACCAATGGTTCATTTTAAGACCTTTGTAAACATGTATCAATAAAATTACATTAATAAATGTTAAGATCTATTTTGTTTTTTAACATTTACTTTCTCCAATAAATGGGAAGTTAACCTCGAAAGTGGAGGACCAGGCAATTTTTAATCAAGGTTAACTTCCTTCAGCCTTTGATAAACCAATATCCAACTACAAGGCAGCAGCTGCTAGTTTTGGTCCGCCCAGGACATTTTATTGAAATTTTATCCAAACAAAAAATTACAATGTTATAGACACACGAAAAGAATGGCATAGGAAAGATTCCCAAGGAGAGTTATGGAATGGACCCCACCAGGAAGAAGGAAAAGAGGAAGACCACCTACCACCTGGATAGAAGAAATTCAGACTATATTGAGGGAACGAGAAATTGAAAAAGATCTTTTGTTGGACAAGCAGCAGTGGAAGAAAAGTATTAAATCACTTATGCAATTTTTCGTTCCGGAAAACGTGTACAGCCGGAAATAATAAAATAATAATTTCAAGAAAGTATAATTATTCTTAATTGAATGTATGGTTAAATTTGATTTATAAATTTCTGTTTTGATAAATGAGATACGGTGTTGAAAAAATGTATCTTTCATACGTTTTTTTTAATTTTCGCCTACATAGAATTTATTACAATCAGAGTATTTGATTTTATAAACATCATTTACATTATGAATTGTCTTACTAAAACTGTAAAAATTGCTTAACAACTATTGATAAAATTCTGTACTTTTAAATCTTTCATATTTATGTTTTCATATTTTAATTGTATACAGTTATCATAGCATTAAGTAATGTTATTACAAAGATAATAAAATGATTAACCTACTGCTTGGAACGAATCTGCAGTGGTTAGAGTAGATAAAGATAAAACTGAAGAGATACAGATTCGGCGTAGAGTAAGACAAGGATGTATACTATGGCCGCTTTTATTCAACATCTATTCGAAAGGTATTTTTAGAGAATGTGATGTGGAAATCTCTCTGAACGGTTAAATAATAAATAACATACGTTATGCGGATGATACCGTCATATTCGCAGATAGCTTAGAGGGGCTGCAACAACTAATGAATAGAGTGACAGAAAGCAGCCGTAGATATAGTCTAGACATCAATGTTAATAAAACGAAGCTAATGATTGTATCTAAGAACAAGTTCACAAACTACACCCTTAATAGAAACCAAAGGCCAGTTGAACGTGTAAGCAAATTTACATATCTTGGTACTATAGTCAATTAACAATGGGACCACTCTCAAGAAATAAAGAGCAGAATTGAAAAGGCAAGAGCAGTGTACACTAGAATGAGCAGTTTATTCAAAAGTCACGATTTAACAATAAACACAAAGATGAGACTTTTACGCTGCTACGTATTCTTGGTCCTCTTTTACGGTGTAGAATCTTGGACTTTGACTGAAGCCGCAACTAAAAAATTGGAATCTTTCGAAATATGGCTTTACCGTAGAATACTGAGCATTTCATAGACAGCACATACAACTTATGTTGAAGTTCTTAGAAAGATGAAGAAAGAAAGGGAAGTTGTTAACACAGTGAAGATAAGAAAGTTTCAGTATCTGGGACATTAAACAATTTTTAACAAAGAATCACACTTCAATGTTTTATTTTGTCCGTTTTTCAAAACATGCATGACACTTTTAAACAGCTATCAATAAACTGATAAATATATTTAGAAATTGACAGGAGTTCACATGAAATAGGAATCTTGCAGCACACGGAAAATTTTAGTTTTACACCTAAGCTACAGATGTCGCTCCGCGAACTTTTCAACTACTAGTAAACCTCGTATGTCAGAATGCTGTCAGTCTATTGCACTCTTTTTGGCAATATTTTAACCATACATTTTAACAAACAACAAAATCATAATAGAATTATATTAGCCAAAGATGACACAAATTCTTTTCAAAGAATAATGTCAAAAACTTGGTAACGGGTGACAGAAGAGATATTTGTTCCTATACAGAGGCTGCTGTTATTATTCTCTTAGACGGGACGGGAGGTGCGTTTACGCTCGAGTGGCAGATAAGGACGTGATGCGTCAAGGTTGAGCTACTTTGTCATGTATTGTGTGACATATCACTGATGTTTCCTACTTTCAGCCTCTTATCTACAGATTATAGTAAGTTGAGAAAATGACTGACTGTTGCTCAATGTACAACATACTACACATTCTGTGTACAACACAATAGACATATAGATACACCTTGTAATATAGATGACCTTGTGATATCATAACATTGAGGTTAATCTTGTTATTTTTAATTAGCAGTCTCTGTAACCCGAACTTCGTCGTGCTTATTTGCTAACCTGCTAAATGTCATGAGACCTTTCAGTGTTTCCACCATTTTTAACTCCTAAATCACGACAACAAACGAATCGAACGAATCACGAAGTCGAACTGTGACCGAGAATCACGAGGTCGTTGTGATTTAGGACTTGAAAATGGTTGAAAGACTGAAAGGCCTTGCCCAGAACGTTTAGCAGTTTAGCAAAGAAGCACGACTAAGTTGGAATAACATTGAAGCTTTCACGGCCGGAGTTATCTTCAGTAAAATTATTTAGGACGTTCATGTATCGACCAGTGGCGGATTTCGTTGTTTGGGGACCCCGGGGGGTAGAACTAAAAAGGGCTGTATATTGTTTATTTGATTAATTTACCAATACCATTTATAAGAGCCATAACAATGCACATACATAATGACTACACTTTAAGTTTTTAATTAAACAAGGCATTCAATGCAAAACAATAAGATAATAATAATAACATAATAATAATAATCCACAACATAGTTCAAAGAAACAGAAAAGACACAGAAAAAGTCCAGCTTACTCATGAAGACATTCGAGAATGTTTACCACTGAAAAAAAAACATTTAAAAATGACCAAGGTTTTCAGGAAACCCCCAAGAAGTGTACAGGTGCCATATAGACTGACAAAATAGGGAAAGACATCGATCAAGAATGAAGGAGATGTGGGAGAGGAGGAAGAGAGAGGAGAAAAAGGGAGGAACCAGTTGAACCAAACGTAGTCCACAGTGGCTGATACGCAAAAAGTTAATAAAAATAACAATAGCTTTATTTTGATTATTTATATGATTACTTTTTTATCATTAGAATAATAATTTTATAATAATATAATAATTTTATAATAATATAATAATTTATATATTTGGAATCTTTCGAAATCTGGCTTACCGTAGAATACTGAGCATTTCATGGACAGTACATATAACTAATGTTGAAGTTCTTAGAAAAATGAAGAAAGAAAGGGAAGTTATTAACACAGTGAAGATAAGAAAGATTCAGTATCTGGGACATCTCATGAGAAATGAACAGAGATTTTACTTATTGCAGTCCATACTACAGGGAAATGTACTTGGAAAGAGAGGAGTTTGGCGACCGAGAATCTCATGGCTGAGAAATTTAAGGACCTGGTTTAGCATGAATACAACTGACTTATTCCGTGCAGCAGTACAGAAAGTTAAAATAGTCTGTATGATATCCAACACCCGAAACGGACAGGAACTATCAGAAGAAGAAGAACCTGCTTAAGTATTCTTCCCTTCATCGGTCATTTGAAGACTTTCTGCTGTTTCCCTTCTTCAATCTAATCATGATATTGTAACAATAATAAATTAATAAATTTACAATAATAAATTGTAATACTAATAATAATATTAAACTTACGTAATAATAATAAAAATTAAAAAATATGAGTCAATAAGCTTTCAGTTAATTTATTATATCTCATGTCACTCATTTCCTGGTTCTAACGACTGATAATGAACCGAAGTTCTACTTTAAATATTTTTACGTGGTTAAACCTTTTGGTTTATTAAAAACCGTATACACTTCTCTGAAGACAACAAGTTATCAAAAATGCAAACCAAAATCTTATGAGGACTCCTTTAGCAATAGTCCTTTTATACTGTGAGCCCGTTATTTGTGTCATTGTTTTGGGGTAATGAAACGGTCTTTATATCACTAGAAAGATTTGATTTTATTACACGTACCTGGATTCTGTGGCGATCTTCATGTTGACTTCACCAGGTACAGGTTGGGTAAACTTGTATTTGGTACACGATACTTTCGGTCTTCCTGAAGAAGTGTAAAGTCCGTACTGGTACCAAGCTCCTTCCATCTTAAAGGAAAAAAAAACACAGTAATATATTGTTCCTTTTGATTCTGACACTGTATAATAGGTTATAAATTTACACATACATAAACACACATTCGCGCGCGCGATTTTCTATGTGTATACATGCATATTTTATTATTAGCCCTACTAATAATAAATAAAACTTTTCTCACGAGAACATGTTAAGTATTTTATGAATATTTTACAGTGTTTCGATAGTTCAATCTATCATCATATGAAATTACAAATTAATAACTCGTTAATTCATTCATTAATATTTTTAATATTAATTTAATATATTTTAATGTATTTAATTTGTTAATAGTAAATTACAATTAATTAAAACTAACTCCTGGGCTGTTTGGCCGTGGTCCAAATTTATCGATTAAACCAGACGTTTCAACAGCACCACTGGCTGCCATCTTCTGCTACATTGTCAGATATAAATAGCATCATATCCTGCACAATGTATTTGATAAACTCAAATTATTCCTAGTTAGTTTATTGTTTACCAGTAATGAGAACAGGTTTTAAGTTTATTTACTGACGCCACGTTAAAATAACTCTTTTTTAACCGATTATTAATCCTACCTGATTTAAACCGAAATGTAATTTATTAAATAAATTTTTGTATATTTTGATCTGCCTTTATGGAATAAAATTCTTTTAAAATAATTTTCTTCTTTTTTTTAATTAAGGAGTCTATTATTCGTTTCTCATAACCGTCATTTTATGTTATGTTTTTTTTTTCTTTTGTATCGGCCATATAAGGACCACATGCCAATTTCAATTCTTTATTCTTTGTCTTTTCCTTTTCCTCCAAATTCTTAAATATTTTCACTGTGTCTCTTCTTCTAGTCTTCAGTCCACCATGAACCTGGGTTTTCCCCTATTCTACTCTGGACATCTTCCATTTTTAACACTTTTGCCCGAAAAACTTCTCTTTCAATTTCTTCTTTTGCGTTTATTTTATTTTATTTTTTTTTTTAATTCTTTTAGACTTCTTTTACCCAACTTGATGTTGACTTCTTTCCCCACAAATATTTAAAGATCTGTCTTGTTAATCTATTGTCGTCCATTCTATATAAATGTCCAAAAAATAATAGTCTTCTTTTTCTCATCGTTTCTGTTATATTTTCTATACTTTGATATATTTCATCATTACTTCTTAATTTCCAGCCTTCTGAAGTTTTTCGTAGGCCGAATATTTTCCTATGGGCTTAATAGGTTATGGTTTTTATTATATAAACTTCTTTATTAAACTTTTCTTTGGATAAAGGAAGTATCAGTAGGCGATTAACCACTGCGTGAAAACTGCTTAATTTTATGCCCTACTGTATGACGTTTTTTCAAACATTCTTATTTAACATTTACATTTGGTTAATTTATATTTATATTACCTGATCGATAAGGAAGTTTGCCTTTGGCGACATTTCTTTAATGTCGACTTGACATTTTCTCACTTTAAGTACTGATGAAGACAACGGCAGACAGCTCAGAAGACAAACGCTCAGTACGAGATAGACGTACTCCATTTCCTGAAAATAGTAAATTCATGTATTTTTATAATTACCTAAGATATCTAGATAGATAGTATGTACGTTAAAAATGAGTACTGCTACGACGGTCTCATGGATCATCATATTGTACAGTGGAAACAGAATAACTGACACCAGCTGAAATTTATAATTACAATTTTAGTTACAATTAAAAGTAGATACAGCATTCTTACAGAAAAACTTCAAGTTAAAATTGTCTAACACACAGACATCCAATGTCTCCTTATTGCGGTTTTGCACTAAGTAAAAGAATAATCGGTACCTAAAGCTTTCGCAGCCGGCGACAACTCTGTTGTAATTTAATTGACTTCCTTCCGGGCTGTTAGGACGTGGTCTACTACTGCCGCAATGAACAGATGTTTCGGCCTCACCGTTGGAGGCCATTTTCAGTTTAAAACGACAGTAGTGGGCACGGCATAACAGCGCGGAGAGAAGGCAATTAAATTACAACAACAGAAAAATCACTTTACTTTAAACCGCGCTTAAAAACAAAAATTGCTCCGAAACGCACTCTAATATCGCTAGGCCCCAAACTAAACTTGGCCGGCAGCTGGATGTTCGACTAAACTTCACCTCGCTGAGGTTCAAATAGAATTTGTCACATTCCGGATAACGCTTCCAAAACAATTGCGTAGTTAACAGCCGCTCTGGAAATTGTATCAATGTACAGCTTTGTACTCATCGCGTACACGGAATAACCGACAAACGTCTGGAATGTGTGTCTTGAACAATCTCGAGCGTTGTCGCGTGTAAAGCGTCACGTGGCCGCGTTTGTTAACTATTATCTCACCGTAGATATCAAGCTGTTTGGCATGTTAAATCCATTCATTTTTAAAAATTATAAGAGGTTTGATGAAAACGTTTGTGCAATTTTGCAATTTCCACCTCTACAAGTGTCCGATTAAAAACTGTTTTTATGGTGCACATGTTAGTGACAATCGTCTAATATGGTCGATACTTTTTGATCACATCTCGTATGCACTGAAGATGGCTTCCAGAGGTGAGGCCGAAACGTCAGTAATTAAAAACAGTGAAACACGGCCCAATGCCCGCAGTTTGATTCCAGAAATGTAGTTATTTTAACTGTGTGGAATATAAAGTAAACATTTTGTAATGGAAATGTAATGAATAACGACATCGTAACGTGATTCAATAACATCACAATTCAATAAAGCGCAAATTGAAATTCAGTAACGTAAGTACTCTGTAGGCCTACTTGTATTTTCCTAACTCTGTAATTACGTATACAAGTTTATACTGCATTATACTGTAACTAATCAAACCAGTTATTGTAAATTATTCCGTAATTCGTCTATTTTTCCAATTCGTCACCCCTCCTCCTCTGATCGTGACGAATTGTGAGTTTCTAAGTTTCTACTGTACGCCAAGAACTCACCTACGCCTGCACACTAAAACATCGGTGGCCGATTTCGGTTATCAACGTGAAAGTATCTGAAACTGGTACACGGTTAACCGAACTCAAACACCGTGAACTGAGTGTAGTCGCAGGCGTACTTTCGGGGGGGGGGGAGACCGGACTTCCCCGGAGCGTTGTAAAGGTTGACGAATTTTGTTAAGCTCTTAATTTTTAGGCTGTTTCGTTTTATTTTTTTCGGCTGTATACGCTAATATAGTACTAGCACTCTTTTAAATATACAAACAACTTATTACACAACATTAGAGTATACGTTTGAAAAATTAAATATAGGAAAATCAATTCAGTTAATGTTTTAACAAGGTTTCAATAACTCATATCATTATTGTTATAAACGTTTATTTTAATCTGAATGGTTTCAGGTTGTTATCATACGTTTTTCAGACACTTTAGACATAGTAATGTTGATTAGTTTTCTTTTGTATGAAGCCGACCCTACCCGGACCCCCCCCCCCCAAAGCCAAATTCTAGATACGTCACTGTATGTGCTGCAGACGTAGATGAGTTCTCATAGCATTTAAATACATTTTCTGTACTGAGAAACCTTTCTATAAGTAACTGTACTACTTCATTAGTAAACTATGCGTAATAAATTTACTAAATACAAATAAATGATGGTGGTTTTCTTTTGAAATTGTTCAGTTTTCACAATATCAATTTATGTTCTGAATGCAATGTTTCTGCCTTACCTTGGTTCAGTTTTACTCCCGAATGGGTGTATAGGAAATGGTTGCACGTTAGAGAGTGTTATTGACAAGGCAACTGTTATGTACAGTTTACACTTGAGTTTATAGCGTAACTCTGTAATGGACACTTGTTTAAATATTATTGCACAGAACGTGTGTATTGTAACGTGACAAACACAGTAGGTGTACCGACTATTGACTTCGTATAGAGCTTAATTGTTCACGTATATACTACAACAAACAGCCGAAGTGTCGGTCACTTATAAACTAGAAGATTGAGTTGTTTATTTGGTTACTTTACTGCAAGACTAATTAAATTACAACTTCTTCTTCTTCTTCTTCTTCTTCTTCTTCTTCTTCTTCTTCTTCTTCTTCTTCTTCTTCCTCCTCTTCTTCTTCATCCTCTTCCTTGTTTGCTTTTTTTATTCGTCTTCTTCTTCTAAAACACCTCCTCCTCATCCACCACCTCCTCCTCCACCACCACCTCCTCCTCCTCCTCCTCCTCCTCCTCCTCCTCCTCCTCCTCCTCTTCCTTCTCCTATCCTTCTTCTTCTTCTTCTTCTCCTTCTTCTTCTTCTTCTTCTTCTTTATCAATTTCTTTTTCTTCTTCTTCTTAGAGAAGAAGGAGGCGGGAGAAAAAATGGGAGGGGACAATATCTTGAATTATCGCAAAAATTCATTTAAGGTAAATTAAAGAGAAATTTTAACTAAATCTGTTAAATTTTAGAAATGTTAAGATTTTGTACGGGGCGGCCTAAAAAGGAGAGAAAAATTGTAATTTATTCTAAATATCCATGCCAAGTATCACATTAAAGGAAATTTTAAAACAAATCCAAATGCTGTGTTTACTCTGATTTTTTTTTTATATTTTGGGCACAGCGGTTCAAAAATAGAAGTCACAGTTTTAAGAAGATTGTGAGAGCCTATGTGGAACATCGTGTTATGAAGAGTTGTATTCAAAACATAAAGTCGATGTATTTAGCAATTTTTACAAAACTAAAATCTCTCAACACTCCTTGTAAATTTTGGATCGCCTTCAAAATGTTTGTAAACTATGGTTGCCAAAAAAGAAAAACAACTTCATATATTCGTGCCAGTTATATATCATCATCAGCAGCAGCAGCAGCAGCAGCAACGATTCCACCAAAATTGCTTATTTCAGGTCTCAATGAGACAGATTAGAGCCGGTCACTCTAACGCTTCTTCAGACGCCCCCTCCGTCACTTCAGCAAGTAAATCCATAATTGTTTGGGGCTGCGGCATTCATCTATTTGGTTAAGATGTTCCAACCATTTTAGCCGATACTGAGCAATTCTATCAAGTATACTCATAATATTCAGCTCTTGCAGTACTTCGACATTTCGTCTGCGATCTTGAAGGGTATATCCTGCCATATGACTGAGAAGTCTCATTTCGACCGTTTGAATACGATTGGCCAGGGTATTCCTTAAAGTCCATTTGTCAGACTCAAAGAAGAGTGTGGGGAAGGCTATCATCTTATAGAACTTCAGGCGTGTTTCTTTTCTCGTTGATTTTAGAGTTGTCCTGATGGTCCCACACATATGGTTGGACTTGTGCAGTTACTTCAACACACACATTGTTTCTAATGTAGGATACATTACAGCATAGATATTTAATATTACTGACTTGCATGAGAATATTAACCCCTACAACAATATTCAGTTTTGTGGGGTCAGGTCAATGAAAAATGTATATTTATAATAAAGATTATATATAGACTTTTAGATATCTCTAAACTTAAAAGTTAAAACTAAATTATTTGTTATTTACGCATTATCGTTATTAATTTAACTAAATAATTAATACAGTAATATGAGTACTTTGTCTTGCCGGGCTGTAAGGCCGTGTGGTCCATTTTTGTAAAAAACGTTTTGCCCGTGCCTTCGACGGCCATCTTCAATACACTGACAAAGGTTTCGTAGTTGTCTGACACCACCAGTCAATCAGAAGAAAGGCAAATTCTTATTGGTTCGCCACAACTCGCGTCCAAAGAGCACTTAATGAGAGGGACTCACCCCGCCGTTTGCAAAACAAGGCTGTGACCCGCAAGCTGGGTAAGCTGATCGTCAACGCGTATCTGTTGCCGATCATTACCTACGCTATTCCCGTCGGAGGCTACCTCGCAACCGTTCATAAAAAAAGGTTGCAAAGCGTTCTCGATAGGGGTCTTGGGCTAGCGGCCAAAGTCCCCTATCGGTTTTCTTCTCGACTTCTGAGAAGAGGACTCGGTGTCCGCTCCTTCGAAGACACCCCAAGGCGACTTGCACGTAAATTTTACGTCCGAGCTGCGAGGACCCAGACAAACCCTCTCATAGCTGGCCTTGGCGAGTACCGAACACGTCCAGGTGATTCTTGGAAACGGCCTCGACAAATACTGTACTAGTCGACCTAGTACGAGCATGTTGTTGTAGCGACCATTAAACAATTAAATAATATTCCGTCTGGACAGGACCACTAGGCAGGAGCCCCTACCGGAGGCTCGGTACTAGAAAACCATTGGGTCGTCTCACGACGCACAACCCAACAGCTATGGCAGCAGCAGCGCCGTTTGCAATAGATGCATATGTCTGAGTCTGGACAGACTCCATATGCAGGCGAGGGAAATACGCACTCACATACGACAGAAGCCTCGTCTCTTCAAAGAGTATGCGATGGTCGGCATTGGCGAGTGCGTCCTCCGCTATAGCAGACTTTTCCGGCTACCTCAAACGACAGTAGCGGCTGTGTAAATCAACGAGGGTATGGACACTGCGTTTCGTAGTTCCGATGTACTAATCAATGCAGTAGTTTAGAAATGTTAGTATGTATAGTATGACTGTCCGCTTTAAAATTGTTATTGCAAAATAGGCATCATCTATATGTTTTCGTAATTTTGTGGTAAGTGAAAAAGTATCTAATATTGAAATTTGTCTAATAGTGAGTATATTTCGTGAGCCAGTTCTACAGATCAGGAAGGTTATTAGTTGTTAATAAACCGGTTTTATGTTTTCTTTCACTTTCCCTCAAGTTTCAACATTTATTATTAATTCTATCTATATTATCCTCATTATCCTGGTCTATATCTACGTATTCACCCATTTCTCCTTCTTAGATTATCAAAGTTGAGATTTTGGTTCCCGGCAAAGTAGTGTACGTAGAGACTTGAGCCAAAGACAAGTAGACAGATACATTTGATAACGATTTGATAACTGTGGCGCCTGCGTACTGGATCACTTAGAAGGTTACAAACTAGTAATTATATTACACTTTCTTCTTCTTTGGTCTCACTACGGAACTGGTTTCCAGTCACCTCTCTCGTGCTGATTGAGTGTTTACAAATAATCTCACACAAGTATACGGGATTAATGTTTAACACCTGCTTTGAATGGCAGAAATAACGCTCGCTAGTTTGGCATCGCCTTATAAGTAGGGTGTGACAGAACGAAAGCCAGATAATACGTTTTCTGTGGCGGGAATTGGACTCAAGCCTTGCGAAATAGTGAAACACTATAAACACAATAATTAAATCAGTTATAATACTAGTAAGCTCCTTGAGCCACAGAAGTCATTCAGGCTTTAACAATTTTTTTTTAGTTTTGACTTCTAACTTTAGCTTGTAGTGCTGTTAAAGATACAAATTTTTAAAGAAAACGCTACATTCCTCTATTCTAATGTTCAACATGCAGTTATAAAATGTTTTTCAAAAATATTGTTTTTGGCGTCCTACAATTTTTAATTTTTAAACCTAAACACTGTATTTAGACTGTCGTTAAAATTATTTTTAAGTTGATATCCAACTTGGATTTTTGTAGTTTATTCAATATTTTGGCCTACTTTTGGACTCTATAACCCAAAATTTTTGAAATTTTAAAACTGAACACTACACTATATCTAGAGTGCGATTACAATTTGTACAATTTGATACTCAAAATGGGAAATTTATTCAAAATATTGAACCCCTTACATTTGTATCCCCTATTTTAAGAGGATCAATCTCAAAAACAATTTGAATCGGTAGGCATAATATGTACGGACACACACGTGTGCCAAGTTATCCAAAAACGCGTTTATAAGTTATCGTTAGACAGACAGACAAATGCTAAACGGTCGTGTTACAAATGAGAACTCGTGCCTTCTAACACTTGTTCAATAAGTGACAACGCTGGCAGCTGTTCAAATATTTTACTTACAGTTGCGAACAACAAAGAATCAGCCGCGTAGGTAAAAACTCTGTTTCATTATTTGCACACATGCTTAACGGTTACGGAAACAACATCGGCGTAAGCATATTTGTAACAAACTTAGCTGGAATCTCTACACCTCTGTCTGTCTGTCTCTTTCTAAATCTCTTTCTCTATCTCTCTCCCCCTTTTACACATTCCTTCTTTCACTCATAACCTCATCTACGTTTGCCGAATTCCGAGGCATGAAACGTCGTCGCGTCATCGTCATCCTTACGGGTTAGGCTAACAGCCTGTTACAGTCTTGACAGGAGTTCATCGTTTACGGCGTCTTCCTACAATTTTCGGCCCTACCCCCTTAAACGATATTCAAGAACTCTTCTTTAAAAGTTTCTAGTTGAATCCATTACCTCCACCTGTAACCGCCACTCAGTTTTGTACCGGGAGATTTTATCGTTTGAACTTTCAGCTTAAGCTTAAAGTCGGTGACCTTGAAATTTCTTCTTCATCATCATCATCATCATCATCATCATCTTTACGGATTAAAATAAGGATGGTTTGTTCCGGTCTCAAACAGCCAAAGATTAGATCTGGTCACTCCAGCGCTTCCTCGGACGTCCCACACTTCTCCGTCCCCTCGGCTTATAGTTCCGTAGTTGTTTGGGGATGCGGCAGTCATCCATTCGGCCAAGATGTTCCCACCAATTCAGCCGATACTAGGCGATCCTGTCGAGTATACTCATAATATTCAGTTCCTGCCGCATTTCTGTGTTTCTTCTATGATCATGGAGAGTATACCCTGCCACGTGCCTGAGAAATCTCATTTTAGCCGCTTGGATGCGACTGACCTGACCTTTCGTTAAAGCCCAATTCTTAGACCCTTAAAGAAGTGTGGGAAGATCCATCACCTTGCAGAATTTTAGGTGCATTCCTTTGCTTGCTGACTGAAGGTTCGCCTAATGGTGCCGCGCTTAAGGTTGAACTTATTCAACGATCAGTTCCACGAAAAGCCACCACCTTGGAGTTTGTCCGGCTTATTATCTTGAGACCTATAAGTAAGTAAGGTTTAACGTGAGCAGCCCATTGCACAAGCCTCAACCTGGAGGACCGGGTAATTGTAGTCAAGGTTTGCTTCCTTTGTGATTTCCTGATCCAACACCTAAGTCCAAGGCAACAACTTTTCCGTACACTGGCAGAGTTAGGGGCTCTATGCTAACCCTGTATCTGCCGTAACGAAGCTCCTCTTCTCCGTCTTCACCACCGTTGTGGTATTCATCCGTAACGCTGGATAGCGTTGTACGGATCCTCAGTTTTTTCGAGACTTGCCCTTGTTAGGACTAGACTCAGGCTGTTCTGGGGCAAATCCCAAACCAAGGACAGTTGGTTGCGTTCGCACGCCAGCGCAAACCGGCCGTTGAGAAGGTGGAAGTTACCTGACAGTTAAAAGAAAGTGTCTGATGGTGTGGCAGCCTCTAGGAGAGGGTGAGCGGGGTGTTTTTCGTCAAGACATAGGCGACCAGAGACGAGCAGCGTGTGACGCTAAAGATGGCGGGAAGCGTCGTAATGGCGTCAAGGGATCGGCGTGAGACAGGTTTTGTAGGTTTTATATTCGGTATTTATGTTTTGTGGGAAGTAACTATTTTATTTTATTATTGCGTAGGAGGGATTAGATGATGATTTTGGACAGGGCAGAGGAGTTGTGTACAGTTGAGTTTATTTTATCTTATTTGGATTGTCGATCCCAGTTTAGCTCATTAGTCGGGTCCAGGGACCCTCCTGATGCGGTTCTTCTGTATCGATTTCTGGGTGGAAGCGCATCCGTAAGAGCCAGGATGCGGTTGATGAGGAAATGGGGGCGCCGGGTACTTCGAACTGCGGGTCCTCATCAGAACTCACCCGCCTACTACTTGAGTCGCGTCAACCCCGCATTGTGGACGCGCCTTCTTTCATTGACCCGCGTGAGTTCAGGGAAGATGTCTCTGGTTCTTCTCGCGCCTTGTTATTGCTCGTGGTGATGCAACGAACGAAGGCAACATGAAATCTGTTCATGAAATAATCAAACAACACCCGTCACAAGTCACATGTGTCATTTGGTTGTTATTTATAATAAAACTATTGTGTTGTTAGTACAATAAACAAAAATATAACTTATTTTTAAAATGATTTTAATTCGAAACACGCCAATATTTGGTTTGTGAAATTCATTTAAAACATTTTTAAATAACCGGTAACCTCCCTGATCTGCAGTACTTGCTGACTATTTTGAAAAAAAAATACATTTATTATTGGGTAAATACAAACAGAAAATAATTTTACAATATTTTTGAATGTCCAAAACCATACATTATATTCATATTTTGGTTAAAATCTCTTCAATTTGATACCCAACATACATTAATTATTTCAACTTCATCAAAATTTGATCCACTTTTTAGGCCCCTGAGTTCAAAAATTTATAAGTTCTCAGTACTGAACACTATCTTTAGATTCTGGTTAAAATTCCCTTTAATTTAATACCTTACATCTATTTATCCGGATTTTATCAAAATATTAACCCTGGGTTCTGGCCTCCCTTTTTGAAATTTATTGAAATTTAGACTATATGCAGGTCATGGTTAAAATTCTCTTTAATTTGATGTCCCACAATTTGAATTTTTGCTATTTTTACAATTTTACACTCCTACAGTTTTTCTTCTTGCTTCCTACTTTTTGTGGGGAATAAATCACACAAACAAACTGATTCTGTAGGGTAACAGTACAGATATACACCAAAGTTTTACGAAAATCTGTAAAATTAGTTCAAAAGTTGTCATGTGACAAACCCAAATAACAGAAAGAGAAAAATATCTACTGAAAATATTCAAAAATTAACTTCTGACTAGCAGGTAAAGGAAAACTAAAATATGGAAGAATATTTTGTTGTATACAAAAGTTACACACACATGTGGCCTATATTATATTATCAAATCCATTACCTTATATCCGGGACAATTAGGCAGATCCTTAAGTCAGAAAGTAAAGAAACACGCCCAAAATTTTACAAGGTGATAGCTCTTCCCACACTTCTTTATGGGTCTGAGAATTGGACGTTAACGAAAGGCCCGGTCAGTCGGATCCAAGCGGCTGAAATGAGATTTCTCTGGCACGTGGCAGGGTATACTCACCATGATCATAGAAGAAACACAGATATACGGCAGGAACTGAATATTAGGACTATAGTCGACAGGATTGCCCAGTATCGGCTGAATTGGTGAACATCTTTGCTGAATGAATGACTGCCGCATCCATGTAGTGGAACTATAAGCCGAGGGGACGGAGAAGTGTGTGTCGGAGAGGTGTGGGACGTCCGACGAAGCGCTGGAGTGACCAGCTCTAATCTTTGACTGTTTGAGACCGGAACAAACCATCCTTGGTTTCATCCTTGAAGATGATGACGATGATGATTACGGTGATGATGATGATGATGGTAGTGGTGGTGGTGGTGGTGGTGGTGGTGGTGGTGGTGGTGGTGGTGGCGGTGGTGGTGACATCAATTACCACTTACGTACACGTACATATTACATCATTTCACCAGTTGTAGTCCCACGATGGAAAACGCTGCCACCGGCCAAAATTTGGTACCCGGCCAAAATTTTACGTAGCTAATAAGATCGTCACTTGTATTAAGTCGCTAGGTAGCCAGGCAGATCGTCATCTATTGACAGGATTGGAGTATACCGGTCCCGATTCGGCCGCCGACAGGACATGCGTCCGGTCGTCCGCTCTTCGAGTCCATGAACTTCCCTCTAAGTGGAGCCTTTCAAGGACACGGAGTCTGGCCTCTGGTCCCCGGCAAAGCGAATCGACCTCGTCGTAATAGTCATATTGACGGGACTTTCCGCCTCTTACAATATTTCATCCGACACGATTGACCGCTGGATACTGCCGTCCTCGCGTGTCCACTACCGCGTCTGAGCCCTGTCTGAGGATTGATGGAATCCCGGACTTGGACGAAACCTTCCCCTCACTTGGACTTTCTCCTCTTACACTTCCGATAAATCAAGATGGATGGCAACTATATTTTATCACTTATCATCCATCACTTATCGTCGTATTGTACAGTGAAAAGGCAATAACAGACACAATGAAGACACTAATTACAACGGTATTTATTAACAACTCGTTGGGCACTTGGTGAAACATATAAAAACAAAGGTTTTTAAAACATATATACATATTGTAATAAAACAAAATTATTTAAATTTTTTCGAGTATAATTAATTGTTTTAATATTATTTTATTTTATAAACTTTTATTTTTTTTTTCAATTTAATTTTTTTTTTTTATTTGTGTTAAGTGTTTTTATTATTTTTATTATTATTATTCAATTAACTAAAATAATAATTAGTAATTAGGTATGACTTGGTGAAGAAATATTTGTTTCACCCCATTAAATAGATTGTCGTAGCTAAATCGATTGAAGGTCGCGGTCAATTCAGTGTCTTTATTTCTTCTTCTGCTCGTCTTTTTCCCTCAGAAGTCCTTGTTTATAAATTGAGAATTAATGTATTTTATTGTAGTTCTTAACTAATCAATAAAACGACAATTTAAAACAAATAATTATGTTTCTTATGATCAATGCGATTATTCGACTGCGTCGACTATTGCTCTCGGAGTCGAGACTAGATCTCAGGTCGATAAATACATGTTCCAAATTGTTTCAAATTAAATTATTATTTAACATGGATTCTTTGAACTGTCGAAATAGTCAGGAAAGGCAAGTTAGAGAATTCAATACTTACAATTAGAAAAGAAAAAAAACTTATTCATTAACAGATAATAATTAAAAATATGGTATACAGTAAAAAGATATTCGAAACGCAGGCTGAGTGTGCTGACGTACGCCTTCTTCATCTCGGGCAGGTTGAAATTAAAAGATGGCTGCCTCCATGCGTTGTCCCAGACTGAGAATCTTTCTCTGAGATTTTACTTCAATAAAGTTCAGTAGTTGATAAATTCCTCTTATGTGATGTAGTTATTGCAAGATATTCAAGTTGTGGTGTTTGATTTTCGTCCTCCACTGGATTTTGTTCGGTAATACGTGTGTAGTGTTGAATAGTTTCTTCAATCAATTCGCTGTTCATATATTAGGTTAGATATATAATTCCATCGTGTCCATACGGTCTGGTAGTTAAATTTAGTGGTTTTTAATTTTGCTTTATTATTTCAATGATTATTTAAATTGGATTCATTAATTTACTGTATATTCTTCATTCCTTCATAATTCCATAGTACATCTTGGTTTTAGTTAGTTAAAATTTTAATTCAGATTTCTTCTCAATACTCTGACACGTCCGTGCTGCTTGGAGTTTAACAATCAACTAATTTTACTTCCATATTCCTTAAGGAAATGGAAGTATGGTGATGGCAAAAAAAATCGTGTTCGAGATTATTGCAGATTCTGATTGTACGACACTCAAAACATGAAAAAAAGTCATTTTTCGAAAAGTGTCTGTGTGTGTGTCTGTCTGTCTATCTATAGATTTTTTCTATGGCAAACGATAACAGCCGCAAATTCAAACAGAATCAAATAATGTTTTGCATACAGCCCTGAATTGTAGAGTTCTCAAGACCTGCTGTTTTTGGTGAAGATCGGTTAAGGGAATAGAGTAGTTTACCTGCAACATTTTATGTTTTAACAAGGGTAATTTTTTCTATGACGAACGATAACTGCCGTAAATTCAAACCGAATCAACTACTCTTTTGCATACCTTTTTGAGTTATACAGAGTTCTAGGTCTGTTGATTTTGTTGAAGATCGGTTAAGGGAAAGGGGTAGTTTACCTGCAACGTTTTATATTTTAACAAGGGTATTTACTATGGCAAACGATAAGAGCCCCAAATTCAAACACAATCAAATAATGTTTTGCATACACCCCTGAATTGTTGTAGACTGAAGGTCTACTGATTTTGGTGAAGATCAGTTTAGAGAAAGGGGTAGTTTACCAGTAACTTCTTTTTATGTTTTAACAAAGGTAATTTTTTCTATGATGAACGATAACTGCCGTAAATTCAAAGAAAATCAAATAATTTTTTGCATACATCCCTAAATTGTAGAGAGCTCAAGGGCTGTTGATTTTGGTGAAGATCGCTAAAGGGAAAGGGGTAGTTTACCAGAAACATGTTATGTTGTAACAAGAGAAATGTTTTCATGACGAACGATAACTGCCGCAAATTGAAACAGAATCAAATATGTTTTTGCATGCAACCCTGCATTGTAGAGGACTGAAGGTCTCTTGATTTTGGTGAAGATCGGTTTAGAGAAAGGGGTAGTTTACCAGCAACGTTTTATGTTTTAACAAGAGTAAAGTACTTAATTTTGATAAATAAAGTATCTTGATAAGAAGCTCATAATAATCCACTGTAGAAACGTAGATGAAATATCTATAAATGAAGAGGTTAGGTGAACGGGGTGGGGATAATTTTTTATAAATGAAAATTATAATTGAATAGGGAGGGGAGAATTTTTTATGTGTACTACGTTATCGGCAGCAAAGAAGTAGTTCTTTATTAAAATTCCTTCCCGGGTTGTTTAGCCGTAGTCCAATGTTTTCTGCAAAACCAGACTTTTCGGCAGTGCCATCGACTTCCATCTCAGTGATAATAATCGAGTGCGAAAACGTGAGGTGGTATACGTTAGTGACCACAGTACTGTGGTTTAAGGCTGAAGCAATAAGTAGAAAGAAGTAGTTTCTATGGAAATATTTCATTTCGAATATGATTTTAAATATAAATCTTAGAACATGGAAGTCATGTATGGTTCTCCATACCGATATTTTTTGTTGAAGATCGGTTTAGGGAAAGGAGTAGTTTACCTGTAACTTTTTATGTTTTAACATGGGTAATTTTGTCTATGACGAATGATAACTGCCGTAAATTCACTCAGAATCAAATAATGTTTTGCATACCTTCCTCAGCTACAGAGAACTCAATGTCTGTCGATTTTGGTGAATATCGGTTAAGGGAAAGGGGTAGTTTACCGGCAACATTTTATGTTTTAACGGTAATTTTTTCTATGACGAACGATAACTGCCGTAAATTCAAACCGAATCAACTACTCCTTTGCATACCTTTTTGAGTTATATAGAACTCAAGGTCTGTTGATTTTGTTGAAGATCGGTTAAGGGAAAGGGGTAGTTTACCTGCAACGTTTTATATTTTAACAAGGGTATTTACTATGGCAAACGATAAGAATCGCAAATTCAAACAGAATCAAATAACGTTTTGCATACGTTCCTCAATTATACAAACTTGAATGCCTGTTGATTTTGGTGAATATCGGTTAAGGGAAAGGGGTAGTTTACCGGCCACATTTTATGTTTTAACAAGAGTAATTGTTTCTATGACGAACGATAACTGCCGCACATTTAAATAGAATCAAATAATTTTGTGCATACCTTCCTCAATTGTTGGTAACTCAAGGTCTGTTGATTATGTTGAAGATCGGTTAAGGGAAAGGGGTAGTTTACCTGAAACATTTTATGTTGTAACAAGAGAACGTTTATCATGAAGAACAATAACTGCCGTAAATTCAAAGAGAATCAAATAATTTTTTGCATACGTTCCTGAATTGTAAAGAACTGAAGGCTTGTTGATTTTGGTGAAGATCGGTTAAGGAAAAGGGGTAGTTTACCTGCCATTTTTAATGTTTTAACAAGAGTGATTGTTTATATGACGAACGATAACTGCCGCACATTCAAACAGAATCAAATAATATTTTTCATGCTTCCCTTAATTGTAGATAAATCAAGACCTATTGATTTTGGTGAAGATCAGTTAAGAGAAAGGGGTAGTTTACCAGCAACTTTTTATTTGATAACAAGGTTAATTTTTTCCATGACGAAAGATAACTGCCGTAAATTCAAACAGAATCAAATTATTTTTTACATATGTACCTGAGTTGTAGAAGACTCAAGGCTTATTGATTTTGGTGAAGATCGGTTACTGGGAAATGGCAGTTTACCTGAAACATTTGTTGTTGTAACAAGAGTAAAGTACTTAATTTTGATAAATAAAGTATCCTCATAAGAAGATCTTAATAATCCACTGTAGAATCGTAGATGAAATATCTATAAATGAAGAGGCTAGTTGAACGGGGTGGGGGTAATTTTCTATAAATGAAAATTATAGTTGAATGGGGAGGGGATAATTTTTATATGTGTACTACGTTATCGGCAACAAAGTAGTAGTTTGTTGTTAAAATTCCTTCCCGGGTTGTTTGGCCGTAGTCCAATGTTTTCTGCAAAACCAGACGTTTCGGTAGTGCCGTCGACTGCCATCATCAGTGAAAATCGAGTGCGATAACGTGTGGTGGTATACGTTAGTGACCACAGTACTGTGGTTAAGGCTGAAGCAATAAGTGGAAAGAAGTAGTTTCTATGGAAACGTTTCATTTCGTAAATGATTTTAAATATAAATCTTAGAACATGGAAGTCATGTATGGTTCTCCATACCGATATTTTATTTGTTCCTTCATGTAGAAAATTCTGTAAGATTTTGATCTCATTTTTCATTGTTCACTATCAACTGTTTGCCTAATTACCGATTCAATTTTATAGAAATAAACGATATTTTTTATATTTTACTGGCTATAAATTAGTTATTTATTACTTTTATGAAATTTTAATTAAATAACTATATTCCTGCTTTGATTTTATACAAGTTAATATTAAACATAACCTAGTTTGGTTTGAATTAATCTCAAAATTTACAATCCTTGAAATTTACTTCTAGGCCTTATCATGATTCACATAATTACCCATTAAATGGTTTACACTATGTTTTATGTTACCATTGCCCTCAAATAAGATCACTAATTAAATCATTATAATTTGCCTTCACTACTTTGTCATTATACTAAACATTTACTGATTTACTTACATTTTACTTATACTTGGTTCATTGCCTAGGTATTATCTTGTATAATCCTTATTTAATTCAATTTTAAACTCTGGCCCTTTTAATTACTACTATAGGTTGTTGTGATAATTATAATAAAGTATTTGTATGCTGAAGGGAATAATTTATATCAATTTGGTCTAGGTTTTCATTAATTTATCTCCTCTGATTTGATTACAGGGTCAAAGTTGAATTTGGCATGATTATCAATTTTCATTTTTCCTATCAATATTATACTTATTTCGCATTATAATTATTTTCTTTTCTGAGTTACTATTTATATGACATTTGAATTAATATATTGCCTTTCTTTCCTTAACAAAATTCTGACATAAACTATCATTCTTTAAATACAATAAACACTTATTTTCTAACATCTAGTATATACGAATATCAACATGGTAGGTATTGAATACCCAGATAATAATTAAACATAATAATTAGATAAATAAACAAATTACGGTCTTAGCCTAATTACAGTCTTTTGCTGTCCTTTCAAAACTGGTTTGGGGTGTTTTCCCTTAATTATACACTGTTTTATTTATAACTAACTTTACATTAGATCAGACTACTGGTATTGTATTATCTTACTTTTTCATATGGGTTTCTAATTTTTTTGTATAATAATCATTTTTCAGTTCATTGATTTATTTTGATTGACTCTTCTAGAGTGTTCTGTCTTTAAAATAGGTTTGGTCCCTTTGATATTTTTATTTTAATTAATTTGTTCCTGGTTATATTTTCTCACTGCTCCTTATCTTACTGGGTATACTGATGATGTTACTGGGATAATAATCATCCTATATGGTTTAACACTTTTGTTCTGAATTGAAAGTGCTTAATTTCTTTGGATTGAGAGTTTTTATAGTACTGTTAAGGCATTTTATTTATTATAGTGATTACTTCTTTATGTTACTTTTATTTAGGTTTATTCTATTCATTCCAGATTGCTTCTTCCTTTCATTTTCTATATAGTATTAAATTGTAAAATAAGGCAAGATTTCCGTTATGCTACAATATATATATATATATATATATATATATATATATATATATATATATATATATATATATATATATATATTCAATCACTTTCTGCTACAGTCCGTTTCTTATGTATATAACCAAAGTTGAATTTGGCATGATTATCAATTTTCATTTTTCCTATCAATATTATACTTATTTCGCATTATTATTATTTTCTTTTCTGAGTTACTATTTATATGACATTTGAACTAATATATTGCCTTTCCTTCCTTAACAAAATTCTGACATAAACTATCATTCTTTAAATACAATAAACACTTATTTTCTAACTTCTAGTATATACTAATATCAACATGGTAGGTATTGAATACCCAGATAATAATGAAACATAATAATTAGATAAATAAACAAATTACGGTCTTAGCCTAATTACAGCTAATTACAGTCTTTTGCTGTCCTTTCAAAACTGAATGACGAAATCACTTTCTGCTACAGTCCGTTTCTTGATGTACATAATACAGTTAATATTTATAAATAAATTTACCTCAAGATATACCTTAATTTTGACTTCCTGTTGGCTTCTGGTACTTCAAATTGGTTTTATTGTGTGTGATTGTGGTGTATGTGTTAGTTTTTTGTGTATTTTCGATGTTGAGTGTTTGAATATTGTGTCTTGATTTGTATTTGTTACCTCAAGGTATATCTTGAGTTAAATTTATTTATAAATATTAAATGTAATATATATATATATATATATATTACTATAATACTTATAACTATTTTACCTCAAGATATATTTTTTCCTTTAGGAACATGTTTCGGGAGATCCTGTTCTCCCATCTTCAGCCTTCGCCATCTTGCTTCTGGTGCAGTATTTGTGTGTTGGCTTCTGGATGTTATTAAGGTGGTTTGTTGGTCTTTGGTCCTTCAATGTTGCATTATTGTGTGTGGTTGTGGTATCTGTTTTTGTATTTTGTGTATTTTCGATGTTGAGTGCTTTGAATATTGTGTCATGTTTTGTATTGATTTGTATTTGTTCTGGTATTAATTTGTTTTGTGTTTTATGTTTGTAAATCTGTAAATTTTCCCAAATGTTCATTATGGTGCCTTTGTGTGGTATATGTTTTATTAGTGTTACATTGGTTATGTCTGGGAATTCATGTCCTGTGTTTATTGCATGTGTGGCTAAATTGGATTTATATATATTTGGTTTTTTGTATGCATTTAGGTGTTCAAAATAACGTTTTTTCAGCTGTTTTTTTGTTTGTCCTATATAACATTTATTGCAATCTTGGCATTCAATTTTGTATATACCGTTGGTTGTTGTATTATCTTTGTTGTGTGAGCTATTTAGATTTTGTAATTTATTTTTATTAGTTTTGTATGCTATTTTTATATATGTGTTTTAAAATAGTTTTGTTAGTTTTGACATTTTATTATTTATATATGTGAATGTGGCCCATTTTTTGTTGTTGTTATTATTTATGTGTTGTTCAGTTTGATTAATTCTTAATTGTTCAGTTTTTATTTTGTATTTGATTTTATTTTCTATTTTGATCATAGTATTTTTATTGTATCCATTTGCATAACCAATTTGGTATATTA
Source organism: Magicicada septendecula (assembly GCA_034769895.1). Taxonomy (NCBI): domain Eukaryota; kingdom Metazoa; phylum Arthropoda; class Insecta; order Hemiptera; family Cicadidae; genus Magicicada; species Magicicada septendecula. The sequence continues at coordinate 286,818,699 of CM068373.1, read as the reverse complement.
TATTTCTTTCATGTTCCTAAAGGAAAAAATATATCTTGAGGTAAAATAGTTATAAGTATTATAGTATTATATACATCAAGAAACGGACTGTAGCAGAAAGTAATTGAAATATATATATATACACACTTGGTGGTTTCACAGTTTTTTTTTTTAACTCTGACAGCTGTTTCAGCTTATTATGCTATTGTCAAAGAGACCAAACGAACAACCTGAATTCTGTGTATCCCCTTTATTAAAAGTTGTTATTTAGTTTAGTTAATTTATATATTTTTCCTTCCGATTATACTTAGTTTTTACAGACACTTGATCTTTTGATTTTTCCACTAGCTTCCTCACCATCTCACCCACTCCATCATACACACTCCACACATGTCCTGATACACTCCCTAAACACATGTTCACCTCCCTTACTTTCTTTGTTTAGAATAATTGTTCACTAATGTCTTTGACATTAGCTTAATAAGATAAAACAGCTGTCAAAGTTAAATAAAAACTGTGAAACGTACCAAGTGCTTATATATTTTGAAAACCTTAGTACTAATTACAACTTTGATTAGACACTACCATAGTTGGAAATCAACAAAGCCACTCTTACAAAATTACGTTTCTCCAGCATACAACAATAAAAGTGGTTAGCTTAAGAATTTTTTTACCTTGTATAATCCACTATGCGATCTCAGTTTTTTATATACAACATGTTTCAGGGACTAACAAATGGGGACTTAATCCCCATCTTCAGGTACAGTAAAAAATTTATTATTCCCCTAATACATAGGGGTCGTCGAAATGATTAAAATGTTTATACATAAAAACACACGCACAAAAATCACTGAATAAATTAACATATAACACAAACACATGAACACGTTAAAAGCGACTCAGTGCACCGGTCGACCTCCGATCGTCAACTAGCCCGTGTTCGTGCTTCATTGCTTATCATCAACGCAGTATCATATAATTTATTGGATTTAAATGATAGCTGATCATTGAGTAACTGCTCTTTATTTACTTTGGATGCCTTGTATATTTCAAACTCTTCTAAAGCATTCAGGAAATGACCTTTATTACAAACATGTATCGGCTCCATGTTCTCTTTGAATCCGGTGTAATTATGGTTTTCGTTTATTAGGTGGAGTGCGTAATTTGATGAGGTGGTTTGGGTGATTTTATTAATTATAAAATAGCCAAAAAACTGCAACAAATTATTAAGAACAGCATAAAATTAGAAAATATCCACAATGTAAAAAACACCTTTGAATTCATAAATAAAATTAAAGATATGGAGATTACACCTAGTTATAAACTTGTCTCAATGGATATTGTCAATTTATATACAAATATTCCGGTTTTGGAAACATTAAAAATTCTAAACGTAAATTTAACTACAACAGGTATTCTAAACAAAAAACAGATAGATGAACTCCTATCTTTGTTACAGATTATAATACAGCAAAATTATTACACTCATGACAACAAGTATTTTAACCAAGAGGAAGGTTTGGCTATGGGTTCACCTCTAAGTGGACTTTTGGCCGAAATATATATGAACTATTATGAGAATAAATTTTTATTGTCTAACTATAACCGATTCTATGATAAAATTGTTTCTTATACACGGTATGTAGACGACACCTTCATAGTATTTAATGGCACTCATAGACAGGTGGATATGTTTTTTAAATTTATTAATGAAATTAACCACAACATAAAATTTACTATGGAAATGGAAACTAATAATGGCTTGAACTTCCTCGATGTATTGGTGTTAAAAAGAAACAACCATTTCGGTTTTAAAATATACCGAAAACCTACCACAACAGACATAGTTATAAATGCTAAATCGAATCATCCATACACACAAAAAATGGCGGCATTTAATGCACTAGCACATAGACTAATAAGCATACCAATGAATACGGAGGACTATAAGGAAGAATATAACATAATAAAACACATAGCCTTGAAAAATGGATATAACACAGAAATTGTGGATAAAATGATACATAAACAATTACGGAAAATAAATGGTGACAATAATAAAGTTAAAAATACAACACAATATGTCTCAGCATTATATACGAACATACTCCCCAACATAATAAAAAATGAATTTAAAAAATTATATATAAATGTTTCATTCAAGACCATAAATAACCTAAAAAATATACTTAAGCCACGAAAACCAATAACTTTGGAGGAATGTTCAGGAGTATATAGAATCCAGTGCAGTGAGTGCGATAAGTTCTATATCGGACAAACGGGGAGGAAATTTATCGAGAGATTTAAAGAACACCTACCAAAAAAGAAACCCCAAACCACCTCATCAAATTACGCACTCCACCTAATAAACGAAAACCATAATTACACCGGATTCAAAGAGAACATGGAGCCGATACATGTTTGTAATAAAGGTCATTTCCTGAATGCTTTAGAAGAGTTTGAAATATACAAGGCATCCAAAGTAAATAAAGAGCAGTTACTCAATGATCAGCTATCATTTAAATCCAATAAATTATATGATACTGCGTTGATGATAAGCAATGAAGCACGAACACGGGCTAGTTGACGATCGGAGGTCGACCGGTGCACTGAGTCGCTTTTAACGTGTTCATGTGTTTGTGTTATATGTTAATTTATTCAGTGATTTTTGTGCGTGTGTTTTTATGTATAAACATTTTAATCATTTCGACGACCCCTATGTATTAGGGGAATAATACATTTTTTACTGTACCTGAAGATGGGGATTTAGTCCCTGAAACATGTTGTATATAAAAAACTGAGATCGCATAGTGGATTATACAAGGTAAAAAAATTCTTAAGCTAATCATAATAGCGATCTGGAGACTGGAAAAATGTATCTTGAATAAAAGTGGCTTTATTACAGTTTCGCACTCATTGACACAATGATCACTTCCCACTGAATTTCTACAATCACTTCGATCCGCACTCGTAAAATCGCAAGGTGTAACTGTAACTCTCGATCGATTGTAAATCCTAAATCCCAAATTTAAAGGAACGTATGACAGGCTAACGTATTATTACGCCATTACAGAACATTCTACGTGTTTCTCGGCTATCCCAGCAGAGCCCAGCTGCAATATCTGTGTGTGTGTGTGTGTGTGTGTGTGTGTGTGTGTGTGTGTGTGTGTGTGTGTGTGTGTGTGTGTTCCTGCTGCTTAGAGATGAAGGACAATTACGTGACACTTGTCACGCGTCCGCAACGAGACTATTCCAGACCATACCGGTCCGCGCGCACTGTGTTCAAGGCCGCAATCAATTACGCTCTATTGTTTTCAACTAGTAGACTCTATTAGGTGACATCCATATTGCGTGTGGACAAATTAATTTGAATTATTGTACGAGTATAATCTTGTTGAATAATTTTTTTATTATAAACTGTACTTGTGATAATTAAAGCTGGTTATTAGTGACTTTATTGGTGTCTTGTATTTTGTTTTACACTGTACCATACGGCGAGCAGTTAGACCGTCGTAACAGTATAAGGTAGCACCGGCTCTAGGGAACAAAACGCTGTTCAGCATTAACGAATAACGGAACACCCACGAGAATTACCGGTAAATTTAGTAGTCCATATGGGAAGCAAATAATACCACGACGTGTAACCTGACGAAAGTTATTACTGAATACGTAAACTCACTGTTTTATTGAGGGTAGAATGCGTAACTAAAATTGAGAACACAACTTTGGGGAGGAGGCTTCAGTACAGTATAAATTACGTATGCTGTAATCACGTTTTATGAATTGTAGACTAACGAATTGCTTACACGAAACGGGAACCATAAACCAGAGTTTAAAGGCTACTTAGGAAATCTGTCTGATGTGTTCTTCTGTACGAGGAATAACACATAAAACCTCCCAGTATGCGTTACTAATAATCACAATTATTAGTGTTGCTGTAGCCAATATTTTACCTTTTGCAAAGCTCTCTTACCCGTAGAAATTCTGCTTTACATATACTCCGTCCAGTTTCCAAAGCTCTCTTAGCCATAGACATTCTTCTTTATATATACTCCGTCCAGTTTCCAAAGGTGTCTTACCAGTAGACATTATGCTTTAGATATACTCCCTCCAGTTTCCAAAGCACTCTTACCCGTAGACATCGCGTACTCTTTGAAGAGACAAAGCCTCTGTCGTCGGTGAGTGCGTATTTCCCGCGTCTGTCCAGATTCAGAAACACGTATCTATTGCACTGAGTCGGCGGGATGAGAGTCTCTCTTTGGACGCGAGTTGTGCCAAATTAATAAGAATTTGCCTTTCTTCTGATTCGCTGGTGGTGTCAGGCAACAACTTAGTGCGGACACCAAAACTTTATAAATATGGGGTGTCCTACTCACAGGCACTAGCCTTAACCACAGTTCAGTGGTCACTGACTATGGAACCTTGGTCACTATGTTGCAACCTTCTGCACTGAAGATGGTCATCGAAGGCACGGCCAAAACCTTTGCACCAAACAACCTTGGAGCACGGTCTTACAGCCTCAGACAGTATTATTTGTGTTTCTGATTATAACCACTAACACAACTTTGTCAATTAAAATTCTCATCACTTCAGTTTTTCCTACATTTATTTTTAATATTCTGCCATTCATGCAATACTCTCCAGTATAAACTTTATTTCTATTTTTTATTTCTCCAATACAATATGCTTGACCGTCCGTCTATTTTCATACTATACTAAAATAAAATAAAGCATATACCGTAGGGCTTGCACGGAATTGCGCTTTCAATTAGTTGATATGAGTCTGCACATTAGTTAGAATTTTCTCTATTAATCTTGTAGTTGCTTTCCAACTAAAGTTTCGACAAAGTTTTATCATTTGTTTGGCACCGAGTTATGAGCTATAGTGCAGTGCACCGGCAAACTGTATTAGTGGAACGTCTCGTACTTTGCGATAGCCTTCGTTCGAGAACAACTTTCTTTATCTACAATGTAGAGCAGAAGATTTATGTGGTGCAGCCTTTTCTTTGTCCAGTCCAGCGTTACACCTTGTTAACTTTGAACCTTGATTGGATACAGTGTTATTCTCTTTTGCCTACTCCCTCTCCAAGTTATTGAACTTGGCTTTCAAACATTCGCTTTGGATATCTGATTTTTAACGTGCGCTACCTATAAAAAGGCATAGCAACCGGATTGTGAGTTCAGTGGTGTTGAGCGATTTCTTTAGCTCGGATCGAGTGTTTGTAAAAGGATTGTGGCGAAGTGTTGTTGTGTTATAATTAGTGCGGAATTGTTCATAGTTGACATTATTATTGCGTGTGGACAATTTTTACTTAAATTCTTGTAAGAGACTATCTTGTTGATTAGTGGTTAATAGTGATTTCATTGGTGTCTTGTATTTTGTTTTCCACTGTACCATACGACGATAAATAAGACCGTCGTAACAATATCAATCATTTTAATGTTAAAAGTTTTAAGGATGCAATTTAAAAGTAAAACATATAACGTCCACTTTTGAACCGTATGGGTCGGTACACTTTGTCTTTTCTCAGAAGTGTTGTTAAAGTCCGACTAAAGAATATATTTTTATATTGTTTTTTAATAACTTACAGACCTTGGAAGCCTAATAGGAACTTCCTTGGCCACCGAAAAGAAAGTCTGTATGGAGAAAAGTAAATCACTTCCATGTTATAAGAATTATATTAAAATAATTTACTTCAAATCAGTTTGATAATTTCTAAAAAAAAATCCACCACACTCAAACTACCACTATTTATAAATATTTTTGTTATTATGGGGTAGCCGTTTCAAATAATGTTATTTTCGAGTCACTTTATCTATAAACGTTAGGTACTTTATTCCTATAAAGAAACTGAACTTCGCAGACAGTCACATTTTTTTAAATTATGTAATTATATGGGCACAAATTATTTTCTGGTTGTAGATCTTCACGATTAGATGATTCAATTAAAATTTAAAAAAATTATAATTTTGATGTCTGGCAACAAAATTATTTCACTTTTAACAATTACCATTGTTTGAAAAAGATTAGATGCATTTATATTTAATTTTATCAAACTCATTAAATCAATGCCAAACGTAAAAACATTACCCCCACCCTTTTTAACTAACTTTTATATTTATAGATATTTCATCTACCCTTCTACCGTGGATTATTATAACTTCCTTTTTAGGATAATTTATTTATCAAAATTAGGTACTTTACTCTCGTTAAAACGTAAAACGCTGCATCTAAATTATCCCTCACCCTTAACCAATCATCACAAAAATCAATAGGCCTTGAGTCCTCTACAACTCGGTCAAAAAATTCTACAAAAATTAGTTGATACTCTTTGAATTTGCGGCAGTTATCGTTTGCCATAGAAAAAAAATCTACACACACGACACTTTTCAGAAAATGACTTTTCTTTATGTTATGAGGGAAGTGCAGTTAGAATCAGCCCTTATCTCGAACACGATTTGTTTGCAACACCATACTCCCATTTCCTTAAGGAACATGAAAGTAAAATATCGTTCTGGATAAAGATACATGACTTCAATGTTCTATGATTTATATTTAAAATCCTTTTCGAAGAGAAACATTTCCATAGAAACTACTTCTTTCTTCAGCTTTGACCACAGTACTGTGGTCACTAACGTATACCACCTCACGTTAGCGCAATCGATTTTCACTGATGATGGCAATTGATGGCACAGCCAAAACGTCTGATTTTGCAGAAAACATTGGACCACGGCCAAACAGCCCGGAAAGGAATTTTAACAACAAACTACTTCTTTGTTGCCGATAACGTAGTGTACATATAAAAAATTATCCCCTCCCCCTTCAACTATCATTTTCATTTGTAAAGAATTACCCTAACCCCCTTGAACTACCCTTTTCATTTATAGATATTTCATCTACCTTTATGCAGTAGACTATTACGATTTTCTTTTCAGGCTACTTTATTTATCAAAATTATGTACTTTACTCTTGTTAAAACAAAAAAGGTTCCAGGTAAACTACCCCTTCTCCTTAACCGAACTTCACGAAAACCAATAGGCCTTGAGTCCTCTACAACTCGGGCACATGTGCAGACATTATTTGATTCTTGCATATTTTAGGGGAAAGGGGTAATTTTCAATAAATGAAAGTGGTAGTTGAATGAGGAGGGAGTAATTTTTTGAAAACTACCTTTCTAATGTTGAATATAAGAACATAAGATATGTTTCATTTTGAAGAATAAGATACCTTAGTAATTACATATAATGAAAGCGTGAATATCAAAAATTGGTTGTTAGGATAAGGGGGAGGGGTATTTTACCTGCATTGGTTTGTGTTTTAACAAGAGTAAAGTACTTAATTTTGATAAATAATTCCCTCGAAAATAAAGTCATACTAATCTACTGTAAAATGGTAAATGAGATATCTATAAACGGAGAGCGTAGTTGAAAGGGGGGGTGATTTTTTCAAAATTACTTTGGTGATATCAAGTAAAGGACGAGTATTTAATTTTAAAGGATAAGATATCTTAGCAATTACATATGATAAAACTTTTACTGTATGAAAGTGTAAATGGCATTAATGATGGGGATAGGTTGAGGAGGAGGAATGATTATCTGCGTAGAAGAGCACAAAGTACCTAATTTTTATAAATAAAGTGACTCGAAAATAACATTATATTAAACGACTACCCCACGATAACAAAAATATCTATAAATAGTGAAAATGGTTTTAGGATGGGCAACATTTTTTTAGATATTATCGAACCGAATTCAAGTAAATGATTTTAAATATAAATCTTAGAACATGGAAGTGGTGTATGGTTCTACATACCGATATTTTTTAATAATAAAGTTGTACATGTTTACTGTGACCTATGTTTTTATACAGTGTTTTTTAAATGTATATACTGTTGTTGTTTTTAAACAGTTTTAAATAAGTAAGTCTACTGAGAATTTAAACGAATCTTACAAAACAACAACGTATACTATATGAGAGTCTGGTTAAGAAGCAATGATGAAATATATCAAAGTATAGAAAATATAACAGAAACAATGAGGAAATGAAGACTATTACTTTTTGGACATTTATATAGAATGGACGACAATAGGTTGACAAAGCAAATCTTCAAATATCTGTGGCGGAAAAAGTCAACATCAAGTTGGATTAAAGAAGTCCAAAACGATTTAGAAAAAAATAATATACACGCAGAAGAAGCAATTGAAAGAGAAGTTTTTCGGGCAAAAGTGTTAAAAATGGAGGGGGTCCAGGGTAGGAGAGAGAGAAACGCAGGTTCAAAGTGGACTGAAAACAGGAAGAAGAGACAGTGAGAAGATGAAAGAATATTGGGAAAAAAGGACAAAAAGTAAAGAATTGATATTGGCGTGTGGTCCTTAGATGGCTGATACAAAAAAAAAAATGAAAGTCTGGGACTGTTTTTCCACTTAGTTAGTAAGCGACATTTGTACATTTCCAAAACTTTAAAAATTTTGCAATATCCTATTTATGATTTGCTCTAAAAGACTGTATTCTAAAAGTGTCTGCATACAATAAAACGCATTTCTGGTACTTTTTTACTTCCATGTTCCATACGGAATATGGAAGTATGGTGATAGCGAAAAAATCGTGTTCGAGATAATGGCTAATTCTGATTTTACTAACCTTAAAACATGAAGAAAATTCATTTTCCGAAAAGTATCTGTGTGTCTATGTGGAGAATTTTTTCTATAGCAAACGATAACTGCCGAAAATTCAAACAGAATCATATAAATTTTGCATATGTGCCTGAGCTGTAGAGGACTCAAGGCCTATTGGTTTTGGTGAAGCTCGGTTAAGGAGAAGGGGTAGTTTACCAGCAACATTTTATGTTTTAGCAAGAGTAAAGTACTTAATTTTGATAAATAAAGTAGCCTGAAAAGAAAATCATAATAATCTACTGTAGAAAGGTAGATGAAATATCTATAAATGAAAAGGGTAGTTCAAGGGGGTTGGGGTAATTTTTAATAAATAAAAATGATAGTTGAAAGGGGAGGGGATAATTTTTTATATGTACACTACGTTATCGGCAACAAAGAAGTAGTTTGTTGTTAAAATTCTTTCCGGGGCTGTTTGGCCGTGGTCCAATGTTTTCTGCAAAACAGACGTTTTGGCTGTGCCATCAATTGCCATCATCAGTGAAAATCGAGTGCGCTAACGTGAGGTGGTATACGTTAGTGACCACAGTACTGTGGTCAAAGCTGAAGACAGAAGTATTTCCTATGGAAATATTTTATTTCGAAAATGATTTTAAATATAAATCTTAGAACACTGAAGTCATGTATGGTTCTCCATACTGATATTTTAATAAGTATCAATTTTATTATTATTTTTCCTTAAACAAAAACTTGAATTCACTTAACTTATACAGATTCAGTATACCAAGTACGAACAAATTTGTATCCCATATTTCAGTACCAAGAATATTACGTATAACGTTATATATAAAATATTCCTACTAAACATAAAAATTTTATACAACTTTATGTTTTAAACACAAGGCATAACGTTTCCTTGCTGAAATAGACATTATCGTAGCCGCTTGTTGGGTAAGATAGAAGTCATAAATTCTACTTCACTATCTTAAATCAAACAGTTATAAATCTGACCTACTTTCATTAACAGTTCAATTTACAGAGTGCATCCTGGAGAAAACGGTCGACTCATAGTACATTTTACATAAACGTTTGTAAAGTATGGCAAACACTCCTATAAAAATCTGTTATAAAATCTGAAATATATATTTGATCGTAGAGATGTTTACTGCTTCAACATTAAACTATGCTGCAAACTGTAGGCTATTAAAACAAACTTTACTTTGATAATAAAACTAGGAATCGTACACAGTATTTTATACGTGCAAAGTGAACTGGCAGAACATTGTGTGGTCATTTAATTGCGGAACTGTCAAACTTCAATTATCTGCGTTTACCAAGTTTTATCTAAAAGTTTACGCATTTTTTCTTTATTTTAAAAATTATGAGTTCTGTAAGTTCACATATTTTTACTTAAGCAAGTTACTGGCCTGCTGTGAAACCTCCAACTTGGAGGAGCAGGAACTCTGATTTTGGTCTGCTCTTCCCCTAGAGCAGTGGTTCCCAAACTGTGGGTCGCGACCCACTAGTGGGTCGCGGGATCTATTCAGGTGGGTCGCCGGACGACTTTTAAAATATCTAAGTAAAATATCTTACCGACTGAAAAAAATATGAAAGTGTATTTCAAGAGGAAAGTTTTATAATCTGAAAAATCTGGCAGTCGTGGGACTGCCGACAGAAGTGTTAACTTAAATAACATGGTTACTGAATAATATATGTTGTCTTTATAAGTGACCGTTCTGCAATATTAATAATTAATATAAAAACTCTTGTGCATATTAAAAATATTTTTTCTGTACTTGTGCACAAAACTTGGTGCATAATTTTTAGTGTACAATAATATCGTGTACAATTCTCATGTGCACAAACCATACCATGCCTTCGGAGTTGTGCGCGAACAAACAGAAAAAATATATACAGGTCAGATTGAGAACCTCCTCCTTTTTCGAAGTCGGTTAAAAATAACACTTTTGCTTATTATCTTACATTTTCAATATACTTCTTACTGGTAAAACTGGGTTCATGCACAGACAGATTGTGCACAGAAAGTTTTTCATCGCATAATTATTTAATTTTATTTTGTACACTTAACAAAAATAAACAAAATAAATTATACACCGTGCACGAATAATTGTGCACGAGCAATTATTAAAGTGGAAAACTTTCTGTGCACAATATTTCGTGCAAAATGTGAAAAAATTATTAACTCCTTTTTAAAATTGAACATACTGAACTTTTTCTTTTAACAAATTAAATTTTGATAGCCATTTTGATTATTGAGACAAAATATCTTGTTAAACCTTGAAAATTATTTTGGTAAAATTTACCATTCATTATTTGTAATCTCCTTTATCATTTGCGCGTATACTTTTAGTCCCTAATTATTCTCTAAACTTAAATTTACATTCCCCGCTAAAGAATTCAATTTTTCCCTCTCCTCTGCTATAAGAAGAGTGGGAAAGAACATGGGATGCAGAGGGGGGAAATTGTTACGGATTCTCGTCGCATTCCTTTCTGATGACGTCACATTCTACCGATTCACTCCCTTGTAAATTTTTTCCCTCTCCTCTGCTATAAGAAGTTAACACTTCAAAAGTTATGTACAAAACCCGTTCTAAACAAGAAACCAATTTGGCTAATAACGCGCAGCCGTAGGATTCGTTCGTAATTGCGATATGGCAACGCCGCGTCCCCTTCCACTTGCGACAAGTGTCAGATGAGTAACCTTGAGTTGATTTAGTCTTTCTCTGACTGTGGGATCGTGCGTTATTTGCTTGTTGTTTAGTCAAGTGTGTTCATGCGTGTTTATAGTGGCGGTTTGTTTTATTTTATACTATATTTCTATTTTCTATTTATTTCACTATGGACTCGTGGATTAAGACTGGATCGTGCCGTAAAAGACAGACTTCAGCTAATTATGACGAACCTTCCACATCGGGTACCAGTGCTTCATGTAATACACCTAAAGGTGACAGTGTTAGTGAAGTTAGCGAACTGAACTCCTTCCTGAAGAAGGCAAAATCCTGCTTTCGTAAATACAACGCTGACTATTTGAAATATGGGTTTGTGTTTTGTGGCACAAAAGACGAGCCGCTTCCTCAGTGTGTTGTGTGTTTTGAAGTAATTGCTAATAAAAGTATGAAACCCTCAAAACTGGAAAGACATTTATCAAGAAAACATGCAGAATACGTAAGTAAGCCAATCGATTTTTTCCAGAACAAAAAACGAGAATTTTTTAAGTCAAAATCAGTGATGACAAAATCGACTTCTGGTGAACAAAATAAGCAAACTACAATTGCTTCATATCGACTATCCTTATTGATAGCCAAAAAGGGGGCAGCTCACACCGTAGGAGAGGATATTATTTTACCAGTGGCCAAAATAATATCTGATGCTTTATTTAGCGAAAAGAAAACAAAACTAATTGGTGAAATACCCCTATCAAACACAACGGTAAAGAGAAGAATCGATGAAATGTCAGATTTTGTGAAACACTCCACGATCACAGTTTTAAAGCAAAGTGAGTACTTTCCACTTCAGCTTGATGAAAGCACAGATGTAGCTGGCGAGGCTATTCTGTTAGCTTTTGTTAGGTTTGAATTTGATGGGAGGATAGAAGAAGAAATGCTCTTTTGTAAATGTTTGCCATCGACAACAACGGGGGAAGAAATTTTTAAATGGCTTGATGACTTTATACTAGAAAATGAAGTAGAGTGGTCAAAATGTGTTGCACTGACGACTGATGGTGCCCGTGCTATGTCTGGCATTTACTTAGGTTTGATTGCCAAAGTTAGGGCAGTTGCCCCTTCTGTTCAGTGGGCTCACTGTAGCCTGCACCGAGAGGCCCTTGTACTTAAAGGTCTGGCCGAAAGTCTAAAGAAAATCCTTAATGATGCAGTGAAAGTTGTGAATTTCATTAAATCAAGACAAAAAAATTTAAGACTGTTTGCCGTACTGTGCGATGAGATGGGCAGTGAGCACAAAACACTTCTCCTGCACTGTGAAATACGCTGGCTGTCAAGAGGGAAAGTGCTATCAAGATTATTTGAGCTTCGAGATGAACTGAGAATGTTTTTGTTGGAGCACAAAAGTGATGCGAAATCTGTGAGCAGTTTTTTGGAAATGTTAAATGACGAAAACTGGCTAATACGGCTTTCATATTTGGGTGACATATTCAGTGCTCTCAATATCCTCAATTTATCGCTGCAAGGGAAGGATGTCCACAAGTTCTATGTTCAAGATAAAATAAAAGCAACTATTAAAAAACTTGAAAGATGGTCCAGTAAAGTGAAAGACAGTTGTTTTGATGCATTCCCACTCCTCAATGACTTCTTAGAAACATATGGAATTAAAGTTAACGAGGAAACTGCAACTGCCATGAAGGAACATCTTGAAGCACTGGCCTCTAGTTTCAGGTAATTATACTCAAATGATTTTACTAATAACCACTTAGATTTGAAGTATTTCTTATTAAACATAAGTCTTATTATTTTCATGATATTATTTTTTACCCAATAAAGAAAAGTAACAATTAAGTTCTACCGCTTCTTTATTTAAAATGATAATGGTTACGGGTTAATGTTTTAAGTTTAAGGTTTTTACGAACTGATATTTTTACCTTAGGCCCACTGAAAGTTGTTTGTTTATGCAAGAGTATTACTTACAATTGGTTCTTGTTGTAGGAGTTACTTTCCAAGAATTCCTGATGAATTGTTATGGATAAGAAATCCGTTTGTAGAGGACAACTTTAAAAAGCTAAAACTGTCAGCATCTGAGGAAGACTCCCTGATGGAACTATCATGTGATTCTTCTTTGAAAACTTTCTTTAAAGACACAAGCCTAATCCCATTTTGGATCAAAATAAAGGGAGAGTATCGAGTGCTTGCAAATATAGCTTTGAAGGAATTAATGGGATTCACAATTACTTACTTATGCGAGTGTGCATTTTCTAGTTTGTTTTTTTTTTAAAACAAATATAGAAACAAACTTTGCGTGGAAAACGATTTACGCCTAAAACTAACAAGCTTCAATCCAGATATAGAAAGTATCATTAACACCAAGACTAAAAAATTCCACAAATCTCATTGAATTTACCATTTAATTTGTATAAAATAAATTTCTTATTGGACAAAATATTGTTTCTTTTCTTTAATAATGTTCCCTTCACCATTTTAAAAATTCTTACTCAGCAAAGCATTTGCACATATAATAATAACTTCAGTTTCATATTATACAATTTTACGTGTATATATATATATATATACACACACACAACGTAGTGGTAGTGTGTTTTCCACGAATTGTGGGAAAACATTTTTCAAGAAAGATTGTAGGTCCCATTACAAAAAGATTGGGAACCACTGCCTTAGAGAGTTGCTTTCACCTCAGCTGGCGACCTCTCTCTGCCCGAGTGCAGTAGACTAATTAACTTAGCCCATGTGTGCACCCATTGGCCTACTGTAGGCTCCTCCGCCTCCACACATAGCTAAAGGTGACTCGGGAATATCACTTCAGCGAATATTCATGTGAATGCATTGCTTTATGCAGATGACAAGGTAATGATACAGAAAACAGAAGACCAGTTACAGTGGGCGATATTTACGTTCAATTGCATCATACAAGACTATGTGCTACAGATCTCTGCTACAAAATCTAAAACGATGGCATTTCAGGGCAGGTATCCTACAAGAACTAAGATAGTCGTGAATAATCAGATTTTCAATCAAGTTAGTCATTTTAATTACTTTGTTGTAATATCTCATATGGAACTGATATTGATTGGGGTAGTAAACTAAGAAAATGTAGACGCATCCGAGGAACTATTCATAGGTACCTAAAAAATAAACACTGAAGGATACCCGTATGGAATTTTATAAAACTGTGGCTAGCCCCAGATTCCTGTACGCTAGTGAGAAATGGAGTCCTCGTAAAAAGGACGTGCAGAGGATTCAGGTAGCCGAAATGAAATTTCTAAGAGGGACGCAAGGTTAATCTCTCTTGGATTGGAAGAGGAACGAGGACATTAGACGTAATTTAAACATTGTATCATTGCACCAGCAAATTGAAGACCACAGAAGGAGATGGTGTGAACGCTTGAATCGCATGCCTGATATCCGTCTACCTGTGGCTGCCTTGGGTTATCGACAGCCTATATATTGACCCCATTGGGAAGAGAGATTGGGTAGACCGAGAAGGAGATAGGTTCCGGAACAGGTCTAAGGCCTAGTCCTTGGAATGGTGATAGTAATGATGAAAAATTATGCCTCAGTTCATCTACATTATCATTCTTACAAGTTTTTTCCAGTTTTAAAATTATTTCGTCTACAGTGTTTTAATTATTCGTCTGGAAATAGTGAAATTTTACAATTTTATACAACTAACACACACACACACACACACACACACACACATTGCAATTACGCAATATATGTGTTCAAGTATAGTTTAAATCACGCATCTAACGATACGATTCGTAAACTAACAGTCAGAGCGAGCAATTGCGTGTAAACGTCTATGCTCGGCAGCACTGGTTAATTGTCAGCCCTACTTAGCTCTATCCCGGAAACATTTAGCACGACACGACACGACCTTTGCCCTCTGGTCTACAGTTGAAGCCTTAGTCGCGCTCAATACGCTCCGTATTCTATCCTTTTATGCTCCCAATACTACTGTATGCACTTAACGTATATAAATATTTGTACATGTATATTAACCTTTATTGCCTACACACCGTCTGTCCCGCCAGGGAGTTCTCAGTTTTAACTCGACCGTCTTACATTTGTCTCTGTGTCTATCTGTCTGTATATCTGTTACTTCCATGTTCCGTAAGGAAATGGAAGGTTATGGGGAGGGCTAGTTTACCTGCAACGTTTTAACGATTTAACAAGAGTAAAATACTTAATTTTGATAAATAAACTATCCTGAAAAGAAGGTCATAATAATACACTGTAGAAAGGTAGATGAAATATCTATAAATGAAAAGGGTAATTGAATAGGGAGGTGTAATTTTGATATAGCCTATGTACTACGTTAACAAAACAAGTACGGCAACAAAAAAGTAGATTATATGGAAATTTTTTATTTAATTTTGTCAAGCTTGTCAAGTTGTTCAATTTATATTAAAAAATTGTTAATATAAATCTTAGAACATGGAAGAAGTCATGTATGGTTCTTCGTACCGATTTTTGGAGTATGTGTCACGACACATTTTGAACTCACCAACCGATTACCGTAAGACTTGGCGCGTGCGTCCACACGCATATCCTACATACCCCAACAGTTTGTGAAATTGATCTCCTAAAGTAAGTATATGGTGGAAGGAAGCAAAAATTTGAGGTTAAAATTTTAAAAAATCTCAATAGTAATTGTAGGGATCAAATTATAGAAACGTTTAACCAAAATATGAATTTAGCTTCAGTTTTTTTAATTCCATTTTCCGTAAAGAAATGGAAGTATGGTAGTCACGAAAATTAATCATGTTCGGAATAAGGGCTGATTCTGATTGTACTATCCTCAAAAAACTAAGAACAGTCGTTTTCCGAAAAGTGTCTGTGTGTCTGTGTGTAGAATTTTCTCTATAGGAAACGATAACTGCCGCAAATGCAAACAGAATCAAATATTTTTTTCCTATGTTCCCAAGTTGTAGAGGACTCAAGGCCTATTGGCTTTGATGAAGATCGGTTAAGGGGAAGGGGTAGTTTACCTGGAACTTTTTATGTCTTAACAATAGTAAAGTACTTAATTTTGATAAATAAAGTAGCCTGAAAAGAAAATCATAATAATCTACTGTAGAAAGGTAGATGAAATATCTATAAATGAAAAGGGTAGTTCAAGGGGGTTGGGGTAATTTTTTATAAATTAAAATGATAGTTGAAGGGGTAGGGTTAATTTTTTATATGTGTACTACGTTATCGGCAACAAAGAAGTAGTTTGTTGTTAAAATTCCTTCCCGGGCTGTTTGGCCGTGGTCCAATATTTTCTACAAAACCAGACGTTTTGGTAGTGCCATCGATTGCCATCATCAGTGAAAACCGAGTGCGCTAACGTAAGGTGGTATACGTTAGTGACCACAGTATTGTGGTTAAGGCTGAAGAAAGAAGTAGTTTCTATGAAAATGTTTCATTTTGAAAATCATTTTAAATATAAGTCTTAAAACATGGAAGTCATATATGGTTCTGCATACAGGTATTTTAATTGAGGTTACCATTTTTTACAATAGTCACTGTATCCACATTTGAGATAAAATTTCCCTTCTGCCTAATACCTGGCTGCTTTTATAATTTTTGCAATTTTTCTGAGCCCAGATGCCAAACTAGTTATTCAGAAAGCAAAAATTATAATATAATTGACAGTTTATATTTTTTTGTTCACAAAAGTTACAAAGATGTTCCAAAAAAAAACACAATGACGGATGATAAATGAATCTATAGGTTTGTTGCCTTTTACTCTGTGCCGACTGGATCGAGTCCTTTACGCTTGAATAGTTTCACGCGTCAGATAACAACAGCCGGCGTCAACGCTTCGATGCCTTGCCAACGTTATCCGTTTTGACACGTCAGTGAAGTTTCTTTCCAAAATCATTTACACACGCACACGCACACACAATATACAAACGCGCACACACAAAATACACAGAGTCTTGCCTGTAGATTACGTATAAAACACTTTCAACTTTTAGTGACTACAGCATTAATAGTTTAGATTGTTACAAAAACCGAACGGATTAAACAATAGAATGAGTTATTGAATACCAGAGAAATCTTTTTTCCAATATTTGTTTTTTTGTTTAAACCTGCATGAAAGAAAAATGATTCATAAAACAAAAGTTCCCCATTTATGTGATTCTCCGATTCGTGCCTCACAGTACGTTGCCAGTTCGCTTCCTTGTTACCGTTATCCGTTTTTGACGCTTCACTAAAATTTCTTTAAGGCACTTATCAGACGGGTTGTTTCAAGGGTGTATTTACGGGGGAGACGAACGGGAACGGATCCCACCCTCAGAGGGTCGAAAATTTGACAAATTCTATTAAACACTTTAGGCTGTTTTATTATTTTTGCAGTTGTGTACGCTAAAATAGTAGTATTTTTTTAAATATACAAACAGGTTTATTACACAGCATTAGCGTATACAATAAAAATATGAAATACAGGAAAATCAATTGAGTCAATATGTATTGATACGAATGGAACAAACCAGAATAGCCGAGAGAGTCCCTCCCCGTCCTCCCATCCAGTGTGACAGGTGTGTCTCAGTCAAGGCAGCGTTCAAATTTGTTCTAGACTCTTCAAGAGGCCACTAGAGATAAACATTAGCGTCAGCATTAAGTGGCGTGCACATTGACTATTAATGGTACTACTGATTTCAGGATGTTACCACACTTTTTCACCCACTATAAAGGTAGTAATGTTGATTAGTTTTAACTTATTTTTTTTTTTTTATATATGAAACCGACTCAATCCCTGACTTCCCCCAAGGGAAAATTCTAGATGTTGTTGCTTATACGGATGAGACGTGGAGGTTAGAAAAGAAATGAACAAAAAACCTTACAAAGGTTAAAAAGAAAGTTTCTACGATGCGTTTATGGAAGGTGACTAATGGAGAATAAGAAACAACCAGGAGATAGATGAGATATTAAAGCATGAAGATATTGTAAAATTTATAAAGGCTCAACAAATACAGTGGCTAGATTACATAGAAGAGATGGATGATCGGCGTATGCCAAAGGAAGTCCTGAGGGCACAGGTGCACAAACGCAAAAAGAGGGGCCGACCTATGATAAGATGGTTAGATAATGGGTTGGAAGATCTCAGAGAATGGATGTAAGGAAATACGCTGAGATGGCAACAGATACGATACATTGAAGAAGATTTGTAGTGGAGGCCACAAATCATTTTTGGGCTCATTTTACGAGGTTATTTTAGGCTGTATTGTTGAAGAACAAGAAAAAGAAGTAAAGCTCCTTTCCAAAATCATTTACGGGCGCACTAACACATGGTATTACCTAGATATTACCGTATAAAATTCTTTCAACCTAAAAGTTCATAACTATTGAATAAATAGTTTTATATTATTAGAAACACAACATGGATTTAACAATGGAATAAATGATTGAATGCCAGAGAAACCGTATTTGTATATAATTTATATATTTATTTATATTTAAACTCCTATAAAACAGAAGTGGTTAATATAACAAACGTTCTCCCACTTATGCCATTATCCAGGCCGTGCCTCACACTGCCAGTAATAATGCTCACTATTGTCATCATCTTCAGAAAGGATTAAACCACGATTGCATGCAGATAGACTAGAGTTGGCCACTCCAACGCTTTCTGGACGCCCCACACCTCTCCGTCTTTTTAGCTTATATAATATCATAGTAATTTGTGGATGCGACAACTAAATGCTGAGTTAATTTGTGATGAGTAAATTATACTGCTAAATTATGAGTAATTAACAGAAGAGATACATCTAAAGTACAACTCATAAAAACAAACTACTGACGTAGATGCTGTCAGCTGATAACAATTGACTAAATAAGGAATTGAGATATAAGAAGGCGCTTGGGAATGAATATTGCTAGACTTGAAACCACCAGGTGGAAGGTACTGAGGTGTTATGACCATGTGCAGAGTATAGAAGACGACATGAGGCCTGAACGAATAACCGAATGGACTTGGCGACACAGAAGAAAAGAGGCAGACCGAGGCAGAGTTTAAACAGAGTAGTGAATATCGAGTATGTCGACAACGAACGGACCACAGGCTTTGGAAACTGCGATGATAGAGGCGGCGGCGATGCTGTATATAATAATGATGATAATGATGATGATTATGACATTAATACGAGGCGACTAGAGCATAAAAACCGAGTACATGCTGCTCAGTATGTAGACACTAATGTACAGTATGTGTGTTAATCGCGATTGAATTAGACGCATATAGTAACAGCTTTGTTGTTACGGAAAAGCTCTGTACCAACACTAAAAGCCATAAAGGGGTCAACCAGCAGCACACTTGTTCGTTCCCCACTTGTTTCCAGTATTATTTATGTAAAACGCTTTTAACACTTTGCGCTTCGCTTCCCTAATGGAGGCAGAGCCATGTCGATGAAAATTTAAATTATGTTTCCGGTGAGTAAAGAAACTCTATAAAATCAGACCCCGCTGAAAGCAGACCAGTCCTGTGAATCTAGATTGTCTCGTTTCTTTCCATTTTCTGTATCTATGTTTACAGCGGTGACAAGTTGCATTCTGTACTCAAAATTGAAAAAACCTTTTGGCAGAGTGGTTATTATTATGTTCATTGGCAACGGAATTTTTTGTATACGTTACAGTGAATGTTGAAAACTAGTAAAGGTTAACAATAACTGGGGGATTGATAACATTCACTAAACTGGTCAGTGGAAGTTGATAGTAAAATTGAGCGGTCAATTCTCACTAATAAGTGTCAACCTTCACCAGGTGTTTGCAGGGGATGTTAGAAGCTGTAGTGTACAAATTCCATTCCTGATGTAGACCGTGGAAGAGAAGATTCCTGATCAGTTCTTGGTATCGTCTTGGTCATAGTGGACGATACATTTTACCGACTTGGAACCAGAGATGATGTGCTGAAGCAGCTTTATGCTAGGCAAGTCTGTATCCTAGGTAAAAACTAGTTTTTATGATAGGTAAGGCCTTTTAAAATAACGAGACTGTTAGGGACATAAATAGACAGGGAATGGAAGGGGTTAAAAATACAGCACAGCCACACCACATGCACATCCACACCACTAGCATACATATGCACACACACTCATACTAATACTGAACTTAATTAATCAATTTATAATCTACAGATAGTTTCAATTTTGCAGATCACAATTTAGTGCTTGTCCAACAAACAGTATTAAAGAAAGTGAAGTACCACTGGACAAGACACTTTCTTTACGGACAATTGCAACAGCAGAATCAACTGGAAGTGGCGAAGGATTCTTTAAGTGCACTTGCCGAACTAAATGTCAAACAAAAATGTGCCTGCAAGAAAAATAATGCACTTTGTAATTCTAAATGTAACAGTGCATTATCATGGTGTAATAAATTAAATTAAATTCTAAATGATGATTTTAAATGTGTTAAAATGTTGTAATATGGCTGCTTTATTTTGAAGTACATAGTTATACTCGTATAAATCAACCTTAAATAAACTATGTTCTTGTTTATTCCGACAGTAACTGCTAATTTATTTCTTTAGTATGTTTAGTATTGGTACACCTTCCCTAAGCTGTAGTAGGGTAGATTGCACATTCCCTAGGAACAGTCGGCATTCACTAGTGGAAGTTGATTACGAATGATATTATAATATGAGTATTCAACTTTCACTAAAACGTTCAGTGGACGTCGGCCGTAACTCCTCACTGTTAACCTTGACTGAAACCTCAAGGTTTAATGTAATAAATATACATTAATTTATTTATTGTTAGTTACTAATAATTACTAGTAATGGTAGTAACGGTGTAAAAAGTAACGATTGATGACCAAAAAGAAAGAAGGTAAACTAAATGTGTCTTCAAAATGTACCTGTTCTAAAAATTATTTTGATTCAGTTCTTGTTTTTCCTGTACAGACTTGCAAAGGTTTGGCTGCGATACAAACTCTATGGCGTCAAATTTGTTTTCAGTCCACAAGCGCACAGACAAACACTACTTAACCAAATACACTGTACTCACCGTCTATGGCTTTTTTCCTTGATGTTTTTTCCAGTTTACATGTTTCAAGGCGCTTGCCTCATCATCAGAACTTATAAAATCAATCTATGTCATAAATAATGACATTTGTCAAAATATTAAAAACACAATACGGCAATTAAACTATGTACATAAATTCG
The DNA here is from genome assembly GCA_034769895.1 of Magicicada septendecula. NCBI lineage: Eukaryota > Metazoa > Arthropoda > Insecta > Hemiptera > Cicadidae > Magicicada > Magicicada septendecula. Next base: position 286,797,246 of record CM068373.1, on the reverse strand, counting down.
CTTTAAAAATGTTCGGTGTGCCTTGCAAGACAACACGCGCCGTACTCCTTGCAAGGAGTACGGCGCGTGTTGTCTTGCAAGGCACACCGAACATTTTTAAAGCGAATTTATGTACATAGTTTAATTGCCGTATTGTGTTTTTAATATTTTGACAAATGTCATTATTTATGACATAGATTGATTTTATAAGTTCTGATGATGAGGCAAGCGCCTTGAAACATGTAAACTGGAAAAAACATCAAGGAAAAAAGCCATAGACGGTGAGTACAGTGTATTTGGTTAACAAACACGTGGCTTGGGACTACATTAGGATTTATTCCATTTAAATCAATAAACACTACTTGTTTTGGTGGCTGCGAAGTTACAGCGACAAACTTTCCGCATGAAGAGTTTTTGCTAAGGATAACATTAACGTCAGCGGTGGGTCTGTCGCCCCGTCCAACATAACTTAGATCGTCACTGATAGTGTAATAACTATTATTGTTTGACTGTTTCTCATATTAAACCTGAACATGCGGTGGAACAGAACACACATCCTCGGTCATAACGGTTACTCCTAAAGTTTGGTTGGAAATTAGGCCTTCTTCTTCTAATAGTTCCTATCCGTTTCAGGTGTTAGATATCATACAGACTATTCTAACTTTCTGTACTGCTGCACGGAATAAGTCAGTTGTATTCATACTAAACCAAGTCCTTAAATTTCTCAGCCATGATATTCTCGGTTGCCCAACTCCTTCCTCTCTTTCCAAGTACTTTTCCCTGTAGTATGGACTGCAATAAGTAAAATGTCTTCACATTTCTCATGAGATGTCCCGGATACTGAAGCTTTCTTATCTTCACTGTGTTATTCACGCGTCCGTAGCCAAGACTGATCCAGATTTCACCGGTCCACGCACACTGTGTTCAAGGCGGCAAGCAATTACGCCCTAGTGTTTTCTAGTAGCGTTGTTGACGCGTGGTATGGATTATTCTGGAATCTCAGCGGGGTATAAATGCAAGCACTCAGCGACGCTTAGTTCAGTTTAAGTGTCGATTTATTCCAGTGTGGTTCGAAGTATTGTGGCGAAGTGTTGTGTGTTTTATAATTGTGCGAGACTCTATTCGTTGACATTATTATTGCGTGTGAACAATTTTTATTTGATGTGTTGTAAGAGACTATCTTGTTGAATACAATCTGTTTAATTGTGATAATTAAAGCTGGTGATTAGTGACTTAAATGGTGTCTTGTATTTTGTTTTCCACTGTACCATACGATAATCAATTAGACCGTCGTAACAATATCTTATATAAACAAATAGGTACTTATAATGTACTTTATCAAAGTTTTTTTATATATTACTTTATCGAATTTATACTTTTAAAAATATCAAATTTTGTGTTAATTTGGATTTGAACCACTGTTAGTTCATTATTCAATTTGATTACATATATTTATAAATTTTTTCTTTAAAAGGATTTATTTTTTGACTTTTGGATTTTAGTTTTAATAATGTAAGTTTGGAGTTTATTGTCCATGACGTGTCCGTTGATTAACTAATTATAAGTATAATACTACTGACTCGGAACACTATTGATTTAGTGTTGCGAGTCAGTAGTATTATACTTCTAAAGTAAGATTATATAAATTTGGGCACATAAGGTTATATTTAAGCAAACTGGTAGCCGAATCGTATGTAAAACACGTGTCTAGTTTTAAATATGAGTCTCGTTGTTGAATGGATCTATCTTTAAACGGTTCTGTGGTTTGGTCTACGTAGAATTCATTACAGTCAGGACATTGTATTTTATACACATCATTTAAATTACATATTACATTATCTGTTTTACGTTTGATTCTGTCAAAATCTGTTTTATTAATATTATGTGTAATTTTTATTTTTTTTTGTTTTTGAATAATTTTAAAATCCTATGATTTATGGTACTTACTTGTGTAAAATCGTTAATGTTCTGAATATTTTGTGTAATTTATTTAAAGATTATTCAGTGCTATTATTAATTATGTTTTCAGTATTATTCATGATTTCTGGATTCTATCTATTTTCTTGTTAAAAGTCATTCCCAGGCTGTTTGGTCGTGGTCGTGATCGACAAAATAGTGTCTTGTGGTCTGAAGCATCCTTTTATAAAACTGATAGTCCAAGCTCTATATAATCTCTCTCTGGTTTACAGAGAAATAACCCACACGATTAATTGATAACCCATTTTTGTTCATTACTGCTTCTTTACTCTAATACTCTGTATTAAAACCATTTTCATTCTCAGCTGTCGTAAATTTTACTTTGCTAGTCTTACATCGACCGTTATAAATGTTAACCTACTTTCATTAACAGTTCAGTTTACAGAGTGCCGCTTACGTAAACGCTTGTGAAGAAGAAGACGAATGCTTCAATAAAATTTTATTATGAAATCTAAAGTACCAGGAACATTAAACTGTAAATTCAAGATATTAAAACAAACTCGACTCCAAGCCGTAGTTAATTAACTGTGAATCGCACTTACGTATACTAGAGAGTTTTATGTGAGCAAAGCAGGGTGAAGTGTAATTACCCGGCGTGTTGATTACCCGCGCCTCCAACAGATGTAGGAGAGCTGTGGATTCGGGGTCTAAAATATCACTTCCCTTGTCATTCAAAAGAATAAGGGAATTACGGGTAATATGAGCAATGTGGGGAATATGAGCAGAGTTGAAGAGGGTAATTTATTTCCCTTAGTTTTGTGCTGTTCAAGTTATTTGCATTGTTATTGTGCAGTGCTGAAAGTGGCGCCACGCCCCTCCTTTGCTTTGTCAAACGTATTTTATGCTAAATGGTTACATGAACTTATTACGAATTTATGTCCATAGTTATTCAGGCGTCTAAATAATTAAGATTTGATTACATTATGGCTGTGCAAAATAATTGATATTCTGCCGTAAACACTCAGTGCAGGTTATGTGCTTATGTTTTAAGATTTATTATGGCTCTACACTCGAGGGAATAAGAGCAGCTACACTCGGGGGAATATGAGCATCTTATTTCACTTAACGGAATATGGCCGATGAGCGGGATAACTTCAAAAACTGTGTAAAAACTGTCTATACAAGATATTCATGTAATTTCTCCATTACCAATAGTTAAATAAGTGCCCCGGCAAGAAAACAAGGAACTTCTAAAGAACTCACGTCAGCTGGTTCAATTAAAGAACATACAATAAAAAGGCAAAAGAAGGAAAACAATTTTAAAACGATTCCATCAACAGATTTGTATCTTCCCGGAAAATAATTAAAGAGGATAAGAATGTCACATGCCCCGTTTGCAATGGTCAGTATTCAATGAAGATAACAGTAGGTACAGTGTGCAGAATTAAAAGCATTTGTTCAATAAGCTGTGAGTTGATTATGTTTGTGGTGATTTTGTATGTGATTATTTTATATTTATCATCAATTAAAATTTCATTATGAAATCTGAAGTACGAGGAACATTAAAATGTAGATTAGAAATATTAAAACAAATTTGATGCCGTGCCGTTGTTAATTAACTGTGAATCATACGTACGTAAACTTGTTTTATGTGAGCAAAGTAGGGTGAAGTGTAATTATCCGGCGTATTGATTATGTAAGAGGATTGTGGATTCAGTGGTTGAAAAATTACTTCCCTTGGCATTCAAATGAATATCTTTTTATTTTAAATTTAAGGGCACTCGTAAAAGGCAAATTGACCCGAAAGTGGATTTTATTGTCTTAAAAAATCGTTAATATTTTCTGAGTAATTTGATACCAAATTTATGTGAATACGCCTGATAATAAATTTTTATGATTTTTAAAAGACTAGATATTGTAAGAAAAGTTCTGTCAAAATGTCAAAAGTGCTGATATTATTACCATTTTTTACAAGTCTGTAACTCTCTTATAACAAATCGTAGAGATGTACGGTTTTTACCATTAGAACGAGAATTTTTCAGTTTACAAAGGAAAATTCTGTATTAACGCAAATTGTTACAAACCAATATTTGCTGCTTTGACTCATGCTAATTTGTTAAAAAATATCTTCATGGTAGTACAGAGAACGCAAACGATTTGCTAAACCATTTGATTGGAATAGATTGCCAAAAAATAAATTTATTGGACTGAATACTTTGGTTTTGGGTGTACATGATGCTGTGTAGACCTTCAATAAAGGTAATATAAGCAAGTGTCAAGTCTGACAAAAATTAGGGATCAAACCAGGATCAAATATTTTTGAAGTAATGAAAAAAATTAACTTGCAACGAATAATTTAGGCAGAGACAGTAGTAAATGAATTGATGAAAAAGATTAGACAGTCAATTAAAAATGTGAAGACAAATCTAGAGGATTAAATGAACATAACTGAAGACCCCAAGTATGGTGCTGGAGTATTTGGTAAAACAATGAAAATCTGTTTTAAAACTTTAAACTCGTTTTTCTCAAAATCTACTTTTTTAGATATATAAAAAACTTTGGAATTGCACCACGTTGTTTGCGACAAATATAAAAATTCTCTCACTTGCACCACTTTCTGGAGCGCCAAATATAACTTATTTGGGTTTCAATTGTAATTATTATTTTAATTTTAAGTATAAAATGCTGGGCGCCAGAGATAATTAGGAATCTCAGGGTGTTGTTAATGACAACTCTTATGTTCAGATGCTAATTAAAAGATATTATATTTACCATTTGAATACATTTAATATATATATATAACATATAATATTATCATCATTTCAATTTGACAGGTTAATTTCTTCTCAGTACTACTAACTTCTTATCCTTAGTTAATCATTACAAGAAATTCATGAATACAGTTAATATCATTTACCATTTATGAGCGCTTCATTAGTCCATTGACTATGCTTTCAGATTTATGAGATTAATTATACATTAATATTGATTATCATCAATAAAAGATTAATGAACACATAAACATTATTTATCATCAACAAGAGATTATTAAACACATGAAATATTATTTATCATTAATAAGAGATTAATGAACATATGAAATATTATTTATCATTAATAAGTTACTCTTGAAACTAGCAAATCTTCTTCTTTCTCAACATAACTTAACATTAATCAATGACATGACTTAATATCTACCATTTCTGAATAATCACACTATCATTCAAAATTTATATTAAATATTTATACTTCGTACTCCTATTCTAGGTCGTAAGATATAAAACTCTTCAGCAGCTGAACAATTCGTAGGTTCTTTTAGAATGATACGGGTTAAACTGAGTAGACAAATATATTACATGCAATTTGATTACAACATTTAATGTGATACGGTTACTTGAATATGATTATCCGTTTCTCTGTCTCGCTCGTTCCAAACTTTACACATCACAACACAATTTGTATTACTCTGCTTTTATTTTATTCACCACACTCCCGATAATCATTCGTCTCCACGTCCTCCGAAACTTTGACTTTTCACACGGTCGCGCACATAATAAATAAGACTTCTTCGCACTTGATGCCGCACACAGAATAAATAATACTACGTAACTGACTGATTCTCCAACTCTTGATTCTGACTGTCGATTGACGATTGTCTAATTTACTGAACGACTGAGTAACTAACTAACTGATTGATTTGACTGACTGCTTTAACTGATTTGACTGACTTTACAGATTTCACTGACTCTAACCGATTGCGACTGTCTCTTTTGATTTCACTGACTGACTGACCCCTTAATTTCCTGCATCAGTTACTTTTATAGTTTCACCTAAACTTCCCATACTGCCGCTACTCTTAAAATTACCATCATTGGCTGAAATTCGAACGTGTTGCCGGTAAGTTTGAAATTGCCCAGTAACCACTCGAAATAACTTCGAGCGCAGAGGTGACGCTTTTTTGATTGGTGAATCTTATAGACGCGCACTTTTTGCCGCGAGACCGTTTTCTCGTTAAAAAAGAGAAATCTGCTTTCTCCACCACCCTCGTTTAAGACGTATCACTCTTTGTATTTTGAAGGCCGAAAACGCCCTAAATCTAACGGTGCTGCATATTTTTTGCTGATTTTAGCAAACAAAGCGTTTTATATCTTTACGACTTAGAAAGTTGTACTTACAATACAATTTTACACTGGGTCGGCGCTAATGTGTCGCCTCGCCAATACACACCTCTCACTTATATAACGACTACTCGGTATAATTCTTATCTGTATGTTCATTTATTAACATTACTAAAATTAATATTAATAGTCTACATCGAAATATGTAATTGATATAAGTGTGTTTTATTATACTACTAGCTGTAACCGATAGTGTTACGTTACATTGTCCCCCAAAATGATTTGTTCATAATTATTGTCAGAATTATGATAAATCATTTTGTATGCCTCTAAATTCACTTATTTACTATTCACAACATAGTTTGTTTACATTCTTTCGCTTGACCCACTTTTCGTGTTGACAACAACTAAATTGCCACTAACTTTCGTTTACTACCTGCGTCTAGTCGCCACTTCGGTCATTCACACTACACATGTGTTCTTACCGTACCTACTCTCACCCAATCCCTCACCATTCATTTAACTTCTTATAGCTACTTTACAAAGTCCTTATTCTATTACATTGTTACAATTTTGTTATTAAGGAAATCTAAACGTATTTAAATCCCCATTGATTAATTTCTCTGACAATTAAATTTTACATGTATATTTACAAATTCGCAATTCTCATTCTCCCCGGGACCCATGGTGGTATTGTTTTAACTGCCGAAAATTAAAGATACATCGTACTGTGTTAGGTTTGTTGATCTCTGAGATCTCGGACGTAGTGTCTCCCTTAAGGCTGGTTACCTCATATGGTCCTTGGCACAACTCGCAAAATTTTGCTGTTACTTTATTTACCGCGTCTGAAATTGGGTTTGTTCTAACTAGGATTAAGTCCCCTACCTTAAACTTTAATTTATTACTTTCTTCATTCTTCTTTCGTGCTCTTTGTTCACCCTTTCTTTTCATATTTTTGATATATTTCCTTTTGGTGATTCTTCATCTCTTCTTTTATCCATTCAGGTCAACGTAGGTTTTCCATACTCTCTTTGGTTTGGTGCCCCATTGCGCTTGATATGGCGTCATTTCAATGGTATCATGGTAGGTCTCATTGATACATTTTTCCACAATCTTGACATACTTCGCCCATTTCGTATGGTGTCTTCTTACCATTACCCTAAATATATTCTCAGTTGCCGGTTGCCTAAATATATTCTACCATTACCCCAGTTGCCGGTTTACTCTTTCCGCCAAATTTGTACAAGGGTTGCGGATGGCTGTATAGTTAGGTTTGATTCCCAGATCTCCTAAACTCTTTATCCAAGATCTGCTGGTGAATTGGGTGCCATTTTCGGTTAAGATTGACTTTGGTTTACCCACTTCTTGAATATTCAATTTTAGTTTGTTTAATGTGGTGACTGTTGTCGCTTTCTTCATGATGTATAACATAACATATTTTGTAAAGTTATCAAAGACTACTAATATGTATTTTACACCACTTGTTGACGTACGTAATGGTCCATAATTGTCCATACTGACCATTTCTCCTTTCTCTTTCGGTAGTATCGGCCGTGTCTCTCCAATACCTCTCCTGCCGTGGTCCTTATATCTCTGGCATATTCCACACGTTTTAATCATTTGTTTGGTAAATTTATGGAAATGGTCCCCTGTGAAATACTCCTTGAACACATCGTACGTTCGCTTTACACCACAGTGTCCGTATAGTTCGGGTATCTCCTTAATCAATCCCTCGCCGATCTCATTCGTAAGCATTACTTTCCATTTCTTCCTTTCCTTTCGATATAATTTATTGTTATACCACTTATATATTTTCAATAGTTGTTTACTTTTATTATTTTGTAACTGGTTTATAATATTCTTCAATTTCTGATCTTTCTGCTGGTGCTGGGAGATGATAGCTGATTTTACAATTGTTTGCTTATTCTGATACCTACAGTACAAATCTCCAGTTCTCCTTCTCCGTCCTTTCTCATCTCCTCTTGCGAATCCACTGGGCATCGACTCAGTATGTCAGCTACAACATTCTAACTCCCTTTGCAGTGTACCACTTCAAAATCGTACTCCTGAATCGCGAGTATCCATCTCGTGATTCGCGAGCATGTTAACTGGCATTTCTGCATGAACGTCAATGCTTTATTATCTGTAATGATCGTGAGTGGACGTCCTAGCACATATGTTCGGAATTTTTTAAGGCAGTGTACGACGCTCAATAATTCTAGTTCCGTCGTAAAATAGTTTAACTCGGCGCCTCGGAATACTCGACTGGTAAACGCGATTACCCCGATTTGTCCGTCGTCATCTATTTCATAGAGTTGTCCTCCCAATGCGTATTTACTGACATCTGTTTGTAAATAAAACCGCTTGTTCGGGTCAGGATGTCTTAACATTACTGTATTTACAAACAGTTGTTTCACCTTTCCGAATTGTTCATTTACCTCTGGGGTCCATTTAAATCATACTCCCTTCTTCAATAACTGTAAAAGTGGTCGTGACTCCTCAGCATATCGGCTGGTGAACTTATTATAAAAATAGGTTAACCCAAGGAATCCCTTTAATTGCTTTGTTTTTTTTTGGCTTCGGGAACTCTAAGATTGCCGCTACCTTGTCCGCTGACGCACGGATGCCCTTCGTTGATAACTCGTACCCTAAGTATTCTATTTTTTCTCGGAAAAACTTTGATTTACGCAGGTTTACTGTGAGACTAGCTTTCTTGAGATCTTGTAGCAACAACTGCAGATGGACGAGATGTTCTTCTATACTTCCAGATACGCACAAGCAATCATCCACGTAAATAATCGTGAACTTCTTCACCTCTTCTGACAGCACGTGATCCAACCCCCTTGTTAAGCTCGCCAGACTAGTTTTCAAACCAAATGGAGTGACAGTGTATCGATAGCAACGCCCCTTATATAAGAATCCGGTGAAATCACGGCATTCTTCTGCTAACGGTATTTGCCAGAAGCTACTCGTCAGGTCGATACTGCTCATCACTTTGATGTTTCCACAGCTCGCCAAAACTTCATTAATCGGCATCGCTCCTTCATAATCTGGAACAGTCACGGCATTGATTCTCCGCGCATCCAGGCATAGCCGTACCGACTGATCCTTTTTGATGACGGTTACGATCGGATTAATAAACGGACTTGCAGCTCTTTCGATCACTCCACATGCCTCCGTCTTCTTGATTTCTTTGTCCACGTCTTGTTGATATTTCAGAGCAACTGGCCAACCCTTCATACAATATGGTGTGGTATATGTCACAATAAATTTATGTTCATACTTCGTAATCCTTCCTGGTTGTTCCCTGAAGATCTGGCGGTTTCTTATCAATACTTCCTCTAATTTCTTCTTCACCTGCGTCTCGACTTCTGTAATTTCTTCCATCTTCTCACGAATCATCTCCCCAATCTGCTTCTCTTCTTGATCAACTTCTATAGCTAGAATTTCAACGTATTCAGGTGCACCTTCCCCTGCTTCATATAAATTAAATGTTATATGGTTCTTCTTTAAATCAATGATACACCTACTCTCTTGCAGCAACCCGATTCCAATTATGCATTCCCGGATTAGATCAGGTATTATTAAGAATACCCCGTCGATGCTATACTGACCAATTTTCACTTCTAACAATAATTGCTGAGTTATTTGTTTAGATTTTCTCCTGACCGCTCCTTTCACTATCATATTCGTTACTTTTAATATATTTAGTTTTTCCATCTGGCATTTGTGTTTGTGATACCACTCTGCCGAGATTGCATTTATTTGGCTACCCGTGTCAATTAAGGTGACCATCGGTATTCCATTTATGCATATGTTTAGCTCTGGGCATTTAATTTTGCGTGTATTTTAATTTCTAAATCTTCATCTAACAAAGCGTCTCTTATTTCTATGAAAGTAGTGCTAATTTCTGGATATTTACAACTTACATCTACCGTATCTCTACTAGCAAACTTACTTAGTTTTTTGAACTCGTTGCTGGCGTGTCAACAACCTGTGAGTGTCTTTGTGTACCGCTCGTTCCGGCAATAGCGTTGACCTGAGCTTCGTAAACACGTTTGTTTTGTGTTTTTGCGCTCTCTCTCGGCTCGGGCTCATTGTTTGAATTTGTCTGCCTCCACCCTATTTTCTGTCGATAAGTCGGCTGTCTGTCACTTTTGTTGTTATGCCAAGGCTGACTCCCGTTCTCATGTTGTTCCGGTTTTACCGCTACCTGCGTCCTATAGTTGTCAGAACTGTCTTCCTTCTTCTTACGTAACGTCGCAAATTCCATTAGCAACATTTGAAACTCGGTAATATTTTCTACCCCCTTGTAATGCATGCTACAGCTATATCATGGTGGTAGTGTCGCGCCAATTTCTGTATCAGATGTTGGTCCGATATCGGTAGTATTAGCTGTCGATTTTGCAGTATGCACGTCTCCATGTACTGCACCATACTGAGTCCACTCTCCGGCCGATATCTTCCGAACTCTAATCGGTCGCGTAGGCTACACCCTCTTGTATCATCTGGTTCCAGTATTTAGCTATGAATGCGTCCTGGAATTCATTGAAGGTCTTAATATTAATCTTAATTAATTTCCACCAAATGGCGGCTTCTCCTTCTAAGTGCCTGGATACCCTGTTCACTCCTTCTCTCAGGTAATAGTCTCTATGAATCTCGTCCAGTTCCTTGACGAACTCCATGTGGTATTCCCCTTCTCCATTAAATGTAACGTTCTTGAGGTGTTCTGTCGTCATCACACGTTGCACCGGTGACCTCTCCATTTGTATAATTCTTGCCCGTACAAGACCTTATCTGCGTCAGTTGACCGTCTATCGAAGTACAATTGTTTTCGTATAACTCGGTGAGTTTCTGGATCTGCTCTCCATTCTTTTTGTTATTATTATTGACTTTAGTATTTAAGGTATTTATTTCTTGAGCTACTACGATTTGGTGCTTTCTGAACACTTGGTCGCTGTTTTCTAAGTGCTCCTTCACCTCTGCCTGGACCGTCTCCATTTCCTCCCTGACGATCTCCTTTGTTTCGGCTCTTATCTTCGTTGTGATTTCCTGGTTTTCTTGTATTAATTCAGTAATCTGTTGTTCTACGTGTATTCTGTGTTCGTTTAACTGTTGTGTGAATTTTAGTTCCATATTCTTTTCGATTTTGTCTATTTTTTCTGTAATTGTTTCAATTGTTCATTGTTTTCTGTGACTTCTTTATTGTTTTCTTTCATTCGTTTATTGTTTTCTGTTATTTGTTTTGTCACCTTTCTGTCAAGTTTTGTTCTAATCGTTTTAGTAACATGGCTATATCTATATTTGTTTGTGTTTGTTGTACTTCGCTGCGAACGTCTTCTTCACGCCGTCCCCTTGCCTCTGAAAGAACCGTCGGGGTCTCGTTGTCGGTCGATTCTTCCCCTATTCTGGTCTCTCCCATTTGGCTGTTTACCTCGAATTCCACCTCATTATCACTATTATCCCCGTTATTCGTTGCCATTTCTCTTTTATGAGTATTATTCCCTTTTATATAATAATCCCTTAATTATAATATTATAAATAATTGCCGATGCGTTTATAATTGAATGTACATGGGAATTAATTAGTACAGAGAGAAATACGTGTGTAAAAATGTGTTATAGTTGAACACTAAGTGTAGGCATGTTCGAATACTACAAATAAATAATAAATACTACAAAAAACTGAATAATTAAGAATTAATCAAAATGAATAACACATAAATTATAACAACAATAAAAATGGGCCACATTCACACACATAAATAATAAGGTAATAAAGCTAACAACACTATTTAGAAAAACAGACATTAAAATAGGAAACAAACTAATAAAAATAATTTAAAAAACTAAATAACCCACACAACAAAAATAATACAACAACCAATGGTATATACAAAACTGAGTGTCAAGATTGCAAAAAAAGTTACATAGGACAAACAAAAAACCAACTAAAAAACGTTATTTTGAACATCTGAACGCCTACAAAAAGCCAGAAATATATAAATCTAATTTGACCACACATGCAACAGACACTGGACATGAATTCACAGACATAACTAACATGGCACTAATAAACACATACCACACAAAGGCACCACAATGAACATATGGGAAAATTTATAAATATGCAAACACAAAACAAACTAATACCTGAACAAATACAAATCAATACAAAACATGACACAATTTTCAAAGCACTCAAAATCGAAAGTACTGAAAATGATAATATATACACCACAACCACGCACAATAATGTCAATATAAAATACCAAAAACCAACAGGAAACCATAACAACAACCAACCCAAACACAAGTACTCCACAAGATTCAAAATTAGGAATGCTGAGGCTGGGAACACTAGGATTCCCGAAACGTGTTCCAAATGAGGGAAAAAACATCTTTAGGTAAAGTTATTATAAATATTAAGTAAATTATGTATGCATCAAGAATTAGAATGTAGAAAACGCGTTTGAATTAAATAAGATGTTTTTAAATAAAAGTGTGTGTAATAGTAGTAATTATTATTTTGCCTATGTAAACATAACTGTGTCATCAGACATCGGAGATGAGATTCGTGGGATCTGTTAAAGGCTGCACAAAAAGAGATAGTTTCTACAGTGAAAACGTTTGTAAAGAGTCGAACATTTTTAATATCCAAGATCGTATTGTAGAGAACAAACAGAGATGGACTGCTCGTCTGAATAGTAGGCCTACGTGAGATGACAGGTCGCCTAAGCAAGTTTGGCAATACAAGCCTGTTGGACAAGGAACTATAGGAAGACAACACCTAGGAACCGTTGGTGAAGTAGATATATTCCTTTGGGACCTCCTCCTCCTCCTTCTTCTTCTTCTTCTTCTTCTTCTTCTTCTTCTTCTTCTTCTTCTTCTTCTTCTTCTTCTTCTTCTTCTTCTTCTTCTTCTTCTTCTTCTTCTTTTTCTTCTTAATTGGCGCTACAGCTCTTGGAGAGCCTTGGCCTCCTGGACAATCTGCCTCCAGTCGTCTCGATCCTCTGCTCTCAGTCTCCTACACCGAGCCTGCGCAGGTTGTCGTCAAGATCATCCAGCTATCGTTTCTGGGCCGACCTCCTCCTTCTTCTTCCACCAAGTCTCACCGTAAAAATTCTTTTGGGACTGGAACAAGTTATTCGTCTAATTCCTGATACAAGAATAAGAATAAGTGTTTATTCAAGGCATCCTCTTCTGAGTACACTAAGTAATTCTGTTAGCACAGGTGGGTTTATACAAAATTCGAGAGCTGTTAAAACTCTTATCTGTAAATCAAAATACACTACAATGGGAAACAGCCGCTAGCAAAAGATACTGTATACTATATTTGTGTCACAAGTTTCATTAATTCAATAAATGGCAGAATAAAGTCGGAAATTCTTGCCACGCAACCGAAAGGGAGATAAGAAAGGGTGTTTGTTGTTATTACTATACTCTGCTTGACGATTGGGGTTGAGTTTGTCACGCTAGAATAGTCAGTCTCTCTCACGGCAGATAACAAGAATGTCAACACTCCCCTCCTGCTGCCACCCCTTATGCCCCCCGTGTGTGTGTGTGCGCGCGCGCGCGCGAGTTGATACATCGGAGCTGACGTTTCCCAGACATACACACACACTCACAGACTCCCTTATTTCATTTAGAGACTTTCAACACGTTCTCTATATAAGGCATTATTATTTGCTTCAAATTAGATTTATTATCCTTTCAACGTCATATTAGAAAAGGATATTTTAGACGAGAGGCCTACATTTTTGAAAATAGTAAAATAAAACTTACTTGGTTATTTCCTTAAATTCGTAGTGACCGACAATGAATGAATTTTTCCGCTCAAGGGTTTGTGAGGATCGATCAAAGAATATAACACAAATTTTAACTTATTTCTGTCGACGTTTTGACAATGTTTATTGTCATCATCAGGGCCTGTGTATGAATACAAAAGAAATGTCAAACACAATATTGTTTGATGTACAATGTGTGATATACGTGGGGCGTGATATACTAGATAGATAGTATAGAATGAGTAATTTAAAGACTTACATTACATTATGAGTAATTTAATTTGTAATATTGTGTAAATTATGTTCTGAAATATTACAATTTTCTCGTTGTATTTAAGGAAAACATTTGATGATGTAAAACAAACTGTCTCAACTCCTTCACATATACAAGGATACACACATACCCGCGCGCGCACTAACACACAAATGCACAAACACAGTCATTCAAATAATTGATCTGCTGTGTTTGACATTTAATTTGTATTCATACAAAGGTACTGATGATGATAATAAATATTGTCAAAACGTCGACACAAATAATTTAAAATTTGTGTTATACTTTTTCAACAATCCTCACTAACCCTTCACCAGAAAAAATCATTGATTGACGGTCACTACGAATTTAAGGAGTTATTATTGAAACTTTTACACAAGTAAGTTCCTACAGCTCTAAAGCATACCCAGTGTTTTGAATTAAATACATTAATATTACATAAATTGCATTATTAGATAATGTTTAAATTATCAAAAACAATTACTAAAACTATGATTTTTCTATTTTTTTTTTTTAATAACACAACAATTATAAAACGTCATACACCAACAATTAATACAACAATTAGAACACAACAATACAACAGTTAGTGTTTGTCGTACAACGAATACTACAAATTCCGAACTACACTAATTACTTTTTTTAAGTTAATTTTAGTTTTAGCTTCTAAATTTACATATGATGCTGTATATATGTGTAGGTTATATTTAAAGATAGATAGATTGTAAAAGCACTCGCTCGTTTTCATAATAAATTCTGTAAAATGTAGAAGTGTCAGGGTGTAATGGGTGTAACGTGTCTTATCAATCCGTCGTCGCTTAGGAACGTAACTTACGCTGATTGTGTTCGTCGCGAACGTACGAATAACCAGGTATCGAAGTCCTTACCTGTTGTTCACTAGGGGTGTGAAAATCCCGGGTAGCGCCAAATTGTTTAATTAAAACAATTAAAAAATTTATGATTGTATGACAAGCGCAGCTCAGGCGATGTGGAGAATTCAATTGGTTCCCGCCTCGACTTGGCCGTCTGAATCGGGCCAGTAGTTCGTTGCTTTGGCTATGTGAGCGCTTGCCGTCAATACTAACTGTTCTCTAAAATGTACACAAATTATAATACACCATCCTAATGAAATTACAACACAGTGGTTACACTCAGTACTTGTTATTATTTGTTGATTACTAATTATTCAGGTTAATACAAATTATGTTTTCTTTTGTAGTACATTTGCACCGGTAATTTATATGAGACAAAATCTCTGGGTTTGACAAATCGATCTTTGAACGTAACAGACATTCAAGTATGGCGTCTGTGGAAGTAGTATACAAATATTTTCGTTCAAACGTCTTGAATTCTTGTGATTACGATAAAAGGATTAATAATGATTAAAACAATAAAAGTACACTACCTTACATCAGTTAAACTTAAATAATACATTGTGTAGTTATAACTTGTTCTTGGAGTGTAGTAAAAGTTTTTCAAAATTTCGTAAACTAACAACAGGTTAACTTTACAAGTTGACAAATTTTCAGTGTCTTAGTTTTTTATTTTAATCTTCGAAAGAAATTATGTGCAGTTTAGTGAGAGTTCAGATTACTGTGAGAAATCTTTAAAGTGAGTTTATTCGGAAATTTGGGTAATTTAAATGATACTTAACACGTCAGTAGACTGGGAGTACACAGTTGATCTGTTAATAAAGGAATTAGGCTGCAATCATATTTAATTTTCAATTGTCTAGAGCGTCTGGCATCTTTTTCAAATTAATCGGAGCAATTTATTCATTTCTTTTCCATTTGATTGGTTTTCGACATCAGTTAAATGGTTTCAGTCATCGTCTGCTTCCTTCTTGTTCAGTGTTGGTAATTTCGTTTACTATTTTGATTTTTTAAATTAGAATTTTAATCGTTCACGATTTGGCGTCTATTCAGCAAGAGCGTCACATTACGAGTAAAGAAATCTAACGGTAAATCCGTAACCAAACGTCTGTCGTCATGGTTACCAATTAATTCTGATTGGTTAATTTTGACTTACAACCATTGTTATCAAATTTGAATTTTTATTCAAAATAGCTGTATCTCTTCTAATTGCTTTTATTCTTCTGTCTTCTTCCCTACATATTAAATATTATCACTACTGTTATTATTTCCTTTCAAAGATTATTTTGATATCCCTTAAGGTTGGGTTCTTCAAAATATTAATGTTTGTACACATATTTTAATATTTGGTAATTACATTTCTCCTTTAATTTAAGTCCTTATTCTAACATTTTTCTTTTAAAATGACTTACAAATTATTCTTGGCTATTTACTCGCCTTGAATTTGTTAATTTCTTAGTTGATTTTATACAATTTGCAGTTATTTGTTATTGACAGTTAGGCATTTCCTAGCCCTAAGTAGCCATGGATTATTCTTAACTATTTTATACAAATTATATTTCATTTTACTACAAAGTGTTTTATTTTGTTGTTATAATTGGTTCGTTTATTGGTTATTGTGTCTTGAATTTGTTTGTGTACTGATTACGTGTCAAGATTATTTTCTATATCTTGGCTAGTCAATTATTTCCTAACTGATTTTCTAGTGTTTATTATTTCTGAATTGATTTATCTACTTATTTGTTTAACTTGCCATTGTCAACAATATGGCTATTCTTTACTATTCTTTATTACATAAAATATAACAACTAGGCCTATGGACTGTATGCTTCCTTCAGCCATATCCTATTCATAAATTTAAATGAACAATTCTTTACCAGTTATTAGGTACTGTTGGTTTAACATACATTTCATTCCTTTACTATTATTTTGGGTGAGAAACATCATCACTCTTTTTAAACTTACTTAATCTATTATTCCTCATAACATAGGGTGTTTATTGATTGTATTCTTAATTCCTTATTTCTTTACTAATCTCTTTCTCCAATCCATGGTAACACAAACTGTTTACCTTACATGGGCTTTCTCCCCTGAATAACATCGTATCCTTCATTTATATCTAATCTAAATACTATTTCTAATTACCATTAACTATATAATATTTATAAGTTCATTATTAAATCATTTAGTGTTTTATTATTGATTTCCTAAGTGTTTTCTTATCTATTACTATTTTTATCATACTATCTTTTACAATATCCTTTTTTGTTCATCACTTTCACTTTTAACTAATTAATGTTTATCACTGATTCACTCATTATTTTGGGGTATTTACACTTTCACTATTGGCAGTTCTTAAACTTTTTATTTTAAGTGTTTATTAGTGGGTAATCCCTATTATTATTTTTCTTTGTCACTTAGTTACTTTCAGTTTATTTCTCACTATCTCACTAACTCTCTCTTTCTTTACAAATATTATTTATATCTAATAAATTTATGTCTTTCTAGATATAGCAATCAAAAAATTTTAAATTCATAATTTTCTGATCGAGAAGTGCGTTTGTGCACAAGTCAAGTTACCAACCCAAGCCAGAGTAATAAATAAGGACAATTTAACGACACGTCAACCCGACGCTAGCTACAAGACAATGAGAGAACGCCTGACATAACACAACAAAGGGAAATAGGATCGACTGTGACAGACCAAGCTCAACTCAGATTTACAACACCACAACAAACCGAACAAAAGCAGAGTCCAGTGGCACGGATATGCAGAAATTGAAGCGAGCACATGCTGTAGGGTTAAATCGAAGAGTGCGAGCCTTAAAAAAGAGCCTTAAGAAAGAGATGCTCACTCACAAAGGATTTAGAAAGGCTTTACCCAGTATGAAGACAATGCAGCGTACACCAAGTGAATACAGTCGACGGTGTCGCACAGCGTGAAAACAACGTTAGGATGACAACTGATATTTATGACGAGAGGCCGTGGAGGCATCTTGGGATGACGACGAGCAAGCAGCTGTTAATTGGCAGAAAAAAAGACGAAGGGTAGTCAGACAATGAACGAGGCGCTACGTATTGTTAGCAAGGAAATAACAGCAGGCCTTGGGAAACTCACAAGAACAAAGGTTTGACGGACAGGCGAGCAATTACTCTACATTCTCAGAAGTAGTGCGAAGCCCTTTCGCCGTGTATTTTAGGGGATGTTCGATAGCCAACCAGAGTTTAGCATCTTCCAAAGAAGCAAGTGGAGAGGACTGTCGTCATGGTGACAACCAGAACAGCGAATCAGGGAGTCGAGAACCATAGATCTTCTCAGTGGAAGGAAATATCGGACCTATCGAGACAGGCGTGTCCATATATCCATACCATACCTATCCATAGGCGTGTTCGACAGAAAGTTGCATTATGACGTTTAATAAAAACTGTTTACAGGGTACGCGAGCTCAGCAGTAGTTGTTCAAATTTTCTCGGTTACTCAATAGTTCTCAGTTAAATCACGGAAGTCAGTTATTCAGTTACTCAGTTAATCAGTCTTCAATTTTAATAACAGACTTACAAAACTTTATGTCACTATTTCACTAAGTTTACAGAAGTTTACCGCAGTAACGCGAAGTGCGCAGTGATCTAAGTATCGCTAGATTTTGAGTTTGATACTATAAACTTTAAAAGTATTTCGTCATGCAAACTAAACATTAATAAGTGAACGAATGACTCGATGTTAGAACTTTGGCGCGACGATTACGAACACAGTGATCGATATCAGAACGCAATATGATTCAGATATAACTATCTCAGTCGTGCGAACTCAGAAACAATAAGCGACTCAACGCTCATAACACTCGTGCTCAACATTGCACACAATTATGATCTAACTAAATTAGACATATATAATCACACGAAGCAGTTTAGCGACAGACAGTTATTTGTACACAACCACTAATAATGAATGCACTTATGCAACACAAGACTCTATAAACTTTCATTATTAACGGGCAACGCCTACGGTAACGACACAGACCGGAATGAATCTTGTACGCGAGTGAAAGTGATAACAAACATCTAATCTACGGAACTTCTACTTACATGGGATCATCAGTGGACAGGAATTCTCACCGATGGAGTTTTGGATATTCACTATCTCAAGTAAAATCCTCATGTTATTAATATTATAATAATTCTACTGCTCTGTCTCTTTTCCAAGAAACCACACTTTGAGAAATTAGATCAATCGTAATGATAATATTAAATATAAAAAGCTACTCATCTGAGACAAAATAAACGCATTAGTGTAGGATGAATAATATTTGATTGTCTATGTTTGTGTATATTTATTGTATTGTATGTTATGTTTTACAGCGAGCAACGAAACGGATATATATATTGTGATTTATATTCTTCTATGTTTTTCTTGAATGTATTTTCAGGTCATAACTTACATTTATGTATGAGAAGTTTATTTGAATTATGTTTAATAAATAAGTATTTATTTGTTAAGTATTTCATGCGTTCATTATTGTCACAAACCTTAGTAACGAAACACTAACGTTAATTGAATTGTTGTAATAAATTTTCTTATATCGTTTTATAACGACAATAAAGAGTCTCAGTAATTATGCTAATCGTTAATGAATACAATTAATTATTATATCAGAGTAATTAATATATTCACATAAATAAATCAATTTGATACATTTAATCTAATTGAATAATTGAATTTGCATAAATTAGCATAATTTCACTAAACGTAAATGGCGCCCATCGCATGGCAAAAGAGCAGGCAGTAGGTAGTATAAGTAGATTTACATATTAGTTATTGGAATAAGATTCGTAAGTGTAAGGTTGGTTTGACTGGATGCTTACGGGAAGTAAGGCACAAATGACTAGCAGTTCCGATAGCATGCACTTCGAGGTCAACAACCCGCAAGGTGTGCCCGATAACGAAGGTGAAGACTCGCCGATCGAGTCACAAATGACTGAGGAGACGCCAAACGTCAGAGCGCAGGGACAGGAGTCCCAGCCACAAGAAGAGGTAACATTGCGTTCATTAATGGACTTCATGAATGAGAAATTTAACAAGCAGAATGAAGAAACTAATAAAAGCCTTAAAGTAATTAATGAAAAGTTGGAGGAAATCCAAAGAGAACAGAAGGAATTCAGAAGAGAACAGAATGAGAAATTTGACAAGCAATCCGACAAACTAGGAGAAAGCTACAAGTTACTCTTCGAGAAGATGGATAATTACACAGCAGCAGTAACACAACAGGTGACTGAGCAGTTCACGCTGTTGCGCACAGAAATACGTGAATGCAGGAGCACCTGGGACGAAAAAAGATGCGAAGTCCAGAAGAAACAGGAAGAAGATGCGAATAAGAATTACGAAGAGGTACGGGAAGCACGAAAGACTGATAACATTGTTGATTTCACAGACGTGTCATTTATCAAGAAATTATCAACTGCGGGATCTAATGTAAGTGTCAGTAGCAACCTAAAGAACAAACTAAGCAACACAAGGATAGGTGCTACATCAGTGAGACCAACGATGAAGTATCCAGCTTGTGGAACAGATATACATCGACTAAGTAGTCGAGCTGCATCAGTGAAAGCATGAAAAGGAAGTTCAATATGAAAATGAACACTGCATGTTATGGAACTGAACACAAATTTAAGCAAGCCATGGATGATGTGAAGCGGAAGGACTTACCAGATCCGTATGCATACTCGTCCTGGACAAGGAATGTTATGAGAAAGAGAAAAAGAATGAAATTTACTGGACAATTCAAGCATATTGTAAAAAGTGGTACCAGAACGGAAAGAAGATTCCAAGCGCTCGAGATGAGATTTCTTAGGAATCTAGAAAACAAAATATTATTACGTGAACACACGGACAAGAAAATGAAAGTCAACGAACGCATTTGTAAGAAGGTCTGGAAAAAACGACAAAAACGGCTCAACGCCCGGGAAAAGTTGTCAGAAGGGACGGAGTGACATACTTTTCATCCACCCTCATAGAGAGAGAAAGAGACAGGTCATAAATCTTGGAGGTGTGAAGTGCAGGACGCATTGTACCAGCGTAACAGGGACGAACGGCCGACCGTGGGGTAAATGTGTGACGAAACTCACAAGGTCAACACCCTTACTGTTTACTGTTTACTAACAAAGTGTGGAGTAACGGCACTGACTCAACCCGACATACAACTATGTCTCCACAATAGAAATTTAAGAGTAAATAAATGAAACGTATTAAGGAAGACGAGTTTAAGAATGTCTGAAAATTTTAATAATTAAGTTAGATAATATTGAGTAAAATACCTTAAGTAAGATTGGTTGTGTGAGAATACATTAACCGAAGAAAATAAATAGATATGAATATTAATGAATGAAATATAATGAACCATAATGTAGGTAAAATCATCAAAGAAATTGGAACACACCAGCTTGATGACGATAAACTTAAGATAATAATTGATAAGATCAAGGACAAGAATTTAGATCATAAACTAAGTAAGTTTTATAAGTATGTTAGCAATAAATTATATAGACGACAACGAGATGAATGGAAGTTGTATGTACCCAATAACGTGTCTAATAATTTAATTGCGGAAATACATCGGATGTTTAGACATCTGGGCCGAAAAAGTGTATAAAGATGTTACAAGAACACTTTACATTTGATCGGATCCTGAAGAAAGTGAAGGCGTACGTTCAAACATGTGACATATGTCAGAAGTGCAAGGACACTAACAACAAGATGCTGTTTGGAGGGACCAGAGCTGTGATACCTTCAGCGAGAGGAGATCTCGTAAGTGCAGACTACTATGGACACCTACCAACGGGAGCAAGAGGTGTTAAGTATCTACTTGTAATGGTAGACAATTTTACAAAATTCGTCAAGTTGTTTACGCTGCGGAGAGCGACAACTACCACAACGTTACGAAGAGTGAAAGATTACTGCGAGGAGTTTGGACGACCGAAGTTCATTCTGACCGATAACGGGACTCAATTCACCTCAAAGAAATGGGTCAATGGACTCAAGGAATTAAACATACAACCGAAGTATACAGCAATACGGAATCCTTGTGCCAACCTAGCCGAAACGATCAACCGTCAGCTTGGAAACCTATTTCGAATTTTCGTACATGACCAACACAGCAAGTGGTCACGGTACATTAGAACGATTGAAACATGCATAAACGAAGTGTACCATGAGACGACTGAAATAACCCCTCATGAAGCGCACTTAGGCAAGAGACCGACTCGTCCATGGGAAAAATGGTTAGATAAGGAAGTTATCGACATTAAAGAAGCTCTAACAGCAACGTATTCGTGAAGATTAAAGAAAAAAGAGAGAAGCATGCAAAACGCAGCAATGAAAATAAAAAGATCACGAAATTCGCAATCGGCGATAAAGTACTGATAAGGACCTATTATCAATCGGACACTGCAATGAAGAAAATTGATAAATTTTTTGAACTTTATGCAGGACCGTATAAAATTAATCGAATCCTCGGAGATGCTACGTACGAACTTGTTGATTGCGACAACGACAATAGAGTACGAGGAAAATTCAACATACGGCAGATCAAGAAGTACTACGAGCAGGTGGAGAAGGTACAAGTTACACAAGGATGTGAAGGTGGCATCAACAGTTAGTTGACTGTGGGGAGGGGAGCACAAGCATTAGGTGATTGTCCCGCGAAGCCAGTCCAACCAGCTAAATAATAAGATGTGTAACATAATAACATATATAATTTAAAATTCACGTGATTTCTTAGATCCCAATGTATTTAATTAATGACACTAATCAGATGTCAAGTAACTAATAGTTATAAAGCATTTCGATAGCACGTACCGTGAATATAGACACTTATGGTGCAAGACTTTGATCGAAAGTGCAGCAATAAATTGCTAAGAAAATACAGTGAACACGTGAATGGACATATAAAACAAACAAGTAGTGAAGAATCAACTATTCAAATATGAGGTTGATCATTCGAAACCTTGTAGAACAAAGTTGTCAATGATTACAATGATATGAAATGAACCCTTAGTTGTTCATAGGTTATGTATATATTTTGTTAATTAATATAAACAATAATAATGTGAATTGTAAGTGATGTTTGATGATGATTAGTGATTCTATATATGTGTATATTTGTTTATAAATTGTAGCTTTTGGAACACTTGAAATAAGTTAAATATATTGTTTATTATAGTATAATTGACACAATACATGATTAATTGAATTTAATGTTCGGAGATCGTTATCTCATTTATTATTTTGTAAGTATATAGTATAGGAAACAAAGTGTCTAATGAATTAGACATAGGTATCCTCATTTATTATTATTATGAAACGATCTTGTATGATCTATTTACACGTGTATCATATGTAAAAATGCGTTCATTCTTACTCAGATGCATGGCAATAAATTCCTATAGTCAAATCATACCAAAAGATGGGGAATATCTATCAATATACGCCAGACAAAGGAAATTAGGTCAACTTACCGTGACCTTTCCCAAAGAAGGCATCCACAACAATGACAGAGCGCGGAAATTGGATTAGATTGTCTCCTGTGGACCCAACATCCAATCCAATTTGGGGACGCTATAGCGATTAAAAAATTTTAAATTCATAATTTTCTGATCGAGAAGTGCGTTTGTACACAAGTCAAGTCACCAACCCAAGCCAGAGTAATAAATAAGGACAATTTAACGACACGTCAACCCGACGCTAGCTACAAGACAATGAGAGAACGCCTGACATAACACAACAAAGGGAAATAGGATCGACTGTGACAGACCAAGCTCAACTCAGATTTACAACACCACAACAAACCGAACAAAAGCAGAGTCCAGTGGCACGGATACGCAGAAATTGAAGCGAGCACATGCTGTAGGGTTAAATCGAAGAGTGCGAGCCTTAAAAAAGAGCCTTAAGAAAGAGATGCTCACTCACAAAAGATTTAGAAAGGCTTTACCCAGTATGAAGACAATGCAGCGTACACCAAGTGAATACAGTCGACGGTGTCGCACAGCGTGAAAACAACGTTAGGATGACAACTGATATTTATGACGAGAGGCCGTGGAGGCATCTTGGGATGACGACGAGCAAGCAGCTGTTAATTGGCAGAAAAAAAGACGAAGGGTAGTCAGACAATGAACGAGGCGCTACGTATTGTTAGCAAGGAAATAACAGCAGGCCTTGGGAAACTCACAAGAACAAAGGTTTGACGGACAGGCGAGCAATTACTCTACATTCTCAGAAGTAGTGCGAAGCCCTTTCGCCGTGTATTTTAGGGGATGTTCGATAGCCAACCAGAGTTTAGCATCTTCCAAAGAAGCAAGTGGAGAGGACTGTCGTCATGGTGACAACCACAACAGCGAATCAGGGAGTCGAGAACCATAGATCTTCTCAGTGGAAGGAAATATCGGACCTATCGAGACTGACCATAGGCGTGTTCGACAGAAAATTGCATTATGACGTTTAATAAAAACTGTTTACAGGGTACGCGAGCTCAGCAGTAGTTGTTCAAATTTTCTCGGTTACTCAATAGTTCTCAGTTAAATCACGGAAGTCAGTTATTCAGTTACTCAGTTAATCAGTCTTCAATTTTAATAACAGACTTACAAAACTTTATGTCACTATTTCACTAAGTTTACAGAAGTTTACCGCAGTAACGCGAAGTGCGCAGTGATCTAAGTATCGCTAGATTTTGAGTTTGATACTATAAACTTTAAAAGTACTTCGTCATGCAAACTAAACATTAATAAGTGAACGAATGACTCGATGTTAGAACTTTGGCGCGACGATTACGAACACAGTGATCGATATCAGAACGCAATATGATTCAGATATAACTATCTCAGTCGTGCGAACTCAGAAACAATAAGCGACTCAACGCTCATAACACTCGTGCTCAACATTGCACATAATTATGATCCAACTAAATTAGACATATATAATCACACGAAGCAGTTTAGCGACAGATAGTTATTTGTACACAACCACTAATAATGAATGCACTTATGCAACACAAGACTCTATAAACTTTCATTATTAACGGGCAACGCCTACGGTAACGACACAGACCGGAATGAATCTTGTACGCGAGTGAAAGTGATAACAAACATCTAATCTACGGAACTTCTACTTACATGGGATCATCAGTGGACAGGAATTCTCACCGATGGAGTTTTGGATATTCACTATCTCAAGTAAAATCCTCATGTTATTAATATTATAATAATTCTACTGCTCTGTCTCTTTTCCAAGAAACCACACTTTGAGAAATTAGATCAATCGTAATGATAATATTAAATATAAAAAGCTACTCATCTGAGACAAAATGAACGCATTAGTGTAGGATGAATAATATTTGATTGTCTATGTTTGTGTATATTTATTGTATTGTATGTTATGTTTTACAGCGAGCAACGAAACGGATATATATATATTGTGATTTATATTCTTTTATGTTTTTCTTGAATGTATTTTCAGGTCATAACATACATTTATGTATTAGAAGTTTATTTGAATGATGTTTAATAAATAAGTATTTATTTGTTAAGTATTTCATGCGTTCATTATTGTCACAAACCTTAGTAACGAAACACTAACGTTAATTGAATTGTTGTAATAAATTTTCTTATATCGTTTTATAACGACAATAAAGAGTCTCAGTAATTATGCTAATCGTTAATGAATACAGTTAATTATTATATCAGAGTAATTAATATATTCACATAAATAAATCAATTTGATACATTTAATCTAATTGAATAATTGAATTTGCATAAATTAGCATAATTGCACTAAATAGATTTCTTACTTACATATACAGTACTACTAATTCTTGGGTTAGGGTATTTTTATTTATCGGGGTTTTATTAATTATGAGTTACATTTGTCACTTATTCAATACTAATATTTATTTTTTATATAGGT
The DNA here is from genome assembly GCA_034769895.1 of Magicicada septendecula. Taxonomy (NCBI): domain Eukaryota; kingdom Metazoa; phylum Arthropoda; class Insecta; order Hemiptera; family Cicadidae; genus Magicicada; species Magicicada septendecula. The sequence goes on along the minus strand of CM068373.1, from coordinate 286,771,349 downwards.
TATTTACTGGTTTCGTTTCCTTTATGATATTTGATTGTATCATTCCTCCCTTCCCTATTCTATACTATATGTCTGTGTTTTATCATCTTGTTTCACTTTATTTCCTTTATACGTAGTTGGTTTGTTCCATTTTTATTTTCCTTTTTCTCCTCCTTCACTTCCATCTTGTTTCACTTTATTTTGGTTTTTATCTGGCCAATCTCTGGGGTTGGGTCAAAGTCATTTGTCTGTCAGTCTAGTCTGTAATTTTATTTAATAATCACTTTTGGTTTACTATTCTTCCTCCTTCTTTCTTAATAACATTTTATATTTTTATTTTCTTCATTATTTATTTATTAAAATATATTATTGTTTAGCATTTCTTACATATTTATCTATATCAAATATGATCTGAATTTGGCGATGTTGTTATAATATATATATATATATATATACTGTATATTGTTAATAAACGACGTATTGCGTCTACTAATGTGTCACGCAATGTAAGCCAATTTGTTCATAATAACGGGTATGCTTCTCTGTCTCTCCTCTCTTCGGTCGTGTTAATTTAATTCAATTTCTGAGATATTTGGAGTTGTGGAATATAGTAATTTAATTAACTAATATTAGGTTATCTCTCTAAGAAAAATACCAGTGTTAGTGTGCTTGTAACTTAAATAATTAGTGTTTTATTCTATAATTTCGCTCATCCCTAGTATACCTCGAAGAGAATTATGTAAATTTCGTATTTTAATGCTCTTCTCTTTGGTGTCGGAGAATTCCGCAACAAGCGCTGCAGTTCCGGACAACGAAACTTATAGGTTAATTCACTGTTTACGGTAACCAATTATTATATACTTAGTCAGTTACTTTTTATTCCCAACTCATTAAATAATACTCCAAATGATAAGGTTTTGAAATTATACAAGGTTTCTTTATTTATTCACTCCGTCAACATTAAATAGGATTAGTTCCAACTGGCATACAAAAGGCTATAGATTGCGTGAATCGATTATTGTTCGGTCCAATACTTTATTTTATATTCGGTTATATAATTTGTTTTTTATAATTAATTTAGTTCAGGGTGTGAAGGTTCTTGTAACTGTGGGGAAGATTAAAAATACATAGATAAGAATGCAAGATTTACAAATTTGAAGTGTTGTGTTGTTAATATGATTTATACATTTATAATTTACCAGACTAGAACGAAGCAACTCGAGTAGGCAGTTGGTTGATAACCTCGTCGCTCAGAATGGATATGTTTTTCGAGATTCCTTTCTTCGGTTCAATAAAATGGAATTCTTGTCCTGGTCACTCGGAAATACAGCTCCCTGGGTTTATTTACGGCCAGACTGGTGGTCCTTCTGCCAATTCTGGATCCAAATACGTTCTTCTATCGTTTGAAGTAATCAGTGATGTTCCGTGTCTTTAAAAGGTTATGAGTTCCAATGTGGTGTATATTATTTGTTGTGACACAGTTAACTCTTTGTATTGGTTTTAATATATCGTTAATTCTTTTCTGGTATAGGACAATTCAAGTCCTTCCTTGTGGAACCCAGTTATTTATTTTTATTGTGATACTGTACTATGATCTCATTTGGTTAAACTTTGCTGGCATAAGTCAAGACGATTATCATTAGAATTTTGTGGATTGTAATTGTATCAAACTAATTTAGAGTATTCGAATTACATTAAACATTTCTTGGGTTTTTTAATCTCATCACGTTCAGATCATAAAAAGCAATAATTGAAAATCAACAACTTCTATACATTACTGTTGTCCTTAGCAACAAATTATTTTTCTTCCTTCTCAGTGTTTTGTATATAGTGTTTATTTCATATATTTTTCGTCCATTCTTTATTAATCTTCTATCATCTCGGAATATAACTTCATCTATAGTTTGTCTATTAATTTCTACATATATTCAGCTGGTTTTTTGATGTTAGTCTTTTTTTCTATATTTATTATTTTTTCGATATCAAACGTTATCAATCGATATCATGGCATTGTGGCATTATCATAATTTGTTTAAATTGAGGTGGTTTATTATATATCATTACTTATTAAATGTTTTTCCTAGTTCTTTGAACCGTATTCATTAATTATTATTAACTTCCGTACCTAACCTTTATGTTATGAGTGGTTATATAGTGTTATTGGCTGTTAGGCCTTTTATTGTATATGGACCTACCTTTGGTTATAACTGGTGAACAACTATAGCCCTTTTACATAAGTTCATACATATAATTAAATCTTAACCATTAACATTTACACAAATAATTATTCTTTTCATAACTAATAACAATTTTATCTTCATCTATGGATCACATATAAGAAAATTGAGATCCATTAACACTAACTAATTGCTTCCCACATCCTTCTATAACAGTAATTGAATAATACATTTTGCTTCATTACTTTCCATTAATTCAACAAGTAATTTGCATAATATAACATAAACTTTAACATAACATTCATTGTCACAAAATAATATCATTTAATTCATAATCCTTACTTACTATTGCTATAAGGTAAATTATTGTCTCGCTTTTATTTAATTTCATTGTCATTTACTTTGACATTTTCTGTACTAGTTTCTTTCTTACAATTCTCATCAGTATAATATTTATTTACTTTTCACTGAACATGGATTTCTTACTATTGTCTAATTTACAGGTTTGTTTTTATTGTTATTTCTACCTTGCATCCTTATTTATTTTTATATATAATTATAAATGTATTTATTAGACCTTTGTATTATCATGGGAGTTAAATATTGATTTACTTATTATTTTGCTAATATTCTATTTATGTAACCTTGAGGACTGCATTTCTGTTGCGTTACAATATATATATATATATATATATATATATATATATATATATATATATATATATATATAGGTAGATAGATAGACATACAGAAAGACAGATAAACAAACAGACAGATAGCTAAATAGGCAGATAGTTAATTAGACATAAACAAAACAATAATCCAAGGTGTTTTATCCCATAATTTAATTTTACAATTAAACACAGAAGTAAAAGATGCAAAAATAATTAAATAATTATCGCAAAATTAACATATCAACATTCCTCTATCTAAAACTCTTACTGCGTCTTGGAATTTGGGTTGTGTCAGTATCACCCTACTAGTTTTATCAAGTCATCAACATAATCAATCAATGTAAGAAACAGTTTTCAACTAGGAAAACAATTTAATTCTGTTAATCTCTTTAATATTAGTATACTACAAGTTAAAACCTTTCTGTCAATAAAGAAAAAAGAGTGCAGGAATCAGAATTTATTTTCTTTAGGTAAAATGCAATCACAACTGAAGTAATTGACTTCCGACTTTGCCAACATTAATCGGGAACTACAGTAAATTAGTCGGGAAATCCAGACTTGAATAAAATACTCCCTCTTAGCACTTTTTAACCGAGTACTTTTCGTTAAAACATTGATATCAAATTGTTCAAATTCTGAACAATCTCTTCAAAATCTGGTGTTTATTTCTTCGAAAATAAATTAAATTTGTAGATCGTTGTAGAATGTCAACTTGGGAATTTATTAAGTTAATTAAAAGTATTTAAATCAAAAACTTACGATAATGTATTGAAAATGTTCATATTTTTTCTTTTTAACCCAAGTTTCAGAACCATACAGTAGTGTAAATATTGCCATTATTTTATAACATTTTTAATAAAATTTATAAATTTAAATTTTTAATAAAATATTTACACATTTAATAGGATGTTTTCACACAAGAACAAAATTAATGACAGCAGAGATGGACTTTTGGAGACGTTCAGCAAGAGTATCCAGACATGAGAAAATTAGAAATTAAGTCATTAAAAATAGAATGAATGTGAAAAATTCAATTTTTGATTTTATCAAAACAAGAAAATTACAATGGTATGGACACACAAAAAGAATGGTACAGGAAAGATTGCCAAGGAGAGTTATGGAATGAACCCCACCAGGAAGAAGGAAAAGACGAAGATCACCGATAACCTGGATAGAAGAAATTCATACTATATTGACGGAACGAGAAATTGAAGAAGATCTTTGGATGGACAAGCAGCAGTGGAAGATGAGAATTTAATCATTTCTGTACTCTTTGTTTTCGGAAAATGTGTAAATATTGTACAGCCGGAATAATAATAATAATAATAATAATAGTATATTTTCACATCCAGGAGTAGGATAAACAGAATATAGAGTCATTTGGACCAAAGCCTCTACTACTAAAGACCGTCGTGCACGGTGAAGAGCGGATCTAGACCAGAGAAGGTCGATAAAAAATCTAGCCGGCATAGCGCTGCTTGGTTGTCCTATACAGTGGTCTCAATCAACAACTCACAATTCCAACACTACCCTCAGAAACCAGGACGGATATAACGCTAATAAAATATACATTTCTTAAAAATAACAATTACTTATCATCTGATAAATAAGGAAGACCCTATTAATCTGCCTTTACCTTTTTCGCCCAGACACACTTCCCTGTAGAGAGCCGTCTATGTTATGACTGCTCTAGCCCAACATCGCTATGGTTTAAATCGTCCTGTTTAATCCAAAAAAAATAACAAGACTCAATTGCCTTATGTTACGTAAAAAATAACCTACTTTAACACAAACTATAAATTGCTTAAAACATTCCTAGGACAGAATTTTTAAATTAAAATGCAAAGGGATAATAAAACCAAGGTTTGTCAATATCTTCAGAACGCCTCAATCAAAAGTTTATAAAAAATAGAAATTTAGAATTAAAGTGATTCTTACTAACATTAGATTTATTTTCTTTAATTTGTATAACAATTCATCGAGATAGAACAATATTTTTATATAAGCGATTTTCCGCATTCTTTTCGACCCTTAAACGTTGATTTGCTCAAAAACTTTGAAACGCAAAGAATTTATAAATTGTATTAATATATGGGAAGAATCCTGAATTCTCATTTGCCTTGAGGAAAATGTGGGTGTTCAATCTTAAAGCTAGTCTTACCCCCCCCCCCAAAGAGCAGCTTCTAATTACACCACTAGCAGGAGTTTTTATACGGTACGGGAATCATGTTGTCCTAATGGTAGCATCATTTATGTTACAGTAATAATATGAATCCACCACAAACATCTCACCATTTAGGTTAATAAATTTTTTCCATTCCAAACGACGTTATACTCAATTGGCAATGAAGCTTCCACAGCATTTGATGATTTATTAAATAATAATATTTTATTCCAGACAACTTTATGCTTGGTAAGTCTGCAGGTTACACGTAGTTCTTTGCTGATGACCAGACTGTCCTGTTAAACACGAAAAGTAGCTTCAAATAACTGCACATTCCTTCCATCGAATCTGAAAGGATTTCGCGCTTTAGATCTCCAAATTGAAGACCATAACCAACAGTTTGAATGAAAGCTTTTAAAACAACTAGTTGCAAATTATCCTTACCAAATTAGTTCACCGAGTTATCGTCACAACTACAAAAGTAATTTTCTGACCAAGTAATTAGACTTTATTCTAGTTGAAAGAAATTCAGTTGGGTGTTTCTCAGGAAGCTCAAAGTTCACAACAAGTTGTTCGGCTCTCAGGTCACCGACTTTCCTCCTTCTTCTTCTTCTTCTTCTTCTTCTTCTTCTTCTTCTTCTTCTTCTTCTTCTTCTTCTTCTTCTTCTTCTTTAGCTTTATTTAGGACATTGATTGCCCGTCTATAACTAACTACATTACTCAGTTCAATCTCACCATGTCAATATTGGTCTTCCAATTCGTCTTTTTCTTTTTGGACGATTATCCCTGGGGACCCTGTTCACTAATCTGCCATTATCCATCCTATCGATTTGGTCACTAGAGTGTTGCTGCCTTTCCTGTCTCCAGTTTACTATGTCTGTCACATGGTACGTGTATCGAAACTGGACACTTGTAATTCTACCTCGCTGTCGAGTTCTGTTTGTCATTCTCAACTATTTCATCTTAGCAATTTGTCTTCTAGTTGTCATGGTTTCTAGTCTGCCTCAAATCAATAGGTTACCATAGGCTTCACTCTACTTATATATATCCTGTTCTTGCTTTCATTTTTAAACGTGAAAATGTATTGTTCCAGGTAACATTCCTCATACATCCTCTGATACTTTGACATCCTGTGACGTTCCTAAGAAACCAAATAAGAATCATCATCATCATATTCAAGGATGGTTTCTTCCGGTCTCAAATAGGCAAAGATTATAGCCGGTGACTCCAGCGTTTCCTCGGGCGTCCCAAACCTCTCCGTCCCCTAGGCTTATAGTTCCATAGTTGTTTGGGGATGCGGCAGTCATCCATTCGACAAAGATGTGGTGGAGAATTGGCAACACCGACGGGTGGCTAACGCCTCTCTGGAGACCGAGTGACAGCCGGTATAAGCTGTCCCTCCTCTACTTGTCGTTATCAAGTAGAGGTTAAGGGCACCCTCTTGTTCTTGGGGTGAGAAATTGCCCCTAAAGACGGATGACCTTCCATTGGTCAACGACGTAGGATGTAGGAGGCAAGGAGAAAACACCACATTAAAGATCCTTATGGATATCTAAACAGGGAAAACTGGTATCTTTAGTCTGGGAAAAACAGCCAGATTATGGGAGAACACCGAAACTGAAAATCGGGCTGGCCGTTAAGCTTGAAGGTGGCAGCCCCACCATACGTCTTACCCTGCGATATGCTAGTAACATATCCCGAGGACATATTCACTACTAAATCGTCTCAAATGAGGTCTAGCCGGACGGATCAAAGAAAAGAAATAATACCACAACAATTTCAGATAATTTCAAAATAGCTACAATTCATATTAAAAACTGAACAAACATAGCCGTAAGGTTATATAAGCGTATAACATTTACAAAATAAAGCTTAATAATAATACTCTGAGCAGTCAGTGCGATCAAGACTTCAACCGTAGAACAGAGGGGAAAGGTCGTGTCGCGCAAAATGTTTCCGCGGGGGATGGAGTTAAATGCGGGTGACAATTAACCAGTGCTTCCGACCTTAGACGTTTACAGACAATTGCTCTCACAACGGAAAGCTGACTGTACTGTTACATCCGTCATTTAAATACTGTCCTAGGATTTTTTATTTTGCATCTAGGCCTATATTGCATAACATACTGGCATAATTATTTGAATTTTCTCGAATATGTTTTAATTTAATTGTGTTATTTGGTACCCATGCAAGTATTTATTTATTTTATTTTCGACGTACGCTTCATTAAACCTTACGGTTCAACATTATTGAAGCAATTTTTTTTTTTTTTTTTGTATTGTAATATCTTGTTTGCTTTGCACATTACATCACCACCATCTTCTTCACAACACGACGTAGGCAACGTGCCGTCTCTTTCCCCTTCAAAAATCCTCGAGCTCTCCCTTCCTGAGTCTACCCACACATCTGTGTCCTATCACTTTGTATTTCCAGACTTGTTTGACCAGTCTGGAATATGACATTCTTTCTAAGTGTCCTTTCCACCGTTGTTTGTAATCTTTTAATTTTCCATTCAACTTAAAAACTTGGAACTCTTCTCTTATGGCCTCATTCCTCATACGGTCAAATTTATAACACCTTTTAACTCCTCTTAAGAACACCATTTCCGAGGCGTTTATTTTACTGTCTTGTTTCTTGGTTGTTGTCCATAATTGACATCTACAGGGCAGTACAGTGACTGCGTATATATATTTAATTTTGTAACTTGACGGACCTTGATAACTCTAAAAATACGGTTGATTATCTCACAGATCGTCTGAAACTTACCCAACTTAACGTCAATATCATAATTCCTATCGTAGCCAATATCACTTCCCAAATAATTAAAGGCACTTTAAATTATGACTTTAATTTAATACTTATTACTGTAATACAAAAACGGACATATTTTTACACCACAAACAGATAATTAATGTCATGATGTTGAAGAGTAAGGATCAACGATTTTTAGACAAAAAATAAAATACGCTACGTTGAGCTGAAAAATAACAAAAGTGCCAACGTGTGACTCTTTACACGCGGCAACTCATGAAGCAGTTCCAGACGTTACGAGATCATTCTGAGCAACAGAATTACGCAACACTCTAGACCAGCAGTTGGCAATCCTGCGCCCGTCGATAAGGTTTGACGCGCCCCCGAAACAATTTGTAATTTTATTTTATTTTGAACTAAGGAACGCACCCGCATTGTACCTGCTTCGAAGTACTGTATTATAAAATAGTACAAGCCATTAACGAATCACGCTACGTCTTCCCCCAATACGATTGTCGAGCTTGTCGCCTAGAGACTGTGAACACTTTTATCTCTAAAGTGATTTTTACAAGTTTTACATTTCTGACCACTTTATGAAAATAAATAATGTTATTGTGGTAAGTTCTTTAATTTATTTTTATTAAAATGCTTTCCTGTTTAACCATTTTTTCGTTTAAAGTTTTGTTAAAACGTGCGTGTGCAAGATAACAAATTGTTAATAACCTACTCATAATGTGAACAATTTTCACAAGTTTATATGAAAAATACTGCAAAGTTTTTTTTTTGATTCGGTGTTCCATGATCAGATATAAGCGCAAGAGTATTATAAAACGACAGTTAATGTATGTAACGTCAGGCTATTGAACACCGCACGTTTCTATTTTCCATTGATGGAAGGGGTGCGCCCATCGAACTAGTCCTCAGTTATATATGCGCCCCCATATATGCAAAGGTTGCCTATGGCTGCTTATTACTATAAAACGAAAACAAACATATTTTTATACAATAAATAGATAATTAATCTCACGATGTTGAAGAAGAAGAAGAAGAAGAAGAAGAAGAAGAAGAAGAAGAAGAAGAAGAAGAAGAAGAAGAAGAAGAAGAAGAAGAAGAAGAAGAAGAAGAAGAGTAATGTCGGTCACCAGGTAATTCGAGGCAGAGAGAGAGAGAGAGAGAGAGAGAGAGAGAGAGAGAGAGAGAGAGAGAGAGAGAGAGAGTGGATACAAAAGTTTCGACATTAACAATAAAGATTGTGAGTTCATTTTGCCACGCAGACATAAAAATAACTTCTCCGGCACGTAGTAGTGATAGCAGTGAAGCAATAAATATTTTTAAAAATAAAAGAAGCCACCTCAGCGTCGGCAAATGGCTGCCAGTTGCTACTGTAGGCGCTCTCTCATCTGATTAACGGTCTCTCCGCTTTATGTTTTCCTATGCTAACGGCCTCCTTGCGAGTTTGTCTTTCTTTTTATTATATATTTCCTGCAACATATACAGTACTTACAAAAACGAATCAGTGACACACTTGTGACAGAAACTGTAATAACACCCCTCGTTTACCTGGTTATATTCTGCCAGTTATGATTTACACTTTATATACTTGTTTTCCCAGTGAGAGACTTCAGCAACAAATGCTTAATACATATTGTTGTTGGTATCCAAATCATTTCTTTATTTATAAATTAATAAATTAACTTAGATCCGTTGTGTGACTTCGTATGTTACTTAATATCAACCTATGTTTGATTCGGAACATACGTTCCATCTTCAGATTAATTCACTCAGTTGAGATCGTTAAATGTTAAAATCACATTGCTCAAATGTTAAAAACACACGCCAGTCTGGATGCGCAACCTTTGAAGGCTGACCGGATACTGAAGTTGTCTATGAATGTTTGTGCAAGTTCAAAGCTGTATCGTATAGCGGGTTTGATTAAAAGTTCAAATGATCATTCAATATGAAATCCCGACTGTGTATGTTATTGTATGCTTTGTAAATTTAGAACTTCTCTAAAGGAAACCTGAACAGTTTTAAATCGAACCACTAAACTTGTAAATAGTTAATCAGTTTAAATATTTGGGATGTTGGATTCCAGAAGACAATTAAGAAATAAACGAAGTAAGTAAAAGGATACAGGCCGAAAATAGAGCATATGCTTCGTTGACAACTATATTGAAGACAATGAGTATCCACCGTCAGTCTAAGGTCACATTATATAAAGTTATGATTAGACCGGTGATAACATATGGCAGCAAGATTATGACTCTGAACAAACAAGCCGCTAACATAGTCAATACTTTTGAAAGAAGAATTTTTTAGGAGAATATAAGGACCAATCCAATTCAATAGGATATGGAGAATGCGTCACAATGAAGAGTTATACAAGCTGTATAAAGACAATGATCTGGCCACCACCATCCGACTGCATAGACTGCAATGGGCAGGACACATCATTAGGATGGATGTCAACCGAATACCTAGGCAGGTACTGTTTAGTCGGATCGAGGGTAGAAGGCCTGTCGGAAGACTCAACACACGCTGGATTGACCGCACTGGCGAGGGGTGCTGATAATTTACATAAAATAAAACGATGGACATCGATTGCCAAGGACAGGGAAAAATGGAGGCTAAGGAGGCTAAGGTTCGACTTCGAACTGTAATGCGTAGAAGAAGAAGTTTGGAAGTAAAAGCAAGGCTATACAAAAGCACAGTAAAGCCTATCGTGACTCAAGGAATAGAGACAAGACCGGGAGCCACGACAACTAGAAGACGGTGAAATGAAGTAATTAAGAAGAATGATAGGCAGGACACGGCGAGATAGAACAACAAATGTCAATATTCGGTAAACAAGCCACGTGACTAATATGGTGGACTGCATATAGGAAAGACAACCACTGTGGAATGCCCATGTCGACAGATTAGTCAAAATGCCCACCGGAATGATCGTCCAAAAAGAAAGGGACGAACTGAACGATCACGAATCCGATAGGGCGACTGTATTGAGTAATATAGTTGGTTATAAACAGGCGAATCTTGTAAAGGAAGAAAATAAGAAGAAGAAGAGGAAAAATTGGACTTTGAGGTTGGCGGGTATAAACAATGATGACTTATTTTATTTTAATTCATATCGATTACGTATTAGAAATTCTACTGTACATTCAATCCAATGTAACCCAATAGAATACGTTAACTAGTAACTGTCTCTCCTGAGTCGAATTCATTGCATTCCAGTAATCACGTCACGCGCCATCTACGAGGGAAACTTTGAATCACACAAGCAACCCCTGACTGAACAAACCGAATCATTCACTAACTCATTTGTTATTGAAATAAACGTATGTACCTGGTCCACTTAGATTTAACTTAAATACTTCAACAGTTGATGTATGTTTCTACAAGTTTTACATTATAGCAGCTTTTGTTTTGTAAGTAAAACTCTGCCTTTCTTTAAACACACACTCTCACTCTCTCTCTCTCTCTCTCTCTCTCTCTCTCTCTCTCTCTCTCTCTCTCTCTCTCTCTCTCTCACACACACTTTCTTGCTCTCCCTCCTTCTGTGTCGTTCCCCTTCATTCTAATTCTGTATCCCTAATTAACTCTCAAAATTTTAACGGCAACAAGGTATTAAGTACCGTTTTGTATAAAATACAAAATAAAAATTGCCAAATCTCACTTCTGCTGCATAGTGTTATAATGTGTCGTTGGTAACGTTCATTCGTGATTCGTGATATTCGTGATAAACCAGAGCTTGCAAAGTGGCGAATCTTGAAAAGAATTTTTGGAGCAGTACAAGAAGAATACATTAACCAATTATAAATTAATGGATATGTACAAGGGTGTGGACGTGGTTCGTACTACTAAAGTGGTCCGACTCCGCTGGGCTGGTCATATGTCAAGAATGTCAGAAGATGAGATTTCAAGGAAGGCTCTAAGAGAGAGGCAGACCAAGACTGCGGTGGGCGGATGGTCGGGCGGCGGGCGATGCCCGGACTATGTTGGGAGTGATGCGTGACTGGCAGACGGCAGCTCTGGATACAGTGAATGGCGATTAATGATGAAGGAGGCCATGATTCCTAGAGGGTTGTAGCGCCAGGGTAGTAAGTAAGTACTAATAGGTTGAAACAATTGCTAGAGTATAAGAATAAACTGTGCAGCCACCAAGAAAAAATATTACTATAAAGTCAGTCCGTGCAGAGGGCTTACCTGACTCAGACAGACATACCAACTAAACAAAATGTTTGTTTAATCCGTATCTTGGACCACATTTCACACGCAATAATAGCCAACGTTTATGCACACAGATTACCGGGTGTTTGTAAAGCCTAACGCAAACAAATTCATTACCTTAAAAGCAAAGTTATTACGGAACCAACTGATATGATTTTTGAAAGCCAATAATAACAGCAAAGGGGGAGACATTTAATGAAGTTTTTAATGGACTTGTCATAGCTGCCGTATGATTAATTTTTACTGCGGTTTAATGTGTACAGTAGCCAAATCTCATTACCATAAATATTGTTGTTCTATTACGTACTAACAATGAAAATCCATTATCTCTAATGATGTTATGTAAATTTCCTATCGCCGCTCGGTAGGTAGCCTACTTTGATTAATAGACTGGAATCATCTGTTTGAAGTATTATTTGCAGATTATTTAGCTTAACTTTGACAACAATAACACAAAAACTTTTGGGTTTAACGAATACAAATAATACCAAATTTGTATCTTTATTTGTTCGGCTTGTTTTATTCTCGTTGTTATTTCTCAAGATGTTATTACAATACAAGAAAGACTGAAGATAACATCAATCTGACATTTTATCTGCTGCACCAAATGTAACAACAATATAATTTCCACACACAAACTTCACCTTCTTCTCCTTACTCTCCACTTCCTTCTCCTCCTCCTCACCCTTCTTCTTTTTCTTCTTGTTCTCCTCGTCCCTCTTTTCCTTATTCTTCTCCTTTTCCTTCTTTTTCTCCTTCTTATTCTTCTCCTTCTTTTCTTCTTCTTTTCTTTTTTCTTCTCTTGCTTTAGGAGAGTCTTCTGATTATAACCGACTCTACGATTTGATACATTATCTCTACCTCACATCGATCGTCTAAATTTTCTTTTGTCTTCTGAACGATTATCCCGTACTTTCTTGGACAATTTGTCATCATCCACCGTGCCAACCTAGTTATTCCAGATTTGTCTTTCCTTTATCGAATGCACTATAGGCTATATCTATTCCGTTGAACTTTTATTGGATATTTACATTCCTGTTTTGCCTATTATTCTTCACAAAGGCTTCATTCTAGCGACTTGTGCTGCCTTTCTAGCTGTTGACGATCTGGTTTTGCTTCTGTTCCATACTTCAGTATACGCTTCACTGTACTCCTGCTCATTCCGTTTACTTTCTGAAAATTAAAAATTTCTTGTCAAATGTAATGTCATTCATACTCAATGATATCCTATTTTTCGTTTGTAATTTGACAAACTCTACTCAACCATTTTCCTAATCAACCATTGCTTTCTCCTACTACTCCTACTTATTGATTTCCACTATCTGCGCCACAATTTCATCATCTACTAGCAATTTGTATCGCACTGACGATACAGTCATAATTACAAACTACACAATTTCCCACACTAAATTTCCCCACACAAAACAAACTATTATGACTTTTGAAGACACAAAAACATATTTTCTACACCTTGCTCTTAAACGTTTTTGGCTTTCAAACAGAAATAACACTGTTACGCACTACTGTAGAAAACGTTTTTCCGATTAGTACCGCTTTCAAGCTTTGCAGCTCATCGTCAGATAGGAAATATACCATATCCGATCTGGTGATGAGCTGTGAAGCTTGAAAGCGGTAATCGGGAAAATTTTTCTATAGTGGTGTGCTACAGTGTTATTTCTGTTTGTGATTATAACCAATAACACAACTTTATTAATTAGGCCTAAATAGTTTGTGGTTTTTGTTAATAGTAAATCACACTGCTTTACGGTTCAACACACGTCTTTTTATTACTTTTAACAGAAAACATTTAGCATCATACGACGACGAGGCACCTCAGTGGTTCGACTGAAACAGAACGCAGTTTTGACACACCCGTATTTATACAAGTAAGCCCACCGCCCACAATGTTAAAAATAAGCTCATAAGTACAATAAACGAAAAAAGTTACAATAAATTATTTTGCCGATTAAAACATAAACACAATAAAAATATTTATTCACAATAACATTTTATCATCTGTAAAAATAAACATCTTATTTTATTTGTAGAAACGGTGGTTATCGGAAGCTTTTGAACTAGTTTTTTGAGGATGATAAGAGAGGCGATAGAAATTTACAAAAATAAGAAACCCAAGAAGATATAACTTGCCGGGAGTTTGGAATAGCACTGTGATCAGGACGGTGATCATGTATGGAGTGGAAACAATGTGCTTTCAAAATTTTGAATCTCTCTTTAAAATTGATGGAAGAATTCTTCGGAAAATTTATGACATCAAGAAATCCGAAGATGGGTACAGGCATATACCAAAAGAAGAGCTGGACAGGGGCCTGGAAGATCTGGAAACGGCTTTCCGAAGGAAAAGACTGAGATTACTTAAACATATGGTTTGAATGGATCGGTCCAGTTTAAACAAACAAATGTTGAACTATATTTGGCAACTTTCTAGTCCAAACGGATACACCAAACAACTCAAGGAGGAAATGATGAAACTGGGTATCTCTTTGAACGTCTGTGTGGATAGAAATACATACAGAAGCAAATTTCAAATCTTGAGGTTCTCTGCGGTGATAAGAAGACAAGAAAGGGGTGGACTGTGGAAAGGAAGGCGACGCATAGTGTGCGAATGAGGACCTTCTGGCAGGAGCAGAAAATGTAACGATATTCGCGTGGCCCGCGGCTGGCCTGTTCGTGTAAAAAAATGTAAAATGTTATTGCGATTAAATTTGTTATTGTTTATTATTTTTTAATTTCTAAAATAACTATTTATTGTAACTTTTCTTGGTTCTCGAACAGCGATACTGTTTTGTAATTATAGGCTTGCTTATAAGTTGTGGGTGGAGCTTACTGTATATAGAGGAGTGGGTCAAGACTTTGTGTTCTGCCTCAGTCGAGCCAATGAGGATGTCTCATCGTAATATGGACGAAACGTTTGCCGTAAAAAGTAATGAAAATACGTACGTTCAACCGAAAAACGGTGTAGTTAGAGTCAACGCGCGTTGATTTCGAAATAAATAAATATAAACGGAATTTAATAGCAACGGTTTGGAAATGTGTGTGTGTGTGTGTGTGTGTGTGTGCGCGCGCGTGTGCGTGTGCGTGTGTGTGTTTCAGATATCTTAGATACTAGATTAGTCGTTTACACTGTTCAAGTTATTCGTTACAGAATACAAGACTGAAATTTCAGTCAGTTCTTTGACAAGACGGGATCAATGAAGCGTGACGTAAGTAAAATTTTACTAAATTACATTCCCAACATTATTCTTTCTCTTCTCACACTCCCCTCCCACCAGTTTTGTTTGTGACCCAAAGAACGGCACAAATTGCTGCAACACAGTGGAATTGCTAAAACAAACTGCGAAGACATGAAACCAAACCTGCCAAATAAAAGCACGTGATGAAACCAAACCGTCTTCTTGTTTCATCATCATATTCAAGGATTAAAGCAAGGATAGTTTGTTCCGGTCTCAAAGAGCCAAAGATGATGCCGCTTTCTCGGACGTCCCACACCTCTCCGTCCCATCGGCTTATAGTTTCATATTTGTTTGGGAATGCGGCAGTCATCCATTCGGCAAAGATGTTGCCCCCAATTCAGCCGATACTGGGCGATCCTGTCGAGTATATTCATAATATTCAGGTCCTGCTGTTCTTCTTTTTTCAAAATTTAAATCAATAATATTTAGCTTCATTACCAAACTGTATTTAGTAAGTATCTCGCTTTTATTTCGGTTCTCGTCGTATCAATCGATTGGTTTGCATCTTGTACGTCGATACATTGACAACGTCCTTATACAATGCAAGTCACATGAATATTCTCTAATCCAGCAGGTTTAACTGTGTTCGGTGCTACCTACTGAAGATACGATGAAATTACAAGAACTGTGTAAGAACTAGAGGTGGGCTGATATACCTATAACAGATATTTTGGAATGATTATTTTTGTGGAACGGATATAACATTGACTGAAAAGTTGAAATACCTGTTCCGATTCAACGATAACTGAAAACTGAAAAGTCGAAATACCCGTTCCCATTACTCGCGGCCTCTTGGTTCCGAGTCGCGGGAGCCCCCTACACAACTAACGAATAAACGAGGATACGAGTAAAAAACCATTTTTTGGTGCTGAATACTTCATTCTGCTCATGCGCCGGTTGCCATACAAGTACGAAACGAAGCAAAACAGCGAGGTTCAGAATGCCAAAGAGACGAAGCTGTTTTTAATAAACGAAAAAATCATACTGATTTTACTTTTATTCTTGTGTATTATGCAGATATATAATACAGATTATAATACAAAATTATATACTGTATTATACTAGTCTCTAACTTGGTAAATTTTGAAAAGCGAATTATATTGTGTTATATCCTATAGAGTAGCTGATAGGCCATATAGTACTTTTTGTTAGTATGATTTTGGAAATGATTTTAACTTCACTGCAAATCTCACGAAAATTTTGTTGACATTATTTTTGTGCTATTACGTGCACTCTAACTTTCATTGCCTGAATTTCGCAACTGATTTGTCTAACCGAAATGGAATCAATAATTTAATACTAAATCTATGCCAGTTTGTTTACTCTTAGTGAAAAGTTTAGTTAGTATTCCCAAAGAGAGATAGGCCTATAAATTCTCTTGTTTCTTATTTTCTCTCAAGCAGTAACAGCTTAATAAAGTCAGTGTAAAGTAACATTGTTAATACTTTTAGTTTCAATTTATTTCTTATAACAAATTATATAATACAGGTATATGTATAATAGCTATATAATAACAGGAATTTGTACATGTTATTTTTTTTGGAACGTTTTCGTTCGTACCTGTTATTTTCAAATACTAGTTTAGCACACCTCTAGTAAGAACTAAATAAAAACTAGAATTTTATCGGTTACACTAAATGGGTCTACAGAATAGTTTTAAAATTTCCTGGCGCCAAATCGGTGACGGGACGTGAGTGTATTCGGTAGTCGATCCTTCCGCCGAGTATCGAGAGTCGGCGGCCTTATCGAGACCGTTACACTGACAACAGTGCCATCGTGTCACCAAGACGACGGTCTGGCTGGCTGCCCAGTGCTTTCAAATCTTATTAAAGCCATCAGCTTCTTGAATTAGAAGAAAATGGGGGATAGGATATTGAAAGGAACCAGTTGATTTGGTACGGCCAAGACGTCCAGAGGATGGGGTACTATGACGATTTAAAGACAATTTAAATAGCACAAAACAAAACAAATATTTTTGTTTGAAATAACAAGTGAGAAAATAATTCACCCCCCCCCTTTGTACAAAATACCTGTACCTTCATGTCAACCGCGAGTACGGACATGCAAATCATAATGTTGTTGAGCTAATTAAAATAACCATCCTAATTATATAAAAAAGGACGTGATAATAATAAATAAAATATTGACTAAATAAAGAAGCTATAGTAGGATTAATAGTAGCTAAGTAGAGGTAAATAATAATAATAAAAGTACGAACTATTTCTTCTCGCGGCGGGAACTGCCCCAAAACTCCCTACTCGGCCACAAAACCTTACGACAGTCTCCTCTGAATAACCGCCAAGCCAACAGCCTTGTCATGTGTTGTGAAGACGAATACTTCTATATTGCAAAACTAGGTATCCGTGAATAAGTGTTTCGTGGTTACACAAGCCCCACATGTAGTTAAACGAAGTGAAATGTAAAAAAAAAACAAAAGTTACGTAGTTTAAATGTAAATAAAATAAAAAAAAAAATTAAAAAAAGGCATAGCTGACACATCTCTTAATGAAATGGTTTAATCTTTAAGGTATGTTTCATACCATATCATAAGGTAACATCAGTGCAATTTAAACCAAAATGTAAAAGTGAACACGACCGACCGGAGTGAATCACCAACAACAACACTATGAGCTCCAGGTAGCCAGAATCCGAGCCTCATGACTGCGCTAACTACTTAGAGTCAACCACTGAAATGGAGGAACACAAACTACAACTAAGATCATCCAGGAAAACCTACTGAAGAGGACCATGAAGAGGACAAGCTGTGGACCAACATCATACCCAGGTGACATGGAAGCATAACTTCCGTGGTTATATTGTTTTCTAAGAACCCAGAGTAAAAACAAAAAACAGTTTATTTTTGTAAAGACTCATACAAATCATGTAAATCATAACTTAATAATATGTATACTTTCTGTAACGAGATAAGAGTAATCGGAAGATGGATACAGATATAATTAATTCAAAATTGAACCAAACTATTCTTCAAATAGTTTGCATAATATCTAAGCACTTTTTAAAATAAAAAAAAAAATTTAGAACCCGGGTCCGTGGTTCAGTTGTATTGTTTTCAGCTCATCATAGTAACAGTTTAAAGAGAATAAGAGCATAAAATGCAGAATCTATCAGAATCTTTCATTTAATAACAATAAGAATCATTAAAGGTATCATTTGGAATCTTTATTTTGGAAGCTGTAATAAAGAGATGTTTTTGCTAAACAGAAGAGAGTGAGTAAATTTACGTAACCTTAGTTAAACTCCTGATCTTTACAGGTTCCCAATTTGTTGGTAAGTAATTAGTACTAACAATGGCAGCCGATTTAATTGACAGAGGCCAATTAAACTGGTTCCCTGTGTTATAATGTCTTAACAGGAGAAGACGTTATAGTACGAGAGATTTGCAAATAGGATGATGTAGTGGGTCCCTCCCTATCACCGAAAACCAGGAGGACCGAGAACATTCTGGAAAGAAGGCATACTAAAAACCATGGGTGCACGAGATCTTAGGGATGGAACGCGTTATGGTCATGTTGAGTCATATTAAGCATCAGTCAACGTCAATGAACATTTTAAAAACCGATTTTTCTACATAAAGAATATATTATCACATTATTTTCATTTTCCTTTACCAGCCCTTTGACATTTACCTTAATAAACCATATTTTGAGGTTAATTCCCCCCAAAACGTGCGGAAATTGTGAAGTAGTCAAAATTGTGAAAAAATCGTAAAAGCCCATTTAGGGTTTCAAAATTAAAGGTAATTTTAAACACAATCTGAAGATATTGATCGTTTACAAAAATTGACGTCAGAGATTAAAAGTAGGAGAAAATTTTGTTAAAATTCATATGGCATATCAATTTGCAGAGAATTTTAGAAATTTTGAATTTAGAATTTAAAATAATTTGAAAAGTCAACGTAGGATGTCAAATTCAAGGAAATGTTAACCAAAATTTATAATTAGTTTTTTTTTAACTTTAAAATTTTAGTATGCTGAGAGCCAAAATTGGGTGAAATTTTATAAAATAAAAAAGAAATTGCATGTAGCGTATCAAACGTTTTAACTAAAATTTGAATGTAAATTTGAAGTTTTGTAAATTTCGAAATTTTAGCACAAAATTTTGCCGAGGTCCCAAAAATTTACTCAAACATTTTTTTATTGTAAAAAATATCCACCCTTGTGTCATACTAAAGAAAATTTCATCACAAATCCAATTGTTTGGAATTTTTAGCCTTTATATTAAAATTGGTCTACAATGGTTACTTTACAGAACAAAAAATAGTAGGGTAAACGGAATTTTTCGTAATTCTTCTGACAACTGAAGAATTATCAAATATCAAATATAATTTTATATTAGATATATTGGATGCATTTATATTATCAAATCTAAATATACCCAATTATAAACAAAATTCCCTTAAAATAGAATTTTTTATTTTTTTATTTTTTTACGCTTATTTATGCAATTTGTTATTACATACAATAAGCGTAATTGTTCATAGAGTACATGGCATGACATGTTCTATTTAGTCCATTGATTAGTTCTCTGTATGAGTATTTAAAAGTAACAGATTCTGTATAATATATTTATAGTGTTAGAATCTAGGTAAATCAAGAGGAAATGTTAACTTTACACGTCTAGTCTGTAGGCTGTTGTCTAGTAGATTGATGACTAAAGTATTCGTGTGCTCTTCAAGCCGTTTTACATATCTTTCGCTCAACATTGCAATGGTTTCACTGACTGAGAGCAGGTGCAGGTCTCTATAGATGTCTTTGTTGCTGATGAATGAACCACGGTGCGTTGGTTATGGCACGCAACACCTTGGTCTGAAACCTTTCCATTATGGCGATATTGGATTTAGGTGCAGTTTCCCAAAGCTGTAAGCCGTCCTTAAAATAGTGAACGAGTTTTGCAACTTATAGAACTGCAGTGTTTTGTTTTTGGTTAAAGCTTTGATAATTTGGCTGCATGTAACACACTCTTCCCACCAGATTTTAGGAGAAACATTTGTTAATGAGACCGCAGTTCACAACTGCCTAAGGGGTTACTTTTAGCCAAAGATTAAAACAAACGCCCTTCTTCCACCACCAACTCGCACGTAGAAAGTAGAGTTTATTTTCTCCTGTGACCAAAACGGTGAACTTTAACGCGTGACAATGAGACCCCGCCTTTCTAGCTGACCCCGTTATCGCTGCTACTACCCGCTGCTATAATCATTAAAAAATACACGCTGGCTTTTATGCGACATGATTTTATTCAAGTTTCTAACTAAATTTTTAAGAAGATTTCTTTGTTGTTATCAATTTTACAGTAGTCATAACATACTGTTTTGCTCAGTAAATTCTATAACGACAAATGTCGACAAATGATATTGTTACGACGGTCTAACTGCTCGTCGTATGGTACAGTGGGAAACAAAATACAAACAAAACACTAATCACCAGCTTTAGTTATCACAATTAAACAGTTTGTAATCAACAAGATAGTCTTTTACAACAAATCATATAAAAATTGTTCATACGCAATAATAATGTCAACTAATAGAGAGTCCCGCACGATTATGAAACACATAACACTTCGCCACAGTACTTCGGACCGCACTGGAATAAATTGCTACTTCAACTAAACTCAGCACCGCTGAATCCCCATATTTAAACCCCGCCGATATTCCAGAATAATCCATACTACGTGTCAACTCTACACTAAAGCGTAATTGCTTGCGGCCTTGAAGACAGCGCGCGCGGACCGGTAAGTGTGGAACAATCTCGTTGACGCCTGTTAAGAATCACGTACGCACACAACATTACAGCTGGTTCCACTAGAACAGCCGAGAAACACGTAGAATGTTCTGTAATGTCGTAACAATATTGTTACGTGGAGAAGAAAAGACAACTACGTGACGTATAACGCGTGGGTCAATACAGGTGTTCCAGTCGTCTCTACCCCATTCGGTCAACTCAGTGTTCCAGCTGGTCCATTGATCCAGCTTCCAGCAATTTCCAGAGCCGGAAACTGGTAGATTTCTCTTGAACCTCTGCGAAGTATTTATAAGCGTCAGCGGCCGGCATATCAGTTAGTACAAGTGCCCCAAGTAGTAGTGCGTATACTATACACAAGTTTTGTCTCCAGCCACCACTTTTGGCAGAATTTACTTCAAAATAAGACACAGGTCTATGGTATTAAGCAATAACCAGGGGAGACAAATTTTAATGAAATCGATTGACGTATTTAAAAGTTATCTTTACACATATCCCCCAAACTCACAGTTAGGCCGGTCGCACTCTAGAGAGACATTTTGTTTTGCAACAGAACCGTTTTGGCGCCTTGTGTGGCAGAGCGTCCCAGACGACTCTACTGCCATTAGGATCTATAAAGCGCCACACACTAGCTGCGACATTGTCTACAGGCGTCCCGAGCCCCCTCACGACCAAAGACGAAACTCATTCCATTTATGTCTCGCAATAAAACAGTTTGTGACTTTTTGAAATGCGCATGAACTGGATTCTAACCACACAAGGCGGGGAGTTCATATTACACTTACTTAGTCCTACGTGGAAAGTGCGTGCGTGCATTGTATTTCGTTCGGATTCTCCCATATTGTTGTGTCCCATATACTTATTATTATTATTTTTTTCGTATCGGCCATCTAAGGACCACATGCCAATTTCAATTCTTTACTCTTTGTTCTTTCCTTTTTTTCCAATATTCCTGCATGTATATTACTTTTTTTCTAAATCCTTTTGGACTTCTTTAATCCAACTTGATGTTGACTTCTTCCCCCACAGATATTTGAAGATCTGCTTTGTCAACCTACTGTCGTCCATTCTATATAAATGTCCAAAAGATAATAATCTTCTTTTTCTCATTGTTTCTGTTATGTTTTCTATACTTTTATATATTTCGTCATTACTTCTTAATGTCCAACCTTCTGAAGTTTTTCGTGGGCCTAATATTTTCCTAATAATTCGTCTTTCCAATATTTCTAGTTTGTCTATACTAACTATTATATAATAATAATAATAATAATTATTATTATTATTATTATTAATTGCAATTTAGTACAAAATGGAAACAAGTGTAGGTGATGCAAAATAATGCCTGCTACGAACCCACGAACCATACACTGTTACAGCTCAGAAGCAGCTGCCGAGAAATTGTTTTGTAGTGAGCCAATGTAACAAACCTCTCTCCACCGAAGTGACGCTTTAGAACATAATGCGTCAAAACTGTTCCATCGCAAAACAAAATGTCGCTCCAGTGTGTGACCGGCCTATGGTAGACAGACAAATGCCAAACAGTCGAGTTAAAACTGATAACTCGCTTTGCTCGTTCAACAAAAATTGGAATATTCATGCGTCCATTTTCGCAGCCTTCAAACATAATAGGACCTCTATTAAAACGTTACTTACCTTGCTTATGTACAGATAATTATCAGAATTGAAAGCAGCATAATTTGAAACGAAACTGTGTACTCCGCCACATATTCACTTATCTATTGCACTTAAACGATGACCGTAGTTGGTCATTGAAATCGGGTATACATTTCACGGATTAATAAACCCCCCATTAGTCTGGGGGTTAAGTCCGAGACGGTAAAAGCTTTCCAGCGTTACCATCTCCAATACGCCGTTTTATCCTTGTTTATGACAAAACATTTTATTCATAAGGAGAGTGCGCAAAGCAATTTGAAACAAGATTCAGACTCTTTTAATCCGCTGATCTGTTCAAAATAATTTAATGTTGAACACGCAAAAACTATACAATTTAGCCGTGAGAGGTGGTGCAACTTTTAGATCTAACGTCGTATACAAATATTTTGTGTTTCCATAAAAAATAACGGTATGGGGAACCATACATGACTTCCATGTTCTAAGATTTATATTTAAAGTCATTCTTGAAATGAAATATTTCCATAGGAACTACTTCTTTCTTCAGCCTTAACCACAGTACGTACTGTGGTCACTAACGTATACCACCTCACGTTAGCGCACTCGATTTTCACTGATGATGGCCGTCGATGGCACTGCCGAAACGTCTGGTTTAGCAGAAAACTTTGGAACACGGCCAAACAGCCCGGGAAGGAGCTTTAACAACAAACTACTTTTTTGTTGCAAATAATGTAGTACACAAATAAAAAATTATTCTCTCCTTCTTCAACTATCATTTTCATTTATAGAAAGTTACCCCATACCCATTCAGCTACCCTTTTTATTTATAGATATTTCATCTACCTTTCTACAGTGGATTATTATGACCTTCTTTTCAGAATACTTTATTTATCAAAATTAAGTACTTTACTCTTGTTAAAACATAAAACGTTGCAGGTAAACTACCCCTTCCCCTTAACTGATCTTCACCAAAGTCAAAAGACAATCTCGGCGTTTATGTCGGCGTTGCTTTGGTCTAATTTTTCGGTTAGACTGACTTTTTGTGCTTCGATGTTGGACGTTAATTCTGCGATATTTAGCTCAGCTTTGGCTGCACTCTGTTCAAATTTCGCGTCTATTTTCTCAAATCTCGAGTTCATGTTAGCGGTCAAATCCGCACTCATTTTCTCGTTCATTTGTTGTATTTGTTTAAGTACTTTATCCATATCCATTTTAAATACACAACAATTTCAAACACAAACAATATCAAATACACAGAATAGTTTCAAATACACAAAATAATTTCACTGCTGTACGACTACCAATCACAAAACTCTTTGGGGATTGTTCAGTTGGACGCCAGCTGTTTTAAGAGTTAAAACAGCAAAGTTTGTTTTAACGTGAAAATTAAATTTAAATTGAATTTAATTAATTTAATTTTCTCGAGCCCCACGAAATTGGAGCGCCATATGCGTTTCAATTTCGTTGTGATTTAATGTAATGTACGTTTGCCGGGCCCCACGTTGGGCGCCATATGCAACTCTACTTATATGCGTTGTTGTTGTGTCGTGTTGTGTATGAGTACCTACCTGCTGTCCGATCTTGCGGATTCTTCCGACTAGGGCGTGTGGATTTTGGATTCGAATTTCGCAAGCTAGGAATCTCAAATTTATGGCAACAACACACAAAATAAGTTACTTTAAAGGGGGAGAGTTTTGTGAGACTGGTAGGCTGTATCGTACAACAATAAAACAATGAAATATGGGGTAATAAAACGTTGTTTATTACTCCAATAACACACAAGAATAAAGTGGTTATTATAGTATCAATTATCTTACGGTCTAAACAATGAGTCTATGTTGACTAATGTTTTTCAATTGGTTGATATTTGGAAAGAAACTAACTCGTTATTTGGCGAGTTAATTGCAATTGAAAATTTAATTAATTAATTGATTTAATTTAATTAAATTGCTTTAACTAAATTGAATTTAAATGTTAATAAAACAAAATATAAAAACTCTGAAGTTAATTAAAATAATTTTCAAAAATAAATTAGACGTGACAGTCTAGTTCACCTCATTTCATTTATAGTGATTTGATTTCTGTTATACTGCAGTATGAGCTAATAATTAGATTGTTAGTTAAGATTTGTATAGCGCTTTTATATTATTTCTATTTTCTTAACTACGGCTTACTAATGACTTAGACTGCTATACAGATTATCACAATGAATTTATTCTTATTTACTAGAGCCTTTGATTTTTGTATGGCACCTGAATTGTTCAAATTACAATGCTTTTAAATGAAAAATAGAAAATTTGATGTTGAAAAATAAATAAGTTGATTTTGCTTTCCTGTTATTGAAGAGGATGGTAGAGTTGCTCCCAATTGTCCCTCGTTGATTCCGGTCCGGTCGCTAGAGAAAGTAATCTGCTTAGAGCTCCTGGATTCGGTCGTTGAGTTGAGAATTCGGCAACACTCTGCCGTCCTGCTGTTCGTTGTATATTTTAACGTCTACGGCTCTCTGCTGGAACTGGTTTCTGTCCCTCGTCGATTCGCACGTCGCACGTCAGCGTGTGTGTGTGTGTTTCGTTCGAGTAGTAGCTCTGCTTCAGCTGTTCACCAATGATTTAGACGGCCTCTCTGCTGTATTCTTGAAGTCTGGTCTTGAAGTCTGGTGGATCTCTTGCGTGCTTATGACCACAGCTTGCAGTACACAATAAGCTTGGTTGTTGTAATGAAGAGTATCTGACTTGACGCAATAATTACGAGTTGTACAGTCAATCTGTATTTACTGTGTTCGTAATTGCGTGTGTGTTGACCACGTAGAGTCTTCTGATGAATCTTCACACTATGGTTACGAGACGATCGAAGAATTGCGTCTTTACTTCGCGAGTACTGGCAGAAGAGTGATGGTTCAGCCCGAAAACACCGCGCTGGTCGGGGTTTTCGTCAAATGATTTGATTGGCTGACACACTCTCCCTACTACATAAAATTTGAATTCCCTTGGTCCGTGGGAATGAAGTTAGATTCCCACAGACGGAGAATTAATATTATTACTAATATCATTATTCCGGCGGAACCAATTTGTCGCTCCGGATTTCCTGTGATTATTTAATTTTGCAATATCTTGGTTGCAAACCAAGTTGTGCGAAATCTAAAATATACAATCTGTTGGAAATTACTATCTTTATAACATATTCAAATCTCATTAATGTAGCTCTATTTTTACAGAAGTTATTCAATTAAATTAATTAACTCTTCTATTTGTTAATTATATTGCGTAAAATTTGCACACGTCATTATTAATATTTCGGCAAACATTTTGGCTATCTTGGATTTCGCCTTAATTTATTAGTTTCCGAGATATTAATAATTAACAGTTTGGGTGTGGCCCTTCCTTGTACAGCGAGCTGATTACATAACGGCCACGTGTGCGTCGCTTTATAAAGCATTATTTTCAACGCTCTACATACAAATGGAGTTTTGACTATTACAATTTATTTAAACATGATTTTAGTATGCAGGTGACATATAACCCCAAATAATTAATATTTGGTGCTGTTGTAATATATATTCAAACACTTTCTGCTACAGTTCGTTTCTTGATGTATATAATATATATTTTATAATGACTTTACCTCAAGATGTTTTCTTCCTATTTGCAACATCATTATACCTAACCATTCTGACCACCCACCACGACACAAAATGGCAGTAGTCTATTCACTATTTAACAGAATGTACAAAATTCCCCTAAACAAACAAGAAACAGACAAAGAAAGAAATATAATATACCAAATTGCTTATGAAAATAGATACAATAAAAATACCGTAAACAAAATAGAAAATAAAATCAAATATAAAATAAAAACTGAACAATTAAGAATTAATCAAAATGAACAACACATAAATAATAACAACAATAAAAAATTGACCACATTCACATACATAAATAATAAAATGACAAAGCTAACAAAACTATTTAAAAAACACAGATATCAAAATACCATACAAAACTAATAAAAATAATTTTAAAAACTAAATAACCCACACAACAAAGATAATACAACAACCAACGGTATATACAACATTGAAGGCCAAGATTGCAATAAATGTTATATAGGACAAACAAAAAACTAACTGAAAAAACGTTATTTTGAACATCTAAACGCATAAAAAAACAAGAAATATATAAATCTAATTTGGCCACACATGCAATAAACACTGGACATGAATTCCCAGACATAACGAATTTGACACTAATCAAACACATACCACACAAAGGCACCATAATGACCATTTGGGAAAATTTACAAATAGACAAACATAAAACACAAAACAAACTAATACCTGAACAAATACAAATCAATACAAAACATGACACAATTTTCAAAGCACTCAACATAGAAAATACACAAAATACTAATATATACACCACAATCACACACAATAATACCAATTTGAAGCACCAGAGACCAACAGGAAACCAAAGCAACAACCAGCCAACACACAAATACCTCACAAGGCTGAGGATGAAAACACAAGGCTTCCCGAAACATGTTCCAAATAGGGAGAAAACATCTTGAGGTAAAGTCATTATAAAATATATAATATCTATATATTGCGACAGTACAACCATGTACGGTACTGTGCATTGCAAAAATAATTTAAATAAGTAATGAAAATAAATAAATATTGATTGATAAACATGATTCAGATTGCAAGCTGGATTTTTTAAAATATAGGGAACGCACCGTTCAGGCACGTACACGCATATCTGGCCCACCTGTCGCTAGCGTTGTGTGCATGTGTATTTTGTTTGTGTGTGTGAAGCCTGTCCGTTCCTGAACAGTAACCATTCCTTTTCAAATATTGATAGATTTTATGTTTTATACTAATTATAAGAAAATGATGCACGATATTGTAAAACGAAAGACACCAGAGGGTGTAGAAAATAAAGATGAACAAAGGGTAAAAGACCGTGAAAAAGTGACGAAAAGTGCAATTACTATAAGTAAAAAGTGAATAGCTCTTTTTATAATTACAATAAAGAAGTGTAATTTACGTATAGTAAACATATAAAAATTAGCGATCGATTGAGCATCGTGTAGTGTGAAACAGACTTCGTAATTCGCGAAGATAGGCGAAATTAGTGAATTGAACCAGAGTGGGGGTAAAGACGCTTTCGACAAACTCTGACAAGATGAAAATTGTTCAGACTTGAGCTTTTGCACGACCTGACTGGGTTGTTACTTTACATAATTTGGCGCTACAAAAGCGTGGGGCTACCCAAATTAAATTACATTGAATTTGTGTGTTGTTACAATATATATATATTCGTGTTAAAACGTCCTGCGACATTGTCCGATCCCTAATTGCCAATCTCCTGTCGTTGGAGTTTTCTTCGGTTAGACCTCGTATATTCATTGGTCTCCTTAAACCCTGTGTATCCATGTTACTTTTGACCTTCCCCTTTTTCTGTTTTCCTGTGGTATCCATTTCATCACTCTCTTTGGCAACCTATCCTCCCCCATTCTCTGCACGTGCCCATACCAAATGAATTGTTTTTTCCCGATGTGTTCTAAAACAGTTTCTTTTATATTCATTTGTTGCTTAATTGTTTCGTTTCTGACCCGATCTAATTTTGATGTTCTTCATATTCTTCTTAAGGCGTCCATTTCTGTGGCTTCTATCTTTCTTTCTCCATGCCTCGTATAAGAGTACCCATATACTAGTGCGCTCTTAATCATTGTGTTGTATATTCTCATTTTCCTTTGTTTTCCTATTTCGGTGGTCCACAGTATTCCATTTAGAGACTTAATTATTGTTCTTCCTTTGTTTACTCTACACTTTATTTCTGTATCGTCTGCCCCTTCCTTGTTAAAATGTATTCCCATATATTTGTAATTCTCACATTTTGCTACAATTTCACCGCTTTCCAATACTATGTCGGTCGTGTCCTCTCCTATACACAAATATTGTGTTTTTTCCACATTCATCTGCAGTTTTCATTTTCCATATTCTTCCTTCAGTTTGCGTGCCATGTATTCTAAGTCATCTTTATCATTTGCGCATATTACTTGATCACCTGCAAACTGAAGTGTATATAGACAGGTGTCATCGTCGATTTGGATGTCCATTACACTCATTTCTTTTTCCAGGTTGTTAAAGCTTAGGCGACATATATTTTAAAAAGTATTGGGGAAATGCAGCATCCTTGTCGCAGACCTTTGTTGACTGCAAAGGGTTCTGATATATTATTTCATAATTCCACTGCAGATTTCATGTTATTGTATACGTTTTGGACAGCCTTTACGAGGGTATGATTGATGTTGGTATTTTGAAACCCTTCCCATAATTTTTATTGGTATGTTATAATAGGCTTTTTGTAAGTCTATAAACATTAAGTATATTGGTCTATTTCTTTGTATTTTCTTCTCTATAACTTGTTTTAGTGAAAACACGTTGTCCGTAAAAGACCTGCCAGCCCTAAACCCACTCTGCTTTTACTCCTCGTAATTTGCATATTCCTGTTCTATCATGTCTTTTATTATTATTGCATATACCCTGCTTATTGTATTTGTTACCGATATTCCACGATAATTATTGCATTTTAATTTGTTTCCTTTTTTTGTGTATTGATGTAATGTAAGCTGTTTTCCAGTCTTCGGGTACATTTTCACCACTCATGTGGAACGAAATAGATTTATTTATTATTTATTAATATTGTTACGACGGTCTACTTGATCGTCGTATGGTGCAGTGGAAAACAAAATACAAGACACCAATTAAGTCACTAATTACCAGCTTTAATTTTCACAGTTAAACAGTTCGTAATTAACGACACAGTCTCTTACAACAAATCAAATAAACATTATTCACACGCAATAAAATGTCCACTAATATTAAACAAAGTTGTATTGTACAATTATTCCGCCCGATTATTAAACACTTCGCTAATAACCACTTGAACGCACACAGTAATATCGCCCGATAATCAATTGTAATCGACGACAATAAACTCAGATCGCACGTAAATAAATCGCAACTAATACTGAAAACTAAGGCCGCTGCCGCCTTGTTTTTATACATCCGCGCACAGACCAGAAGATTCCAAACTGCGTCTTAGCGCCAGTGTGTACGACGTAATTAACTGCGGCCTTGACACAGACCGCGCGGCTTCGTGAATTTTGGGACCGTCTAGCAAATGCGTCGGGAAACACGTACGCCACACAGATTCAGCTGGATTCATCTGGAACATTCGGTAAACACGTAGATTGTTCTGTAATGTAGTAACAATTTTGTGGTATTGTTCAATGTAGTTTCTTCTGCAAGTAGAACATTGCATTTTTGTTGTTTCAATACCTGACCCAAGTTTCGAATATAATAATATAAAATAATATACATTTCTGCAAGAAACTGTGAGTTACGTATATAGGAAATGACGGATTTATTATTTAATATTTATTAATATTTTACGATCAAGATACACTGTTTACTTACTTGGAACATGTTTTGGGAATTAGACGTTTTTTCCATCCTCAGCAATCTTAGTTTTTGATCTTGTTGAATATTTGTGTTCACGTTGTCATATGGTGTAGCTATGTATTTTATTTTTCTACTTATTGTCAATCAATATAAGTGTGACATCGATATAAAAATAGCCTAAATAGATGTCAAATGCTATGTGGTAATACACACACTGCACTTGAAAATAAGACAAGGAAAGACACCAAGATAAAATTCTACAAAGTAATGGCAACGCCTGTTTTAACTTATGGAAGTGAAACTGAGACGATGACAATAAATGATGAACGAAGAGTACAAACAAGTGAAATGAAGTTCTTGAGGAAAACCAAAGGTTGCACCCTTAGAGATCAAATACGAAATGAAGATATAACAACTGAGCTAAATGTATATTCTATGGCCAGCGTAATAAGGGAATGACAAATAAAATGGAGGCAGCATATCAAGTGAATAGAAGATATGAGGCTACATAAACAAGGAATACGATACAGACCTCAGGGAAGACGTGATATAGGAAGACCAAGGAAGAGATGGCTTAAGTGAAGTCGGAACAGACTGTAAGCCTAAACTTTGACGTGGAGAAGAAGACGAAGACATTCGACATTCGTATTACTGTGTATGGGTGTAGTAAATATATTTGTTATTTGAGTGTTTTCGATGTTAAATATTTTGAAAATTGTGTCGCGTTTTGTGTTGATTTGTATTTGTTCAGATATTAGTTTGTTTTGTGTTTGTATATTTGTAAATTTTCCCATATATTCATTGCCTGTGTGCTATATGTTACATCAGTATCATTTTGGTTATATCTGGGAATTCGTCTCTTGTATTTTATTGTATGTGTACCCACATTACATTTATACGTATATTTCTGTTTTTTTTTTTTATTCGTCCAAGTGTACAAAATAACGTTTTTAAAAATATTTTTTTGTTTATTCTACGTAATTTTTTACTGAAATCTTTGTATTTAATTTTATATATTCCATTGGTCATTATTTTATCTTTTTTATGTGGGTTATTTAGTTTTTGTAAATTATTTTTGTTAGTTTGTTTTGTATCCTATTTTAATGTCTGTATTTTTAAATAGTTTTTGTAGGCTTTTTCATCCTATTGTTTATGTATGTGAATGTGGCCCATTTTTTATTATTGTTGTTACTACTATTTACGTATTATTCAATTTGATAATTTCTTAAACGTTTAGCCTTTAATTTAAGTTCAATTTTATTTTATATTTTGTTGTATAGTGTTTTAACTGTATCCATTTATTTATTATTAGATATATTTTAATACAATATAATCTCCGAATTATCTAAATTTTAAATTATCTGTAAAAAATTTAAAGAAACAATGAGTTTACTATTTCTTTGTTAGCATATAAGGAGGGTGAAACAAACAATCATGCAATAAACGCTGTACATTGCAAACTACTGCATTGGTTATTTTAGTTAAATTTATAACCATAATTCGTAAGTGACAAATAGTTTAGTCCTGGCTTGCAAGGTTATATCTGCTTCCGTAGATATATGTTGCCCTATATCCAATACTGTTTACAAATATCCATAAGTGATGACAATATTTTTTTTGTAAACATTGCAAATTATTAAAGGTAACGAGGTAGTGTTAATGATTAACGTTCCTCCTAACTTAAACCTCCCCCCACATACACTTACCCAATTTTCTTAAACTTTTTACTTACTTTATGGTCAGTGGCACCCCTAAAGTTAAAAAATGTTGTTAGTCGACACAGAACATTTCAATCGGACCAAAAATTTCCTTTAGTCTAGTACTCAGCTGGAATTTTATATTTATTTCAAATTTTCTACCTGTTTTGGGACCAAAATGTTGAAATGTTTAAAACTTAACACTATGCTTAGACTCCGATTAACATTCTCTTTAAGTTGATACCCCAACGAATTTTTTCACAATTTGGCCCTCACGTATTAGTTTCCTCATCATCATCGCCTTCAAGGATTAAACCAAGGATGGTTTGTTCCTGTCTCAAATAGACAAAGTCTAGAGCTGATTACTCCAGCGCTTCCTCGGACGTCCCACACGTCTCCGTCCCCTCGGCGTATAGTTCCATAGTTGTTTGGGGATGCGGCAGTCATCCATTCGGCAAAGATGTTCCACCAACTTAGCCGATACTGGGCAATCCTGTCGGTATACTCAAAATACTCAGTTCCTGCCGTATATCTGTGTTTCATCGATGATCATGAAGCGTATACCCTGACACGTGTCTGAGAAATCTCATTTCAGCCGCTTGGATAGGACTGGCCTGGCCTTTCGTTAAAGTCCAATTCTCAAACTTGTGGAAATTTTCTTCAGAAGAAGTGTGGGAAGGGTCATCACGTTGTAGAATTTTAGGCGTGTTTCTTTACTTGCTGACTTAAGGGTTCGCCTAATTGTCCCGCAAACTTATGCAACTTATTCACAACGTCGTTGCTTCTATCATAAGATACACTGTAACCCAGCAATAAAAATTGCTGACTAGTTCCAGGGCAGTACCATCTATAACAATATTTTCCCGTATGAGATCAGTTCCAAGGAAGGCCATCACCTTGGTCTTATGTGTGGATATTTGTAATCTAGAGTCTTTGCAGATTCGATTTAACAAATGTATACCTACCTGCAACTTGTTTTCCGACTCCGACAGAATACCATAATCCTCCGCAAACAACAAAGTGTCAATTGCAGAGTGGCAAATCATAAAATTCTCCGGAAGCCACATCTGCTAGTTTTGTATGACATCGTCAATATATAAATTAAAAAGAGAAGGTGATAGTAGTCACCTTGTCGTACTCCGCAATTGATCATGCCAACTCTAGGAGCTGTTCTCGGTTTCCCTGTTTCAATTATCTTTTATTATCCACATAAAGACCCTGTATTGCTCTGATTAGATGTTGTGGAATCCCTTTCCTTGCCATTATTGCCCATTGTTTGCTCCGATTCACCCGGTTAAACGCCTTCTTGAAGTCGATGAAAGCTATTTATGTGAGCAGGTGATACTCTCTACGCTTTCCAATGAGCTGAGCTATTGTAAATATACAATCTGAACATGATCTGCCCTTCCTGAAACCGTTCTGAGCCTCTGAAAGAATGGTCTCCGTTATTGTGCATCCAGCCGTGTTCTTAATATTGATGCATATAATATATACGAAGTATTAAGGAGGCTGACTCCTCTGTAGTTCCTGCAGTCACGTTTCTTGAATATGGAAATTACTTTTGCAACCCGCCAGTCATAAGGAACATTACCAGTGGTCCAGCATAGATTAATGAACTGCAGCAAACGATCATGTATATGAGCTCCGTGTTCAGCCCATCGGTGCCCGGTGCTTTTCTATTTCACAGCGGTGTATAGCAGATAACAATTCATCCATTGTTATTGGGTCCACACATATATAGACATGCATGATAAATTTCACAAAAAAATCGTTTAATGCATTCAAACGTTTTTGTGATGATTACTCTAAACAGATAGGTAGAAAGAAAGAGACACACACAAATGCGAAACGGTAGAGTTAACACTGAGAATGTGCATTAGCAATGTGTAGTTTCAAAGTTCAATATGTGTTTGAATAATTGATGCTGCACGCGAGGGCATCTAGTGGCGATGGACGTTATGTAACAACGGTTAATGAACACTGACCGTGTTGAATATTGTATGCGGTTCGTAATTTAGGCGTGCAACAACGTTTGGGAATCTCTCCATCATTGCAGATTCATTATTCCAAGCAACATTATTGTCTGTAACCGACTTCGCACATTACGAATAAATTACATCTAATAGTAAACCGCTCTTCTTCTTCTTCTTCTTCTTCTTCTTCTTCTTCTTCTTCTTCTTCTTCTTCTTCTTCTTCTTCTTCTTCTTCTTCTTCTTCTTCTTCTTCAGTAGCGATCCGTAGATTGGTCTCAACACGCTACCCACCTCTTCATATTGTAACGAGAACCGTATCTAACTGCCTAGAACAGCCGACAGGGTCTTCCACCCTCCTCCCCTGTAGTGCAGGCGTTGCATCAGTCAAGGCCGCGCCCAAGTTCATTCCAGAGTTCTCTGGAGAAAACATGAATTAGGCATTAAGTGGCGTGCACGTTGAGGATGGAAAATTTCTAGAAGGCGTGCGCAGCCTATAAAAAACCATAGTAGCCGGCTTGTCAGTTAGTTGACGGTGAGCGAATTTCTTAGCGCGGATCGAGTGTTTGTAGAAGTACGTATTGTAGCGAAGTGTTGCTGTGTTATAATTAGTGCGGCATTCTTTATAGTTGGCGATATTATTGCGTGTGGACAAATTTTACTTGAATTGTTGTAAGAGACTATCTTGTTGATTACACATTATTAATTGTGATAATCAAAGCTGGTTATTAGTGACTTCATCGGTGTCTTTTACTTTGTTTCCACTGTACCATATGACAATCAGAGAGACGGTTGTAACAGTATTGTTGAGATGGGCACACCGATTCACGTATTGTTCAGTGGAAACAGAATAACTGACACCAATGAAGTCACTAATAACCAGCTTTAATTAGACTCAATACAACAAATCTAGTAAAGTTATAAATCAACAAAGCACTCTTATAGAATAATTTTCAAGTTAAATTTGTCTAACAATCACAATAATAAATGACACCTTATTACAGTTTCGCACTAATAGACACAATGATCACTTTGCCACAATAATCCGAGCCACACTTGAATATCGCCAGGACTAAACTGAATTTCTAACCCGGCACCAACGCTTATAAATACGACGCAGAGGTTTCAGAATAATTTTCTATTCTCCGAGCGACGTATCAAGCGACGTATCAAGATGGTTTGCGTAGTTACAGGCGCTCGAAGAATTTGGGGACTAGATCAGCGCATGACCTTGACACAGGCGCAAAAAAGGTGCACTGTCTCTGGAACAGCCCCGAATAGCTCGCTCCGGTCTGGTCAAGAAACGT
The DNA here is from genome assembly GCA_034769895.1 of Magicicada septendecula. Taxonomy (NCBI): domain Eukaryota; kingdom Metazoa; phylum Arthropoda; class Insecta; order Hemiptera; family Cicadidae; genus Magicicada; species Magicicada septendecula. The sequence continues at coordinate 286,736,293 of CM068373.1, read as the reverse complement.
GTAGAACGATAAACTCGAATCTTCAATAGCGTTATGTAATTGTGTTTCATCCCAACATCAACGTAGCATATCAACGTGACTCCCGCAACCGACGTCTCGACCATTCATCGAATGCTGAGAAAACATAACAATAAGAAGCCCAATCCCCGAGTATACAATAGTGACGATCAACCACGTACACAGATTGCATGCCAAAAATATTGTCTTTAGTATTAAGCAATGACCAGTCCTAGTCCGAGGCATGTTGTGAAGTATAGGAGTATGTAAAATTTTACATGGGTTGGTTACCAGCCATCCACATAACCCCCACACCGGGAGGACCAGGGACTTTTCTGTCGGGGTTACCATACCTTAGCCGTTATGTTCCAGTTTTGAGGCGCCGGAAACTCGCCTTTCACCCTCTCTCGTTTGCTACACAACGCACACCCACTGTACGCCGAGACGGACATGGTGAAGCTGGAACAGGCAACCTGCCTAATCTTGGACAGATAGATGATGATGATGATTAAGCAATGACAGACATACGATAACATTTAGAACTAATAATAGTAGCCTACATTAGAAACACTTAAGCAAAATAAATGTACGCCTTTGGAAATGAAAACAGGCGTCTACAAACTATCATGTAATCATTGTAATTGTTTTTTAATTGTTTAATTATTTAAAACGTCTGTACAAAATAACATAAGACCACGGCCTGATAGCCTGAGTAGTAGTTCTAATAATTACAACGCCGGCCGTGAAAGCGTAAGAAATCAATAGTTAACTCACGAATTACACTTTTACGATACACGATAATTTTCAGTTTCTCTATAATTGAATTTCTATAAATAAACAGTAGACTCTGTCACTATAATTGGCCAGCATAGAGACCTGTGACTCTACCTTGGCACGAAGAGTGAGTATTGTCTACAAATCATCATCATCATCTTTAAGGATTAAACCAAGGATGATTTGTTCCGGTCTCAAACAGGAAAATATTAGAGCAGGTCACTGCAACGCTTCCTCGGACGTCCCACAGATCTCCGTCCCCTCGGCTTATAGTTCCATACTTGTTTAGGGATGCGGCAGCCATCCATTAGGCTAACGTGTTTTCACCAATGCTGTCCACAAATAATAACATTTTGTTATTATTCCGGTTGTACAATGTTTACACAGTTTCTGGAACCAAAGATTACAGAAGTGATTGCATTCTCCTCTTCCACTGCTGCTTCTCCATTCAAAGATCTTCTTCAATTTCTCGTTCCCTCAATATAATCTAAATTTCTTCTCTCCAGGTGATATGTGGTCTTCCTCTTTTCCATGTTCCTGGTAGACTCCATTTCATAACTCTCCTTGGCAATCTTTCCTGTGCCAAATAATAACGTTAATATCCTTAATGTCTGTTAACCAGATAATATCGTTAATGTCTGTTATGTACAAAAGACACGTAATAATTAGCGATTTTTCTGGCGTTCAATAACTCATTTCATTGTTGAGTGTCGCGACACGTGCAATTCTCGAAACAATATTTGAAAAACGGCACAATACGCAGGAACACAAGGACGGTAAAAACAATAGTACACGAGGACGCTTTTTCCTTAAATTTATTGAAACTGTTTCTGATACACAAGTTTCTGTTGCCTGGAACAGGCTGTTTGAATATCGCTCTCTGACTGGTTAACTGGCTTTGCATGAGTAAACTTTGTAAATCCGTTGCAGAACTGGATATATTCACACACGTTCCTGGGAGGGGGAGAGAGAAATCGAGTGAGCAAGAGTGACAGAAATGGGGGAGACAGAGAGAGTTTGCGAATTACAATGTGTATACACGACACTTAATTCCTCAAAGGGTCGACGAGGGACGCATGCAAAGTTCAACAATCGCCCAGAAGGGATGAACGTAAGTACAAACTCTTACAACGCAAAAACATTTCTAACAATTAATGCTTACAACGGTCCTTCGAACTAAGGTGACTTTTAACCGGCAAATTAATTTAAAAATCTAGTTTTGGTTTTCTATTTTTAAAATCTTTGACACTTTTTACAGTACAATAGAGTCCCGCTATTCCAAACTTTATAGTACCGGACACAGTACGGATTTCCAAAAATTCTGTTTAACCGTAAATGACAAGAAAAAATATCTACTACTATTTTCAAGCGTAGGGGGAATATTTAAAAAGTAAATAAAATTAAATTAAAACAAGTAATATTAGAAATACAAATTATTAGAAAAATATTAGACCTACGAAAAACTTCAGAAGGTTGGAAATTAAGAAGTAATGATGAAATATATAAAAGTGTAGAAAATGTAATAAAAATAATGGGAAAAAGAAGACTAGTATTTTTTGGACGACAATAGGTTAACAAAACACATCTTCAAATATATGTGTAAAAAGACGTCAACATCAAGTTGGATTAAAGAAGTCAAAAAAGGATTTAGAAAAAAATAATATAAACGCAGAAGAAACAATTGAAAGTGAAGTTTTCGGGCAAAAGTGTTAAAAATGGAAGGAGTCCAGGGTAGGAGAGAGAAAAACGCAGGTTGGAAGTGGACTGAAGACAGGAAGAAGAGACATAGTGAAAAGATTAAAGAATATTAGAGAAAAATAAAAAGCAAGGAGTAAAGAATTGAAATTTGCATGTGGTCCTCAGATGGCCGATACAAATAGAAAAATAAATAAAACACCTCTTAACTATTTAAAACGCTGTCTGCATTAAAATAAAAGTTTATATTTAGTACGTTATTTTAAATAAGAATCACAAGTATAATAATATGGAACTAAATGAAAATGAAATTTATAGTAGCACAAACTAATTTAACATAAAATATGTAAACAGTATGATAACAAATGTCTCTCAGTACAGAAAAAGAAATTTTAAAAATGAAGAATTGTAGTAATGTTTGATATCACACAAAAAGTTACTGTTTACTGTATAGTAATAGAAGTAGTAGTAGTAGTAGTAGTAGTAGTAGTAGTAGTAGTAGTAGTAGTAGTAGTAGTAGTAGTAGTAGTAGCAGTAGTAGTAGCAGTAGTAGTAGCAGCAGCAGCAGCAGCAGCAGTAGTAGGTAGTTGTAGTAGTAGTAGTAGTAGTAGTAGTAGTAGTAGTAGTAGTAGTAGTAGTAGTAGTAGTAGTAGTAGTAGTTGTTGTTGTTGTTGTTGGTCTTACATTTATATAAATAACCCTGTCTAAATTCCTATGTCTTCCTATGTCTACATTCCTGTCTAAATGTAGACAGTACTGAAATTAAACTTTCTTACTTGAACATCACGCGCGCTAGAATATTTATTCTGTAAAAGGCTAAGAAACATTTCATTTTTGTTTTATTAGCAATATTTTTTCCTTTTAACAAATCTAGTTTCAATGTAACTGAATCGTGGTTATTTTAAACCAAAAGAGATCACAAACCGCTCTGTTCACTTAAAATCAGCTGACTGTATCAGCTGATGCTTACTCTTAGATTCCATTCCCGCTTCACGTGGCTTTCTAATTTGCTAAACATCCGCCGGAAATTACTGTTGGAAGGTAATCACGCTTCTTCGCCGGATGCGTAAATTTAAAACACTGTAAATTTCAAGAGAAAGCCTAAATTAAACATTCCTCTTGGTGGGGTAGCGAATTCGTGAATTTCCTATTAGCTGATAGTCAGTGGAAACTTTATTATATTTATCGTCCGCTTCTTCATAAAATGTACAAGTAAATAATACGCTTAACTCCAAAGAGTAATGAAAAAATATTAATAGTTTTTTCATCATCATCATCTTCTTAACGGTTTTAGGCTTTAGCGGACTGTCCCTATTCCACAGTGCACCTTTTCTTAGACCTACCAACTTTTCTTCTGCCTCTAGTGTTGTAGTCTTTCGGCATTCTGCTTTCTTCCATTCTATCTATATGTTAAATCCGTTTTCTTCTGTATTCTTTAATCCTTTCATTAACTTCAAAAATATCTAAATCACTTCTTATCTCCTGGTTTCTTATATGATCTCGTCTATTACACCTTTTAATTGATCTCAGAAATTGCATTTCTACTGTTTCTATTTTCTGCTCATCTTTTTTCTTTATGATGCAAGTTTCAGAACGATACAGTAGTGTAGGTATTGCCACTTTTTTTTATAAAATTTTATTTGGGTTTCTTTTCTACATTTCTTTTTCAACGTTCTCCAAACCATTCCACACATTCTTGTAAAATTTTGTCACTTTATTTTCTATATCTCTATCTTGAATACAAGTGATGCCACGTCCAAGATAGTTGAAATGTCGTACTTGTTCATGCATGTGTGTTTGGGCCAGAGTCTCTACCTAGTCAAGACCGTCGTAAAGAGCCACAACTTTTTCGAGGTGGTTCTACAACATAACACGCCGGATCTACACTAGTGAAGATCGATACAAAATCTAGCCGGCATAAGGTTGGTTGCCCTATACGGTGGTCTCAATCAATAACTTGCAATTCCAACATACCCTCGGAAATAGTTATCTACCAACCTTTTAAGGTTAACGTTCAATAGCGTAATAATATTATTAATTATACATGTAATAGATCATGCTCAGTGTGCAGATTGGCACGGTGGATTTACAATGTAGACACTGATGATCGCCTCCGACGGTGGGACCGAAACGTATGACAACGGCTAACCACGCCGTAACAGCCGGCGGATAATAATAATTTCAACAATGTTGAAACCGGCCGTGAAAGCTTCAAAACTTGCATATGATTTATTATTATTATTCTTATTATTATACCGGCAGTACAATATTTAGACATTTTCCGAAACCAAAGATTACACAAGTGATTGAATTCTCATCTTCCACTGCTGCTTGTCCATCCAAAAATCTTCTTCAATTTCTCGTTCCCTCAATATAGTCTGGATAGGTGGTAGGCTATTTCTCTTCCTTCTTCCTGGTGGAGTCCATTCCATAACTCTCCTTGGCAATCTTTCCTGTGCCATTCTTTTCGTGTGTACATACCATTATAATTTTTTTGTTAGGATAAAATCAACAATTAAATTTTTCACATTTATTCTGTCCTCAAATCCATATAATTTTTAATATCAGGAAATAATTTTTGAAGATGTAGGTACAAAGTGTGGTCCTTTATGGCTGCAAGGCATGGGGCTTATGGAACTTAGATAGCCTGAATTGTGCTACAAAGGAAATATGTCCTATAAGAGGTTGTTGAGATTTAAAGGCGGATAGAAGACTCGTATCAGCAGAAGGGACGCGTTGATAGGACGTATTCTGAGCATTCCGTGCTTAATTAATACATTTTGGAGTAGCTGGAAAGCAAATCGTGGAACGTGGGAGTTATGTTGAGATGGAGAGTTTTTATTCGTGGCTGGGGGGACTGGTTTGGATTACTTCAAACCAATTAGACAACTGAAAACTAGAATAGAGGAAAGTGATATTTATTTGATTGTAATACGCACTCTTGAAGTTTTTTGTCTGGCGAAAGTGACAAATTACAGCGTAAGAACAACGGCTATGTTCATTTACTAATACATTTAAAATGTTGAAAGGGTTTTGCATTAACAAACTGGCTGCCAGATTGAGTGTCGACTACTTTTCAATGTTAATTACGGCTTCAAGTTTCTAGCAAAACTGAGAAAGGTGTCATTAATCTTGTCAGCTATACTTAACTGGGTATCGAGCACAAGACAATTATCCCTTCTACGGCTTCAACAGTACATATATCAAAGTGGCAGAGATCTGCTGCGTACCTCCCCCTCCCTATCCCTCCACTCATTTTACAGCCTCTACGTTTAGTTAAATAGCGCTCGTTGAAAAAACTTGATCGATATCAATTTTTGTTCTAACCCCAAGCATTTCTATTTTAAGAGCGTACTCACAATTACACAAATACATTTCATTCAAAATACGTTTACTTTGCTAATAGTCTTCATTTTTAAAGATATATCTGATATGAAAGAATATCAAATAGTTACTAACCATAAATTCACACCTTTTACACTGAGTGCTTAAAAAATGTTGATACTATATTTATTTACATATTTTCTAATTAATTTTTCTGGTCTAAATGTACAAAAATAAAGCTAATGGCATTTCCAGGCAAGGAACCAATAAGAACAAAAATAATAATTAATAATCAAATTGTAGAACAGGTGAGCCATTTTGACTATTTGGTAAATGATTAGGTTAGGGTGTCTTATAATGCATGCATGACGATGTCTTATGTGAATAAGTTGCATAAGTTCAATCTTGTGTGCGGGATCATTAGGCGAACCCTTAAGTCAGCAAGTAAAGGAACACACCTCAAATTCTACAAGGTGATGCCTCTTTCCACACTTCTTTATGGGTCTGAGAATGGACTTTAACGAAAGGCCAGGCCAGTCGCATCCAAGCGGCTGAAATGAGATTTCTCAGGCACGTGGCAGGGTGTACAATCCATGATCATAGAAGAAACACAGGTATACGGCAGGAACTGAATATTATGAGTATACTCGACAGAGTTGCCCAGTATCGGCTGAATTGGTGGGAACATCTTTGCCGAATGGATGACTGCCGCATCCCCAAACAACTATGGAAGTATAAGGCGAGGAGACAGAGAGGTGTGGGACGTCCGAGGAAGCGTTGGAGTGACCAGTTCTAATCTTTTTTATTTGAGACCGGAACAAACCATTTTTTGTTTAATCCGTGAAAATGATGATGATGATGATGGTGATGATGATGATGATGATGATGATGATGATGATGATGATGATGATGATGATGATGATGATGATGATGATGATGATGATGATGATGATGATGATGATATAGGTTAGGTTAGGTTAGGTAAGGTTAGGTTATATTAATATTATGGTATTGATGTTAACTTTAAGTAAGCTCCACACAATTTGTGGGAAAATGAATCGTATTTTTAGAAACAAGGTACGCCGAAATACAAAATTAAAATTTTACGAAGTTATTGCGTTCGCTATATTGTCGTATGGGTGTGAATTATGGACAACAACCAAGAAACAAGACAGTATAATACAGGCCTCAGAAATGGCGTCTTAAGAGGAGTTAAAAAGTACTCTAAAATTGATCGTTTAAAGAATAAGGCCGTAAGAGAAATATTACAAGTTTTCAACTTGAATAAAACATTACAAACAACAGTGGAAAGAACACTTAAAAAGAATGTCATATTCAAGGGTGGCCAAACGAGTCAGGAAACAGAAACCATACAGGTGTGTGGGTAGACCCAGGAAGAGATGGCTGGAGGATCTTTGAAGACGGTATAGACAGCACCTTGCTAATGTCGTGGTGTAAAAATGATAATGATGGTGATGACGATCCAAGTGTTAAATTAGGATCTGATCTTAGTCTTTAACGTTTAATTCCTAACAAATTGTAATCTATACCATTTTTAACTTTAGTGATTGTATATAAAACTTGAAGGCGATGAGAGCTAGAAATTATAAACCTTTGTTTGTCTCAAGCACCTGTTACATCATAATGAATGGGAATACTGGAATTTTCTCGTAAGCAGTTTTGAGCTGTTAAGCTGTGCCCAAGGTATTGTAGGTACTTTTTTACGTTTATTTATGCAGTCTGTTAATACATAACAATAAGCATAATTGTTCACAGAATACATGGCGTGAAGAAAACTAGTCCATTGACTAGTTCTCTGTAAGTGAGTATTTAAAAGTAACAGATTATGTACAATATATTTATAGTGTTAGAGTCTAGGTAAGTCCAGAGGAAATGTTAACTTTAAACATCTTGTCTGTAGGCTGCTGTCTAGTAGAATTATGGCTAAAGGATTCGTGTGCTCTTCAAGTCGTTTCACATATCTTTCGCTGAACATCGCAGTGGTTTCACAGACTGAAGGCAGGTCGAGGTCTCTATAGATGTCTTTGTTACTGATGAACCACGGTGCGTTGGTTATGGCACGCAACATCTTAATCTGAAACTCTCCATTATGGCGGTATTGGATTTAGATGCAGTTCCCCTAAGCTGTATGCCGTATGTCCACACAGTCATTTTAGGTGTTGAGTGGCAAACCTTCCAACCCCGCCCGTATAACAAATAGGCCTATTATATCTCTGATCGAATGGTCCCTCGGCACTTGGTAGAACATTTTGTTAAAACTTGAGTGTAATAAATAAACACTTGGTATAGTTTTTTTTTTAGACAAACAGACCAGCCGTGGACCACGCGAACATCATTTCCTTTTATTTTCCTGCCAGAAGACCCTCATTTGCACACTATACGCCGCCACCCTTTCCACTGTCCACCCCTTTCTCGTCTTCTTCTCACTGCAGAGAACCTCAATATTTTGAATTTTGTTTCTGTATGTTTTTCTATCTATACAGTCGTTCAAATAGATACCCAGTTTCATCATTTCCTCCTTGAGTTGTTTGATGTATCCATTCCGTTGTTTGTTTATTTAATCTGGACCGATTCATCCGAACCATATGTCCAACGAATCTCAATCTTTTCCTTCGGAAAGCCATTTTCAGATCTTCCACATCCCTGTACAGCTTTTCTTTAGGTCCATCCCTGTACCCATCTTTGGTTTTTTTGGGGCCATACATTTTACAAAGAATTCTTTGTTCAATTTTAAGTAGAGGTTCCAAATTCTGAAAGCACATGTTTCTACTCCATGATCACAGTGCTATAATGGCAGACTTTTGTACGTCTGGAAAGGTTTTCTTTCCCTACAGTTCCCGGATTAGAGTAAAGGCCTTTGCTAATTTGAGTTTCCTTATACTTGGTATAGTTTTACAGATAATTTTTTTATATTTTTGTGCACAGACAATATTCATACCAATCTATCATTATACATTTTAACATATTTTACATTATACTGGAAAAACATGTTGTATTACTTGTAATTTGGTTAATGTAAATTAGACAAAAGCTGTATGTTATTTACAAACAATTAACAATTGTTCTATACATACCTACTTTACATATATTTCCATTAGTTTAATGTGGACACAAATTTCTCTCATTGGTAGTATTTATACGTTGTTTTATTTGGAGGAAAGTTTGAACATTAATTCAGTGAATAATTTAAATCTGTTTCATTTTATTTATATTATATATGTTTCAATATAGTTTACATTATACTGGGAATTTCATATTGTTTTACTGTGGATCAGATACTAAAGCTTATTGTATGGTAGGCCTATTTATAATCACCTTTGTCCTATACATATCTCATATATATCAAGACTTAAATTAGTTTAAGTGACAAGTAGTTGACTTGTAATTTTCTTCACACAAAAATGTATTGTATACGATTCATAATTAGCCAGTGACGATACCTTTTGTTACCAACCACATACATTTCAAATCTTTCAGTGCATATCTAATCTGTCAGGAAAATAAAAATTATCTGTAAAACTATACCAAGTTTTTATTTATTCAATTCTAGTATTAAATATTTCTCTTTATAGCGGACTCACAATTACAGAAATACAATATATTTAATCAGCAGAAACTTTGCAAAGAATTTTTATTTCTCAACAAGATAATCTTAGTTATAATAATGTTACGACTGTCTCCTTAATGTGGTATGGAACAGTGGAAAACTAAATACAAAACACCATTGAAGTCACTAATCACCAGCTTTAATTAATCACAAATAGAGTTTATAATCTTGTACAATAATTCGAGCAACATTTGTCCACATGCAATAATAATGTCAACTAATAGAGTCCCACACAACATTATCACTTCGCCACAATACTTCAAACCTCACTTGAATAAATCGCCACTTAAACCGAAACTAAGCGTCGCTGAATGCTTATATTTATACCCCGCTGAGATTCCAAAATAGTTCATAATACGCGTCAACACTACTCGAAAAGACTAGAGTGTAATCGATTGCGGCCTTGCACACAGTTCGCCGACCGGTATGAACTGGAATAGCCTCGTTTTTTGACGCATGTTAAGTGTTACGTACGCACATAAACATTACAGCTGGGCTCTGCTGGGATAGCCGTGAAATATGTGGAGAGTTCTGTAACGGCATAACAACAATAATAAATGATCACCAACTATAAATTGCTTATATGATTATATGATTACTAATTTACACAGATTGATTATAAAATGATAATAATAAATTACCACGTAGTTTGTAAACAGTTTTAACTTTATACTAGTAACCACCCTGAGCTAGACAACACACACTATTTTGGACGGAATGAGTGTACTGATAGATAATATTCAATATTAGACAGTTCTTTTGTTTATAAGAAAAAATACGAGAATATCGATTACTGTACCATTTTGTTAAATAAAGCAAGAATTATAAAATATGCATGCATCCAATATACTGTAACTTTACAATGTATATATTGCGTATCTGAAGAGTACTCCACGTAACTATCGAATAAACGACCAGCTAGGTTGTGGGATTTTAGTGTTCGTCACTTTAAGTCTTTTTGTTGCACAATAAATTGTTATGTAAGAAGAGAGGAGGCAGATATTGTGGAATGGAATATAAGTACTAATAAAACCATTAATTTATTAAAAACAAATTCTTTAAAGATTGAAAAGAAATATGAATTTAAATATCGCTTTTTAAAAGAAGATTTTTTACACGCATTAGTCATTACACGCATAATTAGCGTGTTATACAGTCACACAAAAATACACATCATAATACACTTACAACCATATAAACAAAAATATATAAACACACATATGAGACAAGGTTCTAGATACTTGGGTGCCTAACGTAAACATTTAATGCACATAATTAATTTAAATATTACAAATCATGTATATTAAAGACTATTGAAATATTTATTGTATAAAAATTAAAATTTATAACTATTTAAAACTGTTTAAATTTGTTATAAATAAATACAAATAAATAACCCTATACAAACATGGAAATAATATTTGTATATTATGTATCGTTGCAATACTTTACAACTTTCGAGCTACTGCATTAAACTTTACTCAAATCTATAACCGTAATATCAAATTGACAAATAATTTTGACAAAAAAAAATTACAGTAAACACTACAGTTAGATAGATGTTTAGTTAAAACTCCCTTAAGTGTGAAACCTTAGTTTACAATTTTTTTGAAACTGTCATTTCAGATTTTTCGTGTCCCAAAACTTTGCATATTTCAAAACTGAACGCTATACTCTGATTTTGGTTATAATTCATTATAATTTGATATGACACGTAGAATTTTGAAATTTTTCAAAATTTTGTTCCACTTTATTAGATTAAATGGACTATTAGCAGGAAATAAAAACTCTACGATATGGTCAGCGTTCGACTTTATTTTACACATTAAGGAAAAGTGATATGTTTACACGACTTTAGGGAATGTTTGTTCTCTCTCTCATACAATATCATGACAGTTTCTGTCGTTTCATTTTGATATCTTGCCTTTGATTTAGCTTATAAGCGCGACTGTTGTATACTTTCTGTGCAGCCTGCCAGTCAAATGTTGACTGTGTACCAGCTGTAATAATTTATGAATAAAGTTTTAACGCATAAATCAATAAGACGTTTACAGCATAAGTACTGTAGTGCAAAATGTTTTATGCTACACTTTATACAACACTTTGACAGTTTTATCATTTACTTTAGATAAGTAACAAAATGTGCAGTTTGAAATTTAGACTCCAATTTGACATAGGTACGTATAACTTACTGGATTTAAGAAAATTCGATAAGGTGATACTGTTACTACCTTTGATTCAGCTAAATAAACTCATTTTAAACATTAACATTAATATTGTTGTAATTGTTATTATTAGCCGAGCTGTTAGGCCGTGGTTTACAGTTGTCGTTATTGACAAACGTTTTGGCCCCACGGTCAGAGGCCATCATCAGTGTCTAGATCGGCACGGTGTCCGCCAGTTCACAACAGATGAGGTAGACACTATGTGTTTTGCCCGAGAAGGCGCCTGCCAGAGCTGTAGGGATGCGCGTCCGAGACGTCCCTATGTTTTCCTAGTTCCGAGCTTTCGGAAGGGGCTCCTGCATACTGGTCCGATCCAGCGTAGCATGTAGCATGTAGCATTGTATTAGCGGGGCGTCTTTGCACCCGGTGCATGACCGCAGCATCTGGGTCGAGCCCAATGGCTGCCTGAGGATAGACGTAGTTCTGGTTCATTCGACTGGTGCCTAAAAACAGGAATGGACAACCGCCAACCAGTTAACTGAGAAGGCGGGGGAGAAAGGTTTTTAATATTTATTTATTTTTAAATTTTGAGCAATCAGTGGGCACTGCCGCATGAACGGGTTCAGGTGACAGATGTCACCCGTTCCCAGTCCCGCGAGCAGACGCCGTGAGGCGGCGGTCGCTCCCCGCGAGGCGGAGAGCCTCCGTGCCAGTGATAGCGCGTAGCAGCGGCATTCAGCGCGGTCGGCATACTAGGAAGGGAGGAAGGAAACAGTTTTCAGGTAAATTCTGGGGCATGGTCAGATGGTGAATATGCAAAATTTTATTTAAGTAGTTTACTTAAAGTTATGGCGGGTCATCGAGAATCGCCCGAGGGCGTTTGACCCGGACAGGGGGAGGTGGTTGCGTGGTGCTGATGGTCCTGAGGTAAGGGAAGGAAGAGGTCTCAGCTGCGGCAAAGAGAGTCGCAGCTAATGACCAGACAAAGGCAGAGAGAGTAGGAACTCGTAGACCTCCTCGAATTACACTGTTTCGAACAAACCAAGGAGATCCCGACAAGGAACGGAGGGTTCTGGATTGGAAACTTTCCAGCCTATGCCTGTTGGTGGCGGAGACAAGTGACCACCAAACAGGTGCCGCATAGGTCAATACAGACCGGAGAAACAACAGATAGAGGGTAACTTTCGTGCGCAGCGCCAGGGGGCTGCGGCACGCGAGGTATGGGTAAAGTTTGGCTTGGACGCCGCGAGCCTTGGAGAGGGTTCCTGTCACGTGGGCGTTGAACCAAAGACGCCGGTCGAGCCGAACGCCTAGATACTTCACCGACTCTTTGTAGGTGATAGGTCTCCCTTCCAGGGAGAGGGGTTGGCATCGGGAGATGGACTTACGAGTGAAACAGATCGCTTCGGATTTCTCCGTATTGATCGTCACCCGTCATTTCCGTAGCCAGTCCGGAAGCTGGTCCAACTGACGCTGCAGCTGTGTACTCGCAAAACGCGGGGACACAGAGCTGTAATGATACATTGCATCGTCAGCGAACAAAGACAACGTGACACCGGGCAAGACAGGCAGGTCGTTCGTGTACACAAGGTACAGAACGGGGCCGAGGACAGATCTCTGAGGTACGCCGGCGGCGACGGGACGAACTGCAGAGCAGGTTCCGTCGACGCTCACCCTGAAGGTTCGGTCGCAGAGATACGACCGGAGGAAAAACACTATGGACGATGGTATGGGGGAGCTAGCAAGTTTGAAGAGAAGACCTTCGTGCCAGACTTTATCGAAGGCCTTGCTCACGTCCAGCAGTGCAGCGGCCGTAGCCGCTCGCCTGTTGGTGGCGTCAGAGAGTTGCGTTACCACGCGGACTAGTTGAAGCGTGGTCGAGTGCTCTCTGCGAAACCCGAACTGTTCGTTGCGGATAAAATTATCCAACAACGGCGAGATGCGGGCCAGCAGGAGCCGCTCGAACACCTTTGAGGTAACTGGCAAGAGAGATATTGGCGGATAGCTTTCAGGAAGCATGCGCGGCTTGCGGGGTTTTGGAATCATATCGATGTTGGCAGTTTTCCACAGGCGGGGAAAGTACTGTAGCCGGAGACAAGAGTTGAACAGCTCGAGCACGAGGTCAACGCCTGAGGCCGGGAGATATTATAATGCAGCGGCACCGATCCGGTCAGGACCGGGCGCGACGGCGGTTTAGTCGGCAGACAGGAAAAACGAGTTCGTCTCTGTCGAACGGGAGGTCTGGGCCAGCGGGAGGTCGAGAAAGATAACCAGATAGGAAGTCCCGGACTTCTGCCGAGTGGGCAGGGTCCGAAACGCCTCGATGAACGGTAAATTGCGACTCCATGCAGTCGGCGAAGACCTCTGCCTTGCCTTCTGATGAAGACACAATCCCGTTCAGGGTTTCCAGCGGGTTGCGAGTTCTCTTCTCGCGGGTCAGTCTACTCACCGCTCTCCAGACGGAGGCGTGGTCGACTTCAAGAGACTCAAGATATGAGTCCCATCGATCAGAGTTTACGTCCCGCAGTAGCTGCTGGACGTAAAGGGACTGTTGTTGAAATCGTCGCTTTACGACTGGGTCACGGGTTATTTGCCATCTGCGGCGGAGCTTGCGCCGTAGCCAGATGGCGTGGAGTACTTCCGGAGGTGAGGCCGATTTGCGATGATTCACCTCGAGTGCGTAGGTGTGTCGATCCATGACACCTTGTACCAATTCCTGAAGATTTGTGACGCGGAGATCCAAATTGTCACGAGTGACGATAGGGTCCGCCGGGAGAGATGGTAACCTTCGAGAGAGCTCGTCATGATAGGAGCGCAAGTTGACTCTCCTAACAATCTGAGCGGGAAGTCGGGGTGACGCCGACAGCTCTCGAACAGTTATAACAAGGGGATTGTGATCGGACGAAAGATCCGAGACAGACGAGACCTCGATGTTACGGGCAACGTTCTTGACAACTACTATGTCAAGAACGTCCGGCCGATGGCCGTGAAAGGGGTAGTAGGTAGGGTCTTCAGGGCCGATGACATTAAGTGCCGGGTCGCCAGAGACGAACCGGAACAGAGATTTTCCACAGGCGTTGACAACGCGGCTGTTCCATGAATGGTGTTTGGCGTTTAAGTCGCCGGCTACAATGGTTGAGAGGGGGTGGTCGAGGAGGGCGTCCCACTCCTCGGGCGGTGGCGGAGTTCGCCGGCCAGGCCGGAGGTACGCAGAAACAACGCGCAACTCCGATCCGCCGGCGTCCACCACCACCGCTCAGCCTTCAATAATAGATGTATCTAGAGGAGGAAAAAGCCTGTGGGATATCCGCCTGTGGACTAAGACAGCTGTGCCCCCCGAGGGGGGACAGCGAGGCCGTAGGGGACGATCCTGACGATAACAGACATAGGCAGGAAGGGAAAACGAGTGGTAATGAGCCAGATTAGTCTCGGAAAGAAGTATGATATCAACATCATACTTCGTCACGAAAGTCATCAGTTCAGATTGTCTGGGGAGCAACCCGAAGGCGTTCCACGCAACGATCCTCAGGCTATTAGCCATTCAGGGGAAGTAGGGGAAAGAGGGTAGCTAAAGACTGGAAGACCAGGGTAAGCACTGTGGTAGTGTCGCGAGCAGTCCTTATCGATGCAACAAGATTGTCTGCCCAGGCAGTCAGGGGATCCGCCGATGCCCGAGAAGATTCCCGGGACACCGGAGGACAAGCCTGACTGGCCTCGACAGGGGTAGCAGATGGCGGTGGGCTGACGGACTGAGTAGTAGACTGCTCGCTGGGAGGCTGAGGTTGATGACTGGGGGCGGGTCGAGCCCTCGGAGTTGGTACAGGTGGAACCTGTGATTATGTAGGTCGGCCGGCGGAGCTCCGGCGACGACGAGAGCGCTTAGACTTGCCCGGACGGGCTGGAGGTGGGACAGATTTAGCGGCCATGGCCGCGTAGGAAGGTGCGGGCGCTCCGGCAGGCGCCGGGGTTGAGGCCGCTGCAGGCGGCGCCGAAGCGACGACTGCAGGCGAGACAGCGCCACCGGAAGCAACCGGAGTTGCTGCCGTGGCCTTGGCAGATGAACCAGTGAGAAGTGGGAATGCCTCTCGCCGGTTAGGGCCAGGACCAGCTACACGGCCAGCCTGCGCGCCCTGGCTGCGACAGGAGGTCGCTGCGGTTTTATGGCGGCGATAAAGTTTGGGCAGCCTCGGTAATTAGCCGGGTGGGCTCCTTTACAGTTGCAGCATTTAGCTGTGTACCCCGTCTTTGGCTTCCGATCCAGTGCCCGAGAAGAAACACTTTTATAAACTTTTGAACCAGCTCGGTCTAAGCTGGGAAGCAGCATCAACCAATCAGCATCAAGTGCTATCTGATTGGCTTGGGAGCACAGCATGCGAGATCCTATTCGATAGGAGGTTTTTACTCTTCCATTCATCGCTATGGAACAATTCCTGAAACCGGTGAAGGACGCAAGGGATCCACTCTCGTCGGAAGGCGTGTACAGTGTGACTTGCTAGTGTGGCGAAGTGTACATCGGCAGCGTCCGACACGCGTTGCTGAACACACTCGCTGTGATCGCTTGAGACAGACGGAAAAGTCTGCGGTGGCCGACCATGCACTCTCCATCGCGTTCTCTTTGATGAGACTAGGATGTTATTCTTGGAGAGTGACTACTACTCTCGGCTGCACATGGGAATCCGTAGAAATCTTCAAACGTCGCGATGAATAGAAGAGGAGACTTAGTATCCGAGGTTATAGGCCTACAGTGAACCCTGTGTTACCGCCCGCCTTGTTGCTTGTATTCGTGAAAGACTAGGGGTATTGTTTGGCTTACATCTACCGCACGTGTTCTTTGTCGCTTCGCAGCGACTCTGAAGAAGATTCCCGGTGGACAGAATCCAAACGTTAGCCGACTAATGTCACAATATCTTAACAATCGACCACGGCCTACCAGCCCGGATTTACAACAATTTTAAAAATGTCAAGATCGTTTGTTCTAGTGAAGAAACATATAGTACTGAAAATAATATATGGTTAACACCTGACGGTGTTTGTCGGCTGACGCTAATAATAGTACATACAAATCTGTAAAATGAACGGTGGCGGTTGGTACCGACCAGACTGGCGCACGCACACTCACAGCCGGCCCGCGCGCCACAGGTATGATTCGCAAAGTGTGCCGTCCACTACATAATTACAACTTTTTAAATTTGATTTTAATGCCAAACGAAATTACCATATTTGAAACCTCCATGAAATTTTAAGAAATATCGGTATGGAGAACCATACATGACTTCCATATTCTAAGATTTATTTTTAAAATTATTTTCGAAATGAAATATTACCATAGAAACTACTTCTTTCTACTTACTGCTTCAGCCTTAACCACAGTACTGTGGTCACTAACATATACCACCTCACGTTATCGCACTCGATTTTCACTGATGATGGAAGTCAATGGCATTGCCGAAACGTCTGGTTTTGTAGAAAACATTGGACTACGGCCAAATATCCCGGGAAGGAATTTTAACAAAAACTACTTCTTTGTTGCCGATAACGTTGTACACATATATATAAAAAATATGCATAAAATTAATGGCTTGTATAAGTTAATGATTGATCTCCATTAAGTAGTGCTCAAGTTTCCAAAGTTTTAATATTATGATGTCCGTAATTAAAACATCAGAGCAGGTTTAGTGTGTATGAGGGTTCACCGTGGACAAAAATTTTCAACATTTCCTATTGAGCGTTGCTTAGAATAAATCTGCGAATCTACAGTGTACGTTTCACAGAACAAACACGCGGAAAAGAAGGAGCGCTCCGAAGTCACTCATGGACCCTCAGCATTTTGCAGAGGGTTCATTCCCTAAAGACGAAAAGTCTGTCTATGAATCGTTCCTCTGTAAACACGTGCAGTTACACTGCCCAGCGATCCACTGGAAGCAAATCGCTATCCACGCTGGACACTTTTCGGCTTGCATGCGTTATGTTGGTATGGGTTCGGCACTTTCCATTTAAAAACCGTGCAAATGTAAGAAAATAAACATGAATGAGGTCAGAAATAACGCGAATTGTGTGTGTGTGTGTGTGTGTGTGTGTGTGTGTGTGTGTGTGTGTGTGTGTGTGTGTGTGTGTGTGTGTGTGTGTGTGTGTGTGTGTGTGTGTGTGTGTGTGTGTGTGTGTGTGTGTGTGTGTGTGTGTGTGTGTGTGTGTGTGTGTGTGTGTGTGTGTGTGTGTGTGTGTGTGTGTGTGTGTGTGTGTGTGTGTGTGTGTGTGTGTGTGTGTGTGTGTGTGTGTGTGTCTTCCCTGCCTTTTTATTGCGGTAGTGATAATAATAAAATGGAAACGTTAACAGTACATAACTGAGATATGCTTGCCTGCCACGCACGATATATTTTCTCTTATACATGACTAGCAGAATACCCGTGCTTCGCTACGGAGTTTCACGTTGTACGTAATGAAAATGTTAGTTTAATTAATAAAGTTTAATTAAAGTAGGCTTCTTCAAAATAAATAGCTGTTGCCCACAACTTCGTTCGCGTGGTCTTCAATTTAATGTGATAATATATTTAGAACAGAATCTATTCTATTGGGTTGCCATAGTAACCAGATCTAATAGTTTTTTAAGACCGCAAAGGACCCCCCAGAGGATCGTATCGAAAAAAAACACCTGTCCTATGTTGGTTCTCCCGTTGCGTAAAATATTTGTGCCAAGTTTGGTTGAAATCGGTCCAATGGTTTAGGTGGAGACGTGGAAGACCCCAAAGGATCGTATCGAAAAAACACTTGTCCTATGTTGGTTCTCCCTTTGCGTAAAATATTTGTGCCAAGTTTGGTTGAAATCGGTCCAGTGGTTTAGGAGGCGATGTGGAAGACCCCAAAGAACACCCAAAAGGACCCCATCGAAAAAACACCTATCCTATGTTGGTTCTCCCGTTGCGTAAAATATTTGTGCCAAGTTTGGTTGAAATCGGTACAGTGGTTTAGGAGGAGATGTGGAAGAAACCTTCGCGGACGTGCGCACAACAACTCACCGAAGTTTCATCGCAATCGGATGAATGGTATAGGAACCCATACGGGACAAACAAAGAAACATTCATTTTTATATATAAGATGTAAACTATACCACCTACTTGACATAAACCGTGATAGCTAAGCTAATGTACAACATATATGTATTAATTATACACATAAATGTTCCTCGATAGACACTCTATCTATTGGCGAAAACTTGAATAAAATCCGTTCAGTACTTCCTGAGATTAGCGATTTCAAACACAGAGAGAAAACGGACCGACTTTACTTTATACTATGTACAGATTTACATTAAAATGAAAAAATTATAATTTTATTGCCTGGCAACAGAATTATTTTATTTTTAACAATTACCATTGTTTGAAAAAATTTAAATGAATTTTCAAGTACTTTACTCTTGTTAAAACGTAAAAGGTTGCAGGTAAACTACCCCTTCCCCTTAACCGATCTTCACCAAAATCAAAAGGCCTTGAGTCCTCTACAATTCAGTGACGTATGCAAAAAATTATTTGATTCTGTTTGAATTTGCGGCAGTTATCGTTTGCCATAGAAAATACGCTTGATAAAAAACGTTGCAAGTAAACTACCCCTTCCCCTCAACCGATCTTCACCAAAAACAACAGGTCTTGAGTACTCTACAAATCAAGGCAGTATGCAAAAAATTATTTGATTCTGTTTGAATTTGCGGCTGTTATCGTTTGCCATAGAAAATACCCTTGATAAAAAAACGCTGCAGGTAAACTACCCCTTTCCCTTAACCGATCTTCACCAAAAACAATAGATCTTGAGAACTCTACAATTCAGGGCTGTATGCGAAACATTATTTGATTCTGTTTGAATTTGCGGCTGTTATCGTTTGCCAAACAAAAAATTTCCCTTGATAAAAAAAACCGTTGCAGGTAAACTACCCCTTTCCCTCAACCGATCTTCACCAAAAATAATACGACATGAGTACTCTACAAATCAGGACTGTATGCAAAAAATTATTTGATTCTGTTTGAATTTGCGGCAGTTATCGTTTGCCATAAAAAAAAATCTACACACACAGACAGACACACACACACACACTTTTCGGAAAACGACTTTTTTCATGTTTTGAGTGTAGTACAATCAGAATCTGCAATAATCTCGAACACGATTTTTTTTGCCATCACCATACTTCCATTTCCTTAAGGAATATGGAAGTAAAGATGCGACGTAATTGCGACAAATCTCTGTTTTCAACACTATAAAAATCTGATCAAGCGACTAATGTTGACGTAGAAAATTAAAAAAATAAAATATTGTTACACTCAAATCCAAACTTTATTCTTTTGTATTCATACAGTAATATACATGGTAATCGTCAGTAAAATATAAATAACTAAATAGGCTATATACACATATTAGACATACATACTATTAGCCTATAGGTCTACATAAGTAACAATAAATCCTACTTCCTACAGCAGAAATTATTCATGTTACCAGTAGTCTTAATCTTAGTAATAATAGCTTTAACCTTCCCTTGTATGATATTTATTGTCAATGCAAACACACCTATAAAATTTTTAAAATGATTTTCAGAATATATTACAGAATACGACTGCCATACAATTATAATTGGTGATACTAATATTTGTACAATAAAAATATCGGTATGGAAAACCATACATGACTTCCATATTCTAAGATTTATATTTAAAATCATTTTCGAAATGAAATATTACCATAGAAACTACTTCTTTCTACTTACTGCTTCAGCCTTAACCACAGTACTGTGGTCACTAACGTATACCACCTCACGTTATCGCACTCGATTTTCACTGATGATGGAAGTCGATGGCATTGCCGAAATGTCTGGTTTTGTAGAAAACATTGGACTACGGCCAAATATGCCAGGAAGGAATTTTAACAAAAACTACTTCTTTGTTGCCGATAACGTTGTACACATATATATCAGTGGCGAAGTTACATGGAGGCAATTGAGGCAATGCCTACCCTAAAAAATTCTGTAGAATAAAAATTATAAATACGTATGAACTACATAACGTAAAGATTATACATTGTTACTGCGACTGTCAAATTTATTAAACCGAAACGTGCTTTATTGAGCGACCGCTAGATGGTGACAGGTGAGATTCGGCATAGTTCGTTTAAAGCGAATGAGGCAACCTGAACTTGCCTCAGCGTTTTTTGTATACATCGTATGTAAGCAATGTAGTGGTGTGATAGGGAAGTGAAGGGAGGGGGGATTGTCCCGCGCTGTACACATAGAGTGTTGAGGCATGCCTCACTTCTGTGGTCCAAACAGTTAAGTTAAAGCGCCTGTGTTGTTTCTAAGTGTTTATTTTATGCGGTTATTAAAAGTGTCACTGTTATTCTGCTGAACTAACAGATGATCAAGATTGTTATTTGAATTATTTGTAAAATTAAACATATATATATATATATATATATATATATAGAAACTAATCAAGTTTAAAAATTTGAAGTTCAATCAGTTGTATTATTGTGTATGACTAATACAAGGATTGTTCAATAGAAACACGTATAGAGCTGTAAAGCATTTTTTATTCAACGATTTTAAAAGAAGTCTCCAATAACATTAAGACATGAGTTCCACTGTTGCGCTAACCTGTAGATTCCCTGCTAGTAAAATTCTTACGGCTGTTTGTGGAACCATTCGGTTACAGCAAACTCTACCTCAGCGTCCGATTTGAACCACCGTCCTTTTAGTGATTCCTTAAAAGAAATTTAAGATAAGATTTTTGCCTACCCATTCATTAACTACTAGCTTCGCCAGTAAGCAAATTGATGTCCATTTTTTCGGCTTGCACGCGTTATGTTGGTGTGGGTTTCGGCACTTTCCATTTAAAAAGCGTGCAAATGTAAGAAAATAAACATGAGTGAGGCCAGAAATAACGTGAATTGTGTGTGTGTGTGTGTGTGTGTGTGTGTGTCACCTGCCTTTTTATTGCTGTAGGCATAATAATAAAATGGAAACGTAAACATTACATAACTGAGATATGCTTACCTGCCACAAACGATATATTATTTTATACATGGAGGAGTTCAGTGACGTACACACGTACAGAAGAATTATATATATAAAGATATTAACTCATACATAATTTACATTAAAATGAAAAATTTATAATTTTATTGCCTGGGAACAAAATTATTTTATTTTTAACAATTACCATTGTTTCAAAAGGTTTAAATGAATTTTCAAGTACTTTACTCTTGTTAAAACGTAAACGGTTGCAGGTAAACTACCCCTTACCCTTAACCGATCTTCACCAAAATCGAAAGTCCTTGAGACCTCTATAATTCAGGGACGTATGCAAAAAATTATTTGATTCTGTTTGAGTTTGCAGCTGTTATCGTTTGCCATAAAAAATGCCCTTGTTAAAAAAACGTTGCGGGTAAACTACCCCTTTCCCTTAACCGATCTTCACCAAAAACAATAGGTATTGAGAACTCTACAATTTAGGGCTGCATGCAAATAATCTTTTGATTCTGTTTGAATTTGCGGCTGTTATCGTTTTCCATAGGAAATACCCTTGTTAAAACATAAAACGTTACAGGTACACTACCCCTTTTCCTTGACCGATCTTCACCAAAAACAATAGGTCTTGAGAACTCTACAATTCAGGGCTGTATACGGAACATTATTTAATTCTGTTTGAATTTGCGGCTGTTATCGTTTGCCAAAAAAAAAAATTTCCCTTGATAAAAAAAAACCGTTGCAGGTAAACTACCCCTTTCCCTCAACCGATCTTCACCAAAAACAATAAGTCGTGAGTACTCTACAAATCAGCGCTGTATGCAAAAAATTATTTGATTCTGTTTGAATTTGCGGCAGTTATCGTTTGCCATAGAAAAAAAATCTACACACAGACAGACAGACAGATAGACACACAGACAGACACATAGACAGACAGACACACACACAGACACTTTTCGGAAAACGACTTTTTTTCATGTTTTGAGTGTAGTACAATCAGAATCTGCAATAATCTCGAACACGATTTTTTTTGTCATCACCATACTTCCATTCCTTAAGGAATATGGAAGTAAAAGAATAAGCATAACTCATTAAGCATACAATTATGTGAGAAAATGTAACCACAAACATGCAAACGTAAATATTAACATTTTAAATTAATGGTACGTAATTATTAGTATTATTCATAACAGGATAATGAACTCATTATGACTATAAAAGCCAGTGATTGCTTGTTGATAGTTGTTGTTCGGTATCATTTTTCTTAGAATTTTGCGCAGAATTCAAAAACAATAACGGTTTTGCAACTTTTTAGCACAGTAAAAAAATTCTCTTGCTCTTAGATATGTCCAGTATGTGAGTCACGGCGGCCACCAAGGGCCAGGTATAATCCGCTGCGTGTGAGTTAGTGAAGGTGAAAGTCGGTCTGGCCTGTCCCAACCGCCACCGTTCATTTTACAGAGTTTAGGTATAACTTTATTCACAGTTAAAAAAAATGTAAATACAATTTTCTAGGATTATGTTGTCCATGACGTGTCCGTTGATTAACTAATTTTAAGTACAATACTACTGACTTGGAACACTAAGTTTTTTATTGGTAAAGTTTTTATGTGTTTTTGTGTGTTTGACCAACTAGAAATATACAAACACACAAAAACACATAAAAACGACATCCTAAACGAACAGACACAATTCATATCACACGTACTATTCGAACATATTACACCGCACACTCACAACATCGATCTTTCAAACGACGGCGGAGTCACCAAGAACAAGACGGACAGCGCTCCTAATGGCAACCTCTGACGAAGCTTGTAATAAGCGAAAACTGGTTCAGGTTATAAGGTAAAAATTTTACATTTTTATCAATAAAAAACTTAGTGTTCCAAGTCAGTAGTATTGTACTTACAAATATAAAATTTTATTTACTCAATAATAAATGTGTTTCATTCAAAAAAAAGAGCCAGTTTTGCGGGGCTTACTAATACGGTCATGAAATTATATTCCTATACATAAAACATTACCAATTATTGCACTTACATACACATTATACATCTCAATAATGAAACAGTACCAATCCTTACACATACATATACATTATACATTCCTGTACATGAAACATTACCAATCATTACACATACGTATACATTATACATCCCTATAATGAAACAGTACCAATACTTACACATACGTATACATTATACATTTATGTACATAAAACATTACCAATTATTGCACATACATACACATTATACATCCATATAAGGAAACAGTACCAATCCTTACACATACATATACATTATACATTGCTGTACCTATATATAAAACATTACCAATTATTGCAAATACATACACATTATACATCTCTATAATGAAACAGTACCAATCCTTACACATACATATACATTATACATTCCTCTACCTATACGTAAATTCATTTTGTTTCAATTGTCTCCAAGTCACATTACTGACTATTTAGAATTAATATTAGGCAATTACCTGTATTAACGTCCGTCTTGTGACTTATTTGGTTTTTTCCTTAAAACGACGCGTTTCGAGGATAAATCCTCATCATCAGGTTTCAATACTATAAAAACATCAAATTCACCCAAAAGGGGTCGTCAACTAGTTAAAACACACAAAAAACACAAAAACACCACACATAATTAACATCGACACAGTCTCGGCACAGTCCGATGCGCATCGTCTCGTTGCCAACGACCAACTGTAGCACTTTGTCTTATATGACCGTTATCATTGCCCGCTGACCCATCGATATAGAAGGCCGTGTTGTACAGCAGATTCGATCGGAACGAAACTTTGTCATTAAGTAGCTGGTCCGTTTGTAACTTAGAAGCCTTGTATATCTCATATTCCTCCACAGCGTTCATGTGTGCACCTTTTTTACAATTATGAAGCAGTTCAAAACCTGTTTACAAAACAACACAATGAAAATAATAATACAGTAGAACATAGCCACGTATTTCATCAGCGGGTTGCAAATTACACCGGAATTAAATTTGAACATAACGAAATGACATTACTGAACAAAGGTTTGATGTATAACATTCCCTCGTTTAATAAGAACTTTATGATCCGTGAAATAATATGCGCAGAAGCTGCCATAAAATATAATATTATCAATAGATTATAATATTATATTATAATATTATCAATAGATTAATATTTCGCATCAGGAGGAAACGCGTGCCATCATAAATAACAAAATAAACAAAGTTATCAAGAAGGATACCCACATCGCTAACCTGCAAACTAAATACAAACGTGACGCGCGTATTGCACGGAATGTTTACGAAAAACTTCGACATGATAACGCTATCGTCACGAAAGCTGATAAGGGTAATACGGTTGTTATTATTAACAAAAATATATATACCAATAAGGTACAGGAATTCATAAAAAATAATAATATTAAAAAGCTACACAAGGATCCCACTAGCGCCTATGTCAAGGAATTAAACAACGCTATAAATAAATGCCCCAATCTCCTCAATGAAAGCACTAGACGTTATTTAAAACCCATAAATGCCAGGGCCCCAGAACTTACGGGTTTACCCAAAATACATAAAAAAGATATGCCAATACGCCCGGTTGTAAATTACACAACTGCCCGTGGTTATAGGACGGCTAAAAGATTAGTAAAAATCATAAAAGAGAACATTGACGTAGTAAATAACTACAGCATAAAAAACAGCTACGATCTCGTTGAAAAAATTGAAACTATTAAATCAGCACCACATTATAGGTTGGCTTCATTTGACGTAATTAATCTGTACACCAATGTGCCGGTAGATGAGACAATGACAATTCTCAGAAATAGCTTAATTAATACAAATAGGTTAGGTAGAAATGAAATTGCTGAACTTATGCAATTGCTAAAAACAATACTCAAACAAAATTATTTCTCTTATGATAATGAATATTTCATGCAGGAGGATGGTCTGGCAATGGGGTCACCTTTATCGGGAATTTTAGCGGACCTATACTTGAACCACTTTGAGAATACATTTTTAATGTCTAGTCTTAATAAACAGCGAGGTAAAATTAAATTTTACGTACGCTACGTTGACGACACTTTTATGATATTCAATGGAACGAGTAGACAAATAGAAAATTTGAAAGGATATATGAACAGCATAAACACGAAAATCCAATTTACCCTAGAAATGGAGAATAATAACTGCCTGAACTTTCTTGATCTCACTATCAGCAAATATAATGACCGTTTTAGATTCAAAATTTATAGAAAGCCCACCACCACGAATGAATTCATGCTGATTCGTACCATCCATATTCCCAAAAAATGCCAGCCTTCAACGCGTTCGCTCATAGAATGCTTGCTATTCCCCTTGAGCAAAAAGACAGAGTGGAAGAGACTAATATAATCAAGAGTATAGCTATCGCTAATGGGTATAACAGCGGAATCGTAGACAAGCATATAAGAAAACACTCAGTAAAAATCAATAGTAAAAGCAGATTAACCGGCCCATCTAAAGAAGATACTAAGTTTATAGTAACTGAGTACACGAATGTACTACCAGTCATTGTAAAGAATTAGCTAAAAAAACGTAAAATAACAGTGGCCTTCAAAACCACAAATAACATCAAAAAACGTTTGGGACAAAGAACTCATATCCCGGCTGAAGAGAAAACTGGAGTGTACAAGCTTGAATGCGATGACTGTGACCAGTTTTATATAGGAAAAACGGGCAGGCCGTCAGCCGAACGTTTTAAAGAACACCTCCCCAAAAGTGATATCTCGAAAACAAGATCCAGTTACGCTCAGCATTTAATGCTGTATAATCATAAGTACTCAGACTTCCACACAAACTTTAAACTGCTTCATAATTGTAAAAAAGGTGCATACATGAACGCTGTGGAGGAATATGAGATATACAAGGCTTCTAAGTTACAAACGGACCAGCTACTTAATGACAAAGTTTCGACCCGATCGAATCTGCTGTACAACACGGCCATCGATATCGATGGGTCAGCGGGCAATGATAACGGTCATATAAGACAAAATGCAACATTTGGTCGTTGGCAACGAGACGATGCGCATCGGACTGTGCCGAGACTGTGTCGATGTTAAATTATGTGTGGTGTTTTTGTGTGTTTTAACTAGTTGACGACCCCTTTTGGGTGAATTTGATGTTTTTATAGTATTGAAACCTGATGATGAGGGTTTATCCTCGAAACGCGTCGTTTTAAGGAAAAACCCAAATAAGTCACAAGACGGACGTTAATACAGGTAATAGCCTAATATCAATTATTGCACTTACATACACATTATACATCTCAATAATGAAACATTACCAATCATTACACATACGTATACATTATACACCCCTATAATCAAACAGTACCAATACTTACACATACGTATACATTATACATTCCTGTACATAAAACATTACCAATTATTGCACATACATACACATTATACATCCCTATAATGAAACAGTACCAATCCTTACACATACATATACATTATACATTGCTGTACCTATATATAAAACCTTACCAATTATTGCACATACATACACATTATACATCTCTATAATGAAACAGTACCAATCCTTACACATACATATACATTATACATTCCTGTACCTATACATAAAGCATTACTAATTATTGCACTTACATACACATTATACATCTCAATAATGAAACAGTACCAATCCTTACACATACATATACATTATACATTCCTGTACATGAAACATTACCAATCATTACACATACGTATACATTATACATTCCTATACCGGTACATGAAATATTAGCAACATTTTCGTCAAAAATAAAATTATTAAAATATATTTTTTGTACGTAAATTCGTGTGGGAGAAGTACGATTTGAGTTGAAGCCGGTTGGTCGGTTTCTATTTAATAAATGACTCAGTACTACGTGTTCGGAAATCAAATGGCCGTGATATCTACTCCTCGACTCGGGGGTATTTGTGTCAGAGGGGGGAAACGAACACTTATACGACTGCCTCCCCTACACACATTGTGTAATCTTCTACGATATGACATTATACATGAAGGCGTGTACGCGAAACGAAAATATTTTGCAATGAAACACAAGAGCGGACGGGAATATTTATACAGAGAGAGAGAGAGAGAGAGAGAGAGAGATAGAGAACTGGCAACAACGGATTGACGATCACAACAATCCAATTGACACGTGTAGGATAGGCAATTACGAGGTTGTGGGGGGGGTGAAACAATA
Organism: Magicicada septendecula; assembly: GCA_034769895.1. NCBI lineage: Eukaryota > Metazoa > Arthropoda > Insecta > Hemiptera > Cicadidae > Magicicada > Magicicada septendecula. Next base: position 286,708,446 of record CM068373.1, on the reverse strand, counting down.
ACAACTCGTTTGCCTCTTCTACCGATATTAAATTTGCTGTCTTCTACACTTCACGGATTGGGTACATTGCCTGTCTTGTCTTCACAGTGTATCTCGTCACTTTCTTCTTGGTCTGCATACTTTTCTTCTTCCAATACGCTACTTTAGGTACCCATCTATCGTCTATCCTGTCCAGATGGTGTATAATTATGCATAACATATTTTTAGTGCGACCTTTTTCCTGAATAAATATTCAAATAATGTAAGGCAATGTATTTTTCCACTCTTTGGGACCATTTTTGTAATTTTCATATCCGGATATTTTGATATGCGAACTACCCTTGTAACCAGAATAATGCCTTATTATTATAATACTGCTCAACCAAAAGCGGTTTAAATGAGATTTATCAAGCACGTGGCAGGGTATACTCTCCATGATCATAGAAGAAACACAGATGAAAGGCAGGAACTGAATATTATCAGTATACTCGACAGGATTGCCCGGTATCGGCTGAATTGGTGGGAACATCTTTGCCGAATGGATGACTGCTGCATCCCCAAAAGTATGGTACTATGAGCTGAGGGGATGGAGAGGTGTGGGACGTCCGAGGAAGCGCTGGAGTGACCAGCTCTAATCTTTGCCTATTTAAGACCGGAACAAACCATCCTTGGTTTATTCATTGAAGATGATGATTATGATAATGATGACTACTCATGCAAGTAAGTTATCAATATTCCTATTTTTTGACATAATCAACTGCTACATTTGTCCTATCTATTTAATAATTTTTTGTCCCTGCAGCGAAGAATTCTCAGTCTTTAAGTTTTACCAAACAAAAAATAAGTCAGATGTAGCAAGGTCTGCAACATAAAACGGTTGAGACAGAAACAGTGTGCTAGTAAACATTTTGCTTTAGAAACAGCAGCATTCCTTTCCTCTGTCAATCATGTTTGTTCGTGAATGCAAGCACGTTCTTTACTTTTCCAGCACATCTCTTTAGCCGTCATTACTGATAATATACTGACCTTTTAAAAACTTTGAAGAGAGTAAGGTACTTGTAATGTCAAAAGATTGTTAGCACTACGTTAGTGGCCGATAGTAGAGTCTTGAAGTTTTCTCTGACTGGAGAATCAAGATGCCTTCACCCCAAGCGTTGCTACTTGGATTCTAGCTCAGAATTATAAATCCAGGTCTCTTCAAAAGTTACAGTTCTTATAAAAAAATTGTCTCCTTCTGTCTAATAATGTCGTTTAATTTTTCATCTTGTTATTTGAATTAACAGTTTCTGTAATTCTAACTTTGTCGGTTTTACTTGCTAAAATGCTACTTGTCATGTTCCGGACGAGGCCTTTCAGTGTTTCCACCATGTTCAAGTCTTAAACCGCGACTATGTGGTCCGAACATGACAAGTGGCAGTTTAGCAAGTAAACACGACAAAGTTGGAATGTAGTTTAAGTTCCATACGCGCAAAGTTTGGTTGTTTTGTGATTTACTTTGAGCATTTTGCACTTGTTTTATGGTAGTCTGGATTGTTTACAAATTTTTGAATAAACTAATAAACTACAAACAATTATCAAGAATATACATATAGGTATGCCAACTTTATAGTTTCATAGTAGTGTACGTTTAGTCACCCAACATAACACTGTTACACTTGAACTATCATCATCATCATCATCAGCCGTGGCTCTGCAACCCTTGGTTGGTCTTGGCCTGCTCCAAGAGTCGATTCCATTCCACCGTATTGTGTGCTCTGGCTTTCCAGTTTCTTATGTTCAGCTTTCCAAGGTCATCCTCTATCTAGTCTTTGAATCTACTTCGGGGTCTTCCCCTTTTTCTACTACCCATTGGTTTTTGGTAAAAAAATATGTTTCGTAAGCTGTCCTTCCTCCATTCTCTCTATGTGTCCAACCCACCTTAGCCTGTATATTTTGGTTATCCTGATTATGCCTGGCTCTTTGCAAAGATGGTATAATTCATAATTATAGCGCCTGCGTCGTATTCCACTTTCTTGTACTCCTCTAAATACTGTTCTTAGAATCTGTCTGTCACAGCAACCTAGAAGCCTCCCGCTTTTTTTGTCATTTGTTGTTTCTGAAGCATACGTCAGCACTGGCCTCATAAGTGTTCTGTAAATTTTGCATTTCGTGCTTCTTGAGATGAAGCTAGATGTCAGGTGCTTTTTTAATCCAGAATATGTTTTATTTGCGAGGAATATTCTTCTTATTATTTTAGTGTTGATGTCGTTAGCGCTGTTTATCTGGGAGCCAAGATATATGAACTCTTTTACTGCCTCTATATTTTTACACTGCAGATAAACTTGGAGAAAACAAAATATATATACTACAACGTTACATATACATATGGATGTGGGCATGTCAGGCCTCACGTTCAAGGGATACAAACTTATACAATGAATTTATATGTAAATTCGATATACAGTAATTCATGCAGGTTGTATAATTATACCAGGTGTATTTATAATAAGAGTATTTTTATTTATCAGTACTTAAAACTCATATTTATTATTTATTCATTATTATAAATATTCATAAACATCATTAATAATTGTCGGTTACGCTATTGCTCATTATTATATGTTTATATCTTATGATATGCAACATTACACATATTTAAAAAATCTCTTATATCTAAACATGTAAATAATCTTATATCTAAACATGTTAAATAATTAGTTTATTAATTTATTATAAAATTAAAATATTTTTATATTGAAATAACTTGTCTTATCTCAGATCTGACCTCTACTTGCTCAGTCTATATCAATGTTTAAAATTCAATTTAAATTTATATTAATTGCTTGTAGACTGGCCTTTGTTTTAATATTCAACTTTAAATTAATCTTTCTATACTTCAAATATCTAATCACTTTACTATCTATTTTGATAATAAATTCTACTCTCTTTACTTTAAATTCTCTTTCATTTATTAACGCTTTTATATACATGCGATCGCTCATTCTTACTACTAAACATTTATTTACATTTTAACATATTATTACTAAGTATAAACTTTTCTTTGTTTTAATTTACTGTCTTTTGAAATCGTCTTTATGAGCTCTTTTTTTTTACAAATCATTTAAAATGCATTACGCATGTCACCTCGATTTCTGATGATCTTACGACTGTTGTCCGGGGTCCAGCGTTGTCCAGAGTTAGTGTTCCATTCCGCTTGTCCTGGCGTGGTCCTGGATACGTCTAGAGTCCAGAGTCGCTCTACAGCAGCATGTGTTCCTGGATACGTCTAGAGTCCAGCGTCGTTCTACGGCAGCATGTTCCTGGATACGTCTAGAGTCCAGCGTCGTTCTACGGCAGCTTCCCCGTATATACTCTTGGTAGACTTACTATTGCGGTATTTACTTTTTCCGTAATATTGTCGTGAATTTAACGAACGTTATTTCGTTTGTTACTGCGACTTGTAATAGAATAAAAATAAACTGTTTTGCCGACGGATAGCATGTCCGACTGCAACTGTGACTTGAAATGAAGAGAAGTGTTTTTGGTCGAACCCTTAATTTATACCCTCTCGAGATTCCGCGCCAGTCGGCTCCAAAATCGTCCTGTCGATACCTGCATATCTCGTGACAGCCCCCACTCCCGAACCTTTTCATCTATTTGCACTTATTAGCAAATAGCAATGTTTTGCACGGAATCGAGATAGCACAAATCGTAGCTAATTCGATTAAGCACTCACTATATTAATTTGAGCGTGTTAGGGTAATTTGCGTATTTTTTAGCACGTTTAATTTGCACTGTCTTCGCATAACGTGTTCTATTAACGTCATCTTTTCACTGGGGATAACTATAAATTTTACACACACTTTGGTGCCTTTGGTTTGGTCATACACTAATTAGTTTTCGCACAGTGAATTAAAATAATTATTTATTTAATTACTTGGGGCAGGTTGGTGAGATTCCTGTCTTTGCCTGCATCACTAACACACACAAGATTCACGTGTAACACACATACAATTGAGCAGGTGTTCACCGCGTGTCGAAACAGGTTAATCTCTCCCCTAATCTAACAATGAAACATTTTTGCAATCTCAGACCTGTCCATTTACCCGTAACTTATACAAATTATACAAAATTTATATTTATTTAAATTAATGCCTAATACAGCGTATGGCTGTATCGTTGCATTATGTTGCTAATAAACTCTCATTAAACCCAACACTTCAAAACACTCATATACCTTTCAGGAAAACCATATTCAGCGTACCTGCGTTTATTACTATGAATGTCTAATGTAACAACGTCATTCCTGAGGGAAGAGAAGTTTGATACGACCGTTGTAAAACACTTGACCACTCCCGGCTCAACATAAATAAATAAGTACAGACCCCCAAGAGAACACATGATGTAACAGGTTAATGTATATCGTGTGTGGACCACACACAAATCTCTTTGGGAGGAGACTGTAATTACTATGTGTTGTTGATAACTAACCTGCTTTACTCAACTATGTTGTTACAGAATACAATCATCGCCGGCCGCCACTGGGAGTGATTTTTTCAACTGTAAACTGCAAACTCGATGAGTTATTCATTACACACAACGGATCCGTGTACCGTATTAAATCGAACTGCGCCTTATATACACACACTAACTATATTTGATTTTCAACTTTATCTGCATGTAATGAGAGAGGGAGCAACTTTAAAGGGATATGCTTAGCTATACTGTTTCCGTTCTTAGATTAATCCTGATGTAAACAAACAGGCGTGGCACATCTGAAACGCTATTTGCTACATGAATTAGTGTCATGTCACTCTGACAGAAAGAGTACAGACAGGGTGCATATAATATTTATACTGTATAAACACACGTAAGTTGTAATAACTTGTCCTGATCAAAATAAAATTTGTGTGACAGTGTCTGACCGACAGTGAAAAATTTTATAACACCAGTTAATGGCTTTTTTTATTAACCGTTTAAATATTGCAACAAACAAAAAAGTAAAGTTCATTTGAATCAAAAATAGAAGCTGTAATAATTACCAGTGCACTGAATACTATCAATAGCTGTCAGAGTCTAATTCAATGCCTTCCATATGTGTGCCTGAACTTGTGCCATCACTTGAGTCGGCGTTATTATTGATAAGATTGTTCATTGCCCACAACGACGTAGGTAATGTAGGGCAGTTGCCATAGCTTATCTTCTTCCTTGATTATATGCTGCATACGATTTATGACCTTACTTGTCCACCGTTGTTTCATTTGCCGCCTTCTCAATAAATCGTTTTATATCAAGCAGCTAATGTTGTGTTGTGACGGGCAATATATCCTTTCAACTGACTCCATATTAATTCAATACGATTCAGAATACAGTGATAAGGAGGAAGTCTTAAAATGGCGTGCCCCAATTTATATAGCAAGATAACTCTCACATGACTATACAGACATTCTGCACATGGGCGTAATACATTACTGTGTGAACAGTGTCAACGCCCCTGACCAAAAGCATTTCACATTTGCCACGTGGATGTGTTTACATCAGCATTGAACTAAGAACGGAAAGAGTATAGAATATAATTACTGAGTACAACAAATTTGAAGTAAAAATAATAATAATTTTTTGTTTTGGTTTTTATTTCTAGGGCATTCACACTCGCCAACACTCTGAGACTCGATTAAAACTCACTCACAAGTCTGAGTTTACTTGCTTATGTTATAGAGCTAGTGAGAGTATTTGATTCCACATTTGTGGCTCAATATTATATTTGTGTGTTATCTTTTTCGTCATTATCATCATCTGAGCGGATTAAATCAAGGATGGTTTGTTCCGGTCTCAAACAGTCAAAGAGTCTAGAAGAGATGGTCACTACAGCGCTTCCTCGGACGTCCCAGACCTCTCCGACCCTTTGGCTTATAGTAGTTCTATAGTTGTTTGGGGTTGCGGCAGTCATCCATTCCGCAAAGATGTTCCCACCAATTCAGTCGATACTGGGCAATGCTGTCGAGTATACTCATAATATAGAGTTCTTGCCGTATGTATGTGTTTCTTCTGTGATTATGGAGAGTATACTCTGCCACTTGACTGAGAAATCTCATTTCAGCCGCTTGGATGCGACTGGCCTGACCTTTCGTTAAAGTCTAATTCTCAGATCCATAAAAAACTGTGGAAAAGGTCTGACTTAAGACTTTACTTTACTCGCTGACTTAAGAGTTCACCTGATGGTCCCGCACATAAGATTGAACTTATGCAACTTATTCACAACGTCGTTGCTTGTATTGTAAGACACACTGTAGCCCAGGTATTCAAAATTGCTGACTTGTGTTCTCTTTTTGTTTGTATCAATTAAGGTTATGTTAAAATAATAAATCTTACAGTTGTGAATCGAAACTGTATTTTCTATGTTATACTTTTATTTGTGAAAAATTATTTTTGATATAGGTAATAAACAAAGTGTCGACAGTTTTATTATATCAATCGCTGAGTACAAGACGACAATTATTTTCTTTTAAACAAAGCTTTGTAAAGCTTGGGCACGTTATCCTAAGTAATAAAGACGATTCTCAGCTTTACAAATAAAATTGTAGCGAGAATCCTATAGAACAGCCCAGAACATTCTGTGTTGAGCCAGGTGTTGCCTCACTCAAGGCCGCGTTTAAGTTTGTTCTAGATTCTTTAAGAGGTCACTTGCTACACGCAATAGCGTTAGCATTAAGTGGCATGCACATGTAGGATGGAAGAATCGGTAGAAGGTGTGCGCTACCTATAAAAAGCTATAGCAGCCGGCTTATGAGTTCAGTTACGTGAGCGATTTCTTTAGCGTGGATGTTGTGCGGAATAATGTTTGTAGCGAAATGTTGTTGTGCGAAATTCTTTATAGTTGACATTATTATTGCGTGTGGACAATTTTTACTTGAATTATTGTAAGAAACTATCTTGTTGATAACAAATTATTAATTGTGATAATTAAAGCTGGTAATTAGTGACTTCATTGGTGGCCTTCTGTTTTGTTTTCCACTGAATCATACGACGATCAAAGGGACCGTCGTAACAATATGTAATGATGCCACATCTTGAAATTGCCGACACATTTAGTTTTTAAAATTATATCAATAAAACGTAGGTAACGATTTTCAGTCAAGAAAAAGTGTTGTTATTAAACCGTAAGTAAACGTTGCGATGACGCCGCGCAAGCGTGTAAATGGAGTAACAGGAAAATGTTTGTCGTTTAGACAAAGAAGGTAGTTTTGTTCAATATTCCTCGTGTTTCGTTTAACATTCCTTTCTGTTTGGCTGGTTCTGTTTTATGTCTTCACACACACACACACACACACAGATTAAGCACTGTCGTAGTGAAGAGTTACTTGGGGAGCAAACGAAACTGCGTGGCAGAATAATGCTGCATTACTTTTAGTAATCCTTCACTTACGTAACGCTACATTGATCCTGTTGGCTAAGGCGTCAGCAGTCTGTTCTGAATCGAATAACCTAAACGTTGTAAACGTTTGCAATGCCATCTGGATATCTGCTAAGGAGAGACAGCCTCCTATTGAATAGGATCTCCTATGCTGCGCTACCGAGCTAATCAGATAGCACTTGATGCTGATTGGCTGACGTTTCTTTCCAGCTTAGGTCGTGCCGGTATAAAAGTTTATAAAAGTAGGCATTCTCAGGCAATCTCTGACTCACCTGTGAGGTGTAATTGGCGGACACCGTGCTATTCTAGACACTGAGGATGGCCTCCGTTGGTGGGGCCGAAACGTCTGTCAATAACGACAACTGTCGACCACGGCTTAACATAATAATTTAAACACTGTTTTAAATTGGTTTTTAAATATATTATTACAAACATATGTCACTAAAGGTAATGTATTTGAAATACTGAATCATTGCTTCTGAGGCCTTTAAGGTGACGAAATCGTGAATCGTTCATCACTGAAGGATTTACATTTTAAAGGCGGTCGGCAATCGATTTCGGTCAAAAGTCAAAATTTTTGTTTTCAATCTATTGATATTCTATAGAATTTTAGTTTTAATTCAAGCATTTTTAAAATTTAATTCTGATGGTTAGAATGAATGTAATAGACATTGTGAACTTTAATAATGGGAATAAATATATTGCGATGTTCAAGTTCGCATACAATAAGTAGTCGATATTAGATAATGGAATCTTTTGGCTTTTATTAACGATTTCCCTTAATTTCTAAGTTGCACAGTATTTTACTACAGTTTATGATAACACAACAAAAAATAATAGACAGTTTCTAATACAAAATAAAATAAATTACTACTTCTGTTGCAAATAAAATTAATGATCAGTTTCTTCTGCAAAATAAAATTGGTTGACAGTTTCTGTTGACCTTCTCTTTACACTTAAAAAAAATTCTTTCCTACACCCTAATTATTTGTGTATTTTTACCTCCCCTATAATTCCTATACGTTTTTCTGTCTCTTTTAGTTTACAATTGTTTTATTAATTGATTTAGTTTATATAAGTGGTTTCACTTCCCTTTGATGAATGATGCAGTGTTGATCCTCGTTTCCTGACGAGTGTCGACAGCTTTTTCGTGGACGTCAGGATACCGCCACTCCTCCTGTTGCTCCTCTTCAGAATCTCCTCCTGCTTTCCAGCTCTCAGGGTTGTTTACGGGTAGATTACTTCTATGAACAGTGTTGAATTACTAATTACTACTAATTTATATGGCTCCGGCAAACTTGATGTGTTTTAAATGCCTAAGCGGACGATCTTGAACTGTACCGAACTACCACTCGAGATATTCAGTCGCGCACTTTACTGTTAGTGTTCGTAACTCCTGACAGACCTATCGTACTGAATGAGAGTTAACGATTACATGTTATAGAGAGTAACGAGACTGCTTCTTCTGTGTTCTAAGCTAGACTGATTTGCATCCCATCTCGGATCAAATCAACTGATGTATTAGCCAATTTCATTAGTTAAAAGGTTCCCTTAACCTTATGGCTACAGTCTAGACAACATTATATGTTATATATAAGTTATTATTTTATATGCAAATCTCACCTAGTGCAATATTTAAAAAAAAATAATTGGGTATCTCAGTAAACGACGACTGCCGCCTCTATACGCTTTTGATCAGCTTGTGATAGCATTAGATGGACAACATTCTACAAGCACCATTCAATAATTAAAGAGACAAATAGCTGTAAAGGATAAACTGATTATGTAATCACTATGACAATTTGTTTCTTTTCAACATCTTTTATTACCTTGTAATACTTTCAATTATCAACCATGGCTCTACAACCCTTGGTGGGTCTTGGCCTGCTCCAAGACTCGATTCCATTCCTCCCTATTGCATGCCCTGGCTTTCCAGTTTCTTATCTTCAGCTTTCCGAGGTTCTCCCCTATCTGGTCTTCGAATCTACTTCGGAGTCTTCCCCTTTTTCTACTACCCATTGGTTTCTGGTAGAAAATATGTTTCCTAGTCTCTCCTTCCTCCTTTCTCTCTATGTGTCCAACTCACCTTAGTCTGTGTATTTTGATTACCCTGACAATGTCCGGCTCTTTGTAAAGATGGTATAGTTCATAATTAAAGCGCCTGCGCCACATTCCATTTTCTTGTACTTCTCTAAATATTGTTCTTAGAATCCGTCTTTCACAGCAACTTAGAAGTCTCTTGCTATTTTTTCTCATTGTCCAGGTTTCTGAAGCATATGTCGACACTGGCCTGATAAGTGTTTTGTAGATTTTGCATTTCGTGCTTCTTGAGATGAAACTAGTTATCATGTGTTTTTTAATCCATAATATGTTTTATTTGCGATATACAGTCTTCTTCTTATTTCAGTGTTGATGTCGTTAGTGCTGTTCATCTTGGAGCCAAGATATATGAACTATTCCAATGGCTCTATATTTTTATGCCTATATCAAAGTTTTGAAGGGTTGCGTTTAATGGTAGTTTGTTGGCCGGATACATATATTTTGTTTTCTCCAAGTTTATCTGCGGTCCAATTTTACTTGAGGCTTCCTCTAATGCTGTAAAAGCACCAATGAGATGTCGTTTGTCCTGGCAATTAGATCAATATTGTCTGCGTATGCTGATAGCTGTATACTTTTGTTCAGGATCGTACCTACAGTGTTTATTTGGGGGTTACTTATCACTTTTTTTAGTGCTAGATTAAATAACAAGCATACATACTATCTCTTGTCGGAGTCCAGTTTGAGTTGTGAATGAACGTGAAACAGTTTTCTGCAATTTAACTTTACATTTTACTTTTGAGGGAGATTCTTTTATTAATTTAATTAAGTGTGTCGGTATCTTGAATTCCTATAATGCTTTGTACAGTGCCATTCGGTCCACACTATCATAGGCGTTCTTAAAATCAATGAATAAATGGTGTGTTTCTATACCAAATTCTCGTGTATCTTGTAATACTTTACTACGGTTATATTTTTACGCGTTTCATTAATTCTTATCCGTTCTTTTTGTGAAGGGATATTTCGTCTTTCCTTGAACTCTGGTAACACTGTTTAGTTACAAGTGATTTCAGAAACTGTTAATTAGGTTATGAGGGTTAGTTGCTTAGTTGTGTTGAATTTTGTTTGGCCTGTGAAACAGTACATTTTTGTTTGTTTGTAGACTGTTATATTTAATGGTTTGTGTATTATTTTTGTTATACTTACAAATAAACCGGACAGAATTAAAAAAAAAAAGTAAGGAAAAGAAGAAAATTTTCGTCTCTCACAACTAAACACTGTTATGGGAGTAGAATGCACTAATAATGAGTAAAAGTAAGTAATTACTTTCACGTCATTCACACTTAATTGTGCTCTATGAAAAATATTTTTTCAAGACTTACTTTTCTTGGAAACTGCTAGACCGATTTGTTTCATATTTTACCAGAATTTCTTGAGTTTTACTAGGAGTTTTTGAGTTTTGAGATGGGAACATTTTATAAAATATTGATTCTTAAATGAATTATAAATCTTTTTACAACATTTAAAATGTGTCAAATAAGGGTTGCAAAATTTTTTAAATTATAAATAAACAAATTTAAAAACTGCTCCATCTACCACTGCAAAATGTATAAATAAACAACTAGTAAAAATTTGAAGCCATTCCATGTGTGTACAGCTGAGAAAATGGAACAAAAGTTAAAATGGGGAAGTCGACCACCGCCCTTCAAAACAATTTCAAGATATAAATATATTTAGAACAGAATGCCCAATCCTATTCAATAGGAGGCTCTTTATCTCCTATCCAATGCTGTGCTCCCAAGCCAACCAGATAACACTTGAAGCCGATTGGTTGATGCTGCTTTTCAGCTTAGGTCGTGCTGGTATAAACGTTTATATAAGTGGGCCTTCTCAGGGAAAAACATGATCTCTACCTTATCACTGGAGTGAAATGACGGACACCGTGTCAATTGCTTCCAATACTGAAGATGCTCTCTGACGGCGGGGCCATAATGTCTGTAACCACAAACGATGGGCCACGACCCGGCATATAATGTTTCCAACTTACTTGACGCCTTAGAAATTTCTTCTCTGTCACAGAGCAAATCTTCTGAAAATGTACAGACAAGTCTCGTTACAGAATACGGATCACTTACAGAGGGCTAGAATTTCACCAGTTATACGCCTCGTATACGACACTTGTCAGTACGTTTGTTTACTTCGTTAACGACGCACACTCACCACCCTCTTCCTCCATACGATCAGTGGCGTATCTAGAATTTGGCTTTGGGGGTCGGGTCGGCTTCATACAAAAGAAATAACAAGTTAAGGCTAATCAACATTACTATTTTTAAGTTGGCTGAAAAACCGGTGATAACTTCCTGAAGATACTTTACCATTAATGTAAATGGTAATAACTAATAACTAATAAAAATACGAGTTTTTGAAACATTCTTAAAAGATACTTCTTGACTGAATTGATTTTCCTATATTTCATATTTCAAATGTATTCCTTAATGCTGTGAAATAAGCCTGATTATATATTTAAAAAATAGTTACTACAAAATTAGAGTACACAGCTGAAAAAAAATAAAATAAAACAGCTTAAAAATTAAGAGATTAACAAAATTGGTTAACGTTTTTGACCCTCTGGGGATTCGGTCCCGTTCGCCCCTGCATACAACTTAATTTCAAAAATTTTCCTCCCCATTCCTTTGTTTGAGTTGTTTCCTTGGATATAGAGGGCGACACCATGTGGGACGGTCGTATAAGTTTTCCTTCTGACACAAATACACAAGTTGAAATCACGTCCGCCAACTGTTTTGATTCCAAACACGTACCAAGTCATTTATTAAATGAGAGAGCTCCCAAAAACTTTTAACTCGGTTATCTTATATTACACAAGATTACATAAAATATATTTTGATTGTTGTTTGTTTGCTTGACATAAATTTGGCTGAAGGTCACAGTGTACTCCACTTCACTGTGCCTCTTCTTCCTGTCTTCAGTCCACTTTGAACCTGCGTTTCTCTCTCTCCTACCACTAGAGGACTCCTTCTAGTCCACTAAAGTGGACTCCTTCCACTTTTGCCCAAAAAACTCTCTTTCAATTGCTTCTTCTGTGTTTATATTATATTTTCTATATCCTTTTGGACTTCTTTAATCCAACTTGATGTTGACTTCTTCTCCCACAAATATTTGAATATCTGCTTTGTTAACGTATTTTCGTCCATTCTATATAAATGCCCAAAATATAATAGTCTCCTTTTTCACATTGTTTCTGTTATGTTTTCTATACTCTGATATATTTCTGAATTTTTTCGTGGGCCTGTGTAGTTTGTCTAAATTATAATTGAATGCTAGCCATTCACTTGCATATAAGCATTCTGGCCTCACTACTCTACTGTAATGCCTTATTTTCGCATTTTTAGATATGCATTTTTTATTGTAAATATCTTTACTTATACTCCATTTCTTTATTTAACGTAGAATTCTGTACCTGAAATTTATTAATTTGCGTAAAGCGTTTACATATCAACGTGTACTTCATTGTCAAATCTGTGGCACCAGTCACACATCAAGACGGTTTTAACACTAGTTATGTTTTAAAAGTACCTAACGTTTGAGTCAGCACTGTTAAAGAGGAAAATGGAATGTGTGACTCCATTGTAGTTACAATAAGGTTTAAGGCAAATTTGTTCTTAATTTATTCAAAATATAACAAACCCTTAGGTAGATAGAAAACACGCTATCTACCCTGTTAGCGCGTAGGATTTTTATACATTTTAGTAAAGCCTTCGATACTGTAAATCAACAAATGTTATCATCATCATCATCATCATCATCATCATCATTACAATACTACAAGGATTAGGTCACCAAATCCCAGTGGCCGCGAGTAAGTACACCACTCAACTTCAGATGCAACCGTAGTAAAGTTTCTTAATAGTTTAGGCCAGATCGTTGCAGGTCAGATCTTTCCTGGTCTGGTGGATTCGTTCACGGAGCATGGCCTGCTCTGCTTGACGGTAAATCTTTCTAACCTGAGGCGTAAATATGTTGTTTCTCATTTTCTGTAAACGAGGAGTAACCCCCGTTTCTCTGCACCTCTGTAGAAATGCAAACAGGTGCGCTTTTTTCTGCTTCAACTCTACAAACCTTTGTAAGTTTTTTAAACCCCCCCCCCCCGTAAAGGAGTCGTAATTTGTGTCTTAGGCTCTCACGGCCGCCGTCATAATTATTTAAATTATTATGCGGGCTGCAAAGCCGTGGTGTGCTAACTTTACCTCCAAGTTCCGTAAGGAAATGGAAGTATGGTGATGGTGAAAAAAATCGTGTTTGAGATAATGACTGATTCTGATTATACTGCTCTCAAAACATGAATAAAAGTCATTTTCCGAAAAGTGTCTCTGTGTGTATCTGTATGCCTGTATGTAGAATTTGTTTATATGGTGAACGATAACTGCCTCAAAATCAAACGGAATCAAATAATTTTTTGCATATGTGCCCAAGTTGTAGAGGACTCAAGGCCTATTGATTTTGGTGAAGGTCGATTAAGGGAAAGGGGTAGTTTACCTCCAACGTTTTACGTTTTAACAAGAGTAAATTACTTAATTTTGATAAATAAAGTATTTTGAAAAGAAGGTTGTAATAATCCACTGTAGAAAGGTAGATGAAGTATCTATAAATGAAAAGGTTAGTTGAACGGGGAAGGGGTAATTTTCTACAAATGAAAATTATAGTTGAAGAGGGAGGGGATAATTTTTTATGTGTACTACGTTTTCGGCAGCAAAGAAGTAGTTTCTATAGAAATATTTTATTTTAATTTCTTAAAATAAAACTAGATTTACAAGTTTACACCTAACTTGTTAGTCATTATCAAAACGAATTGAAGTAAATGATTTTAAATATAAATCTGCGAACATGGTAGTCGTGTATGGTTCTCCATACCGATATTATTATGCTGATTGATGGTGGTGTTATAATCAGACGTCTTCACCTCACCTTTGGAAGTCATCTTCAGTGAAAGGTGTTCGAAACGACTGACAAGACGTACGTCAGTAAACCACAGCAAAAACTGATTACAGAATTTTCACACCGACTGGCTCCAGCGAAATGCCAAAGTTCTTAATTGGTAGAGATTTAGAAACGCGCGCGTGAATGTGTTTCCGATATCAGTTTGCAAATTTTGAGTTATTTGTTTTAGAGTAGTAGGCAGCAGACACTTCGACCGAACGGGAAAAATGAGGCGTGCTACAATTGAAGGATTACTAATGAAGCACAACATTATTCCAGCAGTTGGAGCGTTCTTGCTCCAAAGAACGTTTCACAATGACGCCATTGCAAAAGCAATCTGTAATGACGACACAACACACAAAACCGGCCAAACGTAAAGGAATGTTAAACGAAACACGAGGAGACGTTAAACCAAAGACGTTGCCTTTTATGTTTAAACAATAACATTTTACTTCGTTATAAAATTAAAGTTGGAAATTGTCGCCGATACGGGTAATGTCGCCTCAGGTCTGTTCCTACTACTCCGCGATTCGGCTCTTACTTGTACGACATGTCATCAAATAACAACAAGATTCTTAATTAGAAGCGTTTCGTTGAAGCAGATTACTGAGATAAACAGAGAATATGATGTTAAGACACGCTTGCTGTTTTTTGGATTATGTTAAGGCTTTTGATATAGTGCATAGAGACATCATCATCTTTACAGCTCGTTATAGGCAAGGTGTTGCCTGTTCCGTCTTTAAAGATCCTCCAACCATCTCTTCCTGGGTCTACCCACACACCTGTGTCCTATAGGTTACTACTTCCATACTTGTTTGGCCAGTCAGGAATCTGATATTCTGTCCAAGTGTCTTGGTCCAGCCGAGTTCTTTGCAAGTTGTAAGTAAATTAAATTAATTTCCCCCTTGTTAGGTACCAGCCTACAGATGAGTAAGTCATGTGGAGATGCTTCCCCCTTATGGACAATGACTCCCGGTATTATTTGTTCTGGATTATCTTCCCCTAGCCTTTGATGCCGCAACACCCAACAACGAGGCAGCAGCAAAATATAATCATATAATAATAGAAGGCAGTATTACAGCCTTGTACATTGTAGGAAACATTATTTTCCTGGGTATTAGGCCGTGGTCTATTGTCTGTATTTACAGAAGTATAGGCCTCAGTGATTTGGCATGCTGTGCTCCCAAGCCGGTCAGTTAGCACTTGAAGCTCATTGGCTGATGCTGTTTTCCAGCTTCGATCGTGCTGGTATTAAAGTGCATATAAGTGGGTCTTCTTAGGAAAAAACGCAGTGTTTATCTCATCACTGGGGTAAATTGGCGGACACCGTAACAATTGCTTTCGGCACTGAAGATAGCCTCCGATGGTGGGGCCGAAACGTTTAATATATACCCTGCAGAAGTTCCACTCTATGACGGCGTGACGGAATAATTTGCGTAGTTGCAAGTGCTCAAACAGTCTAGACACTACGTGATTGCACGGCCTTGACTAAGACGCTACACCTTCTCGGCTAGCCGAGAAACGAGTAGAATGACGCTCTAGACTTTTTGAGCGTGTTATGTAATTGTCGTAGCAATACGTTAAGAAGAAGGAAGATTTGAAGGCACTACAATCAAGAGACGTGGAAGCCTGTCAACGAGGGCCTGCCAGGAACAGGCAGAATTCAATTTACTGAGTTTGAAGTAACGTAAAGTACTAGGAACTGATATACCGACAGACAAATTATTGAACCAGATTCCCTGTAAACACTTAACCGCCCAGTGTACAGGATAATCGCGTTACACTTTAAACTAACTGACGAGATTAATGGCGGCAGCATGCTGGGAGTATCGCTGCATACCGATGTATACATTTAATTAAAACCGAGTACTGCACTTCACCACGTGATTCTACTGAGTACTAAACGAAACACGACGTCTGCTGGCTGTGGCAACAGACAGTCACGTGACCCGTTGTTCTACATTACACAAGTACACGACATAAGTATCTCTCGCGCTCTCTCGTAACATGCAGTTGTGTTGCTTGTATAGCACATAAGGTTCACACTTAACAGCCACTTAGATGTAGCTGACAGGAATTATTATGTCAAAGGAAACTGTTTATAGGTTTAAAAAAACATAGAAATTTCTAAATGCAATTAACACTGACTACTGATATTGTTCTGTGCGTTACGACAGTGTCTGGCACTACGCGGAACATGATATCCGACTAGCAATATGTTAAGAAGAAGGAAGGTATGAAGGCATTACGATCATGTGAGGCGTGGAACCCTGTCACTGAGGAACAGGCAGAATTAAATTTACTAATATTGATTGATGACGCGTTGGGAACTTTTTGAAACAGATTAATATAAAGGTTTTTAAATAAATATATATATATATATATATATAAACACGTGGTACGTTTCACAATTTTTATTTAACTCTGACAGCTGTTTCAGGTTATAAAGCTATTCTTAAAGAGAAAGAACAACTAAACTGAACAAAGAATGTAAGGGTGGCGAACATATGTTTAGGGTGTGTATCCGGACATGTTCGGACAAACTGAATTCTATGTATCCCCTTTGAGTCAGCACGATGTAAATTGAACACTCGGGTCTCGATGCGTAGTAGACAAACACCTCGTTATGAAGCTAACAAAATTTTCATTCACTTCGCACATGCTCAGAACAGTTTTGTGCAGTGGTTCATAGCGTGAACTTCGACTGCAACAAGACTGGCGAGAACAACGGAAGCATGTTTGTGACAGAGAAGGAAATATTATGGAAGTGAGACAGTGAACGTTATAGCGTCGTCTCCTCTCTCTTCTCTCTAGATAACTTAGCTATACTTGAAAGTGGGGGCAATTCATGCATTGGGTCGGCACAGATTACTGTTCAGGGAAGGCTGGGGGCCTATAAAAGTTGTTGTTTAGTTTAGTTAATGTTTACATTTTGCCTTCTGATTGTACTTACTTTTTACAGACACTTGATCCTTCCTTACTAGCTTCTTCACCCCCCTCCTACATAGACACCCCACACATGTCCGGTTACACACCCTAAACACATGTTCACCACCCTTACATTCCTTGTTTAGTTTAGTTGTTCCTTATCTTTGAGGATAACTTAATAAGCTGAAACAGCTGTCAGAATTAAACTAATACTGTGAAACGTACCAAGTATTTATAAATTTGCTAAGTTTGAAGTAACGTAAAGTACAAGGAACAGACAAAGTAGTAAACCAGATTGCCTGCTGCCACTTAACCGTGTACTGTACAGGATAATCGCTTCACACTTAAGCTAACTGCAAGATTAATACCAACAGCATGCTGGGAGTATCGCTGCATAGCGATTTATACATTTAATTAAGACCGAGTACTGCACTTCACCACGTGGTTCTACTGAGTACAGAAACGAAACGACGTCTCCTGGCTGTGGCAACAGACAGTCGGTCACGTGACCCGCTGTTCTACATTACACAAGTACGCGACATATTTCTCTCTCTCTCTCTCTCTCTCTCTCTCTCTCTCTCTCTCTCTCTCTCTCTCTCTCTCTCTCTCTTGTATGATTAACATAACATGCAGTTGTGTTGGTCATAAGGCCCACTCTCAACAGTCACTTTGATGTAGCTGACAGCGATTATAGACTCGCATTATGTCAAAGGAAACATATTGCTACGACGGTCTTCTGATTGTCGTATGGTACAGTGGAAAACAAAATACAAGACACCATTTAAGACACTAATCGACGCCTTTAATTATCACAATTAAAGAGTTCGTAATCAACGAGATAATCTCATACAACAAATCAAATAAAAATTGTTCAGACGCAATAATAATGTCAACTAATAGAGTCTCGCACAATTATAAAACACTTAACACTTCGCCACAATACTTCGAACCGCACTGGAATAAATCGCCACTTAAACTAAACTGACCGTCGCTGAATGCCTATATTTATACCCCGCTGATATGCCAGAATAATTTGTCACTTTGGATAACGTGTTAAACAAACAGACGCTCTCGAGAATCCACTAGAAGCAGTGTCCTCGAACACACTGCGCTGACCGGTACGGTCTGGAATAGACTCGATAGTTGAAGCGTAATTGTCTTTCATCTCAGAATAGCAGAAATATGTACGCACACACATATTACAGCTGGGATAGCCGAGATACTTGTAGAACGTTCCGTATTACGTAACAATATGTTTATAGACATTCAAAACAAAATAGAAATTTCTAAATTCAATTAACACTGAATACTGATGGTGTTGTATCATTTATAATTGTGTGTGTGTGTGTGTGCGTGTGTGTGCGTGTGTGTGTAAATTTAATTTTATATCGGCTACTCGGGGAGAAACATCCGTCAACGAGTCCGCGAACACGAATCGTCAGTAAGAAAACAAGAAGACAACACATTCCTAACAAAACACACCAAAGAAACAGGACACACTTTCGAATTCAAAAACACAAAAATCTTGGCACGATCTAACAATAAGAAAATGAGACACTACAGGGAAGGTATGGAGATCTACCGGATGATAGAGACAGCGGTTTACGTCAGATATGAATACACTAAATTAGCGACAACTTGGAAATTCTGACATTTCTCAAATTAACAAACAATATATGACCATAACACACTCCTACGACCATTCTTGAACCCTCCTACTGCAACAATCACAAGATAAGCAAGGTATAAAATAAGCTAAATCAACATCAGTAAGCCGTGAAAATGTTCCGGGATTACGGAATGAAACGTCGGCAATATAAACATCACATACACGGCTGCACCCCAAATCAGACAAACAATAGAAATCTAACAAGTCAACAACCCCATCAACCCACTCCTCCACTGGTATCGTAAATACCTGACAATTCTTTACTTTGTGCGTCCGCTCTTTTTCCAGTAACGAAATAGATTTACACACTGCCACTATGCAGTATACAAAGTGAGAAAAAATATAATTAATATCTATCATGTTTTTGTATCGTAATATAGTATGTAGTTTTATGTAATGTGTTTATCTGTGACTCAACAATATATGTAAGTACTATTAGTTTTCTATACAAAACAATGCCACTCTTGTGACGATTTCATTAATAAAAATATTGTTAATTAATTAAATTGTTAATGTATAAGCTGAGAAATTTTAAAATTTTAATAAAATCTCACATTTTAAACTAAATCTTATTGCTATCATTAAATAATAATAATATTTAATAAAAAGTCTAATAATAAAATAAAAGGGAATACAATTGTACAGAAAGGGTAAAGCTTGTTAATTAATCTTGCATATACAGGCACTGACCAGAATTAACTTGTTTTCTGACCCCTAAACAAACTAAATATAATTGTAAATTTTGTTAATATTTAAATAATTAAATAAGACCACTGTAATGTACTTTGATAACGTCTGTAACTAAGAATATCTCTATTTAATTATTTAATCAAACTTTAGTCCTTTAATTAAGTTAGAAACATGGAACTACTTTTATGTTGACTAGTAATTGTCGCGAGATTACTACTCTCCCCCTAACTATTTTTGCCCACTTGCAATGGAGCGCTCACGCCGTAAGCTGCGTACAGCGTTGTTTCGCGACGCGTGTATAATTATGTGAATGGTTGGTTCAATGAATATTTAAATAACTAAATTTGTGCGGCGATGACATCTCTCTCTCAATGAATAAATAACAAACTATGTAATTCATACATTACTACAAACATGAAGGTGATATTCAACTAATCAATAATCATGTGAAGTGTATTACTTGTGACGATTTAAATAAAAGAAATAATCAAGAAAATAAAAATTTAAAAAAAAATTAAGGTTGCGAGCTCTTAAGCCATTTAAATCTCACTGTATTAATATAAAATACCTGTATGTACTCAGTATGAGAGGAAGCAGTAATTAATTAGTTATTTAGAAGATACTCTAATAAAAAGAAAAATTGTAAAGAGTTATTAATATCGTATTTAACCCTTTGCTTGTAAGCAGGCGCTGTCCTGTTGATTCCAGACTCGACATGCTTTCCGAGTCTTGTGTGAGTTAGAATAAGATAAAAAAAATTAATGTTAATAATAAAAAAATCTGAAGACATAAATAGTCGCTAAAACAACTGATTTAAATTATGTATAGTCGTTTAGGGATAGTTTGTATAAATAAAAAATGTTAACTTAAATATAGTTAGGAACTATATTCTCGCGCGGAAATTGTCCCACTAACTTTTGCCCAGTACCAGGCGAAGGGAGCGGAATTTCTCTCTCTTGCAATGGTGACTTCGTACAGTATAGACGTAGGAGCTGTGCGCTTAAAATATGTTAACTACATTTTGTCTCACCTTAAGATGGTGTACCAGATGTAGCTGTTTAAAGCATCTGGATGTGTTAATTAATATAGTCATGTAAATA
This sequence comes from Magicicada septendecula, assembly GCA_034769895.1. Classification (NCBI taxonomy): domain Eukaryota; kingdom Metazoa; phylum Arthropoda; class Insecta; order Hemiptera; family Cicadidae; genus Magicicada; species Magicicada septendecula. The sequence continues at coordinate 286,687,655 of CM068373.1, read as the reverse complement.
GACAAGAAATTTAAAGTAAAAAAATCGAAACGTAAAAAAAAGGAGTGTAACACAAGATGACTTCGTGCTTCAACAAATAACAACAATTCCAAAGTCATACCCGGAGATGTGAACTATCAGAAGCCACAAACTCTACTGCACGCGACAGAATATGCAGATCCGGACATCCGACAATCTACATCATCGTAGATATCTACACGACATATTGTTCTATCTGCGAACTTTTGGAGCCCTTTACAGAGGAAGGCCAGACCGAGATGACGACGTAGCTGTTCCTGTTTCCCAAGACGGATACCCCAGGACGAGTCTTCTGCATACCAATTAAAAGGTGACTCGATAGCCTGTCTATCGAGGGTTACTAATATTTGTTACACAACACATCTTGAAAGAGACTTTTCAGAAACTATTAACTTTGTAAAGACTTATAAATTAAATCTAAGAATTTCATGTAACTATTCTAACTTCATACGTTGTAACAGTTTATATGCAAATGTAGAGTAATATAATTCAAGCAATAATACCATTCTTCCAATGGTTGAATAAAAGAAAGTCTTGCAAGCTAATATCATGAAATGAGTATAATTAAAAATCTTAATTACAGAAATACAGAAAGTTGACCCGGATTCGAGGTATAGCTATATAAAATCAAGTTTGATCTCAAAGTTTAAAGAAACCTTTCAAATAACTTAATAATTGAATTAGTAATGTCATGGGATCTGTCAGTATATGTTTTTTTAAATGTTAAATAAAGAGAAGTCTTCTTGTTACACACATATGAGGAGTGCTTAAATCAATTGTATACCTTGCCATTGTTTCCTTACACAGTTAGTAAGTAATTTGTTACATTAATTATTTGTGATCAATTCTGTTACAACGTAGGCAGCCCATCTAATTAACGGAGTTTAATTACGAGGGGTTCCCTGGATTTGTAACGCGGCGAAAAGACGTAACAAAACTGCGCAACTCTGCTTACTTGTAAAAAAAAAATAAAAGGGTAATTGTTTACAGAGTGTCACAAAAGTGCGCCACTCTGCTAAATTTTATAAAGGTGTTTTAAGCAAACAAAATTGCGTCATTCAAAAAAATAAAGGAAACAAAGGAAAGAGTTTTAATTGTGTATATAGTGTCACAAACAAAATTGCATTCACTATGCGTGGATAAATTGTAAGACCAATAACTAAATATATAATATTGATATATGCACTCAGAAAGTTACTTTAATAAATGTAATGTTCAAAACATATTTAATAGTGTATTAAGTGACGTAGATGGTAGTATGTATAAGTAAAATATCCTTAGCGTCATACAATGCATGTAGCTTTTGCATTCTATAGGCCAGTAGGAACCTGCATAATTCGATGTAAGTACTTGCATACATGAATTGTGACCAAGCATAACAATTTTGGTCAACCGAACAATCTGTAACAGGTTTGTTTACGACAATCTATGACCTGTTGTTTCCTGAATCATTCTGCACAGTGTATGTCCAACTATCTAGCTTACATACACTAGTATGTGTTATAAAAAAAAAATTGATTAAAAATAACTTTGTTAATAATAGTAAAGTAATTAAGTAGAAGTTCGTGATTTAAAACTTGTGAACAAAATAAGTAATTATTTAATTGAGAAAAGTTTATGAATGAACGGAGCCAAAGTGTTGTCTAAGCGGAATAATAATAATAGAATCAAGCGTCTGCGCTCCCCTTCTCTTGTTTAAACCGGTATACAGTAGTTGTGTTATTCAGTCGCATTGTGGAGAACAATAAGAGTAAAACCCCCTCTCTCACTGACACGCTCTACCCTCCTTTGGTAACTAAATATGTATGCCACCCTCTGACCTACATTCCAGTAAACAGCTGATCGGCTATTTAACCTTGAAAGATATGTGTGTGTGATTTCTGTCTCTCCCTTAGAAGAGAAAGTGTTCTTTTCTAATTTGTGTAAATTTATTACTTATGAATTTATTATATGTATATGTAATATATGTGTAATATACTAGTATTAATTTTAAGTACGTGCTAATGTGTTAGAACAAAATGGCCCAATTTAACCCGGATTTGTTACTAAAAGACGAACTGTCTTACGAAGCCCTTTTGCGTGGACTACCCCATGCTGATGTAACAGTCGCGGAATTACGAAGTTCAATTCGCGAATGTGGATTTGATGCGCCCGTGCAATTAAACAATCTAAGCCAACTCGATTATGAAAGCGAGAAAGAAATATGTAATGCCAAGTATAGTGAACTATACTTATTGTCTCAAACACTCCAAGACGAGAAATCTCCGGCAAAAATTTTGCGGACTACCCAGAGAATAGAGCATTTAACCAGGCGAATAAAAAATTTGTCGATCTGGCCGAATCTCACAGAAATACCCGTTGATGTACAAAAGCTAGCAGACGAAGCTCTACGCCGCTTACCTTCAATTATCAACGATTTAAGACGAAAATCCGACTCATTCAGGATGGACGAAATAGAGAAATCATTAATGAAATTACACATCTCCCCAGTACAATCCCCCACCACTGGTTTACTTCCGCCTAACTCGGATCGGAACTCACCTATCGTATCGCAAGTGCAAGCGAACCCAGAACAAAATACTGATACAGATGTAAATGTCCCTCCTCCCGAGCATTTTCAGTTTCGTCCCGGAAATAATGAATTGACCAACACCCCCAATGAATCTAATCACCCTCATCGAGAAATTACCCCTATGAACTATAACGCAGATCTATACGGAAAAATGACTCACCCTGTGGAGAAGATTTTAACCGAAATCCCTTATACAGATGGTTTAAATGTTTCCAAGTTACTAACATTTATTAGTTATCTTCTTCAGATAAAGGATCTACAGCAGCTGAATGACTGGCAAATTTTACAAGTTCTGTTACCAAAGTGTAAACCCCCGTTAAAAAATCGTGTGCTAGAAGCCCTAACCTCTACTTTCCCAGTAGAAGAGCTACATAGCTCTTTAATAAAATACTTTATTCCCACCGGCATCTATGAGGAAATAAAAAGGAAGACAGTACTCCGAGTACAAGGACATTAGGAGAGATTAGCTCACTACATCTCCGATATTAGGGAATCCTCTCGACTACTACGTGTAAGCTGGAATGAAACACAACTGGTGGACACCATTTTAATAGGAGTGTCACCCGAAGAAAGATCTCGACTATCATTGATGAATAGACCCAATACTATTGCTGATCTAGAACAGTGCAGTATCCATTCTTCAAATGTATGGTACTCAGATCAAAATAGAGAAGCAATGAAAACCTCTGGAACTAATAGACATCAATTGCGAGCACTACTGCCTGATGTAACAACCTCGTATGAAAGACAAGTTTCTAGTAGACCTCACCATGTGCGCAAAGCTGGTAAGTTAACTGTAAACCCAGATAAAGCGAAAACCAAGTACCCACCTCGCAGAAAACCCACCTGTTATAATTGTGGCAAATATGGGCACATAAGAAGAGAGTGCAAAAGTAAGCCATTGGAACGGAATAACCCCAATTCAAAAAACATGTAAGGCAGGGAGACCCGAAAACCTGTGTCTTCCGCAGCTACTCAAAATTGGGTAAACTAAAAGAAACCAGTAATAATAATAAGAATGAATTATTCTGTAACCAAGTGAAAAACAAAAAAGGTGCGAAAGATATCGACCCCTATGTGCGAGAATTTCGTGAAAAGTGTAATGCGATTAACAGATGTAAATGGAAAAAAAATCGACCATTAATACGAGTCGACTTAGGCGTTACATCCCCCATCGCCTTAATTGATTCGGGATCTAGTAGAAGCTTAATCAGCCAAGAATTAGCGGACATGTTAGCTAAACATCATCTAGTAAAACGGAACCAACCTGTGAATATAAAGTGTGCTACCGCTGATAAACGTAAAATAAATATAAACCTGAGCATTACCGTTAAGGTTAAAATAAAAAACCTAAGTTGGATATTTACAATGTTAGTATGTAAAGAATTAGGACCTGATTTAATATTAGGTGCAGATTTTATTAGTAAGACAGGAATGATTGTTGACATCTACGAGCGAGAATTTTATTTCAGATTTGACCGTGCAAGAAAACATAAATTTGATAGTAATGAAGATAAACGTTGTTCATCTACTGCACATGTAATACACCAAGATTCAGATTTATCTCACCTAGAACGAAGAGATAGAGTCAAAATAGTAAAACTAATAAAAGAATTTTCCTCGGTTCTTACACCAAAACTAGGACTGACGGACCTAATAGAGTATAAAATTAATCTGAGTGATCAGAAAGTAATACGACTACCCCCGTACAAGTTGTCTCCCCCCAAGATGGAAGTCATGCGAAACCATATCAATAAGTTATTGGATCAAGGAGTCATAGAATCCTCTACGTCCCCATATTCTTCACCCTCCTTTTTAGTACCGAAAGGACCAGATAAACACCGACTAGTTGTAGACTACAGGCAATTAAATAAAAGAATAGAATTTGAATCAATCCCTCTTCCAGACATCCATAGTGCGTTTCATTATTTTACTAAAGCAATAATATTTGCTTTGTAATGGATCTAAATCAAGCTTTTCACCAAATACCTCTTTCAGAAGAATCCAAACGTCTAACCGCGTTTGCAGTTCCTTTTAACTTGTACCAATTTACTAGGGTACCCTTTGGAATATCTCAAGGAAGTTCCGTATGTAGTAGACTATTGGAGAAGATATTTCACGACATTAAATTTAAATATGTGTATCACTATTTGGACGACATCGTAATATACAGTGAATCAATGGAACAACATCTCAGACATTTGCGTGAAGTGTTATCTCGTTTACTAAGAGCAGGATTAACGGTGAACCCAAATAAGGTAAGTTTTGCTGTCCCTCAGTTTTCTTTCTTAGGACACATAGTGAAAGCGAATGGAAAGGTAAGCATTGACCCCGAACGTACCCGTGCTATTAGAGAATTTGCACCCCCACGAGATGCAAAAGGTATAGCCCGATTTTTAGGTATGGTGAATTATTTCCACAAATACATTCCCCATCTTGCTGAAATAGCAGCACCCCTAAACTCCTTACGAAAGAAGGGAACAAAGTTCGAATGGAGCTCAATACATCAAAACGCGTTTGAGCAACTTAAAGAAAGCATTATATCTCCCCCAGTTTTGCAATTAGCTGATTTCACAAAACCATTCGTCGTGCAAACCGACAGTTCCAGTGTAGCGTTAGGTGCAGTGATATACCAAGAGATAGATAACTGTAGACTACCAATTAGTTATGCATCACGAACACTGAGCGATCAAGAAAGAAAGTATTCTGCATATGAATTGGAATGTTTAGCAATTGTTTTTGCATTCGAAAAGTTTAAACCCTTCCTAGAACATAAAGAATTTCTTTTAGAAACCGACAATCAGGCGTTATCATGGTTATTGAATCACCCTAAACAATTAGGACGAATTGGCAGATGGATATTGAAATTAAACTGCTACAAATTCAGAGTGCAGCATATTAAAGGTACTCAAAATGTAGTCGCCGATACCCTGTCCCGTATGTTCCAGTCACCCACTAAAACTTCCGAAAACGTAGTGAAGCCGGAAATAGCAAGTGCGAACGCCGTAATTACTGAATTCCCCCTTGCCTTTACTAACATTGCCCTATATCAACAACAAGACCCCTTACTGAAGCCTATTATAGAACAACTTACCCTAGGTATTAAACCCGAGAAGTACGTATTGAGTAAGAATGTACTGTGTCTCAAAATAAGAGACGGAAAGGAATTAAGAATAATAGCCCCGGATGTAATTAAGCCCATGCTAATGGAATACTTCCATTCATCTACCATAGGAGCCCATATGGGAATCAATAAGACGATACATCGTATTCGAAAGGAATATCATTGGAACAATATGAACTGCGAAATAGCTACCTTCGTAAAGAAATGTTCATTATGCGCCCTTAGCAAACCCGCCAGAAATACTCAAGTAAGCCAATTGATATCAGAAATCCCAAAGACCCGTTTTTCGAAACTTTATCTAGATTTCTCAGGTCCGTATCCACGATCCAAATCAGGAAATACCATGTTACTGATATGTGTAGATTCGTTCACCAAATTTGTTTGGATGTATCCCATGCGACGAGCATTAGCGTCGACAACAGTTAAAATACTACAGGAAAGATTATTTAAAGATTACGGTACTCCAGTACGTATAGTATCTGATAACGGTCCGCAGTTTAAAGCAAAAGAATTTAGGAATATGTGTTTCAAGTTAGGGATAGACCATATAACCACTACAGAGTATCGACCGCAAGGCAATATTGCTGAAAGGTATCTACGAAACCTCAAATCTGCGCTAATAGCCTATCATGCGAACGATCACACGTCGTGGGACCAAAATCTATCCTGGATTCAATACGCTTTTAATTCAGCTTACCACGAAGGTCACAAGTCGACCCCGTTCGAGTTACTATACAAGTATCGACCAAACCACCCTTTGTCCACAAGATGGAATATACACGATCTGCTGCCTCCGCAAATAACGGATAAGCAGATAAAGCGAATATGGAACAAAGCCCGCTCTAACTTGAGAGCAAGCTTGGAAAAATCCAGAAGATACCACGAGAAAGGTAATCATAGCAACTCAGTCAGGTACCAAGTAGGTGACTTAGTAATGTACAAGACTCACCCCATTAGTAGTGCGATTGATAAGACCACCTCGAAACTATCATTCAGATGGTGTGGCCCTTACCAAATCCAAAAGTACCTAACTCCAGTTACAGTAGCCCTGTGCGAACCTGCAACTCAGAAATATGTGCGGAGAACGCATATTTCGCAACTAAAGTTGTATAAGAAGAAGTGACGGTAGAGTATAACCCAAAAAGAAAAGGGATACTAGGCAGTAAAGAAAATTATATTTCTGAATCCACGTAAGAAATATAAAACGTAGAGTTTGGAAACGAGGCCTGATAAACCTGAGTTCCAGTTCTGCGAAGCATGCATTAATGAATAATCATTAACTAGATGGGTACTAACACTCATTAACTACATGAGTTATATAGGACTCACAGAAGAAAAGATAGAGTTCTAAATAGTAAAGATTTAGAAAGTTACTCTATAGAAGAGAGAGTAAGACAAACAAAAAACCGGTAGTAAAATTAAGTGATAGAGATAAGAAAGAGTTTTGTGTTTTAATTGTGTAAATATTTAGTGTAAATAGTATGTAAAAAAAAAAAAAAAGGTAGTTCATAAGAGTATAAAGTTTACTGTGTTGTAACTATAGGTAATAACTATGTGGACAACGTTGTAAAGTGTACAACAACTATGTGAAAGAAATTACACACACTAACCCCATTCAATATCCCAGTGCCCAATAGTGAGTTAGACTCAAAAAGCTTAACCGTAGCGTGCAATTTAAGCGGTGGAGTATGTGACGATTTAAATAAAAGAAATAATCAAGAAAATAAAAATTAAAAAAAAAATTAAGGTTGCGAGCTCTTAAGCCATTTAAATCTCACTGTATTAATATAAAATACCTGTATGTACTCAGTATGAGAGGAAGCAGTAATTAATTAGTTATTTAGAAGATACTCTAATAAAAAGAAAAATTGTAAAGAGTTATTAATATCGTATTTAACCCTTTGCTTGTAAGCAGGCGCTGTCCTGTTGATTCCAGACTCGACATGCTTTCCGAGTCTTGTGTGAGTTAGAATAAGATAAAAAAGTTAATGTTAATAATAAAAAAATCTGAAGACATAAATAGTCGCTAAAACAACTGATTTAAATTATGTATAGTTGTTTAGGGATAGTTTGTATAAATAAAAAATGTTAACTTAAATATAGTTAGGAACTATATTCTCGCGCGGAAATTGTCCCACTAACTTTTGCCCAGTACCAGGCGAAGGGAGCGGAATTTCTCTCTCTTGCAATGGTGACTTCGTACAGTATAGACGTAGGAGCTGTGCGCTTAAAATATGTTAACTACATTTTGTCTCACCTTAAGATGGTGTACCAGATGTAGCTGTTTAAAGCATCTGGATGTGTTACTTAATATAGTCATGTAAATAGACAAGAAATTTAAAGTAAAAAAATCGAAAAGTAAAAAAAAAGGAGTGTAACACAAGATGACTTCGTGCTTCAACAAATAACAACAATTCCAAAGTCATACCCGGAGATGTGAACTATCAGAAGCCACAAACTCTACTGCACGCGACAGAATATGCAGATCCGGACATCCGACAATCTACATCATCGTAGATACCTACACGACATATTGTTCTATCTGCGAACTTTTGGAGCCCTTTACAGAGGAAGGCCAGACCGAGATGACGACGTAGCTGTTCCTGTTTCCCAAGACGGATACCCCAGGACGAGTCTTCTGCATACCAATTAAAAGGTGACTCGATAGCCTGTCTATCGAGGGTTACTAATATTTGTTACACAACACATCTTGAAAGAGACTTTTCAGAAACTATTAACTTTGTAAAGACTTATAAATTAAATCTAAGAATTTCATGTAACTATTCTAACTTCATACGTTGTAACAGTTTATATGCAAATGTAGAGTAATATAATTCAAGCAATAATACCATTCTTCCAATGGTTGAATAAAAGAAAGTCTTGCAAGCTAATATCATGAAATGAGTATAATTAAAAATCTTAATTACAGAAATACAGAAAGTTGACCCGGATCCGAGGTATAGCTATATAAAATCAAGTTTGATCTCAAAGTTTAAAGAAACCTTTCAAATAACTTAATAATTGAATTAGTAATGTCATGGGATCTGTCAGTATATGTTTTTTTAAATGTTAAATAAAGAGAAGTCTTCTTGTTACACACATATGAGGAGTGCTTAAATCAATTGTATACCTTGCCATTGTTTCCTTACACAGTTAGTAAGTAATTTGTTACATTAATTATTTGTGATCAATTCTGTTACAACGTAGGCAGCCCATCTAATTAACGGAGTTTAATTACGAGGGGTTCCCTGGATTTGTAACGCGGCGAAAAGACGTAACATACTGTGAAACAAACTTTCCATTTATTTATTATAACTACAAGAATTACAACAATCGTCTAAGATGAGAGTATCCTACAAGAATTACTACAGTCGCCTAAGATGAGAGTACTTCAGCCCGAATGATATAACAGACTTCAGGAACTTCACCGTCACCGGATACTACGGCAACGACAAACCTTCAGGAAACGCACGAGGACCGAAGAACCAATTCTGCAGCAAATACTGAAAACCAGGTGACATGGAGGCTTGTCTTCCATGGTTATGAGTTACTAAAATTATTACCCACAAAAGACAATTTAACTCACCACTTTTAAGACTTTAAAAGACAGACAGTATATGTAACATGTAGTCTGTAATCTAATAACACTGGTTATAGCAAAAGAGTAAATGTTTAAACTAAAAGTTTTCTTGTTTTGAAAGATTAATAAAGTCCATTCTTCAAATGGCTCAATTTTCAATATTGTATATGGCAAGGTGACCATTATTAACTTAATATATATTCAATCCCGGATCCGTGGAATAAATTAAATAGATGTACATCATATTTTGAGGGCCCTTATGAAAGAGTAATATATATAATTATACTGTAAACTATATATGTTGAGAACTTTAAATAGAGAACTTTATCTCATAATGTAATAAAGAGATGTCATCTGAGTACCGAGAAAGCTGAGTGCATAAATCAACAGTCTCCCCTTCCTAATATCCTGATATAAGAATTGTTTTATTTGTTGTGATTAATTTTCAGCTCGTCACAAAGAAAGGCAGCCTGTATAATTGGCATAACCAATTTAACGCGGGTTCCCTACGTTATAACACAAGTTAAGATGTTATAAATTGCGCCACTCTGCTGCTAATTAATTTGCTAATTTGCTTAAGAGAAAAGAAAGAAGTAATTATGTCCCGATATCCCACACACACAAGCTGTTGATCTATTCACTCATGTATTTTAATATGTGTCAGAATTTTAAATAAGATAAAAATAATAATTATTATTATAGTAATATAGTATAGGTAATTTTATTTGTAAATTTAATATGTGTAGAGTAATATTAACATATTGTCCCATGTAAACAAAACCATGTAGGTGCTTGTCTAAAAGTTTCATTCTACAACGTGTCAATTTGACGACAAACTCGGACATGTAAATTTCCTGTTGCCGATTGTTTAAAACTGTCATAGTTGCTCTCCCTCAAGTTACGTTAGACAATACGCCACCCTCTTTGTTTGGTCTATTGTTAATAGAAGCGTGTCTGTTCCTGTGTTTAGTAACCGAAGATTCCCCCTTTTGTAGTACGCATATTCAAGCCTGTGTGAAATTTCTCTCTCTCTCTCAATGTAAAATGATAAAGGTTGTCATAACATTTTAAGCGTTTATTTGTAAAAAAAAAGTGTAAGAACACGATTGATTTATATTTTTATATTTTTTGTGTAAAAAAAAGGAAGCGTTGTATAGCATTTAATGCAAATATTAGAATAATTAGTTATAGCCACTCACGTTACGAAAATGGCTGAATTTAATCCTGATCTATTATTAAAAGATGAGCTATGCTACGAAGCACTTTTACGAGGTCTAAAACACGTGAATGTAACCGTGTCGGAATTACGAAAATCATTACGCCAAACCGGATCAGATATACCCTCGCAGTTAGATAGATTGCGTGAACTCGATTATGACGGCGAACGAGAAACCTGTTATGCGAAATATAGGGAACTGATGGTATTATCTCAGAACCTTCAGGACAAAAAATCACCTACTGAAATTTTGCGCGTTACGCAACGTATAGAACATTTAACCCGGCTGTTGAATAATTTATTAAGCTGGCCCGACGTCACCGTAATCCCCGCCGATGTGCAGAAATTTGCGGATGAGGCATTAAGCCAATTACCCATAATTATCAACGACTTACGACGAAAGTCTGACTCATCGAGAATGGAGGAAATTGAGCACTACTTACAAAAATTATATATTTCCCCAGTTCAATCCCCTACTTTAGAACACCCTCTCTCCACCTCGAACCAAGAATCACCCACCGTATCGAAGATACAACAGACTCATGAACAAATACCTAGTAGAGAATTAAATACCCTAACTATGTCAGAACCCCCACCGCCTAATGTTCAGCAAACTCGCACTAGTAAATATGCTATTACAAATCCTAATGCAACCACCAATCCTTCGAAAAGTATACCAAACGTATATTTTAATGTAGACCTCTACGGAAAGATTTCCCACCCAGTAGAGAAAATAATTAATGAAATTCCTTACACCGATGGCTTAAGTATCACGATTCTATTGACTTTTATCAGATACCTACTGCAAATAAAAGATCTACAACAATTGAGCGATTGGCAAATACTGCAGGTTATCCTACCCAAATGTAAACCACCTTTACGAGATCGTGTGCTAGAATCATTAAACTCGACTCTTCCAGTAGAAGAACTTCATACTACTATAATCAAATATTTTATCCCCACGGGAATTTATGAGGAGATCAAAAGAAATACAGTACTTCGAGTACAAGGAGCCCATGAAAGACTGGCCCACTATATTGCTGACATCAGAGAATCTTCACGTCTACTGCAAGTCGACTGGACTGAAAAACAATTGGTCAATACTATCTTGGTAGGCTTGTCTCCTGAAGAACGCTCCCGTTTAGCACTAATAAGTAGACCCCTCACTTTTGCTGACCTTGAACAATGTAGTGTTCACTCGTCAAATGTGTGGTACGCAGATCAGCACAGACATGCATCGGTATCCACAACACCACATAGAAAGGAAACGCAAGCCCTAGTCTCAGATGCAAGAAGTCTACGAGAACGACGACCATTTCGGCGACCAACCTATGTTCATGGCCATGGTAAGTCCAAGGAGCCTCCACCTCGACACGAAACCATGAGACCCCGCGTAAAGAAAATATATGCTATAACTGCGGAAAACCTGGACACCTCAGTAGAAACTGTAAACCCTAGAAGATAAGATCCGAAACCCTGTGTCTTCCGCAGTATCGTGAAAACAGGTAAACCCCTGAGAGACCACCAATTAAAACAAAATACTAATACAAATAACAAAAGAAAATTAGACCCCTATGTTAGAAAATTTATCGATAAATGTAACTCTATTAGTAAATGTGATTTCAATAAGTGTGAATTACCGTATATACAAGTTGACCTTGGTGTTACATCCACCCTCGGATTAATTGATTCCGGATCCACGCGAAGTTTAATTAGTCAAGAGCTAGCCAATAAATTATTTAAACACAATTTAGTTAAACGCAGTCAATCAGTAAATATTAGATGCGCTACAGCTAATAAGCAAAACTTAATGATAAAACTTATCATCACGTTTAAAGTAAAAATTAAAAATCTAACGTGGTATTTTCCAATGTTGGTATGCGACGAATTAGGATCCGAGTTAATATTGGGAGCTGATTTTATCAGTAAAACAGGAATAATTCTAGACATTCACGATAAGATGTTTTACTTTGGATTCGATCGTTCACGGAAATATAACTTGCATGATAATGCAAATAACAGAGAAAGTACTAGCACCACTTCTACACATATAAAGCATCACGAATCTGAATTAGGTCATCTGGAAAGTAAAGATAGACGGAACATACAGACTTTAATAAAACAATTCTCCAACGTCCTCACCCCAAAGTTAGGACTGACGGACCTGATAGAGTACAAAATAAATTTGAGCGACAATAAAGTAATACGTTTAGCCCCATACAAATTATCACCTCCAAAAATGGAAGTAATGAGGAACCAAATTAATAAGTTGTTAGAACAAGGAGTCATCGAACCCTCTACGTCATCTTATTCTTCACCCGCGTTTTTAGTACCCAAAAGTAACGACAAACATAGATTAGTTGTGGACTACAGGCAACTAAATAAACGGATAGAATTTGAATCTATACCACTTCCCGACATCCACAGTGCTTTTCATTATTTTACGAAAGCAAAATTTTTTACCATTATGGATTTAAATCAGGCATTTCACCAGATACCCCTCTCACAAGAATCAAAACGTCTTACCGCATTTGCCGTCCCTTTCAACCTGTACCAATTTACGAGGGTACCCTTTGGTATATCCCAAGGTAGTTCTGTATGTAGCAGATTATTAGAAAAATTATTTCATGACATAAAATTTAAATATGTGTATCACTACTTAGATGACATTGTTATCTACAGCGAGTCAATTGAGCAACATCTTAATCATCTACGTGAAGTACTAACCCGATTGGAGAAAGCTGGATTAACCGTAAACCCCAGTAAAGTAAATTTTGCTGTGACACAATTCTCATTTTTAGGTCACATCGTAAAAGCCAACGGAAAGGTAAGCATAGACCCAGAGCGGACCCGTGCCATCAGAGAATTTTTACCACCGCGGGATGCGAAAGGAATAGCCCGATTTTTAGGAATGATAAATTATTTCCATAAGTATATCCCACATCTAGCCGAAATTGCAGCACCGCTAAATACCTTAAGAAAGAAGGGAATTAAATTTGAATGGAATGAGCAACACCAAACCGCATTCGAGAAATTAAAAGAAAGCATAATATCACCCCCCGTACTACAATTAGCCGATTTTACAAAACCATTTGTAGTGCAGACAGACAGTTCTAGTGTCGCCCTAGGTGCAGTAATATATCAGGAAGTAGATAACTCAAGGTTACCTATTAGTTACGCTTCTCGCACCCTGACAGATCAAGAAAAGAAATACTCCGCATACGAATTAGAATGTTTAGCTATAGTTTTCGCTTTTGAGAAGTTCAAACCATTTTTAGAACATAAAGAGTTTTTGTTAGAAACATATAATCAAGCGTTATCTTGGCTACTAAATCACCCAAAACAGTTAGGTCGTATCGGAAGATGGGTATTAAGATTAAATTGTTTTAAATTCAAAGTACAACATATTAGAGGCACCCAAAACGTAGTTGCCGATACACTGTCACGTATGTTCCAGCCTAGTAGTAATACTTACGATAACAAGAGTAGAGAAACGCCGATTATTAATACTTTAATTGACGAATTTCCTCTTGCATTTACGGATTTAGCCCAGTATCAACAAAAAGACCCACGTTTGAGTCCAATTATTGAACAACTTGAAAAAGGAAATAAGTCAGAGAAATACATATTAAGTAGGAGAGTATTATGTTGTAGAATAGCGAACGGAAAATATTTACGAATAATCGCCCCTGATATTATTAAACCTATGCTGATGGAATATTATCACTCTTCCACCATTGGAGCTCATATGGGAATAAATAAAACCATACATCGAATTCGTAAAGAATATCACTGGGAAAATATGAACAGTGAGATCGCCAATTTTGTGAAAAGGTGTAAGTTGTGTGCACTCAGCAAACCAGCGAGAAACAGTCAAATAAGTCAATTAATCTCAGAGATTCCTGCTACCCCGTTCTCCAAAATTTATTTAGACTTTTCAGGACCCTACCCGCGTTCTAAATCAGGAAATACAATGTTACTTATTTGTGTAGACTCTTTTAGCAAATTCGTCTGGATGTACCCCATGCGGCGAGCCTTAGCTACTACCACAGTAAGTATTTTACAGCATAGATTATTTAAAGAATTCGGTATTCCTGTCCATCTAGTGTCGGATAACGGACCACAGTTTAAGTCCAAGGAATTCAGGAACATGTGTTTCAAACTAGGAATAGACCACATTACCACTACAGAGTATCGTCCGCAAGGTAATATAGCTGAGAGGTATTTGCGAAACCTAAAATCTGCTTTAATAGCCTACCATGCTAACGATCATACTTCTTGGGACCAGAACCTATCCTGGATACAGTTCGCCTTTAATTCAGCATATCATGAAGGACATAAGTCTACCCCATTCGAATTATTGTTCAAGTATAAACCTAACCACCCATTATCCACTAAGTGGAAAATACATGAATTGTTACCCCTTGAAATTAGGGATAAAAATATTAGGAAAATATGGAATGAAGCGCGCGCTAATTTACGAACAAACTTAGCGAAATCAAGGAAATATCACGAGCGAAATAATAATAATAATGAAGTAAAGTACCAAATCGGTGATTTAGTTATGTGTAAAACACACCCTACGAGTAGTGCAATCGATGAGACCACTTCCAAGCTATCATACCGATGGTGCGGTCCTTATCAAATTCACAAATATTTAACTCCAGTAACCGTAGCCCTGTACGAACCCTCTACTCAAAAATATGTACGAAGGACACATATTTCGCAGATAAAACGTTATCACAAAGAAGGAAATGGTAGAGTACAAGTTAAATAAATGTAAAAAAAAAGGTATATGTCTGGTACTCAAATGCAAAAGAGGAATTGAGTAACATTTGACTACCTAATCGTGTAAATAGGTACGAGGCCTGATCAACCTTGAATCTTATTCATCGAAAGTAGAGCAAAGTAAGAAGTCAGCTGACATCAAATATGAGGAATAATTAAGTAACCAATTACTTAATGAGAAATTCTATAACTAGAATAACTCGCATCTAAAGAAAAACCCGGTAGTAGTCATAAGTAGTAGAGTTAAGAAAATTTAGAATGTTTACAATATGCTTTATAATGTGTGAATTGTATGTAGTATTAGAATTAGTCTGTAAAGTATGATATGTAGATAGTAAGAATAAGCAAGTCGAGACTGACTTGTGCAACTCGTAATTACATACAGAGAAAAACGGGTGAGAGAAATTTCACACGGAAATCCCCAAACATACTCCCGGTACATTCCTAACAAATAAGCCGGAGGCTGTGTCTTAAGCGGCGGAGTATGTGACGATTTCCTTAATAAAAATATGTTAATTAATTAAATTGTTAATGTATAAGCTGAGAAATTTTAAAATTTTAATAAAATCTCACATTTTAAACTAAATCTTATTGCTATCATTAAATAATAATAATATTTAATAAAAAGTCTAATAATAAAATAAAAGGGAATACAATTGTACAGAAAGGGTAAAGCTTGTTAATTAATCCTGCATATACAGGCACTGACCAGAATTAACTTGTTTTCTGACCCCTAAACAAACTAAATATAATTGTAAATTTTGTTATTATTTAAATAATTAAATAAGACCACTGTAATGTACTTTGATAACGTCTGTAACTAAGAATATCTCTATTTAATTATTTAATCAAACTTTAGTCCTTTAATTAAATTAGAAACATGGAACTACTTTTATGTTGACTAGTAATTGTCGCGAGATTACTACTCTCCCCCTAACTATTTTTGCCCACTTGCAATGGAGCGCTCACGCCGTAAGCTGCGTACAGCGTTGTTTCGCGACGCGTGTATAATTATGTGAATGGTTGGTTCAATGAATATTTAAATAACTAAATTTGTGCGGCAATGACATCTCTCTCTCAATGAATAAATAACAAACTATGTAATTCATACATTACTACAAACATGAAGGTGATATTCAACTAATCAATAATCATGTGAAGTGTATTACTGTGAAAAAAACTTTCTATTTATTTATTATAACTACAAGAATTACAACAGTCGTCTAAGATGAGAGTATCCTACAAGAATTACTACAGTCGCCTAAGATGAGAGTACTTCAGCCCGAATGATATAACAGACTTCAGGAACTTCACCGTCACCGGATACTACGGCAACGACAAACCTTCAGGAAACGCACGAGGACCGAAGAACCAATTCTGCAGCAAATACTGAAAACCAGGTGACATGGAGGCTTGTCTTCCATGGTTATGAGTTACTAAAATTATTACCCACAAAAGACAATTTAACTCACCACTTTTAAGACTTTAAAAGACAGACAGTATATGTAACATGTAGTCTGTAATCTAATAACACTGGTTATAGCAAAAGAGTAAATGTTTAAACTAAAAGTTTTCTTGTTTTGAAAGATTAATAAAGTCCATTCTTCAAATGGCTCAATTTTCAATATTGTATATGGCAAGGTGACCATTATTAACTTAATATATATTCAATCCCGGATCCGTGGAATAAATTAAATAGATGTACATCATATTTTGAGGGCCCTTATGAAAGAGTAATATATATAATTATACTGTAAACTATATATGTTGAGAACTTTAAATAGAGAACTTTATCTCATAATGTAATAAAGAGATGTCATCTGAGTACCGAGTAAACTGAGTGCATAAATCAACAGTCTCCCCTTCCTAATATCCTGATATAAGAATTGTTTTATTTGTTGTGATTAATTTTCAGCTCGTCACAACGAAAGGCAGCCTGTATAATTGGCATAACCAATTTAACGCGGGTTCCCTACGTTATAACACAAGTTAAGATGTTATACTCTTAATACCATAAAACTAATATATTATAATTAACTCTCATTACAATTATATTACTTTATATTTTATGTTGTAGGCATGAATATGAGATAAAATAAATCTCGAAACGTCGCATAAAACCTTCAGTTTTATTAAACCGAAACTCGATATCAACTTGAAACCATAAATGTATATACTGTATGGTTTTCAAAATTTCAAAATTTTCTACCCCTAGGGCCCAAAAATTTGAAAAAAATTTTGGAAAACTTTTAAGCAATCTTGTCGGGTGTGAAACTAAAGGAAATTTTAACACGAATCCGATTTTTTGGAATTTTACGATTTTTCTCCAATTCTTAGTTTAGTAAACAAAAAATGTTATGGTAATCTGATAATTGAAAAGTTATCTAAATCAAAATTTATCTAATAACAAATGTACTTCATTCAAAATAACGAGCAACTTCTGCAACTCAGGGAGCTTACTAGTAATATCAATAAGATGTGATTGTGATTGTCAAGTGAAAAGGAAATGGTAACTAAAGTTACGACCAAGCAAGTCAACAACAAGTTATAAGAACAGTCTAACATTTTGATTTAATTGTAAATCAGGAATGTGTATTCAATTCGTTCCATAATTTCATCACTCTTAAATGCCTTAATCGTATTTTGTTTAATGATTTCCGCTTTTCCCTTCATCTCAAGTATGATTCAATTAAAAGTCTCTTAAGTCGGTTAGAGGCTTTCGTTCGTCGGATAATTTTGTTTGCAATTTAATTTCTACTGTACAACTGACATTTCTCCCTGAAACACATTTTTTTACGCGTTGTGAGTACTGATAACTTGTAGTTGCTGTTACTGTTAGTAATCGTCCTAAACGAAGACTACGACCTGCAGACATACGGTAAGTGCTTCAGCTACAACGCACCTGTTCAGAGTATAGTGTTACACTTTCAGCGCAAAGCTACGGCGGACTCACGGATCGTCGTATTGTACAGTGGAAACACTGTAATCGAAATTTGTATTTTCTGTGTGATATAGTTATTATTTGTAAAAAAATATTTTGTGATAACGATAAACAAAACAAGGTACCGACAGTGATAGTGCTTTCCTTTTCCTGTTGTTACAACACAGCGTGGTTTTAGCCTACGTAGTGACTTCCTTCCATTACAGATCCTTACATTCCATTATCATTACACATCCGTCCCCATCCCCTCACGTTCACATATCAAATCATCCTCCACGTCATCCAACCATCTCTTTCTGGGTTTGTCTCTAATTCTTCTTTCTACCGGTCTCCAAACTGCAATTCTCCTAGCCATTCTTTTGTCATCCATTCGCCTTACGTGGCCCAGCCACTCAAGCCTTCTACTCTTAATAAACTGGACTACGTCGGCATCCTGAATCAGTTGGTTCAGTTTATGGTTCATTCGAATCCTACAATCGGCAGCGATGCGTGTGTTTTATTTTAATCGCTGCCTACAAGACGACAAATAGTTTTAGTGCATAGTACACATATAATTCCATATTATTCCTTTGTAAGTAACTCGTTGAGTTTCCTGCAGGTCTTCCACGTAATATCTTCAAATAAATACACTGAAATTAGGTTTATTTTTACCTCACGCACGTTTCACAGATATTATTCTGTATCTTCAGAGGATTCTTTCAAGGCCAAGCAAGTTAGTCACATAGTGTTTAAACAATAAACATAAATTTCAAGACATCCAATATGTCAAACTAATTCAAAATGTACAAAAAAATAACAAGAAAATCTTAATGTTAACAAAGACAATAATAGATCTAATAATCTACTAATTAAAGAACAAATAAATTCAAATAAAAACGAAACAAGACAATTTATTTAAAATCATACATTTATTTGAATAACAAAATAAAACGTTAAATATATAATAAATAGCTGACTACATAAACATTACAACAATAGAAAATCGAAGTAAAATCGATTATCCGTTAACTATATTGTATGCGAAATAACCAACTGCAATTCAAACAAACCTCTGAAGATACAAAATAATTTCTGTGAAACGTTCGTCAGGTGAAAATAAACCTACTTGCAGTGTATTTATTTGAAGATATTACATGATTCCATATGTGGATAAGTACTGGATATACTGTGTATCATTTTAAACGGGAAGAAAATATAAACGTTTTGCAATTGCAAAACAAATACTGAATTTGAAATTTTTCACAACTTGTCCTCCTTAAGCGTTGAAGTAGGCTTAAATGTCGACAGGCCTTTAAATTAACAAATTGAAAAATAAAGTGTTGAGACTACTTTTCAGTATTAATTTTAAAATCTGTTTAAGTTCCACACAAAAATGAGAAAGTCATTAACCTTGTCAGCTACAGTACGTCCATTGGTGAGCACAAGACAAATATCCCTTCCACGCTCCAACGGTTAATAGACTAGAGGTGAGGCGATATAACTATAACAGGTATTTTGGAACGATTATTTTTGTGGAACGGATATAACAGTGACTGAAAAGTTGAAATACCTGTTCCGATTCAACGATAACTGAAAAGTAGAAATACCCGTTCCGATTACTCGCAGTCTCGCGGTTCCGAGTCACGGGATCCCCCATACTCAACTAACGAATAAACGAGTATTACGAGTATTAGGAGTAAACGAGTACAAAATCACTTTTTGGTGCTGAACACTTCATTCTGCGCACTGCCGATTCAGAATATCTCTATGCAAAAGAGACAAAGCTGTTTTTAATAAATGAAAAAAATTCAGACTGATATTACATTTATTCTCGTGTGTTATGCAGATATATAATACAGATTATAATAACAAATTATATATTATACTAGTCACCAGCTTAGTAAATTTTGAAAAATCGAATTATATCGTGTTATAAATTACAGAATGGTTGATAGGTCATATAGTACATTTTGTTAATGTGATTTCGGAGATGATTTTAACTTCAATGCACATCTCACGTAAATTTTTTTGACATTCTTTGTTGTGCTATTACATGCACTCTAAATTTTATTGCTTGAGTTTTGCAACTGATTTGTCTAACCACAATGGAATCAATAATTTAATATTAAATCTATGTCAGTTTGTTTACTCCTAGTGAAAACCTAATTTAGTACTATTCCCAAAAGGAGACAGGCCTATAAATTATCTTGTTTCTTATTTTATTTTAAACAGTAACAGCTTAATAAAGTCACAGGGTAAAGTAACACTGTTAATACTTTTACTTTCAATTTACTTCTTATAATAAATTATATAATATAGGTATATGTATAATAGGTATATAATAACAGGTATTTGTACGTGTTATTTTTTGGAACGGTTTCGTTCATACCTGTTATTTTCAAATACTAATTTAGCACACCTCTATTTCATACATCAAAGTAGCACGGCGGCACTGTTATATAAGTGACTGAAATACTTAAGTTACGATCCGTTACTACAACTGCTGATGCCTCTGCACTTTACTGTTTAGTTAAGTATAGTGTTCAGCATTTGCTGACTGCTCAGCGGACTCTTGAGGACAATCCAAAAGTCTTAATTTGTTATATGAATAGAATTAAGTTTACCTCTTTTATCCGGCTAGTGGCTTTCCTTTTTTATATTTCACTACGCCTTTCTGGACATCTGTCCCATCTTCAGGTGTAGTCCCTCAGTAAAGCTCGTCAGATTAACAAAACAGCTTACGTATAATTTACACACATGTCGTAAATAAATATAAAATATATGAACTCGGAACACACGCGGTGTTGTTGGTGCGCACCACGATAACACTATAATCAACTATTATGGTTACCTTGTTATTGACCGTACACTACGGACCTCGTCTTGTAATCTTATCGCTGTGTCGTATAGAGAATTGGACTGAAAGTTCAACTGTTCGTTCAGCAGAATTTCTTTGGTGTTTTTATTTTAAAAGGCCTTATATATTTTAAACTCATTGACAGCACTCATATAGTTGCCATTTTTACATATATGGAGGGGTTGAAAGTCAGTCTTGAAATTAGTATAATTATGATTACTGTCCATCAAATAACATGCGTAATTTGACTTTGTTTTGTTAATGTCTTTTTTGGGGTATATGTTCTTTAAAGCGTTTTATTAATACTCTACCAGTCTGGCCCATGTGGAAGCTATAGCAGTTTATCGTTATCGCAGTTTATAATTTAGGTCGGAGTATCTTACTAACACTGTTATTAGTGCGGAATGCCATTTTTATGTTTATCTCGTTAATGTGCTATTTAACATTTTAAGTAGGGTGTTACCGTAGTTTGATGTAATATATATCTAATTTTAGTTCTACTATATTTTAATTTGTTATTGTTTTTCTTTTTTCGATGTTTCGTGATTAAACTGTCGACACTTGAGCTTCTGTAACCATTGGCATAATCGTGAGCTTCTATATACCTAATCGTATTGAGTTCTTCATGAAAACCTCTGTCTTGTAACGGTATGGAGAGTAATCTATGTACTCAACTGTTATATGTTGTCATTTTTTGAGAAAAGGGGTGACTCAGCATTTATTGTGACATCTGTGGTGGTTGGTTTCCGGTAGATCTGATACTGAAATTTGTTAGTTACTCTTGTAATTGTCAGGTCAAGAAAGTTAATTTTATTTTTTATCTTTGTTTCAAGAGTAAATTGTGTAGTGTTATTGATACTGTTCATGTAATTTTGTCGTAATAGTCGTATCTTCAGCTGTTACGTTTAAGTACGAATATGAAAAAATCTTTAAACGCTTTAATATAAACAAATTTGGAGATAAAGTGTCGACTACGATTCAGTGTTAATTACATTTGCAATCGGCTTCAAGTTTAAAGCAAAACTGAGAAAGGTGTCATTAATCTTGTCGGCTATACTTAACTGGGTATCGAGCGCAAGACAATTATCCCTTCCACGGCTCCAACAGTACGTATATCAAAGTGGCAGCGTTCCCCTTGTCTCGGCGATTACTTAAGTAGCGTTTGTTAAAGTAAACTTTATCTATATTCATTTTTTCTGAATTGAGGCCTGTTAAGTATAAAAGTTTTTCTTCCCATAGTAGCGGAAATATAAATAATTCAGACAAAATATGGAAGCAGTTATGAATCACAAAAATTAAAGATTTAAAATACAAGTCACTTATAAATTAAATTCATTATTAATTTAGTAATGTAGATGACGCAAGTAATCGAATTCATGACCAAAAATGTGGACAATACATTAACGACATTGAAGAACACAAAAGCTCCTGACGGTGATGGAATAGTGAATGAATTATTAAAGTATCTAGGTATGTCTCTTGTAAATCAGTTGACAATATTCTTTCATCACATAAATGACGGTGGTAAAATATTTAAGGAATGGAAAACCAGCATACCTATACCAATTATGAAGAAGGGACAAAAGGGGGAGATAACTAAAAATGACGAAGTTATAACACTGCTAATAACAACAAAAAAGTTATTGATAAAAATAATATTGCAGAAACTGTGCACACATACTTAAATTATACTAACAGCAACAAGGATTTTGTCCAAATTGGTCAACCACGGATGCTATATTTTTAGTTCCTCAAACGGTCAAACAAGGCGCAGTCCGGTTTGCCGGCGAGGCGTCGTCGGCCGACTCCGGCCAATCAAACCGGCCTCTTCCCCCTGAGGTCTGACGGGGAGTAGTAGACTTGTTTGCGAATAGACAATAAAAGTTTATGTCAGAGACGAATGATTTTGATTTAAACCAATGTTAAAAGAAAAACATTATCCACCGCTATTAAAGGAGGAAGAAGGAAAGTCTGTATGTAAACTCACTACAATGGTGTTGTGTTTTGTGTTGTATACGACAAGAAACAGATAAAAGAGTGAGGAAAACAAAGAAATCCCAGTACAGTATATGAGAAAACAAAGAGTAAATAAAAGCTGTCAACGATGGAGAGCAGAGACAAACACATTGACAAGTGTCGTAGAAGAAATCTGAGCTCAAACAACAACAATTCGTGGTGTTACAGAGTACGGTTCGACGAGTTGATTCGATTATGAACAACCATTATATTTTTAGATTTGAACAAACTGTCTGTAGTATAAGTTGATAAATGTTGATAAAGCTCATGTTGTCACTAAATAACAACAGATATTGTCAAAGTAATGCAGGAGGACTGTGGTATTTAAGTTATTTTTAAACAAATATTTTAACAACTTTTAACAAGAACATATTTTATTTTGTAATTTACTGTTACGACGGTCTAACTGATTGTCGTGTAGTACAGTGGAAAACAAAATACAAGACACCAATGAGTCACTAATCACCAGTTTTAATTATCACAATTAAACAGTTTGTAATCAACAAGATAGTCTTTTACAACAAATTAAATAAAAATTGTTCACACGCAATAATAATGTCAATTAATAGAGTCTCGTATAATTATAAATCACATAACACTTCGCCACAATACTTCGAACCGCACTGGAATAAATCACCACTAAAACTGAACGCTAAGCGCAGCTGTCGTTGTTTAAATAAATAGCACAAGTGTTCCAGAATAATCCATACTACGCGTCAATAACGCTACTAGAAAACACTAGAGTGTAATTGTTGCCGCCTTGAACACAGTGTGCGCGGGCTGGTGAAATCTGGATCAGTCTCGGCTACGGACGGACGCGTGACAAGTGTCACGTAATTGTCCTTCATCTCAAAGAAGCAGCAATATGTACGCACACACACATTATAGCCGGGCTCCTCTGGAATAGCCGAAAAACACGTAGGATGTTGTGTAATGGCGTAACTGTATTTTGTAGCCGTTCATTTTTGTGATATGCTAATACGGATATACGGACGCGTGACAAGTGTCACGTAATTGTCCTTCATCTCAAAGTAGCAGCAATATGTACGCACACACACATTGTAGCCGGCTTCCACTGAAATAGCCGAGAAACACGTAGAATATTGTATAATGGCGTAGCATATGAAGACCACAGGAGAGAAGCTGATAAGTCACATTTTCTATTTTTTACAGGAGAGCAGTTTTAAATTTTCAAAGTCTACAGATTCTGTAAATGACTTAAATAGATAATTTTCTTTAAATAATTTAACTACACCATTAATATTAATTCACCTTATGTTGTAAAAAATGTTTTTGTTTGGATATTAAAGTAGTTATAATTTTTGTTGTAACTTGTGTCATGGACTTATCAAGTTATTTCATTGACTTTGATTTAATTGTTTTTATGAAATAGGTTTTAAGAAAGAAACTTTAGTTATAGGTTACGTTTGTAATTGATTTTATTGTTTCACTACATAGTTGTATAAAAAATAATTTTAAAATTATAAATGAAATTTAACAAAAAAATCTAACTGTTGTTAGTTCTTCTAAAAAAATAACCTTCAAACAGTTTAAGCGTAACATAATGTTCAGTTTAAACATAACCGAATATCCTAGTGAACACATTAAATTGAATTGTCCTTTTTTTAAGTTTTCTGAAGATTAATGAAGTAATCTTTTGCTGCTAGCCCACAGAATTCCTTTAATACTTGGAGGTCGTCAAACTTTTCGGATGAAATTGGCAACGAACGTATGGACCAAACAAAATTGAAAGAAACACAAATAATTAGGTTTTTTCACCAAAAGGTGCATTAAAAGTAAAATAAGATATTTTTGTAGTTACTCTAACATAGATTATACATAAATAAAACGATTTTTTTTAATAATTATGAACTAGGCCTGAAAAGTAATCGAATTTTTACATTCATAAGCAGGCTGTGGTAAGACCATCTCTCCTTTTCTTAGGTTTTTTATTTCTTCCTTTTCTCTTCTCTTTTCCTTTTAAGTTCTTCTTGTTTCCTCTGCCTCTCCGTTAAGGGATCGATAAGTTCCGCTTTCTTCTTCGTAACAAGTTTTTTCAATGGAACTTGTTCCCATGGACCATTGTAGTTCGATCGTTGTTTGATTAGTACAGGTTCTGACTTTTCAAAAAGAAGCTCTCGTACTGTCTTGTTTGGAAAGAAAGTTGATTTTGGTATAGTAGCTCCAAAAGCTCTGTCCAGTCTTTTATTATGTTAGGCTCATCCTCCACTCTGATTACAACAAAAGGGGTCGGTTTAACCCGTGTATTTTCAATTTGTTGGTACCAATCAGCAGGAATCTCACATCTAGCTTTTTTGTTTATGAGAGCAGTGTTTTTGTCACATTCTAAATAGGAATTCCCACTAATAGAATAAGTGAACTTGACATATATCAAATAAAACAAGGAACGATTATTAGTGTTCAGTACTAATTTATTAGTGTCCAGATTCGCAGATTATTTATAAGTTAAGTACAAAATATTTGTTATTATAAAAAAGTTTGCTCTGGCTATTAAATTTTACTCGCTCATCGCGTGGTCAGGCGTGTCTTCAAGCATTCTGGTTAATGATACAATGTTTTGTTCAGAACGATGAATAAGTTCTTTGGATTACAACAAAATAAAGCAAGATGTTTTTTATGAAAGTACACAACCTTATATCAATGTTAATTAAATACTATACAGGTTTACTTACAACTCGGTTCTTAGTGTCTAAAAAGTGTGTCGACTTATGGGCGTCGCATAGAGGTTAAGTTACAGTTTCAAATAGGCTGATGCGGTTTTAAATAATTTTTCAATAATGGTTTGTGAAGTTGTTCAGTTTTTTTTTTTTTTTTTAAGATATAGTTTCAACTAATCTTTGAAAGAATTTATTATACCAAGTTCAGAGTGAGAATTATTGTGTTGTGGAAAAGTTAATTAATTTTATTCGCAATTATATAGAATTCATTTATACTTAACAAAATCTTGTTTTTCTTCTGATTACTCCCAGGTAATTCTTCAAAATTTTGTTGATTATAGTATTTAGTTCTTCATCATTCGGGTTTTCTTTTTTTCTATTTTATTTAGTCAATGTTTTTTTAATTTCAATTATTGAATTTTGATTTATGGTTTCATCATGTGTTCAATGGATCCAGATTCAATTTCTATTATTCATATTTGTTCATTTTGAGTACATTTCCCTCTTATTACTTTTTAATTAGAGCGGATTCAGTTTGGCATCTGCATACCTTGAGGTTAATAATGGACTGTCGAAAAATGCTAACGGTTTCTTAATTTCATGCATAATTCACTGCTTCTGATTGGTTAAGAATTTTGTTTAAATTGTTATGAAAGCTTGGGTTGTGGCCCCAAATTGACCTAATATTTTATAATTGCTTTAATTCATTGGTGTTATTACCAATGTGTGAGATATTAACATCAATGTCTTTATTTTCTTTCAAAGATTAATTTGATATCCCATAATGCTGGGCTTGGTCCTGTATCTACGTTTTGACCAATTTGCTAATGTTATTTTATTACATATTTCACTTATTTTTTATGTTTACTCTATTTCTGATATACTCTTATGGTTAGATAATTGAAATTAACAAGTCACTTTGTCTTATTTCTCAAATACAATGGTTAATTGCTTATAAATTGCTTTTTCTAAATTTTGACAGTTAGGCATTTTATAGGCCTAAGCTATAAATGTCTGAAATTTCTTAATTTACACAATTTAATCATTACCTATTACTTTCATAGGTTCAGCTTGCCATTACTTAGTTATAGTGACTACTTTTGAATGACTTTGGGCCATTTTACAATAAATAAATGTTATTATAATTTTAAAAAATCATTCCTTGACCTTTGCTAGTTCATTTGTCTAACATCCTTTTTTCCAATCTTATTACAATTGTGAGTACTATTGTGAGTACTATTGTGAGTATTAAACTTATACAATTGGTTGTCTGTATTTTCTAATATTACTTACACAAACGTTTTACCACTTAATCTTTTTATGGTAACATATAACATTAAAATGGTTTATGGTCTTCTCATGATCCAGCCCCATTCCTTTTTTTAAAATACAACTTTTTTAGATAAACTAACAACAACTTTGGTGCATGGTGTCTTGACACCATTTACAATATTGTGATCACCATCCTTGTTACTATTTTGTAACATAGGATGTTTTACTATTATTTAAATCATAAGCAATTTGTTTCTTAGTTATTAACACAATAAAATTGGTTGACATACTAACTTTGTTGTCTACCATTTGTATGAACATTTAACATTATTTCTTAATTGAACAAAAGAATTCCTTTAATTAAATCTAACAATATGGTTTTTAAATTGATCTTATTTTCTACTAAAACTCATCTTTTAATAATCGTCTAAAATAATTCTTATACCATAGGTTCTACACACTATTAATGTTTCTTATTGTTTATCTATCAACATTTTAGTATTGTTTGTTGTTTATTACCACTGTTCTTTTCTTTTATTACTACTATTAATTGTTTATATTAACTCATCCCTATCCTATCTATCACATTCACTGATTACACTGGTTAAGTGTTTATTAAACTACAGTCACATTTGTAATACACTCGTTTAAATTCACAGTAGTGATTAATCATCAAATTCTTTAAGTTTTACAATCACTGTTGCTATCATATATTAGTTTGGTTCACTGGTTATCATTAACACTCACTACCTACCTCTCACTCTTGGTTTAAATTAGTTTTGATAAATCTAATTTTAAAGTCAATTTTTAAAACCTCATGTGTTTGTTTTTATATTAATAATGTTATTTTAAAACACATAACATTCTAAATCACAAAGTTAGTCATACAACTTTGTGTAAAGTTAGTTTTTTGGGCTATTAACATTAGTCCCTATAATTCTTTCATCAAGTCTTTAAAATTCGATTCTATTCTACCCTTTCTTGGTAGTATTTTTATCGTCATAATATAATAACAATGGGTTTACACGTTTATTACTGGTGGTGTACTTTCTTTTACATAACTTGAGTAATACATGCTACAAAATGAAATATTAATTAGGTTTTTTATTCGTTTACTTTTTATTTTATAGCCTTTATCTGGCCAATCACTGGGGTTGGGTCACAGTCATTTGTCTGTCAGTCTAGCCTATTCACTCATTTATTATCTTTGTCTACTATTTTTCTTTTTATTCTCTCATTACCTTTGCATAGTTATTGATCATTATGCTTCAAATTAGTTTACTTCTCTTACAGCTATATTATATTTGTGGATCCCTTATAGTGTCTGAGTTCTGCAACGTTATAATATTTATCAATAACTAATAAGAAAAAGCGATAATTACACAGCTACAACACGTAATGCACAACCACAATAAGCTACATAACCTAAAACATCAACAAAAGTCAACAAAACACAACCTGTGTACAGGTTAGCCAATCGAACAATGTAAAAACACCCGGACTTAGCAACTTCTTCCTCAATTTTGCATGGACTTGCCAAGTTCTTCGCCTGTACATGTTATAAAAAATAGCTTATATCTCATGACTCATCCACTATTTCCCCTGTCTAATATTACCAGCTAAAAATATCTGGGGTTAGCTACTAGATAGTAGCATAAACTCAAAATAGAAAAAATGGACTTGTCAACTTCTTCCCCTGTAGTCTTCACATGTTTTGATAATAACCCAACTACCACCGTCAGATATATTAATAAATTCAAAATTTGTAAATCAATTGTTCAAAACAGCTGTTTTAATTGTAGACTAAATTTTATGTTTTTATGTGTATATAAAATAAGTTATATAATTAATTGTAAAATATAATATAAATATTTATTATTATATTAAATTATAATTTTAAAAATATTATTTTTTGTATTAATCTGAATTTATTCTGGTATTAATTTATTACTTGTTTTAAGTTTAAATATTTCTAAAATTTTCCATACGTTTATTTTTGGACCTTTGAAAATGTGGTTTAATAAACTGGCATTATTTTAATTTGGAAATGTGTGTTTGGTTTATATATATAAATATCTGATTTTAAATATCAATTTACATTTAAAATATATTTAAAATATAAATATGTATATTTGTTTTGAATCCAAATTTCTACACTTATAATATGAAAAAGCATTTAGTAATGCAAACAAGACATATCTGCTGCTCCCTACCCCCTGCCATAAAATTGCAATATTTGTCTAGTTTTTTGTCATTAACTAATAAGTTACTTTAATTACCTTGCTTTTAATATCTCATTTAGAACTGATATTGATTTTGGATAGCAATCTAACAAAATTTAGACGCATCTGTGGAACGATCCACAGGTACCTGGCAAATAAAACACGGAAGGATACCCAAATAAAATTTTATAAAACTGTGGCTGTCCCCACATTGCTAATGAGACATGAAATCTTGGTAAAAGGGACGTGCAGAGAATTCAGGCAGCCAAAATGAAATTTCTTAAAGGGGCGCAATGTTGTTCTCTCTTGGATCGGAGAAGGAACGAGGATATTAGACGCGATTTGAACATTGTATCATTGCGCCAAAAGATTGAAGACCACAGAAGGAGATGGTGTGAACACTTGAATCGCATGCCTGATATCCGTCTACCTGTGGCTGCCTTGGGTAGAGATGTCGGTAGACCGAGGAGGAGATGGGTTCCGGAACAGGTTTAAGGCCTAGTCCTTGGAGTGGTGGTGGTAATGATGATGACGATGACGATGATGCCTAATTAGCTTCCTGAACTGCATGACTCGTACGCTGCTTAGAACAAAATAACAAGCGAGTATTTATTATTATTAAAACAGAAGATACTTCTATAGGTAGTACTACTACGTAAATAAATAAATACATACATAAAAAATAAATTTCGATATTACATACTTTTTAATTATCAGAAAAACTACAAAAAATCTCAATTACTTTACAAATGTTTAATGAAATAACAATATACTAAACATTCCCAACTATATCATTGATTTGTTAGTTAAATTTGTACTCGTAATGCCTAAATGGCTAAACAATTTAAACGTAACTTTTAAGTATTTGATTAATGCATCTAACTACTCATAGTCTTCCTCAGTACTGTGGGGTGAATTGCCGAATTCCTACCTCAGTGTCTGGTATAAACTATCGACACTGAAGATGGCTTCCGACGGTGGCACCGAAACGTTTGTCACTAACAACAACAACAGCAACAGACGACCACGACCTAACAGCCCGGCAATGAACCATCTTAACAATGTTGGTGCCAGCCGTGAAAGCTTAAGAAACGCATGGGTGGAGGTGAAAACATTAATTACTACTGTCGACGGCCGCTTTGATAGTCAACATTATGGGTTAACTCAACACAGTAATACTACTATCTTTCCTTCGGCTAAGCCGAGCAAAGAAAACAAATAGAAATTCACAGAAGTTGTCAACGTAGGCTATATAGTATTACGTAATGCCGAATACTATAATTATTGCGATCTCGTGCGTTCGATGGTGTCTTTCTATGAGCTTCTCGACTAGCCCTGCCGGTGTGTTTTTCTGCCAAGGCTGCGCTGAAGTATCCTTTAGAATTTTCGAAAGCTTGTTAAGGACGCATATTATAGAACCCTGCAGACTATAAATAGCCAACACCTGCCGCCTAGTTTTCAGTTTACTTTGGGCGATTGCTCAGTGCGCTTCAAGTGGATATTAGTGAAAAGTCATTATTGTGCGGGACTCTATTAGTTGAGATTATTATTTCTTGTGGACAAATTTAATTTCAATTATTGTACGAGTATAATCTTGTTGAATAACTTGTTGATTACAAAGTGTCAATTGTGATCATTAAGGCTGGTTTTAGTGACTTCAATGGTGTCTTGTGTTTTGTTTTCCACTGTGCAATACGACAATCGGTGAGATCGACGTAACAGTATTTCTGTTTTTAATATGAAAATAAAAGAATATATTTTTGTACGTGTCAGGCAAGGTAATTGATTTGAGACTGGGTAGAACTAATGAAATAAGCTCATATCATACATTATAATTGTCTACACACCGGAAATGGGGTGTATTTTGCTGGCATTGAAAACACACACACAACATACGGGAAGCTTTTACAACAGCGCGCCCGCGGTAATGTTTGTCTGATTCCTACAGGATTTGCTGAGTCGCTAAAAGCTTTCTACCATTACAATTTACAGTTGTAAGTACAATGCTCGTCTCTAACAAGCGTTAATGATAAATGTCTTCATGTTGCTACTCCTCAAAGCGCAGAAAGTGGTTTCTATATTTTAACAAAGTGTTGTTTTTTTGAGAGCTAATGATCAAACGCTGTAAAGCAGTGGTTCCCAAAGTTTTCAGTCCGCGGACCGCTAAACAAAAAATTAAAAATTTTACGGACCCCGTCTGTGTTGTAACATAAAACAAACCGTAAATATGATGCAAACTCTTACATTTTAATTAAAATTTATTTTTTTTTAATTCTCTTAACTTGCAAAATTATAATATCAGTGGTATCAAATATAGTTTAGTGTGAACAATGAAGCTGCTTTTGAACAATTAGTTCTGCAATATTGCGTTTAATGTCTGATAATTTCAATATTAAGTATTTAAGTTCCTGTTGCGTAACCAACGTTGCCAACCTCGGCTCTATCTTTCCAGCCACACGTGTCGAAATCCAGCTACTTAGGCGTAAAACCAGCTACATGGAAAACGTTTTGCTTAGATACAGTGCTTATACGTGGACTAACACAGAGTGATCAGTTCTGCGTTGATGCGGCGCTCTAGTCAGTTCGACTGACAAACAAATCTGCTACACAACATAATTGAAAGAATTATTAAAGCCGTTAATTTCAAGTTACTTTTACAGTTACTATTAGTTTGAAACAAAAAAAAATACTGGAATCTTCTACCAATTGTTTTAAGCTTCTAAAATTTAAATTTTAAAGGATAAAAAAGGGATAAAATTATGGTATATTATATTTTGTCTTAAAAGTTTCCGTGGACCCCTTGAAACATTGATGTGTACCCCAGGGGTCCACAGACCCTACTTTGTAAACCACTGCTGTAAAGTATAAAGCAAAAGGTAAGAAATAATAAAAGAAGACGAAAAAGAAGAAGGTTTTATATAATTTTCAAATTACTGTTTCATTAAAGTAATCTTGATTTTAACTTCCATGTTATGTAAGAAAATGGAAGTATAGTGATCGCAAAAATAATTGTGTTCGGGATAACGTCTTCTTCTGATTTCACTACTCTCAAAACAAGAAAAAGTTATTTTGCGATAAGTGTCTGTGTGTCTATATGACTGTGTGTAATTTTGTTTTGACAAACAATAACTCCCGCAAATTCAAACAGAATCAAATAATTTGTTGCATATGTGCCCCAGTTGCAGAGGACTCAAGGCCTATTGATTTTGGTGAAGATCGGTTAAGGATAAGGGGTAGTTTACCAGGAACGTTTTACGTTTTAACGAGAGTAAAGTACTTTATTTTGATAAATACAGTATTCTGAAAAGAAGGTCATAATAATCCACTGTAGAAAGGTAGATAAAATATCTATAAATAAAAAGGGTAGTTGAAGGGGGAGGGGTGATTTTCTATAAATGAAAATGATAGATGCAGGGGGAGGGCATAATTTTTTTATATGTGTACTACGTTATCGGGAACAAAGAAGTAGTGTCTATGGAAATATTTTATTTTAATTTGTCAAACATAAAACTTGATTTACAAGGAACACACGTAACTTGTTTGGAAATTATCGAACCAAATTCAAGTAAATAATTTTAAATATAAATCTTAAAACATGGAAGTCATGTATGGTTCTCCATACCGATATTTCATAACCTAATTAAGGTAGTTACTTACCATTACTTACCATAGTTTCATTACCATTAAGTCGTCAGTTTGGAATCAATATTATTGTTGAAATTGGTTCTTTTATAATTAGAGCTCGTAATATAATCGAAATGATTAAATACCGGGGTGTTAAGCCGTGGTAGGTTGCTGTATAATCTCGACATTGTCGGCAACGTTCCGTATCCCACACTCAAGGATCATGTTCAGGCAGCAAAAAGCGACAGAGTGTTGAAAACAGTTACGGCAGATCTTGGCAGAACGATACCCGACAACTTTTTGCGGTAAAAGCAACCTACGCGAGGTTTTCTACGGTGGTTGTTGGTTTTACCCAAAAAACGTTATCGGGTATCGTTGGGCCAAGATCAATAACTGTTTTCTCAACACTCTGTCGCTTTTGCGCCTTGAAGGAGATCCCGAGTGTGGGATACAAAATGTTGCCGAAAATGACGAGATTATACAGCAACCGACCACGGCCTAGCAACCCGGTATTTAATCATTTTGAGTATATTCACGCCGTGTAACCTTAAGACAACATTTAAATCTCGTACGGTAACGTTTATACGTAAACGTAATTGCCTTTATAGGAGATGAACAGGTTCCGACCCCAAATATGCATAGATAACACATGCCTAGAACAAGTAACACATTTCAACTATCTTGTGACGTGATGTTACTTATGTGATCAAGATACAAACATAGAAATTAAAGTGATGACTTTCACAAGAATGTGTGGAACGATTTGGAGAACGTTAGGAAATACATGTAGAAAAGAAACCCAAACAAAATTGTATAAAACAATAGCAACACCTACACTACTGTATGGTTCTGAAAAACTTGGTCATACAGAAAAAAGATGAACAAACAGCAGAAATGAAATTTACGAGATCAGTTAAAAGATGTAATAGACGAGATCATATAAGAAATGGGGAGATAAGAAGTGATTTAGATAATTTTGCAGTTAATGAAAGGATTAAAGAATACAGAATAAAATTGATTCAACATTTTCAGAATGGAAGAAAGTAAAATACCGAAGATTGCAACCCTAGAGGCAGAAGAAAAGTTGGTAGACCTAAGAAAAAGTGGACT
Organism: Magicicada septendecula; assembly: GCA_034769895.1. Taxonomy (NCBI): domain Eukaryota; kingdom Metazoa; phylum Arthropoda; class Insecta; order Hemiptera; family Cicadidae; genus Magicicada; species Magicicada septendecula. The sequence goes on along the minus strand of CM068373.1, from coordinate 286,653,658 downwards.
GTGGAATAGGAACAGGCCGTTAAAGCCTAAAACCGTTAAGAATATGAGAATGACGACGTTTATACGTTTGGAGGGGGCAGGGTTTATATGTTTGAAAAGTTCTGCCAGGATGAAAGATGAAGTAGATAAATCACCTACATATCTAGCGTAACATTAGAGATTGGGAAATAAGGAAATGCGGTTCACTTGTGCAACCTGCTTTAGAATACACACGCTTAATAACTGGCGTATAGTGACTGTCCTATATCCTCGTGTTATTGTGTAGACTAATCGTGTGTGTGTGTGTGTGTGTGTGTGTGGGGGGGGGGATACCTGTAGCTTCTTCTGATATTTCCTATCCGTTTCGGATGTTGGATATCATACAGACTATTTTAACTTTCTGTACTGCTGCACGGAATAAGTCAGTTGTATTCATGCCAAACTAGGTCCTTAAATTTTTCAGTCATGATATTCTCGGTCGCCCAACTCCTCTCTTTCCAAGTAGTTTTCCCTGTAGTATGGACTGCAATAAGTAAAATGTCTGTTCATTTCTCATGAGATGTCCCCGATACTGAAGCTTTCTTATCTTCACTGTGTTAATAACTTCTCTTTCTTATTTTAGTAGGAATAAACCTGTTTTAGTACCAAGCCACGTGTACGTTAACTATATGAAAAATATATTGTACTAACCGTCTGTGACTTCTCTGAGGTCATAGACGGTTAGTACAATATATTTTTCATATAGTTCTCTTTCTTTCTTCATCTTTCTAAGAACTTCAACATTAGTTATATGTGCTGTCTATGAAACGCTCAGTGTTCTACGTTAAAGCCACATTTTGAAAGTTTTCAATTATTTAGTTGTGGGTTCACTCAAAGTCCAAGATTCTACACCGTAGAAGAGGACCGAGAATACGTAGCAGCGTAAAAGTCTCATCTTTGTGTTTATTGTTAAATTGTGACTTTTCAATAAACTGCTCATTCCAGTGTACACTGCTCTTGTCTTTTCAATTCTGTTCTTTATTTCTTCAGAGTGGTCCCTTTGTTCATTGGATACCTGTATAGCTTAGGAAAACACAACCAATACAAGTGTTCTTGTTTTATAGGCGTGTTAATACAAACTGTGAGTAATGTTTATAAGCGTGGAATTTTTGAATACGAAGTAACCAGGAGACAGATGAGCTATTGAAACGTGAGCACATTAATGAAAGCCTCATAAACACGACAATACATGACAGGATATAAACAGGACTATATTATGCCAACAGCAGACTATTAAGAAGCAAACTCATTAGTCGTAACACAAAAATAAAAATATATACATATACATTATAAGTTTCATAAAGGCTCAACGAATACAACGTTCGGTCATCTAGAACGGTTGGATGCTCAATGTATGCCAAATAAAATCCTGAGGGCGCAAGTCTATCAGACCGGTTGTTACTGATGGAGACGAGACATGGGCGCTGATAAAAAAGGAACAAGAAACACTAAGAAGGTTTGAGAGGAAGATCATAAGACGTGTTCATGGCCCGGTTAAAAAAGTTGACGAATGGAGAATAAGAAATAACCAGGAGACGGATAAGCTATTGAATCACGAATACATTACAAGTTTCATAAAGGCTCAACGAATACAGCGATTAGGTCACCTAGAACGGACGGATGCTCAATGTATGCCAAATAAAATCCTGAGGGCGAAAGTCTATAAAAACAGGAAGAGGGGCCGATCCAAGATACGATGGTTGGATGATGTGCTAGAAGATCTCAGAAGAACGTATGTGAGTGGTTACCCTAAGATGGCAAAGGACAGGAGACTTTGGAGGAAATTGGTGTTGGAAACCAGAGCTCACGTTGGGCTGTTGTGCTGAAGAAGAAGTTAGTATCGTTTTCTCTGACGTTCAACAATCCCTTTCAGTATTGTCAGATCGCAATACGTGGCACACCCGTAACCCGTTGTCACCGTAGACGGATTTATAACGTTTACAAACGGATGCAGACGTATAACATTTATACAGTGATCTTCTTCTCCTCCCCAAGGATTAGGTTACATAAACCTGTTCCGGCACCCATCTCATCTTCGAACGACCCACGAATCTCATCTTCTACCAATGGTTTTATAGTTCAGTGCCGCTTTCGGCAATCGATCCTCTGTCATCCTTTGCAGATGATCCCACCACTGTCTTCTGTAAATTACAATAATTTCATTTATGTCCTTTACTTTGCGTTCTGCTCTGACATCTTTATTCCTTATTCCATCTTGCAATGTATAATTTAAAGTATTTTGAAGAAACTGCATTTCAGCACTCTGAATCTTACCGCTTTCCTTTTTTGTCATGACCCACGTCTCACTCCCATTAATCAGTGTGGGTATTGCAATTGTCTTACAAAATTAAATCCTTGTGCTGTGTCTTGTTTTATTTCTAAGAGTTCTATGAATTGTACCACAAATATTCCTAAATTTATTTATCTTTCCTCTTATATTATTTTCAGATTCATAGCTTACTGCACAGCCGAGATGTTTGAAACGGCTCATTTGTTCTAAAGTGTTGTGTTTATAACTATCTTAGACCTCACTGGATCTAATGGCCTTTAAAGGCCATGGTTTTAGTCTTTCTATAGTGATACAGTATTATAAAGTGATAATGCAATATATTGTAAAGAAAAATGTATTGTAGTTTGTGTACAGAAATGCTTGTTGTAAACAGACAAAATCTTGATGCGTCTTTCGTGTCGACCACACGCAGCCCAAGTAACTTCAAACTGTTAATTCAAGTATATTCACTAAGAAGACTGTAACAACTTCAGAAAGTTTAACTTGCATAATTTGTGCTGTTAGAAACCCTCGTTAAAAACTTACCGCGAGGTATTTTAAAAATTAAAAAAATTATTTACGTCAAAAAAATGAACTCAACAGTGTCTCAAACAGCTCAAAATAAACACGGCTTTAGCGTAAACAACGCTGGGTAGCGTAATGAAGACAGTAACGCCGGAAAGCTTTTAGCGTTTCTGACTTGGAAGAAGGAGGATTTATTAATCCGTGAAATGTATACAAGCAGCATTCACCATCCAAACGCGCGCGCGCGCGCGTGTGTGTGTTAAACTCAAAGACTTGTATTCGAGTGTTCATTGTTGTTTTGTTTATTGAAACTTTAATTGAAGTGATGAGTAATGAATCAGGATATTAATTATGACTCGTTGGGAACTTGGTGAAACATATCAATACAAAGGTTTTTAAAAATATATAAACACTTGGTACGTTTCACAGCTTTTTACTTAACTCTGACAGCTGTTTCAGCTTATTAAGCTATTGCCAAATAGATCAGAGAACAACTAAACTAAACAAAGGATTTTAGCGTAGTGAACATGTGTTTAGGCCGTGTATCCGGACATGAGTGGGGTGCGATGATGGAGCAGGGGAGGATGGAGAAACTAAGGAAAGGTCAAGTGTCTGTAAAAAGTAAATATAATCTGAATGCAAAATATAAAAGTTAACTGAACTAAATAGCAACTTTTAATAAAGTTGTTACACAGAATTCAGTTTAACTAAATACAACTATTTCATTAACGACTCGGAACACAAAGTTTTTTATGAGTAAAAACATAAAGTTTTACCTTACAACCTGAACCGGTTTTCACTTTTAAAAAGCTTCTTCAGAGGTTTTTAAAAGTGAAAACCGGTTTTCTGTTAAGTGAAAACCGGTTCATGTTGTAAGGTAAAACTTTATGTTTTTACTCATAAAAAACTTTGTGTTCCGAGTCATTAATGAAATAGTTGTGTTTAGTTGTGACGGAGACGTCATGGACAACGAAATCCAAGAATTCAGTTTGTTCGTCTGTTAAATTTTTGTTTTTTCATTGCTTTTTAAATTTCTAGAATTTATAAAAAATCCATTTTTTTATCTTTTTATATGTTGTGCAGTAGTATTATGTTTTTTGTATTTATGAAGTGATCGTGTTGTAAGCAGTGCTCTACAAAACTTGTATTGGCTGTATTAGTTAACATCGCCTTCATATGTTTAGAAATGCGATGTTTCAGAGCACGATATAAATAGCATCGCATTCTGCACAGTGTATTTTATGAACTCCATTTTTATCTAGTGTGTTTGATTTTTCTTTATTGTTTGCTAGTAATGAAAAAGATTACGTTTGTTTACTGATACCAGACTTACATATGCTAACAGAAGGAATTACGTATGCTTACTTAAAGAAGAAGGACTTGGTAACTGATAAGAAGTCAGTTAATTGATGCCGTGGATGAGTTCGGTTGATCTATATCAGTCAAATTTGTGTAACACTAAGTAGGAGGGTATATAGAATTTTTCAAGTTTACCTTGTGATTAGTCACATTATGGGAAACGCCAGAATATCACAAATTCCTCTGGTGTACAATTATTTTATTTCACTGTGTAAACACGACGCGATACTTGCGACTATCACAACAATATAATATAGTCAGAATATTAATGCATTTTATTTGTTAATAGTATAACGAACCATCTTTTTTTTAATCAATTAAAGGAACGATTTTAATTTGTTTAGATTTCTTTAATTTGTTTATCATGTCTGTTACTGTTCAACTTGCTTATTATAGTTTATTATATTACAAAATCCTAAACCATTTACTGCTTATTGTTTACAAGTAGCCGTTAACTCAAAAACGTAAGGTTCTTTATTTAAAGTGTTCCTGTGTTAGAAGCATTGTATATCACATTAAACGTTATGTTTTCCTCAACCATGGCTTTTATTTATTTCAGCAGTAAACTAGAAACCAAAAACCGTTGTCCCCTAACCTCACAAATGAAAACAACACATATTTTCGTTTTGCATTAAGAAATAGGAAAATTTACAATTCGTACACTTCCACATCGTAATATATCGATACAATCGCATATTAAAAACATATAAGGTGTACTGCAGGAACGGATAAAGGTGCAGTTCCGATGCCGCTAAATTGCATTTGTTTATTTACTTGTTACTATGGTAATTAATTCTGGTCTCCATGGTATTGTTGACATCTTTATACGTGTCAACAAAAGGGTATAATTAAAAAAGCCTAAATCGTGGGAACGGGGCAGAATATGAAATTCCAAGTTAAACAGTGTGTTTCTCCTTGTGTCAAAGGTTATCTGTGCAACATTTGGCGACAATCGGTGTAACGGTCTGGATTTGAATTCAATACAAAGTAACAAATCCTCAGACTTTGAGTTTTACATATATAGATTTTGTATTGTTTATTGTACACTGTTTACTTTTAATTATTTATTGTTCATTCTTCATTGTTTATAGTTTATCCTTTAATGTTTACTGCTTATTTTTATTAATATACTATAGACTACTGAACATACAGTTTCATATACTGTATGTTTTCTACTGAAACCCGTGCCGTGTCTTATATTATTGTTATTTTATTATTTCTCGCTTCTATTTCTTTCGTGAAATTGCTATGATTGTTAAAATTTATGTTTGTTAAAATACTGTATTTTACTGTATGGACTCTAACTGGCAGCTATCTCCTCTTCTTCTTCTTCTTCTTCTTCTTCTTCTTCTTCTTCTTCTTCTTCTTCTTCTTCTTCTTCTTCTTCTTCCATCAAAACCCAGTATGGATGCTAGCGTAATCAATGGTTTTTTCTATTCCATTCTCTCACCATATAACCTTTTCCAGCCCCTCCCATTTAATGATTCTCAAAACATCCTCTATATTATCAGTCTATCCAATTGACTGACAGCTATGTTTGAACAAATTTGGAAAGGCCTTCAGCGTGAACCAAACTTGTTCTCCTGTATGCTTAGAGAAAGAGAGAGAAAAAGAGAGACAGACAGACAGACAGACACAGAGACAGAGAGACGGAGAGACAGAGAGACAGAGACAGATAGATATACAGACAGACAAACAGATAGATAGACGGACAGACAGAGAGACGGGCATACAGAGATGGAGAAATGTGAATTAAATTCTGTATGCAAAACAATTCTACGAGGGGTAGATGAAGAACGGAAGGGCAAGCAACAAAGTTTAACAGTCACCCCACAGAAGGGATGCGGAAACTTTTACATAGCAACAGTTCTAGCAATTAATCGCCGCAGCATTGAAATGTGTGCCAAACATCGCTGGAAGTTACACAAAGCGCTTTTAAATACTGGGGAATTGCAACACGACTACGCTACGGCAATAATATACGAGTGGTGAGTGTTCCAGTACCGGTCCCGTATGTACTAATAGTATTTACTGGTTTATATTGGTGTTCCGAGTACGAACAAGAACTTACTTCAATGAAACGTGTTTTCTATAAACTGTAGTTTACACGTGTTTGGTCCAGTAAAGCACTGTTTACTACAAGAATAACTTAACATATCCTACGTAACACACACTTTTTCAACTTTAAAACGTTAATATATAAATAACATTTTTAATTAAATTTTGCTTCAATGAGAGCGAGTTCTCTCTTTGTATAAGCTTTGACAGAGGCCTAGATTTTACTTTGTATTAAATTTTAATTCAAACACTGTTTAACAGAATATACAAAATACCCCTGAAAAAACAGAATTCAAAGAAAGAAAGAAAATAATTTACCAAATTGCTTATGAAAATGGATACAATAAAAATATTATAAATCAAATAGAAAATAAAATACAAACATAAAATCAACTGAACATTTAAGAAAGTATCAAAATTAACAACACATAGATAATAACAACAATAAAAATAGGCCACATTCACATACATAAATAATAAGATGACCAAGCAAAAAACTATTTAAAAACACAGACATTAAAATAGTATACAAAACTAATAAAATTAATTTAAAAAACTAAATAATCCACACAACAAAGATAATACAACAACCAATGGTATATACAAAATTGAATGCCAATATTGCAAATTAATGTTACATAGGAAAAACAATTTAAAAAACGTTATTTTGAACATCTAAACGACTACAAAAAACCAGAAATATACAAATCTAATTTGGCCACACATGCAGTAAACACAGGACATGAAATCCCATGAATTCCCAGACATAACAAACATGACATTAATAAAAAACATACCACACACAGTCGTCACAATGAACATATGGGAAAATTTACAATTACACAAACACAAAACAGACTAATTCCTGAACAAATACAAATTAATACAAAACATGACACAATTTTCAAAGCACTCAACATTTAAAATACTCTAAAAGCTAATACATACACAACAGTCACTCACAATAACACCAGTATAAATACCAAAAACTAACAGGACGCCATAACAACAACCAACCAAAACACAAATACTACACACGTAACAAAATCAGGAAGGCTGAGAATGGAAACAATACGCTTCCCGAAACATGTAACAAATAAGGGAATAAAACATCTTGAGGTAAAGAATTTATAAATATTAAATAAATTATATACGCTTCAAGAAATAGACTGTAGCAAAAACCGTTTTAAATAAAAAATTTTAATGAAATTTTACTTCAATATGAGCCAGTTCTCGCTTTTTTTACGATTTCCACAAAAGTCTAGACTTCATTTTGTATTAAATTTTAATTTAATTAATAAAGCTGTTTTAGTGGTTATAATCACAAACAGAAATAACACTGTTGCGCACCACTATAGAAAAATTATTCCGATTAGCGTTTTCAAGCTTTACAGTACATCGTCCGATTTGATATATTTCCGATCTGATGATAAGCTGTGAAGCTTGAAAGCGCTAATCGGGATAATTTTTCTATAGTGGTGCACAACAGTGTTATTTCTGTTAGTTAATTTTAATTGTATTAATATGGAGATGACATTGAAGGAGATGGTGTGAACACTTGAATCGCATGTCTGATACCCGTCTACCTGTGGTTGCCTTGGATTATCACCCTACTGGGAAGAGAGATGTCAGTAGACCAAGGAGGAGATGGATTAGAAGGCCCTCGTTCGCACACCATGTGCCACCTTCCTTTCCACAGTCTACCCCTTTCTCGTCTTCTTCTCACCGCAGAGAACCTCAAGATTTCGAATGTTGTTTCTTATGTATTTCTATCCACACAGTCTTTCAAAGAGATACTCAGTTTTATAATTACCTCCTTCAGTTGTTTGGTGTATCCGTTCAGACTGGAAGGTTGCCAAATATATTTGAACATTTGTTTATTTATTCTGGACTGATTCATCCGAACCATATGTCCAAGGAATCTCAGGCTTTTCCTTTGGAAAGCCGTTTCCAGATCTTCCAGATCCCTGTACAGCTCTTCTTTGGGTATATGCCTGTACCCATCTTCGGTTTTCTTGGAACCATATATTTACGTTAATTGTTGGTTATTAAATGCATACATACCATAAGAAAGGGTACAATTAAAATTTTTATTTTCAGTAACAAAAGGTTATTTTTATTGTAGGCCTATTTTGGATTTGAAATAAATGTTTTATTTAATAATACTCCTGTCCTAAACATTTTCATATGTGACGTAGTGGGTTTTCTACGTAACTCAAAATCCCACGACCTGGTTGCGTAGGTAAGTGTATTACACATAAACGTTCGTTACATAGCGCGCGCGCATACGCACTAACGTAAAGTCGCAAAAATAAGTCTGTGTGTGCGTGCGCGCGCGCACTTTTCTCAGTAAAAACAAAACAGCAAATCTTGTTTACGAGCAGGACAGGCTGGGTGACGTTTCACACTACAATAACCTCACACTGTATTCAGAGTGTATCGTGTGACAGCAGGCCGACTGCCTATATGAGTTACGTTTTATTGGTTGAGACGTTCACGTTATGTCCCGCGCTTTCTCTCCCTGTTTAGTTTATGAACTTCTCCTTCCGCATTTTTGTTTGAACACAAAACATTCTATTTCCTTGTACGGTCTTCTATAAAATACGAAGTCACGCCTTATATTCATGTGAGGTGTTTTGTTTTTCCCTCACGTAAAAATTGAATGTGAAATCGTGTACACCGCGATTCTAAGTTTCTTGACACGTATATGTAATACGTTTCTTGAGTTTATTATTGGTAAATTTTATTGTTGTTAATGTTGTATTATGTGGTTTTACCGTAGAATACTGAGCATTTCATGGACAGCACATATAACTAATGTTGAAGTTCTTAGAAAGATGAAGAAATAAAGAGAAGTTATTAACACAGTGAAGATAAGAAAGCTTCAAAATCTGGGACATCTTATGAGACGTTAACAGAGATTTTACTTATTGCAGTCCATACTACAGGGAAAATTACTTGGAAAGAGAGGAGTGGGTCGACCGAGAATCTCATGGCTGAGAAATTTAAGGACCTGGTTGGGCATAAATACAATTGAATTATTTTGTGCAGCAGTGCAGAAAGTTAAAATAAGCTGTATGATATCCAATATCCGAAACGGGTAGGAACTACCAGAAGAATAAGAATGTTGTATTACAATTTTATTGTTAAAGTTTATTGTTATTTTATTGTGTAAATATTATAGTAAATAAAGTTACAAAAATGTATATACAAATGCTGAACAAGTTCTGGATAATAAGAGAATAGAGCAGTTGTCACACTTCCGCAATCTTGGCTGTCAGATCACTTATGTAGATTATGATGTTGATCACAAGTTGGTAGCTAAGTTTCAGTCAATATAGAACACAATACGTAGAGTGCTGTCACAAAGAAAACAAGTAAAGAGAGGCTCAAGTAAAATTTTATTAGCTAATGTAGCTCTACCAGTGATTATTGTATGCTTCTGAAACTTGGGTTCGGGAGAAAAAACATCTGAGTAGAATGTACAGACATCGGACTATTGCGATCTGTGTTAAACACTGCACACGAAGGGTTAGGTTCTACAATGAAGACTTCGTAAAGAGTTGAACGTTTTTAATATCCAAGATTGTATTACAGAGAACAAATAGATATGGACTGCTCATCTGAATAGAATGGCAGGTGTTTGTCAATACAGGGCCGTTGGACAACAAAGTATATGAAGACCTATGAAACGTTGGTGAAATGGGTGTATTGCGTTGGGGCCGTAGCAGGTGATTCACCTAGTCCCTGATAGAAAAAAGAAGAAGAAGAATATTAAAATTATATATACGTCAGGAACTGAATATTGTGAGTATACTCGACAGGATCGCCCAGTATCGGCTGAATTGGTGGGAACATCTTTATCGAATGGACGACTACCGCATCCCCAAACAACTATGGAACTATAATCCTAGGGGACGGAGAGGTGTGGGACGTCCTAGGAAGCGCTAGAGTGACCAGCTCTAATCTTTGCCCATTTGAGACAGGAACAAACCATCCTTGGTTTAATCCTTGAAGGTGATGATGATGATGATGATGATGATGATGATGATGATGATGATGATGATGATGATGATGATGATGGTGATGATGATATAACAATTATAATTATATAATGTTAATATTCTAAACGGCTTAACCTAAAGTGATTAGGTTTTCATTATGTAAAAGGAGAAATTTTGTACTTTGTGCTGGCAACTCTAAAGTCAGCAATGTCAACATATTTGTTTTTTTTTTTTTTTCATGAAAGTAGTGTTCAGTCATGAATTTGGGTTTCTCTTAGTTCCCACTATACGCTTTAAACGCGTTTTTTTTTAAACCATATGTTTCAAAAATTATCTACATACATCTCAGAAACTATGCTACGTAGAATATTAACATTTTTGGCAATGATTAATTAACTATTGTTACGACGGTCTACTGATCGTTGTATGGCACAGTGGAAAACAAAAATACAAGACCACCAGCTTTAAATCAAATAAAAATTGTTCACACACAATAAAAATGCTAACTGAAGTAAAACACAATTGTATTACAATTGTCCCACACAATTATGAAACACGTAATACTTCGCCACAGTACTTCAAACCGCACTGTGTAAATCGCCACTTGAACGCACTGTGTAATCGCCCGACAATAACTGAATTTACCGTCGCTGAATGGCTGTATTTATACCATGCTGATTGCCAGAATAATCTGTCGCTTTGTAAAACGAACAGGCGCTCTCGAGAATCCACTAGAAACAGTGTCCTTGAACACACTGCGCTTACCTGTATGGTCCGGTATATACTCGAAAGTTGACGCGTAATTGTCTTTCACCGTAAAGTAGCGGCATTATGTACGCACACACACATTACAACTGGAATATTCGAGATACTTATAGGTCGTTCCGTATTACGTAACACTATTCTCTACCTGGAGAATTGCAGAACTAAAGTATATACTTTGGGTGGTGTAAAAATAAATGTTTATTAATTTTCCTTGAAAAAGGTTATAAAATTAAAATAAATATAAATCTTTTTGTAAATGTAGAAGTTACATGATTCTGCTTTAGTAGACTCAAAAGAGATATCTAAGAAGCTTTCTTAAACGTCTTGATGATGACGGTATAAAATGGTTGACTGCGGTATTCAACCTACATATATGACACAGGAAGCATCCCACTTGATTGGCTTAATTCTGAATTCATTACATTACCCAAAAACCAGGAGCAAAACAATGTGATGAATATAAAACTGTTAGCTTAATGAGTCACCTTCTCAAACTCTCTCAATATCATCCACAAGAGAATATACAAAATCTGTAAAGAACAAGTATCAGCCACACAGATTAATTTTAGAGATGCACAGTAGGTACACGAGAGGCTCTATCCAGTATTCAGGTGCTATTCCAAAAATGTAGAGATGTAAACTGTGATGTTTTTGCATGTTACATCGATTACCAGAAGGCCTTTGACCGGTCTAACATCAGAAAATGATGGATATCCTAAAAACATTGGCTTAGATGTAAAAGACCTGAGGATAATAGGTACACTGTATTGAAACCAATCTGCAGTGGTTAGAGTAGATAAAAAAAACTGAAGAGATACAGATTCTGCGTGAAATAATACAAGAATGTATACTATCTCCGCTATTATTCAACATCTAGTCGGAAGGTATTTTTAGAGAAGCTTTAGATGAATGTGATATGGGAATCTCTCTGAACGGTGAAAGAATAAATAGCATACGTTATGCTGATGATACCGTCATATTCGCAGGTAGATTACAGGGGCTGCAACAACTAATGAATATAGTGACAGAAAGCAGCCATATATATGGTCTAGACATCAATGTTAATAAAACGAAGCTTATGATAGTATCTAAGAACAAGTTCACAATCTGCACGCTTAATGTAAACCAAAGGCCAGTTGAACGTGTAGCCAATTTACATATCTTGGTACTATAGTCAATGAACAATGGGACCACTCTCAAGAAATAAAGAGCAGGATTGGAAAGGCAAGAGCAGTGAACACTAGACTAAGCAGTTTATTCAAAACTCACAATTTAACATTATTAAGATGAGACTTCTAGGCTGCTACGAATTCTCGGTCCTCTACTACGGTGCAGAATCTTGGACTTTGACTGAAGCCACAACTAAAAAATTGGAATCTTTTGAAATGTGGCTTTACCGTAGGATACTGAGCATTTCATGGACAGCACACATAACTAACCTTGAAGTTCTTAGAAAGATGAAGAAAGAATGGGAAATTATTAACACAGTGAAGATAAGAAAGCTTCAGTGTCTCGGACATCTCATGGGAAATGAACAGAGAGTTTACTTATTGCAGTCCATACTACAGGGAAAGCTACTTGGAAAGAGAGGAGTTGGGCAGCCGAGAATAACATGGCTGAGAAATTTAAGGATCTGGTTTAGCATGAGTACAACTGACTTATTCCGTGCAGCAGTACAGAAAGTTAAAATAGTCTGTATGATATCCAACGTCCAAAACGGATAGGAACTATCAAAAGAAGAAGACACAAAACATATACATAAAATATCTACAAAAGTTGCAATACTCTATCTCGTCTGGTATTGGAGACAAATTTGCCTAAATTTTGGTACTTTAAACATGAGCAGTATAGGACGTACCGACTCTCTTATGGTCACATTCTGTCGGCTTCTTCTCAGACATATAGACAAGATAATGTTATTGCAGAGTACGATAGTCCTTATGCTATCAAACGTAAACACAAATTAGATTTCTTTTGTAAACAAAACGTAAGCTTTACATAAATTTACATAGTGATAGAAAATAAACCAAAAAATTCATATTTAGAAGAGTGGAAAAGCTCAACAAAATATGCATCGAATTTAACTGATGTGAAATTATAAACAATGACGTCAAAAACTAAATCGGATTTATAAACACGAAGTATCTGAATAAACACAAACACAGAAACTGTGCAACTGCGCTGCCTTTACAGCTGTAGTACTGTCGACTGCTTTGGTGAGATTTATACCTTGTGAATAAATATAGTGTAATAAGTATATTAAAACATAAATATGTAGTTTTTCCTTTATTAATGCACAGATTGCTAAAATACCATTTTATATACAAGGCAAAATGCAAAAGAAAAAACTTAGAATATTTCAGCGTAAAATCTTGCAAAATATCTTTGTATGTAGGCAAACTGAAGATGGATGTGTCATTGTTTGTTCTGAACGATAATTTATAGTCGTATTTTGCAAATGATAGTCTAGAAATGATTAAGAATATGGGGAAAAAGGGGAAAGAAATACTTTTAGAAATTATCAATAAAGCGTGTACAAGTAACATACCAAGAGAATGGGAGGAAGCATTGATAGTTCCTATTTTTAAGAAAGGTAACGCAAGAGATTGTAATAATTATAGGGGTATCAATCTGTTAAATGTAATTGGTAAGGTTTATGAGCAGATAATTAATAATAAATTGGTCCCAATTTTAGAAAATAGTTTGGAGGAATCGCAGAGTGGCTTTAGATCAGGGAGAAGTGTGCAGGATCATATTTTTACTCTGCAACAGATAGCTGAGAAGTCGATACAACAAGATAAATTGGTATGTTTGGCTTTTATTGATCTTGAGAAGCCCTTCGATAGTGTGCCTAGAGCAAAAATATGGGAAAGTTTAAAAAATAGAGGAATGAGGAGTAAAATAATTAAGGTAGTACAGAGGTTATACAAAAATAATGTTAATTATGTAATTGGTAAAAATATGAGGTCGTTAGGATTTACAACAAACTATGGATTAAGACAAGGAGGTGGTCTGAGTCCGATATTATTCAACTTGTATATGGACGACATTATTAAGAAGTGTTCACTGAAGGTTAAGAAAATGCATGTTGGATACAGGAACTTGCGAAGTATAGAAGTAGCAGAAGGGGTTTTGCGGATGATGTCGTGCTAATGGCTACAAGTGAAAGGGCGTTACAGGGTAATTTGAATATATGGAATCAAGTTCCCTTGGAAAAAGGGATGAAAATAAATATGACTAAAACAAAGGTAATGGGTAATGGGGGATAAAATAATAAATATCGAGATTGGAGGAGTGAAGATAGAACAAGTCAAACAATTCAAATATCTAGGGGTTATAGTAGACAGTAATGGGAAACAAGAAGCCGCATTAAATGAAAGAATTGAAAATGCAATAAAAGTATACTATGCATTAAACAAAAGATTTATAAATAAGAAGGAGATATTAAGAAAAACGAAACTGAGTGTATAAAACAGTATATAGACCGGTTTTAACATACGGCTGTGAGACGTGGGTACTATCCAAAAGCCAAAAAAGTAAAATCCAGGCGGCAGAAATGAAATATCTTAGGAGGGTAGTAGGAGTAACAAGGAAGAATAGAGTTAGGAATACACAAGTAAGAGAGGATCTAGAAGTGATATCGATTCTCGATTTTATTGAACAGAAACAACTATGCTGGTGGGGACACATGCAGAGAATGGATAGTGATAGAATGGTAAAACAGGTTTGGGAGGCAAAATCAGGGGGGAGAAAGAAGAGAGGAAGACCGCAACTGACTTGGGATGGAATTATTGGAAACGTTTTGAGAGAAAGAGGCTTAGGCTGGAGGGAAGCGAAGACATTGTCAATGGATAGAGTAAGTTGGAAAAAATGTATATATAGAGTGTGGTTGATGTACTTATCATATATTGATGTAACCCGACACCAATATGCTATAAGGTTATTTTGATAACAAATAAATAAATTTTCCAAATGACAATGACATCAATGACATCTACAATAATCTGAAAACAAGTAATACAAAAAAGAAGAACGTTTATGAAAAAGCTGGAGTTTACCAATATCAATGTCAGCCTGCTAACTCGACAGAATATAATGTGCGGTGCAACAAAAAATACATAGGAGTCACTTCAAGATCCTTTAGAACACAGATATATTCAACACACCAAACATTCTCAACACTCAAATCCGAACTCAACAGTAGCCAAAAACATAAAACAACAGTCTTGTGAATATGGTCCAATACAACAACATTTAACCGTATTGAAAACATGCACGAAATAAGATCTAATATATATGAACAATAACAAATATACAAACATGTAAAAGAAGAGGGCCACGAAAATCTATTAAACATCATGACGGACTTCAAAAATCGTATCACATTTGATATATTGCTGCAAAATGTAAATCAACCAACAGTAATCATCTGATATAATGTATAGAAATAAATGTAAACATAAACACTCCGTAACAAAATCAGTTTTTGAGAAACTTTGGACACAAACGTACGTATCACGTTCATTAATCAATGTCTACGAAACCGTTTTTGTAAATAGTGGCTGTTTTACGATATTGTGGCCGCAAGTGCACTGTATATGACCTGACGATGGTCTATGACCGAAATCGATCGTGTTTAAGAATGTGAGTAATTAAAACTTTATTATAAACAATATGTATGATAACGAAATACACTGTTACTCACCGTCTATGGCCTTTCTGTGATGTTATTTCGTGTTTACATGTTTCGAGGCACTTGCCTCATCATCAGAACTTTATAAAAACTAATCTATGTCATCAATGATGACATGTGTCAAAATACTAAAACACAATACGGCATTAAACTATGTACAGAACTTGCTTCAAAAATGAGCACGTCAATGTTAGGTGTGCCTTGCAAGACAACACGCGCCGTACACGCGTCGATTCGCAGACTGGAAACCAATGACAAAAGAATTAGAGGAAGACCTAAGAAAAGGGGGCAGTGGGAATTTGGAGAGGTACTTACCATTATACCGGGTTGAATAGGCACTGGCCCTAACAAACTCTCACGTTTGGATGAAGTGATGTCAGCTCCCAAAGGAGCCCTCAGTGTCTCTCCAGCCAAGACCGTGCTGTGTGGTGAAGTGCCACATCCTACAAGAGGTGACCCTGTTGATGCAGAATAGTACGATCTAGACCGAAAGGTCGATCAATAATCCTGATAGAGGGCACCAGTAGCCACCAGTACCAAGCTAGCGCGTAAGGGAAATAATGATCCTGGATCGGCTTGTCTTTGGAATATTACAGGTGGAAATCTACAATACTACAGTTAGATTCAGTCGGCTATAATACTACGTCCTATTGTTATAGGATTATATTTTTCTGCTGCCTTGCAGTAGGGTGTGGGGCCATGAAAGGGTAGGAGAAGACAACCCTGAACAAAAAGTATAATAAAGTCATGGGTATAATAAATGGCACTCTTATACAATAAATCAGATTAAATTTGTCCAACAACTAAGATATCTTGGACTTTAACGAAAGGCCAGGCCAGTCGCACCCAAGCGACTCAAATGAGATTTCTCAGGCACGTGGCAGGGTATACTCTCCATGATCGTATAAGAAACACAGATATACGACAGGAACTGAATATTATGAGTATACTCGACAGGATTACCCAGTATCGGGTGAATTGGTGGGAACATCTTTGCCGAATGGATGACTGCCGCATCCCGAAACAACTATGGAACTATAAGCCGATGGGAAGGCGAGGTCTGGGACGTCCGAGGAAACGCTGGAGTGACCAGCTCTAATATTTGCCTATTTGAGACTGGAACAAACCATCCTTGGTTTAATCCGTGAAGATGATGATGATGACGAACTACGATATATGTCACCTTATTATATTATCAAACTAATTAACACGATGATCACTTCCCAGCAAACCGCCACGATAACTTCCGAGCGCCAGGTGTAACTAAACCTAAAATCGCCAGGTGTAACTGAACACCTAAGCCGGCCGCTACGCTTGTGTATACCCCGCGTGGTTCAAGAATAATCATCCATTTTTCGGCCTGCGTGGTGAGCATAATTTGCGTAGGCGTAGTTATAGGCGCAAGAACAATCTGGAGACTAGGTCAAAGCGCGACCTTGCGCTGGCCTAGTCGAGAAACGTGTAGAAAGAAAATCTCGAATTTTCAAGAGGGTTAAAAACTGTCTTTCATCTCAAGAAACGGAGCAATATGTTAAATACACTCCCCTCTGTTTATTGAAGATCGTGCTGGCCAGGGTACTGCACTAAACGGTGAGATCAATAGTTGCACAGTTTCCTTTCTACTACAGTGTTTTAAAATGGACTTTCAACGAAAAAATATCGTACACACTTGTTTCTGGTGTAACTCTCATGTTAACAAAAAAGAGGTGACAACGGAGGATGTGGATTAAAGATTATAGACAACGTTATAGTTACCTACTCTTGTTAGAAACTCTTGTTAACATAAATCATAGAATAACAAAATATCTGACTTATACAAAGTGAATAAGCGACAACCAACTTATTACATACAAAATTATACCGACAAATGAATGACTACAAGACACAAGGTACTAGGTAAAGCGAACTGTTAAAACTCTACCTCATCAGGAATGTATGTATGAGATTACCTCACACTTTCATTTTTCCTTTGTACCCCTTCACACATACAAGCTTTCCCGTGGGAAAGCTTCTACTGCACCCAATCACACAAGAAAGCGTTTGTATGTATAGCCAGCTAATGTATGCTGGAGTATTAACTTGTTCTCTGCTTATGTTTTTTGGTGAGTCTGTCCTCCCATATCAAACTATAAAACAATTTTTTTGGATACAAATAATGCTGATCATTCGGTCATAATGACCAATGTGGAGTGATTGGTTTGATCAATAATCAATCATCTTTTAACACAGACCTCAACACATTCACTGTGTTTTGTGCAGTGTGTGCGGTAGCTCCGTCCTCACGGAACCAGACCGAGTTAGTATCAATCCTTAGATCATTTAACAAAGGAAGAAAAGAGTTGTTCAGCATTTGCGCATATCGATCTGAGTTCACACTGACTGAATTTCCATTATCTTCTTCAAAGAAGTACGGTCCGTAAACACGATCCGGGAAAACTTCACAGCAAACAGTGACTCGCTGGCTATGAAGAGGTTATTATTATTTGGTGTTTTACCCTAAGGCAGGTGTTTAAACGGTAAAAGGTCTCCAAGCTGTCCTATTGCATGTCAGTCTTTTCGTTTCTTCGTAACACCCTCTGATTTTAAAGCTATCTATTAACTTCATTCTTTACGCCCTTTTCTCCTTCTATGACACCCTGCATGGCAGTTGTAAGCAAGCAGTCTCTTCTTAAACAATGACCTAACCAATTCCTTTTCCTATTTTCTATTACCGTCAGGATTCTTCTCTCTTCCCCTATTCGTCTTAAAACTTCATCAATCCTTACTTTATCAACCCACCTCACTTTTTCCATTGCAAGCCAAACTCACATCTCAAATGCTTCTAATCTTTTCTCATCCTCATTCGTCAGTGTCCATGTCTCTGCACCATATAAAGCAACGCTCCACACATAACATTTGGCCAACCTTTTTCTTAAATTCTCTACTGCCTTTGGTATTTTTCCTCGATGCATTCCCCTCCCGGATATGAAGAGGTATAGCACAAAATTCTTGAGGGTTACTCCAGTAGCGCATGTTTTGTTTATTGACTTGCCCGGAAACGGGAAAATATGCTTCGTCTGACATAATCCAGTGTTCATTAAAGTGTTGTTCTTGATTAGTGAATTCCAATATTTAATTACAAAAATCAACTCTTTTAGTGTAATCACATTTAAGCAGTTTTAGGGCCACTTAAATTTTGTATAGATACAAATAGAAACGTTGGTTCAAAATCCTCCGCAGAGACCTACTGGAAATCCGCAGTGCCATACTAGCGTCTACCTGTACGTTTTCCTATCCACAATGTAAAGCACGATGATGGGGGGAGACACCAGGCGACACACTGCCGCTCTATCGACGAGTCTAAGAACTGCATCAACTGTGAGATGTTTTGTAAACTTAACCTATAGCCTGTAACTTATTTTCGGTTTGTTTAGCGATGTTCCTACGAGTGTCATCTCGTGTTTATTAACAATTTAAGTATATGATTATAATATTTTATTTAATCGTAAAAGATTGAAAACAGCATTCTCAATTATCTTGGAAATTTTGTGAGCCCCAGCATCTAAACAATTACGAGAAAGACCTCATCCATAACAGCGATTCGAAGCAATTCGAAGCAGCACATTGGTCTCCCCCCACCATTGTGCTGCTTTGCACATTCTGGATTGGAAAAGGTGCAGGTAGACGCTGGTGCAGTTGCCACACTTTCTAGCAGACACTATTCGACTACGGGTGACAGCAGCTCTTATATCCTTCCACACTTACTATCGTGCGCACTGTTTTTACACTTCCTACAATTGTTTACTGTGTCAAGTCAGCGGTTCTAAATGTTGTTACCCACTTAGATATTGTTGAGCGATCTGAAACTCTTCCATGTCTCCCAATGTTTTAAATGATTTCTAAAGAGGTTTAGTCTTGTCATCCGGGAATCATTACTTTTAAAAAACGTTTCTACAACAAACGCACGATGATCAACTTGACATTGAGCCATGATTATCGAAATGGCATAGATTAGTTGAGGTTATAAAACCATCTGCTTATTTATTGGTTGCTATAGAAACCAAACACGATGCAATCTCACACAAATTGTTGTGTTCTCATTGTCCCACCCATTATATATTGTTACGTAATGCGGAAAAAGGTACGCCATTACAGAACTTTCTACGTGTTTCTCGGCTATTCCAGTGGAATCCGGGTGTAATGTTGTGTGCGTACGTGATTCTAGACTTTTCTAGACTTCGTCGGCCGCGCGCACTGTGTCAAAGCCGCAATAAATTACGCTCTGGTGTAGCGCTGATGCGTAGTATGGATGATTCTGGAATTTCAGCGGGGTATAAATATAGGCATTCAGCGGCGCTTAGTCCCGATATTGTCGGGCGATTACTCTGTGCGTTCAAGTGGTTATTAGTGAAAAGTGATTATTGTGCTCGAGTATATAGTTGACATTATTATTGGTGTGGACAAATTAACTTTAATTATTGTACGAGTATAATCTTGTTGTTGTTTTATGTATTTCGTAGACATACACGTTTACGTAAGTTTCTGCATGAAAACACACGCCATAAAACTTAGTTTCCAACTTGTGTGTTTCACCACGGGGCTCTGATAATTAGCTACGTGTTGACAAAGCGCGTTTTAAAAGAAAGATTCGTTTCGTTAACAAGAACACGCCCGAGGGAATAATGTTATCCAAAGAATAATGAGAGAACTCGGCGCTGCCTTGTAAGTTTCCCGCCGTGTAAAGTTTACTTTCTCGTGTGGTCAGCAACACGGTGTGTGCGGAGAAACACATAAAAATGACTCTCCCCCCAACTGCTAACCTCTTTAACGCCGAACGAATACTTCTGAAATATGTAACCAAAAAAATCGGTAAGGAGAACCACACATGACTTTCATATTCTAAGATTTATAATTAAAATAATTTTCGAAATGAAACATTTCAATAGAAACTACTTCTTTCTTCAGCTTTAACCACAGTACTGCGGTCACTAACGTATATCACCTCGCTTTAGCGCACTCGATTTTCACTGATGATAGTACTCCATGGCATTGTCGAAACGTCTGGTTTTGCAGAAAACATTGGACCACATCCAAACAGACCGGGAAGAAATGTAACAACAAACTACTTTTTTTGTTGCCGATAACGTTGTATACTAATAAAAAATTATCCCCTCCCTCTTCAACTATCATTTACATTTATTGAAAATTACCCCCTCCCCCTTTAACTACCCTTTTTATTTATAGATATTAAATATACATTTCTACAGTGGGTTATTATGACTTTCTTTTCAGGACACTTTATTTATTAAAATTAAGTACTTTCCTCTTTTTAAAACGTAAAATGTTGCTGGTAAACTACCCCTTCCCCTTAACCAATCTTCACCAAAATCAACCAGCCGTAAATCCTCTACAAATTAGGCACATATACAAAAAACTATTTGATTCTGTTTGAATTTACGGCAGTTATCGTTCCTCACAGAAAAAATTACTCTTGTTAAAACAGAAAACGTTGCAGGTAAACTACCCCTTTCCCTTAACGGATCTTCATAAAAATTAATAGACCTTGAGTCAACTACAATTAAGGAACAAAAACGTATTTGATTCTGTTTGAATTTGCGGCAGTTATTGTTCGCCACAGAAAAAATTCTACACACAAACACACACAGACACTTTTCGAAAAATGACTTTTCTTCATGTTTTTAGAGTAGTACAATCAGATTCAGCCCTTACCTTGAACACGATTTTTTCGCGATCACCATACTTCCATTTCCTTACGGAACATGGAAGTAAAAATACAGACCACGGAAATGAAATATTTAAGATCAGTTAAGGATGTATTTTGAGAGATGATTTACGAAATGACGACATAAGGAAATACCTGAAGTTACAGCCGGTTCTGGAGAATACATAAAGGAAGAATACAGGCAGAATTGGAAGCCACATGTGGAACGCGTGATAGACACGCGTATTCCTTTATAAGCGTTTGAATATAGGCTAGTGAGAACGAGATATCGTGGAAGACCCTGGAAAAAATGGTCAGAGACTCTGTGAAGTCGGAACAGGCTATAGCCCGAACCATGTAATGAAAAAGAAGCAGGCTATTACTGTATACTATTAGTATTAATACTTTAATACTGTTAATACTCACTCTCTGGCACTGTGAAGATCGATGGTATAGAGAGGATAGAGGAAGATGGACTGCAATGCGCATATGGAATTTGAAGGAATGGATTGACCGCCAACACGGTGAAGTCACTACCATCTAACAGAGTTTCTCAGCCGGCAATTTTAACGCCTACCTTCACAGAGTGGGAAAGGTGCAAAGCTCAGCATGCCAATACGATGACTCTCCCCGTGAAGATGCCTCGCACACCTTTTTCAGGTGCTGCAGATTCACAACAGAGAGGATGGTCCTGGAATGGAGCTCGGGGAGTTCAC
This sequence comes from Magicicada septendecula, assembly GCA_034769895.1. NCBI lineage: Eukaryota > Metazoa > Arthropoda > Insecta > Hemiptera > Cicadidae > Magicicada > Magicicada septendecula. Next base: position 286,631,550 of record CM068373.1, on the reverse strand, counting down.
GCCCGGGAGAGTATCTGAGATTATATTTTTGTGGCAAGACGAAATGGGACCGCAGTTCTGCATTTATTCAGTGAGTCCTACTAGAAAAGGAAAGACAGGCCCAACTTGCACCCAACGGGCAGTAGAAGATAGGGACAAGGAGGAAGGAGCCCGATAAGAGTGCAATAGGCTCCATCCTGAAGTAATACGCCAAATACTTCCAGAATCGATATGAATGCCTGACTTAGAGGTGGATTGTTTTAGTGGATGAGAGTGCCACACACCAGGAAAAAAATATTACTATTATTTTTATTTACTTTTTATTGGCTTGAGGACTTGGCAACGACGTCGACTAGAAGTATTGATTGACTATATTCTTAGTTTTCACCTACAGTATAATTGCTCAATGAAAGTGGAAAGTCGTTCACACATACGCAAATTAATCCTATCAGAGCCGATACAGTAACCTTGCTGCTTTCTGGAGACACGTAGTTCTGTCTATCGTATTCGTTTCCGAGGTCTTTGGAGAGAGGAGGACGTCTGGAACCATATGCCACATTACGCAGAAGGCATTCTTCCGGTGAAGAACGGAGACTTAGGACGTCAATAAAGTAGGTCAATGTAGATGTCAGCCCATTGAATGCAGCAAAATGGTATATTTTTAAGTAGTGTGATAAAGAGTCTCACGCTAGTGCTCGTTCCACGGAGGAGGGGTTTCAGTGGGTAGTCCTTGACTTAAAACGGGAGTCCCATCCTTCGTGCATAAATGCATTTCCCCTCCTCAAAAAAAAAAAAATAAATATGTATTGCAATAGGTGAAATTTGCATATTAAGTATTAATTTAATTCTTAGCGTATAATAGCATGTTGCAGTGAGTATTTCTTTAAGTAAAAACTGCATGTTCAGACATTGTATTATAGACAATAACACACATGTCAAATTTGTTTGTTTAAGTTAATTTTTGGCAGTAAAAGAAAAAATAATTAGTGTTGTGAAGTAGTGCAAACATATGCGTAAGCATATGGCGAGTTCGCGTGTGCGGGTATGAATAAGTGTTGTTATGACATTACAGAACAGTCTACGTATTTGTCGAATGTTCCAGAAGAATCTCGCTCTAATGTGTGTGACGTATGTGATTCTCGACGCATTTGCTAGACTGTACAGAATTCGCGCGTCGCACGCACTGTGTCAAGCCCGCAATCAATTATGTCGTAGTTTAGAGCTAATACGTAGTATGTGGAATAATCTAGTATTTCGGGGGGGGGGGGTATACTTACCAGTACTCAACGACATTCAGTTTCAGTTATAGTTGCGATATATTACAGTGCAGTTCGAGTTTATTGTCGGGCGATACTGTGTGCGTTCAAGTGGTTATTAGTGAAGTATTGTGTTTTATAATCGGGCGGTATATTGTAATACAATTGTGTTTTAATATTAGTTGACATTTTATTGCGTGTGAACAATTTTTATTTGATTTGTTGTAAGAGACTGTGTTGTTAATTACGAACTGTTTAACTGTGAAAATTAAAGCTGGTGATTAGTGACTTAATTGGTGTCTTGTATTTTGTTTTCCACTATACCTACGACGATCAAGTTAGACCGTCTAACGGGATAATAATAAAAAACACAAATTAAGTAAAAAACACGGGTAAAAATAAAATTTCTGACATGAGACTTACACCCGAATATGCATACAAAAAGACCTATCTAGTGGTAATATTTGTTAATAAATTAAAAAACTAAATATATGAGTTTTTTATAAAAAAAGTTTTATGGCCTCAAAGGAAAGTAATAAAATTAGACAGGTTTTATTTGTAAGTTCAGCTATGTCAGCAGGCAGTCTTTTGTAGGAAGAACGTTATCGTTACTGAAGCCGTAAGGGTGAGGGAATATTTCATCCAATGAAATTGGTTAAAATCTTAGTTGATTTTATTTCTCGTAAGATATAATGCAGTCTCGCTCTGAACTCATTAACGTGTAGTCGTTGCCTCTGTTTTATGACGATAGGTCTACCAAAACTAACGAGCACAAGTCAGAAAGTTGGCTAGTAAATTCGACTTCAAGGGCTATTACGGTTTAGTATAAGATTGTCCGCATAAGGATTGAAAGAACACGTCAAGTTAGCTGGAGTAGTGTGTAGTTGTGTACACAGTATAAGTCAATATTAAATATTAATTCACCACAGTTTTTACAAGTAAACAACTAGAGAACGACCCTGAACGCCGGAGAGCAGGAGGAGATCCCGAAGGCATCCTGAATGTCCATTTAAAGGAACATCTGTCGCCGCTTATCAGGACAACATCGACATCGCACCGTCCATCGTAAAAGGGAAGTGAAATTATTTATATAAACTCTATTAAAAACAGTTATAAATTTAAAGACATAAAGAACTTGTATAAATTAAAATTTTATACTAATTAGGATATAGGAGAAAATTATTTTAAGTTTGTAAAGAATAGGTGAACAAAAACAGTTAATGAATTTTATTTATCAGAAACAATAGTAATGTATTAGTGCAATTAAAAAAAAAAAAATCTTTAATAAAACCGAAGCGTTTCAGTATCTGAGTACTACTACTTATTCTATGCGAGCTTTGTACATCGCAGTATATATATGATCATTATTTCTACAAAGTTGTTAAATAATCCTATTTATTGGGGAAGTTTACTTCATTTAATTCGTATGTAATACTTCTATCAACTGTAGTGAAATTTGTAAATCCGTGCACTTACATATAGAGAGAAAAAGATTGAAAAGAGAGAAAACTTAACGCGCGCACGAGAGAGAGAGAGAGAGAGAGAGAGAGAGAGAGAGAGGGAGAGAGAATGAGTAAGGGGGCTGTTCTATATGCAAAGCAATTCAGCAATGTGTTGGTGTTGTGGAGGGGGAGGGGGGATAAACACAAAGTTTAACGTTCGTGAAAAGGAAATGAATGTTGACCAAACTCTTATACGGAGCGCAGCACAGTTTCCACAATTAATCAACGCAGTAGATTTCCTCGCTTAATTTGGACGCTTCTGTTTTTGAGAGTGACAAAATTACTGTTGGAAGACAAAAATTACTTGCAAAACAATACTACACAACCCAATTAAATTTAAACGCTTTTTATGCAGTAAAACAGTTTCACGAGAAGTTTCAATGCTCTCCATCCATCAATTGTCCTGTGCACCCGGTTCGTTTTGTTCCGGATGTCATCCAATACTCAAACATTTCTTCTTTCTCGTCTTCTCTTTACTTCCATATTTCTATCCACGATCCTTAGCTGCAGACAGGCCTATTCGATGCAGGGCCTTATTACTAATTACTTTCCCCAACAACTACTTGATCCGCACTCTACAATCTCGCCAAGTGTAACTAACTTCTAAGCCGTCCACTGTTGCTTATATAGGTCTTGCAGGTGTTCCAGAAAAATTTTCCATTCTTTTGGTGGCGTGCCAGCATAATATGCGCAGATGGTTCTCTTTCAAAGTAATGGCTTTTTAAGGAGGTGAATCCATACAAGCTAAAACTGTTGTAGATGATGCTGTTCTTGAGCAATTAGATGTCCTACACATCGAACATCAATTTCCAAAATTTATTGCTAGAGACATAGTAAGTGATATGTCCCTTAACCACAGATGATATTTTCTAGATTAAATTTAAACTTTAAATTCTAACTATCCTAAATATTGTGACTTCTTTTTGGTCACAGTACTTGCAAGATACGAAAAGGCATTTTTTGTGTAAGTTAAACGCTGAGTTAACTCTCAAAACATGGAAGATAACTTCAATAAACATGTTTCTTGGTTTTTAGATTTACGAATACAAATATTACGTAATAGTAACATTTAATTGTTACGACGGTCCCACAGATAATCGTATTGTACAGTGTAAACAAAATAACTGGCACCAACGAAGTCACAAATAACAATTTGTAATCTACAATGTACTCACATACAATGATTCAAGTTTGATTTGTCCACATGGAGTTCCGCACTAATTATAACCTTATTACTAATTACTTTCTACAACAACTACTTGATCCGCACTCTACAATCTCGTCAAGTGTAACTAACTATTCTCTTATCGTCCACTATTGCTTATCCGTCCACGTCTTGCAGGTGTTCCAGAATAATTTTCCATTCTTTTGGCGGCGTACCAGCATAATATGCGCAGTTAATAGTACTCGATCAGTCTGGAAGGTACTTGAGTAGACGGCCTTTACAGAGACACTGCAGCTGCCGAGTTTTCGAGAGCGTTACGTAATTTCGTAGCAATATATTCTTAGTAGCGTGACAGTGTGATTAAGACCTGTGAAATTGTAAAAACAACATTTTTTTCTCAGTTTCAGCAATTTTTTTAACTTTAGGCTTCATAAGCAAATAAAAATTATATGCAAATACTTTTTTATTTTTTTCATTATTAAGTGGCTAAACGTAAGCATTTTCATTCTTTTAAATGATAGAAAACTTAACATTCAACATTTGAACGTTGTCGTAATATTGTTATTTACATTATTTTTTTAACGTTTGTTCCTATGCGCGAACTAAAAACAACTCATAAGAATTTTTACTTCCATGTTCCGTAAGGAAATAGAAGTAAGGTGATGTCGAAAAAATCGTGTTCTTGATAAGGGCTTATTCTGATTGTACTACCCTCAAAACATGAAGCAAAGTCATTTTCCAAAAAGTGTCTGTAAGTATGTCCGTGTGTCTGTGTGTAGAAATTTTTCTATGGCGAACGATAACTGCAGCAAATTTAAACAGAATCAAATAAATTTTTCCACATGTGCCCGAGTTGTAGAGGACTAAAGGATTATTGCTTTTGGTGAAGATCGGTTGAGGGGAAGGGGTAGTTTACCTGCAACAATTTACGTTTTAACAAGATTAAAGTACTTAATTGTAATAAATAAAGTATCCTGAAAGAAGGTCATTATAATCCACTGTAGAAAAGTAGATGAAATATCTATAAATGAAAAGGTATATGAAGGGGAAGGGGGAAATTTTCTATAAATGAAAATGATAGTTAAAGAGGGAGGGAATATTTTTTTATATGTGTACTACGTTATCGGCAATAAAGAAGTAGTTTCTACGCAAATATTTCATTTCAATTTGTCAAACATAAAACTCAATTTACAAGGAACGCACCTAACTTGTTACAAATTATCGAACCGAATTCAAGTAAATGATTTTAAATATAAGTCTTAGAACATGGAAGTCATATATGGTTCTCCATACCGATTTTTTTTAATTAGTTTTCCTAGATTCAGGCTACAAAAGTGCAACTTTTATATTAGAATTGCAAGTCTTAAATTTATTTTTTCTTATTGTGGGCCTACACTACACTCGGCTGGCATCGGCTTGATGTTGTTCGTTATAAATTCTGTTTTCATGAGTTTTCCTAATAAGCATTTTATTACTTTAAATCAAACCTAATTTTCAGTTATATATTGTCTGAAATAAATTAGCTGGCAGACATAAAAATTGTCATAAAATTTAGTAATATTAAGTTAACAATCTACATTATATATTATTCTTAACGTTTGATCATAAACCCAGGCTTCATGTTTCTCGCATAAACCAATGATCGTATTAAAATCTGATTCAGCTAAGTTAAACTTAAAAAATACTGCGTACTAGACAAAACTCGTTTAATGGGTCATTATATCGTTGTAATAAATCGCCAAAATGGTACATAAAATTAATAGAATTTCCAAGTATGAGATTTCCACAACCACAATCCTGTCGGCGGATATCCGTGTATATTATGATTTTGGAAAAAATCCCTACATGAATTTCCTATTTACGTAATAAGAATATGTTAATGAGAATATGTCTATACGTTTAAAAACAAATTGCTGAAGACACTGTATCAGTAGTAAAGGCCGAAAAGGCATAGAAAATAACGCAAAAGAGATTCACTTTGCCTGCAGTTATTACAGTTTCGTGTCAAGGCTCCAACACGTGAAGTAAGCACACAATAGACGTCGTATCTTCGGCAATTGGAAGCCGCTCCAAATATTTAGACGGAGAAAGAGAAAGCAGTTTCACTCGTTTGCACTTTAAAGGGACCTGCGGCAGAGCTACTACAGAAAATACCACACTACATCCAGAGCACCATCTCCAAACTGATATAAGCTCTATAATAACGGTATGGTGACAAACATTTGCGTTATGTGTACTGCACTCAGTTCAGAGCAAGACGAAGTGGTTTATGCACGACCAACTAAGCATATACCTAAATCGCACAAGTAATAATAACTAGTAAGTTCCCTCAGCTGCAGAACTCGCTCACTATTTTGGACACAATACATTTATTATTAGGCAAATTGTAACATTACATAATTTTGTAATTATCAAATTGTAAAACATAAAATCATACAGAGTATTTACAGTAAAAAGTGTATATCTAAAAAAGCGAAAATAAGGCATTACAGTACAGTAGTGAAGCCAGAATGCCTATATGCAAGTGAATGTCTAGCATTGAATTATAATTTAGACAAACTAGAAATATTGGAAAGACGAATTATTAGGAAAATATTAAGCCTGCAAAAAACTTCAGAAGGTTAGAAATTAAGAAGTAATGATGAAATATATCAAAGTATAGAAAATATAACAGAAACAATGAGAAAAAGAAGACTTGCATTTTTTGGACATTTATATAGAATGGACGACAATAGGTTAACAAAGCAGATCTTCAAATATCTGAAGGGGAAGAAGTCAACATCAAGTTAGATTAAAGAAGTCCAAAAGGATTTAAAAAATAATAATATAAACGCAGAAGAAGCGATTGAAAGAGAAGTTTTTGGGGCTAAAGTGTTAAAAATGGAAGGAGTCCAGGGTAAGAGATAAAAACGCAGGTTCAAAGTAAACTGAAGACAGGAAGAAGAGACACAGTGAACAATGAATGAATGAATATTGGAGAAAAAGAAAAGAACAAAAAATAAAGAATTAAAAATGGCATGTGGTCTTTAGACGGCAAAAAAATATAATCTAAAGTAATGCATTGTTTTTTAGTTAAATTTATAATCACAGTGCCAAAGTTCCATTCCCAATATCGTGTAATTTAATCTCAATCTCACATTTTACGTTTATATATCCATAGATACTGCTACGTTGAACCTAGGTGGCTCTTGGCACGCGGAGGCGCGTCAGGCTGATCCAGTCGCGTGGAGATCATTCAGCACGGCAGAGTTGCGTAACGCTCAAGGAAATTCGACATGCCCCTTCGAAACGTTTCTAGACCACCCTACCGGCATCAAAAAACTATGTTACTTCAATGCATGGTGGCGACGCGACGTGTAAATACTGAATTTAGATGCGGCCCAGTTTAGTTACATCTCGCGATTTCACAAGTGTGGATCGAAATGTTCATTGAAAAGTGATTATCGTGTTAATTAGTGCGAAACTGTATAACATTTATTGTTGTATGTTGGACAAATGTAACTTGAATTATTGTAGCCTATAAGACTTCGCTTGTAAATTTTTAACCGCTGTTTGTCCTCTAATTAAAGTTTCTAATTCGCCTTCATTGTTGTCAGTTATTCTGTTTCCACTGCAGGACACGACGATCCGTGAGACCTATACCTGTAGGCGTAAGTCGAAAATTTTTCACCGCGTATTTGACTGCAGAATGAATTATTTTCGATAGCAAATAACACATTTTCAATTAGATACCCACTCGTTTTAAATTCAACTAGAAATAAAATAACAGGCAGCTCTACAATTTCTATTTATAGTTTAGCCTACATCTCATTTTCCTTGCGTCATTTAACTGATTCTGTTCAGTGAACGCGCTGCATATTGAATTATACACTACATGTAATAAATTATTGCGACGGGTCAATAACAAGATTTCTGTATTTAGTATTTCTGCACATTAGAACTGTATTTTATGCGCGTGGTTACATTCAAATTTTATTGATTCTTCCGGCAAGTGTTTAATGATTAAAACGTATATTTGAATTCTGTGTCTTCTTCTTCTTCTTCTTCTTCTTCTTCTTCTTCTTCTTCTTCTTCTTCTTCTTCTTCTTCTTCTTCTTCTTCTTCTTCTTCTACTTCTACTCCTCCTCCTTCTCCTCGTCCTCCTCCTGAAATTGAAGATTTCTTCTTAGTTAGTAAAATCTACCTATCTTTTTAGTTCATTTTATACTTTTTAGTACACTAAATCTACCAAACTTTGTACATTAGGTCATTTTTTAGTACAAAGATAGATAGACATCCTCGCAGATCTGACAGAGACGCAGTGAAAAGCACAAAATATTCTTCATTACACAGATTTGATTTACAAACAGTTTTTTGACAATAACGAAACGTTTTCTCTTTAGCTAAAGACGTCCACTGAAGATGGCCGCCAAATTCACGGCCGAAATGTTTGCACAAAACAACCATGGTTCACGGCCTTACAGCTCGGCAAGCCAAAGTTCTCATAAACTCTAAATAGTTTAGGTGGAGTGCATAGTTATGATTAAGAAATAAATATATAGGTTTTATTTGTTTTCTGAAAAATCTATGGCATTGCACTGTATAAATTTAGAGTGGCTGAGAAAGACAGGTAATACATACAGAATAACAGATTTGACATGATGTTCAAAATTAATAGAACAATTGTCTACTTACATTTAAAGATTTCCTTTCCAATAAAACAAATCAGTGATAGCATTGTCACAGCAATTTTAATCTCGTTTGAAAGAGACACAGTTTGTAAAGCACAAAATATTCTTCATTACACAGATTTGATTCTCAAACGTTTGTTGACAATAACAAAACGTTTCCTCTTTAGCTAAATTGGATGTTCATTTGCATGCAGTGCTTGTTCTGCGTCTTTGACAAATAATAATGCAAACTGATTGCCGTATTGTGGAAAAAAGCTCGCTTTATCAGAATTCAAAACATTCGTAACTCAAACCATTTTATAACCATATTATTCCGTTTTACAATGACTGATAGAAATAAAATACAAGAAGGAAATTTTACGTTTTTAAAATTACTTAATTTAAATTGGCGTGTATTGTCATTTCCGCGCCAATTCTTATTATCTTTTTTATGGAACAGCTGGAAAAAGCATTATGTGTCAACAACTAAAGCTTTCTTTAACTCGTCAATTTAGCATTTATTTATCTGTATCTCTATATGTCTGTCCGTTTGGGTATGTCCCGCGATAACTTTAAACAAATCAACCAATTTTCGTAAAACCGATTTGCGTGCCCATACTGTTACGACGGTCTCACTGATCGACGTATGGTAGAGTAGAAAACAAAACACAAGACACCAATGAAGTCACTAATCACCAGCTTTAATTGTCACAATTAAACAGTTTGTAATCAGCAAGATATTCTCTTACAACAAATCAAATAAAAATTGTTCACACGTAATAAAAATGTCAACTAATAGAGTCCCGCACAATTATAAAACACATAACACTTCGCCACAACACTTCGAACCGCACTGGAATAAATCGCCACTAAAACTGGAAAACTAAAAGGCAGGAGTGGGCTATTTATAGTCTGTAGGTTTCCATAATATGCGTCCTTAACAAGCAATCGAAAATTCTGGAGGATACTTCAGTACGGTCTTGTAGAAACAAGCACCGTTGGGCTACTCGAGAAGCTTGTCGAACAAGACTATCGAATGTACGACCATGTTCCGTATTACGTAACACTCCCTCGCGTGTTAAGTGTCACGTACACACACAAACATTACAGCTGGATTCTGCTGGAATAGCCGAGAAACATGTGAAACGTTCTTTAATGACGTAACAATACTTTTCCCCACACGCCACTGTTTCTGAGATTGAGAATTTAAAATATAATATAAAATGTCTCGTTTCAAATATTTATTAAATATTAAAAAGAATTATTAAGTGTTTATTAATAGAAGACGGAACCATTAACCATGTAATGCGTACAGCGACATGCGACAGAAAAGACTGACATGCGATAGGACAGCTTGGAGTACTTTTACGATTTGAAGACCACCTTAGGGCAGAACACCAAATAATAACACTTTGTAAAGGTGTGTAAGTGATTTACTTTATTACTTTTAATGTAGTTCTTTGTTTAACTTTATATTGCTTTAGGATATTGTTTTTACGATGCGCTTTAGACCTGTAAGGAATCTGCATGTTTATTAGAACATTTTTATGTTATACATTTTTTATATTACTACGTTTTTATAGTCTATATTTGTTAGGCCTACTAATAAATGTATACAAACTGAATATTGGTAATAATATAATATATAATTTCTTATTTTTAACTTAACAAATATTCTTAAGACGTTTGCTGGACGTACTTTCATACACAAATCTACACATTTGCATTTACTAAGTACTTTGTTCACTGGATGGGCTTCACTTTTATTCTTTTTTCCCTTTTAATTGTGAAGACGAGGCGGCCGACGAAGTCCTTCCCCGTGTGCCAAAAAGCCTAGCTACGCTACTGGTTTAAGGTGTGTACTTTAAATAGCAATAAAAATGTTTTGTAAATATATTCTTAGATTCCTTTAATATTATATCAGAACTTACTTTCTGGATACCCCTCGTACAAACTGCGAGGTCATATTACTAAACGCTGGCTCTTTCCAGAACGAGTATGCTGTGATTCTACAATATGTTAGAGTCGTAGGCATACAGTACAAAGGAATATTTTCTTATCACATAGTAAAACCGTATAGGAAATCAAAGTTTCTTACGATAGAACTTGGAAGATAAGTGTGTGTGTGTGTGTGTGTGTGTGTGTGTGTGTGTGTGCGTGCGTGCGTGCGTGCGTGCGTGCGTGCGTGCGTGCGTGCGTGCGTGCGTGCGTGCGTGCGTGCGTGCGTGCGTGCGTGCGTGCGTGCGTGCGTGCGTGCGTGCGTGTGTGTGTGTGTGTGTGTGTGTGTGTGTGTGTGTGTGTGTGTGTGTGTGTGTGTGTGTGTGTGTGTGTGTGTGTGTGTGTGTGTGTGTGTGTGTGTGTGTGTGTGTGTGTGTGTGTGTGTGTGTGTGTGTGTGTGTGTGTGTGTGTGTGTGTGTGTGTGTGTGTGTGTGTGTGTGTGTGTGTGTGTGTGTGTGTGTGTGTGTGTGTGTGTGTGTGTGTGTGTGTGTGTGTGTGTGTGTGTGTGTGTGTGTGTGTGTGTGTGTGTGTGTGTGTGTGTGTGTGTGTGTGTGTGTGTGTGTGTGTGTGTGTGTGTGTGTGTGTGTGCAGACGTTAGGCTTGACGTTTACGAAGTGCGTGGTATTTGTTCCACAATGACAAGCCGTTCGTGGACCAATGAAGCGTGTGCTGTATATAAAGAATTACAAAACGTAATGCAACATTATTCTTTACCGTCCTACCCAGTTTGGTTTGAGCACAAGTAACGTTCGTTATATAACGTAGCTCAAGTGATCTGTGAACAGATAAAAGCGACGTCGCCGCTGACGATGGGAAAAGGAATGTAAAACCCGAAAGATAAGGTAAAACTAAACTGTCCCTTTTTTTTTCTTTCAACAAAAACAATTTCAGGGTTTATTACAAACATTATCTGGCTCTGAACGTTTTGCGTTCTTGTCTGTACAGCTTCTTACGCTACACAGCGAATTGATGGGTAATTCAATATTAAAGAAACACTAGAAAGGTTGACTTATGAACTCAATTAATTTGCTACATTTATACGTTTTCACTGTGTGGGAAAATCAATAAGAATTTAAGAAAAGTTGGCCAAATGTTATGTGTGGAGCGTTGCTTTATATGCTGCAGAGACATGGACACTGAGGAAGGAGGATGAGAAAAGATTAGAAGCATTTGAGATGTGGGTTTGGCGAGCAATGGAAAAAGTGAGGTGGGTTGACAAAGTAAGGAATGATGAAGTTTTAAGAAGAATAGGGGAAGAGAGAAGAATCCTGAAGCTAATAAAAAATATGAAAAGGAATTGGTTAAGTCATTGTTTAAGAAGAGACTGCTTGCTTATAACTGCCATGGAGGGTGTCATAGACTGGGGAAAAGAAGAGGGCGTAGAAGAATGAAGTTAATAGATAGCATTAAAATGAGAGGGTGTTACAAAGAAAAGAAAAGACTGACATGTGATAGGACAGCTTGGAGAGCTTTTACAATTTGAAGACCACCTTAGGGCAGAACACCAAATAATAACACTTTGTAAAGGTATGTGCGCTTTTACAAACTGCGAGGTCAAATTACTAAACGCTGGCACTTTGCAGAACGAGTATGCTGTGATTCTACAACATGTTTGAGTCGTAGGCACACAGTAAAATGGAATATTTTCTTATCACATAGTAAAACCGTATAGGAAATCAAAGTTTTTTAAGATAGAACTTGGAAAATAAGGGTTTTGTTGTGTGTGCGTGTGTGTGAGTGTGCAGACGTTAGGCTTGACGTTTACGAAGTGCGTGGCATTTGTTCCACAATGGCAAGCTGTTCGTGGACCAATGAAGCGTGTGCTGTATAGCCTATAAAGAATTACAAAACGTAATGCAACATTATTCTTTGCCTTCCTACTCAGTTTGGTTTGAGCACAAGTAACGTTTTACAACGCAGCTCAAGTGATCTGTGAAGAGATAAAAGCGACGTCGCCGCTGACGATGGGGAAAGGAATGTAAAACGAAAGATAAGATAAAACTAAACTGTCCTTTTTTCTGCTTCTTTCAACAAAAACGAAGTCTGGCTTTATTACAGACATTATCTGCCTCTTATCGTTGCGCGTTATTGTCTGTACTGTTTCTTACGCTACACAGCGAATTGATGGCATTTCAATATTGAACAAACACTAGAAAATATTTAACTGTAATATTTGTAAACACTTGGTTACTCACCGTCTTGTGACTTCTTTAAAAGTTTCAATAAATACGAGTTTCAAGGTTAAATCTTCATCATCAGATTATATAAAAACACCAATCCTTCTGGAGAAGTCGTAAAAAAAAATCAATAATTTTTACCAAATATCACAGTATGTATGTTGTCCAAGAACACATTATTGTAGCGCTTTACGCCGCGTTGCGACCTGGTGCCCACCACTACACGCGATCGACTGCTAAGCATCGATTATTGCTGCACCGCGATTGCGCGTAAGTATTTCGATATCTGTGGTAGTATTATATAGACGGTTGGATTTAAAAGAGAGTTTATCGTTAAGTAGCTTGTCTGCTGAAAATTTTGAGGCCTTATATATCTCGTACTCCTCTACGGCGTCCATGTACGCTCCTTTTTTACAATTGTGTTACAGAGTAATTTAAAATTAGTTGGGAAATCCGTATAGCTGTGATTGTATTGCATCAGGTAGTGAGCAAAATTAGATCTGGTCTTCAAAATGTCCCTCTTTGGTAGGTGTTCGTTGAAACGTTCGACCGACCGTCCGCCGGTTTGCCCTATATAGAATTTGTCACAGTCGTCACATGTAATTCTGTAACCACCGTTTTTCTTCTCATCAGGGATATGAATAGTTTGTCAAAGTCACAAGACTGTGAGTAACTAATTGTTTACAAATATTACAATTAAATACTTATACACGTGACTTGGAGACTATAAATATAATGAAACACTATACTGTTTCCGTTCTTAGCTTAATCCTGATGTAAACAAATAGACGTGGCACATCTGAAACGCTATTTGCTACTTAAATTAGAAGCGTGTCACTCTGACAGAAAGAGTACAAACATGGTACATATAATGGTGATACTGTATAAACACACGTAAATTGTAATAACTTTTCCTGACCAAAGTAAAATTTGTGTGACAGTGACAGACCGACAGTGAAACATTTTATAACACCAGTTAATGGTTTTTTATTAACCATTTAAATATCATAACAAACAAAAAAGTAAAGTTTATTTAAAACGAAATAGAAGCTGTGATAATTACCAGTGTACTGAATACTGTCAGAGAGTAATTCAATGCCTTCTATATCTGTGTCTGAACTTGTACCATCACTTCAGTCAGCGTTATTATTGATAAAATTGTGCATTCTCCACAACGACGTTGGTAATATGGGCCAGTTGCTATAGCTTATCATCTTCCTTGATTATACGGGTATTGTGGAAAAAAGCTCGCTTTATCAGAATTCAAAACATTCGTAACTCAAACCATTTTATAACCATATTATTCCGTTTTACAATGACTGATAGAAATAAAATACAAGAAGGAAATTTTACGTTTTTAAAATTACTTAATTTAAATTGGCGTGTATTGTCATTTCCGCGCCAATTCTTATTATCTTTTTTATGGAACAGCTGGAAAAAGCATTATGTGTCAACAACTAAAGCTTTCTTTAACTCGTCAATTTAGCATTTATTTATCTGTATCTCTATATGTCTGTCCGTTTGGGTATGTCCCGCGATAACTTTAAACAAATCAACCAATTTTCGTAAAACCGATTTGCGTGCCCATACTGTTACGACGGTCTCACTGATCGACGTATGGTAGAGTAGAAAACAAAACACAAGACACCAATGAAGTCACTAATCACCAGCTTTAATTGTCACAATTAAACAGTTTGTAATCAGCAAGATATTCTCTTACAACAAATCAAATAAAAATTGTTCACACGTAATAAAAATGTCAACTAATAGAGTCCCGCACAATTATAAAACACATAACACTTCGCCACAACACTTCGAACCGCACTGGAATAAATCGCCACTAAAACTGGAAAACTAAAAGGCAGGAGTGGGCTATTTATAGTCTGTAGGTTTCCATAATATGCGTCCTTAACAAGCAATCGAAAATTCTGGAGGATACTTCAGTACGGTCTTGTAGAAACAAGCACCGTTGGGCTACTCGAGAAGCTTGTCGAACAAGACTATCGAATGTACGACCATGTTTCGTATTACGTAACACTCCCTCGCGTGTTAAGTGTCACGTACACACACAAACATTACAGCTGGATTCTGCTGGAATAGCCGAGAAACATGTGAAACGTTCTTTAATGACGTAACAATACTTTTCCCCACACGCCACTGTTTCTGAGATTGAGAATTTAAAATATAATATAAAATGTCTCGTTTCAAATATTTATTAAATATTAAAAAGAATTATTAAGTGTTTATTAATAGAAGACGGAACCATTAACCATGTAATGCGTACAGCGACATGCGACAGAAAAGACTGACATGCGATAGGACAGCTTGGAGTACTTTTACGATTTGAAGACCACCTTAGGGCAGAACACCAAATAATAACACTTTGTAAAGGTGTGTAAGTGATTTACTTTATTACTTTTAATGTAGTTCTTTGTTTAACTTTATATTGCTTTAGGATATTGTTTTTACGATGCGCTTTAGACCTGTAAGGAATCTGCATGTTTATTAGAACATTTTTATGTTATACATTTTTTATATTACTACGTTTTTATAGTCTATATTTGTTAGGCCTACTAATAAATGTATACAAACTGAATATTGGTAATAATATAATATATAATTTCTTATTTTTAACTTAACAAATATTCTTAAGACGTTTGCTGGACGTACTTTCATACACAAATCTACACATTTGCATTTACTAAGTACTTTGTTCACTGGATGGGCTTCACTTTTATTCTTTTTTCCCTTTTAATTGTGAAGACGAGGCGGCCGACGAAGTCCTTCCCCGTGTGCCAAAAAGCCTAGCTACGCTACTGGTTTAAGGTGTGTACTTTAAATAGCAATAAAAATGTTTTGTAAATATATTCTTAGATTCCTTTAATATTATATCAGAACTTACTTTCTGGATACCCCTCGTACAAACTGCGAGGTCATATTACTAAACGCTGGCTCTTTCCAGAACGAGTATGCTGTGATTCTACAATATGTTAGAGTCGTAGGCATACAGTACAAAGGAATATTTTCTTATCACATAGTAAAACCGTATAGGAAATCAAAGTTTCTTACGATAGAACTTGGAAGATAAGTGTGTGTGTGTGTGTGTGTGTGTGTGTGTGCGTGCGTGCGTGCGTGCGTGCGTGCGTGCGTGCGTGCGTGCGTGCGTGCGTGCGTGCGTGCGTGCGTGCGTGCGTGCGTGCGTGCGTGCGTGCGTGCGTGCGTGTGTGTGTGTGTGTGTGTGTGTGTGTGTGTGTGTGTGTGTGTGTGTGTGTGTGTGTGTGTGTGTGTGTGTGTGTGTGTGTGTGTGTGTGTGTGTGTGTGTGTGTGTGTGTGTGTGTGTGTGTGTGTGTGTGTGTGTGTGTGTGTGTGTGTGTGCAGACGTTAGGCTTGACGTTTACGAAGTGCGTGGTATTTGTTCCACAATGACAAGCCGTTCGTGGACCAATGAAGCGTGTGCTGTATATAAAGAATTACAAAACGTAATGCAACATTATTCTTTACCGTCCTACCCAGTTTGGTTTGAGCACAAGTAACGTTCGTTATATAACGTAGCTCAAGTGATCTGTGAACAGATAAAAGCGACGTCGCCGCTGACGATGGGAAAAGGAATGTAAAACCCGAAAGATAAGGTAAAACTAAACTGTCCCTTTTTTTTTCTTTCAACAAAAACAATTTCAGGGTTTATTACAAACATTATCTGGCTCTGAACGTTTTGCGTTCTTGTCTGTACAGCTTCTTACGCTACACAGCGAATTGATGGGTAATTCAATATTAAAGAAACACTAGAAAGGTTGACTTATGAACTCAATTAATTTGCTACATTTATACGTTTTCACTGTGTGGGAAAATCAATAAGAATTTAAGAAAAGTTGGCCAAATGTTATGTGTGGAGCGTTGCTTTATATGCTGCAGAGACATGGACACTGAGGAAGGAGGATGAGAAAAGATTAGAAGCATTTGAGATGTGGGTTTGGCGAGCAATGGAAAAAGTGAGGTGGGTTGACAAAGTAAGGAATGATGAAGTTTTAAGAAGAATAGGGGAAGAGAGAAGAATCCTGAAGCTAATAAAAAATATGAAAAGGAATTGGTTAAGTCATTGTTTAAGAAGAGACTGCTTGCTTATAACTGCCATGGAGGGTGTCATAGACTGGGGAAAAGAAGAGGGCGTAGAAGAATGAAGTTAATAGATAGCATTAAAATGAGAGGGTGTTACAAAGAAAAGAAAAGACTGACATGTGATAGGACAGCTTGGAGAGCTTTTACAATTTGAAGACCACCTTAGGGCAGAACACCAAATAATAACACTTTGTAAAGGTATGTGCGCTTTTACAAACTGCGAGGTCAAATTACTAAACGCTGGCACTTTGCAGAACGAGTATGCTGTGATTCTACAACATGTTTGAGTCGTAGGCACACAGTAAAATGGAATATTTTTTTATCACATAGTAAAACCGTATAGGAAATCAAAGTTTTTTAAGATAGAACTTGGAAAATAAGGGTTTTGTTGTGTGTGCGTGTGTGTGAGTGTGCAGACGTTAGGCTTGACGTTTACGAAGTGCGTGGCATTTGTTCCACAATGGCAAGCTGTTCGTGGACCAATGAAGCGTGTGCTGTATAGCCTATAAAGAATTACAAAACGTAATGCAACATTATTCTTTGCCTTCCTACTCAGTTTGGTTTGAGCACAAGTAACGTTTTACAACGCAGCTCAAGTGATCTGTGAAGAGATAAAAGCGACGTCGCCGCTGACGATGGGGAAAGGAATGTAAAACGAAAGATAAGATAAAACTAAACTGTCCTTTTTTCTGCTTCTTTCAACAAAAACGAAGTCTGGCTTTATTACAGACATTATCTGCCTCTTATCGTTGCGCGTTATTGTCTGTACTGTTTCTTACGCTACACAGCGAATTGATGGCATTTCAATATTGAACAAACACTAGAAAATATTTAACTGTAATATTTGTAAACACTTGGTTACTCACCGTCTTGTGACTTCTTTAAAAGTTTCAATAAATACGAGTTTCAAGGTTAAATCTTCATCATCAGATTATATAAAAACACCAATCCTTCTGGAGAAGTCGTAAAAAAAAATCAATAATTTTTACCAAATATCACAGTATGTATGTTGTCCAAGAACACATTATTGTAGCGCTTTACGCCGCGTTGCGACCTGGTGCCCACCACTACACGCGATCGACTGCTAAGCATCGATTATTGCTGCACCGCGATTGCGCGTAAGTATTTCGATATCTGTGGTAGTATTATATAGACGGTTGGATTTAAAAGAGAGTTTATCGTTAAGTAGCTTGTCTGCTGAAAATTTTGAGGCCTTATATATCTCGTACTCCTCTACGGCGTCCATGTACGCTCCTTTTTTACAATTGTGTTACAGAGTAATTTAAAATTAGTTGGGAAATCCGTATAGCTGTGATTGTATTGCATCAGGTAGTGAGCAAAATTAGATCTGGTCTTCAAAATGTCCCTCTTTGGTAGGTGTTCGTTGAAACGTTCGACCGACCGTCCGCCGGTTTGCCCTATATAGAATTTGTCACAGTCGTCACATGTAATTCTGTAACCACCGTTTTTCTTCTCATCAGGGATATGAATAGTTTGTCAAAGTCACAAGACTGTGAGTAACTAATTGTTTACAAATATTACAATTAAATACTTATACACGTGACTTGGAGACTATAAATATAATGAAACACTATACTGTTTCCGTTCTTAGCTTAATCCTGATGTAAACAAATAGACGTGGCACATCTGAAACGCTATTTGCTACTTAAATTAGAAGCGTGTCACTCTGACAGAAAGAGTACAAACATGGTACATATAATGGTGATACTGTATAAACACACGTAAATTGTAATAACTTTTCCTGACCAAAGTAAAATTTGTGTGACAGTGACAGACCGACAGTGAAACATTTTATAACACCAGTTAATGGTTTTTTATTAACCATTTAAATATCATAACAAACAAAAAAGTAAAGTTTATTTAAAACGAAATAGAAGCTGTGATAATTACCAGTGTACTGAATACTGTCAGAGAGTAATTCAATGCCTTCTATATCTGTGTCTGAACTTGTACCATCACTTCAGTCAGCGTTATTATTGATAAAATTGTGCATTCTCCACAACGACGTTGGTAATATGGGCCAGTTGCTATAGCTTATCATCTTCCTTGATTATACGGGTATTGTGGAAAAAAGCTCGCTTTATCAGAATTCAAAACATTCGTAACTCAAACCATTTTATAACCATATTATTCCGTTTTACAATGACTGATAGAAATAAAATACAAGAAGGAAATTTTACGTTTTTAAAATTACTTAATTTAAATTGGCGTGTATTGTCATTTCCGCGCCAATTCTTATTATCTTTTTTATGGAACAGCTGGAAAAAGCATTATGTGTCAACAACTAAAGCTTTCTTTAACTCGTCAATTTAGCATTTATTTATCTGTATCTCTATATGTCTGTCCGTTTGGGTATGTCCCGCGATAACTTTAAACAAATCAACCAATTTTCGTAAAACCGATTTGCGTGCCCATACTGTTACGACGGTCTCACTGATCGACGTATGGTAGAGTAGAAAACAAAACACAAGACACCAATGAAGTCACTAATCACCAGCTTTAATTGTCACAATTAAACAGTTTGTAATCAGCAAGATATTCTCTTACAACAAATCAAATAAAAATTGTTCACACGTAATAAAAATGTCAACTAATAGAGTCCCGCACAATTATAAAACACATAACACTTCGCCACAACACTTCGAACCGCACTGGAATAAATCGCCACTAAAACTGGAAAACTAAAAGGCAGGAGTGGGCTATTTATAGTCTGTAGGTTTCCATAATATGCGTCCTTAACAAGCAATCGAAAATTCTGGAGGATACTTCAGTACGGTCTTGTAGAAACAAGCACCGTTGGGCTACTCGAGAAGCTTGTCGAACAAGACTATCGAATGTACGACCATGTTCCGT
Organism: Magicicada septendecula; assembly: GCA_034769895.1. Taxonomy (NCBI): domain Eukaryota; kingdom Metazoa; phylum Arthropoda; class Insecta; order Hemiptera; family Cicadidae; genus Magicicada; species Magicicada septendecula. Next base: position 286,611,834 of record CM068373.1, on the reverse strand, counting down.
ATTACGTAACACTCCCTCGCGTGTTAAGTGTCACGTACACACACAAACATTACAGCTGGATTCTGCTGGAATAGCCGAGAAACATGTGAAACGTTCTTTAATGACGTAACAATACTTTTCCCCACACGCCACTGTTTCTGAGATTGAGAATTTAAAATATAATATAAAATGTCTCGTTTCAAATATTTATTAAATATTAAAAAGAATTATTAAGTGTTTATTAATAGAAGACGGAACCATTAACCATGTAATGCGTACAGCGACATGCGACAGAAAAGACTGACATGCGATAGGACAGCTTGGAGTACTTTTACGATTTGAAGACCACCTTAGGGCAGAACACCAAATAATAACACTTTGTAAAGGTGTGTAAGTGATTTACTTTATTACTTTTAATGTAGTTCTTTGTTTAACTTTATATTGCTTTAGGATATTGTTTTTACGATGCGCTTTAGACCTGTAAGGAATCTGCATGTTTATTAGAACATTTTTATGTTATACATTTTTTATATTACTACGTTTTTATAGTCTATATTTGTTAGGCCTACTAATAAATGTATACAAACTGAATATTGGTAATAATATAATATATAATTTCTTATTTTTAACTTAACAAATATTCTTAAGACGTTTGCTGGACGTACTTTCATACACAAATCTACACATTTGCATTTACTAAGTACTTTGTTCACTGGATGGGCTTCACTTTTATTCTTTTTTCCCTTTTAATTGTGAAGACGAGGCGGCCGACGAAGTCCTTCCCCGTGTGCCAAAAAGCCTAGCTACGCTACTGGTTTAAGGTGTGTACTTTAAATAGCAATAAAAATGTTTTGTAAATATATTCTTAGATTCCTTTAATATTATATCAGAACTTACTTTCTGGATACCCCTCGTACAAACTGCGAGGTCATATTACTAAACGCTGGCTCTTTCCAGAACGAGTATGCTGTGATTCTACAATATGTTAGAGTCGTAGGCATACAGTACAAAGGAATATTTTCTTATCACATAGTAAAACCGTATAGGAAATCAAAGTTTCTTACGATAGAACTTGGAAGATAAGTGTGTGTGTGTGTGTGTGTGTGTGTGTGTGTGTGTGTGTGTGTGTGTGTGTGTGTGTGTGTGTGTGTGTGTGTGTGTGTGTGTGTGTGTGTGTGTGTGTGTGTGTGTGTGTGTGTGTGTGTGTGTGTGTGTGTGTGTGTGTGTGTGTGTGTGTGTGTGTGTGTGTGTGTGTGTGTGTGTGTGTGTGTGTGTGTGTGTGTGTGTGTGTGTGTGTGTGTGCAGACGTTAGGCTTGACGTTTACGAAGTGCGTGGTATTTGTTCCACAATGACAAGCCGTTCGTGGACCAATGAAGCGTGTGCTGTATATAAAGAATTACAAAACGTAATGCAACATTATTCTTTACCGTCCTACCCAGTTTGGTTTGAGCAGAAGTAACGTTCGTTATATAACGTAGCTCAAGTGATCTGTGAACAGATAAAAGCGACGTCGCCGCTGACGATGGGAAAAGGAATGTAAAACCCGAAAGATAAGGTAAAACTAAACTGTCCCTTTTTTTTTCTTTCAACAAAAACAATTTCAGGGTTTATTACAAACATTATCTGGCTCTGAACGTTTTGCGTTCTTGTCTGTACAGCTTCTTACGCTACACAGCGAAATGATGGGTAATTCAATATTAAAGAAACACTAGAAAGGTTGACTTATGAACTCAATTAATTTGCTACATTTATACGTTTTCACTGTGTGGGAAAATCAATAAGAATTTAAGAAAAGTTGGCCAAATGTTATGTGTGGAGCGTTGCTTTATATGCTGCAGAGACATGGACACTGAGGAAGGAGGATGAGAAAAGATTAGAAGCATTTGAGATGTGGGTTTGGCGAGCAATGGAAAAAGTGAGGTGGGTTGACAAAGTAAGGAATGATGAAGTTTTAAGAAGAATAGGGGAAGAGAGAAGAATCCTGAAGCTAATAAAAAATATGAAAAGGAATTGGTTAAGTCATTGTTTAAGAAGAGACTGCTTGCTTATAACTGCCATGGAGGGTGTCATAGACTGGGGAAAAGAAGAGGGCGTAGAAGAATGAAGTTAATAGATAGCATTAAAATGAGAGGGTGTTACAAAGAAAAGAAAAGACTGACATGTGATAGGACAGCTTGGAGAGCTTTTACAATTTGAAGACCACCTTAGGGCAGAACACCAAATAATAACACTTTGTAAAGGTATGTGCGCTTTTACAAACTGCGAGGTCAAATTACTAAACGCTGGCACTTTGCAGAACGAGTATGCTGTGATTCTACAACATGTTTGAGTCGTAGGCACACAGTAAAATGGAATATTTTTTTATCACATAGTAAAACCGTATAGGAAATCAAAGTTTTTTAAGATAGAACTTGGAAAATAAGGGTTTTGTTGTGTGTGCGTGTGTGTGAGTGTGCAGACGTTAGGCTTGACGTTTACGAAGTGCGTGGCATTTGTTCCACAATGGCAAGCTGTTCGTGGACCAATGAAGCGTGTGCTGTATAGCCTATAAAGAATTACAAAACGTAATGCAACATTATTCTTTGCCTTCCTACTCAGTTTGGTTTGAGCACAAGTAACGTTTTACAACGCAGCTCAAGTGATCTGTGAAGAGATAAAAGCGACGTCGCCGCTGACGATGGGGAAAGGAATGTAAAACGAAAGATAAGATAAAACTAAACTGTCCTTTTTTCTGCTTCTTTCAACAAAAACGAAGTCTGGCTTTATTACAGACATTATCTGCCTCTTATCGTTGCGCGTTATTGTCTGTACTGTTTCTTACGCTACACAGCGAATTGATGGCATTTCAATATTGAACAAACACTAGAAAATATTTAACTGTAATATTTGTAAACACTTGGTTACTCACCGTCTTGTGACTTCTTTAAAAGTTTCAATAAATACGAGTTTCAAGGTTAAATCTTCATCATCAGATTATATAAAAACACCAATCCTTCTGGAGAAGTCGTAAAAAAAAATCAATAATTTTTACCAAATATCACAGTATGTATGTTGTCCAAGAACACATTATTGTAGCGCTTTACGCCGCGTTGCGACCTGGTGCCCACCACTACACGCGATCGACTGCTAAGCATCGATTATTGCTGCACCGCGATTGCGCGTAAGTATTTCGATATCTGTGGTAGTATTATATAGACGGTTGGATTTAAAAGAGAGTTTATCGTTAAGTAGCTTGTCTGCTGAAAATTTTGAGGCCTTATATATCTCGTACTCCTCTACGGCGTCCATGTACGCTCCTTTTTTACAATTGTGTTACAGAGTAATTTAAAATTAGTTGGGAAATCCGTATAGCTGTGATTGTATTGCATCAGGTAGTGAGCAAAATTAGATCTGGTCTTCAAAATGTCCCTCTTTGGTAGGTGTTCTTTGAAACGTTCGACCGACCGTCCGCCGGTTTGCCCTATATAGAATTTGTCACAGTCGTCACATGTAATTCTGTAACCACCGTTTTTCTTCTCATCAGGGATATGAATAGTTTGTCAAAGTCACAAGACTGTGAGTAACTAATTGTTTACAAATATTACAATTAAATACTTATACACGTGACTTGGAGACTATAAATATAATGAAACACTATACTGTTTCCGTTCTTAGCTTAATCCTGATGTAAACAAATAGACGTGGCACATCTGAAACGCTATTTGCTACTTAAATTAGAAGCGTGTCACTCTGACAGAAAGAGTACAAACATGGTACATATAATGGTGATACTGTATAAACACACGTAAATTGTAATAACTTTTCCTGACCAAAGTAAAATTTGTGTGACAGTGACAGACCGACAGTGAAACATTTTATAACACCAGTTAATGGTTTTTTATTAACCATTTAAATATCATAACAAACAAAAAAGTAAAGTTTATTTAAAACGAAATAGAAGCTGTCATAATTACCAGTGTACTGAATACTGTCAGAGAGTAATTCAATGCCTTCTATATCTGTGTCTGAACTTGTACCATCACTTCAGTCAGCGTTATTATTGATAAAATTGTGCATTCTCCACAACGACGTTGGTAATATGGGCCAGTTGCTATAGCTTATCATCTTCCTTGATTATACGGGTATGCTGCGTACAATGACTCCACTTATCCTCCGTTGTTCCATTTACCGCCTTCTCAATAAATTTTACTATATCAAGCAGCTAATGTTGTGTTGTGACGGGCAACATATCATTTCAACTGGCTCCGTACTAATTCAATACGATTCAGAATACAATGATTAGGAGGAAGTCTTAAAACAACGTGTCCTGATTTAAGTGGCAAGATAACTCTCACATGACTATACAGACATTCTGCACATGCGCGTAATACATTACTGTGTGAACAGTGTCAACGCCCCTGATCAGTAGCGTTTCTGACTTGCTACATGGATTTATTTACATCAGGATTGAACTAAGAACTGAAAGAGTATAGAAAGGTTGACTTGGGAACTCAATTAATTTACCACATTTATACGTTTTTTAAATCAAATTGATTTATTAGATATTACTGTGCTTGCAACCGTTGGTGTCTGAATTAACGCTTCCGTCACTAACGGGACAATTGTGTTTTACTGGAAATGGAAATATTCTATTGGAACAGCAACGTGTTTTAAGTGAGTGCTATGGTGCTTGAGCTATGGTGTATAGTGTCCTGATGATTTAGGTTGTCAACAGCGGATGCTAACTCAGCCTTTCAGTAGTTTATGAATAATGTATACGAATAATCATTATCGTCGTTATATATGTGTCGCGATCAGATGCTGTTGAAAATACAATTGGGACACACTCATCGCACCCCCACCCAGGACTGCAAAATTTGGGGAAAATTTCCGAAAACAGTCAGACGTTATCTAGGAAGACGTGAAACAAGAAAATCTTGTTTTAAATTCTAAATAAATAATAGTAACAAGTAACAACCAAGTAGAGAAAGAATAACAACCATAATTGAACATGTCTCTCACTTTAGCTACCTATCGTATGATGCCAAGGGTATGTATGACCCTTTATATGAGAACTACATAAGTTTCAAATGATGTGCGGCACCATAAAAGGAACACTAAAATACAAGACGCAGAAACATACTCAGCTTAAGTTTTACAAGACAATGGCTGTCCCTGTGATTCTGTACACAAGCCGCACACAAGCAGCAAAGATGAAATTTTTAAGATCGGTCGAAAGTTGTTCTATACAAGATAGATTTAGAAATTACAAGATTAGAGAAGAGTTGGAAATGTACAACATAAATGACAAAATAGAGTTGAATAGAAGAAATTAGAAGGACCATCTGGAGGTCGAATACTACCAAAAGCGGCAAGTAGATACAAAACAGCTGGAAAAAGAAGCGTAGGGAGACTAAAGAAAAGATGGGAATAAATCCTATAAAGCCGGAACAGGTCGCCAAGTCTAATCCTTGTTGGGAAAGAAGGGGAAGGAGAAGAAACAGACAAAATATAGGTGGTGAAAAGCAAGAAATTTTAATAAACTAATTTGAATGAACTAAATATCAATAAGTCCAGTTACAGTTTTCTGGTTTTACTTGTAGAATAAAATAATGCCATCAAGATAAAGAGCTGCCATATAGTAATTTCATATAGAATTTTCATATATGGTATGTATCGTCAATCTTATGTAACGACCTTCAATTGCCGTAATCAATATTTTAATCATAATTAAGCATAATCATAATCTTTCACAGTACTTTCCAATGCCACAGGCATGTTTAGTTGCAAAGCAGTGCACCAAAAAGAGCATGCCCTGAAAAATCATTATGATTCCTTCCCAGGGCACCATATGTTTAGTTTTGTAAACATCTACTGTAAATAAAGACAAGTAATTCAAACAAAAAAATTTAATGTCATAAAATAATTTGAAATCAAAAAAGAAACATTTTTTTGTTGCGCACTTCTTAATAATTAACTTCTTGCAAGGCGCACTATGTTTACAAGTTTACAAGCGACGAATATCAAGTTAAACTAGCGTCAACTTCAAGTTCAGCAGACGTAAGGTTCAAACAATGTATAAATGTGTCAGAGGATTCCAGCATGTTGTAAAGTTAGAAAATTGCCGCATTAATTAAATAAACCTTTTTTCTCACCGGGTGATTGCCTCTTTAAATACTCAACGACTCTATTATATTTATTCCGTTTGTCTTATCTTTATTCTGTTTTTTTTTTACCCTTTAAATTCTAAAATACATTATTTCATAATTTAACTTATTATTATTTATTAGTTGTCCATATATTTATAATACCTTTATAACCATGTTCTAATATTTAAACTATGGTAAACAAAGTAATTTATTATTTATATCTTTATAATTCACTCATAGATGTACAATTAAATATTATTCCTTAATACGTTTTCTTGTTTCATGTTTGTAAGAATTATAGACCATCAACAATACTTCAACAATGAAAACAAAACGGTAGTTGTAATACACAACTTCTTTGTTGCAGGAAAACAATGTTTTATATTTTTTCAATAATCAGAATAAATTTATTTTCTCTAAACATGGTTCAAATGTAAATAAAGATACGGTTTCATTTTACTCTGTACAAAATAATACAGAAATAACTTTAATGTCTTTTATTTTCATTTGCACAAAAGTTTCTCTCATTTTGTTTTAAAAGGAACTGTTTTGTTCTGATTGCATTTCCGCTTCAAGTGGTTTTCTAATTTGCTAAACGTCCGCGGCTGCGATGCCTACAGGAAATTACAAGTGAAATGTAATCATACTTCTCAACCTTCTGAAGTCACAAACAGTAAATAGAAAAATATCTGTACTAACCAACCGATCTTCCTACTTGGATCAAACGTTTACGTTTGCTGGCTGAAAACAAAGGTGAAGTATCTAATGTCTTTACGAAAAAATTTCCCCAACAATTTGTTGTAGAACATTAGGAATCTGAAGATACGTAGCGTTCGTGCTAACGATTTTTGCGTATTGACTCTATAAAAAAATAACAAACAATCAAATAATTTTGATTGACGCATTATAAAGTATATGTGTAACCAAGTTCTAAAATTAACAGAACTTCAGTAATTTGGTATGAATTATACAATTTGGTATCAATTATACGTTCGCCCTTACCATTACAGCATTTGATGCGCAATCAACAACAAGGTAATGCCTTTCTATACCAAATTGTTGCCGGTGAAGAGTCTTGGTGTTATCACTACGAACCACAATCCAAACGCCGTATGCAGTGGAAGCATGCACAATCTCCGAAGGCGAAAAATGTCGTTCCCAACCTTAGGCAGGAAAAGTAATGGTGACCGTATTTTTGTATCATCAGGGTGTGCTGCTCTTAGATTTTAAAGAACCTAGTGTCAGCACCAACGCTGAGCAATATGCAGACAGCTTAAAACGCTTACGGGTCAGCATCAAGAATAAACGTCCCGGGAAGCTCACATGCAGGTGTCATTCTTTTAAATGATAATGCTCGACCCCATGTAGCCCAGACGATTCAAGATGTGCTTGGTCGTATGAAGTGGAAAATCTTACAACATCCACTTTACAGTCCCGATTTGTCCCCATGCGATTATCATGTATTTGGCCCATTAAAGAAATTACTAAAAGGACGGCGGTTCCAATCGGACGCTGAGGTAGAGTTCGCTGTTAGCGAATGGTTCCGCAAACAGCCGCAAGAATTTTACCAGCAGGGAATCTACAGATTAGTGCAACAGTGGGACTCATGCCTTAATGATAATGGAGACTTCTTTCAAAATCGTTGAATAAAATATTCTTTACAGCCTCTAAACGTGTTTCTATTGAGCAATCCTCGTATATTAGGGTGACGTTCGCGTCGCATGATTTCCTTTTTGCCTGGAGTATTTGCATATTTTATACTTCATTGTACATTCTGTTTTATTTCAGTTATTCAGGATATTCCTATGTGACCTAAATTCGCAATAATTTTGAGAGTAAATTTTTTTGAAATCCTATTAGCGTTCTATAAATTTTGACTAGCTCAAATGATCAAAACCGGTAATTCTATTTCTATACCAATAAAATTGTTTTTTCGTCTACGTTTGGATAATTTTTTAATACCAATATTACTTAAGCGTAAAAATTTTCTCTATGATCCATTTTTGTTTGTCACAATAGGTTATATTATACGCAACAATTGAAAATAAAATAAATTGAAAGACCAGAACACAGATAAAACAAATTTATAATTTATAAAAATCTATCAAGTATGCGCATGTATATTTTATTTATGTTACACGAATGACTACTGCAGGGAAAACAATATAGGCCTACATAAATGACTCCAAACGTAATTTTAAGGTTAGCTCCTGTCCTTCAAACTGCCCGTTAGTTACCTAACAGGCAAAATATCTCCCGATAAGTTAACTGACGATTTTAACTGACGGTTTAACTGAGCTTCGAAAAACCGGCTATCTCCCGTTCACTCCTTAACAAACGATAGGCTGGTGAAACAGGGCATTAAATTTGTAGGCCTAATTTAAGATAAGTGCAATAATTGTAATAGTGAAATATCTCAGAAGCAGTTTAACTATTTGAAATTGCACCTTTTTTTAAGATTTTCAAGGCTGGTCGGTGAGGATCAATCTCAGGCTGTTCTGGGGCAAGCCCCCTTCAGTCATTTGCGAAGGAATTGTGGATTCGCACTCCAAAGCAGACCGGCCACTGAGAGGGTGGAGGCACCAGAAGAGTTAAAGGAGTAGATTGTGACTGTGTTTGATGTAGTATTCCACCCTCTTGGAGTTGGATGGGAGTGTGTTTTAGTGCCAAACTATAAGACTAAGGAGAGACCTGAGACGAGCAGAGTGTGACGCTAAAGGTGGTAGGAAGCGCCGTAATGGCGTCAAGGGATCGGCGTGGGACAGGTTATGTGGGGGCAGATAGGTTTTATGGAATTTAATTTATTTTATTTTATTCATTTCGTTTTATTGTGGCCTTTTTAAACTCTTCAGTTATGTTCGAGAATTCGTTGTGTGTTGTGAACGGGGCAGGAGAGTTGTATGCAAGTTGATTTTATTTTATTAGACTTGTTGTTGCCTGTGTAGCTCCGGGGATTCTCCTGATACGGGTTCTGCGTCTGTTTCTAGGTGGAGGTTCATTCACAAGAGCTAGTAAGCGGTTGATGAGGAAGAGTGGGTGCTGTGTATTTCTGACGGTTTTATTGATTGATTGTAACGAAGTGCGGGTTTTTGCTATTTTGGCATACTTCCTATTTACTTTTTGGAGAAAGGTGTCTATGTCTTGAAATTATTTATTTAGGGCATATAAAGCTGTGTTGGAGCTTTGGTGAGAAGTTGATGGCGGTATATTAGCCGTAGAGCTTCCGTTCTGTGATCCTGTAGGGGTCGAGTCTAGCTGGGTCTGCAGTCAGCAGGATCGGATGCAAAATTCCACCAAGAAAATGAACCCTTAAATACGTTATGTTAACAAGAGTTCAACAGATCTGATATGATTAATGGCGTTCTATTGCATTGTACATTCCATTTCATTGTTCAGGTCGTTTATTAGAGTAACTAATATTGAAATGAGGTAAGTACAGCGTACACTATACACAACCGTGCAGTTTTATTACAAGACTGTTTCCAGTGTTTGTTTAGCAACTGCGTAAACCAATAATTAATTAACGAAACACTGCACATACACCAGTAAGCTCCCTGAACTGCAAATCTCGCTCACTTTGTTGAACTAGATACTGCTACGACAATATTTACGGAACCTTCTGAAAAAGAAAAGAGTGTCGTTCTGTACGCTTCTCGACTAGCCCAGTAATGTGTGACATCTCTATCAAGGCCTTCCACTCACGTAGCACCCTAGACAGTTCCAGATCACTTGTAACTACTCAAGTTATGTTGGCACATCGCCAAAATAGTGGAAATTATTCTGTAACAATTGCGGGATCTGTATAAGCCGGCTCAGAGGTCAGTTACACCTGGCGTTATTATATAGTGCAGATCAAGTGGTTGTTGAGGATTAGTCGCACCTGATAATTGTCTTATAATTAGTGCGGAACTCTAATAGTTGACATTATTATTGCGTGTGGTCAAATTCAACTTGAATTACTGTATGAGAGTACCTTGTTGATTACAAATTGTTATTTGTGACTAATTAAAGCCGGTAATTAGTGGCTTCATTGGTGTCAGTATTTTGTTTCCACTGTACCATACGACGATCCGTCAGACCGTTATACCAAAACGTTTATAATGAATTCATTTCCACATTAGACAATTGAGCGCAGAAAGACGTTTATTCTTTTTGATTTTAAATAAAATTCCTCTTAACTTGTTCTTCCACATAGACGTTTACAATTTTCTTAAAACGTTGAGTCTCGTTTTTGGCCCGCGCTGCCCTTAAAATTAAAAACAAATTCATGGTAAACGCTGCATTCAAATTTTGCCTTTATTCTGTTACCTGGCTGGATTTTGGTACTTTTAAAATTTTTTGTTCCCTTTAGTAGGTTATAACAACCAAACATTTATATATTTATAAAAATAAAGACTATATTCAGATTTTGGATACAATCTTCCTTAATTTTATACCCCACTTAGATTTTGCCGGTTTTGTTAAACGTTTGACCCACTTTTTGGATCTGGCGTCCCGAAATTTTCTTTTTCTTATTCCTATCAACTACATGGCTCAGGCTAGCCCGGTCCGACCTCTGACGATTTCTTCCAGGGTCTTCCACGATCTCTCGTTCCCACTGGCCTTTATTGAAACCCTTGTTTAGGGATACGCGTGTCTACCTGCGTTCCACAAGGGAGTTCCTATTCTGCATGGGAGTTCCTTTATTCTACGTAGAACCGACTGTAACTTCAGGTCTTTCCTTATGTCGTCGTTTTATAGATGATCTCTCAAACTCCATCCCTTAACTGCTCTTAAAAATTTCATTTCTGAGGCCTGTATTTTTGAAATAACTTTTTTGCAGGAGAGTCCATGTTTCACATCCGTACATTAAAGTCGGCACAGCCACGACCTTATAGAACTTTCGCTTTGTCTCCCTCTGCATGTTATTCTTCAATAGTCGCCTTATTGTTCCACTAGTATAACTAATTTTATTTAACTTTCTCTCAATATCGTTGTCCTTCGTATATCAGATATCTCATCTCAAATAATTAAAATGTGATTTCTGCTCCAAAACACCTATTATCAAGTACACTTTTTGCTGTTAAAGGGTTCTTCCTTAGGAAGGCTATTGTTTTTGTCTTAGTATTTGAGATCTTAAAATTTTGAAACTCTTACAATTGAACACTATATTTAACTTTTGGTTACAGTTTCCTTTAATTTGATGCTCCGCTTGCAATTTTTTCACAATTTTGAGCCCCTTATATTTTAGCCTTCCACTTTCCTACTGAGGGATCAATGTGAAAAATAATAAGGGGTTTTGTAGGGCAAAAGTGTGGACACGCATACCAAGTTTTATCAAAACGGTTAGAGCATTAAAACGTTGTCGTGATAGATACTCCATGTAGATAGATAGATAGATAGAGAGAGAGATAGATAGATAGACAGACAAATGCCAAGCGATCAGAAGATTGCTTGTGGGGGTCATCGAGCAGGGCTTGGGGCATTTATGTCTTCCTGGAGGTGGGCCTTCGTCTGTACTAAGCCGGTGGAAATGAAGGTAGAACAAGGTAGAGGCTTGTATGAACGGTTTGATCGCAAGGGAGCGGACAAGCGCATCGACAGAAGGAACCTTCAACCCTCGGCTGAAACGTCATTGCGGACAAACCAGCGAGAATTGGAGACGTAATGGAGGTCCGTGATTGGAACACTTCCAAGCGTGCAATAACGTAGGGCCGACGCAATGCCCAAAATACGGGCGCTGCGGATATTAGGGTTGCTCTAAGAAAGAGCGGGTAAATAGATAGCTTAGTGCTCAAAGGCACTGACCTTTTATTTGATAAGAAAGGAAACAGCTTAGCTTTAACGCCACAGGCTCGCTGGAAGCACTGTGAGACGTGGGCTGCGAAGCTGAGGCGCCGGTCAAGAGTGAGGCCCAGGTACTTCACAGACCGTTTCCAGGTCCAAGTCCAGGTGAACGGAGCAGCAGCATGACGTGCTCCGGTGGTCGCCACATCCGATGACTGCCTGATGCCTGCTTGTTACCATAATTAGTTATCGCGCGCTATGCAGGACTGAAACCTCCTACTTATTTATTTTTGGAGGGATGGGTCGATCTAATTTTTGTTGGACCCCTGACTTCGAAAAGAACCGCAACAGCAGAATGGGCGAGACTTCAAAGACCTTTCGATTGAAAGGTAGGAATTGCCCGCCCACAACGACCAGGGCGTCTCAAACCGTCCAGGAAAAGTCTCCGAAGGATGCCAAGTGGCAATGTCGAGTCACGGGAGAGAACAGAAAAGGAGGAAGCGCCTACCAGAGCCGGCTCTAGGTACACCTACGACACCCCCTCAGTCTGTCACCGAGCGCCGGCATGGACAAGATGTACAGACCTTTTCCAGAAGTACACTTCTATAAATTAGTTCTGTTGCGGCTGTTCAAGATGTTACCATGACTTAGGCTACAAAATCTTTGAGCCACTCACGTTGTGCGGAGCTCCTGTTGGCCAGATTTTAGCATGTCAGCTAAATATCTTGCTCATATTGGGCAGATATCGTACAGGTATGACAACTCCCGCCGTGATAGTTTGGGTTCAGTTTACATTATTAAAGTAAACATGTTTATAAACACGATATAACATGTTTACATATTATAAACATGTTAATATTCAAAATTAAATTTTAGTTTTTAATTAATGGACATCGCTTTCAAATTTTTGTCTAAATTATTAACATTTACGCAGTTTCGTAAAGTTAACGGTTCACAAGTGGAGATACTGAAATAACAAGAAAACCTGATATGAACAGCATTGATTTCAACAAGCCATGCGTTTAACTAAACGCGAACGCAAAACACGGAAAACGCAATAGATTCGTGTTACTTTGATATATGCACTGTTGGAGTCTTACGCTCAGCAATGTACTGTAGCTGACAAGATTATTAATGACACCTTTCTCAGTTTTGCTGGAAACTTGAGCCGATATCGCAAAACGTAATTAACGCTGAAATATATCCGACACTTTGTCTTACGATTTGTTAATTTGTGAAGGGCTTTCAACATTTCTCTGTTCGTAGGAGTTTGTTAGCCTCTGTTACATACAACGCTAACTTTTATTCAGTCTGGTGTTTAACTGCTGGTACAGGGTATAACATAATAACGCCTTTGTGACGTGTGTAATGGCTTCGTCGTACTTGACATTTATTGCAAAATCAGGTGGATGACGTAGTTTGGAACATTCTGGAACTGCGCCTTCCAGAACACACAGGAACATTATACCAGGTGTGTTAAAAAAAATACAGAACTTTTTGAATAACACATCAACCCGCACAAACTACGCGCTGCGATTATTGGGCGCAATTAGCGGTAGTTTTTGACAACAAACTGCCATTTATTCTGTTCAGCTATTAGCACTAGTCTTTGAGCTATATCAGATTGAGTGGAGACGTGCGCCCGCTGGCCGCCGGATTAGTCACAAAGTGATTAAGAAAGACTTCGAAGAACAACGTGTGCCTATGAAACTTTACGATAAGACTAGGTTAAAACTTTGCAGAGACATTCTGGCTTTTAATCAAAGTGATGTCGAAGATCATGGCAAGAGAGCTCGTGATGTGGTAATTTTAAATCATCGCTTAAACTGCCGAGACTTTTTGACAGAATGCGCATCCATATAAGATCGTAAAATTAAATTTTGATAGGAAAACTTAAATGTATCGTGTCACTGAAAAATTCTTACTGTGTTTGTTGACTGACGATCAGAAAGAGGCCCGTTTTGAAATCGGTCAGCAACTGCGTACCAATGCAAATGGTATTGAAAACTTTGGAATGCAATGGAAATTGCTCTGCAAAGATTTTACGAAGTTAGCAGCAAAATGTTATACACACGCGTTGTGTTTAGATCTTCATTCTCACTTCGTTATAAATCGGCTGGACGCTGTGTGCTCGTGCCCACTACAGCGCGTGTAGCTCGGAGACTGATGACCATGACGGGACGGAGATAATGGCATTCCGGTGTCAAAACCTGTCGCTAGCAGCACTTAATTGTGCAGCTCGCTCTTTGCGCAGGTTAGCGTGCTACACAAAGAGTTCGGTCTTTTTTAAAACACACCTCGTACAGTTCTCAACAAAATCGGCAATCCAAGGTCAAGCAGGGCTCATCTGCTTCCTCACCGTGCCTTCGCTGCTGGGATTCACGGCAATTTTATTTTGTTTGTTCATTTTTCTCATATCTATTAACTTGATTCGTATCTTAATTTGAATATTCATCTCTTTATTTGAATTAGCAGTCTTTGTAATTACAACTTTGTCGTGTTTACTTGCTAAACTGCTACCTGTCGTGTTCCGGACGAGGGCTTTCAATGTTTCTACCATTTTCAAGTCCTAAACCATCTTTGTAGATTAATTGAAGAGGGTGGTGGCTCAATTGAAGATGTTGGTATCGTAATAGGAAGCAATTAATATTTAAAGATCCTTAAAATTCTACGTAAGAGAAGTATAGACTAATCTTGGGATTAGCAGCTGGGCTTTACCCTATCAGCCGTAAAGTAAACATGAAGGAGAAGCTGCTGGATGAGCTTGCTCAGTTGTAGCATCAAGGGAGGTGTTTTAGTGGGTTAGAGTCCCACACTACTAGGAACTACGCGCTTCCTAGTGTCTATAGAGATTTTCAACTACCCTCGAAAAAAAATATTTCCATCCACTCTGACTCTATTCTATGATGTGTTTATTATCGTTTGCCGAAAGAAAATGAAACTGAATATCGTCAGCAAACTCTAATTTACTGTCGCGTCTCTTATTTCCATCAAATTACCAAGCTTCTCAGTTCTCAGTACGATGCGTAATAAAAAAGAAAAACATCGTAAAAATCTTTACTGCCGCCGCTGGCAGCCTCTGTTGTTTTATTTTAACATATTTTCAAATGTTCGCCGACTGCGCAGTTTGTAGGAAAATTTAATACGTGATCTTACGGCCGACACAGCGCTGCCGATACAAGAGCAAAATATTTAATAAGCTTGCCGTGTAAATGCTAAGCATACAGAACAAAACTTTGTTGTACTGTACTACATTGCTTTGATTATTTTTGTATTACGTATGTGTATACGATAATCGTTCTAATTTAAATTATTATCATCATCTATTTCTTCAACAACAATAAAACTAAAAATGGTTTGTACCTGCCCAAGCAGATAGACTGTGTTTGGTCACTCCAAGAGGATGCGGCAGTCATCTATTCGGTTAAGATGTTGCAACCATTTTAGACGATACTGGGCAACTCCATCAAGTAAACTCATTATATTCAGTTCCTGCCTTACATCTATGATATATACTGTATGCGGATACAAGAGAAAATATCAAACACAACAAATCAATTAATATTTTCTCTTGTATCCGTACAAAGGAAACTTTGTGCCGGTTTGCCTGCGAACCGGCTCTTGTATAAAAAAAAAATTATTTATATAAATAATTTTTTATTCATGGCAGACGCGAAATTGTTACGGCGTCAATAATTAAATTGTTGGCTGTGTCTTAATTCAACGGCGTAAATTGGTTAAACCGTTGGGCCGTTGTACATGCCAGCGCATTCTGGTGTGGAGAACGTAATTCGGTCCGGGCGCTGGCATGCGGAGAGTTACTTAGTCTGGTCTCGCCTTCCGCTTCGTGTGCAGCTGACCCTGTCCGACAGAGTTGAAGTTTTTTTAATTGTCTTATATCGCTTTCGCTATGGCTATATAAACTCGTCCAGATCTGCGGTGAGTAAATTTAGTATGTATACTATGGATTGCGTAAACTAATATATGAATTTGAGCGTTATGTGAGTGGATGAAAATGGATAGCTTTTGAAGATGCACACCACGTGGCGTGAACTTAAAGTATTCAGTGTCATGTAATTTTAGTTTATTTAAACTCTTATTTAATTAATTTATACTGTAATTAATATACAGCAATTGCCCATCCCATTAGTGGAGTAAAATTGTGTAATTTCGGGAAACTTCAAGTTTCAAATGCATCAGCACGTGGCTGTGTACAACACTGAACAGGTTATGGTGTGTCAAACTTTTGCTCACGTAGGTATAATTAATAAATTGA
Organism: Magicicada septendecula; assembly: GCA_034769895.1. Lineage (NCBI taxonomy): Eukaryota > Metazoa > Arthropoda > Insecta > Hemiptera > Cicadidae > Magicicada > Magicicada septendecula. The sequence goes on along the minus strand of CM068373.1, from coordinate 286,595,684 downwards.
AACTTATAAATTGATTTTATGGGCGTCTGTGAGAATTTTATAAATGTCAAAAGAGAAGATGTTATATTTTAATTAACATGAGCATAGTTTAAATGGTCAGGAGGGCCTGTTCGATTTTGTCCGGACTGGTTCATCGAGGGTGCGTGTGTGAGTTATGCCTTGAAAATAAGTGTTTGGTCATCTATCTAATTATCATTTATACTTAGGGCCCCTGCGCCAGTCGAGGATCCGGCCCAGGCATGTCCATCTGCTCCTGAACTTACCAAAAGGCTCTCGACTTCACCTGTCGGAAGGAACGGCAAGATCACCATGCCTCAGCAAAACCCCATAACCTAGACGTCGGACTCACTGACCACTGAACTCCTGGAATTCCGCTTCATTCAAATAAGGTGATATTCGACCAGTTTATTATATTTGGCCTACATAGAAACCACCTATTTGTGCAGTTAACAATCAATAAAACTCGAGTTGTATTTTGTGACACGCCATGACATTTTTTCATCTTCATGACGTTTTAATTGGGCCCTGGTCCAACGGGACATAATTTGTGCGCGGATTTTGGGGACTTTATGTATAGAGTGTACTTACATTCGGCATTAAGTGTACGCCCGGGGGCTGACATGTGTCCGAGGCTCATTAAATTTCATGCACCACATTTTCTTACTCGGATACTGTAAGGGGGGTTGTTTAAGTATTTGGGGGACCGGAATTTCAGATATGTAGGTGGGTACTGTTGGTAACAGGATGGGCCTGACCGGCTGGTCTGGTTCAGTTATAATTGCTGTTCGGTTATCTATTGTAATTACGTTTTTAAAACATATTTAAAATTATGTTTTGGGTCATAGAAGGGTTGGAAGTTTTTTTATTCAGTTTCTGTCTGGTCCCCTCATTAGACCTTGGGTAGGCAGGTTTTGGGTGGAGATCTATGCAGGCCCCATGCACATGTTAACTTATGTCCAGTCATGCTTAGGAACATGCCGGCTGCCGGGTCAAACCATTCTTAAAAATTTTCTTAAAAATTTATAAATTATAATGTCACAAAATTCATACAGGCTGTTCATGTCACATAAATGTTGTAACTTGTATTTTTTAAATTATTATTGTCAAACCAGATTTTCTTAAAAAAAATTATAAATTATAATGTCACAAAATTCATACAGGCTGTTCATGTCACATAAAGGTGTAACTTGTATTTTTTTTTTAATTATTATTGTCAATTCAGATTTTCTCAAACAACTTGTAAATTATAATTTCACTAAGTTTATACAGACTGTTCATGGGCATTTAGAGTTGTAACTTGCATTCTGGCCAACCCAGATTCAGGTGGGGGGCACTATATGTATGTATACGGATATATATGTATTGTAGTTTGACATTTCCATATGATGGGGCGATATATAGAGAAAAATATATATAGGCGGGTTGCAAGGCTTTCATGTTATAATGTTGTTTGTCATTTATATTTGTGATATTGGAATTGTCTGTGATATATGTATTTATGTTTATGTGTATTTATGTGCAATCATGTGTTCTTATGTCAAGCGTTCAAAGAGGGTAAATTATATAATTTTCATGTTGGATTTACACAATTCACATGATTATTGCATTAGCTAAATAATATATATATATTTATATTTATAATGTCGGGAATACTATGGTGGGAATTATGACATTAAAAGAATGTTTCCTGAATTGTGATATCAGATGATAACAAAGTATGGTAAATTTTAGATTGCAACTCATGTATGCCTTTATATATACACGAAATATAATTTAAGAAAGATTAATGGATTACGAAAATTATGAGAACTTTGAAATTTAATAAAGGGCTGTTATATTGTTTGTTAACAGCGAGTTTTATTGCAGGTCCCGTCTCACTGGACCCAGCGCATTTTATGCTTCTCCTAGGCTTTCTGCCTAGTTTTAAATATCCAGTGGCCCCTGTAAAAAAAAACCTTTTTTTATAAAAAATAAAAAATAACGAGGGGTTACAACTTTAATCAGAAGTATTGATGATGACAATAAATATTGTCGAAACGTCTACACAAATAATGTACCAATCCTCGTTAAACGTTTTATCGTAAAAAGTTATTGATCAACGATTACTACTAAAATAAGGATTAATTAAAATAAAACAAAGCTAATTATACAAACTATAAAAATTGGAAAGTCAAATTATTAGAAAAATATTAGACCCATGAAAAACTTCAGAAGGTTGGAAATTAAGAATGAATGGTGAAATATATCAAAGTATGGAAAATATAACAGAAACAATGAGAAAAAGAAGACTAGTATCTTTTTGGACATTTATATAGAATGGACGAAAATAGGTTAACAAACCAGATCTTCAAATATCTGTGGGGAAAAAAATCAACCACAAGTTGGATTAAAAAAGTCAAAAGGATTTAGTAAAAATAATACAAACGCAGGAGAAGCAATTGAAAGAGAAGTTTTTCGGGTAAAAGTGTTAAAAATGGAAGGAGTCCAAAGTAGGAGAGGGAAAAACGTTCGAAGTAGACTGAAAACAGGAAGAAGAGACATAGTGAAAAGATGAAAGAATATGGGAGAAAAAGAAAAGAACAAGGAATAAAGAATTTAAATTGGCATATGGTCCTTAAATGGCCGGTACAAAAAAATAAAGCTAAACCTCGGCATATTTGTAAATTTAAAACTTACATTCTGAGACATCAACTTGAAAAACTGCCATAATGAAAAGGTCATAATTTCTCAAACATTAAATTAACTTGAAAAAAAAAATATTTCTAAACAAGTTTGCGAACTCGTAAAAAGTTTATCAAACTGTAGCACATTTAACAGTAATTATTAACGCAAACAAATTTTCTGCGTTCTTTATTGAGTGAATCCACTTGCTTTATTGGATTGCCCCTTTGGAAACAAATCTCGTCAGAAGCAAATCATCTCTGTCAGTACAGAAGCTGCTGCGTACTTCAGTAATTGGTTTTCAACCCCTTACAGAGGGGGTTTGACCGACTCACCTCATCCTCCCCGCTACAACCTGTCTTTGTACTTCGCATTTAAACCACAACGGTGAAATTGGCTGTTAACCCCGAACGGTAAGAGAGACTCTTTGACGTGGCCCACTTTTCTATCAATATGTTGCAGTTGCTCTCTTCAATTTTGTATTATGAGACTCGCGGGAATTTTTAGTGTTTCCAGCAGCTTTTCCCACACCGCTCACTTTCGCTAGGAACGAAAACTTCCATAAAACCCACATTTGTGTTTCCCGCTAAGATTTATTAAACATTACTTCCCAGCTTTCTAAATTTCAACCCTCACTTTATTGTTCTATGCCACTTTACTTTATGAACACACACACACACACACACAAATATTCCTATGACCACCAGGTATTTTAATGATTTATTTTATCACTGCCTCAGTCAAAACCGGTCTCGGTCAGTTGCGAGGAAACGACGTTTTTACCTGTTCTTACCCCGTCAATTGCACCCCGCACTTTTACTTGGTCAATTGATCTGTGGCAACTAGGAGAAACGTGCCTATTCCAAAACTTCGGTGAGGTTTCAGTTCTGTAACTTTTTTACTTGTGTGAGTACCCTCTTTCTTTCAATATTTTTGTTACGTTAGGTTAGGTTAGGGTGGGTACGTTAGAATAGGTTAGGTTAGGTTAGGTTGGGTTGGGTTGGTTTAGGTTAGGTTAGGATAGGAATCATTAGAATTATAATAGTAATTTCTGTATTGTCACGATTTATCAAAAAACACAAACATGAGATTTCTACGCTGCTATGTATTCCCGGTATTCTTCTACGGTGTAGAATCTTGGATTTTGACTGAAGCCACAATAAGAAATTGGAATCTTTAGAAATGTAGCTCTACTGTAGAATACTGATCATTTTATGGACAGCACATATAACTAATGTTGAAGTTCTTAGAAAGATGAAGAAAGATAGAGAAGTTACTAACACAGTGAAGATAAGAAAGCTTCAGTACCTGGGACATCTCGTGAGAAATGAACAGAGATTTTACTTATTCCAGTCCATACTACAGGGGAAAGTACTTCGGAAGAGAGGAGTTGGGCGACCAAGAATATCATGGCTGAGAAATTTAAGGACCTGGTTTGGCATAAATACAACTGACTTATTCCATGCAGCAGTACAGAAAGTTAAAATAGCCTGTATGTTATCCAACGTCCGAAACGGATAGGAACTACCAGAAGAAGAAGAATTTCTGTATTATTATAATAATAACATCAAAATGTTAGTACAGCCTTAAAGTTTACGCTACAATAGCACAGAGAAAGTTGATTGGTCGTAACAGTAGCCTATATAGACATTGAAAACTGTCTTAGCGCATTACCATTTCAGGCGTGAGTCTTCATCTCTTGACATGCCTTTCATGGAAGCAGTCTGTGTCTGTAGCTTATAGAACGATATTTTCTATCGCAATTGGCCGGGTCGCAATTGACCGGTTGCAATTTTCCACCTCGGTCGCAACCGACCGGGTTTTATAAGACTGGGCCGCAACCGACCGTGGTCCGTCAAAACAGTTGACCATTCAGAAGCCGTTAATGTAATAACGTGTTCTCAAAAGCGTGCCACTGTCCCGACAGTGTCTGCGCGCACAAATCAGATTTTCCCGTTATAAAACGATAGTGTTCAGTCCACGTGGCTGCAACGTTGTCACAATTAGTGTGCTCACCGACCGAAGCTTATCGCCTTCAATGAAGCCGGCCCGTCGTGTCGTTGTTATTCTCCTGTCGTGTAACCGTCGCAATTTTAAGCGATATGCAGAAACAAGTCAACAATGCAGCTGCACAATTAAAAACTGCAACAATAAAAATTCAACAATGTAACAATGCAACAATAAAAAATTAAGAGTCAATATTAATAGTCGCTTTGATTGTTAAAGTTAATCATTTCACTGAGACAGCTATAACAACATTGTATATAAGTATATAGGATATTGGTTATTTTATTTTATTTACTCCAAGAGCACTGCTGTCATGAGGTGCAGAACAGCACATTTTACACCACAAATCACAAACTCCATCATATCTCACAACATTTACGTGATCTTTATGTCTTGTTTACAATACTGTTACGGCGGTCTAACTAATGGCCGTTTGGTTCAGCGGAAAACAAAATACAGACACTAAATCCCAGCTTTAATTATCACAATTAACAGTTTGTAATCAACGCGCTATTCAACAAGACAATACTCGTACAGTAATTCAAGTTAATTTGTCCACACCAATAATAATGTCAACTAATAGAGTCGCGCACAATAATCGCTTTTCACTAATAACCACTTGAATGCAGAAAGTAATCGCCCGAAGTAAACTCGAACCTGACTCGAATAAATCGCCACTTAAACCGAAACTAAGCGTTACTGAATGTTTAATTTATACCCCCGTGAGATCCAGAATAATCCATAATACGCGTTAACACTACTTGAAAAGAATAGAGCGTGATTGATTGAGGCCTTAAACACAGTTCGCATACCAGTATGGTCTGAAATAGACTCGTTGACGCATGAAGAGTCATGTACGCGCATAAACAGTACAGTTGGCTCTGTTGGGATAGCCAAGAAACTTGTAGAACGTTCTGTAATGCGTAACAATACCTTACGGCAGTACATCTGGAAATACCACCGCAATATTAATAATACGTTACACACAAAACAAACCATAAAATTACAAAAAATCACTAATTAATCCGTTAATTTAGGCCTATGATAGAAGCGTTCTTAACGCTGAAATTAATTGATGAAAAGAAGAGAACCTAACTTAGAAACACACCCAGCGTTCGTAGATATAACAATGTTAAGCGGTCGCTACTCTGCAGCGTAATGGGAAAAAGAGGTTTTCCTATTTATAGGAACTACAGAAGACCTATATAACGGAACAAGAATAGCTGTTAAAAATAATTGTAGGATATCACAACAAATATCTGTCGATCAAGGTGTTAAACAACGGTGCAGTATATCACCTACTCTTTTTATTGACGATCTTTTAAGGAAATGGAAACATCTAGTAAACCCTGGTATTAAGTTACCACGAAACAGATATTTGAATGTGCTGTTGTTAGCTGACAACTTGCTTGTACTTAAAAATATGAAATTTTTGGCTTGCAAAAGTCAGTTTTTAAGCTATACTAGATTTTTTTGAACAATACAATATGAACATCTCTACTATGAAAACAAAGATAATGGTATTTCGAGGCAAGGAGCCAATAAGAACAAAAATAATGATTAGTAGTATTAGTAGTCAAATTTTAGAATAGGTGACCCATTTTAATTATTTGAGCAATGATACTGGGTGTGATAGAATTATGATATTGCAGTTAAGTTAGGTAAATTCTAAACGGTCTGTGGGACAATCGACCGTATTTTTAGAAACAAGGTAAGTCGAGATACAAAATTAAAGTTCTACAAAGTTATGCCAGTCCCTACACTGTCCTTTAGGAGTGAATTATGGAAAACTACCAAGAAACAAGATAATAAAATATAGGCCTTGAAAATGGCGTTCTTAAGAGAATTTAAAAGGTGTTCTAAACTTGACCGTATAAAGAATGAGGCCATAAGAAAAGTTTTACAAGTTTTTAACTTGAATGACAATATTAAAAATTTACAAAAGACGGTAGAGAGGACACTTAGAAAGCATGTTAGATTCAAGACTGGCCAAACAAATCTGGAAATACAAACCTATAGGACACAGGTGTGTGTGTGTGTGTGTGTGTGTGTGTGTGCGTGTGCGTGTGCGTGTGCGTGTGCGTGTGCGTGTGCGTGTGCGTGCGTGTGCGTGTGTGTGTGTGTGTGTGTGTGTGTGTGTGTGTGTGTGTGTGTGTGTGTGTGTGTGTGTGTGTGTGTGTGTGTGTGTGTGTGTGTGTGTGTGTGTGTGTGTGTGTGTGTGTGTGTGTGTGTGTGTGTGTGTGTGTGTGTGTGTGTGTGTGTGTGTGTGTGTGTGTGTGTGTGTGTGTGTGTGTGTGTGTGTGTGTGTGTGTGTGTGTGTGTGTGTGTGTGTGTGTGTGTGTGTGTGTGTGTGTGTGTGTGTGTGTGTGTGTGTGGACGCAGGAAGAGATGGCTGGAGGATCTTTGAAGGCGAAACAGGAGCACCTTACCTATTCTGTGTTGTGAAGATGATGATCATGATGAGGTTTCCTTCTCAAGTGATTAGAGTGCTTAAGAGCCTCACTTACAAGACAACTGTCGTCTTAGATTCGAATAGTAGACTAAGAAAAGACATTGCTGTAATAAAGGTGATTCGTGATTTCCCCCTGGACCACCCTACTTTCGCAACTGGTGCCCTTATATTACTGCAATTACGCCTCTACTGGACAAGAGTTTCATTAGTTATATTTTAAACGAGTGACATAAATACTGCTTCATTGTTGCAAACTTCATATAGTTGAAAAATTTATTAAAAATGCGAGTCACTTCCTCGCGTTTACTTTACTATGTTTTGCCAACCAACGTGATACGTAGGCTATGTTTATATTAGACCTCCTGTACTGTACACAGTAGTTGGTATTTATGAAGTTTACATTTCGACCGTGCGGCAGACATATCAAAACAAAACACAACGATATGAACACGGTTACGCCATGTCGTGAATTGCGAGGCGCAGCAACCAAAATTGATTTGGCGACGTATTCATACCAAGGCTGGAATCAAATATTTGACAATTTTTTGTTCTTGTTGCTGTTCTGCTGGCGGAGATACGACGCACAATATTGATGACTGTTTGTGATTGTGTGTCATTCTGTTGGCGCTTCTTTTTGATTGACAAACCGTGATATCTGCAAGCAAGCTTTAGCCAGTGTATGATGTTAGGCTTGCTTAGCAAAAAATCGGTATGGAGAACCACACATGACTTCCATGTTCTAAATAAATGTAAACTTATTTTTAATACGTACACAAAAACTCAGAACAAAACCAAATATATCAGGATGCCTTTAGTAAAAACGCCGAGAAAGATAATAAAAATACGAATTGTACCTAGTTGTTAATATTTTAAAAATAAAGAATTAATTTAATTAAATTATATCTTTTATTTGAACAAAGCGAAAGAAAGCGAATACCGCCCAGCATTTGTTTTCTGTGACTTTCTGAAAACGAAAAATTATTTTGTTTACGTATCCGCGGTTAAATCGCATGGAACTATATCAGTTGTTAATATTTTATTGAAGTTTTTAAGTTTTTGGTCAAATAAATTTTTAACATCAATACAAAAAAATAACCCGCTCCCCCTTCAACAACACTTTTTATTTATAGATAGTTCGTCTACCTTTCTACAGTGGATTACTATGACTTTCTTTTCAGGATACTTTATTTATCAAAATTGAGTACTTTACTCTAGTTAAACGTAACACGTTGCAGGTAAACTACTCCTTCCCCTAAACCGATCTTCATCAAAATCAACAGACATTGGGCAGTTGAGTCCTCTACAACCTGGGCACATATGAAAAAAAATTATTTGATTCTTTCTGAATTTGCGACAGTTGTCGTTCGCCATAGAAAACATTCTACAGACAGACGCTTTTTGCAAAACGACTTTTCTTCATGCTTAGAGGCTAGTACAGTCAGAATCAGCCCTTATCTCGAACACGATTTTTTTCGCGATAGCCATACTTCCATTTCCTTATGGAACATCAAAATAGAGTTTTGTAGGTTTTAGTTAATTATGGATGAGCAAGTATAATTTCCATGCGATGTCTTTTTGTTTTAAAGTAACCAACTGCTACTTGTTCTCCTTATAAATATGTCATGTGTTCACGATTAATTTTCATGTTATAGTCGTTTCTGTCTTCAAAACATTAATCCTGTGATGCCGAATATTACAGCCAAAGACATAGACGTATGTATCGAACATAGGCGGTGTATAATTGGTCGCGGAGTCCTTGCACGGGATGGAGCAAGCTGTTTAACTGACATATACAGTTTCAGACACCGTATGCAATATCAGTTACAGATTGTCTGTAAAATCTTTACAATCTGTTTCTAATAATTTCATATACTGCACCCGATTTTCTAAACAAAAATATGCTCTTGTAATAAAATCATTATAATCATTGTAGGTTATCGGAATGTCCTACCCTTTCAACATTGCTTCAGCGATTTTATTCGGGAAGATATCCTGCTTAACGTGATCTTGCAACGATTTTCTATGTTGCTCCAATCTCCCGCAGACGAACAATGTATGGCTGGCATCGTCCGCAGCTCCCGGGCAGTACAGGCACTCTGTTGACTCGGCCTATTAAACTTTCTTCAGAAAAGATGAAAAATACCCGTGTCCAGTCAGAAACTGGCTGAGGTAATAGTCGATCTCTCCATGCTTCCTCTTCGCCCACGGCTGCACTTGCTTGATGATCCTTCTTTTCCAGCGACCTCGTTCTTACTGCTCCCAAGCTCTCTGCCAGCTCTCCAGCATCTGGCTTCGTGCCTCTCGATGTGCAGCTTCACCACCTACCTTCTTCTTCATCCGAAAGATGATCTTACGTTCATTGGCGAGATCAATCGGCATCACTCCGGCAACGACCAGACAGCCGGCTCGAAAACCGATGCAACGCGAAGAGCACTTCGTCTTTGGACCTGGGCTAGTTTCTTTCTATAAGTCTTGCGATTCAGAGAGTCTGCCTACACTTCCGCTCTATACAGTAGGGCCGACTGGATAGATGACATCAAAAGTCTTCTCCTAATTTATAATAATGGAAATACTGTAATTTTTAATAATTTCATATACTGTCTAAAAAAATTCTGTTATAATAAAATTATTATAGAGAGGGTTAAAAAATTTAAGTATCTAGGAAAAATAATTCAAGAGAATGGTATAAAAAACATTTTTTTAATCCTGCTACAAAAAGGATTTATAAAAAGTTCATATCTAAAATTGCAAAAATAAGGCATTACAGTACAGTAGTGAGGCCAGAATGCCTATATGCAAGTGGATGTCTAGCACTGAATTATAATTTAGAAAACTAGAAATATTGGAAAGACGAATTATTAGAAAAATATAAGGCCCACGGAAAACTTCGGAAGGTTAGAAAGTAAGAAGTAATAATTAAATATATCAAGGTATATAGACAATATAACAGAAACAATGAGAAAAAGAAGACTATTATTTTTCGGACATTTATACAGAATGGAAGACAATATGTTAACAAAGCAGATCTTTAAATATCTGTGGGAGGAAGAAGTCAACATCAAGTTGGATTAAAAAAGTTCAAAAAAATTTAGAAAAAAATAATATAAACGCAGAAAAACCAATTGAAAGAGACGTTTCTCGGGCAAAAGTGTTATAAAATGAAAGGAGTCGGAGTAGGCGAAAGAAAAACGCAGGTTTAAAGTGGATTGAAGACAGGAAGAAGAGGCATAGTGAAAAGATGAAAGAATATTGGAGAAGAAAAAGAATAATGGAAAAAATTGAAATTGGCATGTGGTCCACAGATGGCCGATACAAATAGAAAGAAAAAAATCATTATAATAATTATTGGTTATGTGTATGTGTGTTTTCATAAAATAGATTGGCGTAGATAACTTAGCGAGACCTGAAAAAGGAGAAGGAAAGCAGTAAATCTTAACGGAAAAAGTTTTCGTTTTCCTCTACAGAAAGTGAGTTTTGTGGGTAAAGCTGTTATAATAACGAATTCCCGCGAGACTTGTAATACAAAATTGAAGGAAGTAGACCTACGTAACTTTGAGGAAGCAACAGACGGAATGAAAACTGGGCCACGTCAGAGTCTCTCTTACTGGTCGGGGTTAACAGTCAATTTCACCGTTGTGGTATAAATGCGAAGTACAAAGGCAGGTTGTAGCGGGGAGGATGAGGTGAGTTGATCAAACCCACTCTATAAGGGGTTGGAAACCAATTAATAAAGTACGCTGCAGCTTCTGTACTGACAGGGATGGTTTTCTCCTGACAAGATTTGTTTCCAAAGGCAATTCAATAAAGCAAGTGGATTCACTCAATAAAGCAGGGCAGAAAATTTGTTTGCGTTAACCATTACTGTTAGATGTGCTACAAGAGTTTGACAACAACTGAGCCCATCAAAAACAGTACTCTTGTACACAAAACTGTTGTTGCCTTTCATCACAACTGATGGCAAGTGGTTTCCAAGCAAACCGCTTTAAAGTTAAATCAAAGCAATTATACGACTTGCTAAAACTCGTTTACAAAACGTATTTTTTTCTTCAGGTCATTTTATCTTTGAGCAATGCAGGAGAATTTTCTCTGTCTACGATATGTTTATTTTCTAGAAATATCTCAAAGGTGATAAAAAATGGAAAGTCATTATTATCATCTTTAAGGATTAAACCAAGGATGGTTTGTTCCGGTCTCAAATAGGCAAAGATTAGAACTCCAGAGCTTCTTCGGACGTCCCATACCTCTCCGTCCCCTCGGCTTATAGTTCCATAGTTGTTTTCGGGATGTGGCAGTCATCCATTCAGAAAAGATGTTTCCACCAATTCAGCCGATACTGGGCAATCCTGTCGTCTATACTCATAATTTTCAGTTCCTGCCGTATATCTCTGTTTCTTCTATGATCATGGAGAGTATACCCTGCCACGTGCCTGAGAAATCTCATTTCAGCCGCTTGGATGTGACTGGCCCGGCCTTTCGTTAAAGTCCAATTCTCAGACCCATAAAGATGTGTGGGAAGAGGCATCACCTTGTAGAATTTTAAGCGTGTTCCTTTACTTGCTGGGTTCCCGTAATGGTCCCGCACATAAGGTGAACTTATGCAACTTATTCACAACGTCGTTGCTTGCATTATAAGACACACTGTAGCCCACGTATTCAAAATTGCTAACTTGTTCCAGGACAGTACCATCTATAACAATTTTAGCCCGTACGGGATCAGTTCCACGAAAATCCATCGCCTTGGCCTTAAGTGTGAATATTTGCAATCCGGAATCTTTGCTGATTCCATTTAACAAATGTATATCCATCTGCAACCTGTTTTCAGAGTCCGACAGATTAGCCTGATCGTCCGCAAACAACAAAGTGTCAATTGTAGAGTAACCAACCATAAAATGTTCTGGAAGACACATCTGCCAGTTTTGTGTGACATCGTCAAAATATAAATTAAAAAGAAGAGGTGGTAATGGATCCCCTTGTCGTACTCCAAAGTTAATTATTTAATTGAATATGATATTATCAACTGAAAGAAAGCATATGTGGTATATGATAATATAGGTTTACGTTACGGGTGTTACAAACATTACAATGTTACTAGCGTTATTGTTTCCCATATGACAGAACAGTGATTTTTGGTGCGAGCAATCATTGATTTGTTGCCGTAATATGAGCGAGTGAGGTTGGAATAAAATACGCGGAAAATACGTTTGTTGCTCGTCATCAGCCTCCCCTCCCCCCCTTACTCCACAGGAAACAGCACAAAATATTGATATGAATTTGTTTACGTGCCAAATTGTTGACTTTCATTTGATTTATTCGACAAGAGAATACCGATAAGGTTTTTTCTTTATTCATTTTGCGCGAATAAAAACAACATTGTAAATTATATTTCTTCAACAAGCTTGCGGGAGTCAGAAACGGATCAAAAATATTTACACGAACATGAATAATTTTTTTTCTTACGAGGAGTAATGACACACCACAAATGCCCCCCCCCCACACACACACACACAATTCAGCAATCGGTACACATTGTCATGGTACATTATTCTGTGTTCGCTGGTCTTCTTCTTCTCCTCTCCCAGGATTAGGTTATACAAACCTGTTCCGGGACCCATGTCTCTTCTACCAATCGCTTTATAGTTCAGTGCCGCTTTCTGCATTCGATCCTCTATCATCCTTCTCAGATGATCCCACCATTGTCTTATGTAAATTGAAATAATTTCATTTATGTCCTTTACTTTGACTTCTGCTCTGATATCTTTATTACTTATTCTATTTTGCAATGTATAATTTAAAGTATTTTGAAGAAACTGCACTTCAGCACTCTGAATCTTGCCCTATTTCTTTTTTGTCATGACTCAACGCCTTGCTTGCATAAATCAACGTGGGTATTGCAATTGTCCTATAACATTTAATCCTTGTGCTGGTCTTGTTTTATTTCTAAGATTTCTATGAATCGTACCATAAATCTTCCTAAATTTATTCATCTGTGTTCGTTGGTAACGCCTTAAATCGGTTCCTTTGTATGACAGGAACGCTTGTTTCCCTGGTGCATCCTCACAGTTCTATGCAGTATGCCTAGAGGGATTTTATGATGGAATCAATAAAGTTCCTCTCTACTAATTAGTGTACATATGTGACTTTTAAATCTATCTCCTGTCTAATAAACTTTGTTTCATTCTACAGATATATTTTATTAGTGGAATTAGTTCAAATCTAATATCACTGAAGCTGCGGCAGGACTAACAAAAAATATCTGCAGAACTACATCAAGTATATATCTGTTAATTTTTTTAGCACTACAGCCCAACGTGAGCCCTTCCAACACCAAGTCTTCTTCTCCAAAGTCTCTTATCGATTATCTCTTATCTCAGTGTAACCCCTCGCATCTATTCTTCTAAGATCTTCTAGCACATCATCCACCATCTTATCCTAGGTCGGCCCCTCTTTCTGCTTTAATAGACTTGCGCCCTCAGCATTTTCTGTGGCATACGCTGATCATCCCTCCGCTCTAGACGACATAGCCATTGTATTCGTTGAGCCTTGTTGAATCTTATAATGTCCTCATAATTCATTCTATCTTTTTTTACACAAACAGGCCAGCCGTGCACCACGCGAATATCATTTCCTTTTCTTCTTCTGCCAGAAGGAAGAATTTCGCACACTATTCGCCGCCTTCCTTTCCACTGTCTAACGTTTCTCGTCTTCTTCTCACCGCAGAGAACCTCAAGAATTTGAATTTTGTTTCTGTATGTATTTCTATCCACACAGTCGTTCAAAGTGATTCCCAGCTTCATCATTTCCTCCTTGAGTTGTTTGGTGTATCCGTTCAGACTGGAAAGTTCCCAAATATGCCAAATAATTCTGTAGATAATTGGAGGCTCCTTTCGAGTGAATAACAAGTCTCGTCTGCAAATGTTTCTGTCGTAGTCTCAGTCGAGTTAAGAATAATGATGATATAAAATACATATAAATACGATAACAAGTTTTGTTTAGTGCGTGCTTCTATATAGGGCAGAAGCTTGGACATTTAGGAAACAATAGGAGAGAAGGTTAAAAGCTTTCGAGATGTGGATACAAAGAAGAATGGAAATGATTTTCTGGAAGGACAGAGTGACGATTGAGGAGGTGCCTGAAAGAGTAGGAGACAAAAAACAGTGTTGGATATAATCAGGGGCAGAGGTGTTGTAGCAGACACTGTATGCGGCCAACACAAGGTAATGTGATGGTAGAAACACTGAGAGGGGTTGGTAAACAGAAAGCAAAGTAGAGGACCGAGGAGAGGCTTGATGGACGATGCCATGTCAAGAAATGAGGAAAGTAGCCCAGGATAGGGAAGTACGAAGAAAGCATCCCTTGTAATACCTGCCCTTGGGATGTTACGCATCTTGGTTTGATCATCGTCATCATCGTCATCTTCAAGGATTAAGCCAAGGGTGGTTTGTTCCGGTCTCAAATAAGCAAAGATTACAGCTGGTCACTTCAGCGCTTCCTCGGACGTCTCACACCCTTAGCTTATAGTTCCATAGTTTGTTTGGGGATGTGACAAAGATATTCGGCAAAGATATTCCCACCAATTCAGCCGATACTGGGCGATCCTGTCGAGTATACTCATAATATTCAGTTCTTACCGTATATCTGTGTTTCTTCTATGATCATTGAGAGTATACCCTGCCACGTGCCTGGGAAATCTCATTTCAGCCGCTTGGATGCGACTGGCCTGGGCTTTCGTTTAGTCTAATTCTCAGATCCATAAAGAAGTGTGGGAAGAGCCATCATCTTGTAGAATTTTAGGCGTGTTCCTTCACTTGCTAACTTAAGGGTTCGCCTGATGGTCCCCCACATAAGGTTGAACTTGTGCAACTTATTAACAACGTTGGTGCATGCATTATAAGACATGTAGCCCAGGTATTCAAAATTGCTAACTTGTTCCAGGACAGTGCCATCTATAAAAATGTTTGCCCATACGGGATCAGTTCCACGAAAAGCCATCACCTTGGTTTTAAGTGTAGATATTTGCAATCGAGAGTCTTTGCAGATTAAATTTAACAAATGTACACCCATCTGCAACCTGTTTTCAGACACCGCAAACAACAAACTGTTATCTTGGTTTGATGACGTCCTTAACAAAAGGCACTCGTACGTGTTCGCCCCGATATACGTAGTAGTATCTTAAACTGGCTCCGTGTATGATAACTTACGCTTGCATGCCGTATCCCCAGATGTATTTCATTATGGATTTCTTTTCTATCAGTCAGTGTATGTCTCTGTGTTTTAAATCTACCTCGTAACGTTTTGCTGCAATGTGTACTCTCCGACGTTGAGGATTCGTCCATGCGGAATCTAGAAGATATTTCGTACTGGATCACGGGGTAATTCTGTGTTTTTATGTATATCGATGTACACAGTTGTCTTCTCTATTTTCAACCTATTTGCTTTGATTTGTATTCATTGATTTTAATCTTCCACGTTTTCATCTTGGATTTTAGACGGGCCAAATAATTCTTTAGACTATTGAAGGTTACTTTGACAGGAATAACCACGTCTGAAAATGTGCTTTGTGGTCGATACTCGGGGGTTAAGAATAATTTATGGGTTATTCGAGGCAGAACACTCAGACACGATAAGTAAATAAACAAGGAGCCGAGAAAGCCGGCTGAACGTGTTTACAGTCAAGTCGGATAATATTAATCTTACTTAACGCAGAAACCAAACAATTTAAAGTTATTTACTCTGCGCTCAACTGTCACAGCACCGTGAAAAATTCGTAAGCAAACTGTTGAAAAAGCTTTGCAATAATTCAGAGAGAGAGAGAGAGAGAGAGAGAGAGAGAGACAAGAAAAATGTTGTGTTACGTTCTGTAATTACAGATAAAATATAATAGAAATTTGTATTCTATTACATACAAATTTACTCTAGTACATACAACACTACAACAGATACTTACAATAATTTCCAGTGATTACATGTAATATAAACAATACGTTATCATCGACTGTTTTTACATTCAAATAAATTCAATTCAATACATTTACTACAGATAGGTACCTCCTTAGCAAAGCTGTGTGGAGGTTACGTTCTAGCCTTAGCATATGTGACAGCTGCTCAAACAAGACAAAATAATTTAAACTCTACAAAAATATCTTGACTAAATTAAAAATTATTAATATAGTAAATTAAAGTACCGCATTACAGTTGTGTCCCATTTCTATATAAAGATCGATGGCCTCACGTATTGACTGAGCTATGTGTGCACTGACGTTATCATGAAGGAGAATGACGCCTTTGCGCAGAAATAAATGACTGTTCCGCATAACTGCCGGCTTTACTTTATTGGTAAGCTTGTCAGAGTAGTATGTACTGTTTACTGTCCGGTGATCTTCTAAGAAATCGCAAAAAATCGGGCTTTTGACATCCCAAAAGTCGTTATATGATTTTTTTCTGCTGATGTTTGGGTTCTGAGCTTTTCCTGACAGGCGAACTTGCATGTTCCCACTCCATGCTTTGTCTTTTATGTTTCGGCTAAAAATAATAATCCATGTTTCATTACATGTTAGATTTATATTCAAAAAGCATCACCTTCCTGCATATAGCGTTGTTTCAGCCCTTTACATACATGTTTTCCATTTCCATATAAAATCTGGAGAAAATTAAATCATATATATAAAAGTAATTGTAAGTTATTAATAATAACTGATACAAACGTTTAAAAAAAATCTACGTAAAAACCTTCATATTATACAAAGAATATAACCAATTTATCACATATTTCAAAATCATAGATAAACTATTTATATCAATAATAAAGTTCGGAAGTTTAATTATAAAGGTTGCGTCCACAGAATGTGCATAAACTTTCAGAAGCTTCATTCTTTAGCCGTGGAACTGCTACACAATACTGAGACTGCATCTTAATGAATAGACTTCAGCACTGCACCTTAAGTGACCACGTCTCATAAAAAAAACCTTAAAAATGGATAAATAAAAATATATGTTATTGGAAGAATGCTAATGCTATAATAAATAGTCTCAACAATTTCAAGTCCAACATAGTCTCAACAATATTCTCAAGGAAAATCGTAGAAACTTCGTTTTAAGCGTCAAGGCCGTCCTAATTCCAGTCCAAGGTCGGACAGTCGTAGTTGTGTCAACGGATAGCGTATAACTGTGTTACTTGGCTCATCAGAATCCGTCTGTTCCCCTCCCGCTTTAACAATGTATTCTTTCATTCAACACTGTTGCATAGAATTATAGAACAACAGTTACAGGCAGGCCCAGATTTAGGTGTCCTGCCGCCCCTAGGCACCATTGTCAGCCCCCCCCCCCAACAAGTAACTTCTATATATTCAGTTCTCCTTGACTGCTGAAAAAAATTGCTGAAAATAGTCAATTCAACTATGTATATTGCAAATATCTCATTTGATCTTAAATCTAAAAGGGAAATGTGATGTAATTGTGAAAAAAAACTACATTTTTTAACTTTTATTAATATTTATTTACGTATACACTTTAGTAACACATAGATTAATTTTATAACAAGTAATATACGTAGGCTTACTTATACACGGGTGTTGAGTCTACTAATATGGAGTAGTACTTAGCTCGTTGTACATCGTCAATTATGAAAACAAGAAATTTTAACAAATGATGTTTCACCTCGCGCCGCCCCCCTAAGCCTGCCGCCCCTAGGCACGTGCCTAGTATGCCTAGTGGGAAATCCGGGCATGGTTACAGGGCGACAAGTCGCTTGACACTAGAAATTACATCGGTCAAAATGAAAAATCTTTAAAACTTTAAAATATTCAGTTATTTTTATGTAAGAAAAGCAATTGAAACCTTAGAAATAGCAATTGTAAGTGACGGCTTTTCGTGGAACTGATCAACTACGGCAAACATTTTTATAGATGGTACTGTCCTGGAACAAGTTAGCAATTTTAAATACCTGGCCTACAGTGTGACATAATGCAAGCAACGATGTTGTGAATAAGTTGCATAAGTTCAACCTTATTTGCGGGACCATTAGGCGAACCCTTAAGTCAGCAAGTAAAGGAACACGCCTAAAATTCTACAAGGTGATGGCTGTCCCCACGCTTCTTTATGGGTCTGAGAATTGGACTTTAACGAAAGGCCAGGCCAGTTGCATCCAAGCGGATGAAATGAGATTTCTCAGCCACGTGGCAGGGTATACTCTCCATGATCATAGAAGAAACACAGATATACGGAAGGAACTAAATATATTCTGAGTATAATCGACAGGATCGCCCAGTATCGGCTGAATTGGTGGGAACATCTTTGCCGAATGGATGACTGCCGCATCCCCAAACAACTATGGAACTATAAGCCGAGGGGACGGAGAGGTGTGTGACGTCCGAGGAAGCGCTGGAGTGACCAGCTCTAATCTTTGCCTATTTGAGATCATCCTTGGTTTAATATTTAAAGATGATGATGAAAAACAATTCTGACACTTAAACCCTATACTCAGCTCTTGTTTTCATTTTAAAACCTGCAACGTCTTTGGCAACGAAATTAAAATATTCCTATTTTACTAAAGAATTTTGAAATTAAAAAAATATGCAGATATCTGAAGGTTACTGCCATCTTATTTAGAAAACACTTGATATATACCAAACATTGTTGCTTTTTTGATATGTAATCAAATAGTCTTGATAGATAATCACACGATCACACAACATAAGAAAAAAATACCGTAAATGGATGTTGGTGGAGCCTGGAAACAAAAATATTCAGTACACTCCCTTGGCTGCCCGTGATTAAATTCATACTGTCACTTTTACATAGTGTTACGCCGTTACAGAACGTTCTACATGTTTCTCAGCTATCCCAGCAGAGCCCAGCAGTAATGTTGTGCGTACGTGACACTTAACATGCGAAGCAGTGTTACGTAATACGGAACAATCTCGTACATTCGATAGTGTTGTTCGACAAGCTTCTCAACTAGCCCAACGGTGCGTGTTTCTGCCAAGGCCGCGCTGAAGTATCCTCTAGAATTTGCAAGCGTTTGTTAAGGACGCATATTACAGAACCCTGCAGCCTATAAATACCCCATCCCGCCGCTTAGTGTTCAGTTATTGTCGGGCGATTTACACAGTGCGTCTCAAGTGGTGTATTAGTGAAAAGTGATTATAGTGCGTAATTCTTTACATTTGACAGTGTTATTTGTGTGGACAGATTAACTTGAATTATTGTACGAGTATAATCTTGTTGAATAACTTGATGATTACAAACTGTTAATTGTGAAAATTAAAGATCGATTTTATTGACTTCATTGGTGTCTTGTATTTTGTTGTCCACTGCACCATACGACTGTCAGTAAGACCGTCGATACAATATTAAATTCGGGTTGATGATTAATTTTGTGAAGGCCATAAATCAGGTAGAAAATTTTTTTAAATATATAAAGAGAAGATTCTTACAGCTGAGTAATGTTAAAACCAAGGAAGGAATGTTTGTTGGTCAGCAGATTCGCCGGTTTTCGGAGTCATAATTAACAAATAGGTGGCAGAGAGTTAGCTTACACACGTATACTCCACACTGATTTGCCGAAGTGGGGCGGATGAAACGGTTTAAGTGGAACATATAGTATGTACTAACTTTAGACTTCTCCCCTGCGGCGCGGCTGCGAGAGGCGGCGGAAATCGTTAACCGTAGATGAACGCTTCACTGACGATGCCTACATACATTTGCATCCGCTTCGCGGTCACCCGGTTGAGCAGCGCAACTGAGGTTATTATTATCTTGTACGAGGGTCAGTTGAAAATTTTGCGGAGCGATATCTACTGTATAGTTTAGCGGTAGAAATAAAATTTTTCGTGTCTTGCAAGATTCACACTTCTTATAGACACGTATTAATTTCCAAATCCTTCTACCAATTTCGAAATAGTCTATCAAATGTTCGAAACTTACACGTCACGCATGTTTCAAAAATAGACAAAATCAAACATCGTGCTTTGATTGAATTCTCTGTTAAAACGGTCTAGCACCAATTGAAATTCACAATCAAGATGGTATTGAGATGCTGCGCCTTCAAAAACAATAGTTTTTAAGTGGGTTCTCGGGTTAAACATGATCATCTCGCAGTGGACAACCAAAAAGTGAAACAACACCAGATATCATTTTAAAAAATGTCGCACACGGTGTTGGGAGACCGGCGATTGAGAGAGGATGACATGCTGATATCACAGATATTTCACATTTGCTTGTGTATCATATTTTAAGTCAAGAACTCAGTGTGAACAATTTTTGTGCAACCTGGGTGCCGCATTTGGAGTTGTTGCACTTTTGGGGCGACCACGCGGGGATCATCTAAAGTGCTTGTATGACCACATTTAAACTCGAATGCCCACTTACGAACAATTATTGTTTTTAAAGGTGTAGCGTTTCCTAACACAACTGTCATTTCGTGTGAATTTCTTTTGGCGCTAGACCATTTTTACAAAGAATTCGTTATACTGTCCTTTTTTCAAACACCCGTGACACGTGAACTTCAAACAGCCAGTAAACAATGAACAAGTTAACAAATAGATTTGGAAAAAACGTGCTTACACGAAATACGTATCTAACAATACACTAAACATTTTAGTTCTACCGCTAAGCTAAAGATGTCGCTCCGCGAACTTTTCACCCTCGTACCTCGACCGTCGTACACTATACTGGTATAGATATACCGGTATACGCATATACCCAACAGTCTTGAAAACCTAACCTACCAACTGAATAAAGAAAAACTAGTATAAATTGATTTAATTTTAGAATCAAACAAATTGACTTATCTCCGGGCTATCAGGTCGTGGTCAACCCCTGCCACTACGAACAGACGTTTCGCCCTCTCCTCTCGAAACCATATTCAATGTGAGAACGATTCGGTAACTGACGCGGTCTTCACCAGTTAACCACAGTACTGTGGCAAAAGAAGACTACAGAACTGTGGATAACTGGCGAAGACCGTGTCAGTTGCCGAATCGTTCTCACACTTTATTGTTTTGTGTTATTGTTTCTCACAATCGTCTTGTTTTGTTTTATTCAAATTTGTTCTTTACTTAGGAAATTTTTATTACTGTATTTATTTATAATTAAATTTTTCCTAATATTTATTTTTTTTTTCTTTTTAATTGTGTTATAAAACAGGTGATAGGCTTTAATTATTTAGGATGTTATATCAGTTAAAATTATAATTATGATATAGAAAAATGCAGATTACAAAATGTGTGTCGTGCAATTTTAAGAACACTCAGAAAAGGTGTGAAGTGACGCTTTATTTAAATTTTACTGAGCAATGGCTGTCCCTTCTCTGTTATATGGCAATGAGGTCTGGACATTGACAAAAAATTATTGTAAACGTATCCAGACTGCAGTTGTGAGTGACGGTCGAGAGACCCTCATAAAAGACCTAACAACCTAACATAATTTAACCCTGTTCCAGGGGCGTATTTACGGGGAGAGGGGCGAACAGAACCGGACTCCTCCACGGAGTCAAAAAGTTGACGAATTTCTTAACCTCTTAATTTTGAGACTTTTTAATTACTTTCTCCTCTGTGTACACTAATATAGTAGTAACTCTTTTCGAAAATTTGCAAACAACTTTATTTACACACCATTAAAGTATACGTTTGAAATATGAAATATAGGAAAATCAATTCAGTCAATAAGTATCTTGTGAACGGTGTTTCAAAATGTGTATTTTTGTTGTATTTTTACCGTTTACTTTAGTCCGACTGATTTCAGCCACTTTAAATATAACAATATTAATTAGTTTTAAGTTGTTTTTCTTTTCTACGTTCATTGTTTTTTTATTATTTCATTCATTCTTGTTCCTTCAACTTAAGGATATTAGAATACAAATTTTTATGCATTTGCAATTCAAAACGTTGTATTTGTAGAAATATACTTATAAACAATCTGGTGTTTTGTAATTTGTCAACGATATCTTCTTATTATTAACATTTGTTTAAGTACCTTCTTTAGATGTGGTGAAATTTTTAGAACCCATTCAGTACAAGTTTTGTAGTCTTTTTTTATACCATGAACATTGTAAATATAGTAATTGTTTTAGTATGATAAAAAAGTATCTAGAATTGAAAGATGGGCCTTAATATGTTTGAAGGATAAAAGTTACTTATCTTGTGCCAATTAAAATTCATAACTTATGGGTTTATATATAACATTAAAATTATTTTTTTAATGTATCATAGTAACAAAATTAATTTATATTTTTAATTCCGTTTATTCAGTTTATGAGTAGCCGAAATAGTATAAATTCTTGAATTTAGTTGACCCGACCCCGGATCCCCCACCAGTCTAATTCTAGATACCCCAGTGCCCTGTTCCACCGCCACCTTTCGACCTAACCTAACCTTTCAGTCGCCACTCACAGCTTCTAAGAACGATCTCAGATTCTAGTATTGAAACGTCAAGCGAAAAAAAAATATTAGTACGAAAGCAGTCTGAGTAGAGGATTTACCTAAAAAACGTTTTGACGAAAATAAGTAAGTGTCAGGTTAGGTTAGGTTGAAAGCTGGTGGTCCGGCGTCACTGACAATATTTTAATAAACGTGTCAAGTTTTAGCTGTAACAAGTTAACGAGCGGTCAGATTAGTTTAATTTGTTTCTTTAATACAAAATACACAGTATTACAAAGTGCACAATGCGCACTACTTTTTAAGTAAACCTATTAAAAGCACAGCGGGAGGGCGCATTACGCGTTGCAAAGTGCTATACGGGGAGGGGGTTGCGGGGGGACTGTAGATGGTGTAGCAGGTCATTCTCGGCCTTTTCACGGGCGATGTCCCCCTGAGGCTGTGTGCGCACAATTCCTTTTACAGCACAATATTTTATTTTACTACATATAGTTGAATAAGAACAACCTACTCCTATACTTTTCTCTAAGTATTTTGTTCTTATTTTAGTAATAGCAATTATTTCCCTCTTGCAGACAATCTTTACTCTTCTAGAATAGTTTGTCATCTGCCACGCATGTGTTCATAAGGTAAATTTTAAGAATCGTATTTTTGCGACAGTCTCACTGACCGTCGTATGGTAAAATGAAAAACAAAATACAAGACACCAATTAAGTCAATAATCACCCACCTTTACTTAATCTCAGTTAACAGTTTTAAATCTACAAGTTATTCAACAAGATTATTTTCGTACAACAATTCGAGCAAATCTGTCCACACAAATAATAATGTCAACTATAAAGATTTCCACACTATAATCACTTGTCACTAATACACCACTTGGAACGCACTGTGTAAATCGCCCGACATAAACTCAACTGAGTAATCGCCGACGTAAGACTGACTCTAAGCGGCAGCTGTCGTTGTTTAAATAGATAGCACAGGTGTTCCAGAATAGTCGATAATACGCGTCAACACTACTCAAATACACTAGAGCGTAATTGATTGCGGCCTTGAACACAGTCCGCCGACCGGTATGGTCTGGAATAGCCTCGTTGACGCGTGTTAAGGTCACGTACGCACCAAACATTACAGCTGCGATAGACGAGAAACGTGTAGAACGTTCTGTAATGCCGTAACAATATGTTAACAAGAGTAGTGAAGGCGAATGTGTGTCACTGGAATAAATCGTACAAACCAAGGGGAGAAATGTATGTCAAACTAATGTAGGGAAATGTTTGTCTATTGCAGGAGTCCTGCCAGTATGAAGTACAGGAAACTAAAATTAAAAATGCTCATGATCTGTTGGATGGATTTGAGCACGGAGAGTTAATTTGAAACCAACGAACAACGATAGCGGCGAGTTTTACTGTGCCAAACAAGTAACTGGAGCAATATAACTGTCAGTGACAGTTTGTTCTGTGTTTGATCGGTTAGTAGAGTATATAACGTGAATTTTAATAATCTGTCACCTGTTAGATAATACTGCAATACAGTTTGTTGATAACCATTAAATTCTAGAACTATGTAATGGCTAAAACACACACAGACGGAATGAAGACTGACACATAAATTATAGAGGTCAACTCCTTTTACCGGATACAGATGAGGTGCCACTCCAGGGTAATATTCTTCTTCTTCTTCTTCTTCTTCTTCTTCTTCTTCTTCTTCTTCTTCTTCCAGGATAATATTCTTCTTCTTCTTCTTCTTCTTCTTCTTCTTCTTCTTCTTCTTCTTCTTCTTCTTCTTCTTCAGCACTACAACCCTGTCCCTACGTGACTCCTTGCTTTCAAAACCAATCTTCTCCAAAGTCTCCTGTCTATTGCCATCTCAGTGTATCCCCTCACATCCATTCCTCTTAGATCTTCTGCACATCATCTTACCATCTTATCCTAGGCCGGCCCCTCTTTCTGCTTTTATAGACTCGCGTCCTCAGGATTTCCTTCGGCATACGCTGATCATCCATCCGCTCTAGGTAACGTAGCCATTGTATTCGCTGAGCCTTTATTATATTTGAATATTACAATATCCTCATGAGTATCCTCAGTATATGTTGAGAAATAAATTCAAATTAATCCAAAAAAGTGTTGCTTTCTTATTTAGGCCCGGGACTGTTTACCCTACCCTCGTATAAGGACGTATGGAAAGCAGCGTGTGGTTTAGCTGCAGTCGTGATCAAGAAGGTCCGCTGTGTGAGAAAAGCTACGATGGAGTTGGCCTGCACCTCATTACTGAAGTATCTGCTACATCATGGTGAAGATTCGGTTAGGACACATCCCCGTCAAGTAATGGCCAGTCGGGTTAGGGATGTCCTTTTTAAGGACAAAGTTGTAGTGTGTAAGTCGATGTATTAACATCTGGGGAGTGCATAATGAATAAAGCATAATGTATTTTTTATCTCCTTCAATTAAAAGAACGCGCGCTCGCGCACACACACACATTCACAAGTATGATTGATCGAGGATGTATGCCTAAAGTGTATCCCTATAGGCGTTCCAGATACAACCTTGTATCGTTCATACTCAAATAAAGCTTGAGCGTGTTTGACTAAATACAAATTGGCTGTCTAATTAGACATTGAGACAAGTGTTACCCGTTAATGGAATCAATTTAGCAGATTCCACCCACCACCAAAGTGGTTGCTAAATGTAATCCAAAGTTTTTCTCTCTAGTTTTGTCAAAGTATTCGTCGAGAGCGTGTCAAAGTATTGGTCGGCTGACTCGTAACAAAGTGGGAGCAAATAACTTCAAATTAAATGGTTTATCTTCACAGTAACAAAACGAGTTCCAAGCTTACAAATTTGTTCGCTCTCTCTCTCTCTCTCTCTCTCTCTCTCTCTCCTTCTCCCTCTCCCTCTCTTGCACCCACTCTCTCTCTCTCTCTCTCTCTCTCTCTCTCTCTCTCTCTCTCTCTCTCTCTCTCTACCTCTCTTCCATCTATTTTTGTCCTTTTTAATTTCTTGGCCTACTTTTGTCGGTCCAAAACTTTAGGTTATGGACCTTTAGGTGATATTTAGGTTGATGTAACGTTATAACCATAATTTGTTAATTTCATTAAATCAGAGTCTAGGTAAGTTAAAAAAAAAGCTTTCATCAACATGATCACCATCACCACCACGGTAATAAATTTTCATCGTTTATTGTATGATTGCTTTACCTTACTAAACAATAAATAGCAGGGTTATCGGGATTTTTGTAAATTTCTGAATGGTAACTGAAAAATTATCTGTTATCAAAATGTATTTAATACTAAATGTAATTTGTTCAAAACAGTGAACGAGTTCTGCAGCCCACCAGGGGGTCAGTCACGCCTGTCTACGATGGGTCCCTTCACTAATTCCTGTCTTTTATTTGTTTCTTTTGTTCTTAGTTCGTTTCCGTACATTTTACTCTGTAGCGTCATTGCAGTGCCACTAAAAGCTAACCAACTCATTCCACTGTTCAACATTAATAATGTTTATAAATCTGCTTGACGTTTCTAGGAAGTGGTCGGACGTCATTAATCTTGTGTCGTCCAACAGAGAACAAACAATTTCAGGCCAATGCTTCAACTGTCTGTGATTCCGGACGGGTGTCTGTGTTTCAACCGATCGCCAATGCCATCGTGTTCTCTTCGCTACACAATCGACTGATGTTTACGTTACGTGGATCACGACTTTAGCGAGGTGGACGTTAATTCACACCAGCGATACTAAAGTAATTAGTTTTTTTCTAGAAAGAACTTCAAAATTGTTTGCTGACGACTTGCTTGTACATCAAAATACAGAATCCGATTTGTAAAAATCTGTTTTTAAGCCTCATCAGATTTGCAAACAATACATATAGCTTTCGTTGACTTTGAGAAGGCCTTAGACTGAGTAGATAGAAATTTGTTGTGGCAAATATTGGAAGAACGGGGTTACCTTCAACAACTTATATGAATTATATGAGACCTATTCAACGTAACAAGAATAGCTGTTAAAAATAATCATAAGATATTTCAACAAATATTGTTACAACACAAATAAGCCAACACAATACCAGGGATGAACAAAACAATATTAAACTAAAATAATACTTCATGTTAAATAAAAATGATTAATTTAAATAAAATCTAAAAACTATGACTCGACGAACGACGACTTGACCTAACCCAAGTGATTGACCCAACAAAAGTAAACAAATAAAGAAGAAATCCGCGAAAAAACCAACGAGAATACAACCAAAGAATAAACAAGAATGTAACCCAAAACAAAGGAAGAAAGGAAAAAAAATCCAAAACCCAAACAAAAATGAAACAAGTTCATGGAATTAAACGACCCAAAGTAACACGTCGAAATGTACCCAAAGAAGAGGATGGAAAAACCAAAGTATTAATCAAATAATGAAAATGAAGAAGGAGGGAAATAGATAGAAGTGAAAACCAATAATGATACACTAACAAGTAATAAAGCATAGGAGAAGGAGAAATAAAGCACTCAGGAATAATATTGGAACCAAACCAATAATTACCCTATGAGAAAGAAAAAGGTAACTGTTATTACCCATTAATGGACAAAATGATGTAGGGAAGGAACCCTATTAAAAAAGGTTAAGGATTAAGATGATAAAAAAAAAGCAACCTAAATCCCAAATGAGAATTAGATGTAAAAATAGTATTATAAGAATATAAAATTGTTAATAGTATTAAGGATATATTGTAATGAAAGAGAAATAAGTATAGGGATTACCCACTAAAAAACACATAGTATAAACAGTGATACAGTGCGATAGTGTATGTGTAAAAACTCCAAAGTGAAGTGATAAGGTACGCTAGTTAAATTATAATTAACTATAGATAATTTAAAGTGAAGGTGAGGTATAAATGGGAATAGTGTAAGATTTAGAATATAACTATTATAAGAAATAGTGAATAATAAAGAAAATAGACACTTAATAAATCTGTGAAAAACACTAAAGGTTTAAAAGTGGAAAGATAACAGTGAATAAATATATGGTGAAAAATAGTATTAAGTATGAATTATAGAATAAGATATACTGAACACTGGAAAATGATGATGACATTACTATTTTAAGAAAAGATGTTCAATAGATTTAAGTTTAATTATAACCGATAGTAATTAAAAGGGAGAATCCCAGGAAAGAATAAATTGAAGGTGTTGACATGGAGAGAATGTAAAGATTGTTTAAAAATTAAGAAATTAGAGACAGAACAAAGACACCCATGTTATAAAGGACTGTTATAAATTTCATAAAAGTGATGTTGTTTATCACAATAAAAATAATATGTATTGTGAACAAAAAATTAGCAAATAATAATAAGTTGGAAGGAAGTGATGATATTTCTCACTCGAAATAATAACTCTAATAACTTATAAAGAATTGTTCATGTTAATGTTATGAATAGGATATGGCTGAAAGAAACTTGCAGTCCATAAGCCTAATTGTTATATTTTAAATATTAAGATAGAGAAAGCAATATTGACATGTAATTAAAACACCAACAGACTCAAATACAACACAACCAATCATCATAACAAAGTAAAGCCCATTAGGCTGAAACGAAATGTGATTTAAATGAAATAAGTCAAATACCATAATGGCTACTCAGGCCTATGAATGGGCATAACTGTCAGAACCAAACAACCAAAAATTATAACAAATTAACAAAGAAATTAGCAAATCTGAGGTGAAGGATTCACCAACAATAAATTGTAAATCATTTGTAAAACAAAATATTATAATAAGCATTTGTATACAAAAAGAAATGTAATTAACAAGCATTAACATAATTGTAAAAACATAAAATCTAAAATTACCCAAACTTGTGGGGTATCAAAATAATCTATGAAAGGAAATAAATACTATAGTGACAATATTTAATAACCAGGAAGGAAGATAGAGGAATAACAGCAATCAGAAGATATACGAAGAATTCGAATTTTGATAACAATACACCATCTCAAAATCAACCAATCAAAATCATGCAGTTGCCATGGAAACGGCAGTTGAAGACTGAATTACCGTTGAATACCGTTAGACAGAAGCGAAGCGTCATTAAGAGAATACAGAAGCCAATATTGGGAAGAACGTTTTTCTGTGAAAATAATGTAAAAAAGTAATTAAAGTTCCCAACCATGACAGCCTAAGAAGCAGACGACCATTTATAGCAGTCAACTCGAGATCCAAGGCAAATTAAACGGAAAATTACCCGAAAAGAACATCCAGATACATTATGAAAAAGACGCCCAACCCATTGAAGCCCCAAAATTCATGAAAACCGAACTTATTGCAGCCAAATCCTACCCGATTAAACGAACGAAGACACCGAGTCATGCTGAGGTGTTAAGTACAATTAAATTACTTATTTTCCAAAACCCTAGTCACTCTAAATTTTACTAAAGGTAAATTAATCTCACTATAAACAAATATTTCTCTTTCATAGATTACTTAAGTAAAATAACATTTGATAAAAACTTGTTAACGTTAAATATAACCTATTAGTTAAACACGAACTTACAAAACACATTTACGACACCAGAGAACAGATTGTAACATCACACATTATTATTTATGTACACGTAGAATAAGGTAATATATTTTTATTGTAACCAGAGGAATTCTTTAGCTCATGGTCACAAGAATCCACGATTTGGGAAACAGAAAATATTTGTAATACTTTAACGTACACAGCAATGCAAAAGCTGAATGTTTCCTTGATCGCTTCGTCAAGCCCAGAGGCAAGAGTCTAATGTAATCAGTCGGTGCAAATTTATCATTATATAATTGTCAATGTGAATATTTTAATTATCACCTATTAAAAATAACTATTACAGGGAGTAACCGTCGTTATTATTTCATAGGGAGTGCTTTATATATTACTAGTGTTTAGTTAAGAATAGATTTGACGAGAAGCGAACATGTTGTCATTTGCGCAGCAGCAGCGACAATTTAGACGGCTGTGCGAGCGGGAATTATTTGAATGCCCCGACCGTCACCGCTGATAACTCGTCAGACAATAATTTTAGTTGTTTTATATAACGACTTGGCGCCACCCGGGATTAACACACCCCTATAAGCAACAGGTAAGATTATTGCCGTGTTATACAGGTGATTACCGCAACGCTACGGACATCGTTAGCCGCGAACATTAATGTAACGACCCCGGTGCGAGACGAACGCACTAATTATTATTACACATACAAAACTGGTGTACATTTTACAGGTACGCACCAGCCACAGATTATACACGTAACAGATTGGCTTCCATCGCGGGGCTTTAAAGAAGGCAGAGATTTTTACGTTACAGATTGACGCATACAACGTGAGGCTTAAATTAAGACGGACGACCTCATTTTATACGTTACAGAATGACGACTCCAACGTGAGGCTTAAACGAAAACGAGGACGTCTCCTATCTATCGTTAAAATATCTGTCAATTAAGGTGTTAGACAAAGGTACCGTATATCAACTACTCTTTTTAACATTCACCAACAATCTAGTAAAGAAATCGAAATATCTAGTAAACTCTGGTATTAAGTTATCACGAGTCAGATATTTGAATATTCTGTTGTTTGCTAAGAACTTGCTTGTACTTCAAAATACAAAATCTGATTTACAAAAATCTGTTTTTAAGCTACACCAGATTTTAAACAATACAATATAAAAATCTCTACTATAAAAAAAAAAACAAAAATAATATCATATCGAAGTAAGGAGGAAATAAGAACAAAAATAATCTAGATCGAATTCTAGAACATGTGAGTCACTTTAAGTATTTGAGAAACGATATTGGCTATGATAGAAACTATGATATTGTTACGATGGTCTACTCGCTCGTCGTTGGTACAGTGGAAACAAAATATAAGTACAAGACACCAATTAAGTCACTAATCACACCTTTAATTGTTACAGTAAAACAGTTCGTAATTAACAACAGTCTTTACAACAAATCAAATGAAAATTGTTCACACGCAATAAATGTCCACTAATATTAAAACTCAATTGTATTACAATTATACCGTCCGAATATAAAACGCAACACTTCACTAATAACTACTTGAACGTACACAGTAATATCGCTACTATAACTCTCGAACCACACTATCCAATATCTCGCATTGAACTGAAAACTAAGGCCGCTACTCCACGTATTTATAGTCACGCTCACACACCAGAAGCTTCCAAACTGCGTCTTATCTCTCGTGAACTACGTAATTACTACGGCCTTGACACAGGCCGAGCGCCCGAGCGAAGCCCGTCACAGTCGAGAAGATTCTCGCAAAATGCGTATAGTAGCACGTACGCCACACGCGTTACATCGAGATCCTTCTGGAACATTCGATAAACGCGTAGATCGTTCTGTGCTGTCGTAGCACATCTCCCTCCTTAAGCCTGTTCGTCCCGAACTGGCAAAGCGTCTTCGAAATAATACTCGACCAGGCGATCTAGGTGGATGTCCTTGCGAAGGATAATTTTCCCGTTCTTCGAATTCAGTCTCGTGTGATCCGAACATCACGTTCCCTGGAATTCGAGTCTTTCGCGCAACCACTAGTTTCGCTGGAATCACTCCCGTTGCGTCATATACTGATGACCTAAATACCACTGGCTGATCCAAGTTTGTTTGGTTCTCGTCAACAACCTCTTGCGTAAAATCATCTTCAGCCACTTTACCCTCGGGCGCTTCTATCAGCTCAGGAACAAGCAAGAATTTTGTCTCGACACACATAGTTGGCTTTCCAATCACTTCTTTTGTCGTTATACTTATTTGTACTTCCTCTGCTAGTTCTTCCTCCATTTCCGCTTGCAACCGGGAGGGTTTCTCTTGACCAGACTTGCTGACTTTTTCTTCGACTAATGCCATTCGCTTAATCGAATGGTTGGTAGACCCTGTCATTTTAGCCATGCAAAGCTTTATCTTCTCTTGGCCAACCTTCAGGACAGTCTCTCTTAAGTCCACAACGAATCCGTTGGCATTCATAATATCCGTGCCAAGAATCACTTCATCGACAATGTCTGCAATGAGCATTTGGTGGTTAAACTCGAGAAGACCGAGGCGTACACGTACGTCTATCTTTCCTAACACATTGACGGGGATTCCAGTCACAGTCTGTATTGTACAAGAGCTAATTTGAGGCCGTCGGTTGCTGATTAAGTCAGGGCGCACAATAGACACTGTAGCGCCCGTGTCAACTGTAAATGATGTTTGTTTACCTTCCGCAAATCCAGTAACAATCATGTTTCCACTAGTCTTATGTAGCGTGGAAACTGTGTGCTGTTCTGGGGCTTTACTTCTCCAATTGGTGCGATCACTCCCTTCTCTCGGTATTTTCTTCTCCCAACAGTCTACCTGTAGATGACCACGTTTCCCACAGTTGTAACACTTCGGTCTTCTGTCTTTATCCTTTGGTTCGAAAGATCGTTGTGGCGCTGCTAACTTCTTAAACTGTTGTTTTTGAATCGTCTCTTTATGCCGTCCGCTATGACGATACTGTGGTATTGGATACGTTTGGCTACAACGTGATGGCATACTTTGATTAATGTAGGTCGCCGACTTGGCAGCTTCAAAACGGAGAGCATGAACAAGAGCGTCTGATTTATTATCATGCCGTGACATTCTTAACACTTGTTGTAACTGACTATCTCTGATACCGTCAATAAACATAATGAGAGAAATCCACTTCCGGAAGTCCTCCGATTTTTCGGGATAAGCCAATCTCGTCAGTCGGTCGACATTCGCTTCAAACTCTTGAAGGCTCTCCCCTGAACCCTGTCGCCTCGCTTTAAGTTGTTCACGGTACACTTCGCACAAATGCTGGTCACCGTACCGTAATTCCAGAGCTTTAGTTAATTCGGCATAGACGTTCTGACTGTCAGATGGCACTTTGTGTATTAGCTCTGTGGCAGGTCCATTTAACGCAAGAATGAGTGAAAGGCCTTTCTCTTCTTCCGTCCAGTTATTTAAGCGAGCGGCAGCTTCAAATTGGCGATGATAAGTTGCCCAGTGGGTGCTTCCATTAAACGATGAGGCCTTTGCAAAAACTGACCTTACTTCAGTTAATAGCGTTCTTTAATTTCTCTGATATTTTGAATCTTCTAAGCTTGACATACTTGTTTTCATAGTTGACACAGATTTTTCTATTTCAGATATTCTGTCAACTTGCTTGTTCAGCTCACCTTGTAACAGGACAAATTTTGCAGTGGTATCCTCTTGTACGAACGTCTTAACGTCGTCTGCTTGACGGCTAAATTCTTCTTTTTTTCGTCCCTCTGGTATTTCATTTTCACGATTACGTTTTTCGTCTTGTCGTTTTTCTGCTTCTTCTCTTTCCTGCCTTCGTTCTTCTTTTTCTTGTTTCTGACTTGGCTGTAGCATTGCTCGGAATGCTTCTATCATCTGACTGGTATCCATTTTATTAATTAATTAGGAACTACACTCGTCTTCCACAAAGTATCCACTGTTTCCACTGTTAACCGTTCTATCCCAGTTCTGACACCATTGCTACGACGGTCTACTCGACCGTCGTAGGTACAGTGGAAACAAAATAAGTACAAGACAACAATTAAGTCACTAATCACACCTTTAATTGTTACAGTAAAACAGTTCGTAATTAACAACACAGTTTCTACAACAAATCAAATGAAAATTGTTCACACGCAATAAAATGTCCACTAATATTAAAACTCAATTGTATTACATTTATACCGTCCGAATATAAAACGCAACACTCCACTAATAACTACTTGAACATACACAGTAATATCGCTTCTATAACTCTCGAACCGCACTATCCAATATCTCGCATTGAAGGCCGCTACTCCGTGTATTTATAGTCACGCTCACACACCAGAAGCTTCCAAACTGCGTCGTATCTCTCGTGAACTACGTAATTACTACGGCCTTGACACAGGCCGTGCGCCCGAGCGAAGCCCGGCACAGTCGAGAAGTTCTCGCAAAATGCGTATAGTAGCACGTACGAGATCCTTCTGGCAGATTCGATAAACGCGTAGATTGTTCTGTGCTGTCGTAGCAATATTGATGTTAA
This sequence comes from Magicicada septendecula, assembly GCA_034769895.1. NCBI lineage: Eukaryota > Metazoa > Arthropoda > Insecta > Hemiptera > Cicadidae > Magicicada > Magicicada septendecula. The sequence goes on along the minus strand of CM068373.1, from coordinate 286,562,129 downwards.
GTTAGGTAAGTTCCAAACGATCTGGGACAATCAACCGTATTTTTATAAACAAGGCATGTTTGAATACAAAATTGAAGTTTTACAAAGTTATGACAGTCGCTGTACTGTTCTATGTGTGTGAATTATGAACAACAACCAAGAAACAAGACAGTAAAATACAAACCTCAGAAATGCCGTTCTTAAGAGGAGTCAAAAGGTGTTCTAAACTTGACCGTATAAGGAATGAGGTCATAAGAAAAGAGTTACAAGTTTTTAACTTAAACGAAAAACTAAAAGATTACAACCAACGGTGGAAAGAAAGAATGTTAGACGCTGGACAGTTAGAAAGAATGTCAGATTCAAGACTAGCCAAACAAGTTTAGAAATACATGCCTATAGAACACAGGTGTGTGGGTAGACCCAGGGAGAGATGGATAGAGGGTCTTTGAAGACGGAACAGCAGCATCTTGCCTATGCCGTGTTGTGATGATGATGATGATAACATCAAATTGAATTTAATTGAATTATCATCACGACGCCTCTGGATCATCATCTTTTAACAACTTAAATAAAATACTAGAGGCATTCAATAATTATTGAGACAAATAGATGTAGAAGAAAAATGGTTTATTTACTGAGTATGACAATTTTTGTTTTATTTTTCAACATAATCTCAACAAAATTAATGCACGTGTTCCATCTCTAAATAAGCTTTTTTATGCTTGCTGCAAAAAAAGCTTTATGTTGATGTCGGAGCTATTTTAGGACATTTTCCTTGACTTAATGGTTAAAACTTCGTACCACGTAACGCCTTCTCGCGCACAGACCAAGCAACTGGAAATGAGATGGAACTAAGTTTGGACTGCAGGGAGGGTGAGTTTGAGTCTCTCAGGCCAACTTATTGATGGTTTCACGTGTTGATTGAACTTTGTGTGGACGGGCGTTTCACAAAGGAGAATGACGTCTTTGCGCAGAAATCCAGGACGTTTCCGCATCGCTGCCGGCTTTACTTTATTGATAAGCATGTCAGAGCACTACGCACTGTTTATTGTTCGCTAATCTTCCAAAAAGAATTGCAAAAAACCCCGGGCTTTTAACATCCCAAATGGTCGGCACATGATTTTTCCCGCTGATGGTTGGATTCAGAACTTTCTCCTGACACGTGAACTCGTATGCTGCCACTCCAGGCTTTGTGTTTTGAATTCCGGCTGAAAATAATGTGTACATTTTTCATCATAGGTTAGAATTCTATCCAAAAAAGCATACCTTCCTGCATATAGCGTTGTTTCAGCTCTTTACATACATATTTTTCACTTCCATATAAAATATTGGGAAGATTAAATTATATTTATGAGTGATTTGTTAGCATTTTTACCAAATTTATGTTAATAAATTGTAAACATAACTTAACCAAAAAATAACCGATACAAACATTTAAAAAAAAAAATTGGTACGTAGAAAACAAAACATCAACATTATCCAAAGACAACAACTAATTTTTCACATATTTCAAAAATTAAATAACTTAATTACGATGTGATTAATATGTATTACAATTAATACGTAATTATTATGTAATTAGTATGTAACTTATGTAATATAAATGTAATTGATATGTATTATAATGTTTATGTACTCTAGTGTAGTGTATAGTTTTATGTAATGTGTGTATCTGTGACTCAACAATATATGTAAGTACTATTAGTTATTCTATACAAAACAACGCCACTGTTAATACCATACAACTTACATATTATAATTAACTCTCATTACAATTATATTACTTTATATTTTATGTTGTAGGTTTGAATATGAGATAAAACAAATCTCAAAACGTTGCATAAAAACTGCATTTTTATTAAACAGAAACTCAATATCAACTAGAAAATATAAATCATTTACATCAGTAATAAAGTTTGCAAGTTTCTTATAAAGGTTGGGCGCACACAATGCTAATGGTCGTTTAAAATCTGCATTCGTTGGCTGTGGAACTGCTACACAATTTTGAGACTGCAACCTTAATGAATAGACTTTAGCACTACCCCTTAAGTGACCACCTCTCATAAAAACCACCCTTGAAACTCGAAAAAATAAAAATATATATTAGTGGGAAAATACTTCTCTTTGCACCGGTCATAATTCTAATTATCTGCTTTTGTGCGATTGCTATTGGCCTAATAGTTGGAAAGTACGTACTTCCCCATTGACAATTATATTGGAGACAAGAATCAACCAAAGTTATGGCAGTGGCTGTACTGTCCTATGTGTGTGAATTATGAACAAAAACTAAGAAACAAGACAGTAAAATACAAGCCTCAGAAATACCGTTCTTAAGAGGAGTTAAAAGATATTCTAAACTTGACCGTATAAGGAATGAGGTCATAAGAAAAGAGTTACAAGAAGCTTGGACCGTCAGTCCAAGGTCACATTATATAAAGTTATGATTAGACCGGTGATAACATATGGCAGCGAGACTTGGACTCTGAACAAACAAGCCGCTAACATAGTCTTAACTTTTCCAAGGAGAATTTTGAGGAGAATATATGGACCAATCCAAGTCAATGGGATATGGAGGATGCGTCACAATGAGGAACTATACAAGCTGTGTAAAGACAATGATCTGGCCACCACCATCTGACTGCATAGATTGCAATGGGAGGACATCATTAGAATGGAAGGCAACCTAGGAAGGTACTGTTTAGTCAAATCGAGGGCAGAAGGCCTGTCGGAAGACCCAAGCATCGCTGGACTGACGCAGTGGCGAGGCATGGTGATATTTTACTTAAAATAAAACGATGGACATCGATCGCCCAGGACAGGGAAAAATAAAGGCGAATGATTATGGAGACTAAGGTTCAACTCCGAACTGTGACGCCATAGAAGTATGTACTTCTCCAACAAAAAATACCATACTGTAATTTAGAATAAATAATAGCATGATACACCATTTTTAGAATGAAACGAGGGCAAGAATATTTTAAAAAGTAAAATTTATTTAAAGCAGTTTCCATGTACTTTTTTAGTTTGTAATATATACTTTCCAATTAACATTTTCATCAAACAAAACTCCAAAACCATTACTCATATCAGACAAATTATAGACAATAGAATCCAAGAATCTTGAAAGGTTTGAATCCTATTTCGGAAGACGAAATGAAAAAGTAACGTGGACAGACAAGATGACAAATAAAGAGGTCGTAAGAAAAGCGACGAGTCCTAAATGAAGGATTGCTAGACGTTCTTCAGATGTTATAATTATTATTTTAGTACGTGAAATAGAAAATAATTTGTTTTCAAATTATTGAATAATATAATTTATAGTAGTATTTATAACGTACTACTTAAATTATTAACAACAATATGTGTTATTTGATTATCTAAATATCGTTTATAGCAAAGACCTATCGTTATAGACGATATTTATATAATCAAATAACACATATTGTTGTTAATTATTTAAGTAGTACGTTATAAATGCTACTATAAATTATATTATCCAATAATTATAAGAATAATTATTTTCTATTTCAAGTACTAAAATAAAAACTATAAACGATATTTTAGGAAATCATAGGAACATCATAGGAAAGTAAAATGTTTGTTATAAGAAAATGTAGTTTCTGTCGTACCCGGAACGTCCAGCCCACGTTACTCCGGTGTTATTATGTCCCACTGTATGCAGTCTACTTAAAGTCCTATAGAAACGACCAATAGCGTACAACACAACAAATATACGCACACATAATCCTACCGCCACCAAGGTGGTGGCTTTTCGTGGAACTGATCTCGTACGGGCAAAAATTGTTATAGATGGTACTGTCGTGCAACAAATTACCAATTTTGAATACCTGCAATGTGTCTTATAATACCAGCAACGACGTAGTGAATAAGTTCCGTAATTTCAACTTTATGTGCGGGACCATCAGGGGGAAACCCTTAAGTCAGCATGTAAAATTCTACAAGGTGATGGCTCTTCCCACACTTTTTTGGATCTGAGAATTGGACTTTAACGAAAGGCCAAGGCAGTCGCATCCAAGCGGCTGAAATGAGATTTCTCAGGCACGTGGCAGGGTATACTCTCCATGATCTCAGAAGAAACACAGATATACGCCAGGAACTGAATATTATGAGTATACTCGACAGGATCGTCCAGTATCGGCTGAATTGGTGGGAACATCTTTGCCGAATGGATGACTGCCGCATCCCCAAACAACTATAGAACTATAAGCCGTGGGCATGGAGAGGTGTGGGACGTCCGAAGAAGCGCTGGAGTGACCAGCTGTAATCTTTGCCTATTTGAGACCTGCCGTATATCTGTGTTTCTTTTATGACCATGGAGAGTATACCCTGCCACGTGCCTGAGAAATTTCGTTTCAGCCTCTTAGATGCGACTGCCTGGCCTTTCGTTATAGTCCAATTCTCAGACCCATAAAGAAGTGTGGGTAGAACCCATCACCTTGTAGAATTTTAGATGTGTTCCTTTACTTCCTGACTTAAGGTTTCGCCTGATTGTCCCCCACATAGGTTTGAACTTATGCAACTTATGCAACCTCGTCCCGTCCGATATTTATTTACTTGGGTCCTTAAGAGAGTTTTTAGAGGGAAAACGTTCCGTTGCAATCAATAAAACAAAGACGTTCGAGAGTGGGTGTGCCATAAGAACTTTTTTTCTCAAGAAATACGTAAGCTACTAGTGCTAAGATGGTGCAAGTTCATTGAAAAGTAGAAAGATTGTACTGAAACATGAGTTCAGACGAAAACCTAAGCTATGAAACGGTTCGCGCAGATCGTAGTAGCCGCAGGGAAGGCGGTGCAGGAAGTGGGGTGTGTAGTGACCAACCGTGACACACAACCATATGACACGCCAATCACATGCAGCTGTTCTGAACACAGAATAATTGCTGCGAAAACAATGCGTAAAAGTAATGCATGCGTAATAATGAGATCTCGTTTGACACAGCGCAACCAGACAGCCGTTTCGTGTCTAACGTTTGTTCATTCTTAGAGTTGGTCCTGATGTAAACAATGCGGAGTGATACAGCACAGAGGAATGTACAGTACATAGGTAAAACTATCTTATACACTCAAAGATAGATATAGATTACAAAGACTCGAAATTATAAATCATTTACCTTAGTTTTATTTGTATTAATCCCAATTAGACGTTCTGCACGAGTATCCAGACGTGAGAAAATTAGAAGTGAAATCGTTAAGGGCAGAATGTATGTGAAAAATTCAATTGTTGATTTTATCCAAACAAAAAATTACAATGGTGTGGACACACGAAAAGAATGGCACAGCAATCGCCAAGGAGAGTTTTGGAATGTACCCCACGAGGAAGAAGGAAAAGAGGAAGACCACCTGTCACCTGGGGGACGAGAAATTGAAGAAGATCTTTGGATGGACAAGCAGCAGTGGAAACTGAGAATTCAATCACTTCTGTTATCTTTGGTTCCGGAAAATGTGTAAACATTATACAGCCGGAATAATAATAAAAAATAATTAATCCCAATTGTAGTACAACTTTATTAGATCCAAAAATAAATAATAATCAATCAATTAATAAAGTAATTAATTGGGAACTACTTTATTGCTAGCGGAGGATTTAGTGATGCGGCCATTCTTCTAACTAATCCGGTCCAAGTACGAGCACATGGTTTCTTACATCAGGATCCCACTCTAGGGGTGAACAAAGATTAATTATCCTTAAATTCGTAGTGACCGTCAATCAATGAATTTTTCCGGTGAAGGGTTTGTGAGGACCGGTCAAAAAATATAACACACAAATTTTAAATTATTTGTGTCGACGGTTCGACAATATTTATTGTTAACATCAGGACAATTGTTGCTGAGTTTTTACGCGCCAAACACACACGGTTGCATTTCAATTGTCGGATGATGACAATAAATATTGTCGAAACGTCGACACAAATAATTTAAAATTTGCGTTATACGTTTTGACCGATCCTCACAAACCCTTCACAGGAAAAATTCAAAGATTAATTATGTCAGCTCTACAGCGTGTAGGAGCTTCAATGTATATAAACAAAAGTGAAGAAGATAATAAGAATGTATAAGATAATAAGAAGATAATTTTCAACTCCACCGGACGCAACATGAATCATTTCTATAATACACCAGTCCGCGTAGGCCCGTCATCAGTACGCCCGAAGCGTGAATGCCAGTATCTGGGCGTCACGCTTGACTCCAAACTTACCTGGCGACCACATATCGAAAGAACTACGACCATCGCCCGTACCCGCCCCGCCTCCGTTCTCTCAGAACCCTCAGCCGACTTAACCACTGCTCCAGCGACTTACTAGGCCGCATCTACACTACCTGCATTCGTCCCATCATCACATATGCCCACCCAGTTCTCCTTACCGCCTCCCCTTCCTACCTAGATCTCCACCGAGTCACACAGAACGACGAGCCCTAAGACTAATATACCGCCGACCACGCCTCACGAATACACCCAACGCAGCTCTGTATGCGCTAAACACCCACTTCCCTGACCTAGACGTCTTCCTCATTAAGTTGAACTGGAAGTATTCCCGCACTGTCTCACGCCGCACTTCCCTACAATCAATAGTCCCTTCAATAAAACAGAAATACCAGTAACTCAAGCCGACCTTCCTACTTAATAAATCGCCTCCTCACAATAGCCAATGGTCCTCCCCCTCGACTCCCCCGCCGTGCCAAAGACACAGACACAATTAAACACACATGCCAATCCCCCTCTCTTGCTTCATTACTCCCCAGCGGTAGCGACTAGACACACACGCAGCCTAAGTACTCAACACTATGCTAAATTCCCCCAAACTCTAAAACTCTAAGCCCTATCTTCGCACAACCTCATGAAACCACAAAAACTAGTTCCTCACACTAACGTCCCTGCTTGTAATCCACAAATCTGTTTCCTCCGCCTACCTTGACGGTACCCTGTCGCCACCTAACAGCTTAGGCGACCTGCGTTATACGTCCCTGTCTTGGCCGCCCTCCCAGAAGAACATCGAAGAAGAAATAAATAAATAAATATACCACCGAACACCCATAATGGCCGCCTACCAACTACCAAGTACTACCAAATCTCATATGCCTACCAACTACACTTGCACACAATATACCCCACAAGCAATACACTCCCATCTACGTGCCTCCGCCTTCTCAACGGCCCGGTCAACTGGCGTACGTCCCCCTACAATCCCATACCCACACGGCTGAAGGGAGCTAGCTCCAAAACAGCCCGAGTCCGACCACCCGACCATGATGGTCCGCTCTCAAAAAAAAAGATCGCAGCTGCGTAGTTTAGTAATTTATGGCTTTGCTCTACTGAAGAATTAGAAAAATGCGTGGGTCTTTACGTTTGGCAAGAATTTTACGTTTTCTTTTCATTTTAATTTGGGAAGAAATAATGGGAACGTTTTAATTATTATTCTTAACCAGTGAGAGAGGTGGGTTTTTCATTAAATGCCTGTTCACTGGTTCCTTAAAATTCTCTTGTGGCGTTTGTTGTATACCGGAAACACAATGACATCGGATGCAGGCCGTGCTTTCGCTTACTAAACTGACGGTATTTTGAATTAAATATTCAATGGAAAACACGAATGCTTCCGCCCGTAACGCTGACTCTCTTGATTAAGAAACAAAAACGTAAGCAATATTGATTGCTCCTCTCCTGACGTGATGTAGGCCTACTCTGTGAATTTGGTGTTTATTTAGTCCCAACCTGTACCTATTATGGTAATTGGTCAGGTACACAAATTTTAAACTAACATATACATGCACTCAATATATGACAAATCTCCAAATAATAACCCTAGTATAATACTATATCGTCCTAATTAACAGAATATATAATAACACAATATACACTCTCTGCTACCACAAAAGATTACATAATAGATAAAATACACAGTTCAATGAAAAATCAGTCTATGGAATATAAATTAACTAGCTGTTACCCGCGGTTTCGCAGGCAATCAGGAATGAAGTTAAAATTCTGGCAATTAAATATGCATTACCCGACGAATTAAAAAATAGATTAAAATATATAAATGTTGAACAACAGCGGGATGCAAATTGAAAAAAATCAGTGATGAAATAAGAACTCAAGACAACCCGAAATATAAGATCGGCAAGAATGTGCTATATAAGATCATAGATGGGCAGTGGAGAATAATGGTACCGGATGAACTTGTTGAAGATTTAACTTGGGCGTGACATGAGAGTCTTGCACACGCGGGAGCGTATAAATGCTATTTAGCTATGCGAGAAGCCTTTGTGTAGTTGAACATGGCTAGGAAGGTTAAATCTATTTTGCGTACCTGCCACATATGCCAAACTGCGAAGTACCCGAATCAACATACCTATGTGGAAATGGGGAATATCGTTACCAAAAACAAAAATGATCTATTATGTATTGATTTTTTAGGTCCGCTACCACGTGCATCGAGGGGCATGAAAAATCTGGTAGTATGCACGGATGCGTTTTCTAAACACCTAAGTCTTTATGCAATAGGACGACCCACCACGGCGGCTGTATTAAATGTTATATTAAATAAATACATCCCAAAATATGGTCATGTTAAAAAAATTTTATCTGACCATGGTAAACAATTCACCAATAGGAAGTGGCAATCTGAATTGGAAAAGCACAATGTCCAGACTGTGTTGACAGCGATCCGGAGACCGCAGGGCAACCTCGCCGAAAGGGTCAACAGGGAGTTAGGTCGACTGCTCCGTACTTATTGTAATACCAACCAAAGTAGGTGGCCGGTTTATCTCGAGTTTTTCGAGGCGCCCATCAACGGGAATTACAATGACACGACAGGATTTACGCCTAACGAGTTGCAAACTGGAGAAATGCCCAAGCGTGTCTGGGACGGGTGCATCAGGAGGATTGCAACGCAGAATTTGCCTATTCCGAATGAGGTGAAAAGGATAGAAGCCAGGAGACGCATTAAGAAATGTGCCGAAGAGCGTACTGAAAAATTTAATGCTTATCACAAGCTGGTAACTTTTAAAACGGGCGAGAGGGTACTCCTGTGGGCTTTGAATGTAGGTCACAGGGAGGATAATACCGCAACCAAATATTTTAGATTGTACAAAGGTCCATATATCGTATCCGATCAAGTTGGTAAAAACACATATATTGTAACCAACCTTAATACTAACCGTGTGATAGGGAAATTCCATGCATCATCCCTAAGAAAGTATTATGTTAAAGATAATTGTACCTAATATGCCAGGGTATAGGTGGTATGAATGTTTAAGAAATTATGTGAAAATGTGTATAAATCAAAGAATATTTGTTGAAATGTTAGAAAAAATGGTTTGTTGAACTGAAGTATACGTTTCAATTATCATAATGACGTCAGAAGTGTTGATAAGCTTATCTGTGTTTGGGAATAGAGGTCAGATCAAACCACGTGTATTTGTTTATATTATTGCTGTCAAAGTGACATTCGAGGAATGTTTTGTTTTGAAAGAAGTTTATTTATTTATTTTGATTTGGATTTATTATATTATTATTGTTATGATTATTATTGGAAGAATGATGTTTAATTTAGTTAGGATATGAAGAAAAAAAAATTTCTATTTTATGTGAACAAATTTTTGTTATACGTGGTGGGGTTAATCCTGCAACAAAACACAGGATGATGAGCTATATTAAGTATATCAGAGCATGGATGACGGACATTAACAGGTTTCAAATGGATTTATACAATTTTTTGTCAATTAGCTACAAGTTTTGTATTTAGTGATGGATAAGGACTTATGTTATATCACACTCTTTGTAAAATTTTGTTCTTTTATGTCACGTACTTTTTGTGTGAATATGTGCGCGTGTGCGTGTGTGATAAACCTTTTTCGCTGTATCTTCCGTGTTAATTAACCCATCGGCTTGAAACTTGGACAGTGAATTATTTAGGGTAATAGCTACAGTTTCTATATACTCTGTGGTTCTCAGCTATTTTATAAGTACCTGGCGTAAGCCAAATACCCCGCATTTTATAACTAAACTCATTATAATCCTGAGATTTAATTCCATTTCGATTAAATAAAATAATAACAAATTTCCTATCGATATAAACTCAAAGTTCGGAAAGTGACAGTTTATGTGACATCTGTAATTAGTGTTATCAGTTTCTACGGACCCAGCATAGCACAGAGAGAGATAGAGAGAGGAGAGCGGTCAGTGCAGAGAGAGAGAGAGAGAGAGAGAGTGACGGAGAGAGACCTGAGAGCGGTGTCATCGTGCAGAGATTCGCAACAGGAGCGGCGGCGGAGTGAGCGACGTTACGCCGAGTACAAGAAATTCGTAATTTCAAGTAAAAAACAACCAAATTGAACTATATAGACTCTTTAATAAACAAACATAAAATATGCATGACATTTATGTAATATAAAATATATCGTATAAACTATCATTTCTTGTGTGCTAATAAATAATTCTTCATTACCTCCAATATAGACTTGTTTGTAGTTTATGTACACACACAATATCCTATGCGAAAATATTACATTGTTCCGTTGCAATATATATGTAGAGAGAGAGAGAGAGAGAGATTAAATCCTATGCTAAATCGTGCCGAAACGTTGACACAGCCAAACACTATCGATGCTGCGTATCGAAATAAATATTGCATAGATAGGTAATAATAATAAGAATAATATAAAACAGCCTATATCTGGAAGCAGAAAATTAACTAACACAACTTACAATTCTGTCTTATTAAGTTTTCAAACATAAAATTATTTATTTAATTATTAAGTCTTTTAAATAAAGAGTTAAATGATTACTTGTTTTTACAACTGTGAGTTTACTTGGGTGTAGAATTCCACATCAACGACGAGGTCGTTTATCGTCAACGACGTCGATCAGCAGTTTATCGTCAGTTGCCCGTTGACCTTAACGTAGCTGACACTCGGCGTTTCACACACACGCCCGCGGTTATCTGTCAGTTATTGTTTATTAATTAATCTCAGGGTTTTCGTATATGGGTAATTTTATAGATCTGTGTATTATGCGTATACCTGTACCCAGTACCGAATCTAGAATTTGGTGGGGGGAGGGTCTAGTAGACTCGGCTTCATACAAAAGAAAAAACAAGTTTAGACTAATCAATATTACAATCCTTAAAAGTGGTTGAAAAAACGTGTAATAACATTTGAATTTTAATTCCATTAAATTAAAAACACAATAAAAATAAGCGCTATTGAAACATTATTTTTAAGATTGGCTACTTTTTGACTGAATTGATTTTCCTTTATTTCACATTTCAAACATACACTCCGAGCAAGTAACCCGCAAGACCACCCAGCGACTATATATGCATTCCGTCCCCTGCTTTGCAGTAACTCTATGACCCACAGCCTCGGGAAGCTTATCGTCTCCACCTACGTGGTGCTAATGATTACCTACGCGGTTCCCGTATGGGGCTACTTGACCCATTAGCGAAAGCTTCAGTCTCTCCTGGGCCCAGGATTGCTCTGGGCGTGCAAAACCCATTACCTGACTTCTAACAAAATTATCCGAGAACCCCTACGTATTCGTTCCTTCGACGTCACTATACGGACACTGTCCTGGAAATTCTATCGCCGCACCGCCCGCTTTCAGGGCAATCACCTCATTAGCGCCCTCGGTCGCTACCAATCTGTGCCGGGTGAATCTTGGACCCGACCTCGGCGAACACTCACCCTCAATTAAGTAATTAATTGACGACTCACGGCCGGTAGCAGGCCACACCCTAAAAATCCAAAACCATCTGTGGTCCCTGCTGAAGGAGCTCTATTTGAAGCTGGGAACGCAGTACACGAACGGGCGACGGGCATGCACTTCGTCTCGCACAGCCCCGCAGTCAGTCAGCAAATGCTGTGTAATAATCTTGTTTGTAGACCAACTTTAAAAAAGAAGATTACTACTCTATTAGCATACACACTGAGAAATTAATAAAACAGCTTAAAAATTAAGAGATTAACAAAATTTCTCGTCAACTTTTGACCCTCTGGTCTCCGGTTACCTTCATCCCCTTCCCATAAATACGCCCCCGTCTGTACCACGATATATTATGTAAATAATGCATGAAAACGAGACTAGACAAAAATAAAATAATATAAAGTATACAATAAAAACTGCATACCTAAAAATGCGGAAATAAGGCACTACAGTACATTAGTGAGGCCAAAATGCCTATATGCAAGTAAATTTCTAGCATTGAATTATAATTTAGAGAAACTAGAAATATTGGAAAGACGAATTATTAGGAAAATATTAGGCCCATAAAAAAACTTCAGAAAGTTGGAAATTAAGAAGTAATGATGAAATATATCAAAGTATAGAAAATATAACAGAAAGGGTGAGAATAAGAAGACTTATTTTTTGGACATTTATATAGAACAGACAACAATAGATTAACAAAACAGACCTTCAAATATCTGTGGGAAAAGAAGTCAACATCAAATTGGATTAAAGAAATCCAAAAGGATTTAGAAAAATTAATATAAACCCAGAAGAAGCGATTGAAAGAGACGTTTTTAGGGCAAAAGTTTTAAAAATGGGAGGAATACAGGGTAGGAGAGAGAAAAACGCAGGTACAAAGTAGACTGAAGACAGGAAGAAGAAACATAGTGAAAAGATGAAAAATGTTAGAAAAAAGAAAAGAACAAGTAATAAAGAATTGAAATTGGCATGTGCTCATCAGATGGCCGATACAATTGAAAAAAGTATACTGTAACAACATAGCTCTGTTATTTAGATAATGGTTTAGACATTAACTAATGTCAACGCGTGATCCAACAGAACACTGGTAACCAATCACAACATTAGAGGCAAATCCTCTACTGGGATTGCTTCCATCATAATACTTCTTTATTGCTTGACGTTTCGACCGCTAGAATCTGGTATCGTCCTCAGAAGCTGAACAACTTACAAGTTGTAAGTGCATTTGTTACAAGCGGAATGAGATTTCTCAAGCACGTGACAGGATATGCTCTTGATTTGGTTCCTGAACCTCCCCGCGCCTACTGGTGTGACACTTTCTCTTGTCAGCCTCTGCGCAACTGACAGTCCTCGCCTTCGTATATGCTGCCGAGTATAGTGTACGGTATTTTGAGACAGCTGTGTATAAGGTTGCATGAAACATTGTATCGTCCGCCAGCACTACATATTATTTGTTTTATTTTGAATAAAATATCTACTGAGTGTAATTAAACATTAGGCATTTATCGCATTTGTCACTATTAGACAAAAGGCTGACTGTCATAATTAACAACAGTACACGTCCCACTGTGAGAAATCACTGTGACTCATGAAGTAAGACTATCAATTTTGTTGAAATTATTATTATCAGTCCGGCTGTTAGGCCGTGCTCAACAGTTCTCGTTATTGACAGACGTTTTGACCCTACCTTTGGAGGCCATCTTCAGTGTCTAGATTGGCACGGTGTCCGCCGATTCACCCCAGTGGTGAAGTAGAGACTATGCGTTTTGCCTGCGAAAGCCCGCTTATGTAGAATTTTGTACCAGCATGATCTAAGCTGGAAAGCAGCATCAAGTCCTACCTGATTGGCTTGGGATCACAGCATTCCTGATCCTATTTAATAAAAGACTTCGCCCCTTCGATTCATTGCGATGGAACCGTGTTTGAAGATTTCCACGGAGTCCATATGTGGCCGATGGTAGTAGGCACTCTTCGAGGACAAGATCTTGATCTCCCCAAAGAGGATGCAATGTTAAGCGTTGGAGAATACATGCTCGGCCATCGCAGATTTCTCCGGCTGTCTCAGGCGACAACTGTGGCCATGTTCACCAACGCGTGTGCGGACGCTGCGCTTCGTGGTGCCGCTGTAGGGCTACACTTCGCCGCATAAGCAAGCCACACTGTACACGCCTCCCGACTAGCGGATCGCTGGCGTCCTCCATCAGTCTCAGGTATTGTTGTATCTTACTGGTCGGCTTGTAGATGGTCCTCACGCCCCGCCGATTCAGCAGCCTGTCAATGCGGTCCGTCACCAAGTAAATGTAGGGCAAAACCGCGAAGCCCGCGGTCCCCTGCGACACCGACTCCTCCGGCCTGACTGCACGCCTCACTTAAGAACTTGCAAGACTGTCAATATTAACGATCCACGAACAGTGAATCACCATAAAGAAAATAACTAAACGCAAAGTAAGATGAAGACCATTTATAATAAAGTTAGACGTTAAGTTAGATGTAGAGTATGGAAAATATAACAGAAACAATGAGAAAAAGAAGACTATTATTTTTTGGACATTTATATAGAATGGAGACAATAGGTTAGCAAAGCAGATTTTTAAATATCTGTGGGGGAAGAAGTCAACATCAAGTTGGATTAAGGAAGTCCAAAAAGATTTAGAGAAATTAATATAAACGCAGAAGAAACAATTGAAAGAGAAGTTTTTCGGTTAAAAATGGAAGGAGTCCAGGGTAGGAGAGAGAAAAACGCAGGTTCAAAGTGGACTGAAGACGGGAAGAAGAGACACAGTGAAAAGATGAAAGGATATTGGAGAAAAAGAAAAGAACAAAGAATAAAGAATTAAAATTGGCATGTAGTCCTTAAAAGGCCGATACAAAAAAAGTTAGACGTTATTAATCTTGCTTTTTATTTTTTTTAAATAGAGCACGTTTATTTTAATTCTTTACTGCTGGAAGAGTTACCACTATTTGAAAGCTTTCAATTTTAATATATTTACGTGCTAAGGGTAGCGAAAGTTGAAGTCAGTAAAGTTGTTACACAAAAGGAAAGAGAGAAATGTTTTTTTTCAGCTAAGACTCCATTTGTAAATCGTTCAGTTAAATACACACAATTAAGGGGGCATCATCAATCTTGCAAACCTTTCTGGCTGGCGAGAGCACTGAGACGCTTTCCACCCGTAGCGTATAGAAACTCTGGCAGTAAACATTATGTCTCTCTATCTCTCTCTCTCCTTCTCTCTCACCCTTTTTCAATAACAACACTTTCTCTTGTTGACAAAACAACATTTATTGATTTTATTAATATTGCGAGGGTCGTTTAAAAGGTAAGTTTCCCTGATTTAGGAAAAATAAAAATCACATGTAAAAATTAAAACTAAAATTATACTTTTATTCAAAAACATGTAGTTATCTTTCAATATAATTTCCAGCCCTGTCAGTAAACTTTCTGTAGCATAAAAACAGTTTTTCAATTCCTTCTTTGAACCACAGCGTACCCTGATTTTCGGGCCAGACATCAACCGCCTGTTTCGCTTCCGTATCTGTTTTGAAACGGTGTCCTCCCAGGTGTTCTTTGAGATGGGAGAAAACATGGAAATCACTCGGAACGAAATCGGTTGAATATGAGAAATGGTCAAAAATCTCCCTTTGAAACGACTCCAACAAATTCTGCGTGACTTGCGACGAATAAGGACGTGCGTTGTCGTGGAGCAGAAGAACTTCTCGACTTTCGAATATAATGCGTTCCTTAAAAACGTGTTCGAAACTCGTATTGTCCGTAAGTCGAGTACTGTACAGTAGGCTGTATTTACTGTAGGCGTACTGTGCACGTAAGTTAGTAGGATCAGTTCCTTGAACTGTCATTCACTTGTCGGACAGTTAACTCATGACGGAAGTCCTCATTCGTTTTCCTATCTGACCTGGTATTCCCAGTTACTGTTCTAAGGAACCTCATCTCAGCACTTTGCAGTCGACTTTCGTGTGCATTCGTCATTGTCAAAGTTTCATTACCATGTAGACAGCTTGGAAAGGACATCACTTTCTAAAATTTTAATAACGTCTCTTGCCTGACATTATTTCTTCAGTAAATCCTTAAATTCGTAGTAACCGTCAAGCAATTAATTTTTCCGGTGAAGTTTTTGTGAGTATCGGCGGTCAAAAAATATAACACAAATTTTAAGTCATTGGTGTCGACGTTTCGACAATGTTTATTGTCATCATCAGGACCTGTGTATGAATACAAAAGAAATGTCAAACACAACAGAACAATTATTAGAGTGAACGTGTTTGTGTAAGGGTGTGTGTGTGTGTGTGTGTGTGTGTGTGTGTGTGTGTGTGTGTGTGTGTGTGTGTGTGTGTGTGTGTGTGTGTGTGTGTGTGTGTGTGTGTGTGTGTGTGTGTGTGTGTGTGTGTGTGTGTGTGTGTGTGTGTGTGTGTGTGTGTGTGTGTGTGTGTGTGTGTGTGTGTGTCCATGTATATGTGAAGGACTTAAGATAGTTTATTTTACATCATCAAATATTTTCTTTAAAGACAACGAGAAAATATAATGTCACAGAACTTAATTTATACACTATTACAATTTAAATTACTGATAATTTATGGTATTTGTAATTAATTATAAAAGCAGTAATCAACAATTGAATATTAGAATTGGCACAGAAAACCTTTATACACATACCTGTCTACATATAGCGTAGTAAAACATATTATAGCTAAATACAGATTATAGAAATGTTCAATTATGTAATTATTAAAAGTTATTTTTATCATGTTTCACTCACCACTGGTATTAAAAATATCGTCATTAATTTAGAGAATTCTAAATTACACAATAACTGTAGATCTTTACGAACTTACATAAGAGAAGATTACAAATATAATATTACAAACAAATAAATAAATATAACAAATATAAATATAATAAATATAAACAAATAAATATAATATAATATTATAAATAAATATAATATTACAAACACAATTTTATGGTAAACCTATCTATCAAGTGAAAAAAGGTTAATACTTATAATCATATTGTTATGCATTATTATTAACCGGGAACTAATTATATACAGAATACTATAGAATATTGTAAAATTGTGTATATAATAACAACATTTTTTCTTGTTGACGAAACACCGTTTTATTGATGTTATGAATATTACTATTGACATCACCTTCACTGTAATTATACAGACAAGAGATCCTCGACTTTCGAACGTAATGCGTTTACGAAAACTTGTTTGAAACTCGAATTGTCCGAAAGTCGAGTACTGTACAGTAGGCTGTATTCACTGTAGGCGTACTGTGTACGTAAGTTAGTAGGATCACAATAGTTATTACGACTCGTTGGGCACTTGGTGAAACATATTAATACAAAGGTTTTTAAAAATATATAAACACTTGGTACGTTTCACAGTTTTTAATTAACTCTAACAGCTGTTTCAGCTTATTAGGCTATTCTCAAAGAGATCAGTGAACAACTAAACTAAACAAAGGATGTGAGTGCGGTGAACATGTGTTTAGGGTGTGTATCCGGACATGTGTGTGGGGTGTGTATGATGGAGGGGGTGGAAAAGCTAATGGAAAGGTCAAGTGTCTGTAAAAACTAAGTATAATTGGAAGGTAAAATATAAAAATTAACTAAATAAATAACAACTTTTAATAAATGGGATACAGAGAATTCAGTTTGTTCGTTTGATAAATTTTTGTTACTTTTGATTGCTTTTCTAATTTCTAGAATTTCTAATAAATCCGTTTTTTAACCTTTGTGTATGTTGTGCGGTAGTGTTATTTTTTTTTGTGTATATAAAATGATTGTGTTGTAAGCAATGATCTGCAAAACCTGTATTGGGTGTATGAGTTAAAATCGCTTTCTTATGTTCAGAAATGCGATGTTTCACAGTGTCCGATATATTGGTTTTACGATTATAAACACTTGACCTTCCCATTAGCTTTTCCACCTCTCCATCATACCCCACACATGTCCGAACCATACCCTAAACACATGTTCACCACCCTTGCATTCTTTGTTAGTTTAGTTCTTCCTTGATTCTCTTTGAGAATAGCCTAATAAGCTGAAACAGCTGCCAAAGTTAAATAAAAACTGTAAAACGTACCAAATGTTTATAT
Organism: Magicicada septendecula; assembly: GCA_034769895.1. Classification (NCBI taxonomy): domain Eukaryota; kingdom Metazoa; phylum Arthropoda; class Insecta; order Hemiptera; family Cicadidae; genus Magicicada; species Magicicada septendecula. Next base: position 286,544,302 of record CM068373.1, on the reverse strand, counting down.
ATTTTAAAAATCTTAGTACGATCAGTTCTTTGAACTGTCATTCGCTGGTCGGACAGCTAGCTCATGACGGATGTCCTCATTCCTTTTCTTATCTAACCTGATATACCCGGCTACTGATCTATGTCACCTCATCTCAGCACTTTGCACTCGAATTTTGTGTGCATTTACCATTGTCTATGTTTCACTACCATATAAACCGCTTGGAATGGACATCACCCTGTAAAATTTTAATAACGTCTCTTGTCTGACTGTATTCCCCGAGGTTCCGTTGATAGTGTCGTTCATCCTGTTAAAGATCTCACAGTGCTGATCCTCGTTCAAATTCAAAAACTCCGTCTTTTTCTGGTAATCGTAAGTCATCTGTCCCCCAATAAGCCCTTCACAGCATCAATTTTTCCCTCACAATATTTCCGCATTTGCACGATGTCATCTAAAATGTCAGCTGACTTTCTAACTTTGTTTAAGGAGGGGGGAAAATGTATTTACACATGAAGTGTGGAACTCCTATCTAAAGTGGACTACTCACTAAAACCCCCTTCTTCGTCGAAAAACACTAGCCTCGGCCTGTTTATCGCGTTACTTCAGACTAGGTCATTTGCTGCTCCCAATGGGCTCAAACCTACATTGGCCTACTCTGTAGACGCTCTAAGTCTCCTTTCTTCACCCGGAGGATGCAATCGCGTAATGTGCCACATGATTACAGACGTCTTCCCTTCTTATCATGGCTCCGACGATGTTATCTTGGGCTACCCTTTCTATATCTGCAACCGGAGACGCGCATCTATCACAGTTGAAAAATGTGTTCTCCGTGTTATCCTCCGTGTTGGAAAATGAATACCGTGGCAGTAAAGGCAGTCTGCAGACAAGGATTTACCGATTGTATGGAGGTAAGATCGGAATTATCCATGACCACTCAGAAGCTGCGTCAAGTAGAAACCGACCTCCTCATGCTTTCCCTCAATCCATCCCTTACGTGTTTGATCAGCATCGCGGTCCAGCACCCTCTCGTTTCCTCCTCAGAAGGTGTTTGCCACCTTTCAAGCGCACGGAGCCTCTCTTGGTGTTTTCCATCTCCTTGCCGAACTTATCTTTGTTAAGGTGCACAGCTTTTTGCTCCTTGGCAAGAAGATCGATAGGAATAACCTCAGCTATCACTATAACAGTTGGCTCAGCGGCAATGCGATAAGCAGAGGCTACCCTCATACCTCCCCCCCTCTCCACATGGGTCTCTTTCAGTATACCTTCTTGTATACTGGATATCCGACTACTTCTTGTATCCGACTACATTTCTGCGCCGTACAAGAGGACTGGCTGGACCGCCGTCATCAGCAGGCGACGCTTGCAGGGTCTGGGTTCACCCATATCGGGTCATCAACCCGACTGAGCTCCGTGACAGCTTTAGCAGCCTCGTCCGCCATATGCCGTATCTGGTGGAAGAAACTCATTTTCGTGCCGATTAAAACCCCGAGATATTTGGTCAAAGGCTTTGTCTCAACGATCATGTCTCCGACCTAAAGAGTCAGGCTGGTTGGAATCCTCATCTTGGTCAGGATTACGACCTCGGTGTTGTACAAAGCCAATGACATCCGTGCGCCGCCATCCAACTGCTGACATTCCGCATAACTCAGTTTAGTTAGTTTCCGCATTTAGTTAGTTCTATCTGTTTAGTTTACGCGTAATAATATTAATAAAAAATAATAATTGTTACGTCTTCAACGCTCTCGAAATATTCTTGAGTTGGTCTTACAACGTGAGGTGATGAGTTGGCTGGTATGATATGAAATAAAGTAGTGGACTGTATTTTTTTGAATTAACTGTTTATTGAAGTTTATATGAAAATGATTGCATGGCACGTGCAGTGTAGCGCGGCATACATTGCCAAAGTAGAATTAAATTAAGTATTGAAAGGCATAATAATAAATTGAAGCTGAATTTGCCAAAGTAGTAATGAATTAAGCACTGAAGAGCATAATAATAAATTGAAGTGGAATATTCCGAATTGAAAGAATTACATAGCCGCGGCGAATGAAGGCTGTTGTCCGTTCAGAGTTTAACAGTTAACTAACTAGACTGCTGCGAGCCTAGTGGGACACGCTGGCAGCAGTCTAGCGGGGGGATGACGTCACTGCACGCGCCCGCCGTTTACATATGCAGATATTAAAAGGTACAAAGTTTAACAATAATAATACTAATAATAAATAATAATAATAATAATAATAAATATCTCTTTGGGTATCTTTTTGAACGACGACTGTGTGGATAGAAATACATACAGAAACAAAATTCAAAATCTTGAGGTTCTCTGGGGTGAGAAGAAGACGAGAAAGGGGTGGACAGTGGAAAAGAAGGCGGCGCATAGTGTGCAATTGAGGGCCTTCTGACAGGAGAAGAAAAGCAAATATTCGCGAGGTCCACGGCTGGCTTGTTTGTATTAAAAAAAAATTAATTATATTCTTTATAAAATAATTAGTTCTTACGATAACATATCATTTAAAAAGAAAAGAAAGGCAAAATCATAATAAAGTTTAATTTTTCTTTTATTTAATCTAATGTTAGATACGCACAGCCATAGTCGACTGGCAGAAGTAAGCTTGTAGTAAACCAAAGCATACTTCACAAATATTAATAATACCATTCGTAAGGCATAAATGAAACAATACTATCCATAAGAAAATCATCGTCAATATTATGCTAATATCTATTACAGATGTGTTGTATTGTAGAAGCCACCACAATTTTCTAATCGATTGTTATAAAACAAAGAGGTTGTCGTTTCTGTTTATCGCATTACTCTCGTTCGCGGGCCTGCGACTCCAAACAACATTAATTCCAATAAAAGCAACCCCGATACCATTTCTTTCAATTTACACCGTTCTCTTTACAATACTCCGCACATTCCTTCTGATTTTCGTTTTAAATTTTATTAGTTATACCGTTTCTCGGTTCATATAAATTTCTGCATGTACACAAATTAGTATAAAAGATTAAATTATCATTGAAAGTCCTTAAACGTTAACAGTTAACAGTCGGAATATTTTGAGTTAAAATTGCTTTTCTAATTTTTACACTTCGTCAGTATAGACTTGTCAATTTGTCTGTTTTATTTTACACATGTGTTTCGATTTAAATAACCATTTTCAACTGGCAGCGTTTGGTTTTTGCCTGCAAAAGCCCTTGGAGGTATCGTACCTGTCAAAATCTGTTTACTCATTTATGATGTTATTATGAATTTTATATCTTAGACCACACAACCTTTCCAGTGAATTCGTTTTGTGTCTTTTTTCTCTCTGCGTTTATAATTTGCATGGTTTCGTTTATGTAACCGTATTTAGGGTAGTGATACCCTACTGTGCATAGTTTAGGGTGTTGTATGTATTTGTTAAAATGTATGATGTAATTATATCACTTCTAAATGGAATAATGCAATTATAATGGTATATAATGGTATAATTATGCAATTATAATGGTTCATTTATATCGTTTCTAAAGTCTCTTCCAGTCTTGGCCGCATAAATTTTTGCTTTAAGTTATATATTTACATCACACATTAGTTTCTGAATTCCGCTGTCTTTTTATACAATTGTAATATTCAACTAAAAATTTAATTATTTCAGAGGTTGTGTTGTTGATTTTTGCGGATACTTCATCAGCACTATCTTTACAACACAGTGTAGGCAAGGTGCTACCTGTTCCGCATTCAAAAAACCTCCATCCATCTTTTCCTGGGTCTACCCTCACACCTGTGTCCAACGGGTTTATATTTCTAGACTTGTTTGGGCAGTCTTGAATCTGACAATCTTTCTAAGTGTTTTTTCCACCGTTGCTTATAATCTTTTAGTTTTTTTATTTAAGTTAAAAACTTCTAACACATCTCTTACAGCCTCATTCTTTATGCGGTCCAGATAAGAACACCTGTTAACTCCTCTTAAAAAAGACATTTCTGAGGCTTATATTTTACTGTCTTGTTTTTCGGTTATCGTCCATGATTCACACCCATACGACAGTACAGGGGCTGCCATAACTTTGTGAAACTTTAATTTTGTACCTGGACGTACCGTGTCTCTAAAATTGCGGTTGATTGTCCCACAGGTCGTCTGGAACTTACCTAACTTTACATCTCTGTCCGGCTGTGTTGTGAGGAAATTAATTTCCTCATTATAGGGTACCAGCCTATACATGGGTAAGTCGTGTAAAGGAGCTTCCCCCTTACGGGCCATTAGTTCAAATAATTTCTATTCAGGGTTGCCTTTGATACTCCAACACCCAACTGCCAGGCAGGAGCACAACATAATCCTATAACAATAGGACGCAGTGTTATAGCCGACTAAATCCAACTAATCGGCTGTAATATTCCAAAGATAAGACGGTCCAAGGTCATTTCCCTTATGCCCTAACTTGGTACTGGTGGCTACTGCTCTCCTCCACCAGGGATGTTTATCGACCATCCGGTCTAGCTCCGTAGTGTTCTGCATCAACAGGGTTACCTCTTGTAGGCTGTGACACTCATGGCCCCCACATCCTGAAGCGGGCCCCCAGGCCAGGATCTTTGGCGGGCCCCCCTACCTACCGCTAAGTTTAAGGGCAGCGTAATGTTCTACAGGATTTAGGATAAAATAAGTCAGTTTAAATGATGACACAAAAGTAATATTTATATTTATTTAAAAAACTCTATGGATTTACATAATAAAAACTTACAATAATATAAAAAATTATCTCAAAGTATATTTTCTAGCTTTTGTAGATGCAAATTTTTCAATAACTTCAGTAAAATCAACTTGCTTAGCTAAATCATTTTCGATGCACAATATTGCTAGATGATTAAGTCGCTATTGACTAGTTGTGCTTCTTTGCCATGTTTTCAATGAATTTGCCAGTCTGCTGAACGATCTTTCAGCTGAAGAAACAGTAACTGGTACTGTACAAAACAGTTTAATGGCGAGATAGACATTGGCAAATATACCTTGCAGTTTTTTGTCGTAAATTGCATTCAGAAGTCTAATTGGGGTTCTTTCAGTACCGAAAACTGTCTTGTGAATACTTTTAAGGTGAAGGATTTCGTGCATAAAGTCTTCTGACAAATCTTTCTCATATGTATTTACAAGGTTTGCTGCTTTTGCGGTAAGTTGACCGTCTAAGTTCTGGAAGCTCAAAATGGGTGAGAATAATTCACATATGGTATCTGCTGCTTCAAATCGTGTCATTAAATCATTGATAATAAAATCCAATACTGGGTAAACTACGGAAATTCTGAAATCTTGTTCAGGTTCTATAGAAATTTTTCGGTTTTCGGGAAATTGAGGTTGCACTCCTACTGCTTCAGCAACTACTTTTGTTTCTTGAACAACACTTTCCCACGAGTCACGTAAGTGCTGCATCTCTTGCACTAAGTCTCTTATAAGTGCGGTCTCGACATCAAGAGATATTCCTTTACTTTGTATGACAACGTTCTTGTTGTCAATACTTGCTAATATTTTGTGCCAAAACACTGTCATTAGCAGACCTTTATAAGATCTGAAATATTTTTTTAGGCCTTTAGTTGTGTTCAGTGCTGAAGGAGTTAATCCTGTAGCCATCTCTCCAAGAATGACATCTAACACAGCAAGTATGCCGGGATAATGTTTAACAATTGGGCGCACAGCTTGAATTCTTTCACTCCACCTTGTTTCTGAAAGACTTTGAAGAGATAATGTTACGTGTTTTTTCAATACTTCCCAGTGTGCAGGACTGTGAGCGAACAAAGAGTAGAAGTTTTCTATATTCCCGAAAAATGTTATAACATCTGGGTTGAGCTTTGCAGCGTTGACTCCTACGCGATTCAGTGAATGTGCTCTGCAGGGAGAGAACAAGGCACATTTGTTCTTTTCTAAGATGCGGGACTTAACGCCGTTTATTTCGCCACGCATATTTGCGCCATTATCGTAGCCTTGTGAACGCAATCATGGAGAGGTATATTGTTTTTTTCCAGAGTTGCAAGTATTTCTTCAGTTATTTTTTCTCCAGTTTTTCCAGTAAAATTCATGAACTCAATGAAACGTTCATTCACTTCGAATTCGTTTCAGTCTTGGTTTTGGGATATGTGTCTGAGAATTAGGACGTTTTGTTCACTGTGAGAAATATCTGGTGTTGCATCTACTATTATTCCGTAGAAAATTGCGTCTCTTCTTTGGTCAAGAATGGTTTGGAGAACTTTGTCTGCACAAAGGCCAATAAACTCATTTTGAGAATACCACGACAAATAATGTGCATGTCCTTTCATACTTTTACCTTCCACCTGATTTTGTTGAACTTTGGCGAGATGTTGTCGTGTCACTTCATCGTACTTTCCAATCAACTCTAAAATTTCTAAAAAATTCCCATTATGAACATCTCCAATCTCTGTGTTCTCTCCTTGAAAAGCTAAACCACTAGATGATAAAAATAATGTTACGTCTACAAAAATTAAAAATTAAAAATCGCAAGAGTAAAGTGGCACTTCCGATTACCCGATTTTAGGATGGACGAAAAAATGTACGCGGTTCCAAGAAAAAAACGAAGTAAACATACCTGTAAAAACTTTTGGCGCGCCGGCGAACAAAACAATGAAGTAATACACTAACCACGTGGCAGATCACTTTCAAACTGAACATAAACATTCAGCAGAGCTTATCCCACAGATATTCACATACCGTAAACATTCGTAAATAAACACGCATTGTATAGGCAAACATCAGCTGTTTTTGTTACTTTTCAAGGCTTCCAGAGAGGGTAGCACTAATCACAAAGCATTTCTAACGATGTCATACCATACGGACAATGTTGTCGAATACCGCAGCAAACGGAGACGTTTTTTAAACGATGTGGACTATAGGCAAATTGCTCAGCGAACGGAGACAAATTTATTCGACTACAGTCGAATTACGCGGCGAAAGGGTTATTAATTCTTCCACTGACAATAATGAAATTAAAGCGTATTCATGTCCACGTGGGTGAAGCCGTGGGAAAAAGCTAGTATTTTATAAAGAAGTCGCTTTTTGTCTTCTGTTCATCTCACTTAGCTATCCGACCCACCACGCCGGGCCCCCCCTAATCCCGGGCCCCCAGGCTAGAGCCCCGTCAGCCCCCCCTTGTGGGGGCCATGGTGACACTTCACCACGCAGTACGGTCTTGACTAGAGAGAGGCTAACGGCTCCTTTGGGAGCTAACATCACTTCATAGGTGGCTAACAAGACTCTTATTAGCTGGTACATTTCTTTCCCAGAGGATGTGAAAGTGTATTTTCAATTTTCTGTTAACTGTAATTTTCATAAAATTGCCCTTAGACATTTACAGTTAAAACCCGAACATTTCAGCTTGTAATGTTGGTTCTTTTGAATCAAAACGCGCGCTACACTTTCCTTTGTAAAAGTTTTCTGTGAAATTTTAATGTCTAATTTTTACTTCCATGACCATATCACCATAAGGAAATGGAAGTATGGTGATGGTGAAAATAATACTGTTCGAGATTAGGGCTGATTCTGATTGTACTGCTCCCCTGAAAACATGAAGAAAAGTCATTTTCTAAAAAATCTATGTGTGTGTGTGTGTGTGTGTGTGTGTGTGTGTGTGTGTGTGTGTGTGTGTGTGTGTGTGTGTGTGTGTGTGTGTGTGTGTGTGTGTGTGTGTGTGTGTGTGTGTGTGTGTGTGTGTGTGTGTGTGTGTGTGTGTGTGTGTGTGTGTGTGTGTGTGTGTGTGTGTGTGTGTGTGTGTGTGTGTGTGTGTGTGTGTGTGTGTGTGTGTGTGTGTGTGTGTGTGTGTGTGTGTGTGTGTGTGTACCTGTGTGTCTGTAGAATTGTTATATGGCGAACGATGACTGCCGCAAATTCAAAAAGAATCAAATAATTTTTTCCATATCTGCCTGAGTTGTAGAAGACTCAAGGCCTGTTGATTTTGGAGAAGATCGATTTAGGGGAAGGGAAGGGTCTGCAACGTTTTACGTTTTAACAAAAGTAAAATACTTAATTTTGATAAATAAAGTATCCTAAAAAGAAGGTCATAATAATCCACTGTAGAAAGGTAGATGAAATATCTATAAATGAAAAGGGTAGTTGGATGGGGAGGGGCTAATTTTCTATAAATGAAAATGATAGTTGATTTTTAAATGTGTACTACGTTATCGGCAACAAAGAAGTAGTTTATAAGGTAATTGGTTTTAAGAAATTTTTTTGGCTGTTGCAATGAAGGGAGCGGCGGCAAGTGGCTGCTGTCAAAAATGACATATGCTGGCATTGTAGCAGTTTGCCATTCAAACAACAACTGGGGCGTCCATTTGGCGACAGGATGGCGCTCAACTTGGAAAGACAATACCTCAGTTATAACAGATGTCCAAGTATAAGGGCGTACGTGGGAACGCATTACAGTACCATAAAAATAAAAGAAGAACCCTTACAAAGACGAATTACCAAGAAAGCGGAGATGAACGCGACGGTAGTATTGTCTGGACAGACATGGGAGCTTTGCAACAAGACTAGGGTGTACATCACTGACAAAGGCAAGGACTCGTACGGACATTACATGAATAGAACAAAACAGAATGAAGCAGCAAGAGGCATTTTTGCGGACCAGGCCAGCAGGCTGTGCAACAGATGTGCCGTACCAGGAACAGGACCACCGAAAGTGTAAGAAAGAGAGTCGGAGAAACTAGGAAACAATACTACGATTCGTTACACTTAGACTGTAGAATACATGCGTAGCTAGTTAACGATTATCAGGAAACGAGCAAAAAGGGGAGACACTAGAACAAGTGGATGATTGACAAGCATGAAATCCGGTCTATCGTCTTAAAGCTAGGGTGGAGTAGAACCGAAAGAGATGAGAGAAGGGATATACGCCGACCTATCAGAAACAAGAGTTTGGTAAAGGCGGTTCTCGAATAAGACGTTACCATAGGAACAGGAGTCGAGAACGAATAAGAACGAAGTTGGGTCGCCTGAAGAGCAACTCAGGGTGGAGACTTCGGGAGAACTCAAGAATGAGACCCAATAGGAACGAAATTGGTGGGAAAAGACAGAATCTAGAGACGAACACAGAGTAGGAATAGGAGACACAAAACAAAATGACAAACGTGAGCGAGTCTCAGTTTTATCTCAGTTTTCCTCAGTTTTCTATCAGTTTGTCTTAGTGAGTTAAAAACCCCGCTCGGCGTCGTTGCGTCGTCGCGACAATTTCTTTGGAGTCTTAGTAATATCTTGTTTCGTCAAAGTGTCGGAGTCAATGCGAGTTACCAGTACGTAATCAGAACAATTATTATCAGTCGTAGAACAATTCGAAGTTTCGGTCAGGGAGTTAATCTTAACCGTGGGTTAAGTTAATCTTAATCAGACTTTGTGATTGATTTATATACTGACGAGTCGGGAAGTCCGGAGAGAACGTCGTTGTATATATCAAAATAGAACTCAAGAACGAGACTTAGTTTGAATAAATAGTTGATGCGATAACGAGTTGTATAACACGCTCAAATACTGACAATGCGAATTCGCGAAAGACAATTAAAACTATGAGCTAAACATGTCGATTGTGTACCGAACTAAAATACTCATTACATCAGATACTTACGTTTAGATAAAGTAATGAAAAAGTTCGTGAGTGTATAAGATATAACGATAAACTAAAAACTACAAACATTCGATAAATATTAATAATGTGGTAAAGCCAAAATCATAAACTAATAAATCGCGAGTTGAACAATACGGAACTAAGTGACCGTACAATTAAACGTACGCCAGACCAATAACTTTTACGGGTGTGATTTAAAAGAGAATCGACATCGGAATTAGAACCTTGTGATAGTGAAAAGTGAACAGCAAACCAGCAATGGAGGTGACAGCCAGATTATCAACCATTCCAAGGAGCAAGGGAGACGCGCCGTCTAGTATGGATACATACCAAAAGTAAATTATTTATGTATTACTAGTGTAAGTCACCACTGTCCTGCCGCTCAAAAAGATAAACACCTCTGAGATAATTAAGAGTCAGAATTAAATTAAAGTTAGAGTAAAGTTAAACGATAATTCTTGCGAAAGTATAAGAGAAAGATGAATCCATGAGTAAGAGTAAATTTGTAGTATATAAAGAAATCATAAATTAATTGTCTATAACTAAGTACTATAACGAAATGAATTATTAGAGAAACAACTACGTATAAATGTAATGTATTGTTGATTACCACATAATGATGTTTTGATTTAATGTCATTGACTAATGATGAATCTATATATAAAGTTTGAATAAAATCTAGTGCGTAATGTAAATCTTGGGCGTACGAATCATGTTATTCATGGTTACCCTAATTGATACGAATTGTCTGACACAACTAAGTATACCTACACATGACATCTTAAAAACAATGTATTCAAAGTACAAGATCAACTCTATTACATATGGATTATCAGCGGAGAGCTGAAGCACGATAAAAGGTAATTAGAGTTTATTACATTATTACACTTGTTGTCACTTATAGTATGCATAATGTGTGTTGTTGTCACTGGTAATTCAATAATATGATATGCATAATTAATTTAGACTTCAAATATACATAATATCCATGAAAAAGAGATAAAGTTTGACTGATTACTCCATCAAAATTAATCCTAGAATCAAAGTTATAGCTCAATTAAAATTCAATTCAATACTTAATTAAATTAATTAATCAAATGAATTAATTAGTACATATATAACGTTGTATATGGCTTCCAAACGTGGGGCTTAAGAAGGCTATAATTACCACTCAATGCTTTATTAAATTAATTGATAAGACAATTAATTAATATACAAATCAGATATACAGTAGTTGTATATGGGCCCCAACGCAAGGCTTATAACGAATTTTGTTAGTTAAGGGAAGCACAGACAAGATAGAATTAATTGCTAAAACTTAAACACACCGCTCAATTGTTTACACATTAATTAAAATATGTTAATTAATTTATGCTGAATAAAATAAGCAGTATATACAGTTGTAAGTTTGTTGTTAAAATTCCTTCCCGGGCTGTTTGGCCGTGGTCCAATGTTTTCTGCAAAACCAGACGTTTCGACAGTGCCATCGACTACCATCATCAGTAAAAATCGAGTGCGCTAACATGAGGTGGTATAGGTTAATTACCACAGTACTGTGGTTAAGGCTAAAGAAAGAAGTAGAAAGGAGTAGTTTCTATGGAAATATTTCATTTTGAAAATGATTTTAAATACAGACCTAAATATTAGAACGTGGAAGTCATGTATGGTTCTCCATACCGATATTTCATTATACGAGGGTAGGGTGAAACGTTCCGGGTCTGGTACAGAGATAGCGCCACTATGCCAATTATTTTGACCATGTTGTATGATTTCATCCTTTTTAGGCTTAGTTTCGGTTATTTAAAGTCAACGAGTTGTTTATTATTAGTGGCACAGTCGACCGCTGTACGCGCTTTGGGTATCATTGGACAGACTGAATGGGCAAATGGATAAATACCCTTTACTTGCTAAGATTGTATTGGATATTTAATAAGTGTGTAGAACGGGTGCCGGATTTGCGCTACCTTGGCTGTGACGTCATTTATGATATGGATTATAATGTTGATGACAAGCTGGTAGCTACGTTTCAGCCAATATGTAGCACATTTCGTCGAGTCCTGCCAAGAAAAACAAGAAAAGAGACTCGACTAAAATTTTATAAGGTAATGGCTGTGCTAGCGTTACTGTATGGTTCTGAACCTTGGGTTCCTGTAAAAGACATCTGAGTAGAATACAGGCATTGATATGAGATTCTTGTGATCTATTAGAGACTGCACATAACATGATAAGCTTTACACTGAAGACATTCGTAAAGAGTTGAACATTGTCAATATCCAACACCTTATTGCAGAGAACAACGAGAGATGGGTTACTCATCTGAGTAGGATGTCATATGACAGGTTGCGTAAGGCAGTTTGGCAATACAAGCCTGATGGCCAACGAAGTATAGGAAGACCTAGGAAGCGTTGGTGAAGTGTACGTATTGCTTTGGGTCCGGAACAGGTGATTCGCCTAGTCCCTGATAGAACAAGAAGAAATATCTATCATTAACAGCGGAATTTTCTGAAAACTATATTAAATAATTATTGATGTTCGAAGGTTTATACGCCCGGTGTCATTTGAATTAAAATTAACTGCCGGGCTGTTTGGCCGTGGTCCAAGATATTCAATTAAACCATTCGTTTCAGCAGCACCCAACTTCAGTGGGTGCCATCTTCAGTGGATGTAACGAGTTAAATCTAACCCGGGTGTCGTACGTTAGGACCACAGTACTGTGGTTAAGGCTAAAGATGTACCGTGACACTACCTATACTTATAAATTTACTAAATATCACGATCAGATAATAATTATACCAACAGCCAATCAGAAAAAAGAAGGTGTATGAGAGGCTCGCAACGCGCCCTGCCATAAAGTACTTTCTGCTGGTGCCATAAAACAGCGATCGCAGCATGTTTCTGAATCAAGACGGACTCCACATAAAGGCGAGAGCGGAGTACGCACTCACCGCCGACAAGAGTTCCGTCTCATCGAAGAGGCGAATTGAAAACCTTGGACCACGGCCAAAAAGCCAGGCAGTTAATTTTAATTGTATTAAATAACATTGAATATCTTTGTACAACTTCAGTCAACTACGTTTCTTGTTACAGAAATTTTGTCAGAAAGGATTTCCACGTCATCTGCAATCAAACGCTGGAACCTGTCAAGCCGATTCTAACAAATACAACATCAACAGCCAATACTAATCCTGTTTGGCGCGAGCACGTAGGATTAGTCTGACAGGCAAGGTCTAATCGATGACGCTGGCAATATTACACACGTAGGATTCCCGCTGACTTGATAATTATTATTGACAGCTAATTTAGCTAAAAGAAAACCTGCGCATCGGGTAACATAACTGAACAGTGTTTACGTTAAGGGTTGATATAACGTGAACATCATTATCTATACTGTCAAATGAAAAATACTGTTACTTCCATAATCCGTATGCCTTATGGGTGTGAAGCAGGTTTCATCTTCCTGTTTGTGCTGTTGTCTACCAATTTTGTCTCTTCTTTTTGTCACTGTCCGGCACTGGCAAGATCGATGGAAACATGGAAGACACAGGTAGATGGCTCATACCAAACTTGAAGGAAATGGATTGACCGCCAACACGGAGATGCTGAGGCTAACTACCATTTGACATTGTTTCTCTGTGTTTACAGTGATTTTAACCCATATCTCCACAGAATGGAAAAGATACAAAGCTCAGCATACCAGTACGGTGACTCTCTCCATGAAGATGCTTTGTATACTTTAACCACAGCAGATTTATAATAGAGAGAATGGCCTAGAGATAGAACTCGGGGAGTTCACGCCCTAGGGCGTAGTTGAGATTATGCTTCGTGACAAAGACGAATGGAACCGCTTTTTTGCATTTATTCAGTGGGTCCTACTAGAAAAGAAAAAGACGTCCAACTTGCACCCAACGGGCAGTAGAAGATAAGGGGCAACTAGAAGGAGATCCATACGGTCTCAATAAGCTCCATCTTGAAGTAATATGCTAAGTGGTTCCAGGATAGATATTAATTCCTAAATTAGAGGTTGGTTTTTTTTAATGGGGGAGGAGTCCCACATGCCAGGGGACACACGCTTTCCTCTGGTGGTGCATGAAGCATTTTACACCTCTCAAAAAAAAAATATATATATATATATTGTTACTAACACCGGCGACCACAGTTGATGCCATTCTCAGGCGGGAAGGCTCCTGGAACCTGGTCACATTACTTTGAGCCAATCCTGGGAACGAAGAAGGCCAATTTAAATCGCAGTGCGACCTAAACTAATCGAAGAAAACAATACATCTGAAGGCAGCAGTTGCAGAGAAAGGCAAAGCAATTTTATAAACGGTTATGGGCTAGTGCTCGTGGATATGAGTAAGTGTAAAAACAGTAGCTCAGGAATGAGAGTTCGACACTATGAGATGTTCGGCCCATATGCGTAAATAGGATTACCACCTCCTCAAAACATATTTGTTGTGTTATTATTATTATTATTATTATTATTATTATTATTATTATTATTATTATTATTATTATTATTATTATTATTATAAAACAGGAAGACATAGGCTGGTGAAAGTAGGTTAAGGGGTGAAAAAATACACAGCAGCAGAAAGTAGACTGTTTAAAAGTTGTTGGATGTTCACTTCGCTGAGAGAAAACAAACAATTTAATTTAAAGTTATTTACTCGCTCTGTGTGTTTCTCGCTGCCAATGAGAAACTCGTAAGCCGTGCTTCATCCAAATACTTTGACAAAGCGTTCAATTGCGTTTGCCCACTTTGCTAAGCATTGGGCGGCCTCCAACCCTCCAAACCTGTTGACGGGTAGGTTTATCACCTTTACATTTGTTTTTCCAGTGACTGTGCCATTGTTATCAACTTCTTGCATAATATTGTTACGACGTCTCACTGATCGTCGTATGGTACAGTGGAAAAACAAAATACAAGACACCACAAAACAGCTGAAGTTACTACAAATCAGCTTTAATTATCACAATTAACAGTCTGTAATCAACAAGTTATTCAACAAGATTATACTCAGCAATAATGCATATACAAATTTGTCCACACGTAATAATTATGTCAACTAACAGAGCCCCGCACAATAATCACATTTTATTAATAGCCACTTGAAACGGTTCTCATGAATTCTCTGTTAAAAACGTTTAAGCGCCAATGGAAAATCAAAACAAAATTGTAAATGTGTTAGGAGATGCTCTGCCTTTAGGAACAACATAAGTGAAACACGCTCGAATTTAAACGTGGCCGTACAAGCACTGAAGATGATCCCAGCAGTGGACGTCCAAAAAGTTCAACAAAAAAATGACATTAATGAAAATATTTAATAGGGTGTTGGAATACCGCAGATTGAGGAGTGGATGACGTTGCTGAAATCATAGGCATCTCATATGAGCGTGTGTATCATACTTTAACTCAAGAACTTGGTGTGAAAAAGCATTGTGCAAGGTGGCTGCCGCATCTGGAGTTGTTGCATTTTTTGGGCGTCCAGTGCGACCACATTTTCATTGCTCGTACGACCACGTTTAAACCCAAGTGCCTACTTACAAACCGTTGGTTTTTAAAGTCGCACCATCTCCTGACACATTTACAATTTCGTTTTAAATTTCCGTTGGTGCTAAACAATTTTTAACAAAGAATCACACCATGTTGTTTGATTTTGTCCGTTTTTCAAAATACGCATGACACGTAAATTTTAAACAACTTCTAAACAATGAATAAATTCATAGATAGATTTGGAAATTAACAGGAGGTCACATAAAATACAAATCTTGCAGCACACGAAAAATTTTAGTTTTACTGCTAAGCTACAGATGTCCCACCGCGAACTTTTTAACTGACCCTTGTATATTGGAAGCGGCTTATGTGTATCTCTTTAGTGAAAAAAGTTGTGTCAGTGGTTATAATCACAAATAGAATTATTACTGTTGCACACCACTATAGACAAATTATTCCGATTAGCGCTTTCAAGCTTCTCAGCTCATCGTCAGATCGGCATTTTGCAACATTACAACAGTAATAATTCTGTTTGTATCACTTTAGACAAATAAATATATATAAACTACTTCCATTATTATTTATTTCGTCATTTGCAGTACTATGTGTTTATGTGTTATGTTGTGGTGAGGCAAAGGTGGTTTTCTTGGCTAAGAATTACAGCGCTATATTCGAGTACACAGATACAAGGAAAAATACAGTAAATAAAAGAGCAAAAGGGAAGGAGGGCGGGCGATGAAATGTGTACAGTGGAGATTGATATTATTACTCTCAATTTCCCCGCAGACAACTTAATATAAAAGTATTTACTCACTTTGTGTTGCTCCACAATGAGTAAGGAAGTCGTAACCCGCTCGCTCTGGTGGTGAAATTTTTCATTAACAAAGGGGAAAAGAAAAATGTTCAATTACATTTAGCAATCCCTTTACTGCGGCCTTAGACTAGATACTCGCCTACTTTTGTAACTCCTGAAACTCTCGTGTGCTCTTAACGTACAATTAAACAGTTTATTCAATTAATTTGTTACAACGAATAAAACAAATTATTGGTCTATTTACAAGTAATATTCATTCTAGGAGCAGAAGAAAATTGTTTTATACACATTGTCGTCTTCTAGATCAACGACCGAAATAAAACCGTTCGTATCATTGTCGACTCCTTGTTTATTTATCGTTATCATAAATAATTTTTCATAAGTAAATATGTAACATAGAAAATACAAATTTGGAATCACAACGGTGGTAGTGATTATTAATAGACCAAAATCTCTATTATTCTAGCGCCCGAAATGAGATTTCTCAGGCACGTATCAGGGTGCCTGATAAATCAAGATCGTAGAAGAAATATACATATACGGCAGGAACTGAATATTACGAGTATACTTAATAGTATACTCGTAATATTGGCTAAAATGGTTAGAATATCTTCACGGAACAAGAAGCGTTGGAGTGACCAGGTCTAGTCTATCTGCTTGCGACCGGAACAAACCATTTTTGATTTAATCCTTGCTGAAGGTAATGATGTTGGCCGGGGGACGTACCTATCATATTTGAATCCTCTATTAACATTAGAAAAACTATGTTGGAAAAAACGTAAGCTACAATTCATTTCCTTTGTTTCAGAAAAATAATTATTTACCTTATAGACATTTGTGTGTAGATAATGTTTTAAATTTTCTACTGGAATAATTTACTTTAATTATAGAATATTAATATTAATTTAATGTTTTAAATAGAATAATACTTTTATAAACTTTAATAATTCGAATAAAATTGTTGTTGTTGTTGTTGTTGTTGTCGTTGTTGTTGTTGAATGTTTGCTCTGCCGTCTGTTCTACGTCTGCTCCCACACATTAATGATGGTGCTTGTGGCAGCTAGTTTCGCATCATATGGCAATACGACTGCATGACTCGTGGACTGTCCGAAGCGTTTCTTGCTCCAGCGTCAGCTTCTTCGTTACCTTCCAATACCTACATGACCCGGACACCAAACAAAAGTAAAAGATAAATCCAGATCTTCTAACGCATAGCGCCATAATCTGCTGTAATAACGGATCCACTGTGCTCGGAATGACCAAAGCAGTTAGAAAACTCAGTGAACCCGTACACATAACAAGTTTTCTGTCACCTCGGTGTTAACAGAAACGAAGAACCTGTCACACCGTGTACAGTTCAGTGGTGTATACGCTTGCCGCTTTGGGCAGCGTCCAGGAGTTTGAGGCATCCTCGATGCCAAACGCACTGCCCACTCCGCTCTCCGTCTTCGACCCATCAGCGTACACAATGGTGTGTCCTTCGACGTATTCTTCCAGGACTGATCTAAACAGGAGTTTCAGTGCAGTTTGCTGACAAGATGTCTTGCTTCTACTGGCGACATCCAGCCGGTAATTTGGTTTGCGAAGGAGCCAGGGAGGGGCACCTCGCACGGAGCTTACGCTTGAACCATCGGCGCCTTATTACTTTTATTGTGTCTCTCCGTTTAGGATGTCGTTTTTATGTGTTTTGTGTGTTTGTATATTTCTAGTTGTTCAAGAGTGTCTAGTTTTCGGCCTAGTGGGGTGTGGGGTGTGATATGTACGTACACAAAAATCAACAGCAATATGGATATTCTACACGTACACACAAAAGGCCAAAAACTAGACACTCTTGAACAACTAAAAATATAGAAACACATAAAAACACAAAAAAGACATCCTAAATGACAATTCAAATCACACATATTATTCGAACATATCACGTCCCACACACACAACATAAATCCTTTAAAAGACGGCGCCGTCGCCAAGAACAAGACGGACAGCGCTCTCAGTGGCAGCCTCTGACAAGGTTATAATAAGCGAAAACTGGTTCAGGCTATAAGGTAAAACTTTTACACTTTTACAAAAAAAAAACTTTGTGTTCCGAGTCGGTAGTATTATACTTATAATTAGTTATCAACGGACACGTCATAGACAACAAAATCAAAAAAAAACTTTCTTGTTTAAGTCTGGCTGAAGACTATGTTCTGGGAACCGACGGGTAAGTTTATTGTTAAAAGTACAGTTGAGATTTCTGTGAGATGGCTGTTCTGATATTATAAATGTGAAATAATCTGATGTCATAATTGTGTAGTAACGAATAAAATTGTGAAACGCTTACTAAATGTCTTTTGTTTTAATTATTCTAACACGTTTCATGAATTACAAATCACTTACACGCACAGATACAAAAATCAACTACGGGTAAGCCAGACAGTTTACGATGTCAAGCAGTGACGGCCAAGGGCAGCAGCAGACAAGCGAGATACAGATAAGGACTGGAGGGCTCCCACTGGGCCCCGGCACTTAAGTAACTGCAGGAAGCCATTAATCTTGTTTGTTATCCCTCTGTACAAAGCACAATATAAACTAGGTTATCCTTGTGCAGTCTATCTCGACTGTACGCTGGCGGAATCGATTTTGTTCGATTGTGACTCTACAGCATCCGTTGTATCCAAGACTCCAGTTCGGTACACTTCTACATCCTGTGTCGCCTTGGCTGGTCCAACATTCCACCATTATTGTAATCTTACTGCTGCCGGCTGCTGCCATTCCCATAATTCATTAGACCACCTAAGTACTTGTATATACGTATTATACGATTTTGTAGGCCATATACGTTTTGTACAAGCCGATCTTGTATGCATAATATTTTTTTCTTTATTTAAATATTAAAGTTGTGTTAGTGGTTATAATCACAAAGAGAAATAACACTGTTCCACACCAATATTGAATTTTTTTTCTATTAGTGCTTTCAAGCTTCACAGCCCATCATCAGATTGAAAATATGATTTCCGATCTGATGATGAGCTGTAAAGCTTGAAAGCGCTAATCGAAAAAAAAATCTATAGAGGTGTGCAACAGTGTTATTACAAAATAATTCAAACTTTCTGGAAAAAGAACGACAAGAACTATAGAAATCTATTTGGCATTCACAGTCTTTAGCAAAGCACATGACACTGTTCCGTTGAATAAGCTATGGCCAGTGTTACGATTACTCGTAAGATTTTCAAATTGCTTTCACTCATTTCTTACACCATATGCAGCAATAATCTCAACTATGCTTTTGTATCATCTTTTTTACGTGTCTGAGTACTGTGTTGAATCCCAGTAATGCAAAGAAGAAGCAATAATGTTTATCCACTTAATTTTTCTGAAGACGAAGAGAATGCTTGCTATTCAATCCGCAAACTGTATGAAGAATATCAGAAAGAATATCAACTTGACGTTAATTGATGAGCCGCGGGCAAAAACGATCAGCGTCAATTTTACCTCATTTTACAGGAGACAGAGTTTCTTCCAAGTTTCTGTTTTAATAAATTACACATATTTTTACAAACATATATGAATACAATTTTTTGTTGGTATTTTACACTAACTCACAACACGATAAGTGTAAAAAATAGAAAATTAAATTGATGTTTTTGGTATAAACAAATAATTTTTTGATTAAATATTGGAGGTTTTTGCCCAAAAGTCTTCTCTCTCCCTTTATTTGTCTTTTTAATTCAAATATTTATATTTAAAACAACTAAAGTAGTAAACAATATTAGCGCAGGTTGTGGCTTGAATTCTCCCAATCTCTAGGCCAGTAAACCCTGATCGTTTTCCCCTCTTGCCACATTTCTTTATGAACTTACTAGCAGAATACCCGTGCTTCGCTACGGAGTTTCACGTTGTACGTAATGAAAATGTTAGTTTAATTAATAAAGTTCAATTAAAGTAGGCTTCTTAAAAATAAATAGCTGTTGCCCACAACTTCGTTCGCGTGGTCTTCAATTTAATGCGATAATATATTTAGAACAGAATCTATTCTATTGGGTTGCCATAGTAACCAGACCTAATAGTTTTTTAAGACAGCAAAGGACCCCCCAGAGGATCGTATCAAAAAAACACCTGTCCTATGTTGGTTCTCCCGTTGCGTAAAATATTTGTGCCAAGTTTGGTTGAAATCGGTCCAATGGTTTAGGTGGAGACGTGGAAGACCCCAAAGGACCCCCCAAAGGATCGTATCGAAAAAAAACACTTGTCCTATGTTGGTTCTCCCTTTGCGTAAAATATTTGTGCCAAGTTTGGTTGAAATCGGTCCAGTGGTTTAGGAGGAGATGTGGAAGACCCCAAAGAACCCCCAAAAGGACCCCATCGAAAAAACACCTATCCTATGTTGGTTCTCCCGTTGCGTAAAATATTTGTGCCAAGCTTGGTTGAAATCGGTCCAGTGGTTTAGGAGGAGATGTGGAAGACCCCAAAGAACCCCCACAAAAGACCCCATCGAAAAAACACCTATCGTATGTTGGTTCTCCCGCTGCGTAAAATATTTGTGCCAAGTTTGGTTGAAATCGGTCCAGTGGTTTAGGAGGAGATGTGGAAGACCCCAAAGAACCCCCAAAAGACCCCATCGAAAAAAATACAGAAACCTTCGCGGACGTGCGCACAACAACTCACCGAAGTTTCATCGCAATCGGATGAATGGTATAGGAACGCATACGGGACAAACAAAGAAACATTCATTTTTATATGTAAGGTGTAAACTATACCACTTACTTGACATAAACCGTGATA
Source organism: Magicicada septendecula (assembly GCA_034769895.1). NCBI lineage: Eukaryota > Metazoa > Arthropoda > Insecta > Hemiptera > Cicadidae > Magicicada > Magicicada septendecula. Next base: position 286,523,660 of record CM068373.1, on the reverse strand, counting down.
GCTAAGCCAATGTACAACATATATGTATTAATTATACACATAAATGTTCCTCGATAGACACTCTATCTATTGGCGAAAACTTGAATAAAATCCGTTCAGTACTTCCTGAGATTAGCGATTTCAAACACAGAGAGAAAACGGACCGACTTTACTTTATACTATGTATAGATTACACCGACTGAAAGCTCTTCTCATCCACTTCTCTCCACCCAAGCTATCTATTGGCGTCAGTAAAAAAAAATCGGAAAATTGGACTCTGATCGTTCCCTACTCTCGCGGTTCATCAATTGTAAAATAAAACACACGGATATTTAATTACCAGTGCTATAGGCGAAGCCCTACCAATGAGAGACCGCGCGTGCAAGTGTCATGCAATACCAAAGCCACACATATCTTGGGACTCATCATATCTGCAGAAGCCGCAAGTGGACAAGAAATGTAGTAAAGGCTAATAGGTAGAGAGGCGAAACGCTTCGTCCAAGACTGAAGGGAGTTTGGAAAATGGCTGATGGATTATTGCGCTTGACGACAAGGAAAATGGGAAGAAAGAAAAATATGAAAAGAAGAAGAAGAAGAAGAAGAAGAAGATTATGATGATATGAGAAGAAGAATTTAATTAACTTTTTGTATTCGGTGACTATTATTGTTTGTTGTTATTACGCGTGTCGCTAACTAGACAAATATAAGTTTGACTGTTTTACAGAAATCTTAATAGAAACTGGGACAATTGATTTACCTTGAAATTAAAGACTTATTACACTTGTTTAAGATTAAAGTCAATGCAATCTCCGTAACAGAATTGATGTGTGCGTTTTGCTACAGTTCAGCCGTGAATCGGGATCCTGCGAGTTTCAAGTAGGAAAACTATTAAAATTGCACACGAGGAGATTGAACGGTATAAGGGAGAATACGTTGATCTGAAACAAACGTAGAACGTAAGCGAGGAAATCTTCACACTGCCAAGTAAGCAACTGGAACACTATTATTAGCAGTACTAACTAACAATCATTCTGATCAAACACTTGGCTGCATTGAGTGTGATTGATTACTGTATTAACCATGAACTCGCAGATCGACAGTGTAGAATATATATATTGCAATACGCTACATTGAAGTGTGTAAAAAAACCGCTTCAATACGTAGGCTTTCACGGCCGGTGTCAATACGATTAACTTCTAAAAACTTCCGGGCTGAAAGGCCGTGGTCGATTGCTTAAAATACTGCTAAACGTTTCGGCCGCACCACCGGTGGCCATCTTCAGTAGCAAAAAATTGTGTTCGATAGATGACACGCCGAACACGTCTCCCAATGAACTGGGAACAAGCAACATTGTTTGGTTGCTTGTTCCCAGTTCATTGGGAGACGTGTTCGGCGTGTCATCTATCGAACACAATTTTTTGCTACTGAAGATGGCCACCGGTGGTGCGGCCGAAACGTTTAGCAGTATTTTAAGCAATCGACCACGGCCTTTCAGCCCGGAAGTTTTAGAAGTTAATCGTATTAAACCGCTTAAATGTTTGTGCGAGTGATTAATACATCAATGCAAATCTTAATACACATAAAACTGATTTATTGTTAATAAACTTTAAATAAATTAATTTCTTTTAAAATCGTACATTGAAAAAAATATATTACTTAAATACTTATAAAGTATTAAAACACAATATTAGAGTAAGATTCACTAGAGATGAATCAACCGTTTTCGTGCTAACGGCGCAGGTTATGTAATGCGCATGCGTTAACAAAGAAACAAAAATTAGTTTTCTCCGAGACGCTGTAGGGATTATTGTGTGAGTACTTTTCAAAAAACATCAGTATTCATCAAAAGTGAAGCGTTTGGTTTCATTTCATTTGAATAAGAACAGCGTAATAGTAATATACAAATGCCTCCTACCACAATGTATAAATAAATTCACCTCCAACATCATTAACAAAAAAGGCAGACATGATTAACTGCTTAGAGAACCATGACATTCCTTGTAGTCCATCTATGTTAAAACCTGAGCTCTATGCATTAATTAAACAAAGTAAACCACCATACAAGACTTTTAAAAAAGATGCTATTTTGGCAAACCATGGACATTCCGTTTGACGACTTCCACCCTATCAGCCGGATATTATTCCTATGGAACTGATTTGGCAACTGTGAAGGAGCGTGTTTAAAGAAAAAACGTGAATTTTTCTGTATACAGTGCTATAAACTTGGCGAAAAAGGAATTTTATTGTATTTTTCCCGCAGACTGGAGATCAAGATGTGACGTCGTGAAAATTTAAAATTACTATGTGAGATCGAACCAAATAATGGATACTGGGCTAGGCTAACGGTGATAACAGTGACGGAAATATTAGTAGGGTGAAGAACGTACCTAAATAGTTGTAATTGCATGTAAGTAAATGTGCTCTATACTACTTAAATAGTTTCAGTCTAATTGTTGCATTAATATTGTCTCTTCTGTTCTTTATGGATAGTTTACATCTGCTTGTTTTTTAAACACACACACACACACACGCAATCATTTGGCGTGCGAGGCTAAGTAATCATTTAGTTACTTATTAAAACAAATTAAGATGCCAGAGCAATGTGGATCATATATTACTACGTTTTTCGTGAATTGTAACATGTACACAAAGTGTACACATTCCAAAATGTACGATTGTTGATGTCTAATCGACTTTGGAGAAACACTGCAACAGACACAACACGCCAAGTCACTGTTTACAAAATAAACATTTTATAACTCTGAGAAATCTTTATTATATTGTCTCTTTCTGTTGTGTCTGACGCTTGTTTCGTCTTACAAAATGTCCACGTTTACTGTCTGATCGTGTCGTAATCGAAATCAAAACTTACCTACAACCGAATTTTCAGTATTTAGTAACTTAGTAAAAAAGTAGTGAATTAAATGTAGAATGTAACTAAACTGAAAAAAACCTCAAAAGACAAACAAAACAATTTTAAAATTATAAGAATAATTGATCAGTAAAAAGTAAGATAAGTTAGTAAAAAGTAAGTTACATGTGTGTGTGTGTGTGTGTGTGTGTGTGTGTGTGTGTGTGTGTGTGTGTGTGTGTGTGTGTGTGTGTGTGTGTGTGTAGGGCTGTAAATTTAGTTTGGTAAAGTATTTAGTAAAAAACCTTGTAGGAGGTGCACAGCAACGAAATGCTTCTGTAATTTCTACATTGAAGTTTGTCGCCTTTTTTATAAATGGGGCATATAATGGGGCATGGACACTTATTCCATTCCATGGGGATTCGTTCCGTTTGCCATATGTCCACGATTAAGGAGTGCAGTGCGACTGCCACATCAGTAACTCCATCTTTAAGCAGTTCTGCAGGAATAAGGTTAAGTTTGTATCATACGTATTTATAATTTACATCAGACTTTATTTAAATTAATGTAATACAGTCTAATCGTTTTTTACTTCCATGTTCCGTAAGAAAATGGAAGTATGGTAATCGCGAAAAAAATCGTGTTCGAGATAAGGGCTGATTCTGATTGTACTACCCTCAAAACACTAAGAAAAGTCATTTTCCGAAAACTGTCTGTGTAGAATTTTTTCTGTAGCGAACGATAACTGCCGCAAATTCAAACAAAATTAAATAATTTTTTGCATATGTGCCCAACGTGTGAACTCAAGGCATATTGACTTTAGTAAAGATCGGTTAAGAGGAAGGGGTAGTTTACCTGCAACGTTTTAGGTTTTAATAAGAGTAAAGTACTTAATTTTGACAAAGAAAGTATCCTGAAAAGGTCATAATAATCCACTTTAGAAAGGTAGATGAAATATCTATAAATGAAAAGGGTAGTGGTAGGGGGAGGGGGTATTTTTAATTCCATGTTCCTTAAGGAAATGGAAGTATGGTGATGGCAAAAAAAATCGTGTTCGAGGTTATTGCAGATTCTGATTGTACTACAATACACTCAAAGCATGAAAAAAAGTCGTTTTCCGAAATGTGTGTGTGTGTGTGTGTGTGTGTGTGTGTAGATTTTTTTCTATGGCAAACGATAACAGCCGCAAATTCAAACAGAATCAAATAATTTTTTGCATACAGTCCTGATTTGTGGAGTACTCACGACGTATTGTTTTTGGTGAAGATCGGTTGAGGGAAAGGGGTAGTTTACCTGCAACGGTTTTTTTTTATCAAGCGTAATTTTGTTTGTTTGGCAAACGATAACAGCCGCAAATTCAAACAGAATCAAATAATGTTTCGCATACAGCCCTGAATTGTAGAGTTCTCACGATCTGTTGATTTTGGTAAAGATCGGTTAAGGGAAAGGGGTAGTTTACCAGCAACGTTTTATGTTTTAACAAGGGTATTTTCTATGGCAAACGATAACAGCCGCAAATTCAAACATAATCAAATAATTTTTTGCATACTGCCCTGAATTGTAGCGTTCTCAAGACTTGTTGTTTTTGGTGAAGATCGGTTAAGGGAAAGGGGTAGTTTACCAGCAACGTTTTATGTTTTAAAAGGGTATTTTCTATGGCAAACGATAAGAGCCGCACATTTAAACAGAATCAAATAGGTTTTTGCATACAGGCCTGATTTGTTGAGTATTAAAGACTTATTGTTTTTGGTGAAGATCGGTTAAGGGAAAGGGGTAGTTTACCAGCCACCTTTTTTGTTTTATCAAGGGTATTTTGTATGGCAAACGATAACAGCCGCAAATTCAAACAGAATCAAATGATGTTTTGCATACAGCCCTGTATTGTAGAGTTCTCAATACCTGTTGGTGTTGGTGAAGATCGGTTAAGGAAAAGGGGTAGTTTACCGGCAACGTTTTATGTTTTAAAAGGGTATTTTCTATGGCAAACGATAACAGCCGCAAATTTAAACAGAATCATATAATATTTTGCATACAGCCCTGAATTGTAGAGTTCTCAAGACCTGTCGGTTTTGTCGAAGATCGGTTAAGGGAATAGTGTAGTTAACCAGCAACATTTTATGTTTTAACAAGGGTAATTTTTTATATGACGAACGATAACTGCCGTACATTAAAACAGAATCAACTACTCTTCTGCATACGTTTTTGAATTATACAGAACTCAAGGTCTGTTGATTTTGTTGAAGATCGGTTAAGGGAAATGGGTAGTTTACCTGCAACGTTTTATGTTTTAACAATGGTAATTTTTTCTATGACGAACGATAACTGCCGTAAATTCAAAGAGAATTAAATAATGTTTTGCATACAGCCCTGAATTGTAGAGTTCTCAAGACCTATTGTTTTTGGTGAAGATCGGTTAATGGAATAGGGTAGTTTACCAGCAACGTTTTATGTTTCATCAATTGTGTTTTATATGGCAAACGATAAGAGCCGCAAATTCAAACAGAATCAAATAATTGTTTGCATACCGGCCTGAATTGCAGAGTACTCAAGACCTGTCGTTTTTGGTGAAGATCGGTTAAGGGAAAGGGATAGTTTACCTACAGCAGTTTTTTATCAAGGGTAATTTTTTTCTATGGTAAACGATAACAGCCGCAAATTCAAACAGAATCAAATGATGTTTTGCATACAACCCTGTATTGTAGAGTTCTCAATACCTATTGGCGTTGGTGAAGATCGGTTAAGGGAAAGGGGTAGTTTACCTGCAACATTTTATGTTTTAACAAGGGTAATTTTTTATATGACGAACGATAACTGCCGTAAATTCAAACAGAATCAACTAGGTTTTCGCATACCTTTTTGAACTAAAGAGAACTCAAGGTCTGTTGATTTTGTTGAAGATCGGTTAAGGGAAGGGGTAGTTTATCAGCAACGTTTTATGTTTTAAAAAGGGTAATTTTTTTATGACGAACGATAACTGCCGAAAATTCAAAGAGAATCAAATAATTTTTTGCACACTTTCCTGAGTTGCAGAGAGCTCAAGGTCTGTTGATTTTGGTGAAGATCTGTTAAGAGAAAGGGGTAGTTTACCTGCAACATTTTATGTTGTAACAAGAGAAATGTTTCCATGACGAACGATAACTGCCGCACATTCAAACAGAATCAAATATTTTTTTGCATGCATCCCTGAATTGTAGAGGACGGAAGGTCTATTGATTTTGGAGAAGATCGGTTAAGAGAAAGGGGTAGTTTACCTGAAACATTTTATGATTTAACAAGAGTAAATTTCTTAATTTTTATAAATAAAGTATCCTGATAAGAAGCTCATAATAATCCACTGTAGAAACGTAGATGAAATATCTATAAATGAAGAGGTTAGGTGAACGGGGTGGGGCTAATTTTCTATAATCAAAAATTATAGTTGATGGTGGTGGGGAGAATTTTTTATATATGTACTACGTTATCGGCAACAAAGAAGTAGTTTTTTGTTAAAATTGCTTCCCGGGCTGTTTAGCCGTAGTCCAATTTTTTCTGCAAAACCAGACTTTTCGGCAGTGCCATCGACTGCCATCATCAGTGAAAATCGAGTGCGAAAACGTGAGGTGGTATACGTTAGTGACCACAGTACTGTGTTTAATGCTGAAGCAATAAGTAGAAAGACGTAGTTTCTATGGAAATATTTCATTTCGAAAATGATTTTAAATATAAATCTTAGAACATGGAAGTCATGTATGGTTCTCCATACCGATATTTTTGTATTGATGTTATAAACTTATTTGACCGAAAACTTAAAATGTCAATAAAATATTAACAATTCATATCGTTCCATTCTATGTAACCACGGATACGTAAACAAAATAATTTTTCGTTTTCAGAAAGTCACAGAAAACAAACGCTTTTTTCGCGTTGTTTAAATTAAAGGTAATTTAATTTAAGTAATTATTTATTTTTAAAATATTAACAACTAGGTACAATTCGTATTTTGATTATCTTTCTCAGCGTTTTTACCAAAAGCATGCTGATATATTTGGTTTCGTTCTGAGTTTTTGTGTGTACATATTAAAAATAATTTGATAATTAATTAGAACATGGAAGTCATGTATGGTTCTCCATACCGATTTTTTAAGTATATTAAAGAAGCTAGGTAGATTCTGGTCGGCTAAATTGTAATTCGTAAACCAGGTTCACAAGGACAATATCGGTGAGGCACTTTGAAAGCGTCCGCGCCACATTATGGGCGTTCTGTTACTTCTTTACTCCGCGTAACAAAATGAACATCTCGTCCTGACCGTTTGCTAAATGTAATTGAACATTTTCCATTTTCTGTAGTGAAAGCATCAGCTTCTGCCAGGTTTACAACTTCCGCGTGCAAGGGGGAGAAAATTTCCGGTAAACATTTGATGGAAGTATTAACTTTATACTAAACTGTCTGTGTCTGCTGGAAAAGTAACGTTAATGTCTCAGACTCGGCTGTAAATGACGCCTTTCAGAAACGCCTGTGAATGACGACCACTGACCACTGCTCAGAATAATTGTTTTCAGTGCCCTGTGTATAGCTTTTAAATTAGATATAGCTAACTAGTTTTATATAGTATATGTAGTTTTAGATAGCATTGTACTAGTAGTATAGTTTAAAATTGTATATAGTGGTGTCCTCTAATATAGTTTTTAATATTTGACCACTATTTTGTTTCTACCGTCAATAGGTTCCAGAACGTTCTACATATTTCGTTGTCGCCGTCGACATCATAATCATCATCATCATCGGGGTTTGGGAGTTTCTTTGATTTATCTCCCAAGCTTCAGTCTTCAGAGTCACGGGTGACTGTACTTGTCTTGGAATATAATTGACTAATCTCCGGGCTACTGGGTCGTAGTCCACTCCTACCTCTACGAACAGACGCTTTGGCCTCTCCTCTGGAGGCCATCTTCCAGCGTTTCTGTAACTGGCACGGGTCTTCGCCAGTTAACCACAGTAATCTGGCAAAAGATGCTTTCTTTCTTCAGACAGAGGGGAGACCGAAACCCCTACTCATAGCGGCAGTAGTGTACCACGGAAACAAGTCAATTACATTGCAACACAGTTGACGCCGGCCGTGAAAGCCTTAGGTACATTGCAACAGTACAACCATTTACGGTACTGTGCATTGCCTATATAATAAAAATAAATAATAATGGATTAATAAACATGATTCAGATTGCAAGCTGTATCGTAGTTAAAAAGGGAACGCAGAATTCCTGCATGGATACGCATATCTGGCCCACCTGTCGCTAGCGTTGTGTACACGTGTATTTTGTTTGTGTATGTGAAGCCTGTCCATTCCTGAACTGTAACCAACCCTTTTCAAGTATTGATAGATTTTATGTTATTAGTGATCAGAAAGTAAATGTAAGAGTGAAGATTGGAATAAAACGTTAAGAGAAGATGGAAGTCAACCCACACTCACAGATATATGACGAAGCAAGAGGGAGAGAAGTCGGTAAATATCACGCCAGTTCGTTGAGAAAATTTTATTCATGAATAACTGGGCCACTAGAACAATTGAAGTAGCAACAATTAAAGTGGATACTACAACAGATGCATCTACTCTACCTACAAGGGAGGGAAAATATTGCTCAAACCCTCCAAATAAGGGTAAAAATTAAAAAATCGCATATTCATTATTAGTCGAACATAAAATAAATAACTGTGTTTGTAAATAAAAACAATACCATATTATTTTTCTAATAAAAAGGCAGAACAAAAAATTTAATTTGGTATTAAAATTTGTTTCACCAAGCAGGGAAATAATGCAACAGTACAACCATTTACAGTACTGTGCATTGCCAAAATAATTTAAATAAATAATCAAATAAATAAATATGGATTAATAAACATGATTCAGATTTCAAGCTGGATCGTAGTTAAAAAGGGAACGCAGAATTCCTGCATGGATACGCATATCTGGCCCACCTGTCGCTAGCTTTGTGTACACGTGTATTTTGTTTGTGTGTGTGAAGCCTGTCCGTTCCTGAACTGTAACCAACCCTTTTCAAGTATTGATAGATTTTGTTTTATTTTAATTATAAGAAAAATATGTACGATATGGTAAAACAAAATACACTAGAGGGTGTAGAAAATAAAGGTGAACAAAGGGTTAAAATACCGTGACAAAGTGACAGAAAGTGCAATTACTATAAGTAAAAAGTGAATAGCTCTTTTTGTAATTACAATAAAGAAGTGTAATTTACGTATAGTAAACATATAAAAATTAACGATCGATTGAGCATCGAGTGGTGTGAAACAGACTTCGTAATTCGCGAAGATAGGCGAAATTCCTGAATTGAACCAGAGTGGGGGTAAAGACGCTTCGACAAACTCTGACAAGATGAAAATTGTTCAGACCTGAGCTTTTGCACGACCTGGCTATAAATACCAGGTCGCGCTAATAAAGTTCCTTCTTCTCTATTCAACCGTTGCCACAGGAGGCTATGTCAGTCACAGACGCTATTTTAAATCTACAGTGAGAGTCACAGGACGAACTGGAATTCCAACCAGAGCAGCAGAGCACATTCGATGAAGTCTATGGATACACCTGCAGCATATGATGTGAGGCGAGACCACTATTAAACAGCACATGCAGTGGAATCCTGGAAGAGGACCCGAGGACGGAGGACACGGAGGACACGGAGGACACGGACTGAGGACCAAAGGAGGACATACGGATGATTAACCACGTCAAACGAGGTGATGAAAAACCATAGTAATTACAGACATTTGAAAGACACTAATTAAAGTTACAATGGAAGACATTCAAACAGTTGATTAAAATAACTAAATTGTACATAAATGTAAAGACAGAGTGTAATTTAGAATAATATCTCTTGTATAAAATTTAGTAATTGAGAGTAACGTAAATGATATAAGAGAAATATTTGATTTTAAGTTAAAGTTATTAATAAAGTCTTTGTTGATAAAGGAGAATGCATATGCAGTAGAAAGTTTTAAAGCCAATTAATATTAAAGAAATTCAAATAAAAGTAAATTCATTATTGAAGTAAATTAATCAGCAATTGCAAAAGATGAACACACAATGAGTAAGCCGAGAGCAAAAATAATTAATTAGTTAAGAGTAGATAATAAGATTTATGTATAACCTGTTGTATGTAATTTGTTAGCTATAAGTCGTGTGCGAAAGATTCGTACAAACGATTTAATAATGAGTATCATTTCAATATGCGAAATGAAAGAATTTTGTTTAATAAAAAAAATAAATAATGGAAAAATTTGTAAACTTATATAACGCATAATCTTCTTATTACGATTACACCCATGAAATCAAATTTGTGTTGTTACGTTATATAATTTGGCGCTCAAAAACCGTGGGGCTACACAAATTAAAGTACATTGAATTTGTGTGTCGTTATAATATATTATGTAGTTGGGGTCACAGGCGATACAAACCCTAGATTACAGCAACCTTATGCCAATCAAATCCTGACACCTGAGGATTTTTTTATCATTCGGGGTCAAAAAGTCCTACGACGTTGTCCGATGCCTACTCTCCATTGTTGACTGTCGTTACAGTCTTCGTCGTTTAGTCTACTATCGTTCATTGATCTTCGTATGCCCTCAATCCTTGTTTTCTTGGGTCTTCCCTTCTTTCTGTGCTCTCTAGGTATCAATCTCATTGTTTTCTTTGGTAGTCGGTCTTGTCTCATTCTTTGTACCAGATTAGATGTTTTTCTTCAATGCAGTCGTCGATGACTGTCTTTTGTACGCCCATTTTATTGATCGTTTCATATCGTATTCGCTCTATCCTTGAAGTTCTAGCAGCTCGTCTCAAATCATCCATTTCTGTAACTTCTAACTTTCTTTTTACCTGTTTTTATTCTCCATGCTTCGGATCCGAACATCAATGTGCTTTTAGTCATACTATCGTATATTCTTTTCTTCATTTGTTTTCCAATTTCTGTGCTCCATAGAATCCCATTCAATGATCTAGTTATTTGTTTTGCTTGCTTTATTCTTGATATTATTTCAACATCATCTGTTCCTTCTTCATTAAATTTTATTCGAAAGTATTTGTAGCTGTTGCATTTCTTTGTACGTTCGTTGTTTTCTAAAATTAAATCTGTTGTGTCGTCTCCAACACACAAATACTGCGTTTTTTTTATGTTCATTAGTAATCCCCATTTTTCATACTCTTCCTTAAGTTTACGCAATGAAATTTGTGCATTCTGCAAAGAAAGTATTAAGGGAATCGCCTATGCTTTTGTAAAAACTGAAAAAATCCTGACTAAATTTCAGTTATAAGCTCTTAGAGAAGAGGCGCCACAGGCATCAGAAAATTAAAGTAAATCTCATGAAAGAGTAAATCGTCTTTTTGATTACAGATTAGTTTTCAACTCCAAAGTACAACATTCAGGTGCCCGATCAGAATTTGAGCAAACAAGTTTAAAAAGTCGTTTCCTAAATCAGCTATAAGAGGTTTGACTACCAGTAACAACACGCGCGCGCACATACACGCACACCTACCAACACAGGACAGTACACCACAAAATTTAACAAACTCTTCTATATTCTTTTAACTGAAAATGATCGTCGTTGTTAAAGTACGAGGGTAAGTCAATAAGTGTCCACAGTTGTTATAATCTTCTGGAGGTCGACAGTACCACTTAGTGCTCCGACAGATAGTGCCGTTGTCTCCGCGTGTAAACTGTTAGACCGTCCATCGCGTCAGTCAACTTTGGACTGTTGCACGAAAAACTTGGCTGCCCCTCTCTCAGTTTGCACCAACGAAGAACAGTGTGTAGTGATCCGGTTTTTGTGGTCTGAAGGTATATCAGAAGCCGAAATCCATAAAGACGTTCAAATCAATATGGGGTTAATGTTTTACCACGGTAAAGTTTATATGAATAGATTGAAAAATTCAAAAACCGTCTAACAAGCGTCAAGGACGAGAAAATATCAGGACACCAACCTCTTCTACTACTGATGTCATTATTGAACAAGTTAATGCCACGATTCAGACCAACCGAAGAGTGACTACTCATAAAGTGGCGTACCATCTACAAATTAGTTATGGTTCTGCAAATTAAATTATTCATAACAGGTTTGGATTTCGTAAAGTCTGTGCAAAATGGGTCTCTAAACAGCTCACTGAAGAGCTCAAGCCCAATCGTGTGGCCACCTGTCAACAGGTGTTTTCTGTTTTCTAGACCGTGGATCAATCCCTTCGAGACATAAAACACCGCCAAGCAAACTCTAGAGCATGAAATAGAAATATCCCGAATCTTCAGCCAAAAATAAATTCAATAGTCAACTCTCTTCAGGAAAGGAAAGGCTCAGAGTATTCTGGGACTCATAAGGATCAATACACCAACAGTACTTCCAGAAGGGCTGAACAATAAATAGTGCAAGTTACAGTGAGATGCTGTCCTACAAACGACAGCCTACAATTCGATCGAAACTCCGAGGTCTATTGTCGGAAGGAATGATTTTGTTGCATGACAATGCGCTCCCACATACTGCAGACTTCACTGTCCAAACTTTTGAGAAATTTGGTTTCAAGGTGTTGGAGCATCCTGCGTATAGCCTCAATCTCGTCCCGTCGGATTACCACCTCTTTTGTACACTTAAAAATGTCTTAAAGGGCCGTCGATCCTCCAGAGACCAAGACGTGAAGGAATCGGTGTAAACTTTTTTTCCTGAGAGTATCAGGAAGCTTGTCCAATGTTGGACTAAGTGTATTGAAAATCAGGGAAACTATGCTGAAAAATGAGTTAACTGTTAGATTTGTAGTGTTGTTATAATAAATTATAAAAATTGTTTGCGGATATTATTGACTTATCCGCGTTTGTTAACAAATAAATAATGTAAAACGTTTGCCAAATAGTGTTTGTGTTTCAATTATCGATTATCGTCACACTTTAATTACAGCTTAGTTTTAAAATAACTCGTTCAGTGCAAATGTTTTATAACATGAGGTCGCACGATTAATATTACTTTCAGTGGTGTGGCGTAAGTATTACTTATGTAAACAATAGTGACAGTCGTCCCTGAACAAGCCGCTTCTTGTAACAATACTTTGTGCCACTGGCTGAACGTCGCGATTCCGAGATCCGGTAAGAACTGGAAACTTTGGAACTGTAGCAATATACGTCCCCGTACTACGTTTTCGACGTTTTTAATATGCGATTGTATCGATATATTACAATGTGAAAAAGAAGAAGTGTACTAATTGTAAATTGTTCTATTTCTTAATGTAAAGCGAAAATACTTGTTGATTTAATTTGTAAGTTTAAATAATAATGGTTTTTAGTTGTTAGCTTGCTTGCTGTTTAAAGAAATAAAAACCATGGTTAGCAAATATATGACGTTTAATGTGTCTACACGCTTGGAAGAGAGAAACATTAAAAACAAAAAACATGACGTATTTTTAACAAAAACAACAACATAAAATATAAAATGAAAAATGCAATTATTTCTGAATAGTAGCGTTAAAGCAAAAAAACAACGTAGTAACAAACGAAAATAAGATTTGTTTTTTGTTAGGGGGTACATATTTTAATGTGGTATTCAGCGAAATCTTGGAAACTTCACTGGAAGCAAATTTTGTTCGAAACACACAAAAAAGGAGACATGTATAATAGCACCCCACCTTACATCGAGTAGGTTGCTTTTCTAGTGACCTGCACAAAACCGAGTATTAGTGGGAAACGAGTTCTGCCAAAGAAGGGAGACATGTAATAAGCAAGAGCCACCCCGCCTTACTTCGAGTTGTTTTTTTCTTTACGTGGATATCAAAAAAGCGAGTATTATTGTAAAGGAATATTGGTTTCTATGTGTAATTTCAGTTTGTATGTTAACTTAGCAAAGTCAAATTTTGGCGTCACACATCGGTGTTATATTATTGCTAGAAACATTTTTCGTGAAAAATATGACAATGAAACACGATTGTAATCGTCTCAAGATCAGAGCTGTTGGGTTGCGCGTCGTGAGACGACCCAATGGTATCCTAGTACCGAGCCTCCTATGAGGGGCTCCTGCCTAGTGGTCCTGTCCAGACGGAATATTGATTAATTTAATTTTTAATGGTCGTTACAACGACATGCTCGTACTAGGTCGACTAGTACAGTATTTGTCGAGGCCGTTTCCAAGATTCACCTGGACGTATTCGGTACTTGCCAAGGCCAGCTATGAGTGGGTTTGTCTGGGTCCTCGCAGCTCGGACGTAAAATTTGCGTGCAAGTCGCCTTGCGGTGTCATCCAAGGAGCGGACACCGAGTCCTCTTCTCAGGAGACGAGAAGAAAACCGATAGGGGACTTTGGCCGCTAGCCGAAGCCCTCTATCGAGAACGCTTTGCAACCTTCTTTTATGAACGGTTGCGAGGTAACCCCAGACGGGAAGAGCGTAGGTAATGATCGGCAACAGGTACGCGTTGACGATCAACTTACCAGCTTGCGGGTCATAGCCTTGTTGGCAAGTATTGGAAACAGTTGCGCGAGACGAGCGGACGCTTTCTTTCGCATCGTCTCAGCGTGGGTACGCCAGGTGAGCCGACGATCAAGGTGGACACCGAGGTACTTAACTTCCCTCGACCAGGGCAGGTACGTTCTACCGAGTCTCACTCGGCCTCGTGGTTCTTTCCGGCGCTTCGTGAATAGCACCGCGGAGCTCTTGGTTTCGTTGACGGCAACTTTCCAGCTTTCCGTCCACGTCGAATACGCATCGAGTGCGCGCTGAAGTCGTGGGATAGCAAAGTCTGCGTTCCGATCGGCGGTATAGACCGCCGTGTCGTCGGCAAACAAAGCCATCTGGACTCCAGGCTCTCTGGGTGCGTCGTTGACATACACGGAGAACAGGAGAGGCCCTAGCACGCTACCTTGAGGTACCCCGGCTGTGATACGTCTCTCGGAAGAGACGTGGTCGTCTATTCGCACGCAGAAAGTCCTCTCCGTCAGAAAGCTAGCAATCAAGCGAAGGTAGCAATCTGTGAGCTGGATTTCCCGGAGCTTGAACAAGAGCCCGTCGTGCCAGACACTATCAAAGGCCTTTTCCACATCTAGGAAACAGGCGACAGTCTGCTCTTTTCGACACCCGGCGTCCGTGATGTATTCCACCAGTCTCATCAGTTGATGAGTGGTGGAATGCCCCACACGGAAGCCGAACTGTTCGGGGACCAGTACATCGAAATTTCTTAGATGATCTAGTACTCTCCGTTGTACGAGACGTTCGAGGACCTTTGACGTGGCTGACAGTAGACTAATTGGCCGGAGGTTGCCGGGACGGGAAGCGTCCTTTCCCTGCTTCGGCATCACTATAACCGTCGCCTTACGCCATTTCTGGGGAAAATAGGCCAGTCAAAGACACGCGTTGAACAGCGCGACCAAGAAAAGTACTCCTCGCTCCGGGAGTCGAGTAAGAGCGGCGTTCGAGACGCCGTCCGGGCCAGGAGCTTTTCGTGGCACGAGTTCAACGAGCCGATCTGTGACCTCTTCCCTAGTAATGGGTTCGGGCTCCGTAGTGATCGGAAGAGATAGAAAGTCTTCCACTTCGTTCTCGACTTCTTCGTCGAAGTCCCAGTCCATGGGCGGGTTAGGTGCGAACTGTCGCTCAAAACACGCGCCCAAGTACTCGGCCTTCGCCTCCGGGCGAGCCAGGATTTGACCGAAAGGTCCAGCAATGGCCGGGATGCGAGGCCGGCGCCTCTTCCCTACCAACGCCGAAGGTATCCGGTAAGGGCTACTTTCGTCCGATCCGTCCCCTGCCTGGGCCACGGCGAGTTCCCAACAGCGTCTCCGGTAGGCCTGCATTTCACGACGTAAAATGCCGGTCGCCCGGTTGTACGCTGCCTTGTCGGCCGGATCACGGGTCCGCTGCCAGCGTCTCCGGAGGCGATTTCTCTCGCAAGCGAGAGCACTCGTCTCCTCTGGGATCCGCTGCCAGTGGGGTGTGACGCCAGGCTTCATTCTGGAAGACGCGTCGATCGCAGATACGACAGCCTCGTCAAACGCGGCAACTGCCTCGTCGACTTGGCGGAAGGTTTCGAGTGGTCCCGCGTCTGGCAATCGGCGACTTAACGCCGGGCCATAGCGATCCCATTCTACCACCTTCCTGACATCTCTGCGTACGACGTGCTGGGTAGCGACGTGTATCAGGATGGGGAGATGATCGGACGATAGTTCCGTTAGCACGGACACATGGACCGGACAGTCAATTCCTTGAATCACCGCTATGTCCAAGACATCGGGAGCCGCGTTGCGTTGTGAGGGGTAGAACGTAGGTTGGGTAGGCCCAATCACTTGAATCCTGCGAGAATCGGCAAACCTGCGCAAACGTTTCCCGTTTGGGGCAGTCAAGCGACTGTTCCAATCGCGATGTTTGCAGTTCAGGTCGCCGGCCATGATGACCCTCCTGTGTGCATCGAACGCGACCGCTAGATCGGGGTGAAGGAGCTCTTTTTGCGGCGGTTTATACGCCGCGACCATCTGTACACCGCCTAGAGTGTTCAACAACTCCACAGCGGTGCCTTCGAGGTGAGTCATTGCAGGCAAGACGACTCGGTGATGCTCGAGAGTGAGCCTCACCGCGACGGCAGTGCCGCCACCAGCAGTGCCCGGCCTGTCGTTTCGATAGCACACATAGTTGGCCAGTCGTAACCGACTCGCAGGAGTCAAGTGGGTCTCATTGAGAAGCACTACATCGGGTTTGAGTCGGGCCAGTAATTCTTGGAGTTCCTGGATCTTGTTGGACAACCCGTTGGCGTTCCAGGAAAGAATCGAGAGATCTCGTTTGAGGACCCGACTCATAGAAGACCTACACAAGTGGCGGCTTCCACCAAGAGCATGAATCTCTCGGTTATGTCGGCAGTCTCCAAGCGGGAGCGGATGGACCTGAAGGTCTGGGCGACTTTGTTGAGATCGAACTCAGCAAGGAAGTCTTTGACGACCTGGTAGTCGTCAGGTACGGTTTTTGAGGCAGATTGCCTGGAGACTGCGTGCGCATAAGAGCGCCGAGGCTTGTCAATCGGGGGATTGGTGGAAGCCAGGGGTTTCTTAGGGCCAGGTGTAGCGCCTCTAGCGGAGGTGCTAGGAAGAGGGACAGATGCGATTGCGTCGGACTTCGCGCGCTGTGCAGGCTGTCTGGACTGTGCGGCCGGGTTGGCAGGAGCCCGGGATCTAGCGCCACGGGGCTTTCTTTGCCGCTTCTTTTTGCCTGCGTTGGAAAACCGCGGGGGCGGGAGGTCTGGCGAGGCTGCTTCTAAAGCAGGGGCGGGATTCTCCGGTGCTGGGGAGGGTTGAGTAGTCTCAGGCTCCACAACCGAGATGTTTTCTGTTGGCTGGGTGGTCTCACTTTTAGATGCCACGAGGTTACGGCGCTTTTTCGCCATAGGCGGGACAGGGGCCTGTGAAGGAGCCTGAGGTGGAGTTGCCTGTGCTACAGGTGTTTGCTTCGGGCCTTTAGGTCGCTTTTGTTGCCTGTTTGAAGCTGGGGCGGAAGACACGGCAGCCGTAGCAGGAGGCGCAGGGCCTGGCTGCTCGGTTGCAGGTCTGGAACCAGCTACCGGATGCCTCGGTGGTGGCAGGCCCCTTTCGGCTTTCGCCGCTCGAGCTCCTGCTGAAACACCGGACATGCCCGGTAGTTGGCGGGGTGACTCCCGCCACAGTTGATGCATCTTTTGAATGCAGGTGCATCGCAAAGTTTGGAGGCGTGAGGGAGAGAACACCTCACGCACGCCGGAGCGTTAGAACAAGAGTCGGAGTGGTGCCCGAAGCGTTGGCACCTGTGACACTGAGGCAGAGCCCCGGGAGCGCGGCTTCTTTCCACTTTTACGCGGAAACCAAAAAGCCGCGTAAGTGAGAGTAGGCTAGTGCCTGCCTCGCTATTCTCCACCAGGATGCGGACCAGAGGAATTGGACGCCTTGGTCCGGCAGGAGTAAACACCCGATGGACCGCGCGAACAGGATAGCCCAGCTCGCGCAGCTCATCGAGTATTTCCTCCAGAGGGGATTCCACGTCCAAGCCTCTGAGGACAAGCGACAGAGGCTTCACGTGTTTGGGTGAGAAGGTATGGTACTGGAATTGCTGGGATTCCACGTACGCCACGACACTGCGGTACACGTCCATTCCGCGGACAACGATCTTGACTGTATCGCCCCCAAGGAGCTTCAGGTCAACGTTGGCCGGGGAAAGTCCGGGAGCCACTATCAATCGCCGGTAAAAACCGGTGACGTTGTTCACGCCATGAACGTAAACGGGCGGGATGCGAACAGCGGCCGACGGTGCTTGGGCACCGCCGGACACAGTCGGCCCCGGGCCGGATTCGCCATCGGCGGGGACAACTTCCATGGCGGACGCCGAGGAAGAGGTTGAGGACGATCGGTTCCGCCTCGGTTTCTTAACCGGGCGCCCCCGTGGCCCAACCGCCACGAAAGCGTCGGTCTCGTCACCGGGCAGCGGAACCGACCGGGGATCGACTTGGTCCGCATCCATCAGCGGAGAACACGGCGAGTCGCTCGTGTGGGGCGGGGCAGTGGCGAGCGACTGCGTGCTCGATGACGCGCCCGAAGCGGGCATTTCCGCCATCGAGCGGGAGGTTCGCCGACCAGAGGCAGCCAGGCTGCCTCCGGCGGTAACCAGGGACCTAGGGTCTGGCCCGAGCCGGATCGCTTGCGGGGCTTCTGGAACGCTCAGGCTTGCTACGAGCTGGGCAAATGACCGGCTTCGTTAGATACCTCCCCTTACCAAGAGAGGTGTCCACCGGCCTCTTTACCTAGGCGATATCCAAGCTCGCTTACCACTGGTGGGGGCTCGCAAGGATCGTCCTAGGCAGCGCTACCTAAGAGCCTGAGCGTCAGCGGGCTAGATGCGCTGCGCAACCAACAGCTCTGGCAGGCTGGAATTGCTTCCTTTCCAACGGCGGTTGGTGGTCCTGAAAAGGGTCACTTGGCTGGTGGCCCTTAGAAGGTCCGACGAACGAACTCAGCTGTAGTGCTGGCTACTCAGTTCACCAGCCAGCTGAGTTGCAGTCTTCTTCCTTCAGGGCAAGGTGTTGTCCAGCAAGCAGGGCAGCAGATAAAGTCTGTCCTCGGCAGTTCGAAGGCAGCAGGGCAGCAGCTGTAAACAGCGACAATCTTCCGAAGTCGTCCAGAGAGAGCTGGTCCAAGAGAGCAGGTCCTTCCAGAACGAGCAACTGAAGTGCGATTCTTCCGATTGTAATCGTCAACAAACTATTTTATAATATACTGTTTTTTTTTTTTTTTTTTTTTTTTGCTCTGGGCTTTGCGGTTGTGCGTCGCAGAGACGAACCGCACGGGAACTGAGTTCCGAGCTACCATCTGGAGCTCCTGCCTCGTGGCCCTGCCCAAGTAGGGCGTGTGCTCTATAGCAGGCCTTTCTCGGCTGTTGTGTTAGCCTACGCTAGCGCAGTATACACCGAGGGCGTTTCCATGAATCACCTGGGCGTATACGGTACCTTCCCAGCCCAGTCACTAGAGGATTGTCTGGGAACCTCGCCGCACGTGCATAAAATTTGCGTGCAAGCCGCCTGAAAGTGTCGTCTAAGGAGCGGACGCCAAGTCCTCTCCTTAGAAGGCGAGATGAGAAGCGACGGGGGACTTTGGCCGCTAGCCGAAGCCCCTTGTCGAGGACGCTCTGCAACTTCTTTTTATGCATTGCGGCGAGGTAACCCCAGACCGGGCAGGCGTAGGTAATGACCGGCAGCAGATACGCGCCGACGATCATCCTACCCAATTTCCTGGTCATGGCTGGGCTGATCAGGAGTGGAAACAGTGCGCACAGGCGAGTGGATGCTCGCTTAAGAACTGTCTGTGCGTGGGTACGCCAGGTGAGCCGACGGTCGAGGTGTAAGCCGAGGTACTTGACCTCGTTGGACCAGCGCAAGTACGTTCTGCCGATACGTAGTTGCCTAACGGGGTTCTTCCGTCGCTTAGAGAATTCGACGGCTACGCTCTTGGTAGGGTTGAGGAGCACTCTCCAGTTATCAGTCCAGTCCACGAGCGTGTCGAGCTGGCGCTGCAGTCGTAGGACGGCCCTTTCCTCATGACGATCGGCCGTAAATACGGCCGTGTCGTCAGCGAAGAGGGCCATCTGGACTCCAGGCTGTCTCGGCACGTCGTTGACGTAGATCGAGAACAGAAGGGGGCCTAGAACACTACCTTGAGGGACGCCGGCTGTGATTCGCCTCTCGGAAGAGACTGAATCGCCAACTCCCACGCAGAAGGTCCTCTCCGTCAGAAAGCTAGCAACCAGATGGAGGTAGCAGTCCGGGAGCTGGACTTCCCTAAGTTTGAATAACAGGCCATCATGCCATACGCTGTCGAAGGCTTTCTCAACATCTAAGAAACAGCCAACGGTCCGTTCTCTCCGACACCCGGCTTCCGTGATGCCTTCCACCAGTCTCATCAATTGATGAGTGGTCGAATGCCCCACACAAAAGCCGAACTGTTCGGGGACCAGCACGTCAAAGTTGGTTAGATGTTCTCGTACACGACGCTGTACGAGGCGCTCAAAAACCTTGGACGTAGCGGAAAGTAGGCTGATAGGCCGGAGGTTTTCCGAGCGGGTGGTATCCTTTCCCGGCTTCGGGATCACGATAACCGTCGCCTTTCTCCATTTTATAATATACTGTGGCAACAGCGATTCATTACATTTGCTCTCCGGTACCAGCGACACGGCGCGTGACACCTGAAGAATACGAGGCGAGCCAATCCGGGATCAGCAGCCGCCGAGACGTGACAACTACGTGTTCGGAGCGAGTCTCTCAGCGCGGCACGACCAACATCAGCCTTCTCGCTACCAGGTCCTTTTTAGGGCCACCAAAAACACTAGAGTGTACGATTGGCGCCATTTGTCATACGGCAAGCCTTTTGTCCGGTGACAATACGTAAATGAATTTTCACAATTTTTCTAATGTACAACTAAAATTTAAACACTTTTTGCTACAGTCTATTTCTTGATGCATATATAATTTATTTAACATTTATAAATTCTTTACCCCAAGAAATTTTATTCCCTTTATTGGTACATGTTTTGGCAAGCGTATTGTTCCCATCCTCAACCTTCCTGATTTTGTATCTTGTGAAGTACTTGTGTTTTAGTTGGTTGTTGTTATGGTTTCCCGTTGATTTCTGGTATTTTATACTGGTACTATTGTGTGTGATTGTGGTGTACATATTAGCTTTTGGAGTATTTTCGATATTGAGTGCTTTGGAAATTATGTCACGTTTTGTATTGATTTGTATTTGCTCAGGTATTAGTTTGTTTTGTGTTTGTATATATGTAAATTTTCCCAAATGTTTATTATGGTGCCTTTGTATCATATGAGTTTTATAGGAAATTCATGTCCTGTGTTTATTGCATGTGTGACCAAATTAGATTCACATAATTCTGTTTTTTTTAGGCGTTTAGATGTTCAAAATAACGTTTTTTTAATTGTTTTTGTTTGTTTGTCCTATGTAACATTTATTGCAATTTTGGCATTCAATTTTGTATATACAAAAAAAAACAACTAAAAAAATTTATTTTGAACATCTAACCGCTTACAAAAAAACAGAAATATATAAATCTAATTTGGCCACACATGCAATAAACACAGGATATTAATTCCCAGACATAACCAACATGAAACTAATAAAACACATACGATACGAAGGCACCATAATGAATATATGGGAAAATTTACAAATATACAAACACAAAACAGACTAATTCCTGAACAAATACAAATCAAAATACAAAACATGACACAATTTTCATAGCACTCAACATCGAAAATACTCCAAAAACTAATATATACACCACAATTACACACAATAATACCAATTTAAAATACCAAAAACCAACAGGAAACCATAACAACAACCAACCAAAACACAAATACTTCACAAGATATAAAATCAGGAAGGCTGAGGATGGGAACAATACGCTTCCCGAAACATGTACCAAATAAGGGTATAAACTACTTGAGGTAACGATTTTATAAATAATAAATAAACAATTAAAATTATATGCGATATTCACTACATATCGTTGCCTATAATTGCATATCGATATATCGAAAATGAGTGCGGGTACGAGTATTGGAAAAATTACTCAATGTCTTTTTACATTGGCTGGACGTAGAAGGTGGCTCTCAGTTAAAGAAACTTCATTCAAACGAAACAAAGAAATAACGTTCTACTAAATTGTCATATACCAGCAGCCTAGCATACAATTACTTATATCTATTACAAGCTTGAGTATACATTTTCATGACGTATTCTAATGACATCCGTGAGTTCGATACTACCAAAAAGGTGTTGCGAATATCCACAAGAATATACGTTAAACATGTACTGAATACATTTTAAAAGGAAGGATTATAAGTACAATACTTTTCCCTTTCAGTACTCAATGAAAGCAGGCGTATTACCGTTAGAAATATTTGTCAATCCGGATTTCTTTAAAAGCTTTAATTAAAAATGTGATTTCATAACTTTTAATAAAATTCCTCATTCTTTTGTTGCGCCCAGTGTGACTGCATTTCCTCTTCATGTGGTTTGATAATAATAATTTGTAAAATGTCTAATTCATTTCTGACTCATAAACATCAACATAGAAGACTTTTCTTAAACTCGTAATCAGTGGACTTTACAATATGAGTTTTTGTGGAAAGAATTATTGTACCACGTTATACCGCTGAGCCCCCAAAAACGTGGCACACAAAATACACAAGAAATAATTAGAATACTACTACTACTATTTCCTTACTTGCTACAAATGTACCTAAAACAGCTATAAAATCTACAACACAAATATCACGGGGAGGGGTGTGAGTGTATTAAAAAAATCTCAATATCAGCAATCAGTGAGCAGAGTGGGCCATACCCCGTTTATTTGAATCTAAAATGAGCCTCGAAATATTTGGAATCATAATCACTCAGTGAAAAATTAATAAGAGAATTAATTATAATTGATTAAATTACATACCAAAAGGTTATATCCTGATTAAATAGTTTACCGAAATTTAAGAGTTACTTAAGTTAAAGCAGGGCTAATCGACTAACAAGAACTAAATAGTATCATAAATCAATGCCAGTTTACAAGAGGCAACATACAACATGCAAAGTATGAATCGTACATGAAAGTTTTTTTGTATTATCTTATACCACAAGGTACTTGAATTCAAAGGTATTAGTTCACATCACCTAAGGTGAGAAATTTAATTTACTCTTTCTTTTTTTTTTTATTCGCACCGTAACTCCTGCAGAGTGTCACTAATTATTACAGTTACTTGACAGTTTGAGATGCTCCGTTCGCGGCCTGCCGCATCTCGTCGCGATTTCCGCGTGTTTTTTCAGTTCATGTTGCGGACTGATGTTGTGTCCATTCCAGAAGATCTTAAAAGGGAAAATGCTGCAAACGGGTTGATGTTCGGATTCCTTACTCCCGTAGGTCGAACCAAGCTACAAACTGAAAGTTCCACACTTTGTAGTACACCTTAGGTAGTCACACAGTTTAACTAGCATGCACACATTCATCCATACAATGAATTACAAGTTCACAAAATATTATAAAATTACAGTCACACTGCATACAAAATTACAACTTCAAATCATACGTAATAAGCACTGACATCAAATCTTACATCTCTGTGTTTTTTCCCTTTTATCAACTGACTGAATATTTAGTTTTTCTTTTGCTCGAGGCTAATTATTACAACAAGATACATTATGGTTGGTTAACAGTTTTTACAGGATATACAAGTTTTCCTTTTACAAAAGGTAATAAACGAAAATAATTCGTTACCAGTATTGATTTATGATGACTGAATAATTATAAATACCTTCGTCATCGAGGCTTCCAAAATCGCCGAAAGTTCGGCAACGGGCAGATTCACATGGCCAGTCTGGTGTACGACTAAACATGAACTAACCAAGACAACGGCTTCGTTGTAAAGGACACGGGGCATCCCGTCACGGAACGGCTGTCCATTCCACGGGTAATTTACTATCGCGCGGTTATTTAAACTTATTCCATTTGAATTGGTATCAACGCTTGTTGCATTCGGCAAGGGGAGCCGAATAACTGCAACATTATTAAAAAGTTGTTCTTGACGTTTAATTAGAGGAACGACGAATCAGTCTATGCCACATGTAAAGAATGCTTCATCATCATCACCTTCACACAGCTTCATCACACTTAATAGCTTCCCTTCCGTACACAGTCTGCTAATCGCACATACTTTCTTCCTCCTTTTGTCCCATCTATGTACTCCTGTCTGGGATTCCCTCGATCAGGGTGGTCGACCAATTAGAACGACGTAACAGGTGATATAACCATACTGCTTCACCTTTCCGCAACGGTTTCAATCAGAACCCTTCTTTCATCCACACTCTTCAGTACTTCGTCATTAGACACTCTTTCTGTCCACGATATTTTTAAGGACCTTCTTCTCCTCGAAAAGCTTCAAGGTAGCTACTCTAAAATTTCTTCAGAATTCATCTTGTTATTTGAATTAGCAGTCTCTGTAATTCCAACTTTGTCGTGTTTACGTGCTGAACTTGCCACCGGTCATGCTCCGGACGAGGCCTTTCAGTGTCTCCACCATTATCGAGTTCTAAACCACGACAAAAAAATATATTACTGGAACCCGTACGTATCCGCCTTCACAGCTGGTAAATTCGTAAACTCTACTTGTCACTACCCCCAATTAGCTCAGCTCCGTTAAGTCACGTCCCTTCTGTGGTCACGCCAGTACTGACGTTAACTGACGAAGACCGTGTCAGTTAGCGAATCGTTATTGTGCACTGAAGATGGCCTCCAGGTGAGAGGCCGAAACGTCTGTTAGCAACAGCAGGAGCGGACCACGGCCTAATAGCCCGGAGTTTAGTTTCTCCCTTTACATTAACTACGAAATACTTTTCATACTTTAACTTGCACAAACAAGGAAAACTATTAAGCAAAAACAGGAAGAGGTGAATCGAAAAATATATTTGAGCAATGTGAGGTGACGTTAGCAGCTGAAAACCATTCTAACAAATATGACCAGTCCATTTTCAACCGTAGAAGCTCCTGGTTGTGACAACAAAGCCTGGCGTTTGAATAAAGAATAAGAAACAACTCGACCATTATTGCAGAAAATCGTAAAAATAAAATAGTACGTATTGAATTGTTTTATTGTTTGAAAGACCAGAGGCGTATTTACGTGGGGGACGAAGGGGACCGGAACACTCCCCCAGTGGTCGAAAAAGTTAACGAATTCTGTTAATCTCTTAATTTTTAGGCTGTTTTAGTATGTTTCCCAGCTGTGTACGCTAATATAGTAGTAACTCTTCTTTTAATATACAAACAAGTTTATTACACAGCATTTGCGTATATACGTTTGAAATGTGAACTATAGGAAAATAAATTCAATCAATAAGTATAATCTAAACAATGTTTCAATAACGAATATTGTTTATTGTTTCATTGTTTACTGAGATTTATTTTAGGATTTATCACAGCTTTTTCAACCACTTAAAGATATTGTTACGACGATCTCACTGATCGTCATATGGTACAGTGAAAAACAAAATACAAGACACCAATCACTAATAACCAGCTTTAATTATCACAATTAATAATCTGTAAACAAGAAGATAGAGTCTTACAACAATTCGAGTAAAAATTGTTCACACACAACAATAATGTAAACTATAAAGAATTCCGCACAACAACACTTCGCTACAAACACTCGATCCGCGCTAAAGAAATCGCTCAACTAATAAGCCAGCTGCTAAGGCTTTTTATAGGTAGTGCACACCGTCTAGAAATCTTCCATCGTCAATGTCCACACCACTTACTGCTATTCAAGTGTTATGTAGAGTACTCTAGAACGTACTTGAACGAGGGTCTGACTGAGGCAACACCTGCCACACTAGGCGGGAGGACGGGTCAAGGACGTTCTTGGCTATTCTAGGTGGTTCCGTTCGTTTCAATATTAACAATGATTAGTCGTAACTTATTTTTTTACTTCCATGTTCTATAAGGAAATGGAAGTATGGTGGTGGCGAAAAAATCGTGTTCGAGATAAGGGTTGATTCTGACTGAACTACCCCCCCAAAACATGAAGAAAAGTAATTTTCCGAAAAGTGTCTGTGTGTAGAATTTTTTCTGTGACGAACGATAACTGCTGCAAATTCAAACAGAATCAAATAATGTTTTGTATTTGTGCCTGAGATGTGGAGGACTCAAGGCCTATTGATTTTGGTGAAGATCGGTTAATGGGAAGTGGTAGTTTACCTGCAGCGTTTTATGTTTTAACAAGAGTAAAGTAATTAATTTTGATAAATAAAGTATCGTGAAAAGAAGGTCATAATAATCCACTGTAGATGAAATATTTATAAATGAAAAGGGTAATTGAAGGGTGAGGGGATAATTTTTATATATGTATTACGTTATCGGCAACAAAGACGTAGTTTGTTGTTAAAATTCCTTCCCAGGCTGTTTGGCCGTAGTCCAATGTTATCTCCAAAACCAGACGTTTTGGCAATGCCATCGACTGCCATCGTCAGTGAAAATCGAATGCGCTAACTTGAGGAGGTATACGTTAGCGACCACAGTACTGTGGTTAAGGCTGAAGAAAGAAGTAGAAAGAAGTATGGAAATATTTCATTTCGAAAATTATTTAAATATAAATTTTAGAACATGGAAGTCATGAATGGTTCTCCATACCGCTATGAAGCCGACACGACTGGACTCCCCCCTCCAAGGCCAAATTCTACATACGGCACTGTGAAAGTCAGTTCTCAAACTAAAAATAACTTGAATAACAGTGACTGATAAAGCGTAGGACTTATTTACGCTTCCGATGTATATTCATTTCACCAGTAACGTAACAACGAGGGAAAGAGGAAGGAGGAAGAAGAGGAAGAAAAACGAAGAAGAGACACGTAAACTGACAAGTTTTAACGACTGGAACGCAGTCTGGCGGAGAGGACAGGAGATCGTTTATAATGAAGTCAAATGTTATTAATCTTGTCTTTTGTTGAGACTGAATACATTAGTTTTAAATTATTTGCTGGCGCTTGCTTTCTCGTTTCGTTTGTTCATTACGATTACAAACGGGAAAGGTACAAAGTCAGAGCTGAAGAGTTTCGTTACACAAAAGAAAAGAGAGAAATGTTTGCTGCTAAGACTCCATTTGTAAATCGTTCAGTTAAATACACACAATTAAGAGGGCATCATCAATCTTGAAAACCTTTCTGGCTGGCGAGAGCACTGAGACCCCCCCCCCCCCAACGACACAACCCAGTGTAGCAGAGTTTAAATCAAGGAGCGAATCGCACTAGCCACTCAGTATCTCTCTCTCTCTCTCTCTCTCTCTCTCTCTCTCTCTCTCTCTCTCTCTCTCTCTCCCTCACTCATACTACTCCTCTTCCTCTATTCCCTCTTCTCACTCCTCATACACATTCGTCTTATCATCATGCGACAGGATGTACAGTGGAACTCGCGAATAACGAGCAAAAGTACGAGATTTGTTTGGTTTTGTATCTTAGTAATGATCAGTGGCAGCTGGTGTCATAGTTGCAGCGTTGCACAACCACCAATATAGAATAACTAAACTACAAAATAGTATACGAAGACATTAAGCAGCTAAAAATATCATAAATTTCAACGGAGAGCGTACTCCGTACGCGGCAATGTTCGCGTACAATTCAAATGTGGCGCGCAGGCTGGTGGTTGTAGGCCGTTTGCAACTTCAACACATATGGCAGAGCAGAGCTTACTACACAAACATATGGGAGGACGTGCGCTACTGTTCATAACTGCCCTATGTTCCCAATGTTAGCTAAGCGGTTGCAAAGTTTCTGCAACGCTCCACTAGTAGCGCTGTAGCGCAACTTTTTGTCATGAAATCAGCACAGCTTTCTTGATTTATAAGTTATATCAGGCTTAGTGTTTACGTTTTTTAAGGTAAACGTTATCCGTTGTTTAAGGTTATAAAATTATAGTAATAATTTTGTATAACTGTGATTATGATACTTTAATGTCTTTTAACCGATCTCCCATCCACTCAACCAACTACTGCAACCACCAAAATTTGGAACCACCAGCCGCCACTGGTAATGATAATTAAATTCGCTTTTAACGAGTAGGAACCCCCATTGGAGACTTGGCTGTAACGAGAATTTTATCGCAGGCTTGTTCTTGTGTTAAGTTCATTACAATACAGTAACGTCATTATTACTGCCTTAGCAGTTAATATACTGTTATACAATGCGGTTTTTTCCGTTTACAAAACTCCAAGTAAGGAAGGACTCTATCCAAACAGCAACGATTCATCTAAACTGCCTAAACAGCTCTTTGGAATTTATAGCCTGTAAACGGTACAACGCGTGTGCGAGTAAATATTCGTCTCTGTTTGTGTGTGCGCATGCAGTCGTTGTATAATAGATAACGTTTTTAAGGTTAATTAAGTTCTGTGTGCGAAATATAATTCTGACGATTCTGATTAGAGCAAAGAACAGAAAGACAAATAAATTAGAGTGAATTTTCTTGTAATTTAAAAATAAACATTCTACTTGTGGCACGGGAAATTTTGCGTTTTTTGTCAGATACCCGGCTGATTTTTGGTAAGCTTTTACTACACAGTTACTTTTACTATATTTCGTGAATTCGCTATGCACTAATATTCAGCAAAGAATGTTAGCGTCTAAAAAATGTTTAAAGTCTAAATTTCACTTGTAAGGGTAGAATGTAAAACATGCCAAAATGTTATTGTGCGAAGCCTCTGCTATAGTAGACTTTTTTACTTCCATGTTCCATATAATTACATTTATGTATGAGTTTCCTGTCTTTTCTTATATCACTTTTTAAGTTCTATTTATAGTCTTTGTTACAAAATATTAATTGTTAATTTTTCACCTGTTTATTTTTGTGGCTGTTACCGTGCGTGTGTGTTGTGTCCAGGATGACGTTGATGATGCTGGAGATGATTTTTATGCCGGAGTTTCCACTTCAGTTATCTGTCGGGCAGAGTCTCCAACGTCGGGAACGATTGGAGTCTGTTCTCTGTTGTCCGTTGGACAGAGCGTCCCCCGTCGAGAGTGATCGGGGTCCGTTCACAATCGGGCGGAGTTTTATACTCAAGGCACGGTGACAGGTCGAAGATTTCTTGGCAGCGTTCTCAAACCTGTTGAATTTTGTGCAAGTTTGTTCCATGCGACGCGTCGGTTTCCCACACATCAATTTTGGCGTATGTTTACACACATAATTAGTATTTATGTACAAAATAATAGAATCATGAAATTTGTGATACTTTTGGTTTTGTTTATACTACTAATTAATTGCTCGTCACGTATTAATTAGCTGAGTAATTCATTTGTTTATAGTTTGGTTATAATTTTACCCTTCGTATTGTTTAAATTAGCAGCCAGCCTTACTTTTCTTTTATAAAATTGCTAAACTGCTATAATTGTTATTATTTAGACAAAGCTTTTCGTCATCACTGACATCTTCAGGTCTTAAAAAACCTTTATTTTTTTTATTTTTTTTTTAGTATGTCATCTACATACCTGATTCATTTTTTAATTCTTCTTTCTTTATCTACATCTTTTAAATTTTTGATTTCAAAGCTATTCATGAATATCTCTGCCGTTAATGGTGAAAGCGGTGATCCCATTGGTAATCCATTCTCTTGTATGTAAAATTTGTTGTTAAATCTGAAGTAATTCTGGCTTAGGCATAATTCTAATCCTTCTATTATTTCGTTTTTCCATTCTACATTACTTAATTTCTTTTTCTTTATTATTTCTACTGTTTTTGCTATTGGTATATTGGTGTACATATCTTTTATATCTAATGACATTAATTTTGTCTTATTTGTTATGGTTATTTCTTTTAATCTTTCTATTACCTTTTTGCTATTTTCTATGCTGTGGATTTCTTCTTTTTCGTATGCCATTTTGATTCTTTTACTTATTTCTTTTGATATTTTATATGTTGGCTAATTTATAAATGATACTATAGGTCTTAATGGCATTTCTTTTTTATGTAACTTAATTTGACATCTAAATTTTGGAGCTTCAGGATTATGTTCTATTTTTTGTTTCTTTCGCCATTCTGTTAAATATGTTGTCATTTTTATCAATTTCTTTGTTTGTGCTTGAAATTTACTTGTGTAATCATATTTTATTTCTTTATATGGTCCTTTTTGTATAAATTGTTCTGCTTTTTCGATATAATCTCTTTTGTTCATTACCACTGCTGTGTTACCTTTATCGGCTTTTATAACTATCAAATTGTTCTCCATGATTTTCTTTTTTAATTCTCTTATATTTCTTTTTATTTGTGTTTCGTTTTTATTTCTTACATTTTTGTTTTTCTTACATATTTTTTCTATTTCTTTTACTTCACTTCATAATTGTTTTTTAGTTTCTTCATTTTTTATTTTATCGATTATTTCTTCACATTCTATTATTGTATTTTCTTTATCTATGTTTGTTTTTGTTGCATATTTTAAACTTTTCCCTAATAATTTATGTTCATTTTCTGTAAACTTTGTTTCTGTTAAATTTAATACTTTTTCAGCAAATTTTATTTCTTTATCTTTTTCTTTATTTTTATTTCTTGTTCCTTCTATTAGTTCCTTGAGTTTCTTGTTTAATCTCTCTTCCATTTTTCTTATTTTCTTTTCTATATATTTTTCACCAAACTCTTTTCTCATTTCTTCTATTTCTACGTAATTGTAACTTGTATATAATTTTTGATGTAATTGATACATTTCTTTGTTATAATTATTTATTTTACTGTATAAGTTCTTTATTTCAAGTTTTATCCATATTTTTTCCGCCATATTTTTCACTTGGTTTGCTACTTTGCTTTTGTTATTAATTTTAATTTTTGCGTATTTTGGAGTTATTTTATTAATTAAACACTGTTTATTGAACCAAATTTTCCCTAACGTTTTTTCACTTTTACTTCAATTTTTAAATACTTAAAAAATTCCCTTACATTTTTATATTTATCTGCTTGCAATTCGCATGTTTTATTCTTCGTATTGTTTAAATTAGCAGCCAGCCTTACTTTTCTTTTATAAAATTGCTAAACTGCTATAATTGTTATTATTTAGACAAAGCTTTTCGTCATCACTGACATCTTCAGGTCTTAAAAAACCTTTATTTTTTTTATTTTTTTTTTTAGTATGTCATCTACATACCTGATTCATTTTTTAATTCTTCTTTCTTTATCTACATCTTTTAAATTTTTGATTTCAAAGCTTTTCATGAATATCTCTGCCGTTAATGGTGAAAGCGGTGATCCCATTGGTAATCCATTCTCTTGTATGTAAAATTTGTTGTTAAATCTGCAGTAATTCTGGCTTAGGCATAATTCTAATCCTTCTATTATTTCGTTTTTCCATTCTACATTACTTAATTTCTTTTTCTTTATTATTTCTACTGTTTTTGCTATTGGTATATTGGTGTACATATCTTTTATATCTAATGACATTCATTTTGTCTTATTTGTTATGGTTATTTCTTTTAATCTTTCTATTACCTTTTTGCTATTTTCTATGCTGTGAATTTCTTCTTTTTCGTATGCCATTTTGATTCTTTTACTTATTTCTTTTGATATTTTATATGTTGGCTAATTTATAAATGATACTATAGGTCTTAATGGCATTTCTTTTTTATGTAACTTAATTTGACATCTAAATTTTGGAGCTTCAGGATTATGTTCTATTTTTTGTTTCTTTTGCCATTCTGTTAAATATGTTGTCATTTTTATCAATTTCTTTGTTTGTGCTTGAAATTTACTTGTGTAATCATATTTTATTTCTTTATATGGTCCTTTTTGTATAAATTGTTCTGCTTTTTCGATATAATCTCTTTTGTTCATTACCACTGCTGTGTTACCTTTACCGGCTTTTATAACTATCAAATTGTTCTCCGTGATTTTCTTTTTTAATTCTCTTATATTTCTTTTTATTTGTGTTTCGTTTTTATTTCTTACATTTTTGTTTTTCTTACATATTTTTTCTACTATTTCTTTTACTTCACTTCATAATTGTTTTTTAGTTTCTTCATTTTTTATTTTATCGATTATTTCTTCACATTCTATTATTGTATTTTCTTTATCTATGTTTGTTTTTGTTGCACATTTTAAACTTTTCCCTAATAATTTATGTTCATTTTCTGTAAATTTTGTTTCTGTTAAATTTAATACTTTTTCAACAAATTTTATTTCTTTATCTTTTTCTTTATTTTTATTTCTTGTTCCTTCTATTAGTTCCTTGAGTTTCTTGTTTAATCTCTCTTCCATTTTTCTTATTTTCTTTTCTATATATTTTTCACCAAACTCTTTTCTCATTTCTTCTATTTCTACATAATTGTAACTTGTATATAATTTTTGATGTAATTGATACATTTCTTTGTTATAATTATTTATTTTACTGTATAAGTTCTTTATTTCAAGTTTTATCCATATTTTTTCCGCCATATTTTTCACTTGGTTTGCTACTTTGCTTTTGTTATTAATTTTAATTTTTGCGTATTTTGGAGTTATTTTATTAATTAAACACTGTTTATTGAACCAAATTTTCCCTAACGTTTTTTTCACTTTTACTTTGATTTTTAAATACTTAAAAAATTCCCTTACATTTTTATATTTATCTGCTTGCAATTCGCATGTTTTATTCTTCGTATTGTTTAAATTAGCAGCCAGCCTTACTTTTCTTTTATAAAATTGCTAAACTGCTATAATTGTTATTATTTAGACAAAGCTTTTCGTCATCACTGACATCTTCAGGTCTTAAAAAACCTTTATTTTTTTATTTTTTTTTTAGTATGTCATCTACATACCTGATTCATTTTTTAATTCTTCTTTCTTTATCTACATCTTTTAAATTTTTGATTTCAAAGCTTTTCATGAATATCTCTGCCGTTAATGGTGAAAGCGGTGATCCCATTGGTAATCCATTCTCTTGTATGTAAAATTTGTTGTTAAATCTGAAGTAATTCTGGCTTAGGCATAATTCTAACCTTCTATTATTTCGTTTTTCCATTCTACTTTACTTAATTTCTTTTTCTTTATTATTTCTACTGTTTTTGCTATTGGTATATTGGTGTACATATCTTTTATATCTAATGACATTCATTTTGTCTTATTTGTTATGGTTATTTCTTTTAATCTTTCTATTACCTTTTTGCTATTTTCTATGATGTGGATTTCTTCTTTTTCGTATGCCATTTTGATTCTTTTACTTATTTCTTTTGATATTTTATATGTTGGCGAATTTATAAATGATACTATAGGTCTTAATGGCATTTCTTTTTTATGTAACTTAATTTGACATCTAAATTTTGGAGCTTCAGGATTATGTTCTATTTTTTGTTTCTTTTGCCATTCTGTTAAATATGTTGTCATTTTTATCAATTTCTTTGTTTGTGCTTGAAATTTACTTGTGTAATCATATGTTATTTCTTTATATGGTCCTTTTTGTATAAATTGTTCTGCTTTTTCGATATAATCTCTTTTGTTCATTACCACTGCTGTGTTACCTTTATCGGCTTTTATAACTATCAAATTGTTCTCCATGATTTTCTTTTTTAATTCTCTTATATTTCTTTTTATTTGTGTTTCGTTTTTATTTCTTACATTTTTGTTTTTCTTACATATTTTTTCTACTATTTCTTTTACTTCACTTCATAATTGTTTTTTAGTTTCTTCATTTTTTATTTTATCGATTATTTCTTCACATTCTATTATTGTATTTTCTTTATCTATGTTTGTTTTTGTTGCATATTTTAAACTTTTCCCTAATAATTTATGTTCATTTTCTGTAAACTTTGTTTCTGTTAAATTTAATACTTTTTCAGCAAATTTTATTTCTTTATCTTTTTCTTTATTTTTATTTCTTGTTCCTTCTATTAGTTCCTTGAGTTTCTTGTTTAATCTCTCTTCCATTTTTCTTATTTTCTTTTCTATATATTTTTCACCAAACTCTTTTCTCATTTCTTCTATTTCTACGTAATTGTAACTTGTATATAATTTTTGATGTAATTGATACATTTCTTTGTTATAATTATTTATTTTACTGTATAAGTTCTTTATTTCAAGTTTTATCCATATTTTTTCCGCCATATTTTTCACTTGGTTTGCTACTTTGCTTTTGTTATTAATTTTAATTTTTGCGTATTTTGGAGTTATTTTATTAATTAAACACTGTTTATTGAACCAAATTTTCCCTAACGTTTTTTTCACTTTTACTTTGATTTTTAAATACTTAAAAAATTCCCTTACATTTTTATATTTATCTGCTTGCAATTCGCATGTTTTATTCTTCGTATTGTTTAAATTAGCAGCCATCCTTACTTTTCTTTTATAAAATTGCTAAACTGCTATAATTGTTATTATTTAGACAAAGCTTTTCGTCATCACTGACATCTTCAGGTCTTAAACAACCTTAAACAACGTTGTTTAAGACCTGAAGATGTCAGTGATGACGAAAAGCTTTGTCTAAATAATAACAATTATAGCAGTTTAGCAATTTTATAAAAGAAAAATATAATTTTACCATTTACCTTCAAATTGTATCCACACACCTGTCATTAATGACACATCTTATGTATGTACGTCTTAAAATGACACAATTCACTTTTCTATAGATATTGTTAGTGTGTGAATTTTTATTAAATAAACATATTTAATTATTTGTATAGTATGCCTGTCTGAACTGAAACTCACTACCACAATGAAAAATACGTGTGTACACAAAAACACGTTCATTTCCTGCAGCGATGAAGTGCAAGCCGACGTAACTCATACGCACCAAATACACACACACCCACACACACACAGGCACAAACCTTCCCCCTAGTAACACACGTAAATAATTGTTAAAAACAGGTGTTTAAAAACAGGTTACGAATTGCCCAATTCTTGTCTGTTCCCGTATGCACCAACTGTTTATGTTTATCTTATATGTACAAATAGATTACCCTTGGCGAATATGCTAATATGTGTCACTGCAATGTACTTGCTGTCTCTTACAACATTATGTAACACAATTCTAAAGTAGGTTTTTAGACTGTGTTTTAAAGGATTACTTTTGTAAAACGGAGTGAATAAAACTGTGACTTGTTGGGCGCCTGTAGCAGTCAACAATGAACCAGTGAACACTTAATTTCGGTGAAATCGGAGTATTCATAATTACGTCTAAGTCATTCTAAAATGCTCTGTTAATAATGCACACTATTAAATAAATGTCATCCCGTTACAGTATTGTGTAATCAACATTATCAGAAGACGTTTCATAACTTTGGTTTTACGTTTTGTGTAAAAGGTACAAAATTTTCAAATTCCAATTACATGTCTAACACAAAATATGTAGTAGGATTTAGTATCTAAGCAAAACCACTGTTTAAACATGGCTTTATTAAAACTTTTTAAGTCATGCAATTGTAAATATAAAATACTTGAACATTATCTGTTTATAGTTTCATCCCAAACATATCCAACTTATAGTCTCCAAATCTTAATTTTAAAAAACTCAATAACAAGCATATATGTATAGACAAATATTAAAGAAAAAAATATAACAATTGCATTAAGTAAGACAAACTTCTGAAATAAGCGAATATTACTGCTGCTTCATAACCTAGTTAGTAATAGAAATACTAGTTAGATTAACTGGTTAGTAATACCTCCAAATTCTGAAGAAGAACAAGAGTGTTTAACACGTATGATTGTCAGGGCCTGTGTTGAATCATTCTGAAAGCTTTTCAACTATTTTCTCAGTTTTGTGCTTTTAATACAGAATGAAATCATGTTTTTACTTTGTCTTATTAATAAAAAAGTAATTATGGTGACACACAGAGTCATTGCATGTGTTGCGTTCAGTCACATGACAAATACCCAGGTCACAGATCAAATCTACATGTCATGGGCAAAACGTACAAAGCTAACTTAGCTAACTTTTATAACTTATATTGACAGAAGCAAATGCAGGTTCAAGATTATCCGTTACCATTACTTGTATTCACAACCAGGAAGAAAAATACACTTTCAAATACATCTTTCGGTTTTAATATATAGATGCATGTCACAGATAAGTTGTGACACAATGTATCTTATTAGAGAGCATGATAAGACAGTAACATACGTACTTCAACTACAACTGTAGACTTCTCGAACTTTTCAAATGATTGGAAAACCTTACCAAAATGCTTTGCACGAAGTTTAGTGGAAAACTCATATAGTCTTCAAAAAGTTTAACACGCGCGCGCGCACTTGCACAGAACAAATTTTATAATTTTAGCATGCTTAACACTTTGTAATTATTATCAGTTTATTTTAATTTTGAATAAAATTTTAATTAAATATTTTTAATAAGTATATTAAGGAATTTATTTAACCTAACAGTCTAGTGCTTATAATATCAATTTCTTTCACACTGAGAATGAATATATATAAAATTTATATTTAACCGTTTGGTGCAATTTACCACAAACTCATACAACTTTATTTAATCAAAACTTTCAACACAACTTTCAACTTTCTTGCACCAAAAATGTTTAATAAATTGCCTGAAAATATTAAGTGTCTAAATAATATAAATTTAGTTTTGAAAAAGTAAGTGATTGATTAAATTTGATTATTAAATGTATATTTTATTTATTTGTGAAATAATCGTTGAACATTAAAATAAAGGAACATGAGTGTAAGCTTTAACTTATAAAATTGTAAATAATCTCCTGTTTTATGTCCACACTGCATAGAATACTATACGTGTAACTGTAAATTAGTCTGTACAATAATGTTGTTAAATGATAGTTTTATGTTTTACGTTTGGCATACCAAGAAACTGTACGGGATCTTTATTGTTGTACGTCAGTGACGGTAAACCGAGTCAGCCAGAAACCTTAAGAGCCCTAATTTGGCTCAATAAACAGTGTGTGAGGATTAGCAGTTCTGATATTTTTGTTATAACATATTAATACACCAAGTTTGGTTTGGCATTAAGACAGTTTAATTACTTTTGCTTTATTGAATGTAATTGTTAAATTTATTAATTTCTTAAATTTTCTATATTAAATGTAATATTGTTATACGTTTGTTATTTTTTAAATATATATTATGTACTGGAGGAAAATAAATAATAGTGTCGTTGCTGATTATGATGGTCATGGTTATTATTGTTATTATTATTATTATTATTATTATTATTATTATTATTATTATTATTATTATTATTATTATTATTATTATTATTATTATTAATATTATTGTTACTTAACTTTGAAACCATAAAAGTGTTTTAGTTCACAGGAAAAACCATGTTCTATATTACTGATAAAATTAAAAATTTTGCAGGAAAGATTTCACTTTGGACATCGCCAAATTTAGGTGTTATAGTAACAATTTTAACACTACTTTTCAACTATTTGTTCCCAGCAGGACCAGTTGAAGGTAAGTTAAATTCATTTTAAAATATTGTTATTTTTCGTTTACCGATAAGTAGTCTAATTATTTAGTAACCCTTATGTGCTAAATTATCTATGAACTTTTAACTTAAAATGTTACTTTATTAGTAGTCATGAATTTAAAGTTCTAAAAACAAAATAGTTTTAGTTTATAAGTAATTCATCTTTCAGCTTACTCGATCAGTGTGAGTGTTTTATGGAAATCGTAAAGTTTGTTACAGTGGTGTTTTTCAGGTTGGACAACAAGTTATATGTAACATTATTAATTTGAAACTATATTCGTATGTGTGACAACACTGTAGATAAAGGAGAGTGAGTGAGTCAGGAATGAGGGATTTTGAAGTTAAAACTCCCTCCAAGATCTACAAAAAAAAACTTTAAACATTGATAAAGTGCTGACAAATTTTAGTCATATTAGTTCAAATAAATAATTAGTTATCTGAACATCTAAATTGCAGTGCACTATAATCGTCTCAGAGTTTAAAATCTCTACGTGTAAACATTTCTAGTCGTTTGGTTGTTTAGGGATGGTTTATATTTTTATCCCAATTTTTGAGGTTCTGTCTTCTTAGCAAGTAAGAAAGACATACTGCAAGGCTTCGTAGCCCTCAAAGTTTATTCAGCCCGTAATGTTTCCAGTTTGCCATAAGATGTAATATTTTTAATGTAGAAATTTATTCCACAGAAACTTAAAAAGTTTCTACCACAGTTTAAAGTTACTTCCTCTTCCAATATTATACAAATGTGCCCACTGTTGTATGGTTCTCGATCGGTAATTATCAATTGTTTGTAATTACATCCATTTTTCTACTTTAGAAACAAATGAATATTTAAAAGTCTTAAAACGTGTCCATTATTTCGTACAGATGAAACCGCAAGACTAAAAGCTATGTTCGGAATCCACTGCCTCTACCGGTGGACTTTGTGTGCTAACTTCACCTACATTTGGGGGCTATGTTATCTCCCCACCCCCACCGCATACATTCGGAGCGCGATTACGAAACCTTTGTTACTGAATACATACCTGCAGTTCTCATTTTATAAAATTCTTATTCATTAAAAAATAACAGGCGTTGAACACTGTTAATGAAGATTGCAGATTTCCTTGAATCAAGCAGTGCATTCTAAAAATAATAACATTATTATTGAATGCATGACGCAGAGCTAAAAACTAATGAGTTTCATTTCAGAGGTGAAAGAAGTAGACATATTTAATTCCATTTTCTGCAAGTATATGCAGACACGTATTTATTAAGATAAAGTTTTAAAAATTCCTACAAAATATTTACCTCTATTTGCGTCTGCAGAAGTTTGCAGAAAATTTGTCCTGGTTTTCCGGTATCGTTCATTTTATTTATTTTCTACTGTACTACCTTTGTTCTTTCATAACTTTATTGTATTTGAGATATCAATTAACATATCTCTTGTTTATACACTTACCTCCTTGATTGGAATAAACCAAGCAGCAAATAACGATTTCTGTTTTTACTTCCATGTTCCTTAAGGAAATGGAAGTATGGTGATGGCAAAAAAAATCGTGTTCGAGATTATTGCAGATTCTGATTGTACTATACTCAGAACATGAAAAAAAGTCATTTTTCGAAATGTGTGTGTGTGTGTGTGTGTGTGTGTGTGTGTGTGTGTGTGTGTGTGTGTGTGTGTGTGTGTGTGTGTGTGTGTGTGTGTGTGTGTGTGTGTGTGTGTGTGTGTGTGTGTGTGTGTGTGTGTGTGTGTGTGTGTGTGTGTGTGTGTGTGTGTGTGTGTGTGTGTGTGTGTGTGTGTGTGTGTGTGTGTGTGTGTGTGTGTGTGTGTGTGTGTGTGTGTGTGTGTGTGATTTTTTATTCAGCCCGTAATGTTTCCAGTTTGCCATAAGATGTAATATTTTTAATGTAGTAATTTATTCCACAGAAACTTAAAAAGAGTCTACCACAGTTTAAAGTTACTTCCTCTTCCAATATTATACAAATGTGCCCACTGTTGTATGGTTCTCGATCGATCTATGGGAAACGATAACAGCCGCAAATTCAAACAGAATCAAATAATTTTTTGCATACAGCCCTGATTTGTAGAGTACTCAAGACGTATTGTTTTTGGTGAAGATCGGTTATGGGAAAGGGGTAGTTTACCAGCAACGGTTTTTTTTTTAATCAAGGGTAATTTTTTTCTATGGCAAACGATAACAGCCGCAAATTCAAACAGAAGCAACTACACTTTTGCATACAGCCCTGAATTGTAGAGTTCTCAAGACCTATTGTTTTTGGAGAAGATCGGTTAAGGGAAAGGGGTAGTTTACCTGCAGCGTTTTTTTATCAAGGGTAATTTTTTTTTGGCAAACGGTAACAGCCGCAAATTCAAACAGAATCAAATAATGTTTTGCATACAGCCCTGAATTGTAGAGTTCTCAAGAGCTCTTGGTCTTGGTGAAGATCGGTTAAGGGAATAGGGTAGTTTACCAGCAACATTTTATGTTTTAACAAGGGTAATTTTTTCTATGACGAACGAAAGCTGACGTAAATTCAAACAGAATCAACTACTCTTTTGCATACCTTTTTAAATTGTACTGAACTCAATGTCTGTTGATTTTGTTGAAGATCGGTTAAGGGAAAGGGTTAGTTTACCTGCAACGTTTTATATTTTAACAAGGGTATTTCTTATGGCAAACGACAAGAGCCGCAAATTCAAACAGAATCAAATAATATTTTGCATACAGCCCTGTATTGTAGAGTTCTCAAGACCTATTGGTGTTGGTGAAGATCGGTTAAGGGAAAGGGGTAGTTTACCTGCAACATTTTATGTTTTAACAAGGGTAATTTTTTATATGACGAACGATAACTGCCGCAAATTCAAACAGAATCGACTACGTTTTTGCATACCTTTTTGAATTAAAGAGAACTCAAGGTCTGTTGATTTTGTTGAAGATCGGTTAAGGGAAAGGGGTAGTTTACCAGCAACATTTTATGTTTTAAGAAGGGTAATTTTTTTTTGACGAAAGATAACTGCCGTAAATTCAAAGAGAATCAAATAATTTTTTGCATAAGTTCCTGAATTGTAGAGTACGCAATTTTTCGTGAAGATCGGTTAAGGGAAAGGGGTAGTTTACCTGCAACATTTTAT
This sequence comes from Magicicada septendecula, assembly GCA_034769895.1. Classification (NCBI taxonomy): domain Eukaryota; kingdom Metazoa; phylum Arthropoda; class Insecta; order Hemiptera; family Cicadidae; genus Magicicada; species Magicicada septendecula. The sequence goes on along the minus strand of CM068373.1, from coordinate 286,483,263 downwards.
GTTGTAACAAGAGAAATGTTTTCTTGACGAACGGTAACTGCCGCACATTCAAACAGAATCAAATATTTTTTTGCATACGTTACTTTAACAGTAACGTTTGGGTACGTTATTTTAACAGTTGGATTTTTCAATCAAACATTTAATTAAAAGTAAATGAAATTCTCTAAGCATACCTCAGTAAATATGCTATAAAATAGACCTACTATTACAATTTTATTGGCTTTATTATTTGTACTTTAAAAGTTATTAGACATTGGATTGAGGAGAATGGTTACGGAATCATTCGTACATGTGTCTTTATAATTAAAATTACACAGTTTTCTTTGACATAAGTAATAATAGTAGCCTAAACTCACAATAAATAATACTATAGGCCTATAGCCAATGTAGACAAAAACATAATTTTAAAATACGAATGTATTGCTATATTTTAGATAAAGATATAAATGTAGATATATTTTAGATTTTGCTAATCATTTCTCTATGTTTCCACTAAATACTAAAACTGTTGCAGAAATTCGAGTCGCAGTTGTAGCTTTAATTTTCAAAATCGCAGTGCTGTACACCATAATTTATCCAAATTTTTGGAAAGATATGTAAAATTTAAATTCCACTCTTGTGTATATGTTTCTTTACAAACAGTAGCTGTAGTAATTTTACGTTCAGTAACTTAGGCATTATCGGTATGAATATAATTATATGCTAATGCTGAATTTGTTAACATAAAAGCATTAACTACTATACGAATGTATTATATCTACACACAAAATTCATTCAGAATCAAAATATTATGGTGACCATTTTTGGTTAACTATGTATTAACTATTTTGGTTAACTATTTTAGTGCAAAATAAAGAGTAATTGAGAATCAAAATGGCCGATGTGATGTTCCTGTTTGTAGCAGTTTGCCGATCATTCAAATTTATTGGACACTTTTGCATTCTCGTTGGTAAAATGATGTTATTATACGTAATGTTTGAATCGAAATTGACTTCTTATTCATTCTAGTTTTGATTTATCTTTGCTTCCTCCTTAAATATTTACAAGAGCCCTCATACAGACATTGATGTATTTTCACTGAACTTTTCAAAATTTTCCAATTACTGTCTACATTGTTTATACTCTGTCCATTATTCAGAAGTTTTTAGTGACATTACATCCTCTCTTTTGTAAGTTTTTCCAAGCAAAAATATGAGCTAAACAATTTGTAAAAACGTTTTTTGTCTACAATGTAACATAATATTTATAATAATTACATTTTATTTTATATATTTCTGATTTGCTGAATTTGTCGATGTATTTGTGATGTTTGTTAAATATTAGGTACGTTAGGTACATCTTATATTTACGTTGTATTTTTTAACTCCGTTTTTTCTATGGTTTATTGAAATTTGTTGCTGTTTTATTCAACTTTTGTTCCTGATATTTGTTATTATTTTTATTGCATTTCTCTTCTAAGTCTTAAGACTTACACCATTAGCCTTACCTATTCATATGATTACTTTTTTTATTTTTCTGTGTAATATTTGTCATGGCCATTAATTTTATTATATATTTTTCTGATCTGCTTCACCTGTATATACTTTCAGTTTTCGTATGTAGACATGTTTGTACACTTAGCGTAGAGACTGATATATAATACTTATATATTTCACACCAGCGATTCTCAACCTGAGAACGTGAGACGAGAGTGTTGTAAGCTTATCAAAAGAGATCAATTAGTAACCTTAATATACAAAGAATCTATAATAAATAAACACATTAACTCTAAAGGAAATACAGTTTTTGTATCAATATTATTATTTCAAAAATATTTTTAAAAAGTCAGTATGATTAAAGTGCAGTATTTTAATGCTGATGATCTCGTTTCACTTGAATTCGAAGAGTGTGAAGGGTGTATGAATTTATGTATTTATAATCACCATCAGTAAAAACGCAATGATAAAATCTTAATAATATGCCATTTTCACATATCTTAACGATGACAGTTAAACGTTCTATCGACACAGTGTAAAATTTTACTTTAAAAAATTATATATATATATATATATATATATAAACTTTCATAAAAGTAATATAAATATTATTATATATTATTAAAATTATGATATAATATATTATTATTATTATTATTACTATATAATATATTATTATTAGTATATAATAATATTAATTCTTAATAGCCATTGTAAAATGACCCTGAAATTTTACTTTGGACTATACCTAATACCACATTTTACTCTCTCTCTCTCTCTCTCTCTCTCTCCCTCTCTCCCCCCTCCCTCCCTCCCTCCCTCCCTCTCTCTCTCTCTCTCTCTCTCTCTCTCTCTCTCTCTCTCTCTCTCTCTCTCTCTCACCCTTAGTTAATACACACAGTATTAACTAGTTGAGCTGTCTGCAGTTGGATAACTATACAAAGAAGTGTGTAGGTCTTTAAAGATCTACAGCTTCTCTTTTATAGGATTATACAAACATTAGACTGGACCAGGATGTATCACTGTATCCAAATGTATGTAAAATGTTTTGTAAGAAATTAAAGTGTACAATAACTTTTAATATTTAAATGCTTTAATTTGCTCTGTAGTATTACATGACACTGGTAAATAAGATTTGTTACAAATTCAAATACTGTTGTTAACCTATGGACACATAAGGTCACACCTAAGTTTAAAATCTCAAGATTATTTTAGTTTGTAGCAAAATGACTATCAATCTTGATACATTTTCTTTTTCAGAAATTCATTTTGGAACTCTAATTAATGGGATATTTTCAGTATTCAATTACTTTAATCCTCAAAAAAAACTGAAGGTAAGTCAAATTAATTGTAAAATATAATTTTAATTCACACAATAAGTAAGATACTATAGTTTTTCATTTACAAATAGGTCGCTAGTGACAATAAAATTGAGTTTGTACTTAACATAGTTTGCATTTTTTCATGCTTAAGCCCAAGCAATTTTTTTAAATTTGGCTGGAAATTCTGCAATATATAAAGGCCGCGCACTTGCGTTTTAGAATGCTGTAGTTTATAACTTTTCTCACACTACTACTAATCTTGCGAAGGCCACATATGTGAGTCTCGCAGTTGGGTTTGGAGTATGAATGTGCCGCGTCAGTGATTCATCTACTTTGCCGTAGATGTCATATAAACAGTTGTATCAATCCCATATTAAGCGACAGCCCTATGAAAGATTATATATACTGCACCCATAAAACTAAAAAAGTGAGACAAGGTTTCAGATTATTACAGAATGCCCATTTCTTTTTTTTTGAAACTCTCCTGTCTGTAGTTAAAGATATCATCTCAAAAATAAAGTTCCAGGAACGCGATAGTAAAAGAAAAAACACATTTACGTGAAGATGAATTTTATTGTCTGTACATTTATAATAATTTGATGTAAAACAAATGTAATAAGAAAACCTTAATTGAAAAGTTCGATTGAAATATATTTGAACGCTATATTAGAAGACTTAATTTACAAAAAATGTATTACAGTAGGACACTGAGATTGATCTTTGCAAGACTGGATCACGATATTCGGAATGAAACACGGAGAAATAGACAATTTTAATACTTTACACGTTATGTGTTTAGCGTAAATCTTTTATGATTGTAGTAGCTATATTGTTCTAACATTATGACATCTGGCGATGCATTGCCGGACACTTTTTTAAACTTTATACAATTTTCAGTTTCAGACTTCTCTTTTATTGATAGAACAACCTCTTTTCATTTTATGGATACGTTACAAACATAAGGATAAATTATTAAATAACGCTAGAGTAAAATGAACTTTGCAGAGGTCGAACTATTTACAGAGAAGTTTGATAAAACAAAAACAACTTGTTCTAAACGGTTATGGACTCAAAATATACCAATGAGTATTGATATATTATAACAAAAATTAGTTATAAGAATTATGGAGAATAGAATTTGCTTCTTTTTGTATTATTCATATGTCACATTTTGTTTACATACTGTATGACTGCCGTATCATAATAAATTGTATTTCAGTCACTATCTCACTCCCTTCTCCCTCACACACACACACCTTGTTATATCATATATCATGTTATAAGCAATGAAATTTATTTTTAAAAATGGAGGAAGAATTTAAGAGAAGAGGGTGTATAAATTCTTAATAAGGGTTTAATATAAAACGTATTAAGGAGAGAACAGACAACAAGATATCCGATTGAATACGATACGCAAGATATATTGCTACGAAATTACGTAACACTTTTGAAAAGTTAGCAGATGCAGTTACGTAAACGTTCTACACGTTTCTCGGCTAGCCGAGCAGGTGCAGTTTTCTGTTGTACCGTTCAGTGTGTTCGAGTACCCTTAACTACACAAATTGTGCTGGCACGCCGTCAAATGAAAGGAAAATTATTCTGAAACACCTGTGGGACCTATATAAGCAACACCGGCCGGCTTAGAAGTCAGTTACACTTGGCGTTATTGTAAAGTGCGGATCAAGTGGTTATTGAGGATTAGTGGAAAGTGCTTATTGTGTTATAATAGTGCGGAACTCTAATAGTTGACATTACTATTGTATGTCGTCAAATTTAACTTGATTTATTGCATAAGAGTACGTTGTTGATTACAAATTGTTGTTTATGACTAATTAAAGCTCGTAATTAGTGATTTAATTGGTGCCTGTATTTTGTTTCCACTGTACCATACGACGATTCGTGAGACCGTCGTCGTAACAATATTATCCTAATTAGTGTACATGCTTGTGAATTCAGTAATTGTTTAGTAAACCTTTGAGCAGAATACAGTTTAATGCTATAACAGATTTCAGCTTATAAGGTAACTCACTCAGTTTCAGATCAGTAAAACAATTTACACTTTAATGTAACTCAACAGAGAGACATACAGTAAACAGAACTGTACTTTAAAATTTACTTACAATTTACTATGTAATGTTAAATCCACAGCGCTTTTTCCACGAGAGTGGTCACACTAAGCCCAAAAACTATCCAACAAATGGACCTTGGATATTTTCCAATTGGCGACCTTGAAGTCGCTACTTACTTCTCGTACTTCGGCCTGAAATCATGCTCATTTTGGCCACTCTTATACTGCTGTAGCCTTATATCTGGCCTTATACTGACTTTGTAACAGGCACAGAGTGTATAATGATTCGTTTATACGTTGTAACCATCGATATCTTAGTTTTCCTTTATACTGTCATATTCAATACATAGTTACACGTCCGTTTCAAGTTGAATGTGCTACATGAATAGTAGCAGTAATGTGACAATATTTATGTGTGACATAACATTAAGTGCAATTTAGTTTCGAACTTATGTACAGAATATCGTTTTATATCATTAACAGAAAATGTAAACTTTTCCAGAATTCCTGATGGCCACCATAGGAGTGACAATTAAAATTTGTGTTTTGGTGAATAGTTATTTCAATCCTTGTAGTGAAAACGGTATGTTACTTTAAATATAACTATCCGTTCATTTATCTAGGTCATAATAGTGCAAAAGTTACTTTATTTTGAAATTTGATATACATAGAAAAAATGTATGGGTGTACGTGAGTTTGAGTGTGTGGGTGTGTGCGTATGCGTGTGTGTGTGTCTTCCCTCTCTAAGTATTTCATGATATTCCTTGCCATATTTGTATGTTTTATATTATATTATCAAATAACAAATTACTTTTACAAGTAAATTTTTCTTATTTTTTTATCATTGTGTTTGTACCTGAACCATGTTTCACAGATTCGCTAGAGGTTTCTATATAATTTCTATATTTACAAGTTTTTTAGTAAATTATAAAAAATAAGAAAACTACACTTGCATAAGTAATTTATTATATTAAAACATAATATACAAAAAATAGATGTGTGTGTATGTGTGTGTGCGCGCGCGCGCGCGCGCGTGCGTGTGTGTGTGTGTGTGTGTGTGTGTGTGTGTGTGTGTGTGTGTGTGTGTGTGTGTGTGTGTGTGTGTGTGTGTGTGTGTGTGTGTGTGTGTGTGTGTGTGTGTGTGTGTGTGTGTGTGTGTGTGTGTGTGTGTGTGTGTGTGTGTGTGTGTGTGTGTGTGTGTGTGTGTGTGTGTGTGTGTGTGTGTGTGTGTGTGTGTGTGTGTGTGTGTGTGTGTGTGTGCGTGTTTGCGTGTTTGCAAAGTTATTTTTACTAATACTTCGTATGTGTTATATTTTACAAACATTATTATGTACAACAAAATTGAAAGGAATAATTCATACATTCCAATCACATGTGACATGATTTGGTCTATTTTCAATTTTAAAATAGAAGAGTAACTCAAATATTTTCTGAGCAATAGTGAGCCTTAGAGACCTATTAAAGTGCTACATAAATTAATGTACAAAGAAAAGCGTGTTATGGTAATTCCAAAGAAACTTTAATATGTTAATATGAAATGTTAAATATATGTTTAATTTCTTAATATATTAATTTGAATGTAAATTGTTTCAGACATAGTTCTGCTAATTTTTGCTGTTTTTATGAAATTGTTAGTCCTAGTTACCTGCTTTATTAAATTCCAAGGTATGTTGTATATAATTTATAAAATTGCACCGTAAAACATACGTTTATTTATTTTTAAATTCTTACTATATCATAAACACTTGGTGCGCATTGGTCCAGACATAATGAACTATGTTATATAATGTTTTGTTATAATTAGAAGTAGAATACTCAATGTAAATTATTACTTTCCGCTCAACAATTTCGTTACTCAAAGAGTATTTATTGAAATTTGTTCATTTATTGCAAACTAAGGTTTATAAAATGTAAAATAGATTTCAAATATCCATCATTATATTTTACTCAGCTGTAAGAGAAATGTTGATACCAATCTTCAGAGTACCTTAGTCTTCAGTATAGTACATTATTTTAGTAGTATGCATTTTGCTATTGATGACTAAATATTTTTTGGCAAAAAGGAAGTAAGATTCCTGTCTTAGAAAAAGGAAGTAGGATAACAGAAATGGAAAACAGGGATAAGTTTACCTATTATATATAAAATAGAGATAAAAGAGTGTTACAGTTATTATGGTGTTGCCTTGTTGTGTACAGTATTTAAGATTTACGTACAAGAGTAGTAGAAGTTTACCTTCCTAGCTTACTAAGGAAATTTAAAAAAAAACATAATACGCACGATCTATATTCATTAATCCAGTAAGTAACTAAAAGAGTTTGGCTGGAGACGAATTACACCTATGATTTACAGGCATGAAAAGAGTGTTTGACGCCATTAGCGGAAATAAAATGTGAAAGAATTTATAAGCAAAGTAGTAGGAGAAAAATTAGAGTAGTTATAAACTTTTATAAAGTGATAAAAACGATTGAGTCAGAATATATACGTCTATCGATTATTACTAATTAAAGGATGAGACAGAGTAATGTTTTAAGCCTATTGCTGTAAAATGTAAAGCAAAAAAATGGAGTACCAGAGAAAATGCAGAATTTAGTAAAAGTATATTGTGACGATTTCATTAATAAAAATATGTTCATTAATTAAGTTGATAATATATAAGCGGAGAAATTTTAAATTCTTAATAAAATCTCACATTGTAAACTAAATCTTATGGCAATCATTTAATAATAATAATATTTAATATAAGTCTAATAATAAAATTAAAAGGGAATGGAATTGTACAGAAAGGGTAAAGCTTATTAATTTATCCTGCATAAACAAGAACTGACCAGAATTAACTTGTTTTCTGACCCCTAAATAAACTAAGTATTATTGTAAATTTGTTATTATTTAAATAATTAATTAAGACTATTGTTACGTACTTTGATAACTTCTGTAACTAAGAATATCTCTATTTAATTATTTAATCAACCGTAGTCCTTAAATTTAAATTAGAAACACGGAACTACTTTTATGTTGCCTAGTAATTGTCTTGAGATTACTACGCTCCCCTTAACTATTTTCTGCCACTTGGAATGGAGCGCTCACGCCGTAAGCAGCGTAAAGCGTTGTTTCGCTACGTGTATATAAAAATCTGAAAGGGTTGATACAATGACTATTTAAATAAGTAAATTTGTGTGGTGATGACATCTCTCTATATTATAAATAACGGACTATGTAAATAATACAGTATTACAACCAAGAAGGTGATAGTAAACTAATCTATCATCATGTGAAGTGTATAACAGTGAAACAAACTTTCTATCTATGTGTTCTAACTACAAGAATTACTAAGAATAACTACAGTCGCCTGAGATGAATGTACCACACCAGGAATGATTTCACATACTTCTAGAACTTCACCACCACAGTATGATAATGTAACGACTGAACTTCAAGAAACATCAGGAGGACCGAAGAACTAATTCTGCAGCAACTTCAGGAAACACACAGGTGACATGGAGGCTTGTCTTCCATGGTTAAGAGTTACAAAATTATAAACCCCAAAAGACAATTTAAATCATCATATTAAAGACTTTAAAAATTATGCTTTAAATGTAATAACATTAAAGACTTTAGAAAACTGACATTATAGGTAACATGTAATCTAATATTTGTTGGTTTAGAAGATTAATAAAAAACCATTCTTCAAATGGTTAGAGTTTCAATATTGTACATGGCAAGGTGACCATTATTCATTTAATATATTTGATCCCGGATCCGTGGAATTAATTAAAAAGGATGTACATCATATTTTGAGGCCCCTTTGTAAAGTAGTAATTTATATATTTAATCATATAGTAAACTATATTGTTTGAGAACTTTCAATAGAGAACTTAATCACCAAATGTAATAAAGAGATGTCATCTAAGTACCGAGTAAACTGAGTGCATAAATCAACAGTCTTCCCTTCCTAATATCCTGGTATAAGAATTGTTTTTATTTGTTGTGATTATTTTCAGTGCTTCACAACGAAGGCAGCCTGTATAATTGGCACATCCAATTATTACTGGTTCCCTAAGTTATAACTCAAGAGAAGAGGTTATAATATAAGAAGTTAACAGTTATATACCTTAGGATCTGCAAATTTGTGGAAAACATTGTTTGGTTCACCAGTTTAAAAATGAACATGGAGAAGTTAAAAATAATTAACGATTATTATTAAATGATTAGCAATTTATTATATTATGTTTGCTGGCATACACTACCCACAAAAACAATTTATTATATTATGTTTGCTGGCATACACTACCCACAAAAACAATTTATTTAAAGTGACTTAGTCTATTTTATGTACGTTATAGGCGTTTATTTTCTTTCACTTTTCCACGTTTCTGACCAGAGTGTCACTTGTAGCAAACACTCCTTATCAAGCACAGTGGCAATTTTTGTAACCTTCATAAAATTGGTCACCATTCTAAACGCAATCTGCCCAGATGGTATTATGTTGATAACTTGTGACATTGCTTGTTATCGTTTTACTCATAAATTAACTTTATTTACGGAAGTTATAAACTTAATTTAGTAAAGATAAAGAAGTATACTTGTAAACAATTAATGTCAAATATTTTAAAAACACCATTCTGCCTTAACACTTTGAAATGAGCGCATTAAGCAAGAAGAGTTTAATAAAAATCAAGTGAAGTTTAATATAACATTAATATTAAACAATATTACACCAAGAGAAATTAGTTAAACAATAATAATAACAATCAATGAAAAATAACCGGAATTTGGAAACTTGACCGATAATGCAGTGATTCAAAAAAATTAACTGAATAAATAGGAAGCAGGTGAAAACAACTATAAACTACGTAAGACTTATGTAGGTGATCAACCGTACTAGAAACCCCTTCGCAAACATCCATTTAAATACTACATTGAAAGACACAGTAGGTGTATAATCACGATAACAAAAAGTACACATTCACTACTGCGAAATAGTGAAGTTAACGTGTTAAACACTATCAGTGCATAATTTAAACGTTATAATTCTAAAAGTAAAATATACTTTATTTAAAAAGTGCAACAAAAAATTGCATAATTTGATCAAAAACATAAAACTTGTACATATTTTAAGAAGTCAGCCGCCTTTGAATTCTAAATAGTGAAGCCAAAGTGGCGCCATATTAGTTTCGTGGCTACAATCGGAACTAACATCAGTTCAATCATTATTTAAAATAAGTGAGATTACTTTATAATAGAAAAGTTTTATGTTAGTTTAAAAAAGTATAAATGAGTATTACTTTTATACCATTATTTGCAAATAAAAATAACACTACTATCTGTCCTTGGAAAGAGAGTCTGCATCATAGATGAATAATAAAATTTTAGTTTCAACGAGAATCAAATCTGTAATCAGTAGTAGAGAGTAATGTTACAACTACAGTGCAACACACACACACTCTCTCCCTCTAACACACAACACACACAAAATTTCCTTTCTTAGTTCAATCCTGAAATAAACACAAACAGCCGTATCACACCTAAAACACTATTTGCTGCTTGAAACACATAGGGTATACATAATAGTTATTCTTTATAAACACATGTAAATTGTGATAATGTTTACATTTCTGAGAAAGCAAAATTTGTGTAACCATCAAAACGACAATGAAATATTTTATAACACCAGTTAATAGCTTTTTATTCACTTTATAAAAATTGAAAGAAAAACAACAAATTTAAAGTTTATTGTCCGCCGTTATTTCATTTACCGCCTTCCCTATCAACTGTTTTATATCAGGCAGCATATATGTTGTGATGTAACGGACAACATATCCTTTCAACTGGGTCCATGTTAATTCAATTAAATTCAGAACACAGTGATGAGGAAGTCTTCAAACGGCGTCCCACGATTTTCCGCAATATCATTTATTATTTTAAACTTTTTAAATATTTTATTAATTCTTAATTTTAGTTTTCACTCAACTTTCTTCAGAACTTATATTTTCAAGCTGAACCGAACGACAGTATCAGCTTACCATTACGCCCTATTCGGAATACGTCATCAAGGAATGATATGGGTTGTGATCTAGGATTAATACACTATTGTTTGGTGATACCACGACAATCTTTTCAGTCCACTTTTTGAACACATCACCATTCATTTCAGTGCGATAATCCTTAACTTTTTGAAACTCGACGGTAGCAAACTCCCATCTAAAAACCTGTGTTGTTTACTGATATGAAGTGATATCAGACGCTAGCTTTGTTACGTGGTTGATACTCAATGCCGGTGTCCCACAGGGCTCCGCCATTAGCCCGTTACTCTACATTATTTTCACCAAAGACCTCCCACCCCCTCCGCTAACTCTGACATACCCATCAGTAGGTCTAGCCCAGTACGCAGACGATACCGCCTACTGGGTCTCCGCTGGAGTACACCGGCAAGCCTTATCAAAACTACAGCAAGTCCTACGACCATTCTTCGACTTCTGTAACACTTGCGAATCTCTGAAAACGCGGACAAGACCCAAATTTGTGTGTTCAACTCAGCCGGACGCAACATGAATCATTTCTATATTCACCAGTCCGCGTCGGCCCATCAACAGCACGTCCGAAGTGTGAATGCAAATATCTGGGCGTCACGCTTGACTCCAAACTGTCCTGGCGACCCCATATCAGAAGAACTGCGATCCTTGCCCGTACCCGACTCCGTTCTCTCATAACCCTTAGCAGACATAACTACTGCTCCAGTGAATTACTAGGCCGCATCTACACTACATGCATTTGTCCCATCATCACATACGCCCATCCAGTTCTCCTTACCGCTTCCCCTGCCTTCTTAGATCCCCACCGAATCACACAACGACGAGCTCTAAGACTCATATACCGCCGAACACTCCGTACAAACACCTCCAACGCAGCTCTGTGTGCGCTAAATACCCGCTTTACTAACCTAGACTCCTTTCTCATTAAGCTAAACTGGAAGTATTCCCGCATTGCCTCACGACGTATTTCCCTACAATCAATAGTCCGTTCAATAAACAGAAATACCCGCAACACCAGCAGACTTTCCTTCTTAATAAATCGACTCCTTACAATAGCCAATGGTCCTCCCCCTAGACTCCCCTGCCGACTGCGTCAGAGACACAGACACAATTAAACGCTCTTAACTATCTCTCTTTTATGCTTTTCCACTAATCCTCAGCGTCAGAGACTCGAAACGCGCCTGCAGCTTAAAAACCCAACAATATACCAACTTTACCTAAACATTAAACTCCAAACTCTATCTTCGATCAACGTCTTGAACACACACAATAATATTTCCAATCACCCACTTCCCGGCTCTTTAATCCACACTATTACCTGTCCTCCGCCTACCTTAACGCCACCCTGTCGCCACCCACCAGCCTTGGCGACCTGCGTTACACATCCCAGTCTTGGCCGCCCTGCAACAGAACAATCAATGAAAAATTAATAAATAAATAAATCAACAAACACCCTTGATGAGCGCCTCCATCTACCTCTTCCTGTCACACCTGGCTACCAACTACAGATGCATAAAAAAACCCAACATGCACTACACTCCCATCTTCGTGTCACACAACAACAACAACAAAATAAAAAAATACGTGGTTGATAGATCTTGTTGCAGTTATTCAGCACCCCTTGCCGAATGCAACAAGCGTTAATACCGATTCAATTAAAATAAGTTTAAATAGTCGCGCGACGGAAAATTATTCGTACTTTGGTCAGCGTTCCCTGACGTCACCCCCCCCCCCGACCCTTTTCTAGTAAAGCTTTTCGCTCGACAAGTTCAGTCAGTCTACCATCAAACTGCGCTGTGAGCAGAGTCGCCCGTCGTCTCCTGGTGGGTACTTTGGTTGGAAGCCTCATCACCAAGGTAATTACGTTTTCTTAGTTATCTTAAATCTCATAAATCAATGCTGGTGACGAACTATATTCGTCTGTAATGTTTGTAAAATAAAAACTTGTATTTTTGTAAAAGACTGTAACTCATAATCTACCATGATGTATTTGTTTGTAATAGTTACCCTTGAGAAAAAACAATTTTCAGCCAGTTAGTTTAAAGAAAATGAAAGATGTGTAAATTTTAGCATTTGTCACTTGTTATAGAATTTGATTTGTAATTTTGAGAATTGTTATAACTGTACTTTTGTAAATTTTGCAATTATGTATTATGTGACTTAACGTGCACGTGTAGTAGCTGGTAACTTATACTAAAGAGTTTGGAACTTTCAGTAAAGCTTGGTTCCACGTATGGGCCCACGAACGTGAGAATATTGATTCGCCGCATGATTTCTTCATACTCTCAAGAATACGTACGACGGCACGCCGTATGAACAGCGCAGAAACACGGCTTTCCATGACTGGCTTACGCACGGTGTGACCAGAAACAGCAGGCCGCCAGCAAACACAACTCACATGTTCAAGTAACATTATTATTCATTAGTTATATTCACCTGCAGTTTCTAGTTACCAGATTACTAGTCAAAGGGAAGATGAAGTAAATTTATCATTTTGTGCAATATGAACTTGTATTTTTGCAAGGACTTTACAGTACAAAAAAGGTGCTAAGAAATTTAATGAACAGATCATAGCTTGTACGCTATATATTACAAATTGTAAACTGGCATTGACTTATGCAACTATTGAATTTTTAACGATTTCACCCAATATTTAATTGATGCAACTGTGGAATTTTAAATAATTGGTTAATTAGTATTTGAATTATGTTATTGTTGAATTTTTGTGATTTTTGGGATTTAATTTATTCTGTTTTTGGTCGACTCAGTAATTTATCTTTCTCTGGCTGAAACACAATTATATAACGTTCTGAGGTTTATTTTTATTCTAAAATAAACGGGTGCACCTTGACTCTGCTCACTAGCTGCTTGTACTGAGTTTTAATTTTATACACACCCCCGCCTTTAGGTAATTATGTTAGACATTAAGACTATTTTAGGAGTATCTTACATTGTGTAAAGCGACTTAGGTAGTAGTAAGTATCTTCATTGTTTCTGGTGTATGTTGTGTGTTACGTTTTTGGGGCTCAGCAGTGTAACGTGGCACAATCTGACAGAAAAGCTTGACGATGTGTTTTTATTGTGGAATTCGTTCCACACTTTACTAGTCGTATGTCTTTTGTGCCCCACGCCTGATCAAGTTATAAAATGTTGTGATTCTCCGTCCGGAATTTTTTGATTGACTTCAGTTAATTTCTTCGCCAAGTCGCAATCTTGTGTCAATCTGTTTATTTTATTTTTTTTTTTAACAAAATCAAAACCCACAAATTTCAAAAACCCATGGAAGCTGGTACGTACATATGAAATAAATCTGGTTTATCATTAACATCTAATAATATTTTTTTAGGATTACTTCATTCGGAGAAATGTTGTGGACTATAAAACGTATAGCCGTTTTAACGAAACCGTTGCATTCCCCTTAAAAAATTCTAGTTTTGTTTTATTTTCTGGAGCATTCCTGTATTTTTAATCTTACTTCTGATGCTTTGAACGCTACTTTCTAAAACGCCGGTAAATTTGGAAGTTTCTCCAAGTCTTTGATAGAAGAAGTCGGGTATTTGTCATTTAATTTATTCATTTTTTAGCCCTTTTTAGCATTTACACTGTTGAGTTTTGTAACAGACGCAATATTTCAAACAACGGCTTTAATAAATTATGGAAAGCAGTACAAATTTCAAAAACTTACACTAAAGGCACATATACACGAAACACAACAATAGCGAGACACTGAAATACTCATACACTTTACTCTCACCTTCAAAATGCTGGCTCATAATCGCTATTTTTAATAAGCGATAAAAAAGTTCTACTACGTATCATAAACATAGATAATAAAAAGTCGTAATAAAAAAAAACCGTTGTCACAGTAGCACTAAATGGTAAAACAACTCTCACATTATATAGAGACGTTCCGCACATGCGCATGACACATTACTGTGTGAACAATGTCAACGTCCTTTACCAATAGCGTTTCAGATGTGCCACGTGGGATTGTTTACATCAGGACTGAACTAAGAACTAAAATTTTAAAAAATACTCTCTCTCTCTCACACACACACACATATATATATATATGTTGTAGAAGGTTTTTGGGTACATCCGTGTATGTGATGCTTATATTGCCGACGTTTCGTTCCGTAATCCCGGAACATTTTCAAGGCATACTGATGTTGATTTAACTACGCTGTGCGTTTTATATCTTGTTTCCCTTGTGATTTTTGCCGTGGGAGGGTTAGAGCGTGGGGGTGAGTGTGTTGTGACCATATGTTGTTTGTTAATTTGTGAACTGTCAGTTAGGAATTTCCAAGTTGTCGCTAGTTTTGTATATTCGTTTCTGTCGTTGACCGCTCCCTTTCGCATCCGAATATAGTACACACACACACACACACACATACACGCATTTAAATTTAAATATGTATAAATGTATATATTGTACTGCTGTTAAAATACAACCTAGTACATAAGAGGAAAACAATAATTTTAAAAGAAAAAATATATGAATTTAATAGTAATTGGAACATATGTTTAAAATGTAAACAAAAACACTGAGTCAATAGTCCCAACTAACATAGAGGTAGACTCCAATGCTAGATATAACAGCAGTAAGATATATGTTTTGACAAGGATTATATGAAATTTGAAATAAATATTAAAATAAAAGGAAAGAGTAAGAAAATTATAATATAATAAATACAAACTAGAATTAAGAATGTTAGAAATCAAATAAATGTATTTAATAATAATTAGAAAAGTTATATATGTTTTTAAGAGTTATATGATAGAAAGATGTAACGAATGTAGAGATGTATCAATGTGGCAAAATTGTAAATTATTAGATTTGTATTGAAAAAAGATAGAAGAAAATTTGTTAGTCTTTATTTATATTTAAGAAGAGTAACATCAAGAGTTTAATTGACTATTTAATAAAATAAACATTCAGAGGAAGAGAGTTAATGTTATAACATTGCCAAACCCAGATCATTTTTTATATTAATAAGTATGTAAAAAATGCTAAGAAATAATATATTTTAATAAATAAATAATAACGAGAACGAAAATAGTAAATATAATTAAGAGTGAAGGAGGAAGAATAGTAAACAAAAGGTGATTATTAAATAAGAAATACAAACTAGACTGACAGACAAATGACATTGACCCAACCCCAGAGATTGGCCAGATAATAACCAAAATAAAGCGAAACAAGATGGAAGGAAAGGAGAAGAAAAATGAATTTAAAAAATGGAAAAAACCAACTACAAAGAAAATAAAATGAACCAAGGTGATAAAGCACAGACAAATAGTGTAGAATAGGGAAGGGGGAGATGATACCATCCAATATCATAAAGGAAACGAAACCGGTGAATAACCAATATAAAAAAGAAATATTAGTATTGTCTAAGTGACAAAGGTAACTCATAATTAATAAAACCCCATTAAATAAAAATACACTAACCCACGAATTAGTAGTATATGTAAGTAAGAAATCTAGAAAAAGACATGAACTTATTAGATACAAATAAAATTTGTAAAGGTAGTGAGATAGTGAGAAATATAATGAAAATAACTAAGTGACAAAGAAAAATAATAATAGGGTTTACCCACCAATAAACGTGTAAAATAAAAAGTGATAACAGTGAAAATGATGTGTGAAAAAGGATATTGTAAACAATAGTATGATTAAAAAGATAGTGATAGATAAGTAAACACTCAATAAATCAATGATGGACCAATGAAGGATTTAAGAGTGGGATTGTAAAAATTATATAGTTAAGGGTAATTAGAAATAGTATTTAGAGTAGAAATAGATAAAGGATATAATATTATTCAGGGGAGAAAGCCCAGATAAAAACAGTTTGTATTAATGTGGAATGGAGGAGATAGTAATAGTGAAATAAGGTTTTGTGTTAAATTTAAATATACAATGAATAAAACACACCATGTTAAAAGGGGAAATAACTTTAGTAAGTTTACAAGAAGTAAGGATGACTATCACTCAATGTAATAACTTGTAAAGAATTGTTTATTTCAATGTTATGAAGAGGATATGGCTGAAGGGAACTTACAGTCCATAGGCCTAATTGTTATATTTTAAGTATTAAGACATAGAAAATAATCTTGACATATGATCAGAACAAAAACAAACTCAAGACACAACAACCACTAAACAAATCAATTATAACAACAGAACAAAAACTTTGTAATGAAATGAAATATAATTAGAAAAAATTAAATAAAAATAATCAATGGCTACTAAGGCCTAGGAAATGTATAACTGTCAATGACAAATAATTGCAAACTGTATAAAAACAACCAGGAAATTAAGAAATTCAAGGCAAGTAAATAGCCGAGAATAATTTGTAAATCAGTTTAAAGGAAAAATATTAGAATAAGAACTTAGTTTAAAGGAGAAATGTAAATATCAAATATTAACAGATGTGTACAAACATTGATATTTCATAAAACCATACATTATGTGATACCAAATTAATCTTTGAAAGGAAATAATAACAGTGGTGATAATATTTAATATGTAGGGAAGAGGACAGAAGAATATAATCAATAAGAAAATATAAAGCTATTTTGAATAAAAATTCAAAATTTGATAACAATAGGCTACTTCAGAATTAACCAATCGGGATTAAATGGTTACTATGACAACAGTCGTTTGGTTGCTAAATTACCGTTAGATTTCTTTACTCGTTATATGACGCTTTTGTTGAATAGACGCTAGTTTTGGAATGATCAAGAGTGTTAATTAAAACGTCAAAATATCAAATGAAATTACTAGCAAGTGAACCCCAAGAATGAAGACGATGGCTGAAACCATATAACTAATGTCGAAGCCGAATTAAAGAAAAAAGAAAATAAAATCCTGCCGATTAACTTGGAAAAGATGCCCGAAGTCCCGAACCAAAGCAAATTAAAGATGATTGCAGCCTAACTCCTTAATACCATATCAAATGAGTTCGTCCTGTCTACTGAAGTGATAAGTACCTATTAAATTACCCGAATTTCTGAATAAACTCACGTTAATTATTTCTCACTAAAGGTCGAAATCTCACTAAACTGAACATAATTACTTTCAAAGATTAAAAAACTAAGTCACTGAAAATTTATAAACTGGCAAAGATAACCTGTTATTAATTACCAATAGCTTGTAAACACTTTTACTACACTACACTAAACAAATTATACCTACACAGTATATTATTTAAGTTTAACTGATGTAAGGGTGTGTATTTTTATTGTTTTAAACATTAGTAATCCTTTTAACGTAATCTCAAGAACCCGTGACAAACGAACAATTTTGTGTATAATTTCCACAGACGCCATTACTGAAAGTCTGTTAATCAGTTCAGATATCGATTTGTCAAACCCTGTAGAGTTGTCTCATATATAACCGGAGCAATTGTATTACAAAGGGAAATATAATTTGTATTAAATGAATAATTAATCATTAATAAAAAATAAATAAGTATTGAGTGTAACCACGGTGTTATAATTTCATTAGGTGGTGGATAATAATTTATGTACATTTTAGCAGACAAGTAGGTTGACGACTAGCGACCGCACAGCCAACGGAACGAACTACTGGCCGCTACAGACGGCCGAGACAGGCGGAAACATTTGAATTATTCAAACCGCCTGAGCGGCGCAGGCTATACACATTTAAAATTTTTTAATTGTTTTAATAAAACAACTTGGCGCCACCCGGATTTTCACACCCCTAGTGAACAACAGGTAAGAACATCGAGACCTGGTTATTCGTACGTTCGCAACGGACAAAATCTGCGGAAGTTGCATTCATTGGAACGACGGATAGAGAAGACACGTTACACCCATTATACACAAATTGTACATGATTCACATTTTACAGAATAAAACAGTAGCCGTACGCACGACTACGTTACAAGTTGACGCATCCAACGTGTGGCAGAATAACACGACAGAGACCACACGACTACGTTACAGATTGGCTTCCATCGCGGGGCTTGAACGAAGAAGAGGACGTCCCGATACGTTACAAGTTGGCTTCCATCGCGGGGCTTGAACGAAGACGAGGACGTCCAATACGTTACAATGTTAATCTTGAATTTAATAACAAATACAACTTAATAAACAACAAAAATATTTCAAGAAGTTTGAATATATCTTTGAAAAACATCGAATTAAAAGAAGAATCATGTTTTAAAAAATCGTTTGGGTGGCCATACCATAAAATCCAATATTCCGAAGAGGTCTCTGTTTTGCAGTCGTCAAAGAAAACAGCATTCAGCATTAAAACTAATAAGAAATTCCCGTGGAGGAACAGATCGCTAAGCCTAGTATTATCTTTAAAATGATAAACATCAACCAGAAGTGAACCCGTGGCAGCTGTGAAGAATTCAGAGTCAATCTATTCACATTTTTATGGTAGATATTCTTACCTTGTTATTTATCAAAAATTTACATACTAACGTTATTTGGTTCGGTTTAAAGAAAAGAAGATATCATATACAATATTAAATAAGATCAAACAGCTTAATAATTATTAACCCTGAGATAGAGTTTCTTTTAATGTGCAGATAAATAAAAAACATAATAACTGTAATTACATTTCTTAATTACATAACTAGAAGAAGAAAATAACAGTACATTAATGACGTCACCAACGTGTGGCATATAATAAATAAAATATCTGCAAATAAACACAGTAGGCTACAATATATTGCAACGTATTTATGTGTGTGAATTTTTATATGTACTTTAATTTGTATAGCCCCACGTTCTTTGGGAGCCAAATATGCAACAATACATATACATAAATACATATACCTATACACAAATTTAGCGTGACCGGTCTCACGTTCAAGATTGACAAATTATGTAACAATATAACATTTAAATTGGGTTTCAGGTGTATCTGCAATAAGAACTCTATGTAACTTGTAACGGTATTTCAAATTTATTTGATATTATTAAAAATTGTGCACATGGCACTGACTTCGATTTAAAACATTCGTTATTAATTGTTATTATGCCGTAAGGCTTATACATCCTTACTGACTAAATATTCTATTCTACTAATTATTGTATTACAGAAAAATCTCATTTTCAGACTACTCAGTCGATTAATGTTTTTCAAAATATCAATATTTAAATCTCTTTTTATATATTGTAATGTACTCAAAATATTAATAGTTTTTGACTTTATCTTTTGTTTCTCAGTACTGTTTTATCTCAAATACTAATTGTTTTCATTTAAATGCTTTATATTCATTTTATTTCATATTAATTTGAGCTCTTGGTACGTTAATCGTATTTCTAAAACCTCTATGATTTTAATTCTACTTTACAAGAAACATTGGCTCTTATTTTTAAATAAAATAGAAATGTCTTTAATTGTCTTTGAGTTCATTGTATGATTAAGATATAAATAAGTTGTTTATCACCTTATTGTCGTCAATCATACTCGATCATTTTGATCCATCTGTAGTTGTTCTCGTCTCGCACTGCAGCGTCGGCTGTCTCTCTTCTCCTCTTGTCCAGCGTCGGCTGTCTCTCTTCTCCTCTTGTCCAGCGTCGTATCACTCTCTGGAACTCTCCTCTTTTCCAGCGTCGTATCTCTCTCTGGAACTCTCCTCTTGTCCAGCGTCGTATCTCTCTCTCTGGAACTCTCCTCTTGTCCAGCGTCGTATCACTCTCTGGAACTCTCCTCTTGCTGTTTCTGACGTCAATGGATCTTCTTATGTAATTCTTCTTATGTACTGCTGTTATTATTTAAAAATGATTGTATTTACAACTTAGTTACATAGTTGTATGTAACTGGAAAATTTAAACTATTTACAAAAAAATAAATACGCCGTGCGGACGGGCATAAGCTCCCGCTGCACCGTGGATGATTTAAGAAAGAGAACCACTGTAGCTTGCGTGTCCTATTTATACCCATGTCTTGGTCGACACTCTGCAGTGGTACGAAATCGACATGTCAGAAACTGTCTCTGGATTCAGTTCCCCCACTCTTTGTCAAATTCGCTATTTCTTATATTTCTGCGAATTGCAGAGTCCTGTAAGTATACTCTTATACTTATCTTATAAATATTTTTACAACACATGTTCACTGTAATTTTGGACATTGCAACTTAATCCTTTCAATTTGTACACAGTTATTTCACTATTACACTCGTACGGTGTGGCACTTTCGCGTGGTTTTCGTACACAGTATTTAGTAAATTTTATTACATTTTATTGTGTTTTTGGATTTTACTTCTTAATTATAGTTTATGAATAATTACGGAAAAACAGTAATTGTGCAATTATTCATCTTGGGGTGGTAAACTGGCCTGCATAGACCTGCGTTCACACACACTAGCAAAATACTGGTGTACACACTTTCAGTTACATTTGTGTGTGTGTGTGTGTGTGTGTGCACGTCGATTCAGGTCGAAACACCTGTTCATATTTTTGTCTGAGCCAAGCTTGCAATCCCTGACATGCTTATTTCTAATATATTATTAATTATTTACAGTTTATTAGGTAAATTTAAATTTTTATATTCAATGCTCAGTACATTACTTGTTTGTACTGTCGCAATATATATTTATAATCACATTATTTATGTTATCTAAACATTAATAATAAATAAGATTTTATATTTTATAAACCTGAATATTTTTTTTTTTTACTTTTACAATGTTTTGACAACTTTTACATTATACCATCTGAAATTTTTATCTATCAGTTATAAAAATATATTCTAGCCTACAACATATAAAATATTATTAATTAATAATACACATGCGGCGCGTTAAATGTGTTAAATATACACAAATGTATATGGTATAATTCTTTTCCTGCTTATTACTTGTGTGTGTGTGTGTGTGTATGCGTGTGTGTGTGTTAAAAACCAATGTTAATAGTCGTTCCCTATGCCTATGTTGTATTAGGCATTTTGCTACAGCTGTTCTATGCTACAGGCGTCTTGCGGCGTGTCGTGTGATCGTATTTATTGCTTATGGAAGAAACAATACCAGAACTTAAAAAAAAGTAACCATAATTGAGCTATTACAAAATCAATTTACGACAGGTTCTAACCCTTCCAAAATTAAGAAGTAAAGCTGCACAGATTAGAAGATGTAAATGATTTATAAGTAAATAAAAGTGGGCGCAGTGCAACCATAAAAATGAATGCTATTATTTTGACAAGTGTACTGTCAAGGTAATGTGTACTAGTAGGACTACTTGAACATGTACTGTCGCGCTGCAAAATTTTCTCTACGGATATCATTGAAGAAAATTAGTGGAAACATGTGGTTATCAACTATTTGGGAAACCGCAGCAGCAGTAAGAAAGTAAAATTTCGTTGAAAAGCTCAAGAAATTATAAATTTAGGTAAAATCAACACTTCCGAATATTTTGTTAGTGCTAAGTGCTAAAGTTGCGGAGAACGATCGGTTATAATGAAAATATAATATACAATGACATTAACCTTTAACCTTTACTGCCGTCTCTGTAATATTTTTACATAAATAAATACACACACACAGAGCATATATATATATATATAATATTATTATATACATACACTTATGTATGCTTGTACTTATGTCTTAGTTATAAAGAAATCAACCAGTCTCAGGAAACGCAGAAACGGCAACAGCAGAAGAAATGAAACTTCAGTGAAAATCTCAAAAAGCGCTAGATATCACAAATATAGGTAAAATCAACACTTCCAAAAATTTTATGGTAGACTCAAAATTGTTAAACAATATAGGCCTATCTTCTATCTTACGTTATACGATAAATTAAATTATAGAAAATAAATAAATTTATAAAATTTCTGATAAAGCAAGAACCTTACAAGCCATTACTTTGGTTCAATTTGTTAAACATACTAATTCTACGGAACATAAAATGAAAATATAAAAGGAGGTCATTTATAAATTTTTGAAAAATGATTCAGACAATGTTTTGTTTCAATTAAACAACTATCTCGTTCTATCTCTGGTAAAAAGCATACTCAACGTTTTTAAAATATAATAAAGTTACTTAACAACAACAATGCCTTTAGCGAAGCTATGCCCAGATCGTGGACATACATAACCAAAATCTATATAGCCTATAAGGTATGTATTTAAACATCAAATGTATGGCAACATCGGTATGACCGATTTTTGCCGTATTTCTCTATTCTTGTTTCTTAGCATCATAACCTACAGTCTTGATGCTTTTTCTTTTAGTATTAACTATTTAATACTATTAAGACAAATTTTCAGTAGTCTTGCTGTATCAGAAATTTTGTTTGCTATGAACTGAGTACTGAAATTGAAAATTCTTAGGTTAAGCTCATGTAACAGTCATGTAAAAGTAAGAGAAGAGAAAGACTTCAATGTTTATTCTAAATGCTGTTTGGTCATTGTTTTTTACATTTAATTTTGAATTTTTAAATATAAACAGATTGGTTAATTTTCGCCCCAGGACCCATTCTAAATACATTCTGAAAGTGCTACTTTTTCAGGATCCGTTGCTTGTGTCAAGAAATATCGGTATGGAGAACCATACATGACTTCCATATTCTAAGATTTATATTTAAAATCATTTTCAGCCAAACAGCCAGGGAAGGAATTTTAACAAAAAAATACTTCTTTCTTGCCAATAACGTAGTACACATATAAAAAATATTATCCCCTCCCCCTTCAACTATAATTTTGATTTATAGAAAATTACCCCCAGCCCGTTCAACTAGCCTCTTCATTTATAGATATTTCATCTACGTTTCTACAGTGGATTATTAAGATCTTATCAGGATACTTTATCAAAATTAAGTACTTTACTCATGTTACAACAAAAAATGTTTCAGGTAAACTGCCCTTTCCCCGTAACCGATCTTCACCAAAATCAACAGACATTGAGTTCTCTATAGCTCAGGCACATATGTAAAAAATTATTTGATTCTGTTTGAATTTACGGCAGTTATGGTTCGTCATATAAAAAATTACCCATGTTAAAACATAAAACATGAGATTTATAAAACATATCTAAGATTTATAATTAAAATCATTTTTGAAATAAAATATTTTCATAGAACCTACTAACGCTGGGGAAATCTGAGGAGCCAATCAGAGTTGGGCCTACCTGTCACTCTGCTGAATTTGGTGGAAAGCCCTGTCACTGTCGTCAAAGTATCAGCCTTGACAGGGTCCTCTTTTTCTGCAAAATGGGAGAGGAGGCTTGAGATGGAGTGAGTGACATGGTCCCCACCTCAATGAAGAACCCATTGTTTTATAAAAATATATTTAAATTTTGAAAACTGAAAATTCTTTTCTTGTTGTAAATATTTATATTTTATAATCAAAATGACTTTATCAAAAAACAAACATTATTTTTTTATAATAAGTACTTACATATGTTTCTTAATATGCTTACTTTTTCTTCAATGTTGATGATCATTTCCAAACATTCTGACAAAATTGTATCTACAGAACAGTTAACATTCCCCAGGTTTCCATTTCTGCTAATTTCTCATTACACCTTCCACTGACGTATTATTAACCATTTCATAAACTATCGTATAATCTTTTCAGATTGCCTGGCAACAAAATTATTTTATTTTCAACAATTACCATTGTTTGAAAAAGTGTAAATGAATTTTCAAGTACTTTACTCTTGTTAAAACGTAAAAGGTTGCAGGTAAACTACCCCTTCCCCTTAACTGATCTTCACCAAAATCTAAAGGCCTTGAGTCCTCTACAATTCACTGAGGTATGCAAAAAATTATTTGATTCTGTTTGAATTTGCGGCAGTTATCGTTTGCCATAGAAAATACGCTTGATAAAAAACCTTGCAGGTAAACTACCCCTTCCCCTCAACCGATCTTCACCAAAAACAATAGGTGTTGAGTACTCTACAAATCAGGGCCGTATGCAGAAAATTATTTGATTCTGTTTGAATTTGCGGCTGTTATCGTTTGCCATAGAAAATACCCTTGTTAAAAAAACGTTGTAGGTAAACTACCCCTTTCCCTTAACCGATCTTCACCAAAAACAATAGGTCTTGAGAACTCTACAATTCAGGGCTGTATGCGAAACATTATTTGATTCTGTTTGAATTTGCGGCTGTTATCGTTTGCCAAAAAAAAAATTTCCCTTGATAAAAAAAACCGTTGCAGGTAAACTACCCCTTCCCCTTAACTGATCTTCACCAAAATCTAAAGGCCTTGAGTCCTCTACAATTCACTGAGGTATGCAAAACATTATTTGATTCTGTTTGAATTTGCGGCAGTTATCGTTTGCCATAGAAAATACGCTTGATAAAAAACCTTGCAGGTAAACTACCCCTTCCCCTCAACCGATCTTCACCAAAAACAATAGGTGTTGAGTACTCTACAAATCAGGGCCGTATGCAGAAAATTATTTGATTCTGTTTGAATTTGCGGCTGTTATCGTTTGCCATAGAAAATACCCTTGTTAAAAAAACGTTGTAGGTAAACTACCCCTTTCCCTTAACCGATCTTCACCAAAAACAATAGGTCTTGAGAACAATTCAGGGCTGTATGCGAAACATTATTTGATTCTGTTTGAATTTGCGGCTGTTATCGTTTGCCAAAAAAAAAAATTTCCCTTGATAAAAAAAACCGTTGCAGGTAAACTACCCCTTCCCCTCAACCGATCTTCACCAAAAACAATAGGTCGCGAGTACTCTACTAATTAGGGCTGTATGCAAAAAATTATTTGATTCTGTTTGAATTTGCGGCTGTTATCGTTTGCCATAGAAAATACCCTTGTTAAAAAAACGTTGTAGGTAAACTACCCCTTTCCTTTAACCGATCTTCACCAAAAACAATAGGTCTTGAGAACTCTACAATTTAGGGCTGTATGCAAATAATCTTTTGATTCTGTTTGAATTTGCGGCTGTTATCGTTTGCCATAGGAAATACCCTTGTTAAAACATAAAACGTTACAGGTAAACTACTGCTTTCCCTTAACCGATCTTTACCAAAAACAATAGGTCTTGAGAACTCTACAATTCAGGGCTGTATGCGAAACATTATTTGATTCTGTTTGAATTTGCGGGGATTTTTTTTGCCATCACCATACTTCCATTCCTTAAGGAATATGGAAGTAAAAAACTGTAAATACAACAGGAAAATTATAATATAGGCTACTGTACACGTTTTACATTATATGTTAAAAATCCATATTCCAGTTAACACATTTTAAAAATTTTATGCTGTTACTAACAGAAATAAATTTTCTTACAATTTCTTGTAAACATATTTTTTCCTAGCTCTAATATCCTGCGGAAATAAATAAGATTTTTTATGCAGTGACAGACATCACACCACGCACAGACACATACTTATACTCATTATTATTTAATTCATTTATTAGCATTAGGATAGCAATCAGAATAGATTTATAAACCAATGTGCTGATTTCTGTTCACACTAAAGTAATTTAGAGCTAAATGCCATGACTAGACTTTCATTTTGCGATGTACTTTGACATGTTTGAATCGTGAGTTTCGACATATTTGAGATTGACTGTGGGGGAGATGCCTCTTTGTAGAGTGAATATAATATTCTTATGTGACGATGTTGCTCCGTTTTATGTGTGTAACCTCCATCCACTGAGATTGAGATACTCTTTGGGTGACCATAGGGTCTTCGTTAGTCAAATTTGGTTGTGCACCATTTGTTGTTCCTCTGATAGTTTGTCGATTATTAGAGCGTAAGTGTACAAGACGTTCATTAGGATACCGGGAAAATGAAGTGCCCCTGATTGTATGCAGAAAGTATTAGAAGGTTCTCGTTGACCTTGGTTTTTAATTCAAGTTAGTTTACGGAGATTTAAATAGAACAAAACTGCTTTATATAACAAAACTGGAAGCCTTTATTTATCAAATACCTAAATGGAATAGAGTAACGTGCAGTACTGTTTATTTTCTAACACTTTAGTGATTATATTTGTCAAACGAAATCACGTTGTGTAGTTGATTCGACGTATTCTCTAAGCCAAATTGATGGTCTTGGTATGTTAGATTCTTATTGATACTTTCTTATATAAGTTTAAAAGATGTTTTGGTATTATTGATAAGTAGCTGGTTGGAGAGTAAGGCGAAACGCCCGCACGCCTAAGTTCTGTTTGCAAAGTTCAGTAACTTAGCGAAGTATGTAAGACGTAATATAGAGGTGAAAGTCCATGAGCTGCAAGAGTCTTTTTTCTTCTAATTATCTTAACACCCTGGTAGTAGTAATGTATATACTGGTTTCTTTTGTGGTTACGTTTGTTGATATCATCGACAACTTCTTTTGAATTAAATAAGTTGAGCCGCCCCAGCACTTGAATGGATGTTCAACATCAAGGTCGTTGTCTTGTATAATTGGGTGCGAAGTAAATACTATCTGGTATAGGACTGAAGGTGACTTACGGGACCGTTTTAGGGTCTACAAATATATGCCAATTGTCAAAAGGGTCACAGCCGGTAGAAAAAGGTCAGTTGGCAAAGGACGTGAGTAGTAAACTGCCACACCACCACCCCCGGGCAGAAAAACTTTGCGGCAGACTTTGAAAACTTGTTTATGTTGACCCACAAAAAAAGTGGTGAAGATTTTTTTCTTTAAGACGACCATGAAAACAGAATAGTAATTCATGATTGTCAAATTAATATTGATGCTTTAAAGAAAAGTACTACAGTCCTGATGGTTAGCGCTTTTAAGTATTACTGTTATTTTTTCAAACAGATGTTCACGATTTTCTTAGTGCAAAACGTTAATTATCTTTACCTTCTGTTTTATCTGCTTTTGGACAAAAAGCGTGAACTTACAAGATAATTTTTGAGAAGATAAAATTTATAATAAGCATTGGAATGTTGCAAGAAATCGTGGTCGACTTTAAGGCTGCTAAACCTTATGCTGTAAGAATAGATTGTAAGGAAAAACTATGGACAAATAAATAGTCAAATATTTCCTCTAAAACATTCTGCAGTCTAGGGTCAGTTACTTACGTGCACGATTTACTCAAGACCTTTCTTGCGACTAACCCTTTTGGTACCTGCTTGGCCACTGTGGCAATTGCACATGGTTCTAGAGTCTTGAAACGATGTGGCAAAATATCTTTAATACTCGCATGGAGGATGGGCTTTTCTTACCGCTGTTAACAGGTTGGAATCATAGGTTTGTACATGCGGTGTAAAGTTAATAGATATACCACATACAGGTAAGATTTATTGAAAATTTCCTCTTTGCTTCCGTATATTCTCTTCACTTCACCTCCTTTCAGTTCACCTCGTTCCCTACGATTAGCATGTAGGTTTATCGTTCTTAATTACAACTTGGGAACTCCCAAACAACGATCAGTGTTCGCACGAATTTATACGATATTATCTTCTCCATGTTTTCATAATTAACAAGCACCAGACTTTTCTCCTGCTTTCCGTAAAGTTGTACTACATTCCTTGCGCTGACTACCGGTGTATTTATCCAATTACGTGATGTTAGTCGAGTCAGACAAACGGAAATCAAGTGAAGTGAATTCAACTTTTTTGTCTGCTATGGAACATGTAATGATAAAAATCATGTTTTTAGTGGCTAAAGCTCTGATTAACAATGCACAGAAAATACATTTCATATTCTACGGAACGCCTTAAAATAACAATAGTGAAATACATAGATCATTAAAGTAGGAATAATAATCGGCATTAACACATCAGGTAAACTGTAAGTATAAAATGCAGTATTCAAATATACTAGGAAATGCAAGATACAAAGGGAAAATAACACGATTCGGTAACTTTGTGGAGTAGTTAATCTTATATTGATAAGCGTTTATTTTATTTATCATATAAACTCTGTAAGTGACATCATTATGTTGGCACTTTATCAACATGCTATAGAACGCTTTGTGTTGTTGATAGCTAGGTTGTATCAAGATATAGTTAGTTATAGTCGCGTTGTATCTACCACTACTCAGTGCCACAGGTATGGAAGAAGCAATATATACTAAGACACGGACGCACATACATACACACACACACACGAATTCTGATTTTAAATTTTAAATTTCAGTACTTGTTAGATATTATCTGATCCAATTAGTACAGTTCAAAATGTTTTGAATATTGTATAATCACCAAGCTTGGAGTTGTAGGAAAATTGAAACAACTGAAAATTCATTACTTCCACTTAGAGAATATTACTACTCACAGATTTGGTACGTAATTATTCTGGGGTTTCTTTCCTTTCCTTCCGTATCCCGCACTGCCATTACTTGCAACGAAAGATGTAAAATATACTTGCTTAGGAGAGACTGTTTGTTTCATCCTTACACAATGATTAGTGGCCTGCAGCGACATGTAATAAAACAACATGGTTTATTGTTTTGGTTATCTTTAATATTATTTATCTTTAATATTATTTAACACTAAATAGCATTCCTATACAAGTCACCCGATATCTTCGGTTTGTTCGTTTAGGATGTCGTTTTTATTTGTTTTCGTGTGATTGTATATTTCCAATTGTTTTAAGAGTATCAAGTTTTCGGCCTTTTGTAGAATGTCCATGTTATTGTCGATGTTTTTGTATGTGTGGTTTGCTTCAATGAGGTGGTTTGCAAAGGTGGATTCTGTAGTGGAGTGGGGTGTCTTTGTGTGTTCAATATATTTTTGTTTCAAGCTAGGTCCTGTCTGCCCTATGTAGATTTTGTTGTAATCTGAGCAATTTAGTTTGTAAACACCAGGTAGATCGAATTTGTTTTGTACTTTGTGTGTATGTTTTGATAGTGTGTGTTCTGTTTTGTTAGTAGTTTTGTAAGCGAAACTCCTACACAAAACAAACAGCAGACGAAGACAGAAAACAACAAATTCATAACACTAACATACATCAACAAACAAACTGAAAAAATAGCCCAAAAATTCAAAAAAGCAGGATACAGAATCGCTTACAAAACTACTAACAAACAAGGATCGAACATATCAGACACAACATCGATCCTTCAAAAGTCGACGCCGTCGCCAAGAACAAGACGGACAGCGCTCCCAGTGGCAGCCTCTGAAGAAGCTTTTTAAAAGCGAAAACTGGCTCAGACTATAAGGTAAAACTTTTACGTTTTTACCCATAAAAAACTTTTTGTTCCGAGTCGTTAGTGAAATAATTATAATTAGTTAAGTAACGAAACGTCATGGACAACGAAATCCAAGAATTTAATAGAAGTAATACCAGAGAATAAGAAAGGTGCTAGATTTGGCTCACCTTAGCCTAAGCGGGCACGACTCCGACCCAGAGAGCCAAAATGACACTGCGCTATCTACCATCTGCGGCGGTACCCAATGAGGGTCCAGCAACCCCGCTTACAGGGAAACAGATAAGAGACTCCTCTGAGCAGGTATAACCGAAGAAGGTTACTCCACACGAACCTAGAATTTTAAGTTTATTCTGAAAATCTTTTAAATTCCCAGTATATATATATTTTTATTAGTTCGTTTTTCATAACGGTGTTTGCTTTCCTTGTATTGCAACTGCTGATATTGTAAATGCCGTTGGTCTTTGCAATCCTGAAGCGTATATCAAGGTTCAGAGACATATTTTGTTGTAGATTTCAGTATATGGACGAAAAGTATTTTATATAATTAATTTTGCTTGAGAGTAAGAGGCAGCATTCTTTTGTAGAAATCTTAATTATCGGCCTATGTCTGCGCACAGGAACTCGATCACAGTACATTATGTGTATATAACTGCTGAATATGACATGATACTAATTCGAGGAGGAATAAAGTTGTGTTATTGAACTAGTAAAAGTATCACTGAGTTTGGCTTTGGACTAAATGGAAAAGTTTGTTTCCATGTCCTCCTGATTTCATGTAACTGCTGCTCTAATATTAGAGCTTCCAAACGTTACTCTCGTGTGGTAGGCCTACTTTTACTGCTTTTACAATGTAACCATGTAGTTACGTACAGAGATCTGGAAGCTACGTTCTTATAGGTATGAGCTACAACTCGGTATGAGAGGAACAACTACGCTTTCTGACTTCTAGAAAAATCCGTTACTCTAAGCTTGCTCACTTTGTGTATATGTTACAGGAAAAGTAGATTCTCCAGTAAGAGTTGACTCTGCCTAGGTAAAGTCGACTCTTACTGGTCTTTTCAGTAAAAGTTGATTAAAAGCGAAAAGTGATGAATTTTTATCAACATTTACTAGTCAGAGTTGACTATACCTAGGGAAAGTATACTCTTACTGCCTTGAGTTAGTAAAAGTTGACTTTTTGCAAGGAAACGGTCTACTACCTAATAAAAAACAAATAAAAAAGCAAAACCTTTATAATACATAGAGAGATAGAAATGTTTATCATTTATTACAGCAAGGTAAAGATTTGTGACACTTTGAGTTGCAGAGCACATCTTTCTTCTTACACATGCACTTCTTGGATTTCCATTTAGTGTTGCAAGAGCATTTGAAAAATCCTTGTCCACTTCCAAGTGACTGTGAAGTTGCAACAGTCCTCACAGCTATTGTTTTATCCATAGGGACTTCATTTTCTTGGATAATGTTCGTGGGACATTTACTGAATTGAGACCTGAAAAAATATTATCATTGAACTCTGAACAATTTAATACTAGGGGCAGGGAGAGAGAGGAGAGAAAGAGAGAGGGGGAGGGGAGAAAGAGAGAGAGATCTTTTATTTTAGCTTGGAAAAATTACCTTGACAAAAGCTGCTTCAGAATTCCATTTCTTGTTCCAATTCGATAGAATCCATCATCGACAACCTCCAGTACCACGCCAAGGATAGATCGGGCATCTCCTCTTCCGCGGTCAACATCTGGGACAGCAATTCGAACTGATGTTCCTTTTTCTACTGGCGGATGAATCTGATCTGAGGTTTTTTTCATGCGTTTAGCTTGCTCTTCTAGACAGTGGAAAGCTTCATTTCTCTGCTTCTTGATGGCCTCAGTAGACTTATCCAGGTCAGTGAGCAGATAATCACCATCATCTACGAGCTTTTCACCACTTGATAAATTTTGGTTTGTTTCATTTTCATCAGGATTTCCATTCCCGTTACTTTCAATTTCGTTTTCTTGTTGTTGTTGTTGTTCCTGAATGTGATCAATGGCGCATTGAAGATCCTCTTCTCTTTCTAAATTTGCCAATACCTCAGTAGGTAGTTTTGAAGTAGATAAGCCATGTCTCGGAGGGCAACCGAACATTGCCTCATACGGAGATCTTTTTATCCCACTATGCAATGCACTGTTTTTCATAAGTTGAATAAACTTTAAGCCTTCACTCCATTTTGATGTTTTGTGGTCTTGCATCCAGGTGGTTATCATATTCTCTATGTCCTGGTTGGCTCTCTCGACACTACCTTGACTTTGACTATGTCGCGGTTTGCCATGCACCATTTTGAAGTTCGGCCATGTATTAACCAGACTGTCAATAATTTTATTCACAAATTCTCTGCCATTGTCAGACTGTAAAATACAAGGAGCGCCTAACAAAGTAAAAATATCATTGATGTTATCACACACTTTATCTGCAGTCTTTGATTTCAGTGGTCTTAGCACAACAAACTTTGTCAAATGATCCTGGTACACCATTATAAATTTGAAGTCTTCATCAGGACTGAAAGTCAATCAAATCCACTTGACATAGTGAATTCATTTCTTTGAATAACAAAGGCTTTACAACCAGTCCTTTCTTCTTATGTTTCAATTTTTGAACACAAGGTTGTTCGCACAAGCTTAAAAATAGTAGAATGTCCTTTGTAGTAACATTTTGGAATTTTCCTTTCAATTGCTCAATCATACGATCTCTTCCTCCATGTCCAGTGGATATGTGAGCTTCATTAAGAACTCCAAACAGCTCTTCATCAAAAACATAATACCTTATGCTTTCTTGGTCTGTGACAGGGTGTATTAGTTTTGTAATACCATTTACTTCAATAATGTCATATCGTCTTAAAAACCTGACATCATTACTTTCTTTTTTATTTGCAGTTTTTAAATTTTTGACTTTTTGAATGTAGCTATCATATTTCAATTTGGTCAATGTCAGTGAATTTACCTTGGAAGTCGAGCGTTCTAGCTTTACTTTTTCACGAAACAGTTCTGCCTTGGAGTCTGACACAATTATTGCACACTGAAACTAATTGTTGAAATGTAAAAAAACACTGAATCCTTGGTCACTATTGCACTACAACAAATAGACGAGTAATGGCGACTGCCTGGCCGGAATAATCAAAACAAAGACATGCGCGCGCAGTTACATGTGGAGAGCAACATCTCTGAATCAACTTTTACTAAACCACAGCAGGCATAGTTAACTCTTCCTAGGAAAAGTTGATCTGTTTATTTTCAATCAACTTTTACTGATACTTTTAGTAAGAGTTGACTCTTCCTAGGCAGAGTCAACTCTCCCTAACAATCAACTTTCCCTGTAACATATATAATTAACATCATATAACCTTCCGGTATCTACAAGATTCATAGCAACTTTAAATATTCATGTTTCTTTATACTCTACAGCACTAAATTAATATTAAGCACTGTGCAAAAACAACAAACTCTTCACACATTTATGTTCAATAAAACCTACTGATGTCTTAATCGTTTTCAAAATCTAATCTGTCAGACAGAAAAGCAATACAAGTTTATTTACATAAATAAATGAAACCCGTTATCAGCAAGAACCCAATGTTCATATTTCTTACATCTATCGTCTGTGATTTTACTAAGTGTTGTTTCATTGTTTCATTATGTTTCCCTCTCACTCTTTCGCACACTCTTTGCCTCCCACTTTCCTCTCTGAGCGCGCGCGCACACACACACACATACACACATTGAATGCAGACATGTTAGTTGTGTCCTCGGAGAGTACATTGCACTAAAAAATCCAGTATTCTAACTTTTATTAATATGTAGACATTTAATGTAAATATCGTTTCCTTTTTTTAAGCGCATTTTTTAATCGAAATTATCTTTTTTAAGATTATAAGATTATAATTTAAGATTTAAGATTATAATTTATTAATAATTGTACATAAAATTGTCTTAAGTGTTTGATATTTATAAATATAAAAATTTACTGCCATAAAACTGAATTAAACCTGACTAAACTGTTTTTGAATGGTTTTAAAATAACTCAATGGTAGCCGTTAAATTGCTGTCCTCGTTCCCAGTGACAGGTTTCTCTACCTTACTGCTGGTCGTCCATGGTTCCTCCGCCTGGTTACAACAATTTGTAGATATCTGACTCCGATGACAATCCTGATCAGATGTAGACAATGGGCACCGTTAAATTGTCGTCCTTGTTCCCAGCGACAGGTTTCTCAACCTTACCGCTGGCCATCTATGGTTCCTCCGTCTAGTTACAGCAATTTGTAGACATCCGACTCCAATGACAGTCTTGATCAGCCCAACTGTAAGTTGCACACACCTGCTTCCTTCGAGTAGTTTCATGAGACTCTTCAACAAGACAGGCTGTTCTACATTGGTCTATTCACGATATCTGACCGTCTACATATTCCTACCAGTAAATTCTACAACAGAAATAACTTAACTTATCTCTTGAGCAACAATCATACAAACTACCTACTTTGCTAAAACCTATTTCTCGATTCGATAAAGTCTAATTGGCTCCGTATTCGTTAAATACAGAATTTATTTAATATATCTACGTTATAAAGAAATATGCATTACAACTACAAGTATTAGTATTTAGTTTTTATAGTGTTATTTAAAAGAACAAACTCTTTGTTATATTTTCACAGTACTATAAAAATATTTCTGTAATACGCGTTGAATGTACACCGCACAGAACACTTTACGAGTGCTTAATACTAGTAAAAGTGTTTCCAATTGTCATTTTTAACTCCATCGTGACGGGGAGTCAGTAATGCAGTTACATAATAGTATCATAGAACTCCACGGTGTGGTCAGTCTTCTTACTGCAACACACACATATATTTAATCAATACTAAATAAACAAAATATGTTATAACAAGCAAAATTGTTTTTCTGCTAGTGCGCTCTTCTCTTGCTTATCAAAGCTAAAAAATACGAATATTTAAAACATATTTAAAAAGAGACCAAGTAAATACGAACTATGTTGTAAGAGCAAATTATTAGTGCAGATCAAACTAGTTTAAAGAAACAAACTTAACAACTATATTAAACAACTATCAATAAACATGTTTCCTTTTATTGCAGAGACACGCAGTGAATATTTTTACTCAAACTATAAAAGTCCTTAACACAATTTATAGTAAGTATGCATTCTCTGTGGCGTAGATACTTGTTATAACTGCACCGGACGGCGTGGTTTTGTTATGTGAGTTGTACTTTATTTTCTTGAGCAAAGTACAGCAGAACACAATTTATTGAGTAAGACTAGGAAACTTGGTTTATTAGTTCCGATGCGTGAGAACAGTATGGCTGGTGGCAAATGAACACAACCGCGCTGTACTTAGCCTACATTCCGGTGTTATACGTATGTGACTGAAACTATTGTAAAGGTTAATATAAGTGTTACAGAGGCAAAATATTGTCAGTGTAAAATTGTTTTATCTCTTTTGTGCGCTGGTACTGCAGTTGCCACTGAGAATATGATTATGATTCTCTTAATTTTAGAGGCTATGCTTATTTCTGGTTTTATTTTAGACAGTTGAGGTCCTGATAGACGAGCTTTGAGGATTATAAGTATTCTGCCATTGATAAGAGTGAACAAGAGACTGGTAAGGTTGAACAGGTTAGTGCTAGCATATTACTGAATGGAGGAGCGAACATGACGTTGGAGAGTTCAGGAGAGTTCTTGTATTGACAGGACAAAAGCACTAAGCATGTGTAGAATAAGGGAGAGATTATTGTGTAAGCTTGGACAGGCAAAAGCCCTAATAAATAACGCTGCTCAATAACAGGCAAAAGTCAACTAGTAACGCTGTAAACAAACTTGCAAACAGACAAAAATATTCTGGCGATTAAGCGTGGGGCCGCTAGAAAGTTAAAATCAAGTATCTGTTCAGGAACGTAAGAAGTCGTAAAGTTAGAATCAAGTATCTGTTCAGGAACGTAAGAAGTCGTAAACTTAGAATCAAGTATCTGTTCAGGAACGTAAGAAGTCGTAAAGTTAGAATCAAGTATCTGTTCAGGAACGTAAGAAGTCGTAAAGTTAGAATCAAGTATCTGTTCAGGAACGTAAGAAGTCGTAAATAAAACTGTGAATCCATAAGCAATAAAAACTTTTTTGGTAGGCTAAGTAGTGGATTAAAATGTGAAAAACTACGGTAAAATGAAGAAAACCACTAATCAGACACATTAGTCGAATTATCAGAACAATAACTGAGAGTTAGCTTGAGGGAAATAAATCATTAGAAAACCAAGACTCGGGTATAAAAGTCAAATAATGAATAATAAAAATTGCAATTCCCATAAAGACATTAAGAAGACTAAGGAAGACATGTAACAAAGATCACAACCTTAATATTTGAGAGAATACGTAACATAAGTTAGGAGACACAAGGCTTACCACAAAATATACCACTTTTCTATTTACTGACAACTGACACCAGTACTTCGCTGAGTACAGATCTGAGTGACTCGATCTGAGACACCCATACAATATTAAGTAATTTTATAATTTGTTCATCATATATGTTTAGATATTTAAGACTATATGTTATTAATGTGTGCTGAATAGCAAAGATATGTTACGTTTTCAGAGTGTAACCTTTAAAAATAATTTTGAATTTTCTAATTTCAAATGTTAATAATCAAGTAATTTCCTTGCAATATTTAATAAACCGTTGATTGATTCTTTTAATATGTTTTAATTAATTATTTAATCTCATCAACGTTTCACTCCTTTTTTTTTAAATACGTTAATTGCGCAACTACATATACTTAACGTAACGAACATACAAGAATCCTACGACCTAGTCGGTGTTTTTTGTTGCGTTGGGTACATGGTCAGAAATGTATTCATGTTATAATACTCGTAAAGTTGCAATTGTGGGAAAACGGATAATATCATCTGAGGATAACGTTAACATAGTCTGGAAGTCAAAGTGACCTGCCAGAAAAACTAAAAGAGAAGTCAACCAATTTCCACATTTTCGAAAATTAACTTGAAAATAAAAATAAAACTTGTAAACTATGGGTCACATATTTTCGAATGGTTTCGATAATCAAAGATTTCATATTTCCAGAACCGACGGGCACTTGGCTATTACACTTAGATACAATAGAACTAATGATCGCATTCTTTCATTCATCGGGGCATTTTCCTTACGCTAAATCTGCGCAGTTGTATTTACAAGATATGAGAAAACTCAAAGACAAAATGGATCCAGCAGAATATGAAAAATATACTCAAGAAAGTTTCTTTACTGCTAGACGGACTGATAAATTTTTCGCTGGTGTTTTTTCTGGCCAGACTATCGAGCAAACACTAATGAGAGCTATGAGTGTTGAAGGTGGTCCTTTCAAACGTGGAGTAAGTGAAACCGTTGTTTACAAATGGATAAGAGACGTTGTCTACACAAAAGACATAATTGATGGCATTGAAGACTTCTGTGGTGTATCTTTTAAAAAAAGTTGCCAACATGTCGATACCAGAGATTCGCGAATTAATAGAGACAATGAAGATGTAAATAACATTTTCAAATTTTTTGGTCAACATAATCCTTTCCCTGAAGTAGACGCAATTATGTGTATTGCCACTGGTTTAACTGGCGATAAGAATATAAACTGCTGTGATGCATTTGAAACCGGAATTAAACTATAAAAATCATTGATGGAGTAAATTTTAAAGATTTAAAATTAACTATAAAAAATAAAGTTATTCCCTTATTAGCAATTAACAGCAAAATAAAAATTAATGATGAAATAATTCCAATAGACCCACATTTGCTTTTTCAAATAATTTGCATAATGAAGAAATCTGACGAAGAGCTAAAAGATTACATGACTTTCGAATTAGCCCCATACCCATTATCTCTTTTTGATAATGCTGGAATGCGTAAGTCACCAAAAGCAGCCCTTTACAACATTTTTCAAGATATCAATATAAATGTATGCGGTAGTGATCAATTTACTTACGTAGTAGATGGAGGCATGTTGCTACACAGAGTAAAATTTTATTTAAACGAAACTTTTGATAATATTTGTAATAATATTGTAAGATACTTAAGAACCAATTTTGGCAATAATGTCCAGGTCGTATTTGATGGTTATAATAAAAATTGTATAAAATCTGTGGAAAGAGCTCGTCGTTCCCAGAAACATTCATCATTTGATTGCCTATTTGAAAAAGACATGCCTTCAAAAACCACACAGGAAAAATTTCTGTCTAATAATCAGAACAAAAGTAGGTTTATTAAAATGTTAACGGAAAAATTGACACTGCAACATTCCATCTTATCAACACGAAAGTGATGCCGATAAATTAATAGTGGACACAGCAATTAACATTAATTCAGAAAATGTCATTGTTGCCGAGGATATCGATGTTCTTGTAATTCTAACAGCTATTGCACCAAATTACCGGGAGATATATTTTTTGAAAATGGGGAAAGGAAACGTCACATCGAAAGTATATTCATGAAAGAGCTTGGATAAAACCTATCCAATGTGCAAAAAGTACATATTATTTATCCACAGTTTTACTGGAAGTGATGTAACTTCTTCATTTTTTAACAAAGGAAAGGTGACCTTTGTAAAAATGTTAGAATCAAGTCTAGAAATACAAAAAGCTGGAGAAGAATTCTTAAAAAAAGATCAGACAATTGAAGACATCATTCCAGCTGGAATCAGATGCACGATTGCTATGTACAGTGGACTCAAACAATTAAAAAATATTGATGACGTTAATTTATTAAGATACAATAGCTTTATTAAAGCTTCATAAAAAAAATCGTCTGTTCAGTTAGCTTCATTAATTCCTACTTTTGACGCACTGATCCAACATTTTAAAAGGGTGTACTTAGTGATTCAGTTTTGGACAGGAGTAAATTTACCACCTGAAGATTAGGGGTGGAAAAAAAGAAAATGGAGATTCTTTAATGACACCCATTACCATGACTCAACCCCCAGCACCCTCAAAACTATTAAAGATGATAGTGTGCACATGTAAGACCGGTTGTGGAGCAAGTTGTAGAAAAAGCGGTCTTTATTGAACTCCATGCTCCACTTGCAACGAAGCTGTCTTAATCAGTCACCTGATGCAGGGAAAGATTACGAAGAAAGTACCAATAGTGAAGAAGATGATTAAATAATATTCTTTTTTAAAAAATTGTATCAGTTAAATAATTATAAAATATTTGAAAAAATATGACGATAATTGAAAAAATAAAACTATGATGTTGAAAAGTATTTATATATTTTACAAGTACTTTATCACCTATCCTGTATACACATAAATATATATTATATATAGTATGTTTTCTTTATTTCTTATTATTTATAAATGTATTGTGAAAAATTAGCGTAAATTATTTAAAAAGTATGTATAACTCAAAAAAATTAGTAACACCGATTTTTATTTCACCAACTTTTTTGGAAAAAACTCGTTATAACTTCCTTACTTCAACATATAATTAAAAGTTATACCTCTTAAATGAAAGATAATTTAATATTCTTTAAAAAGTGTAAAAAGCAATTTTCGTCTACATGGTTTAGTTTTCAAGTTATGATCGAAGAAAGGCGCAACTCGCGCGCGTCGCAAAAGTTGCAAATTTAGCGCAAATTTCAAATGGCCATAACTTGGTCAATTTTGAAGATATAGCAACCCGTCAAAGCTCAAATTGAAGGTATTTTAATAAGCAACAAAAACGCTTCATACAACATTTTCGTATCTCTTATATTTCTCGAGTTATTTAATTGTTAATTAACTGAATTTTTAATTGTTTATTTAAACAATTAAAAAATTTAAAGCATACTTTCTAACTTTTTTAACTTTGATCTTTGAGCAAAACTGGAGATAATAAAAAAAGTTTCATTCAAATCCATTCACTGTAACTCTATTCCGATCGAACACCCCTTTTGAACGTTCGCAGACTGGACTATAAGGGCTGATTCTGATTGTACTACCCTCAAAACATGAAGAAAAGTCGTTTTACGAAAAGTGTCTGGTGTGTGTGTGTGTGTGTGTGTGTGTGTGTGTGTGTGTGCGTGTGTGCGCGTGTGCGCGTGTGCGTGTGCGTGCGCCTGCCTGTCTGTCTGTCTGTCTGTCTGTCTGTCTGTAGAATTTTTCCTATGACAAAGAATAACTGCCGCAAATTCAAACGGAATCAACTAATTTTTTGCATATGTACATGAGTTGTAGAGGACTCAAGCCCTATTGATTTTGGTGAAGATCGGTTAAGGGAAAGGGGTAGTTTACCGGCAACGTTTTATGTTTTAACAGTAGTAAAGTACTTCACGTTGATAAATAAATTATCCTGAAAAGAAGGTCATAATAATCCACTGTAGAAAGGTAGATGAAATATCTATAAATGAAAGGGTAGTTGAAAGGGGAGGGGTAATTTTTTATACGTGTACTACGTTATTGGTAACAAAGAAGTAGTTTCTATGGAAATATTTCATTTCAATTTGTCAAACATAAAACTCGATTTACAAGGAACACATCTAACTTCTTCGAAATTTTCGAACCGAATTCAAGTAAATGATTTTAAATATAAGTCTCAGAGCATGGAAGTCATGTATGGTTCTCCATACCGATATTATTTCTAAGTAACACTTGATGCTTCTTTTTACATTACATAAATGTTATAAAACAAATAATTATCACTTGCCAGAAATAGATATCACTTGACAAATCGCCCAACATAAAATGACTCCTAAGCGGCAGGTGTTGGCTATTTATAGTCTACAGAGTTCCATAATATGCGTCCTTAACAAGTATTAGAAAATTCTAGAGGATACTTCAGCGCGGCCTTGGCAGAAAAACGTTTGGCTAGTTGAGTAGCTTGTCGAACTAAATTATCGAATGTACGAGAACGTTCCGTATTACGTAATACTGTGCCGCATGTTAAGTGTTGCGCACGCACCCAAACATTACAGCTGGGCTCTGCTGGGATAGCCGAGAAACATGTAGAACGTTTTGTAATGGCGTACCAATACTAAAAATTAATTAATTTTATACACAGTCTGCAGCTTTCGATTTTGTTTTTAACACAATAAAAACAATCTTCAAAAATATGTTTTCCATACCGCTCATTTTCTACTCATTTCAATTTGAGACGAAATGCCGGGGGAACGTTTTAATTATTCTTAATCAGTGAGAGAGAGATGGTCTTATTTTCATTAAATGCCTGTTCGCTGGTTTCTTAAAATTCTCCGTTATTAAGGTAGAGCAGCGGGCGGAGTGGAAACACAGTCACACCGGACTTTCATTAACTAAACTGACGACGGCATTTTCAATTAAATATTCAATGCAAGACACCAATGCTTCCGTTCGTAATTCCGACTGTTTTTATTAAAAACGAAAAGGAAAGCAACACTAATCTTTTCTTTACAAAATGTTCTCAGTGAATTTGTCACTGTCCAGTTTGTCATAATATGAATCTAGACGTATTTGCAGTGATCCTTAAAACATGTTTCGTAAATTACTCAAAGCTCAAAGATACGAAAAGGAGTCGTCTTTAGTAATGTAGAACTCCTTTACGTCAGGTTTCAGTTCAGACGTCGGTCCTGTGTATCAGTTTTTATCTATCCGTCAGTTTTTGATCTCATCAAGCATTTCAACCTTTCTTCTTCTCTTTCCTTTAGTCCAGGGGTTCCAAACTACGGCCCGCGACAACCCCGCCGATGCTGCGTGCAGTTTCTAAATTGATCGTCAAAATATTTCAAATATTATAACATTTTACTAAATAGCAAAAAATAAGTATAAAATCAAAGTACAGTGCTAACTTGTCAGACGAACACTTGAAATCCATGTAGTGATGGAAGCATCGAAATTTTACACAAAATGAACAGACATTATATGTCAGAACCAAATCCACACATCCCATACGTACATAAGAAAGCCAAAAATTAATACATAAGAAATATCATTAAATGTTATTTTCCCCTTATTTTTATTTACATAAATGAATTTGTTTCTTTGGATAAGGCTGCTTAATTTTCATTTAAATACCTATTTTATTAATTTGATTATTTCGTAAACTTAAAAAGAGGTATATACATATACATATATATATATATATTGTAGCATAACAGAATTATCACCTTAAAATTTAACTTAATACAACATGAATAAAGAAGAAAAGGTCAATAGTGAGTGAGAAAAAGTAAATGGTTAAAAAATAAACTAAATAAACTGTTCATTAAGTCGATAAAATGTTAATAAAATTAAACTGAATAACAAAGAAAACTCTTGGTCCATATATAAATAACCAACTATATAAAACCCCAGTACAACAGCAGTATACCCAGTAGGTTGGGGAGCAGTAAAAGAAAAGACAAAGGTAAAAAGGTAAACAAAATATTAATAAGGGGAAATTTATTAAATTAAGAAGCAGAAAACCCCCAAGATACAAAACCAATAACAAATTAATAAGGAGCTGTAAATGAGAAAAGGACATGAAACCACAAGATAAGAAAATACTAATATAATGAGAAGGAAGAGACAAAATATGTCAAGGTTCATAAAAGGAATATATCAACAAGAAAGGATATCCACTAAAACATTATGAGGAATGAATATACCCAATTTTTACACAATTGAAACCAATGATCAATGTCAGACCAAATAACAAGTTACAGGATACAATACAGTTAAAATAAAATTGTAAACTAAATTGTAAGCCTAGTTTAAGAATAGAGTGAAAACAATTAAAAAGACTACCAATAGTGTAGAAACCAACCAAAACTTACCCTAGTGTGAGAAGTCATTTAAAAAGACTACCATTAGTGTAGACAATAATAAGTGACACACTCTAATTTTACAGTAGCGCGGTAATTTTTACATTATAGGTTGGCTAATCTGCGCTTTTAAACTGCACTTTAATCTGCTCAATTCATGTCCGTGCATCTGGACAGTTCGTCGCATACGCTCGCTAGCGGCGGTCAGCTCGCGCCCGCGGCTATACTGACTCATTTTTCCTTGTCGACAATCATTTAGGCTTTGAAACCCCCCTTTTATTTTTCTAAGTTTTGTAATTTTTTTTTGGATTTTATTTAATTTTATTTTTATTAAGTTTTTTTTTGTAAAAGGGGAGAGACATCATATTTAGAACTAGGTAAAAAAAACCTAGAGGAAGCAAAAGTGTGCAAGGCCCAAATACAATTACAGACATGTCCCCCCAGGTGAATGACAGGACTTGCAAATGAAAAACTCTTTTAACCAACAAGCGTGTGCTTTATTCAACCTGCAAGATTTTACATACATGACAAGTTCGTGATTGTGTGAGCACACCATTAAAGGCAGAATTATATATATATATATATATATATATGTATATATATGTATATCCATTAATTCATAATGTCACAAAGTAAGTGAATTGATATTAAACTAATTGCAAAAATTTCTGCCTGATTATGTATGAGTCAAAGTTAGTAATAATCTCATTCATAAAGCAATACTAATCCATCAGTGTTGTATAATATCAAATAGGCTAGCCTGTTGTCTCAGTAAGCACATTTATGGTTATTCTCTTTTTTAAATCCGTTACATATTCCCCAAAAAAATATATATATAGTAAAATTACACACACAAACACATATACGACATGAATAACAAAACATCCCTCATTTCAACACTAACCTCCTCATAAACCCATTCCAACTACAGTAAATGAAGGAACCCTAATATGTATAGATAGGTACAAATATAAATGACAACGTAAATGGAATATCTCAGCTCCTAAGCATAGATTTGCCAGCATATTCACAAGCATAGTTCACACCAGAGAATGTAAGTGACCGCCCCGAAACTCAACCAGCCAAACGACCCCTTACCTTAATCATTAAGCGTTAAGTATGTGTGTAAAAGAAAATCGTTTCTCATCTACAGCATCAGACAACCCCCGCTACGTTATTAAAACTCAGCCATGACCAGATGACATGATAGCACGAGATAATTAACTCCCTAATGGTCTTAATTAGATGAAAGTTAGATCTTACAGCAAACTGCGGATGTGTGTGTATGTGTGTAACTTCTTACACATTATACAGTTATAAGATACTTCATTAGGTGTACTGTGGTAATGTTCACACATGCAACAACATAATTGAACACGAGAGTT
This sequence comes from Magicicada septendecula, assembly GCA_034769895.1. NCBI lineage: Eukaryota > Metazoa > Arthropoda > Insecta > Hemiptera > Cicadidae > Magicicada > Magicicada septendecula. Next base: position 286,439,161 of record CM068373.1, on the reverse strand, counting down.
TGTGCTAGAGTATAATGTTCAGAACTTCACGAGTGAGCTTCTGGCGGCTTCTGTGCATTCACATGTTGTAGAGAGAGAGAGAAATAGATAATCAGAATTTTCCAACCTGGATTGTCAGGTGTACTTAGTTCGTATAGGCGCGGATCAGTGATGTCACAGTCGTGTCACAAGTCCCTGGTGCAGCTTAGCATTGGAAAAGTCCTCGACTGACGGCATTGTGGCTATAAGATCGTCTCTGCCATTAGGGTGGACAGATGTTCGTCCACCCCTGACACCCATCTCGCCCTTGGTCGAGCACCTGGACATACAATAGGTTGTAGAGGGTGTCATAAAGAAAATCACGCCACTTAGGCCGTCCACATTAAATACCAACACTAACTTTAAGCAGCAACAGCGCACACACACATCGCCACTAATTCAGATTAAACAGTATTAAGCTCGTCTAGCAATTACTTTCTTAATATTTCATTGAAATATTCAAATTGATTAGCTGTGTCTTTCGTAGTTATTAATTACATCAAAACAGCTGAGTGCAAGATACATTAGCATATTCTCTATTGAAATCAACTTGACCCACGACTCTCACATTCATAATTTAATTTAATTTAATTTAATTTGATTTTGTAATAGCATTAATGCCTAAACTAAAAACTGCTCTATACGCACACACACACACACAAGCATAACTCATAATGAAAGCTGAAACACAAAATATATTTGGGGTTAGAATATTTTCAGAACCCGCAGACTTGCACGTACCTGGAACAACACTTTATCTAGCCTATCATAGTGATAGGTTCGGAAGTCCTGGATAGAAGTTTGCCGCCAGCCGAGACCAGATGAACAGGTTGGAGGATCAAGCAGAAATGAGGCCGATACAACGTTTCGGTCCAGCCAAGTAACCTCCGAATGCAGGAATGTACAGACACAGCTGGCTGGCAGCGCCAGCTGTATTGCGTAGCTGCACAACCGTTTGTGTGTATAACCGACCGGCAACAAACTATCGTAACAGTGTGGCCGTGCGTGACGTCGGCGGCGCTCGTTTTTAAAATACTAATAATACGTTGCCGAAGCCAGTTCGGCACACCCTCACCCCAAAAGGGCAACATGGTTGACCCAAAACAAACTAGTCCTCAAGCACGACGGCTGCGGGAAACCTGGAAAATCTCAGATTCTAAAACGCTCTTGGTGAGTTCAGTAACACAGGAAAACGAAAAGGCAGAAGGAAGAGGTGTGAGTTAGTGAGTGTGTGTCTGAAAGAGAAGATGTAAGTGTGAGTCCTGCATGCTCGCCGGGCCCTGGTCCGCATGCAGATATAAGAGACAGAAAAGAACAGGAGAAAGAGAAGAATCGCAGGATCCCGCTTTGAGTACTGACCACCAAGGCCTCCCAATTCCAATAACTGAGATCCAGGAACCCCAAATAGTATTCCCCCCTTTTTTTTATGGGCCTAACTGTCATCCCTAACTCATGCCCTATGGCAAAACTTTAGCTTCGAAATATGAGTGGTTACTCTTTCAACATCCCCTCCGGGATCACCCAATTTCACTGTGACGGGCGACACAAACCGAAGAATGCGGTATGGTCCCGACCAACGATAACATAGTTTAGCGGCCCTCCTATTTATGGCTGAGCTGATCGGATGGCTCTGACAGTAGACCAAGTCGCCAATCTTAAATGGGTTCGGAATTCGCTCCTGATTGTAGCGACTACGGACGCGTTCGTGCGCACGAAGCAAATTCCTCCGGACCTCCCGCCATCTGTCCACAGTCGTGACCTCAGGATCGTTCGGCAGAAGATCATCAATGTGCCACAAATTGTCCAACGGCAAACTCGGCGAGAACCCAAACATGACTTCAAAGGGTACGGCCTTGTGACTCTCGTGTAGGGCCGTGTTAAATGCCAATTGCAACCACTTTAAATTTTGGTCCCAACAATCCTGTTGTTCAGCATGATAGGCTATAAGCGCTGAACGGAGATTCCGGTTAAATCTCTCCGCGTGGGACGGTTGAGGGTAGTACGGGGAAGTGGTCACATGTTTGATGCCGTTAGCGAAACACATTCGCCGGAAATCTTTTGAAATGAACTGTGGTCCATTGTCAGAGACAATGGTGGACGGAAAACCGAAATGCTGAAAGACATGGGTCTCTAGCATAAGGATAGTTGAGCGAGTGTTTGCCTGTCGTAAGGGCAGTAGCCAGACAAACTTGGAAAAAGCATCCACGCAAACAAGTAGGTAAGCATTACCTGACTTGCTACGAGGGAAAGGTCCCACGTAGTCTATGAATAACTTCTCCATGGGTTTGCTCGCCACATCAGATGACAATAGACCCAATCTAGTGTTTTGAGCAGGCTTACTCAAGCCACAGAGATGACATGCTTTCACACGAGCCGCGATGTCCCTGTCCATGCCCTTCCAGATGAAATGCCTCCTAATACTGGAAATGGTCTTCGAAATTCCCTTATGGCCACCTATTGGGGAATCATGATAGTAGCTGAAGACCATTGGCACGAGCTTGCTAGGCAGCACAACCTTCGGGGCACGTCCTTTTCGTTCTCGGCAGCACAGGACGCCCTTGGACAGAAAATATGGTACCTGCACGTTACCCTCTTTTAGGTGTTGGATGATAGGACCCAACTCTTCATCATTTAACTGATGGGGTAACACATCAGTAAAAGCCAAAGGAAAATCCAGCAGAACGGAACAGGGTTGCTCAGAATTGGCCTCGCTGGGTTGGGAGAACATACGTGACAAGGCGTCTGCAACAACATTTTGTGTTCCCCTGATGTGTTGCACTTTGAATTTAAAGGATGAGATCTTGACCACCCAACGCCCTATTTTACCCAGCTGCCGGGGATGAGCGAGAAGCCAGGAGAGAGCCTGATTATCGGTCTCCAACAGGAACTCAGCGTGTTCCAAGAAACGCCTGAACTTATCTAGAGCGTACACAACAGCAAGACACTTTAGTTCATACACTGAAGACTTCCTCTCTTGTTGGGTCAAGGTCCGGGATATAAATGCCACCGGCTGCCTAGCACCATCGACTTCCTGGGACAGAACCGCCCCGAGCGCAACAGAACTCGCGTCCGTTTGCAAAATGAATTTTTTTGAAAAATCAGGCATCCTCAACACAGGGGGAGAGACGATCGCCTCCTTGAGGGTATCAAAGGCCCGCTGTTGCCTCTCTCCCCATACAAATTTGGTACCCTTTTTCCTGAGTTCGTTTAAAGGTACAGCAATCTCCGCGGCATTAGGGATAAATCTACGGTACAAATTGACCATGCCAACAAATCTGGCAACACCTTTCGCATCCCTAGGGGGAGGAAAATCCCGGATGCCTTGTGTCCTCTCCGGGTCGACCGTCACACCCCCATATGAGACGAGATGCCCTAAAAACGAAATACTCCTTTGTGCAAACTTTACCTTGTCTGGATTGATAGTGAGGCCAGCACTCCTCAATCGGCACATCACCTCTCTCAGGTGACCCAGATTCTCCTCGAACGTTTTACTGTAGACCAAGAGGTCATCAAGATAATTAAAGATGAATTTAAATTTTACGTCATGGAATACAGTGTCAAGTAGTCGCGTGAGGGTTTGAGCCCCCACTGCCAGACCCATGGGTACCCTAGTATATTGATAAAGATTCCATGGCACACAGAATGCCGTATAAGGGCGGCTTTCCTTAGACAGAGGAATCTGATGATAAGCGGCATTGAGGTCAAAGATGGTGAAGTACCTGGCCCCACTAAACCAATCGAACGCGGAATGTAAATCGGGAAGAGGAACTGAATCCACCTCAATATTAGCATTGAGTTTGCGATAGTCAATGACCATACGCTGTTTACCTCCAGGCTTGGGCACCAGAAATGCTGGACTTGCATAACTAGAGTTGGAAGGTTCAATGACCCCTTGTTTAAGCAACTCTTGAACCTTCTCTCTTAGGACATCCATCTTTGGAGGGGCGAATTTGTATGGGTGTGAGCGGACTACGGCGGAGTCCGTTAAACGGATCTTATATTCCAAAAGATGTGTGAGCCCCAGGTTGGGAGTTAATACAGTGGGGAACTGCTCACACAAATGATCTAAAGCATGCCTCTGGGACGGGGTAAGATGGTCTCTTTCTGAATCGGGACACACAACCTCTTGGACACCTCCCTTAGCTCCCTGGTACCCAAGGAAAGGAATGACAACCTCCCGATTGAATTTAAAATAACAGTGGTGCGCTTGAAGATCTAAAACGAGACCACTCTTGGAGATGAAATCGGCACCCACAATGCAGTCGACTCCCAGAGCCGGAGAAACCAAAAATCGCCACACCCATGAAAAACACTCGATTTTAATACTCAGGGAAACCACCCGGGAGATGGGCAGAATTTCCCGCGATGCAGTCCAGCATACCACGGAAGACCGATCCGACCCTAATAGTAAGCCCTGTTGTTCAAGGTCCTCACATACTCTAGATGAAATTATGGATCGGGCTGATCCAGAGTCAACCAAGGCTCTGAGCTGACCCTTTTTCAACTCGACCAAAAGGAAGGGGCATACTGAACTGTAGTTGGGGACAGTTCGCAGGACCTTGGAGCCGGATGACCCGGGATTAGCTATCCGCCTGGGGTTAAGTGAAATCGGAAGAGAACGGTCTAACGGGGAAGACCACTCCCGACTTATCTTCCCCGAGAATTTACGTTTTTTGAAAGGTTACCTTTTCGGGAAGTCCCTTGACGCTGTCTAGCATCGTTACAATAGCGCGCGACGTGACCGGATCTATGACACCTAGAACAGAATAATTCTCGTACTTCACAGCTCTGAACCGGCGCAGACCTAGGACCCCAAGACCCGGGCTGCCCGACTCGTCGCTCGAAATTAGGGCGTTCTGAACGCCTCCTAGCCTCGCGGGCTCTAATATCGTCATTACCCTGTATAGTGGTCGACTCGGCGCACAGCCGGTCTAAATCAATAAAACTTTGGGGACGGGCAGCGAATGTCAAACGTGACCGTTCCTCCGGCGTCACGCCCTGCAAAATAGTATGAATGACATCAGACTCTGACAACCCCAGCCTCAGGATCCGGGCCGCGTCTTTAACACTGGAAATGAAATGAGCAAGGGACTCTCCGCTTGCTTGAACTCTATAGAAATGTTTGTGTCGTAACCGGTCGTGTAACCTTCCCGGTACGAAAGCGTCCAGGACTTCCCGATGGAAATGGTCTATGCCACCACCATCCCTAAGGGTACTTGTCACGCGCTCAGCCATAGATCTCCGACAGTACGGGTAAATGAGCTCAAGCAAAGTCCGCTCCGACAGACCAGGGAAATCGGCCAACTGAAAAAATACGCGCAAGAATCTCAAAAGCGCCTCAGGATCCAGACCATCGACAACTGGGAGACGCTGAATGACATCCGACAGTGGGTTAGGAAGCTTGTGATAGCTTGCGGTGGCCATATCGGAAAAGGCAGGAACATGCACAGGGGGTTCCACCCTGGCTGCCGTCTCAACAGAAGTAGAAGAAGAACCGGAATTCGGATCTACGTGGCGACGCTGGCCGAGAGAAAACTCCCGCAATGCCATCGCCACTTGCTCCCTAAGAGTGACAACATTTTTCTCTAATTCCGAGGTGGTAGCCTGTGATTCAGCATTCTGTAAACGGCATAGAACGTGTTGTAAACGTTGGCGCACCCTCTGTCTAGCCGTAGAGGTGGGTGCCGCCGACTGCAGGCCTTCGGCCAAATCGAGCAGTTCTACAAATTTTTCCGAGCACAGCTCCACCTCGGCGGTGACACCCGTAAGTAATACTCTCCCACTCGGTGCCTCACCGGAGGCAAGAGCCTCACGGAGTTGCTTCCTTAATGAAACAACAGTCTCCTGCGGCTTCCGTCCCCGGAACCGGACCTCCCACTCGAGCTCATCTTTTACAAACAAATCCAATTTACCGAAATGGACATGACCGCGCAATCCACACACACACCACGTAAAAGCAAGAATTAAAGAGAACGACAGGAAGAACTTGATCATACAAGTGGCTCCAGAATGCTCTAGCGATACGACGAGATGGGTGTCATAAAAGCAGAGAAACAGCCATGCAAAATGCCCAGAAGAGAACACAACACAAAACAACCAAACTAACTCACTAAATACAACACACAAAGTACACATAAAATTCGATATAATCGAAAATATAAACTATCACATCCATGCCCTTGGTCGGACCATAACCGCATTCAAAATACACGATACCGCAACGCAACGCCCTCAATAAACAATTACTATATAACTGGGATGCTATCAAACACGTTGTCTAATCCAAGAGACAAATCATAATCAAACTCAACAAGTACCGACGGCCCTCATCATGTCCAGACTCCGTATGAGCTCCAGGGTATGTGCAAGTGCAACCAATCCGCACATATTCATTAAAAAAAATTAATCACATTCTTATAACCCCTTTTCAAAATTCATCTTACACTCAACATCCCAAAATAATCACTTAAACACTAACACATATTAAATTATTTTAAACTTCATTAACCCCTTATTCATTTTATAAAATGTGCTCTTTTTTCTGGTTGTTCATTCTGTTAATTTATTACACTATCATTAAGTTTTCTTACAACACTTGGATTCTAATCAAAAATAATTTGAAATAATTTGCAAGTCCTAACACCAGCTGACATGTCTGTAGCCACACTAAGTTTCATTTAAGAAAATAAATATAAGTCCCCAGATTCTAAAATTTCTCAAGTTCAACAGAGAAAAATAAGGCAGAAATAATACCTACTATCCAGCCAGAATCATAACAACCACGCTCTGAACTACCATTTGAAACCCCCCTTTTATTTTTCTAAGTTTTGTAATTTTTTTTTGGATTTTATTTAATTTTATTTTTATTAAGTTTTTTTTTGTAAAAGGGGAGAGACATCATATTTAGAACTAGGTAAAAAAAACCTAGAGGAAGCAAAAGTGTGCAAGGCCCAAATACAATTACAGACATGTCCCCCCAGGTGAATGACAGGACTTGCAAATGAAAAACTCTTTTAACCAACAAGCGTGTGCTTTATTCAACCTGCAAGATTTTACATACATGACAAGTTCGTGATTGTGTGAGCACACCATTAAAGGCAGAATTATATATATATATATATATATATATATATATATATATATATATATGTATATCCATTAATTCATAATGTCACAAAGTAAGTGAATTGATATTAAACTAATTGCAAAAATTTCTGCCTGATTATGTATGAGTCAAAGTTAGTAATAATCTCATTCATAAAGCAATACTAATCCATCAGTGTTGTATAATATCAAATAGGCTAGCCTGTTGTCTCAGTAAGCACATTTATGGTTATTCTCTTTTTTAAATCCGTTACATATTCCCCAAAAAAATATATATATAGTAAAATTACACACACAAACACATATACGACATGAATAACAAAACATCCCTCATTTCAACACTAACCTCCTCATAAACCCATTCCAACTACAGTAAATGAAGGAACCCTAATATGTATAGATAGGTACAAATATAAATGACAACGTAAATGGAATATCTCAGCTCCTAAGCATAGATTTGCCAGCATATTCACAAGCATAGTTCACACCAGAGAATGTAAGTGACCGCCCCGAAACTCAACCAGCCAAACGACCCCTTACCTTAATCATTAAGCGTTAAGTATGTGTGTAAAAGAAAATCGTTTCTCATCTACAGCATCAGACAACCCCCGCTACGTTATTAAAACTCAGCCATGACCAGATGACATGATAGCACGAGATAATTAACTCCCTAATGGTCTTAATTAGATGAAAGTTAGATCTTACAGCAAACTGCGGATGTGTGTGTATGTGTGTAACTTCTTACACATTATACAGTTATAAGATACTTCATTAGGTGTACTGTGGTAATGTTCACACATGCAACAACATAATTGAACACGAGAGTTTGTGCTAGAGTATAATGTTCAGAACTTCACGAGTGAGCTTCTGGCGGCTTCTGTGCATTCACATGTTGTAGAGAGAGAGAGAAATAGATAATCAGAATTTTCCCACCTGGATTGTCCGGTGTACTTAGTTCGTATAGGCGCGGATCAGTGATGTCACAGTCGTGTCACAAGTCCCTGGTGCAGCTTAGCATTGGAAAAGTCCTCGACTGACGGCATTGTGGCTATAAGATCGTCTCTGCCATTAGGGTGGACAGATGTTCGTCCACCCCTGACACCCATCTCGCCCTTGGTCGAGCACCTGGACATACAATAGGTTGTAGAGGGTGTCATAAAGAAAATCACGCCACTTAGGCCGTCCACATTAAATACCAACACTAACTTTAAGCAGCAACAGCGCACACACACATCGCCACTAATTCAGATTAAACAGTATTAAGCTCGTCTAGCAATTACTTTCTTAATATTTCATTGAAATATTCAAATTGATTAGCTGTGTCTTTCGTAGTTATTAATTACATCAAAACAGCTGAGTGCAAGATACATTAGCATATTCTCTATTGAAATCAACTTGACCCACGACTCTCACATTCATAATTTAATTTAATTTAATTTAATTTGATTTTGTAATAGCATTAATGCCTAAACTAAAAACTGCTCTATACGCACACACACACACAAGCATAACTCATAATGAAAGCTGAAACACAAAATATATTTGGGGTTAGAATATTTTCAGAACCCGCAGACTTGCACGTACCTGGAACAACACTTTATCTAGCCTATCATAGTGATAGGTTCGGAAGTCCTGGATAGAAGTTTGCCGCCAGCCGAGACCAGATGAACAGGTTGGAGGATCAAGCAGAAATGAGGCCGATACAACGTTTCGGTCCAGCCAAGTAACCTCCGAATGCAGGAATGTACAGACACAGCTGGCTGGCAGCGCCAGCTGTATTGCGTAGCTGCACAACCGTTTGTGTGTATAACCGACCGGCAACAAACTATCGTAACAGTGTGGCCGTGCGTGACGTCGGCGGCGCTCGTTTTTAAAATACTAATAATACGTTGCCGAAGCCAGTTCGGCACAGCTTTAGGCCGTATTATATATATTGCATACATGCAATATGCTAGCAATAAATTGCTAATACTTGTACTCAAGTAATTCGAGTGTCGCGTACTCGCGCCTCTATTCATAATTCATACGACAAGACTTCATATGGCCCTTTCATTAAATTAATTTCAATGTAAAACGACTTGTATTTACGATGCGCTCATTAGCCAATCTCTTATTCAAAAGTGAAACCTAACAATTTTCAATGGTGTATATGTGAACAATTTCAATAAATGTACTAATTACAGTCCACTCTCTCTTCATCATTTCTGCATCCTGGCGAATTAAAAACAACAGTAAATCACGAACACTTCACACTTAACATTTTTGCGTCCACTCGGACCGCTTCATTAACATTTTTTGGTCCTCACGTGACGGATCATTCTTCTTACTAACCATTTTTCGGTCGCTCCGTACCTGGATTTCCGGATATATCATTCACTTATTCATTATTTTTCTGCCCCAATTTCTGGCCATCACGGGCGACTCAGCATATCCGCTGATACGACCGTGGCGTGATTCGATCAGCATTTCGCTCGTCGCCTTTGAGCCTCCTGACGACATCATTGCAAGAGCTTACACCTGCTAGCTTCAGTACGTCAGTCAAAGCAGTCATCTCTCCGAGCTGTGTGTTTGCCATCTTCTCCACGGCGTCGACGCTTCAGGACATCGCCCACAAGGTATCACCTCACTAACATCATTTCAAGGTACGTACAATGGCTGAAGAAGGCCTCAAAGTGTTAGTCAGAAAGAGAGGCGGCTTAAAGTCCGCAATAGTGCGTATACAAACAGCTGTCAGTAACTTTGATAGAAGCTCTAATACAAAACACTTTTTAACAGTAAGACTTGAAAGTTTGAAAAGCTTGGCAACGAAGTACGACGAGGTACAGTCCGAAATCGAACTTATTTGCAAAGACATAAACGCTGCTCAAGAAGACCGAATTGAGGTCGAAGAAATGTTATATTCCACAGAAGCGAATATTTTACAATTAATTGATACCTTTAATGTTCAGACTGTACCTCCCGTATTATCGGGCCATATGCAATTAAAACCGATAAGTTTGCCCTGCTTCACAGGCAATATCTTGGAATGGCAGCATTTTTATTCAATTTTTTCGGACTTGGTGCATGCAAGATCCGATCTAACGCCAGTGCAGAAACTACATTATTTGCATTCTTCTCTAAAAAATGAGCCATTAGACTTAATTAAATCACTACCTATTTGTAATGAAAATTGCTCAACAAGCTAAGTTTAAGATTCAATAATAAATCTGATAAACATAAATCACGAAACGCTGCTGGCAGTACTACATTTTAGAGTTATCACTCAGCGTCAAGTAATTATTCATGTTTGTGTTGTAAATCTAATCATCCAATTTACATGTGTGATAAATTTCGTGCACTAAGCACCGCTGAGCGAGGACAATTTGTATCAAATCACAAATGTTGTACCAATTGTATTAGATCATATCATTTTGTATCTAGTTGTAAGAATAAGCAGGCATGTAAGATCTGTTCAAAACGACACCATACATTGCTGCACATGAACAATGTGCCGAAGCCAATCTCTGCCAGTAGCAGTAATTATTGTTCACTTAAATTACAATCCACGAATAATATTCTTTTATCAACAGCAATTGTATTTGTCATTGACCAGGCTGGCAACAGACAAAAGGCAAGAGTTCTTTTGGATGCAGGTTCACAAATAAATTTTTGTACCAAATCATTTGCCAAGAAATTACGGCTTAATTTGACTAAATCCAACATACCAATTACAGGTATAAATAATACAGCGTGTCATGCCACTAATCTCGCGTCTATACGCATTATTTCTCGTTATCAGAGATTTAGCTTCGAGGCAAAATGTGCTATCTTATCTGCATTAACCCACAATCTGCCAGCACAATCGTTTGACATAAATCAATTCAACATTCCAGACAACATTTTTCTTGCTGACCCAAATTTCAACATATCATCCGAAATCAACATACTTTTATGGGGGCAATTTTACCTGGATTTAATTTTAGCCAACAAATACGTACGCGGCCCTCATTTCCCCATTATTCAGGAAACAAAGTTAGGCTACATTTTGGCAGGCAATCTGTCCAAACACTGCCGTTATAAGGGTCCTGCTGTTTCGTTCCTAGCTAGGAACAACGACGGTCAAATTTTGCAGTCTCTCGAAAAATTCTGGGAAGCAGAAACTATCCCTGATAATACACCTGATAACGAGTCAGCTTGTGAGGAGCATTTCGTGCGTTCTACTCATCGCAATCATGAGGGTAGGTTCGTGGTTTCACTGCCATTTAAGTCCGATCATCTCCAGTTGGGGGAATCCTATTCCAATGCTGAAGCAAGATTTTTGAATTTAGAACGCCGATTCAGGCGTAATTCTAAGCTTGCGCGCGAAAACGCAAACTTTATTATCGTATTCTGTGCTTGCTTGTTATCGCGACTCGTATCTAAGGTCGTTCCTGCGCTTTATTCGTTTATTAACAGTGTTCATTTATATTCTGACTCCACGGTGTCTCTTTACTGGATTCATGCCCAGTCCACGAGGTGGAAAACCTACGTCGCTAATCGTGTTGCTGAGATTCAGCGTCTTACGCAAGCCTATACATGGCATCACATCAATTCTAGACACAATCCTGCTGATATTATCTCTAGGGGGTGTCACCCTGACGTTTTGCGCGATTGTTCGCTTCGGTGGCACGGTCCCGCTTGTTTGTCTCAATCTTCCGAGTCCAATCCTTTTCCACCCTTTTTACCTTCTAATCCGTCATCTTCTGAAGTCACTGCGGAAGGGAAACAAACCCCCAAACTTTCTCTAATGTCTACCCTGGCTATCGACCTTTCTAAGGACTTTTCTTCGTTGCACCGTCTGACACGCGTATACGCTTACTGTTTTCGGTTCATCAAAAATATTAGACTCTCCAGTGCTGACAAAATAACGAGCGCTCTTACCCCCGTCGAAATTTATCATGCTCTTAATTTCTTCATAAAACAATCTCAGTCGATCCACTTTGCAGCCGAGATTAATTGTCTTCGTAATGGGTCTTCTGTCTCTATCCGGAGTAAGTTGTCTTCTCTCGACCGGTTTCTTGATGATTCTAGAGTAATACGCGTAGGCGGGCGATTACAGCAGTCGCGATTACCTTACGACACTAAACATCCTATTGTCTTGCATCCATCGGCTCATATTACTCGCCTTATTATTGAACGCGAACACATTCGTCTGCTTCACGCTGGTGCTCAACTCGTGCATCACTCACTTCGTCAACGTTGGTGGATTATTAATGCCAGGTTAGTCATTCGCTTCATCATTCGTAAATGTGTCAAGTGTCTCAGGTTTAGTGCCAAACAACAGGTTCAGAGGCTTGGTATTTTACCATCTCCTAGAGTCACTCCATCACGGCCGTTTCTATTCTGCGCGGTTGATTATGGTGGTCCCTTCATGAATCGTCATGGCGGGCAGAAATCTAGAACTCTCTTTAAGGCATACGTGTCTTTGTTCATTTGCTTAGCAACCAGGGCTTCATTTGGAATTGGTTTCCGACCTTACAGCCAGTGCGTTTATAGCGGCCTTACGTCGTTTTATGTCCCGCAGGGGCATACCCAGTCAGTTATACTCTGACAATGGCACAAACTTTAGGAAGGCCCGCAAAGTTTTACATGACCTCTACAATCTTTGGCATAATAAGGATGCCACCTCATCAATCAAATCATTCACGGCCTCTCAGGGTATTTCATGGTCATTTATTCCGCCCTCGTCACCTCATTTTGGTGGTCTTTGGGAGAGCGGCATAAAGAGTTTAAAGTTTCATTTGCGCCGCGTGGTAGGCAAGTCTATACTCACCTTTGAGGAGTTTACGACAGTTTTGTCTCAGATAGAGGCATGTCTAAACTCTCGCCCTTTATTTGCTATCTCTTCGGATGTAAATGATCCGGTGCCACTTACACCTGGCCATTTTTTGATTTGCGCACCATTAACGGCGATACCGGACCCAGACTTATCTCATATTCCTATCTCCCGTCTTGGACGTTGGCAACTTCTCCAGAAGTTTGTCCAAGTCATTTGGAAGGCTTGGTCTCGCGACTATTAACACCAGTTACAACAACGTCACAAATGGAAATTCGCTAAGGATAATGTTTCCATTGGGGACCTAGTTTTACTTATTGAGGATAACCTACCTCCACTAGCCTGGAAATTTGGTGTAATTACCGCCACATTTCCCGGCCCAGATAACTTAATTAGAGTCGTAGACATTCGCACGCCTACTGGTGTTTTGCGCAGACCAATCCATAAATTATGTTTGGTCCCTACTAGGGACGAACAGTAAAAAAAAAGGGTTTATTTTCCTTTGTATATATTTATCAAAATACATAAATCAGATGTTCAAAGAAGACTTTGTTAGTTATAAGCACCTTTGTTTTTAGCATAAGCTTTAATTTGTATATTTTGATTCAGAAACTGTTTGTTTTACTCAAGCAAGTGTCAGTTTATTTAATATGCAAGGCTTTAATTATTATTTTGTATTTTCGTATACGCAACATTTGATTTATGCCTCATGTCTTTGCTTACTATTATGTAAAAATTTTGTAATTAACTAAATTGGTGTTTATTGTATTTATTATATAACTTGCATTTATGTAAAACATATTGGTTTTTGCGTCTACTGTATGTAACCATGCCACGCCTAGATTTACTTTATATTGTATTTTTATATGGTATTTTGTGATTATCCATTGCACAATTATTATTCCTGCTTAATTATGACATACATGTCATTACATATGTGCTTGCAATCAGTCAGCTATCTATAGCTTGTTCTCACACAACAACATATTGTAAATTCCTGAAACTTCAGGTATAGCATGACTCGTTCAAATTTATGACGCCATGCTAGATTTACGTCTATACATGTATAATTTGTGACAATTTATTTGTTCATTGTAAGCAATACTCTGTACAGGTCTACTGGCCTCAATTATTTCACGGTAACCATCTATGACTTGCATAGGGTTACAATTTATCGGGCCATCAGGTGATGAGTTTCCGATCATTCATTATTAATCATTGTCAAATTATGTATTTTCATGTTTTATATCGTTCAATATTGTATACATACAATATATGTGGGCAATACATTGCCAGCGCTTACATTTTCATTCATGTATAAAATCATTTTGCACGCCAACCTTGGCCTACCAAACGCTTATCTTTATTAAGGCTTATCTTTATTCATGCTTATCGCTAAACCATTAACGTACAGCTGTTATCTAAGATTACAACTCAAGGTTCAATGCAGCCTATTCAGATTAACTTTCGTTATTAAGAACTCTGTATGTTATATAATAAGTTACCAAAATGTATATAATAATTTACTAAAATGTAGTAAAAAATCTACTGATTTTTGACGGGCAGTTATGTACAGTAGCGCGGTAATTTTTACATTATAGGTTGACTAATCTGCGCTTTTAATCTGCACTTTAATCTGCTCAATTCATGTCCGTGCATCTGGACAGTTCGTCACATACGCTCGCTAGCGTCACATACGAGCTAGTCAGCTCGCGCCCGCGGCTATACTGTCTCATTTTTCCTTGTCGACAATCATTTAGGCTTTAGGCCGTATTATATATATTGCATACATGCAATATGCTAGCAATACATTGCTAATACTTGTACTCAAGTAATTCGAGTGTCGCGTACTCGCGCCTCTATTCATAATTCATACGACAAGACTTCATATGGCCCTTTCATTAAATTAATTTCAATGTAAAACGACTTGTATTTACGATGCGCTCATTAGCCAATATCTTATTCAAAAGTGAAACCTAACAATTTTCAATGGTGTATATGTGAACAATTTCAATAAATGTACTAATTACAGTCCACTCTCTCTTCATCATTTCTGCATCCTGGCGATTTAAAAACAACAGTAAATCACGAACACTTCACACTTAACATTTTTGCGTCCACTCGGACCGCTTCATTAACATTTTTTGGTCCTCACGTGACGGATCATTCTTCTTACTAACCACTAATACAGAATAGTGTAGGAATTAAGAAATCATTTCAAAAGACTACCATCAGTGTAGAGAAATACCATATAAAAAAACCTAAGAATAACAGACAGTCTAATGACTAAGAATAGTTTTAATAATAAAAGTATTTTAAAAAATTATGTAATATAAGAATATAATAGGTATATGATTTTTTTTTTATTGTATTAGCAAATTAGGAATAGTGAACACAAGAGACAGTTAATAACTGACAGTGTCATTAATAATAAGATGTTTTTATTTTATTGTGTTATCAAAATAGTTATAGTAATTAAAAGAGACAGTTAATAACTGAAGGTGTTATTAGGAATAAGATGTTTTAATAGGATAAGGTTTGTTATAAAAGGAAACATAAAAACAAAGGACAGCCAATGACTGATAATATTGCTGATAATAAGATGTTTCCATTATAATTCTATATACATAAAAAAATAATAGGCATAAGATGTTTTTGTTATGTTTAAGTGATATAAAAAAAAATTAGTAGATATAAGATATTCTGTTGTATTTGAAATAATGTTCAATAATTTCCAAGTTTGTTAAGGCAGAGAAGGCAAGTAGGTAATAGGAATATTGTATTTTTATTAAACTGTAAACCATATAAAGAGTAATAAGGCAAATTAACTAACACACCACAATAGAAAAACAAAACAGCATTGTAAACCAAAATCAAGTATCATAGGGTCAAACCCAAATAAATAAATTCAATCAAACTAAATATAATGAATAGAAACTAGTCCATACAAAACAAAGATATGAAAATGTAATCAGTACAGAAACAAATATTAGCAAATTATTTGGAATTTCTAAATAATAGAAAATGTAATGACAAAAGAATAAAATTAACTTTATTTGGAAATAAGTAATACTAGGCCTAAGGGGTACTCAACTCAGATAAAAAGTAAATTAATCAATATTGGAGTATTATAGCAACAAATTATTAACAACAAGCAATAATCATGGAGTGAGTAAGATTATTTAAGGGAAATATTAACATAAAATCACTTGTAAACCATTTAAATACTAAAATTGTAAAAAATACAAGGCCTATAATAAATATCAAAAATTGTAAATTTTAGGCTTATCTGAACTTAAAACAGACCCAGTTATATATCAAATTATGTAAAATTAGCTTAAGAATATTGCTGAATAGTTAGATTTTCGTAAAATTAATAAATAATTAAGTTACAGCAATAAATAGGAAACTTGTCATGTATGTTTATGAGTTGAAATCAAATCCAAGACATGTAAATTTGTAAAAAAACAAGGGGAAGAGGAAAAAGACATTTTATAAATTACCACAAAACGACGACTTTAAGTCATCAGTCTATTGTTAATCGTGAATGTGTACAGATCAGAATTTACTGACGGAAGATCTAAACAACAGAAGTAGTGTAAAAACAATGACGTACAACCTCAAAAAGTGTTACTGAGGTTACCAAATGGAAAACAACACCACTACTTAATAACTAACACCAAACTGAACCAGAACAACTACAATAGTAATATCCATTACTAGAACGAGAAATTAACCGCCATTTTGAGCAAAATTCAACAAACATTATCTGGACACGAACTCGACAGATTTGAACACAGAACACTGCACCAATAAACTATCACAGAACGACATCGCCGAGGAGGGAAGAACACTTCACACAATTTTCCAGGGATACTACAACCTCGCAGAGGAAGGAATTCGCATTTATTTCTGAGGGAGAAGAACATAGCGTCAGCGTTGTGTAGCAGAAATCAACGAGGTGAACGGCGGCCATTTTCATTGCAGAGCGACCAGCACATCGACACTGCCTCCACGAGTCAGTGACGTCATTCTACGAAATGGTTCGATCTTTACTTAATAATTGACAATTTTCATAATCCTGTTATTTTTCAGCAAATAATAATTTATTTTTAGATAATTGTAAGTATTGTATCTTGTTCCTTGCCCTCTCTGACCATTTCGACAGTTAAAAGAACCCAAAATAATTAATTTTGTAACATTATATCTTGTCATTTTTTGTTCACAATCGACCTGAGCGGATCTCAATCAATGCCTGGTCCATGCGCGTAAGATTGGCGCACAATTTCAAATTTTAAGAAATAAACATCACAATTATTCAATTACATGTGTTCATAATTATTTGTACAATAAATATTAGTTTCTTCTTTCTTCTAAAAATAATTTAGAGTTATTAGAGAAATATACCAAGGAGAAGAAGAAGAGGAGCGAAGTTAGAAAAGAGAATACTAGATCCGACTACATAACTAGATTATCTATAGAGAACAAATATTTTAAAAAACACAATATCTCATTTATTCAATTGAAAGTCATTAAAAATTTTTACAATTAATTAATTATTCAATTAATTAATTAAACCAAAAAATTTTATTAAATTTATAACTAACAACAAAATTTTTTATTAACACATTATACATTATTATCTATCTTCTAATTTATTTGTTTTATAACAATATATATATATATATATTGTAGCGTCACCAAATTATTCAAATCTACAAGCTACTAATAATAGATAAAACTAGGAATATAACAAAATCAGGACAATCCAAACAATCACTTGTAAAGGAGGTATGACAATTAAAAATAAATGACATCAAGTGAATTATAAAAAACCATTAAGTTTATAAAGTAAAAGAGGTGTAAAACCAACTCAACCACTATGAATAAAGAATAGAGTATATACAGAATAAATACAGTAGAAAACAGAACTCCAAATTGAAGAAAATTAAGTATTAAAATAACAAACAAGACTTACTAAATGACATGACAATAACAATAACGAGACTTAAATTCAAAGTGACCCAAATAAGATTAGGAGAGTGAAGAAATAATAAATGATTATGAACCACATGATAATGTACAATATAAGAGTGTAAGAGTGTATCTTTAGTTCAACCATAACATTTATGTAACCCACTGAATATCAGAAAGGACTGATTAATAATGGAAAATGTAATTAGAATATAAGAATAACGGGATAATTATGATCAGAAGTATCAGTAGTAAGTAGTACTATTAATAGATAGTACTAAGTAATTAAAATAACTGATAAAAAACCAAGCATGTGAAATAAATTTAGTCAATGAAGGTAAAGGGTGACAACCTAACCTAACAAACAGTGAATTTACACTTGTAACTAAACAATATGTAGAAAAAATGATATAAAACTATTATGTGTTATATCTAGGTGAAACTAGATAACATAGGCAACATTCTGAGACAGGTATTAGGTCATAAAGATGTTGTAATTATTGTAATTAATGTAATTAACATGATGAAATGTGCTAGAATAGAAAGGACTACATTGTACATTAAAAAACCTTAGAAATACAAGTAAAAAGTGAGAGTAAATACTATCAATATAACCAGTGATATATAAACTAACTATTTATATGTAAACCAACTAATAATTGTCACTCAATTAATCAATAATATTCTATCTATAATGCACATGACCTGTTGCAACAATATGCAAGGTTCATTAGTTGAAATAACAAGAAAATAAGAATGTCAAGCTGAAGCAACCTGTTGTAAAACTTACTAGTAACTAAGATGTTTAATTAGGAATAAGATATCAATCGAATAACCTATGTATAATAAAGAAAGAATAATAACTAACAAGCTGCCTGATTGTACAAGAACTCAAGTGATTTTAATGATAATATACAAGAAAAAAGCCATGTCTTGAGACAAAATAAGTGAACCAAAAGTTGGTATGGTTATATAGAATTAAGTACAAAGTGTTGTAAACTATCATAAGTTACTTATTATATTGTATGAAGTAGAACTAGCTCACAGTGCTATAGGCATCAGTAAGTCTATGAACAGATTATGTATTTATTTCATAATTGAATGTGTATAATGTGAATTAACAACAGCAAAGGACTTTGTATTAATTGAGTTAACTATTCGTAATATCAAAATATTAATTAAATCACTTTAAGACATATTTTAATAATAATATTGTATTAGAACATAAGGTAAAAATACTATCTTTGTTAATAGTAAACAGAATTATGCATAGTGAGATGTCTAAATGTTTACAAGGACAAATGCCAGATGATGGTAAAATTATATTAGTGTTCACAGGTAGCATAAAGTATTAATATCCATTGTAAACTATTTTTATAGATTTTAGTAAAACGTTGGCGTCAGTTTTGTACTCTCAAACCCAAAAACCCACGCTTCTGACAAAATTAAATTATTTGGTTAACGCAGGGGTGACGATTTAATGAAGGAATATCACGAATTCCAACCAATCAAAACTCTTATAACGAGCATTCCCCCCGGTGGCGCAGGTGAGAACAGCGAGGTGACGCTTGAATTTAGAGACAGTTCTTCATAAGTTTTAACGCCGTACGGATGACAAAATCCGCGCACAAATAATTTGCCAGTTACCCATAATTCAGTGCGGTACCGAACGTAAACACGGGGCGTCCTAAACTTCAAGAAGTGAAGTAAATCGACTTAGAGTAACAGTGTAGTGAAGAGTGGTGTAATGATAAAGCAATGAATGCTAATTAAAAGTGAACAGTGAATATAACAATTTTAGAAAAGGAATTAAGGAATTATAGTGATTTATAAAAAATACTTAAACAATTTATCACATTATATGACTATACTATTCGAACTTCTTGAACATATGTAACTATTGTCAACACTACACAACCAACAAACATTATTAATGTAGTAACGTTTACCTTTTTATAAAATGTACATTAATTGAAAATTGAGGTTAAATATGGGTGAACTCTTAGTCACATGCTAACCTCCAAATTTTACGTCAATGTTCAGACGGTCTTTATTGTATTAGATTAAGAATTTATTATTATTATATGTAATCACTCTCCTATTACGAAGTTTTACATTAGTAACAGACATTTTTCGTTCCGTATCTTGCAGTTAAAAGAACCTAATTGTACATAAATAACTTAGATAATTTTGTCAACAAAATGGTTTATGGACCGTGTTACCAACCCTGAGACATGAGTTTCAACAAAGTAACTGACTATTGTAAAGTATGAATAATAGAATTAATTGTTTGAACAAAGGATTAATAATCCAATAATACTATGAATAAATCGCCTTTTAACAACATTGATGGAGTATGAAGTTATTTTATTCAATCAACAGGCTTTTAGTGGTTTGAGTTCAGGTTATGTTTACCTCTGAAGTCAGTTGGTAGCAACCATTGCCCGCCGAAGTGAAGCAGTTCAAATATTTTATTACTTATCACTGACCATAACTTAATGAACAGTGTTGTCACCAGGGATGAATCCACCATCGAAGTAAGTACTTATTTTTATCAACAACATAATTATTAATAACCCCAACAGAATTATTTATCACAACATAGAGTGACGATTACTGCGGGTGGGGTTAGTACATAAGACAATTGAACTTCATGCAACTCAAGCATAGGGGCCGTTTAATCAACTTATTCCATTAATGAAGCATTTAAATAATTAACAATCGAATATAATCGATATTAAGAGAATATTAGCTTTTATTTTAGTGGCGTAATTACGCTCATTTAAACGTTACGTAACAATATATAATGGAGGGAGAATCCCGTCTCTTTACAATATATATTGTAACTTATAACGTTTCATGTTATTACGAAAATATAACTATTGTTTTTATCTATGCTCCACTTTGGTAGCGTAAATTTGTAACTCTACTAAGAATCTGCATTTGTTAGCCCCAAGATGTTGGTGCCAATTTGTAACTATTGCTCGATTCGTTCTCTCTTTCATATGTGTTATTATTTCTAATTAAGTGTGTTTACGGTATTTATGTTATTCGTTTAACTTCCCTCTTGAATTAATTTAGTTAATGTATTATTATTTTATTATTTATTAATTTGTTAAACCCCATCATTAACGGAACAGTAGGTTTCTAGTAGATCTGATTTAGTGTAATTGCATTAGGAATGAAGTCGGATGCGGAGCATCGTCCGTGGTACTCTTCACTTGATGTCGACTCTAAATCGGCTAAAACATATTGCGAGTAATCATGTCGGGTTACAATTATTTACTTACTTTGTATGCAGTGTAGTCAGTCATGATCACCTAGTTAAAGAAGTCAGGATTATAAATAAACAAATATAATGATTGAATCCTTTCGGTGGCTTTGAGTGCTGCCAACCTTTACACAAGTAAACATAATCTGTCCGCTAATAATTAAATAGTTATTATAAATTTTAAATGAATTAAAGCTCCATTAAGGGTTAACAAATATAATTTATTCAGTGTTAAATATTACTGAATCATGGTAAATACATTGGTTTACTTTAACTTGGGTTCACAATTAATTAATTTGGTTGAAAAAAATTACAATCTCAGGGTGTCATTTTGTTACTTGAAAATAAAGATTCGTAGACGAGAATCGTCTTAAGTAAAATTTCCTAAGTAGGTTCTTTTAAACTGCAAAATACGGACTATATAATTAACGAAAATGTTAATTATAAGATCTCTGAATAAGAGAGTCCTTACATTCTATGATCGTAAAATCTTAATACTGTTACACAAATGGAGTCTGAATAAGTTCAATCCATTTACAGTATGTTATTTGGTTAATCAACTCGAACCATTCTTAAACTTAATTTATTTCTACAGTACAAAGGAACATTAGAAAAGTTATTGTGACTCTAGTTGAGTGTTCAATTAATAGAATCATTCATAAAAGTGTCATTATTTTAAATTACTTGGTTGGATTATACCATAACAGGTAAGTAACAATAAGTACACGATACTTTCCTTTATTTCCCTGAATTGTCAATTATTGTACACTAGGCAATTCCCTAATCACTTTTAACTTGATTTCACTTCATTGATTATAAATTACAATACTTTATTAAATATTAAACCGCACTGGTTAGGTTATAAACATTTGTTGACATTCGTCGCACAGGTTGCTGGATAACAATGGCGGCAATTTGATCCGTAGAAATTCGTCAACTGTATCGCATCGAGGTTTGACCAAAAATGTCTTGGGGTGACGCTCAAACTCGCCGTTCCAATTTGCACTACTACCGGCTTCGGTCGTTTTACGCTTCGTGATTGGTGGAATTTTATGCTATTCCATACTGAAGTCATACTCTCTCTCATTTAGGAAATATTTTAATTGTATTGTCGGCTTGGGTAGATGGGTTGGAGATTAAAAAACCGACGCTAACTTTCTTACTAAAAATAATTGAAATTGTTTCTAATGGACATAAGTCTGTTATACCACAAGTAAACTCACATACGGCTTCACCACTATTTGTCTTTTTCAATTCTGCACGTTTTAACACCTTTTATGATATAATTCTGTCCATTAATAACAAAGATCCTTAATTTTTTACTTATATCTTAATACAATAATCTTTATTAAACTAATTCTTACTATCTATTTATTTACAATTCCATATTGTTTCTGTCGAATTTAGCTCCTACAATGTCTTTTGTTATGGTGAGCTAAGATTCTATACCCTTAATAATAAAAATAATAACAATAATTCTTGTTATGCTCATGGGGTCTGTAACATCATGAATTAGTTTTTATTTGTATTATACTCTCAGGTTATTTAGAGTGTTGTCAATACTTTCTATTTGTTCTTGACTACTCCTACCAACTTGTGGTTAACATATTCTTGTATTTTGTGATTAAAAAACATATGAATTCTGGTACTATGAAATGGTTGTAATTTACAATTATTTTTTTGTAAGACTTGATTATTTTCATTAACATCTGATCTCTAATCAAACATGATGTTTACTATGCAGTTTGTGACATTTTGTCCCTGCTTGATTTTCTTTCTTATTACTGGTTCAACATAATAGATCTTACCTCTAGGTACAAACAGTCATATTCCTTCTACATACATAATTCATGGTTTGACCAGTGGTAGGTATTACCTTGTTTATATTACAATAGTTAGGTGATTTCTTACTGGTACTTTTGATAGTAATCATTCTCATTTTTATTAAGTATTTAATTTGGTGTGTATTGTACAATGTATGTACCTCACTTCTGCATTACTTCATCAAAGTACATTTCATTAATTATAATAAATACAACCTTCTAGTTGTCTTGTATTAGTGATCAGAATGATCCTTGTGTTATTTATTTTCATTTAGTTATAATGCACAACCATTTTATATCCTGTTGATTACATTTATTATCATTATAAGAGTGCTTTTATTGGTTGCTAGGTTAGTTTTCCTCACTTTCCCTTTCTCTGACTAAATCTAATTTACATTGTTGGCTCTCACTGGTTATAGTTTTAAACTATAATCATCTATATACAACATTACTCAATAATTATACTACTGGTAATTATTATCCAGTTTACCTTATTATTTTACATACATTTTTAATTAGCAATCAGTCTTTTCTGATAGTCTAGGATTTTCATCACTGTCATAGTTAATATTTAAATACATGGTTATTCTCTTATATTCTGTCTTATTATATTAGTTACACTCATTTATTATTTTATTTTATCACTCTCCTAATCTAGTTGGGTCTAATAGTCTTAAGTCTCACTCATTATTATTCAGTATTTGGATAAGTCTGGTCTGTCTACGGAGTATCTTGTTTCCTTCACCTTGAACTCATAGTTCTCTCTTAATTAATTTTACAGTTTTATCTAGTTCCTCTTCCTGGTGGTGGTTATGGTCAATTATCTTTTATCTTCATAATAATCTGGGGTTTCGGTTCTTTTCACGATCTTAGCTACTTTTCATCATGAATACTTTGTTACATTGAATTTGGATGTTATTGCTGCTGTATTATTCCTAAGTTCATGGCTTATAATTACTCTTTGATCTCTGTACCTTTGGTCATGTTATAATATATATATATATATATTATAACATGACCAAAGGTACAGATATATATATATATATATATATATATATATATATATATATATATATATTGCAACGTTACAACAATTATACAAATATATTACCATGTACTCAACGCAACTAAAAATGTATTATACCGGCCAGGTCGCAGGATTTTGTTTCTCGTTGCGTTATGTATATGTAGTTGCACAATAATTAAATAGTTTTTAAAGAGGAGTGAGATGTTTTTGACATGAAATAAATCATTTAAAATCGTTTCAAATAATCATTCTAAGATTTATTATTTAACAGACAAAAATATTTCAATATTAAAATTTCAAACATTAGACACATAAATATTTACCTTTATAAGTGTTACAAATATACTGTAACCTGCAATGCTATTCATAACATACCACAAAAAAATTGACTAAACCATATTGACCATAAAAATTGACCATATAATCTTATTGACTAAACAACATGTTAAACAAGTTATTTAAATTCTTTTTATTTCTATGCGTCTGAAATTAACTCAACTTTTAAATATTGATAACAACTCAGTTACAAACAAAATAAGATTAAGTTTCAAGATTGAATTTATTGTTGCTATAAACAAAAATAAATTAATCTACCATTTACTTCCAATCTATTATGGACTTATACTGACACACCCAAAAATACTACAAAAGATTATTATTTCTTTACTAGACTTGCTTGTTAACTTACTCTCTTATCTAAGTATTATTTAATCTTAAAACTCTAATTATTATATTCATATTTAAGTTCTTTTTCGAGACCTCTCTTCACAATAAAATATAATTGTTTTTGCATCACCTGCGTATATCTGCCGTTACCGTTCCGTGTGTGTGTGTGTGTGTGTGTGTGTGTGTGTGTGTGTGTGTGTGTGTGTGTGTGTGTGTGTGTGTGTGTGTGTGTGTGTGTGTGTGTGTGTGTGTGTGTGTGTCCAGAATCCTGAGAGTATGATGATGTTGATGATGATGATGACTATGCTGATGCGGTGTTTGTTGTCTCTATGGGTTGTTGCTGTTAGTGATGCTCCAGCGTTCCTCCTTACGTCTTGGTGTGAGTGTGGTAGTGTGTGTGTGTGTGTGTGTGTGTGTCCATGTCGATCTGCAAACGGGCAGCGTAACGTCCTGTAGATTTGTTGAGTCCAAGTGTGTGATCGCCCAAAATTGCCAGTGGTATTTATACTGGTGGCGATTTGACAGGAACAGTCCTGCTTTCGACAGGTTAGAGATGGTCAGTTCGCTCCAGAGCGTCCTTTTTATTACACTCACTTTTTGGTTAATTATCGCGAACTTATGAACATACTCGTCACATGAGCGATCTCATTGTTTGCGTAATTTTTCTCTGGTCACTCACATATACCACACATATTAATTACTCTTTAATTACACTAGTAATTAATATTAATTAAACATTATCATTAATATTGCCCCTCTGGAAATAAATTCTACATTACCATACTCGTTAAAAATCCCTTAATGTAATGGTGTCTTTATAATTAGCGTAAGTCTTTGCGTACAGGTTTAACACAAGTAATTAGTTTATTATAATCCTGTTAAGACCTGAATAATTGGAACAAACAATTCGTAGCACATCACCCCATCGCGTCGTTCAGAACAGGTCACAGCTGGCTCACACACACATGCTGCATCTTACGCGGCGGCAGGTGTTCGTTTTTCGACAGGTCAGATTTTGTCAATTCTTGCATTTTCTTGCACAAAACTGTCTAAAACTGTTCCTTATAATTGCTATGCTAATTACATATTAAACATACCACCCTGGACAAATATGCAAATATATATATTGTTGCAATGTGTGTGTGTGTGTGTGTGTGTGTGTGTGTGTGTGTGTGTGTGTGTGTGTGTGTGTGTGTGTGTGTGTGTGTGTGTGTGTGTGTGTGTGTGTGTGTGTGTGTGTGTGTGTGTGTGTGTGTGTGTGTGTGTGTGTGTGTGTGTGTGTGTGTGTGTGTGTGTGTGTGTGTGTGTGTGTGTGTGTGTGTGTGTGTGTGTGTGTGTGTGTGATCTTGTGATGTTATTCAATATGTTTCTTCTGCAAGTAGTGTAAATTTCGCATTTTCTTTTTAACACCTGCGCACGTGTCACTGAAAAATATCAGTATCATCAGAGGTTTGTAAGTAAATTGAAACCTCTGATTTGAATACTTACAAACCTCAGGAATTTACTTACAAACCTCTGATGATACTGATATTTTTCCGTGAAACGTGCGTCAGGTGTTAAAAAGAAAATAAGAAATTTACACTACTTGCAGAAGAAACATATTGAATAACATCACAACATTATATAATTGCTGCAAGAAACTACGAGTTACTTATATAGAAAATGATATATATCATTTTTCTATATATATATATATATATATATATATATATATATATATATTGCAACAGTACACAGGATACGAGTTCATTTAAGTGGAATACTAATGCTATATAACATTTTCTGATGGCCATAGACATGTTTTAAATTGATTTTGTTCTTTCTTTGTAAAGTAGTCATAAGTTTTGAACCAAGCTATGTTTAAAAAAGTATGTATTATATCGATTCATATTGTCGTCCTATCTGAGCGTTATATGAAAGTGTCAAACGGAGCGAGTATAGCGACGTAAGCAAGAGAGAGAGCGTATAATTGCAGCCATCTCTGTCTAACCTCGTCACTGCTACGACAAATGCCGGTACAGACAGGAAATTTTACTCAATTGAATTTATGTGTTAAAACTGCAATATCTTTAAAACCAATAAATATACAGCAATTCTGAAAACAGCATAGTGTTCAACAATTAAAGCTCTATAAGTAGCCAAAATATCAACCAATATAATTAACATTTACAGAAGATATACAGAAGAAGAACGCCAAGCGAAATAACTCGAGAATTAGGCTAGGTACGAATTAGGTGTTTTCACACACACACACACACACACACAGAGATAAAGACCTAAGCAACAATATTCTGTGGTCAGATCTTTGAAAACACGTTTGCAAATACCTGTAATCAAACGATTTGCAAACAAAGGAAGTGCGATTTTAGCCAGTAATTCTGTGCCGTCTCAGACCTGTCAAGGTGCGTTTGGTCGACCTGTCCGATATTGTTTCAACTGGAAAAACGCATGATTTATTTGAACAACCAATCAGGATCCTGCATTTAAAACAGACGCCAACTCTGACGGAGGGTAGCGAGACTCTTCGTTCGGATCTTCAATGCGCTAGACGTGTGTAAATTACGTGCTTAATTTCACAAACACGCAAAGTTTCATTTAAGTAAAAAGTTCGAGAAGTAGTCCGCAGTTGCAGAGGAACTAGTACAGTTCGACAACAACTCTCGCTGTGTAACACCACATTAATTAATTACTAATCAATTGTGAAGTGACTGGTGCAACAGAGAGCTACAGCATCTGTAATTGCCCAGATCATCGTTTAACAGGATTGGTCAACATCATTTCTTCTGTGCTGAACCATCAAAAGGAGGATCTCTACGGATTCCCATCTACGGTCGACGCATCAAACAGTAAGAAATAGATTCTTTGATCAATGAAATAAATAACAAATAAATAATTTAAAAAAATAAACAATTTTAAAAGACACTAAGTAACTTCACACTTTGTATTTAATTAGTAAGATTAGTTATAACATAGTATAGGAGTGTTGAATGGAAAGTGAGGTGTAGTATTGAACGTGCAAATTATTGCAGACCTGTTCTTTAGCACTGGTTTGGGAGATATAAATTTTCTTAATTAAACCAGATAAGAGCAATAGGTCGTTTGGACGTTTTAATCTTCACTTTTCACGCACACTCATTAATTATAAGAGTTAGGGTAGCAATAAGTCCTACAATGAGCATTTTCAAGAAGTTAACAACATAATTAAAACGGTAATTAAACAAACTTCAACAAAATTTTAAGTGTTATTTGTAACGATTCCCCTTGAGTTCCACAATCACTGAACGAATCCTGAGAAAGTGTGTCTCTATGCTCTGAGCTAAGCTGAATCCGTGTCATTTATATCTGGGATTTGTTCTGGCGCCCAGGTAAAGTAAAATCACGGGTAAGTAACGTTTTATCTATCATTAAATATATTGTATAAGTGTGTTAGATAAAAAGACGCGTTGTATGTTTGGCGCCGCAACTAATGGACCCGATTAAATTGACAAATTATATAAAGAAAGTTATATAATTTGGCGTTGCTTTTACCCAAGTGACTAGTTTAAATTGTAATAATAATTACAATAATCATTATTATAATGACCCGAATGTTAGGTACGTTTAACAAAATTCTTCACGCTTGGAGATTGAGGATAAATGTTAGGAAAACTAAAATAATGGTTGTAAGTAAAAAAAGAGAAGACATTAAATCAACCATTATGTTGAACAACACAATATTGGAGCACGTTACTGAATTTTGTTACCTGGGTAGCATAGTTACAAGTGGGAATAAGTGTCTGGCAGAGATTAAGAGGAGAGTAGCTCTGGCAAAACAAGCATTCCAGAGCAAAAGGAACTTGTTAACAAACAACCATATTAGTATTGAAACAAGGAAAAAGTTTGTTAAGGTATTTGTATGGAGTGTTTTAACTTACGGGTGTGAATCGTGGACCTTAGGGAAGGTGGAGAGTGACAGACTTCAGGCAATGGAGATGTGGATTTGGCGGAGAATGACAAAAACTAGTTGGACAGATAGGAAGACGAATGAACAGATCTTAGAGGAAATAAATGAGAATAGAACACTGCTTAGGAGTATAGAGGTGAGGAAGATTAAGTTGATAGGGCATGTGATCAGACATAGTGCTTTTTTAACTAACATCTTCGAGGGCAAAGTAGTGGGGAAGAAGCCCAAAGGAAGACCAAGAACTGCATACTTCCGCAGCACAATGAGTGTCGTGAATAGTGGGTCCTATGGAGAAATGAAGAATATCGCAAGGGATAGAGTGACGTGGCTACAGCGACAAGGCATTGCCTTTAGGAGTTAAAAAAATAATTAATTTGAAACGAAGTGGAATTTAAGGTTACAAATAACTGTTGAAGGGTTAAATATTAAAATAAATTTTGTTAAATAATAATAAAATTAAAAAATGGCTAAATCACCAGCAGTAGATATGGCAGCAATTGAACATATGTTTAAGCAGTTGACCACTAAAATGGATGAAACTAAAACTGAAATAAAAGAAACAAATAGTCAATTATCTAGTGAAATAAAAGATACAAATAGTAAAATTGAAAGTACAAATAATCAATTAAATAATAAAATAGAAGAAAATAATCAAAATTTAATAAAGGAATTAAATAATAAAATAGAAGAAAATAATCAAAATTTAGAAGAAAGTAATAAAAAATTAATAAATGATGTTAATAATAAAATAGAGCAAACTAATAAATACTTATCTAGCGAAATGAAACAAATAAACGAAAATTTATCTAGCCAAATAGAACAAAGTAGTAAAGAAGCTACATTTAAAATAGATGAAGAAATATCTAATTTAGCTAGTAAAATAGATGAGAGTAATATTAAGTTTGACAAGCATACCGAAGAGGTTAAAACTACATTAGAGGAATTTAGGAAACAAGTAAACACTAATTTTCGCCGTCAAGACGAAAAACTAAATAAATTTAGAAACGAATTTCATGAAAGGTTAGAACAGAAAGTAACCCTCATTAACCAACAATTCAGCGAAGTAACTGCTGAATTAAAAACACCTGATCCGACCGTCTCGGGACTCAGTCAGCATTTCTTCATCGCCATTGAGCCTCGTGACGACATCACAGCAAGAACATCCATGTGCTAGCGTCTACACTCTAGTTTAAGCAGTCATCTCTCCGGTCTGTGTGTTTGCCATCTTCTCCACGGCCTCGACGCTCCAGGACATCGCATACCAGGTACCACATCATTACAGGTACGTACAATGGCTGAAGAAGGCCTCAAAGTGTTCGTCAGAAAGAGAGGCGGCATAAAGTCTGCCATAGTGCGAATTAATTCGGCTATCATTAACTTTGATAAAAACACTAACACAAAACATTTTATAACAGTTAGACTCGAAAGTCTAAAAAGTTTGACAACAAAATACGATGAGGTACAGTGCGAAAAAGAAACTCATTTCTAAAGACATAAACGCTGCTCAAGAAGACCGAATTGAGGTTGAAGAGCTGTTATATTCAACAGAAGCCAATATCTTGCAGTTGATAGAAAGCTTCAACGTTCAGACTGTATCTCCCGTATTAACAAGCAACATACAATTAAAACCGATAAGTCTGCCCTGCTTCACAGGTAATATCTTAGAATAGCAGCACTTTTATTCAATATTTCTGGGCTTGGTGCACGCCAGATCTGATTTAACGTCAGTGCAGAAATTACATTATTTGTATTCGTCTCTGAAAAATGAGCCGCTAGATTTAATTAAGGCATTACCTATTTGTAACGAAAACTATTCGATAGCGTTGAGTTTGCTGTCCGCTAGACATGACAACAAATTCATACTAGCTAAGTATTATATTCAAAATTTGCTTGAAGTAAAGTCAACAATTAAGGACTATCCAAAGTTTGGCGGAATTCATAAATACAATAACGTCTTCCGTTAATTCACTGGCGGCCATGCAACTGTCAGTGGATTCATTCGAGCTTATCACTGTACAATTATTGTCAGCAAAACTGGATCATACCACGTTTAAATTATGGAAGGAGTCTATAGACCCCGACAATCTTCCTAACTTTCAAAGCTTCACTCAGTTTTTAAACGCACGTAGACGGTTGCTAGAAAATACACTGCCTATCGATGCCGGACAGCAGCTCAACAAGTCAACTTTAAGATTCAATAAATCTGACAAACATAAATCACGAAACTCTGCTGGCAGCACTTCATTTAAAAGTTATCACTCAGCTTCAAACAATTATTTATGCTTATGCTGTAAATCTAGTCATCCAATTTACATGTGTGACAAATTTCGTGCATTAAGCACATCAGAACGAGGGCAATTTATATTAAATCATAAACTCTGTACAAATTGTTTAAGACCAGATCATTTTTCATCAAATTGTAAGATCAAACAATTATGTAAGATCTGTTTAAAACGACACCATACATTGCTACACATAAATAATGTGTCAAAACCAGTTTCTGCCAGCAGCAGCAACTACTGTTCACTTAAATTACAATCTACAAACAATGTTCTTTTATCAACAGCAATTGTGTTTGTCATTGACCGGGCTGGCAATAGACAACCCGCAAGAGTTCTATTGGATGCGGGGTCACAAATAAATTTTTGTACGGAATCATTTGCTAATAAATTACGGCTTAACTTGACTGAATCTAACATACCGATTACAGGTATAAATAATACCGCTTGTTGTGCCACTAATTTAGCGTCTATACGCATTATTTCACGCTATCAAGGATTTAGTTTCCAAGCAACATGCGCGGTCGTATCTGCATTAACCCATAAATTGCCAGCACAATCTTTTGACATAAATCAGTTTAATGTCCCAGATAACGTTTTCCTTGCCGATCCGCATTTCAACATATCAGCTGATATCGATATACTTTTAGGAGCGCAATTTTACTTAGATTTAATTTTACCTAACAAATATGTACGCGGTTCTCATTTCCCTATTATACAAGAAACAAAGTTAGGCTATATTCTAGCCGGCAATCTGCCCAAACACTGCCGTTATAAGGGTCCTGCTGTTTCGTTCCTGGCTAGGAACAACGACAGTCAAATTCTGGCGTCTCTCGAGAAATTTTGGGAGACCGAAACTATCCCTGATAATGCGCCCATTAGTAACGATTCAGCTTGTGAGGAGCATTTCGTTAAGTCTACTCATCGCAATGAAGAGGGTAGGTTCGTTGTTTCGCTACCATTTAAGTCTGACAATCCCCAGTTGGGTGAGTCCTATGCTAGCGCAGAAGCGAGATTCTTGAGTTTAGAACGCCGGTTCAGATTGAGGATCTTGGCCACATGACGCTTGTCGACGATTTGTTAACCGGTGCAGACACCATTTCTGATCTGACCAAGTTGAAATCTGACTTAGGTACGTTGTTGACTCAATACGGCATCACTCTGCATAAATGGGCATCAAATCAACCCAATGTGGTCGCAGATCATGATAATTTATCACTCCCTTTAAACAAACAAGGTAATGTGCGTACCTTGGGCATTCTCTGGAATAACACTACAGATTCATTTTTGTTTGACATCAAATCATTCCCAGTTGAATCAAGCATCTCTAAGAGGAAAATCCTATCGATTATCGCAGGTATATACGACCCACTCGGACTCGTCGGTCCCATTGTTTTCCTGTACAAACAGTTTATGCAGCAAATTTGGCTGTGCAATCTTCGTTGGGATGACCCAATCTCCGGGCAATTACACTTGCATTGGCATTCATTATGCGATAAATTATGTCTGATCGGCAAAATTATTGTCCCACGTTCTATTCGCTGCAAGTCTAAAGCAAAGATAGTTGAATTACATGGGTTTTCGGATGCTTCTGAAAGGGGATATGGGTGTTGTGTTTACATTAGAGTCATTTATCAAGATTCATCGGCCTCTTGTCACCTTCTGTGTCCTAAATCTCGCGTAGCCCCCCTACGACAGGTGTCATTACCTCGCATTGAACTCTGCGCTTGCTTGTTGTTATCGCGACTCTTATTTAAGGTCGCCCCTGCTCTTCATTCCCTTATCAATAATGTTCACCTGTATTCTGACTCCATGGTGTCCCTTTACTGGATTCATGCCCAGTCTTCCAGGTGGAAGACCTACGTCGCTAATCGTGTTGCTGAGATTCAGCGTCTTACTGAAGCCTACACATGGCATCACATTAATTCTCAACATAATCCTGCTGACATTATTTCTAGGGGATGTCACCCCGACGTTTTGCGCGATTGTTCGCTTTGGTGTCATGGTCCCGCTTGTTTGTCTCAATCTTCCGAGTCCAATCTTTTTCCACCCTTTTTACCTTCAATCTGTCGTCTCCTGAATTTACTGCGGAGGAGAAACAAACCCCCAAACTTTCTCTAATGTCTACCTTAGCCATTGATCTTTCAAAGGACTTTTCTTCGTTGCACCGTCTGACTCATGTATACGCTTACTGCTTTCGATTCATCAAAAATATTAGACTCTCCAGGGCTGAGAAAATTTCGGGCGCTCTTACCCCCGTTGAAATTCATTCTACTCTTAATTTTTTCATAAAACAATCTCAGTCGATCCACTTCGCTGCCGAGATTAATTGTCTTCGTAATGGGTCTTCTGTTTCTATCAGGAGCAAGTTGTCTTCTCTGGACCCGTTTCTTGATGAGTCTGGCGTAATACGCGTCGGCGGACGATTACAGCAGTCGCAACTACCTTATGACAATAAGCATCCTATTGTCTTGCATCCATCGGCTCATATTACTCGCCTTATTATTGAACGCGAACACATTCGTCTACTCCACGCTGGTGCTCAACTCGTGCATCACTCACTTCGTCAACGTTGGTGGATCATTAACGCCAAGATAGTCATTCGCTCCATTATTCGTAGATGCGTCAAGTGTCTCAGGTTTAGTGCCAAACATCAGGTTCAGAGGCTTGGTATTTTGCCATCTCCCAGAGTCACTCCTTCGCGGCCGTTTCTATTCTGCGCAGTTGACTATGGTGGTCCCTTCATAATTCGTCATGGCGGGCAGAAATCTAGGACTCTGTCAAAATCGTATGTGTCTTTGTTCATCTGCTTAGCAACCAGGGCCATTCATTTGGAATTGGTTTCCGACCTTACAGCCAACGCGTTTATAGCTGCCTTACGTCGTTTCATGTCCCGAAGGGGCATACCCAGCCAGTTATATTCTGATAATGGCACGAACTTTAGGAAGGCCCGCAATGTTTTGCATGACCTTTACAATCTTTACCATAATAAGGATGCCACCTCATCAATCCAATCCTTTACGACTGCTCAGGGTATTACATGGTCATTTATTCCGCCCTCATCACCTCATTTTGGTGGTCTTTGGGAGAGCGGTATAAAGAGTTTAAAGTATCATTTGCGCCGCGTGGTAGGCAAGTCTATACTCACCTTCGAGAAGTTTACGACAGTTTTGTCTCAGATAGAGGCATGTCTAAACTCACGTCCATTATTCGCCGTTTCATCGGATGTAAATGATCCGGTGCCACTTACACCTGGCCATTTTTTGATTTGCGCACCATTAACGGCGATACCTGATCCAGACTTATCTCACATTCCCATCTCTCGTCTTGGACGTCGGCAACTTCTCCAGACGTTTGTCCAAGTCATTTGGAAAGCTTGGTCTCGCGACTACTTACATCAATTACAACAACGTCACAAATGGAAATTCGCCAAGGACAACGTTTCCATTGGTGACCTGGTTTTACTGATTGAGGATAACCTACCTCCATTAGCGTGGAAATTTGGTGTAATTACCGCCACATTTCCCGGCCCAGACAACTTAATTAGAGTAGTTGACGTTCGCACGCCTACTGGCACCTATCGCAGACCAATCCATAAATTATGTTTGATCCCTACTAGGGACGAACAGTAAAAAAAAGGGTTTATTTTCCTTTGTATATATTTGTCAAAACTACATAAATCAGATGTTCAAAGAAGACTTTGTTAGTTATAAGCACCTTTGCTTTTAGCATAAGCTTTAATTTGTATATTTTTGATTCAGAAACTGTTTGTTTTACTCAAGCAAGTGTCAGTTTATTTAATATGCAAAGCTATAATTATTATTTTGTATTTTCGTATATGCAACATTTGATTTATGCCTCATGTCTTTGCTTACTATTGTTTTTATGTAAAAATTTTTGTTACTCTATGAATTTATTTCTCACAATTGTTCAACACATGTATTACATTTTGTAATTATCTAAACCGATTTCTATTGTATTTATTATGTATAACTTGTATATATGTAAAACACATTGTTTTATCCGCATCTACTGTCTATAAACATACGCCACGCCTATATTTTTATATTGTATTTTGTATTTGTATTTTGTGATCATGTATTGCACAATTATTATTCATGCTTTAATTATGACATACGTGTCATTACACTTTGTGCTTGCAATCATTCAACTATGTATAGCTTGTTTTCACATAACAATTTATTGTATATTCCTGAAACATCAGGTATAGCATGCATCGTGTAAACTATAAAGCGTCAT
This sequence comes from Magicicada septendecula, assembly GCA_034769895.1. Lineage (NCBI taxonomy): Eukaryota > Metazoa > Arthropoda > Insecta > Hemiptera > Cicadidae > Magicicada > Magicicada septendecula. The sequence goes on along the minus strand of CM068373.1, from coordinate 286,404,002 downwards.
GCTAAATTTATGTCTTTACATGTATAATTTTATAATAATTTTGTTTGTTCATTGTATTCAATACTATTGTATAGGTCTACTGGCCTTATCTGGTTCAAGATAACCATTATGACTTGCATAAATGTTACAATTTATCGGGCCCATCATGTGATGAGTCACCGATTATTCATCATTAGACATTGTCAAACCATGTATTTTTCATGTCTTATATTGTTTAATATTGTATACATACAATATATATTGGCAATACATTGCTAATCTTGCATTTATACTCATGTATAATCAGGTTGCAAGCCGACTTTGGCCTGCTCAACTCTCATCATCACTCAAGCTTATCTCTAAACAGTTAATGTCATAACTGTTATCTAAGATTTCAAACTCAAGGTTCAATACAACTTATTGAGATTGACTTTATTATTAAGAACTCTGTATTTTTCTATAATAAGCTATTAAAATGTATTAAAAAATCCTTTGATTTTTTGCGGGCAGTTATGGACAGTAATGTGGTAATTTTCGCATTCATAGGTTGGCTAATCTGTACGTTTCCAAATTGTGCTTATCATGTTTTTACAAACGACACAGTTGTCCGAGCTACGGCAGGCGGCAGACGTCATTACGTTTGCTCGCTTGTTCAGTCATCATTCATTTTTCTTGTCGTCACACAATCATTGTAGGCCTTAGGTCACAACATATATTGCATACTTGCAATACATTAGCAATACATTGCTAATTCTTTTTCATGTAGCTTGAGTGACGCGTACTCGCGCCTCAAGTCTTACGACAATTCATACGACATTCGTCTAGGCCTTAGGCCTTAACATTTTAATCTGAGTGCCGCACATTTGCGCCTCATCTAACATGTAGCGTTCTTAACGACTCTGTATATTCAAAATTAAAATCTGTTCAGACTTAGCCAATCTCAACACCATGATTTAAGTGTACAACAGAAACTTAATAAATGTATTATACAGTCCACTATCGTCATTATTCTGCATCCTGGCAATAGCACCACAAAATTCATTCTTCCTAATAGAACATTTTTTGGTACACACGTGCCGACATCAACATTTTTTAGGTCCACTCGGACTGGATCTCAACATTTTTTTGGTCGCTCCGTGCCTGGATTCGTCATTCACCTTTTGCACAGTAATTCTGTGCCGTCTCAGACCTGTCAAGGGGCGTTTGGTCGACCTGTCCGATATTGTTTCAACTGGAAAAACGCATGATTTATTTGAACAACCAATCAGGATCCTCCATTTAGAACAGACGCCAACTCTGACGGAGGGTAGCGAGACTCTTCGTTCGGATCTTCAATGCGCTAGACGTGTGTAAATTACGTGCTTAATTTCACAAACACGCAAAGTTTCATTTAAGTAAAAAGTTCGAGAAGTAGTCCGCAGTTGCAGAGGAACTAGTACAGTTCGACAACAACTCTCGCTGTGTAACACCACATTAATTAATTAATTAATTAATTACTAATCAATTGTGAAGTGACTGGTGCAACAGAGAGCTACAGCATCTGTAATTGCCCAGATCATCGTTTAACAGGATTGGTCAACATCATTTCTTCTGTGCTGAACCATCAAAAGGAGGATCTCTACGGATTCCCATCTACGGTCGACGCATCAAACAGTAAGAAATAGATTCTTTGATCAATGAAATAAATAATAAATAAATAATAAAAAATAAATAAACAATTTTAAAAGACACTAAGTAACTTCACACTTTGTACTTAATTAGTAAGATTAGTTATAACATAGTATAGGAGTGTTGAATGGAAAGTGAGGTGTAGTATTGAACGTGCAAATTATTGCAGACCTGTTCTTTAGCACTGGTTTGGGAGATATAAATTTTCTTAATTAAACCAGATAGGAGCAATAGGTCGTTTGGACGTTTTAATCTTCACTTTTCACGCACACTCATTAATTATAAGAGTTAGGGTAGCAATAAGTCCTACAATGAGCATTTTCAATAACAACATAATTAAAACGGTAATTAAACAAACTTCAACAAAATTTTAAGTGTTATTTGTAACGATTCCCCTTGAGTTCCACAATCACTGAACGAATCCTGAGAAAGTGTGTCTCTATGCTCTGAGCTAAGCTGAATCCGTGTCATTTATATCTGGGATTTGTTCTGGCGCCCAGGTAAAGTAAAATCACGGGTAAGTAACGTTTTATCTATCATTAAATATATTATATAAATGTGTTAGATAAAAAGACGCGTTGTAGTATATTATGTCAAAATGTTCACAATTTTTTTCTTTTCTTTTATGTCATGTGAAACATTTGTGTGTAAGTGCGCGGGTGCGCGTGTGATTTACATTTTATTTAATAATTTCGAGGAAAATTAACATTTCGTTCTGAAACTTGGATTATTCCAAGTATTCTCATGGTTATAAGCTACATTTTCCATATAATCAATTCTCCACAACTATAATTTTTACATGTTTTTTTAATGAATTCAATCTTCTTTTTTTCTCGTTATCTTTAAGAAAGTAATAAAATTGTAGATTAAATCTAGACAGGCCTTTGCAGAATCGGACAGAGTTTAAGCCTGATTTCAGTCTATCTGTGTTCTCATCTGTGACGTTGCTAAAGTTTCAACCAATCAAAAGATCTAAAAATTATTTGAGTTGGTCGCTTACAGCGTACGGATGGATCACTTTCTTCTTAGGACTCGTTATAGAAAGACGTACTCGCTGACACGAGTTTTTCGTGACAAGACAGGTCGTTTTCCTGTAGACTTAGAAGTTGGTTCACGGTTCGAGGTCTTTGAAACCAATACCACTCACAGAACTCAATTAATAAATAGATCATTCTAGTGCTTTTCGCTTATAGTAGAAGATATCCGCTAGGGACAAAATATCTACCGAGATATTTTGATAGTTACGCGAGAACACTTCAAGAATCCGGAGTTTGTGTAAGATCAATACACCCATATCTATTGTACCCAGTTTTAAAATCCCTGAGATTAAGTAAATTTAAATTGTAAACAGTAACAGTTCGTATCGCAGTGTGTGTACGTGCCGAGACGTAATTATTCAACGGGTTGATCTTCAGCCGACGTAGTTGTAAAACAAGCCCATAGACTCATTTTGAAAGACAACATTTTAAATAAATAATTTTATATTATAAATTAATAAGAGAATATTAAATTTTAATGTTTTAATTTAATAAATTTTCCTACCTCCAGATATAGACTCTGTTGTAATAATTTCTATATTACCTATCTATGCAGTTTTAAATTGTATCGTTGCAATATATATATTGTAACGACTAGATTCTTATCGTCTCTGAAAAATGTGTATGTTTTGTGTGTTCGCCTCACACTGCATGGTCGTTACCTTATGTTTACGCTTGCGATGTCCGTAGCGATCTCTCAAATTACCAGAACACGGATGTGGGAACCTTACCTGTTCTTTAGTAGGTGTGCGTAAATCCCGGGTGGCGCCAAATTGTTTTAACTGAAAACAATTAAAATAAAAAGTAGGTCGATTGAGCGTTCGTGGCTATGACGGTATGGTGAATTCAAATTTACTCCCGCCACGTGCGGTTGATTAACGTGGTTCGCAGAGTTTCCGACGTCTAGCGCTTACCGCCACTATCGCTCGTAGCTAAATACACAAATAATATAATGCACTTTCCTATGTAATAAAGAACAGTGGTTACAACTCTGTACTAGTTTATTAAATTGTGATTAGTAATTATTCAGTCATATACAAAATTATATTTTGTAATTAAACAAATTTGCACCGGCAATTATTATAAGACAACTTTCTCAAGGTTTCGGCGAAACGATTCCGAACTAACTATTTAGTCAGACATGGCGCCTGCAACAGTTTTTTTTTCTATTTCGTTCAATAAATCTGGATTCTTTTGGTTTACGAAAAAATATCAATTTGATTACAATAAAGTACACTACCTTACATTACTGGTACTTATATATTATAAGGAGTAATTCCAATTTGTTCCTGAAGTGTTATAAAGTGTGTTTCAAAAGTTCGTAATTTTTATACAGGTTATTTTTTCTAGTTTACATAAGTTTAGTGTTTTATTTTTTAATTAATCTTTGAAAGAAATAATATCATCAGTTTATATTGAGAGTTCAAAGTGTTATGAGAAAAAAATTAAAGAGAATTTATTTCATAAATTCGGGTAACTCGGCAATACTTATCAAATCAGTTGACTTGAGGTGTAATGTCATTCAGTTGAAATGGGTTCTGGTCATCGGTAGTCGTCAATCTTCCATCATTTTGGGATTTAGGTACGCCTTGCGTCTTTTCGTATTAGTTGATTGAAATTTATTAATTTAGAATTTATTAACCTAGTATTTGGCCTCAATTGGATGTCCTAGTCCTTCGTCATCTTCTTACTTATTCGTTTCATCAAATTTGGATTACTTTTAATCGTTTTATGTTAAAATTTAAGTCATTTACGGCTTGGCGTCTCTTCGTCTGAAGCTTTAATAATGGACTAATAGTTTCTAACGGAATATTCATAAATAACGTTCAGTTGTCATGGTAACTGATTGACTCTCATTGGCTGTTCATGACATTGTTATTGGTCAAACTTTGAACCTTGTAAACTTTGTATTCTGAATACCGCATTGCGACACGTGTAGATGACGTCACGTTTTTGTCTGTTATCTACAGTCGGTCTTTAGCTGGGCTGACTGTAGTAACAATTACGTTAGTTCTACTCAAGACTCCGAGGAGGCCACTCGTTTCAATAACCAGCCGCGGCTACAGGATTTTTATTATTTAAATTATTAGCATGTTCAACATGCGCTAAGTCTACTTGGGCGATCTCAGCCTTACTTCTCACGATTATGTCATTCGATATTTAATTCTAATTTAATTAGCGGGCATCTAGCCGCGGTAATTACTACACGTGCCAGCAATCGCATCAAATAGATTTCAATAAACAATTATTTATATAAAAAGCATACAGTCCACTTAAAACTTCATTTCTAACCAGCCATCTCCAATTAGCGTTCCTAAGAATAACTCAAGAGTACATTAAGAGCTTCTAAGACGTTACAGTTATAATATTTGAATTTTTATTCAAAATGACTGTATATCTTCTGATTGCTATTATTCTTCTGTCTTCTTCTCTATGTATGAAATATTATCACAACTGTTCGTATTTTCTTTCAAAGATCATTTTAACATCCCACAAAGCTGGGTTTGCTCATGTATTAACATTTTGACAGTTATGATGATATTATCTAATTACATTTCTTTCTTATTTTATGTCCTTAATTTAACATTTATCTCTTAATAAGATTCACTAATTATCATTGACTAGTTACTTGCCTTGGATTTGCTAGTATCCTCGTTAATTTCTTACAATTTGTAGTTTTTGGTTTTATACAGTTAGGTATTTCATAGGCCTAGGTAGTAATTGGCTATGTTTTCTTATTTTATACAAATTACATATTATTTTACCTTTGTACATGTTTTGTTTTGTGTTACAAATGATTTGTTTATTTGTTGAATTGTTTTGGGTCTGTTTTATAATAATAATTATTCTATTTTATTGTATTTTTTCATTAATTTCCATATTATGGTTTGTCTATTATTTTGTAACTGCCTTTCCAGTATTATTAGATTTATATTAATTTATCTTTTTTTCTTATTTATATTGCCATTGTTTATAATTGGTCTATTATTTACTATTCTCTATTAAATACAATATAACATTTAGGCTTATAGTCTGTATAATTCTTGCAGCCATATTCCTATTCATAAATTTAATCAAACAATTCTTTAACAGTTATTATGCTACTCTTGTTTACAATTTTTTTTTATTCTTACTTATTTTTTGGTGATAAACATCATCACACCATTTACTTTATTTAATTAACTATCCCTTAGAACATAGGAAGTTTATTGATTTTGCCTTTATATTTTTTACCACATTTTTCTTAAATAAACTTTACTGTCTATCCATGGTAACACTAACATTTTGACTTTCCATGGGATTCCTTCCCTGAATACTATTGTATTCCTCATCTACAGTTAATCTTAATACTAATAATAACAAAGTTCTTATTAAATAACACTTTTCACCAATAAACCTTTAGTGTTTATCACTGATTATTAGGTGTGTATACCTATTAATAGGGTTTCTATTTATTTTGGGGTTTTACACTGTCACTTTGCACTTTTTATTTTATTTAAGTGTTACTAGTGGGTATTCCCTAACATTAACTTTTCTTTCTCACTTATTCCTGTTCACTATCTATCTACCTCTCTATCTCTCACTTTACAATGGTTAGTTATACTATTAACGAGTTCATTTCATTATAGAGTTATTTATAATATTTACTCTCTATTTATTTGGTTAGTTTACTTGGTTTGTTTTTACTTTATTGGATTTTATCAATTATCATTTCCATTGATTATTTAGTTGATACTAATAATTATCCTTTACATTTATTATTTATTGGTTTCTTTTTCATTACTTTATTTGAGTGTAACATTTCTCCCTTTTCTGTTCTATATTATTCGTTTGTGTCCTTTCATTTCTTCTCCTTTTAATTCATTTATACTTTGTTTGTTTCATTTTCATTTACCTTCTCCTTTGATTTCATTTTATTTCATTTATATTTTGGTTTTCACCTTCTCATTTGGTTTCATTTCATTTCGTTTTATTGAGTCAATCACTTGGGTTGGGTCATGTAGTCGTTTGTCGCGTCTTAGTCATTTTATTTTCATTATTTTAAACATTTTGTATAGTTGATTCATCGTTTTTTCCCTGGTATTGGGGTGGCTTGTTTGTGTTGTAACAATATTTATATTTATACTGTTGGCTCGCCTGACTTCCAAGAGTTTAAATTCGGTCCCTCAAGTGAAAAAGTTTGGAGACCTCTGCTTTAGTCTTTCCCTCTACAATCGTTGTGTATTATAATTAGTTGGATAATTAGGAATTCTTTATAGTTGTCATTATTATTGGGTGTGGACAAATTTAACTAGAATTATTGTACGAGTTGATTACAAATTATTAATTGTGATAACTAAAGCTGGTTATTAGTGATTTCATTGGTGTCTTGTATTTTTTTCACTGTACCATACGACGTTCAGTGACACCGTCGTAACAGTTTTTACTCTACTGAACGTTACACTGTTGCTTTAGGCCTCTTACTCGTTATGCCGGGTTAGGCCTTAACAGCTGTTTCCTTACTTAGTGTCACAAACTCTTGTAGCAATGAAATAAAATCACCCGTATTTTACGTGAAAACAGGTGTTATTACTCCTATGAAAAGTTGATGCTCAAATGCAGGAGACGGGATGCACCAGTCCAGGATGGTTCTGACATAGTTCGGTTCTTTGAGAATAGAAGATGAGAACGGGCCGGGCCACGTAAGGCAAATTTATGATAGCAGAACAACTAAATAATCACAAGCTGGGAACCAATAGGCAGAAGAATCAGAGGACGACCTAGGGAAGATGGATAGATGATGTAGCGGGTGATTTGAGAAGTATGAATGTGAGAGTCTGGGGAAGGTTGTGTGGAATGGAAGAAAATCATTGAGCAGGCTATGTTGTGATGCCAGAAGGAGAAGAATTTTATTGTATTGAGTACAAGTTTTTGCAACCTGTTTTGGCTTCACGATCCAACCTCTTCATAGGACAGCCGACATTGGGTCTTCCGAAAGGTGTATATTGGAAAGATGGCTTTGTCGTCTGTTGTTCTGAACACATGATCTTGACTGAGACTGAACACTGCTTTCGTCACTCTGTCTGTTGTTTCACCCATAGAATAACACTAGTACCACCATCGTCTTATGAAATTACAGTTATTTCTCCTTTCTACAATGCCAGCCTAGAGTCCTCCTTATCATGGTTGGAGCAGAGTGTCTTTGCATCAGTGGCTGGATTGCCGCATCTGGGTCGAGCCCGATGGCAGCCAGAAGATAATTGTCCCACAATCCCACAATTCCATTTTCTCGAAATCTAAGAAAAGTATTCAAAGAAAAAATTAATAAATATCTAACCTTATCAACAGAAATTAAAAAAACGGATTCTGAAAATGTATGTGTCAGTGAATTTCTATCCAAATTTTAGCTGATGGTCTAATTTCTTTGTGTTCGTCCTGAGTTTTTCCTTTTATTATAAACAACGAGGTTATAGAACAACGAGGTTGCTACTGCATTACTCACGTCCGCGGCTGCGATTCCAGTCCACATTAATTCCAATGAAGTCAGCCGTGATACCATTACTTTCAATTTCCTCTGCTTTCCGTTTAATACTTGCCACATTACTTCTGATATTTTTGGTTCACTTATTTTTTTCTATTTGGCTTAACTTTTATTTGTAACACACTTTTTCGCGTTTCTCTACAAATAATTCCTGTCTGCGTCCAATAGAGTTCTATGTTAATCAGTATTGAGGTGTTAGTGGCTTTCGATTATTGTAACAATAATTTTTTCCTAAGCCAGTTGACTACAGCATCTCGCGTCCTAGTCTTGTACTATTTTTCTCTTTACAATTCTAATCCGAAAGTCCTACACTCGTTTGGAAAATGCTAAACTGTTAAAATCTAATGAGATCATTTGGTTTCTTTAGCATACGTAATATTATGACTACATTTGCATGGATCGTTGTGTTTAAACAATGGAATAACAAATTGAACACCAGAGAAAACGTTAATTACAGTTCCAATAAACGATACGACAGTAAACACACCTGTATGGAGCGATTCTTCGAGTTCACGACAGTCCAACACACGCTAACATAACAAACTACAAATGCTAACTAATTAATAACACTGTTGGAAATAAATAATGCAAGTCAGTAATTACAGACTTTTGCACACACTAATTCACAATTGTTGTTAAACGCAAAATTAATCCGCACACAATGATTCATAATTCTTCTTCTTCTTCTTCTTCTTCTTCTTCTTCTTCTTCTTCTTCTTCTTCTTCTCCTCCTCCTCCTCCTCCTCCTCCTCCTCCTCCTCCTCCTCCTCCTCCTCCTCCTCCTCCTCCTCCTCTCCTCTCCTCTCCTCTCCTCTCCTCTCCTCTCCTCTCCTCTCCTCCTCCTCCTCCTCCTCCTCCTCCTCCTCCTCCTCCTCCTCCTCCTCCTCCTCCTCCTCCTCCTCCTCCTCCTCCTCCTCCTCCTCTTCTTCTTCTTCTTCTTCTTCTTCTTCTTCTTCTTCTTCTTCTTTTTGGTGCTGAATACTTCATTCTGCGCATGTTCCGATTGTCATACAAGTACGGAACGAAGCAAAACAGTGAAGTTCAGAATACCTCTATGCCAAAAAGACGAAGATGTTTTTAATAAATGAAAAAAATTCATACTGATGTTACAGTAGTCTTTTGGCTTACTGTTATGTTTTTATTGTATGTTTCTGATGTTTTTTTTGACATTATTTGTTGTACAATTACGTGCACTCTAAATTTCATTGCCTGAGTTTCGCAACTGATTTTTCTAACCAAAATGGAATCAATAATTTAATATTACAACTGATTTGTCTAATCAAAATGGAATCAATTATTTAATATTAACCGTATGTCAGTTTGATTACTCCTAGTGAAAACTTAAATTAGTATTCCCAAAGGGAGACAGGCCTATAAATTCCCTTGTTTCTTATTTTCTTTTAAACAGTAACAACTTAATAACGTCACAGTGTAAATTAAAACTGTATTCTTATTTCATTAATATTTTTAATTTATTTCTTATAACAAATTATAAAATACAAGTATGTGTATAATTTCAAGATAGTTTCTAAGCCAGTAGCTTAGTACCCATTGAGACTAGTGACTTCCTAACGGACTGAGAATTCGACATTGACGAAATCTCAGCCTAGTCGTGTTCAAGCGGCCGAAGTGAGATTTCTCAGGCACGTGGCAGTTTACACTCTCCAAGATCGTAGAAGCAGAAGCTGAATATTATGAGTATACTCTATAGAATTGCCCTTTATTATGGCTAAAATTGTTGGAATGTTTTAACGGAATAGATGCTTACTGAATCCCCAAACAATTGGGCTTTTGAATTATAAACAGAAGGGACAGAGAGGTGTGGGGTGTCCAAAGAAGCGCTGGAGTGACCAGCTCTCGTCTACCTGGCTTGGAACCGGAACAAACCATTTTTGGTTTAATTTTTGTAGGAGAGGCAGTAAAAAATGTTGCACTTAGCCATACTCTTTTTTTCTAAAAGAGATAGTTTGATCAAAGTTGTTGGCAACACTGGTAAACTTCCGTTTCCGTCGGCTGTAGTAATGTTTCCCACTTCGTAGTAACGATTAGTCCGTTGCTGGGTCAGGGCATATGAGTGTAGCGTCCAAATTTCAAATCCGCGCAATGCCTCGTTTAGATTTTCTGTGTGGGCAAGGACATGTAAGGGTGTGGTTACACGAGTGATTTTTTCGGCCATGCACGCGAAAAACTCAGTGGTCACACGTGCATTTTTCTCGTACGTGCACGGACGGAAATGTAGTCACACAGGCGATTTATAATCGGACGGCAGCGTTGGGACGTCTCGGACGCGCATCCCTACAGCTCTGGCTGTAAAGGTTAAATGTGTATATAAAGGTCAAAACACAACTGCACAGAAACGTCCATGTTTAGAGTAAAGAAAACATTGGTTATCAGTAGTAAATAAATCTTTATTAAGACATTTTTTTACATTACATATTTTTCTTACAAAGATGTCATCAGCACCATGAAGATAAAAATTAATTACCATAGTAACAAGTAAATAAACAAATGCCATTTTAGCGGCATCATTGAATAGTCCGTGTGACCACCCTGGTGTGTGTTTTTTATAAAGATGCCAACAACATCATGGAGACCAGAATTAATTACCATAGTAACAAGTAAATAAACAAATGCTATTTAGTGGAATATTTGTACAGTCCGTGTGACCACACTCGTGCTTGTTAAAAACGTAACTAAAATGCAGCAGGTTGCGTTTCAATGCGGGAGACCTTGAAAACGCAGCAGAGTTGACGACCCGTGCGTTTTTTTCACGTCCGTATGACCAATTTCATTGCCGCTTGTGTGTTAAATTCTATGCGTTTCCCAAACGCACGCAAACGTCCTGGAATAAAACGCTCGTGTAACAGTACCCTAACCCTATTGAAATTCATCGCCAATTTAGGGAAGCATGTGGTGATATAGCATTCTTATGTCAGGTTATTGCAAAATGGTGAGAGTTCTTCGAAAATGGCTCCATGTATATCGAGAGGATGATTACCAACAGGGAAGGTTATCAACTTCGAGAATGGATGACTACGTTGAACGCGTTCAACAGCTACTGCTTGGAAATAGGCAAATCGTCAGTGGCGTATCTATAATTTTTCTTTGAGGGTGTCGGCTTTATACAAAAGAAAACACCAAGTAAAGACTTAATCAACATTACTATTGTTAATACGGTCTACTGATCGTCGTATGGTACAGTGGAAAACAAAATACAAGACACCAGTTAAGTCACTAATCACCTGCTTCAATTAATCTCAATTAACAGTTTGAAATCAACAAGTTATTCAACAAGATTATATTTATACAGTAATTCAAGTTAATCTGTCCACACAAATAATAATGTCAACTATAAAGAATTCCGCACTATAATCACCTTTCACTAATACACCACTTGAGACGCACTGTATAAATCGCCCGACAATAACTCGAACCTCACTGGAATAAATCGCCACTAAAACTGAAACTAAGCGGCAGCTGACGTCGTTTAAATAGATAGCACAAGTATTACAGAATAATCCATAATACGCGTCAACACTACCAGACAACACTAAAGCGTAATTGCCTGCGTAATTGCACGCGGACCGGTGAAGTTTGAAACAGCCTCGACTGCGGACACGTCACAAGCGTCACGTAATTTTCCTTCATCTCAAAGTAGCAGCAATATGTACGCGCGCACACATCAAAGTACAGCCGGGCTCCGCTGGGATAGCCGAGAAACACGTAGAATGTTCTGTAATGGCGTAACACTATCTTTAAAGTGACTGAAATCAGTCCCATTAATGTAAACGGTAATAACACAATAAAAATACGCGTTATTGAAACATTGTTTACAAGCTACTTATCGACTGATTTTCCTATTTTTCATATTTCAAACGTATATCCTAATGCTGTGTAACAAACCTGTTTGTATAATTAAAATAGAGCTACTACTACATTAACGTGCACAGCTGAAAAAAAAACTGCCTAAAAATTAAGAGGTTAACAAAATTCGTTAACTTTTCGACTCTCTGGGAGAGGGACTGGTCCCGTTCGTCCCCCGTAAATGCGCCCCTACACGTTGATTTACTCAAAAACTTTGAGATACAAAGAATTCATAAAAGGTATTTATAAAATTAAATGGCAGGAAACCTGAGTTTATCATTTCTCCTGAGGAAAATGAGGGTCCACGCTTCAAGCTAGTCTCAACCCCCTCACCCAGAAGTTCTAGTTTCATCCTCCCCCAGAGCAACTCTTCGATACGCCACTGATAATGATAATGATGATGGTGTGTTGGTGATTATGTTGATGAAAGGATTTTTTGTAAACTTATTTAAACTCCGATTTAATGAAATTAATAAATTATAGTTTAAAACGTTCATCAACCTAAATATTATATAAAGTTTTGGACCATCAAAAGTAGGTCAAGAAATTAAAAAGGACAACAATTCGTTAATTTTTCGACCCGCTGGGGGGTCTGCCCCCCCCCGTAACACGCCCCTGTAAATCACAGTGGACAAAATTGTGGCTGAATTGGGCCTTCGGACGGAAGTGTGCATTACATAGACCTACGTCATCCCTGAGCGCCCGCAGTATCGAGAAAGTTGCACCCTTCATTTAGTTCACGTCACAAAGAAACTCCTTGAACATGAGTGGAAACACTCTTCTTACAGCCCTGACTTTGCGCCATGTGATTCCCATTCCCACGTGTTCGGTCCTATGGTAGAGGCCCTTGCGAAGAGACGATATCACAATGATGAAATCCATAATGCATCGCGGGAATGGTTATCGGATGTTCGACGGAAAGTTTTCAGCAGTAACATCGAAAAACTTCTGTCACGTTCTGATAAACATTTAAATAAATTTTGCAATTTTGTTGAAAAGTAATGTCCCGTTTCACGAACGTCTGTTAATTTTCTTCATAACGAACCGTTTGTTAGCTAGTGAAATAAATTCTTAATAGCCGTTTCACTAACGCCAGGTAGGACCCGGTTAGTAAAACTCTCGTTAACATGACTATGCTACCATGATATGTGTCGATTTTGCTTCAGATAGGCTGAATAATTAAAATAAATAAATTAATTTAAAAAATCTGTATGGAGAACTATACATGACTTTCATGTTTTAAGATTTATGCTCAACGGCGAAAGCATTTCGTTGAGTACTTGATGGCAGAGCGCGATGCGAGCCTATCATACACCTTCCCTATTCTAATTGGCTGATGACTGCTATTGGCAGTCTTTACCTGTACACTGTTCCGATTAGTTGATGGTATAATTTTTACCTGTACGTGGGACTTGGTGAATTTTAAGTACAGTTAGCGTCGCGGAACATGTTTAGCCTTCACCACAGTAGCCTACTGTGGACCTGACGTTTTACATCCCGCGTTGGGTAGACTCTTATTCCACTGAAGATGGCAGCCAGTAGTGTTGCTGAAACGTTTGGTTTGTTTATAAACCCTGGACCACGCCCAAACAGCCCGGTAAATACTTCAAATGTAACTGACACCAGCCGTGAAAGCCTTAGAACAATATTATGCGCGTGTATATTTTACTTCCATGTTCCTTAAGGAAATGGAAGTATGGTGAGGGCAAAAAAAATCGTGTTTGAGATTATTGCAGATTCTGATTGTACTACACTCAAAACATGAAAAAAGTCGTTTTTTGAAAAGTGCCTGTGTGTGTGTCTGTCTGTAGGTTTTTATTATGGCAAACGATAACAGCCGCAAATTCAAACAGAATAAAATAATTTTTTGCATACAGTCCTGATTTGTAGAGTACTCACGATCTATTGTTTTTGGTTAAGATCGGTTGAGGGAAAGGGGTTGTTTACCGGCAGCGTTTTTTTATCAAGGGTAATTTTTTTCTATGGCAAACTATAACAGCCGCAAATTCAAACAGAATGAAATAATGTTTTGCATACAGCCCTGAATTGTAGAGTTCTCAAGACCTTTTGGTTTTGGTGAAGATCGGTTAAGGGAATAGGGTAGTTTACCTGCAACATTTTATGTTTTAACAAGGGTAATTTTTTCTATGAAGAACGGTAACTGCCGCATATTCAAACAGAATCAAATAATTTTTTGCATACATCACTGAATTGTAGTGATCTCAAGGCCTTTAGATTTTGGTGAAGATCGGTTAAGGGGAAGGGGTAGTTTACCTGCAATCTTTTACGTTTTAACAACAGTAAAGTACTTGAAAATTGATTTAAACTTTTTCAAACAATGGTAATTGTTAAAAATAAAATAATTTTGTTGCCAGGCAATAAAATTATAATTTTTTCATTTTAATGTAAGTCATGTATGAGAGAAAATATATCGTTCGTGGCAGGCAAGCATATCTCAATTATGTAATGTTTACGTTTCCATTTTATTATTGTGATTAGTGCAATAAAAAGGCAGGGAACACACACACACACACACAAAATTCGCGTTATTTCTGGCCTCACTCATGTTTATTTTCTTACATTTGCACGCTTTTTAAATGGAAAGTGCCGAAACCCACACCAACATAACGCGTGCAAGCCGAAAAATTGTCCAGCGTGGATAGCGATTTGCTTCCTGTGGATCGCTGGGCAGTGTAACTGCACGTGTTTACAGAGGAACGACTCATAGACAGAATTTTCGTCTTTAGGGAATGAACCCTCTGCAAGATGCTGAGGGTCCATGAGTGACTTCGGAGCGCCCCTTCTTTTCCGCGTGTTTGTTCTGTGAAACGTACACTGTAGATTCGCAGCTTTACTCTAAGCAACGCTCAATAGGAAATGTTGAAAATTTTTGTCCACGGTGTACCCTCATACACACTAAACCTGCTCTGTTTTAATTACGGACATCATAATATTAAAACTTTGGAAACTTGAGCACTACTTAATGGAGATCAAACATTAACTTATACAAGCCATTAATTTTATGCATATTTATATATATATATATATATGTGTGTACAACGTTATCGGCAACAAAGAAGTAGTTTTTGTTAAAATTCCTTCCCGGGATGTTTGGCCGTAGTCCAATGTTTTCTACAAAACCAGACGTTTCGGCAATGCCATCGACTTCCATCATCGTGAAAATCGAGTGCGATAACGTGAGGTGGTATAC
Source organism: Magicicada septendecula (assembly GCA_034769895.1). Classification (NCBI taxonomy): domain Eukaryota; kingdom Metazoa; phylum Arthropoda; class Insecta; order Hemiptera; family Cicadidae; genus Magicicada; species Magicicada septendecula. The sequence goes on along the minus strand of CM068373.1, from coordinate 286,388,722 downwards.
GTTAGAGACCACAGTACTGTGGTTAAGGCTGAAGCAGTAAGTAGAAAGAAGTAGTTTCTATGGTAATATTTCATTTCAAAAATGATTTTAAATATAAATCTTCGAACATGGAAGTCATGTATGGTTCTCCATACCGATATTTTATTAATGTTATACAAACGACTACTTCACAGAAAACGTCATAGGCCTACATAAATGATACAAAACATAATTTTAAGGTTAGCTCTCGTCGTTTTAAAGGCCTGTTAGTTACCTAACAGGCGAAATATCTTCCGTTACGTTAACTGGAGATTATAACGATCGATATCTTTAATTGAGTTTCGTAAAAATGGTTTTTTTCCCGTTAAATCCTTAACGAGTGATTTATCGGCCGTTAAATTATTAACAGAGGTAGGTCAAACGGGGCCTATTATTTATCTTCAATTGTACTTTTTAGTTAAATAAAAAAATTTCATTAATATTCCACATATTGTTTTTTGATGCTAGTGCAACGAACTTTTTGACATTTGACTGTCCCTCGTAGAAGACGATGACAATGACTAGCGATTTTCTGTCCAGGTGCCAATAATGTTTACTAAACTTGATGCCCAGTTGGTTCCACTGCAACCGAATATGGTTGCGCTATGTCAGCTGTTTGTTGAGGTGGATGTCTGTGTGTTTACGCACCCATTCCGCTGCCGACTGTTTCCTAACAGGAAGACATGATTGTCGTCTACAAAATGGTCTCCAAATTAATATAGGAGATCATCAACCGTTTAGCTCTCTAAGATAATAAAAAGAGCGTTCTAATAAAATTGAAAATTGCATCTACTTAAAACGGTTAACTTGCTTGCATCTACTTAAAACGGTTGACTTGATCCTTTTTTTCATGCAGACAGTGATGGATGAATGAGGCAGAGTGGAAGAGAATGATTAATCTGATGTGAGCCTTCCTTCCTTATCTCAGTAATGGGTTTCTTTATTAGATTTTCCTTCACTGTACTCCGGGTGAAGAGCAGTCTTATCTGGCATTGCGTCTGTGCAATCATCCAGTCTTGCTTACGTATTGTCTCTTCTAACGAAGTCGGTAGGGTGGCTTCTATAAAAGGAAATTGTTTCTCTGTTAACTGTCTTTCGCCTCAGCTTTATATGTTTGTTTTGTAAGTGTAAGTCGGAGGGAAGTGGGGTGCAGCGAGGAAGGTGTTGAGGTTTAATCCCCCCCCCCCGAGTGAGCTAAAGAAAAAAGGAAATGTCAAGAATTGAAAAAAAGTCATCGTCGTCATCTTCACCAAGATGACCATACCTACCTATTACACAATTAGCGAAAAAGATATCGCTGTTCCACCAACACAGTACGCCATCTCACACGTCAATTGTTTCCATGGCTAAATCAAACAATTGAAATTCGAATTGCTTCTTTATCCACAACATTCACTCAATTTAGTCCAAAGCGACTTCTGCCTCTTTCCTAACCTCCGGTGGAAAAGATTTACCAAGTCAGCTATGACTTACAATCAACTCGGCTTTTACAATCAAGTCAGCTATGCTGTATACGGCTACTTTGAGGACATCGACAAATCGGGTTATCAGTCTGACATCGTTTAGAACATCGTTGGAAATATACACAAAGTGTATGGAGACTATGTTGACAAATAAATGCAAATTAATTCAAAAAATTGTTATTTTCTTATTCAGAGCCGGGACTTTTTACCCTACCGTCTCGTCGTATATATAAACGTTTCATACAGACTGTTGTGTTTGCCATAATGTAGGTCTTTGTACTCATTGTCACATTTTTCGCGCTAGTAAAGCTTAGTGGGAAACGTACAGTAGCCAGGGACGGATTTACCACTAGGCCGACTAGGGCGCGGGCTCAGAGGAGGCCGCAAGCTACAGATTTTTTTTTAACAGAAGTATTTTTATAAAAGTAGGAGGCACTTTGAAACTTTATTTAAGTATGATTTTTTGAAATTAAATAATCAATTTTTGTTAATAATACAAATGGAAGACAGTTCTTATTTAAATATTGCGCGCTTATTTTTAAGACGTTGGCATCCTTTAAAACTAATCTGCGCATGCATTCCCCGACATTAATTCCATTAAGCTACATAGTCACTGAATATTAGTTTACCATTAGCTTGGTGTATCTTTAGTCAAAGAATAAAAAAAATCTAGACCTATGTTTTTAATTTTATAAAAATTATAAGGAAAAAATTAATGTGTTATACCTAGACAATAAAAAAGAATTTTTGTTTGTGTTAAATTTATGAATAAGCTTAGTTAAGTTACTCTACTTAAAAAATAAAGTGCTCAATTTTTTGCATGGTTCTTAATATTTTTAAAAAGTCTGCTAAATGAAAGCACGCTTTTTTATAGTAGTCTACTGGTTTTAAATTTGATAGTATTAATCTGACATCAAATTAATTCTGCAGTAGGCCTACATATATTACTTCAAAGTCACAGCCGCTCAGAAAACGTGGCCTAGGGCCTCAAAAATCTTAAACCCGGCACTGACAGCAGTCGTTTGTATCACACAGAGGTGGGTTTGAGGGAAAGCCTTCATTCTTCTAGAGAAAGTGAACAGTGCGGAGAACCCTGTTATAGTAACGAATTCCCGCGAGTCTCGTAAAACAGAATTGAAGAGAGTACGCTGCAACAGTTTGATAGAGAAATGAAAACTGGGCTACGTCTTACCGTTTGGGGTTAACAGCCAATTTCACCCCGGTTGTGGTTTAAATGCGAAGTACAAAGACAGGAGGGTGAGGTGACTTGGTCAAACAAACTGCTACAAACTCCCTCTGTAAGGGGGGGGCTGAAAACCAATTACTCAAGTACGCAGCTGATTGACAGGGATGAGATTTGTTTCGAAAGGGCCAATCCAATAAAGGAAGAGGATTTACTGAAAGATGACGATGGGTGGAAAGCCGGTTAGTGTTAATCAATGTTAGGTGTGCTGTATTTTGGTAAAGTTTACTGCGAGTTTCAAATCCGCGTTCCCTACCGGTAACGTTGCCGCCTATAGGGTGGCTTCAAAACAAGTCATTTAAAGTTAAATCAAAGTAACTCACTACCACGATTCGTTCATTCATTATCTACCATAAAGTTGTAATGCAAATCATTGAAAAGCATCGTGAGTTCAATAAAGAAACGCGTTCATTGTGTGTATGGTCACCAAGTTGCAATAGTTAATCTTTAAAATAGGTTAAGATACCTGTTATTCCTTCATGGAACTTATTTTGGGCGCTAGGCACGACGCGTTTCAGGATCAAGGTCCCATCTTCAGGTGATGATCACTCGGGTCGAGTTCGTCAGTTCATAAAAAACACATACATAAAAAACACTGAATTTAATAAACACTCATACTGCACGAGGGGACGATGCGCATCGTCGAGATGAGTGCGCGTTTACTTTCTCGACGATACGCATCGTCCCCTCGTGCGGTATGGAATTTTGCTGTGGCGCCCCTGTTTATAAGAATCAGTAGTTAACCAAACACAATTATGAAACATTTTTGCCAATATTTGGCACTCTCTTCTCAAAGCTTGAAATTTATTGCCATCGTCAAGACCTGTATACGATCAGTACAAAAATAATAAATACTTACAGTGACGTTACTACTGTGCCGTGATTATTAAAATAGAATCCCCACGGCGTTTGTTAATAGTTTAATTGCGTCTGTATTACGTGCTGACGATCTTTTGTCGTCCGCGTGGGTCTCCGACGTTCGAATATGCATCGCCGCGCGTTCTGTTGACCAAAAGTTGAAACTCCGGTTCAGCTGTTTGTTGTTCGATGATAGCCGTCCCTAGTCCGAGATTTGGTCAGTCACATTCCTGATTCCGGCATACACGTTTGGAAGCTCCGGCGGCGGAAATACCCTCTGTTTTCTCATCTTTATTTCCCACTATGGGCGAGTAGACTTTAAAGACCCTCTGGTAAGTTTCTTTAATTTATACATTGTTATTTTATAAAGGGGAAATGTGTTTAAAAAGGTTTATTGGTTGGATGAATTCGGATTACAAACGCGTGTGTGGTTCTGTACTTGCACTAGCTTGAATGCACGTCACGTGGCAAATTTTTCAGTAACAGCTTTGATATTAATTTACAAATAGAATTCATCAATTGTTCATTCCTATTAATTGAGATGTCACAAAGTAAAAGGTGCCAATGAAATATTAACAAACAGCTACAGATTGATAAGAAACTAATGTAATTCATGCCACGTGGTGAGGTGTTAGATGAAAGCAACTGCTATTGTGATATACTGACAATAATTGTGTGAATGGGAATTGATTATGGTTTTGCAGTGGCACAATTTAATTGTTAATTGCTATTTAAATTCAATTATTGAAATCCGGGTTAGTAACGTCTTTGTAATCGAAAGTCTAGTACTCAAAATGGTATGGTGTATGTGCGGTTCTAAGGTCGAGTGAACGTGTGTTGAGGGTTATTTTTTTACGACTGCTTCCTACAGAAAACCTGTGTTCTAGGGTTCCCGATCCAGTCAAGGGTTTGAGAGCTATACGATGGTGATATCTCCAGCTTTCACCATCGGCTGAGCAATGCTATCTGGCTCCCCGTTTTCGCCGTCGGAAACTCACAATGGAACCCGAATTTATTCCCTGGAGAAGTCTCAACTTCGGGACGAGCAGCCAGTTGAACGTCGGTAGCAGTAACACTCGTCTACCCTCCTCATCATGTGGTAACAACTGAACATCAGGTGAAAATTTTCCTTTTATTCAAGCTCGACCTTCGCGACAACCTTTACTGTGAACACAAGTAATATCATAAAAGTAAAATTACATTTCTGCTTGTACTTAACTTGCAGTTAGTGCATTGAACGATCAGAACCGAACATGCCGTTTATGATGTGCCCGGTTATAGCTGAGTGCTATTAAAATGTATTTATTAATAAGTTCAATAATTGTATTGCGGGGCTAGCAGGCATCTCCAGACCATTGTTCTTTTCATCTATACCTTTTCTAGTTAATTCTTTATATCCAGCTGAACTAACGTGTCGTGTGCTTTCATGATTTACCATGTCAGGGTTTCCTGTGCAATAGTCTAAATAGTTTGTCCTTACCTTTTTTAAATTGCCTTACCCTTTTGGTTGCGAATTTTACTGAACTTCCGTATTGCTCATTTTTTTTAATAATTAATTCTGGGATTTACTGTTGGTTTCATTTCGCGGGTTCATGTTAGTACAAGATGTGCATGTCGGAAGCATGCGGTAAGCTGTCGGTTATTTAAATCTGAGCCTAATTACTATAATTAATTCCGGTATTGTACCCTAGCCTTTAATTTTCTGATTTGTCTTTTATACACTTTAATTATTCATATTTCTGAATTTCGGTTTACAATCGGGCTGTTTATGCTTGCAACCTTGTCAGTCCTGGGTTGTCACTGATCTAGTATTATATGAATGTAACTTGCATATGTATCATTTATTAGTTATGAAAAGGCACACAAAATTTACATGTATTAATGGCTGTCATGCTGTTTGTTGAGTTATTGAATTAAGGGTTAATTATCTGTAAAGCATAGACAGATTTAAATGGTAATGATTAATTATTGCTGAGAGGATACGGATGTGTTTTAAAATGAACCTCACTTAAGAAGTAGCATAGCCCCATTCGTGGGAAGTATATGGAATATGTAACTATTGTTGATAGGGCACTTTTGAGACTTAAGGTAAATTAATGTGTCAATTGTTAAAGCCACTTGAAGAGTATATATATGTATAAAATAATTAATCATTGCTAAGAAATCACTTGTAGTATTTAATATGAATTTTACTGTTAATTGTTGTTGCTATGTTGTTTAATTGACCATTGATCTTTATTTATTTCTAGAAGGCTTTATATATTTTAATGTTACTGTAGAGTGACCCTACAAGATATTGTTACTGTGTATATATATATATATATATATATATATATATATATATATTGTAACATGACAGATAGTCCAGTCGCCAGAGTAAAAATAATGGTAAAATTTCGTAAAAAATTGAGGCAAAGTGATATTTTGTATAGTTATTGAAAAAGGTCTAAATATCGGTTTAAAATCATCTTTGCATGTTTATAAGGTCAGGCTTTAAAAAAAACCTTATTTAAGGGCAGCGCGCGGTAAAATCGATAAAAACGTTTACATTCCGTGAATTTCTTTTCTTACTACTAAATAAACCATTGGATCATGATAAAGTCTTCATTCTTTTTGTTTAAAATAGTTCAAATATTAATAGTAATAAAATCAAAATAACGATTTTGTTATTATTTCATCGTTAGGAGTATTAAATCGATAGACGGAATGGTCAATTTTAACAAATCTTCCTCTGTTGAATAATATTATTAAATATGTGTATCTTAATATACATAAAAGTCATTGTGTGTATTTATATTTCACACCTCCTACTAAACCACTGGACCGATTTCAACAAAACTTAGCACAAATATTTTATGCAACGGGAGAACCAACATAAGATAGGTGTTTTGGGCCCTGGGGGATGTCAAAAATGGAAAATATGAAAATACCGCATGTAGGGTATCAAATTAAAGGGGATTTCAATGCAAGTAACAATTTTTCATGCATATAAGCACTATTGAAAATTCTTGGGCCCTGGGGCTCAATAAATGGGTGGTTTTGGGGGAGGTCAAAAATGGAAAATATGAAACTGGACCGATTTCCACCAAACTTGGCACAAATTTTTTACGCAATGGGAGAACCAACATAAGATAGGTGTTTTGGGCCCGGGGGGATGTCAAAAATGAAAAATATGAAATATGAAAATACTGTGGGGTATCAAATTAAAGGGAATTTCAATGCAAGTAACAATTTTACATGCATATACGTACTATTGAATACATTTGGGCCCTGGGGCTCAATAAATGGGTTGTAATGGAGGGGTGTAAAAAATGGAAAATATGAAATATCATATGTGACATGCATATACGCACTATTAAAAATTTTGGTTTTTAAAAATTTTGGGCTCAATAAATTAGTGGAATTGGCGGAGGGGTGATGTCAAAAATGGAAAATATGAAAATACCGCACGTGGGGTATCAAATTAAAGGGAATTTCAATGTAAGTAACAATTTGACGTGCATATAATTTATCATATAATTCTAAGGCTGTTTTCACAATTAATAAGTCTGCATCATCGTCAGCTTGTTTAACGTTAGCTTTCTTCTTCCAAATATCTCGTTAGAATTTCAATAAATCGAGTTTTATTAGTTTTATTCGAAAGAAATTATTCTTGGGTCACTGTGACACACATATCTTCATAGAATAAAATATCTAAAGAGGAATTTTGATTGGTACGGCGATAACGCTCCATAGCTTTGATGCTGTTAGAATTGTTTGTATAGCCATCAAAAACTACAGTAACTTTTGATCCAAAGTGTCTCTTGACATAATTTACGTATCTTTGAAAAATACATTTGAACTTGTCATTTTTTGACCATACTACTCTATGCAGTAACATACCACCATCAATGACGTAAATGCAATCTTCAAGGTTAATCTCAGCGCGGTCCACTTCAACATATCATATAGTTTAGACTTATCTGTTTTCCGAAATACACCTTCGTAAAACATAGATGTTGGGTACGGTGCAAGTTCATAACGCATGTAATCTTTTAATTCGTCGTCACTTTTTCTTGCTACACAAATGCGTTGAAATATAAACATTGGATCTATAGGGACAATTTCCTCTTGAATTTTCAGACTACTATTAACACTTTTTAATGACAGTACTCTATTTTTTCGTTTAAACGAAACTTTATGGAAGTTTGTACCAGCAATTTCTTCTAACCCTGCTTTTCCAACCTCAAAAGCATTATGACAGTTAATATTATTACCGCCAGTAACGCCAGTAGATATAGACATTATTGAATCTTGATAAGGAAATGTCTCGTGACAATCAAACCAGGATTTTATTTTGAGAATATCTTCAGTATCTCGTTTTATTCGAGAATCTCTAGCATCTACATGCTATCGGAAGTAGAAAATTGTATACCACAAAAATTTTCTACTTCTTCGCAGATATCATGTGTATATGGCATCGCTAAAATCCATTTATTTGCAGTACTGGTAGTTACTCCCCGTCCAATCATACCACCATCAACTTTCATGACTCTCATTAAGTCCTGTTCGATTGTCATATCAGTATGAGTTCCTGACCAGAATTTCTCAGTTCGTCTTACAGTACAAAATCTGTTATTTATAAAATTTTGAAGTTCTTTAATTTTTAAAGCGGTAGTTTCTGGAATTACATTTTGGTTTTGCATTGAGGTGAAAAGTTTTTCAGATTCTTTTATAAATTGATTCATATATTGTACATATAATAAGGCTGATTTCGTATAATTAAAATGTCCAGTCGCATAAAACTATGGCAACATTTGCTGAATAACTTGTAATTGAATTTTTATATTACCCATTTTTTCAGAGCGCGCAAATGCTTTTGCAATAGAGATCATTCGTATGTACTGTATCCATAATTTTGCAGTTTTACCGCATTCCTCAATTTCAATAATTTTTTCTAGAAATTTACCATTTAAGATGTTAAAAAAATTATGATCTTGTACTTCTTTGTAAGTAAGATTGTCATCTAAAAATTCTTGTAGTAAAAATTTCATATTTGAATATTCAACTTCTGAAAGATTCATTTCCTCAATAATCTTTTTACACAAAACTATCCAAATTAATGTGTGGCCTCGTACTGCTCTAGCATAAGCATGGCCATCTAACATCTTATCTACAGTTCCTGGCGCATAGTAACAGCTTAATGCTTCTTTTAAACCGCTTCCTGCCATCACATAACCGATTAAACCAAGAAAAGACATAAGCAGATGAAATCCTCCAAGTCGAACAATTACATTATGTATATCATCATCAGGTGAGGATTGGACCATTTTAAACGCTTTCTGATACAAAGGTTGATCGAAAGTAACAAAACAATTAAATAGATTTAAGTTTTCACTAGTTTTACAGCGTATTTTAAAACGGTGTATATTGTATTTTTGTCAGTTGGAGGAGAGTGTACAAAAGGCAAGCAAACAATTCTAGATAATGTATACGTCATATTTTCCAAAAGCTTGGACATAAAGGCATTCCAGCCAGTAATGCCTGGTTTGGTCACTCCATAAATCCAAAGCAAGTCAGCATTAGAAAAATCTATATTATTAAAACTCGGGTTATCTACTTTTTCAAAAACAAGTTTTGGAGTGCATGTGTATTAATATTTTCGAAAATTTGGAATGGTATTTTGTCAATTTTGCTAATTTCTTTTGCAGTAGGCTTAACTGTCAATCGTTTTAAGGGAACTTTGTTATAATAAAAATCTCTGGGACTTACAATCATAATACCTCCCATACTATGAAAAGTATTTTTCCCGTCTATAGTATTGATGTTAATATCTGAATTGTCAAATGCCAATTGTGCAAAACAACCAGATCTAAATGGAGAACGTGGACTAAGCAATACACTATCCTCATAAAGTGTATGATGAACACACTCCCAGATGCGACAATATATCTATAATTCGTTTTGAAGCAAATTTCCTGTGCAACATTACAGACAGACCAACTTGCAATGGTGATAGAAAGGTTCTAGGTCTTATGCAACTCATAATTGAATGAGTAATTGCTGTGCATTTTGTTTCATATGAACTAATATCACCTTTTTTATTTTTTTAAATTATTTCTTCTATCAGAAACTGAAGGGATTCTGGGATATTCTCATTAATATTTTGGAATATATTATCACTTGGAGGATAAAATTCTGTATTACTTTTCTTCAGATTAACATCGTTTCGAATAATTGCTGCTGCAGATTTTAAGATTTTTCTTTTTTCTTCATTTTCATCTTTTTTTGAGGCTATCCATGTCTATGTTTTTTTTTTAATGGTCAAAAAATGGTGTCAGAAAGGCCAAAAAATTTTGTTAATTAACCACCCGAAAGTATTTTTAATAAGCTTTAATTTAAGCCGTCGTACACCTTTGTGCCACAATCTTGCCGTACTTTATGAACACTCAAAGTTTTTTTGTGAATTGCGATTTTTTTGAGGTAATATTCGACATTTCAATATGAAATTTTTGGGGTTTATAGTACTCCACAAAGTTTACCTTTCCCTCAAGTTTTATCAACTTTCATTAATTTGCGTTAAAACAACAGCAATTTGTTTATAAACGCCATCGCCACTTTATTTATTTATTAACAATAATAATAACATCGACTTCCGTATTAAGGCTAGAAATGTTCTTAATTTATTATAGAATACTGAAAAAAAATCACATTAAAATCGGTTTGTTAGGTCCAAAGATATTTATAAAAACGCTATTTTGCAACTTAAATTGTTAATAAAAAAATAAACGGGTTGTTTTTACACAAAACTTAACTATTAGCTCAACTTGATCCCATTAACCAATTTAGCACACAAAAAATCGACTCCCAAAACAATTCACATTTGATTTTTATTTTGACTCCACTACACGTGCTCACAAATAAATAAATATTAGCATGTATAAAAAGTGTAAATAAAAACTTTAAACTGCAATTTTTTTACCTGTTTTATATGATAAAAACAAAAATATTTGTAATGTTTTGATTATAACCTTTGAAGAAATATCAACTGCGTTACTGCTCCATTCTTGTATAGCAGATGTTTGTATGGCACACCACAACAATGGGTGTTGCGCGCGCAGCTACATTTACAGTTCACACTCGAGGGGAATAGAAGCCGCGCCGTTTAAAAATTTTACTTGTTTTCTAGGGTCTTGTTTTTAGAGTATAGGTATAATCAGGTAAGAGAAATAACATGAATAGATAGATTTAGTATTGTAGTAGCTGTAACGTTAATTTCAAGTACTCAAATAAACCCACTTAAAAGATACATGTATGTAACGCAAAGGAGGCACCTTTTTTTAGTATACACAATTTTTATTTATTTTTTTTAATTTCGAAAATGATTTTAATTTTCATGAGTATAGTTTTTGATGCAGAACACTTGCAGCTTTCAAATACAATTTTTTGTATTTCGATATCTCTATTTTTAAGATTAATAAAGGCAGATAAACTCTGAATTTTCGAGTAAATTTAAAATACGTCGAAATACTCACTTTTGAAAAGGTGTTTTTTTTTAAATAACAACTTCAAAAGTATTTTTCATTATTATAAAATAAAAAGTTTATCTCTTTTAAAGGTAAATTAGTAAAGAACTACTATTTTTTAAAATTTTATTGTATAGTACTTGTAATTTTGTGGTTTCACTTCTTTTTGTATCTACAGTAAATATTTATACACTATAGTCTTTATGTTCAAATAAAATATTTATGTAAAAATCAACAAATTTTGAAAGCTATACTGTTCCCCTTCAAAACTAGCCTTTATTTAACTGGCTATGCTTAGATTAAAGAAAGTTATGATATTTTTGAATAGACGCGCCTGGCTAATTTAGCGAATTACGCAAGATCGGGGGCAAACGCTCTTTTTAAAACGCAGCGCTCATCATTACCAATTTTCAGGAAAACAGTTCCATTAACGTAAAAATATGTAAGGAGACTTTCTGAAGGAAATTGTTTGCTCTTCAATATACACCTTTTTATTTCTTCCAACTGTACATATTTACGGAGTGCTTTAAGAAAATCTGTCTTTACGATTTTTCCAGACCATTTTCAGAAAACCCTAGAAAGGTAAACATGCAAAGATTTTTTTATATTAATTATTAACGTTTATTTAACACGTGCACCAAATATTGCTTTGCCCCAATTTTTTATCAAGTCAAAATCTCTGGCGACTGGACTAAGATATAAGCATAATATTGAATGGCAATTGATCATTAGAATAATGAAGTTATAATGTTTAAATATGGAAGAAAGCATTAAGTTTAATATAAATAGATTAATTCATAGCAACTGTGGAAAGGAATCATTATTATAAAGAAAATACAAGTTCAAATAAAAGGAATTACTAGTGATGAGTCATCCAAGACCAGTCTCATAACCAAAGGTTTTCAAGGTATAACCCAGGAAGGTAAAAAGTAAATAACCAAGCAGTACAGAATATGACCAAACCCACAACGAGGGAGAATAAATAGAATAGAAACCCTAAAATAAGCCAAGATCAACCAATACAGGTGGTGTATTTCTGAAATAAAGAAGAAGATGGAGAAGATCCCAAGAAACCTGATGGCAACAAGAAGAAGATGGAGAAGATACCAGTCCCAGAAGGCAGGAGAAAAGAAGACTGAAGAAAGAAGAAGAGGGCAGCATCCTGAAGAAGATGTCATGCTCTTATAAAAGACACCCAAATCCCTATATCCCCAAAATAAATATCTAAAAATAAAAGTATAACGAAATAAAAACCACATGTATATAAATTTAAGAGAGAGGAGTGTATAAAGTAAAAGTTTCCTGTGAACTAAGATGAAACAATAATATAGTACCCATGGAACAAATCTCCATTGAAAAAACGCTAACCAATTTATTATGTTAATAAGACTATACGACCATTTAGCATTAACATGATATATAAGTGCAAAGTGAACCAGTGATAGTTTTGGGTATTATAAAAAATGAACCTTGTGTTTCATTCTTGGCAATCACAAACATTGGATGCAATGAAATATGCATTTTTCAATGACTTAAAATGTGTACTGTGACAATATGTTGTTCATAAGACATGAATCTGTTTAAAATAACATTTTGTTTTACATGAAAAAAGAAAAACAGATTTCATAGTGCTTTTTGAACGGTTCATACTATTTATTTGTTAATGACAGGGTACAATTCCCCAAAGACAATGTATAAAAGACGGTATAAAAACTGTAGAATCCTACTTATAATAATAGTTAGAAATAAGAATATAAATATAAGGTTTTTATGTATATAGTATAAGAATGTTTAAAAATGTTTTAGATATAAGGCCATTTGTTTGGGTCTGATACAACTAACATCAGAACTATAAAAATAGTTACCACTTGTAAATAGTAGAGAGTAATTAAGATGTTAGTTAGTAAAAAACCTTTTCTGTAAGCCATATTTCCATGTTTAGAAATAAGGATTTTGGTTGTAAGATGTCTGACTTGAAGACAACCATTTATTTAAAAAAAAAAAAAAAATTCTTTATTTGTTTTAACTATTGTTTGTATTGTAACCAATACTAATTGTTTTTGTGTAATTTGAAAACATGTTTAATTTATAATACTATATGTAAAAGTCAGAGAGGGTATCACACATCATATATTGATTGTAAAATATTTTGTAAGAAAAATTGTTAAAAAATCATAGGCCAAAAGAATGGAAACCAAACTTCATCAAAACAGAGAAATTGCTCAATTAAAAGCAAATAAACAAAAGGGGTTTAGACAAAATAAACTTGAGATCATGCCATATAATAGCACATACCATTTAGAGAGATTTTAATAAATTATATTCAGAATTATAAATAAAAATGAAAATGACTAAACTCAGAAATTTAGACATGGGAGTCATATATTCCAGAATAATGTTTCAGAATACAACTAGTTCGATTAATTACCAGAAAATAAGGGAATAGGAACCTTTTAATACAATATAGGATTATTAATATTAAATATAACTGATAAAATGGCTGAATTTATATAATGACAGGAAGTAAATTTTGATGTTTTGACTTTTCAGAGTATACCAAACTGAAAGTGAAATTACTATTTTTTGGACAGAAAACACTATAAAACGGCATTATTTAATCTGAAAATAAGCTGAATGAACTGAAAGATTAATTTAAATCACATCTAGTGAATAAAATTGACAAATAACCAAAGTTTAGGCAATTATATAGTGAAATAGTAAAGTGTACACAGGATGTGAAAATATCTTTGAACAATGTTAAGGATAATATTATATGGGCTAAGAGTTTAATTGAAACTAAAGGAAACAGTTAGTTGATTATTGGTATTTGAACGGATAACATAAACGAGAGTTTTGTGACGATCTAACCTATTTTACAACGTTAAACATAAGTGGCGAACAGTACGTTACGGTAAAGTCGAGAGTGAATTATAAAATCTTTCCAGAACCTATACATTGTGACAAAAACGATCAAGAAACACTAATTAACACTAAACAATACATTTCTACTCTGAAAAACACCACAAAACACCAGAAAACTGTATAATACCTTAACCAAATTAGTGTCGGAATTGGGAAAAGTGTGTTGACTTATAATTACACAGACATACTAAATACAACCCAGAATCACTACACCAGTCACTACACAACATTTAACAAGAGATTTGCAGACTCAAGAACAGGAATATTGCCAGAAAATACATTATTTGGAATGCAGCAGGAACGAGCGACATTTTGATCAACTTGACGGCAGCCATCTTTCTTTGACGATCCCAGTGCCTTCCTCTTAGTTCAACTCAGCTGTTTGGTGAAAACAATTATTATATTTACAAATTATTATTCAATGTCTGTGTTTATTAATAACTATTAATTTGATTGTAACGTTATACTTTTTAAATATTAGCCCGATTTCTCTGACTTTGATAATAACTGGCTGTTTAAAGAACCCTATTTAATTTTTATATCATATACTTGTAACTTTTTTCGATATCCTGAGAATCGATACTAATCGATAAGAGTCAATATTGCTATTAATTAATAAAACATTAATACTTTTCAATACTTATTAGTTCTTTATTTCTTCAATAATACTAATTACCAATAATATAATTCTAATTGATAATCTACAAGGACTTTACCACCCGTAAGTGAAGATAACCTAAAAAATAAAAAGGTAAACAAGTATCGATTGGTTTGAAGACAGTCTTATGAGTGGTGATAGCTTATTTAAAATATACTAAAACTTTAATAAAAATTTTCAGAAGAGCATTACACTGTTTAAAACTTCACAGCCCTATATTAATTAATTTATCCTAATTAATTAATTAATTAAATTAAAAAAAAAATTTTTTAATTATTTTTTTTTTATAAACATAATTTTTTTTAAATTTCCTTCAAAACAATAAATTTTGTTTTGAAACTTTCGGCGAAGCTGAACAGATATATTCCTTCATCAACTTTACGCTACTCGACCGGTCTTGCTACCATTGGGACTCGACCAGCTGGGAAACTTAAGGAAGTGTTTCAGGCCAGTAAGACGTCGAGAGCCACACCAATTAAACATATTATATTACAATTTACTTATTTTATTACAAATTGGCTAGCCCAAACAGCGGGGCTTGATTACATCGGAGTCACACATACTACACAATAGCTTATCATCAAAACACATCTATTTATTATTATATTACAAATTGGCGCACAACTTTAGGGGCTTTAATTAGCGATTGGAAGGCCAATACATTCTGCCCAATCACTAGTTGGAGCTAGGCAACAGCTACAAAGCCAGAGAAAAGGGGACAACAACAAGCAAAATGAAAGAACCTACACCAGAAGAAATGGTTGAGATAAGGAAAATGTTCCAACAAATAATGAAGAAACTGGATAATCAGAGAAAAATGCTAGATGATTGGGGTGAAGAAATAAGAGAGGACAGATTAAAAAGAGAAGAAGAGGAGAGCAACCAATCCTTGAAAAAAGAATTGGGTGACCAATTGGACAATATCAATAAGAAGCCGGAAGAGGACATCAAGGAAAAGAAAATGGACAAAAATAATAAGAAATTGGACTCTACAAAGGAAGACTTGAGTAAGAAAATGGATGAGTGCCACGAGTCGGTAATGAAGAAACTGGATGAGTGCCACGAGTCGAGAATGAAGAGACTGGATGAAACGAATAAGAAAAGGGAAGAGGAGCATCAAAAATGGATTAAGGAGATAAGAGAGAACAGATTAAAAAGGGAAGAGGAGCATCAAAAATGGATTAAAGAAAGAAGAGAGGACAGATTAAAAAAGGAAGAATTAAGAAAGGAGAAGACCGAAGAAATAAAAAATGATAGCCAACCAGAACCAGAAGAAGTAATAAATGATAAAACGCAGGAAGATAGCCAACCAGAACCAGAAGAAGTAATAAATGATAAAACGCAGGAAGATAGCCAACCAGAACCAGAAGAAGTACTAAATGATAAAACGCAGGAACAAGTAATGGTATTACCTGGAATTAAAACTAGCGGAAACAAAGAAGATATTCAACAAAGGAAAAGGAGAATCTACCCAAGAAATGTAATCAAAACGAAGGAAGAGTTGGAGATGATGAAACATGGGTTAATTGATGGCAATAATATCCCAATTACCTATGACAAAGACATCATGAATTCTATGAATGATAGAAGGAGAATCGAAGTAATTTCAGAAATAATTTACCACAAGACCGTAGTCTACCACTGGGAAAGGACCAGAGGTAAACAGAATACGACATGTGGACCAGATCAGTTTCAACGCAGAACTGGACAATGTTTTTCAGAAAGATGGAAAGGTGATATCGTACCAGACTGTAATGATGACACAGATGAATCACCAGAATGGATTCCATTAACGTGCCATCTAGGACAGTTCCAGGGTACGGTTAGACTAAAATATATTCCTTCAGAGTGGATATGTGATGGTAAACCAGCTTATGGTGTTTCAGATAAACAAATAGTAAGTGATAACCCAGATGAAGATCCTCACATATATTTGTCAGGTAACACAAAACATGGACCAGAGAAGTATTGGTGTATACAAAATGATGATAGAGGGAACCAGCCCAGTAATTACGACGGCCCCAACAACCCGCCGCATAATAACCAGTTTATCGGTAATTTTAACGGCGTTAGGAATAACAACCCCTATCCATACAATAGAAACAATTTATACCAACATAATAATGTCCCATACAGTCAGAGAAATCCATATCCCAACAATAATGGTAACAGACCTTACCAACCTAACCGAAATTACTATCATGATAAATTTAGTAATAACAATGATAACAGTAATAATAACCGAGTGTCGCGCCCTAGGGTAAATTTTATAAGAGCAACTGAGATGATGGACCCTGGTTGACACAGATACCACACACCATCAAGAAAAGGGACGGATCATGATAACCGACTACGGCGAAAAACAATGTTGAAGGAGACGAAATAAATATCATTGAAAGGAAATGATACGAAGAATAAACATAGAAACAAAACTGGGTTTTATGAGTGAAGACTATGTAAGAAAATGAACATGACCAATAAAAATATGAGCAATGCAGTGACATAAAGAAAATCGTTCATCTTCCTGGGTATATAAAAGAAATGAAAATTTATAAGGAAAGAAAAAGAGAAGATCAACTTACAAAAGTATAAATAATATGGGCCAGTGTAGAGTACAATATATGCCCATATGTTGTGGTAAATGATAAGCATAACAATACATATGAGTTGAGGGAAATCGTTTCAGGAAAAATCAAAGGAGTGTACAATCAAGCTTCTATGAAGAAATATTATGAAGAATGAGTTGTGAGTTTTAGAATTTTGAATTTTTATATTTTTTAAAAAATTCAAAAATAATGTAAGTACATCTTACAACCTAATATTTTGAGAAGAACATTCTGGAGAATTAAAAGAAGAAGAATTTTTTAATTTAATTTTAAAAATTCGAAAATAATGTAAGTACATCTTACAACCTAATATTTTGAGAAGAACATTCTGGAGAATTAAAAGAAGAAGAATTTTTTAATTTAATAATTTGAGAAAATTCTAAAATATGTAAGAACAACTTACAACCTAATAATTTGAAGAAAAAAACTTTATGGAAGAAAGAAAAAGAAAGACTTTTGAATTGAAATATAATTATAAAAATTTTAAATTGAGTAAGTACTTCTTACTACAACCTGATAATTTAGAACAAAACTTTATGGAAGAAAGAGAAAGAGAGAGAATTTTGAACTTAATTTTAAAAAATTTAAAATTAAGCAAGCACAGCTTACTACCACTGAATTATGAGAAAAACATTTTGGAAGAATTAAGAAGAAAGGAATTTTGAATTTAATATACAAAAAATTTAAAAATAAAGTAAGACCAACTTACTATAACTAAGTTCGTGAGAAAACTTTATGGTAAATAATTAAGAAGAATTTGAATTTGGAGAAATACCAAAACATTCAGAAATAATAGTAAAATCACAGTACTATAAACAATTCTGAATGAAACAATTCTGGGAATAAATGAATTAAACAGAATTTGAATGTTGATAGAACGTCAGAACTTTGAAACAAGATAAGATCAACATATTACAAGGATTTATGAGAAATATTTGTCAATTAAATAAAAAGAATAGTTTGAATTTTACATTAAAACTAACCAAGTTCCAAAAAATAATTATGTGTCAATTATGATTGAATTGAGAAGAAAATAAAGTGATTAATTCAGAAAAGAGAATTAATTTTAATCCAGAATAAATGCTAGACATTCACAATAGCATTTGAAGGAGTAGTGAAGAATAACAAAAAAGAGTGTAATATGCAAGAAAAGAAAAATGTGGAAGCAAAGAGACTAATTACCTATGAAACGATAATGAAAACAGTTAATTAAGAGCAAAGAAGAACAACTCATACCAAACATATGGAGAAGATGATTTTGAACCAATGATAATAATAAGACCTATATGAAATGCAAAGAGAAGAAATACCACATGAAATATGATATAAATGAATTAATGTTAATGAATGCGAAGGCGGATTAGTAACTTTCTAAGAGAAAGGAAAGAACCAAAATGTTTAAAAAAAATGATCAATATAACAACCTGTATATATAATATAAAGATACAATGTTAAAAATTAAATATAATATATTAAGACCATTCAAATAATGAATACGAAAGACTATTTATAAAGACCATGCTAATACTATGAATAACCAGAAGAAAGTATAAAGAGAATTCAGATGAAGAAGAAAGAGAGTTACATTGTAAACAGTAACCAGAATTATTAAAAGAAAGGTTTTCAACCATAATTAAATTAAATATATCAGACAAGTTAAGAGTTTTGAAAAAATATATATGTAATGAGTATAATAATGATTATGAAGATTTATTAAGATAGAAAACGTGAGATAATCTGAGAGACTACGAAGTGGAGAATCCAAAGATATTTTTTTTAGTCGAAAATGAGACTACTTTTTATTTATTTATTCGATGACTGACTGAAGATAATTCCAGCAGCATTATGTTTTTTTGAGCAGGGATGGATATGCCCCTGTACTCAATTTATAGAAGTGGTGTATGGCCAGCAGAGAAGTAGCGTACAGTGCCACTCTGATCTGCCCCAGCCCACGTGATAGGGAATGTTAGGGAATTAATATCCCAAGGATACAACACAAAGTTGATAAAGGAAGAAAATGTATTACAATAATAATATATCTCAGAAGACACTAACTATCCGAAAAGGATCAGTAGTAAAACAAATAATTATATATATAAAATTAATTAAACTCTAATTATAAAAAAGTCGATATAAAAATGGAGAAGAAAATGAATTATAAGAAATTATGAAATTATCATAAGAAATTATTTCATCCATAAACATGTCTGAAATAATTACTTCTGGAGGGGAGCAATCTGTAACATGACAGATATAAGCATAATATTGAATGGCAATTGATCATTAGAATAATGAAGTTATAATGTTTAAATATGGAAGAAAGCATTAAGTTTAATATAAATAGATTAATTCATAGCAACTGTGGAAAGGAATCATTATTATAAAGAAAATACAAGTTCAAATAAAAGGAATTACTAGTGATGAGTCATCCAAGACCAGTCTCATAACCAAAGGTTTTCAAGGTATAACCCAGGAAGGTAAAAAGTAAATAACCAAGCAGTACAGAATATGACCAAACCCACAACGAGGGAGAATAAATAGAATAGAAACCCTAAAATAAGCCAAGATCAACCAATACAGGTGGTGTATTTCTGAAATAAAGAAGAAGATGGAGAAGATCCCAAGAAACCTGATGGCAACAAGAAGAAGATGGAGAAGATACCAGTCCCAGAAGGCAGGAGAAAAGAAGACTGAAGAAAGAAGAAGAGGGCAGCATCCTGAAGAAGATGTCATGCTCTTATAAAAGACACCCAAATCCCTATATCCCCAAAATAAATATCTAAAAATAAAAGTATAACGAAATAAAAACCACATGTATATAAATTTAAGAGAGAGGAGTGTATAAAGTAAAAGTTTCCTGTGAACTAAGATGAAACAATAATATAGTACCCATGGAACAAATCTCCATTGAAAAAACGCTAACCAATTTATTATGTTAATAAGACTATACGACCATTTAGCATTAACATGATATATAAGTGCAAAGTGAACCAGTGATAGTTTTGGGTATTATAAAAAATGAACCTTGTGTTTCATTCTTGGCAATCACAAACATTGGATGCAATGAAATATGCATTTTTCAATGACTTAAAATGTGTACTGTGACAATATGTTGTTCATAAGACATGAATCTGTTTAAAATAACATTTTGTTTTACATGAAAAAAGAAAAACAGATTTCATAGTGCTTTTTGAACGGTTCATACTATTTATTTGTTAATGACAGGGTACAATTCCCCAAAGACAATGTATAAAAGACGGTATAAAAACTGTAGAATCCTACTTATAATAATAGTTAGAAATAAGAATATAAATATAAGGTTTTTATGTATATAGTATAAGAATGTTTAAAAATGTTTTAGATATAAGGCCATTTGTTTGGGTCTGATACAACTAACATCAGAACTATAAAAATAGTTACCACTTGTAAATAGTAGAGAGTAATTAAGATGTTAGTTAGTAAAAAACCTTTTCTGTAAGCCATATTTCCATGTTTAGAAATAAGGATTTTGGTTGTAAGATGTCTGACTTGAAGACAACCATTTATTTAAAAAAAAAAAAAAAATTCTTTATTTGTTTTAACTATTGTTTGTATTGTAACCAATACTAATTGTTTTTGTGTAATTTGAAAACATGTTTAATTTATAATACTATATGTAAAAGTCAGAGAGGGTATCACACATCATATATTGATTGTAAAATATTTTGTAAGAAAAATTGTTAAAAAATCATAGGCCAAAAGAATGGAAACCAAACTTCATCAAAACAGAGAAATTGCTCAATTAAAAGCAAATAAACAAAAGGGGTTTAGACAAAATAAACTTGAGATCATGCCATATAATAGCACATACCATTTAGAGAGATTTTAATAAATTATATTCAGAATTATAAATAAAAATGAAAATGACTAAACTCAGAAATTTAGACATGGGAGTCATATATTCCAGAATAATGTTTCAGAATACAACTAGTTCGATTAATTACCAGAAAATAAGGGAATAGGAACCTTTTAATACAATATAGGATTATTAATATTAAATATAACTGATAAAATGGCTGAATTTATATAATGACAGGAAGTAAATTTTGATGTTTTGACTTTTCAGAGTATACCAAACTGAAAGTGAAATTACTATTTTTTGGACAGAAAACACTATAAAACGGCATTATTTAATCTGAAAATAAGCTGAATGAACTGAAAGATTAATTTAAATCACATCTAGTGAATAAAATTGACAAATAACCAAAGTTTAGGCAATTATATAGTGAAATAGTAAAGTGTACACAGGATGTGAAAATATCTTTGAACAATGTTAAGGATAATATTATATGGGCTAAGAGTTTAATTGAAACTAAAGGAAACAGTTAGTTGATTATTGGTATTTGAACGGATAACATAAACGAGAGTTTTGTGACGATCTAACCTATTTTACAACGTTAAACATAAGTGGCGAACAGTACGTTACGGTAAAGTCGAGAGTGAATTATAAAATCTTTCCAGAACCTATACATTGTGACAAAAACGATCAAGAAACACTAATTAACACTAAACAATACATTTCTACTCTGAAAAACACCACAAAACACCAGAAAACTGTATAATACCTTAACCAAATTAGTGTCGGAATTGGGAAAAGTGTGTTGACTTATAATTACACAGACATACTAAATACAACCCAGAATCACTACACCAGTCACTACACAACATTTAACAAGAGATTTGCAGACTCAAGAACAGGAATATTGCCAGAAAATACATTATTTGGAATGCAGCAGGAACGAGCGACATTTTGATCAACTTGACGGCAGCCATCTTTCTTTGACGATCCCAGTGCCTTCCTCTTAGTTCAACTCAGCTGTTTGGTGAAAACAATTATTATATTTACAAATTATTATTCAATGTCTGTGTTTATTAATAACTATTAATTTGATTGTAACGTTATACTTTTTAAATATTAGCCCGATTTCTCTGACTTTGATAATAACTGGCTGTTTAAAGAACCCTATTTAATTTTTATATCATATACTTGTAACTTTTTTCGATATCCTGAGAATCGATACTAATCGATAAGAGTCAATATTGCTATTAATTAATAAAACATTAATACTTTTCAATACTTATTAGTTCTTTATTTCTTCAATAATACTAATTACCAATAATATAATTCTAATTGATAATCTACAAGGACTTTACCACCCGTAAGTGAAGATAACCTAAAAAATAAAAAGGTAAACAAGTATCGATTGGTTTGAAGACAGTCTTATGAGTGGTGATAGCTTATTTAAAATATACTAAAACTTTAATAAAAATTTTCAGAAGAGCATTACACTGTTTAAAACTTCACAGCCCTATATAAATTAATTTATCCTAATTAATTAATTAATTAAATTAAAAAAAAATTTTAATTATTTTTTTTTATAAACATAATTTTTTTTAAATTTCCTTCAAAACAATAAATTTTGTTTTGAAACTTTCGGCGAAGCTGAACAGATATATTCCTTCATCAACTTTACGCTACTCGACCGGTCTTGCTACCATTGGGACTCGACCAGCTGGGAAACTTAAGGAAGTGTTTCAGGCCAGTAAGACGTCGAGAGCCACACCAATTAAACATATTATATTACAATTTACTTATTTTATTACAAATTGGCTAGCCCAAACAGCGGGGCTTGATTACATCGGAGTCACACATACTACACAATAGCTTATCATCAAAACACATCTCTTTTTTATATTATTACAATATATATATATATATATATATATATATATATATATAATATGTAGAAATGCTGTTCATAAGTAAGATCACACACAAAAATAAAATGCTGTTATGTTAAATGGAGTTTCATTGCAAGTCCTGTCACTCTGAGCTCAGTGCATTTTATGCTTCCGTCTAGGCCACGTGCCTAGTCTTAAAATTTACGGGACGCCCCTCAAAAAAAAAAAAAAAAAAAAATTCAAAAACCTTGGGGGAATAAGGCGTCTCACTACGGGGGGGGGGGGGGAATGAGGGGAATCAACCCCCAAAATATTAAAAGTTTCAGTAAAATTCTATGATCATGTAACGCAGGCGTATTTATAAGCCTGTAGCGTGTGTTAAATTAAGGCTTATAAATAATTGTATATTAATATGGAACAGGCTACGACATGTGTGTCGTAGGGGAAATTATAAATGGGCAAAGAAATTGCTAAAATGGACTCCTACTGAAAGAAGAAAAAGAGGGAGGCTGCAAAATATTTGTGTAGAAGGCATGATGATGAATGCAATGGTACAGCAAAATGTAAAGAATGGTGATTGAAAAGATTGTAAAATTTTGAAGCTAGGATGCGAAAAACGTCTTCAAATGTTGTTTAACGGAACAAGAATAGCCATTAAAAATAATTGTAGGACATCTCAATACACATCTGTTAATCAAGATGTTAGACAAGGGTGCAGTATATCACATACTCCTTTTAACATTTTTGGTAAGGAATGGAAGCATGTAGTGAACCCTGGTATTAAGTTATCACGGGACAGATATTTGAATGTGCTGTTGTTTGCTGACGACTTGCTTGTACTTCAAAACACAGAATTTGATTTACAGAAACCTGTTTTTAAGCTTCTTCAGATTTGAAAAAATACAATCTGAAAATCTCCACTATAAAACAAACGTAACGGCACTTCAAGATGCAGTGTGTCACCTACTCTTTTTAACATTTATATTGACGATCCGGTAAGGAAATGGAAACATGTAGTGAACCCTAGTGTTAAGTTATCACGAGACAGATATTTGAATGTGCTGTTGTTTGCTGACGACTTGCGTGTACTTCAAAATACAGAATCAGATTTGCAAACAATAAAATATGATAATCTCCACTATAAAAACAAAGGTAGTGGCACTTAGAGGCAAGGAAACAATAAGAACAAAAATAATGATTAACGATCATATTATCAAACTGTGATTACTTTTCCAAGTAATTAGATTAGTTATATTTGCACCAGGTTAATTAAAACGATAAAATACTACTAGCTACTTGCAGAAGTAATTACAATTTAAAATAACTTATTGCAAAAATATAAGAGTCACTTATAAAGAAATAATGATCAAACTGTAGAACAGTTGCGCCATTTTAACTGTTTGAAAAATAATATTGGCTATGCTAGGAATTATGATAGGCCTATTGATGTTAAGTCTGGCAAGTTCCAGACATTCTGTGGGACAATCTCGACCATATTTTAAGAATCAAGGTACATCGTGAGGCAAAATTAAAGTTTTACAAAATTATGGCAGTTCCTGTATTGTTCTATGGTGTGAATTATGGATAACAACCAAGAAACAAGGAAGTAAAATATAGACCTCGGAAATGGCGTTCTTACGAGGAGTTAAAAGGTGTTCTAGACTTGACCGTACAAAGAATGAGGCCATAAGAGAAGAGTTATAAGTTTTTAACTTGAAAGAAAAATTAAAAGATTACAACAACGGTGGAAAGAACACTTAGAAAGAATTGCAGATTCCACACTGGTCAAACAAGTCTGGAAATACAAACCTATAGGACACAGGTGTGTGGGTAGACCCAGGAAGAGATGGCTGGATAATATTTTAAAGCGGAACAGGCAGCATCTTGTCTATGCCGTGACGGGAAGATAATGAAGACGACGAATTTATTTGGAAAACTATGTTTTAATTCATCTAGGTTTATACTGTTGGAAGCCCTTGCTTCCAACAGGAATCTTCTCCGTCTTGTATCTGTTGCCATCTCAGCGTTACTCGTCACGTCCATTCTTCTGGATCGTTCAGCCCATTATCCAACTATGTTATCCTAGGTCGACCCCTCATTCTGCTTTTATAGACTTGCACCTCAAGGTTTCCTTTGACGTACGTTGACCATTCATCCGCTCTAGATGACCTAGCCATTATATTCTTTGAGTCTTTATGAATCTTACAATGTCCTCATGTTCCTAATAGCTCATTTATCTCCTGATTATTTCTTTTCCTCCATCCATCGTCTGCCTTAACCGGGCCACAAATACGTCGTATAAAACTTTCTTTGAAACCTTCTCAGTGTTTCTTGTTCCTTTTTTGCTAAATTCCACGTCTCACCTCTATAAGCAACAACCGATCTAATAAGTATCCTTTATATTTGTAATCACCATGTTACCAACATCACCACAAAATAAAAGTTTTGGTCGGATATTTTTTACGTGAAAAGTTTAACAAATTAATGAATGTTTTGATCACACATCATAAATATTTCATAGTGAGCTAACTTGCGCTCAAGTTAAAAGAGCACAAATTTGAAAAACCATTAGATTGAAACCACAACCAGGAATTAGTCAATAAACAGTTGGGGATTTAAAGGTAGGATTACGTGTAGAATTTAAAGAAAAAAAACGATGGTTTGTTGTTAGAATAAATATTGGAACAGAGACTGCGTGGGTCGTGATCTTAATCCAATGGAATAAACCGGACGTAGTAAACAATAGAGAAATTGATAGGTAACACCTTAAGTATTATACGCCTGTTCTTCTTCTCCTTCTCAACCAACCCAAAGATTGGTAGACTTACAATTTCTTCCCTTCCGAAGACAGTCTCTTAATCACCGCTTAACTTTTTCCTCGTTTATCTTATCCATATACTCCTGCCTGGGTCTTTCCCTCACACTACGCTCCTTGATCGTAGACAATAGATTCTTCGCAACATTTTACGTTCGTTCTCAAGCATTATACAGCAGAATTGCACCAGACTGTTGAGTGTGATATTGTTTGTCTATTTATCCTCGTTATAAATGTAAATACCAATGATACGTTGGTATTCTTTGAGCTACATTTTTTCATGACGTATTCTAATGACACCATGAATTTGATACAGTGAAGTGTTTTGTAAATATCCACATAACACGTATCAGTTAGCATTAATAAATGTAAAAAGTGGACTGAAAATATATTTTTTTAAAGAAAAGACAATATAATATATTTCCCTTTCAGTGTTTAACGAAAGCAGATCTGTTAACGTCAGAAGCAATGTTACTACGCCATGAATCCACGTCTCTTTGAAAGAGTTAATTAAAAATGATTTCAGATCTGTTAATAAATTCCGCATTCATTTGTTGTGTCGGATGGGACTGCATTTCCAATTCGTGTGGTTTAATGATTTGTAAAAGTCCAATGAGTTTTTGATGCGAAAACAACGATAAGAGGATTTTTATAAAACTTGTAATAAATAGGCTTAACAATGAGAAATTTTGCAAATATTAAAAAACTGTTCCCAACAGTCATTTAAAGATAACGAACAGACATTCTCCTCTGTCTAGTGAAAAATCAAACATACTAAAAAAAATTGAATTTATCAAATACACCGTGCAGAATGCAATGCTATTTATATCGGACAATGTGGCCGTCCTCTGAAACGTCGCATTCCTGGACATCAGAAAGCGACTTTAAATAATACAGCCAAAACAGGTTTTACAGATCATTGCTCACAACACAACCACTTTATAGACACAAAAACATAATACTACTGCATAACATACAAAAAGGTAAAAAAATGGATTCATTGGAAATTTTACAAATTATAAAAGCAATTAAAAGTAACAGAAATTTAACAAACGAACAAACTAAATTCTTTGAGTCTCCTTTATTAAAAGCTGTTATTTAGTTTAGTTAATGTTTAGATTTTGCTTTCCTATTATACTTAGTTTTTTACAGTCACTTGACCATCCCTACACTAGCTCCTCCACCCCCCTCATACACACACCACACATGTGTCCATATATACACACTTAAAACATGTTCACCACCCTACACATTCATTGCACTTAGTTGTCCTTAGCAGCTCTTTGAGAACAGCTTAATAGGCTGAAACAATTGTCAGAGGTTAAGAAATAAACTGTGAAACTTACCAAGTGTTTTTCATATCAGAACTAACTTCCGGGCTGTTTGGCGTGGTCCAAGGTTTTCGACAAAACCAGACGTTTCGGCAGCATTACTGGCTGCCATCATCAATGGAAGAAACGAGTCAACGCTAACGTGGATGTAGTACGTTAGGACCACAGTACTGCCGAAACGTCTGGTTTTGTCGGAAACCTTGTACCACGGCCTAATAGCCCGGGAGTTAGTTTTAATCTAAATGACACCGGCCGTGTAAGCTTACGTACAACTTTACCAGTGTTTGTGTGTTTTTAAAAACCTTTGTATCCTCGTCTGCGTCGCACATAAGAAATATTGTTACAAGTATTTTGTAGAACGGTCAAGTCTCTTTGCTTCTTCTCCTCAACCCAGAGGTTGGTGGTCTTGTAATTTCTTCATTTGCGTAGGCAGTCGCTCAATCACCACGTACCTTCTTCCTTCTTCTACCCCCATCCATCTACTCCTGTCTGGGCCTTCACCTCCCACTACACCTGTCGATGGGTGTGAACCAGTATCATTGGCGTAACAGGTGACCAACACAAAATACATGGCAACAGGTGACCTTAGTCAAGACTTGATGTTGGAGGAAGACATGGGAAAGATTTCATATACAGTGGAATACAAGTATTTAGGGGTGAAAATTACGGCCATTGGGAAGCAAGACAAACAAATACAATACAGAATTAATTTAGGAAAGATGTCTATATTTACATTAAATAAAATCCTGTTGGATAAGCAAATTACAGCAGAAACTAAAACCAAAATACTTAAGACCATTGTTAGAAGTATCAAAATTGATTTACGGCTCAAACTTTTGGACTACTAATAAACACACAAAATTAATGACAGCAGAGATGGACTTTTGGAGACGTTCGGCAAGAGTATCCAGACGTGAGAAAATTAGAAATTAAGTCATTAAGAACAGAATTAATGTGAAAAATTCAATTGTCGAGTTTATCCAAACAAAAAAAATACAATGGTATGGACACACGGAAAGTATGGATCAGGAAAGATTACCAAGGAGAGTTATGGAATGGACTCTACTAGTAAGAAGGAAAAGAGAAAGACCACCTATCACCTGGATAGAAGAAGTTCAGACTATATTGAGGCAACGAGAAATTGAAGAAGCTCTTTGGATGGACAAGCAGCAGTGGAAGATGAGAATTCAATCACTTCTGTAATCTTTGGTCCGGAAAATGTGTAAACATTGTACAGCCGGAATAAATAGAAAACAGTTGACCAACCATACTGCTTCTCCTTTCCCGAAGTCCTTTCAATCGGAATCCTCCTTTCATCCGTTCTCTTCAAAACCTCTTCCGTAGGCGCTCTTTCCGTCTCCACGGTATTCTCAACTCGCCTGCATTGCGTTAATTTCCCTACTTTGTCCCTGCTTGCGGTATGCTATAGACAACAGACAATAACAGTTCTTGATCTGGTAAGTTTGAGATTTTCTGAACAGTAATGGGACTGAATGTTTCCCCACTAAGTGGCAACTCTGATAGAACAACAGATAAAATAACCTTTTCAAATCGCCATGTGCTTTCTTGATTTACAATTAATTGTGATGCGCTTTTCAAAGCATAGTTTTACGTAATACGGAACGTTCTGGTACATTGGAGAACGTTGTTCTACTCTTTTCTCGGCAATCCCAGAAGATTACAATTGTAATGTTTGTGTTCGTACATATTGCTGCTGCTTTGTGATGAAAGACAATTACGTGCCACTTATCATGCGTCAGCAATCGGGACTATTCCTTCGAGACCGCAACGGTCGGGCACTGTGTTCAAGGCCAGATAGTGATACTGTTTCTAGTGGATTCGAGAGCGCCTGTTTAACAAGTCATCGAAAAAGTGACAGATTATTCTGGAATCTCAGCGGTGTGTAAATATAAGCATCTAGCGACGGTCAGTTCAGTTCAGTTTAAGTGGTGATTTATTCAAGTGAGGTTCGAAGTATTGTGGCGAAGTGTTATCGTGTTCTAATTAAACGGGACTCTATTAGCTGACATTACTATTGCGTGTGGATAAATTTTGCTCGGATTATTGTACAAGTTGATTCGGCTTCGTCCGAATGCAACGATCGACGAATCGTACTTTGCCCGACGCCTGACGTCACGTCGTTCCCTTTACTAACGGAGCCGTTTGTCCGGTTAAATCTCGTCAGTCGAACACCAGACCGCCTTTGTGAACAGAGCCGTCCTTTCAACACACTATGTAAGAAGACTCGTTTACCAAGGTAAATATGATTTTTGTTATCATAAATCAATGCTGGGAGACGAATAATTTTCGTCCTTTCGTCTGCAAAATAAAAGAAAACTTGTAATTTCTATAAAAAAAAAAACAAAAAAAATGTTTATTTATAACTAATCGAGACGTAGCCTGTTTGTAATAGTGTAATAGTCAGCCTCGACTAAAATCATTTTCAGTCAGTCAATTTAATAAAAAAAAAGAAGGAAAAGAGAACTAAGATATGTAAAGATTATTGTCAGTATTTGTTGTATATATAATTTGAAGTTGTAATTTTATAATGTAATTTTATGAATTTGTAAATTTGGGACTGCGCACTGTATGAATGAATGTGGGGGTACTAATTAAGCTGTGCGGGTGCTTAAAGCAAACTAAAAGATGTGAAATTTTCATTTAAAAAAACTTGGTCCGACATACGGAAGCGACAATACGAGTACATAGACTCGACGTAGCCTTCTACCAACGATCTTTCAGCATGGTCCAGAGCACGAGCTGAGAAACGTGCACCCGTTGCGACCAGCTACGGCAGGTCGTGAGTGAACCTCGCTGGAGTGTCAAGTAATATTTAACAGTCAACAGTTTCCAGTGAAAGTCATACTGCAATCAATAATGAAAAGAGTGATGGACTAGTTTCCTCACTTTAAGTGACATAAACCAGAACCTTTTTGCGAATATTTTGTGAAACAACAAAGTGTCAGAATTTTCATAAACCGATCACCGCTTGTATGTTAAACACCATTTAATGTAAACCAGTATTGATCTGTGCAACCGTTTCATATCCAGTAATTCGTTATCCAAGTTGTAATTATACAATTATTGAATTTTATTATTTATTTTACAATTTATTTAGTCTTTTCGACATTTAGCCTTTTGGGAGTTGGGTTAACCCAGTGCTGATTGATTAACTTGGATTAACTATGGTTGACTGTTTTGTAATTTCGCAAGGTTTCGAGGCTCGTATAATTTGAAAATAAACGGGTCGGGTTCGACTCTGTTCACTAACTGGCGTTTCAAATTTTTTACTCAGACCCACCCCCCATTTTATGAATTATGTTAAGCTTTAAGTATATTTGGATAGTATGTTATTATGTGTAGAGAGATATAAATAGTAATAAGTGTTTTGGTTGGTTTTGTAATATACTATGTTAATTTTGGGTATATTCTGTGTGTTGCGCTTCTGGGCCCCAGCGAACGCAGAGGAAGCGTGCAACAAACTGTATTTGTGATAATTAAAGCTGGTTTTTAGTGACTTCATTGGTGTCTTGTATTTTGTTTCCACTGTACCATACGACGATCAGGGAGACTGTCGTAACAATATGCTTCATCATGAGATATTTCAAAAATCCTTTAAACAATGTCGTCATTAGTTAAAACACCAATACCGCTTTGGCACTGTACGCGTCAGTAGGTGCGCGTCTATTCACGTTTGGTCGACCACTCAGCAATTGTCCTTCTTTATATTATAAAGCAGGTTTCTAGGCAGTATCGTGTAGCGGATTGTATTTAATATTCAGCTGGTTATTCAGTATGTTACTGCAACTGCGTATGTTTGTGTGTGCTCTATTCGCTGTTGCCGAATTTATATGCGAAGACAGGTTGTTGGTTGGGGAGGGTGTGAGGTGAGTTAGTCAAACAAACTGCTGCAAACTGCTCTACAAGGAGCCGAAAACCAATTACCGAAGTACACGGCTGATTGACAGGGATGATTTGTTTCCGGTGACAATGCAATAAAGAAACAGATTTACTGAAAGACGGGCAGAAAATCTGCTGCTACTGTTAGTCCTTGTCAGGTGTTAAAAGAATTTGAACAACAGGGCTATTGGGTCTTAGATGATTGCTTAATGATTATATTTTTTTATTCTCTAGACGTTTCGGCCTCCCACCGGAGAACTTCTTCAGTAGCGAAAATATTCGACAGGGGTTGGTAGGTCGAACGTGCCCTCTCTTCTAGGTTAGCAGCCCATATGGTGGTTGGCAGCAGCTTGCCATTCTTCACACTTCTCTGCTTTTCTTTTCAACTTACAATATGATGTGCAGTTCATATCGATCATAAGCTGTTTCATGTAGCCTAAACGAGGTCGACCTCTGTGATTCTTCCCTTCAATTGTTCCTTCTATTATTCTCTTAACCAACCCATTGCGTCGTAGTATGTGGCCTATAAACTTAGCTCTTCTGCCTTTTAAATTGTACAAGAGAAGCTTCCATCATACAGCTGCTGATACTAGGGATACCTTAAACAGATCTTTAATGCAGTGGTTTCCCCTTGCCTTCTGCATCCTATGCCGTTGACGTATACAGGTTCCTCCGCATTTAGAAGTGATTTCTCACCCCTAGGACAATAGAGTGTCTTATCCTCTATCCGCTCATCTGCCCTCCAAGGAGGCCATTGGCACTTGATAGAGGGGGGATTACCTTATCCCGGGTGATATTCGGTTCCTGTGGAAAGTACCCTAAATTGATGTAATTGCACTCACAGGAAGCCTCCTTCAGTCCTGCCATCCCTTGTCGAATATTTTGCGACTAAAGAAGGTGTCCAGTGAATGGCCGAAACGTCTAGAGAAAAAAATGTCACAATCATTAAGTAATCGACTTAAGAGTTTGGTGGTCTGCTCCAAACTTAAGTTTCCTGATTGATCGCATTTTACACGTAAAAACACCATCCATCATTTATTGTGTACAATTGGCACACACAAAATTGTTTCACAAGATGTACTAGGTTCACGGTTAAGAGGATAGTGTTCATTAATTTGAGTTTAATCAGTCGTTTTGGTTTTTATCCAGGTTAGCTAACATAACCAGGGCTTGATTTCAGGGGGAACGCGCCGGAATTGCGTTCCGGAACCTCTTGGATCCAAAAATGAATTACCGAAAAAAAATATGTGAAAATAAAAACCTAATTATTACAAAATTTTACAACTACTTTTAAATTGTACCCCTCATCAGCTCTACTACAAAACTAAACATTTGTCAAAATAAACACCACCACTAATCTTTGTCTTAACTACTATCGTTCATGTTTTTGCAGAATCGCAATGTTTGTCTGGGTTTTGCCAACGAAAAACTGAAAATTACAGGTCCTTTAAATCAGTACCAGGCCCCCATTATTTTATGGCCCTGAAAGCAGTACAAAACTTTTTCGGAGTTCCGCTTCAAAAAGAGAAAGATAGGAAAAACAATAATCCCGTAGACCCTGAAAAATTTTTATGAGGCACTGAGAAAATCTATTGAAAACAGATAGCTTAGTGAACAAGATCTCGAGCTAATATAAAATATAAGTATATTTATGTCTATACAACTTTTGAATTGATGCGTTCCGGCACCTATAATTTTAGAAATCAACTACTGAACATAACACATGAAAAATATCATTCATTGTAATAAAACGTAAGAATTACTGGACGTACCTTGTGATTTTCCCAGTTTCTTATCTTCTCTTTCCCTCTGTATAGCTATTTTTTATGTTAAAATAACTCTTCTGTTTGAATCTTTCTTACTCAGAATGTTACGTTGTTATAAATTAGTACATTTTAGTAACCCAAAGGATAAAACGATAAAAAAGGAAACAGGATAAGGATAAAAAGTGGAGTTACCCCCTTTTCCATGAAGTCTTCGTTTATATACAAAAAAGAATTGAATTTGAAAGGGGTATCAGCTATACCAAAGAATAACGAAATAAAATTGTTCAAATATTTTGAATTCCGTGAAATCAAAAAAGCATCCATTGTTGTTAAAGATGGCATAACAGTTAGAGAATCAATTGATTACTTTACAAATTTACTTTACGATTCGGATTATGAAGCCAGTTCAGCAGACGGATCGAGATAAGTGTTAGTACTGTGACCACTTCTCTGTAGGGGGGCGACATCGAGATTAATGGAGTTCCGTTGTTCCGCTGTGTAAATAAACCTCTTTGTAAGTGCTGACCCCCGCGTGGGTGGTGTCACCGCGGCCAGTTGTCTTGCGTGGGTGGCGAAAGCGTAATTCTTTGTGTCAAATTATTTAAAAAATTTATAACCAAACACACACACATACACACACAAATTGATTAGTACTGTTTTGTACAGTGTAAATGCAATATTGTTGTTAGTTTAACAAGTGACGTGGGGATAAGAGGGGTTTTTTACTATCTGATAATGAAACATATTCTTTGAAACGCGTCATTCTAAACTACAAGCAAGAAGTCATAAGACAAATTAAAAACGTGAGTTTATCGTTTTTAACAGTTTTTAAATATTACTGTGTTAGAATTATTATATTTAGTTACCAAACGTTTCAATTTGTCACAAAACGAGGATTGTTTCTTTTCAAAATAAAACAAACCAAAACTATTTTTCTTAACCCTACAGATGAAAATATTACGTATTCTCACAAGCAACTGAGTAACTCAATCTTCTGGAATTGGTAGACTTCTTCATCGTATTTACTCCGTGTCGTGTCGATACTATCGTTGAGTCGAAACATTGGCAATCTAGTGCGGGTTCAGGTAATCAGAAGTACCAGTGTTAACATTATCATACTAGTAAGCTCCCTGAGTTGCAGAACTCAGAACGCAGAACAATTAAATGTATTTATCATTAGGAAAATTTCAATATTAGATAATTTTTCAATCATCAGAAAAATTAGTAATGAATACTATATTTGGACTGCGATTAAAATTCCCTTCAATTTGAATCACCACATGGATTTTTGTGGTGTTTTCACGATTTTGTATTCACGTCTGGTCGACCACTGAGCGGTCGTTCGTCTCTATCTGATAAAGCAGTTTCAAGGAGGTATCGCTCAGCGGACTGGATTTAAAATTTAGCTGCGCCAATATAAGACTGCGACTGGTTATGTTTGTATATGCAAATAAATTTGATACTCTTCCAATGCGTTCATGATTCGGCCCTTTTTCTCAAATGTATATTGTATTATTGTATTATTAGCCCTAGTTCCAAGTTATATTTGAAATCCGTATAATTGTGGTTGTGCGAGACAAAATGGCGAACATAGTTAGATTTTATGTTGATAGAGTTAGCATTTTTTAGTTGGTCAGGTATATATATGTTCATCGAAACGTTTAACAGAATCTCTTCCCGTTTGACCAATATACAAAAACAGTTACAGTCATTATGTGGCAGTTTGTAGACACCTGTTTCCTTTCCTTAAGGTGTGTGTTTATTACGTCCAAGCGTTTTTAATATACTATTAACTAGTTCTAAACTTTATGGTAAATTTATAATTATTTAGTACGTAAGACGAAAATTGTTGTAATGAAATGAATGTGTAGACAGTTGATATAAAGTTTTATTGTGCGTCAATATTTGTTGCTTGTGGTTTGGTTTCTTGTTTTTACGTTTCTATAGTCTTGAATAATCAGATTTCGGATCAGGTTAGTCATTTTGATAACCCGGGTTGTAACATCTCATATGGAACTGATATTGATTGGGATAGTAAGCTAACAAAATTTAGACGCATCTGTGGAACGATTCATAGGAACCTGAAAAATAAAACACGGAAGTATACCCGAATGAAATTTTATAAATCTGTGGCTATCGCCACATTCCTCTATGCTAGTGAGACATGGACTCTTGGTAAAAGGACTTGCAAAGGATTCGGGCAGCCGAAATGAAATTTCTAAGGGGGACGCAAGGTTCTTCTCTCTTGGATCGGAGAAGGAACGAGGATATTAGACGCGATTTAAACATTGTATCATTGCAGCAGAAGATTGAAGACCACAAAACGATATAGTGTAAACACTTGAATCGCATGCCTAATATCCGTCTACCTGTGGCTGCCTTGGGTTATCACCCTATTGGGAAGAGAGATGTCGGTAGACCGAGGAGATGGGTTCCGGAACAGGTCTAAGGCGTAGTCCTTGGAGTGGTGATGATGATGACGATGATGAGAACTAATTGTTTGACTAGTTTTCTCCGTGTTGTGTATTCAGTCATCAATTATGCTTATTGTCTTGTAACACCAGTGTCATTAGATAAAACCCGAAGTATGGTGAATCAAACCTAAACAAGATAACCTATGTTGTAATATTAATTGATGACTCGTTGGGCACTTGGTGAAACATATTAATACAAAGGTTTTTTAAATATATAAACACTTGGTACATTTCACAGTTTTTATTTAACTCTGACAGCTGTTTTGACTTCTTAAGCCATTGTCAAAGAGATCTCTTTGACAATAGCTTAAGAAGTCGAAATAGCTGTCAAGGGTTAAATAAAAACTGTGAAACGTACCAAGTGTTTATACATATTTGAAAAGGTTTCTATGTTGTAATGCAGAAGTATTGAAGAGAGGGGTTACGCCGAGATGGCAACGGATAGGAGACATTGGAGAAGATTGGTGTTGGAGGCCAGGGCTCACGTTGGGCTATAGTGCTAAAAAAAAGAAGAAGAAGAAGATGTTGCAGTTATTCAGCACCCCTTGCCGAATGCAACAAGCGTTAATACCGATTCAATTAAAATAAGTTAAAATAGTCGCGCGACGGAAAATTATTCGTACTTTGGTCAGCGTTCCCTGACGTCACCCCCCCGTCCCTTTTCTAGTAAAGCTTTTCGCTCGACAAGTTCAGTCAGTCTACCATCAAACTGCGCTGTGAGCAGAGTCGCCCGTCGTCTCCTGGTGGGTACTTTGGTTGGAAGTCTCATCACCAAATAAAGCTTGGTTTCACGTATGGGCCCACGAACGTGAGAATATTGATTCGCCACATGATTTCTTCATACTCTCAAGAATACGTACGACGGCACGCCGTATGAACAGCGCAGAAACACGGCTTCCCATGACTGGCTTACGCACGGTGTGACCAGAAACAGCAGGCCGCCAGTAAACGCAACTCACATGTTCAAGTAACATTATTATTCATTAGTTATATTCACCAGCAGTTTCCAGTTACCAAATTACTAGTCAAAAGGAAGATGAAGCAAATTTATCATTTTGTGCAATATGAACTTGTATCTTTGCAAGGACCTTACAGTATAAAAAAAAGGTGTTAAGAAATTTAATGAACGGATCATAGCTTGTACGCTATATATTATTAATTGTAAACTGGCATTGATTTATGCAATTAGTGAATTTTATAACGATTTCACCCAATATTTAATTGATGCAACCGTGGAATTTTTAATGATTAGTTAATCTAGTATTTGAATTATGTTATTGTTGAATTTTTGTGATTTTTGGGGATTTAATTTATTCTGTATTTGGTCGACTCAATAATTCATCTTTCTCTGGCTGAAACACAATTATATAATTTTCTGAGGTTTATTTTTATTCTAAAATAAACGGGTGCACCCTGACTCTGCTCACTAGCAGCTTATACTGAGTTTTAATTTTATACACACCCCCGCCTTTAGGTAATTATGTTAGACATTAAGACTATTTTAGGAGTATCTCATATTGTGTAAAGCGATATAAGTAGTAGTAAGTATCTTCATTGTTTCTGGTGTATGTTGTGTGCCACGTTTTTGGGGCTCAGCAGTGTAACGTGGCACAGAAATGGTAGCCGGAGCGCGGTTTTCCTTGGTCCATGGGTTATAAGGCATAGTTATTATGTGTAATTTTGTTAATGTTGTAATTTTGTATTGCACGCTATTGGTCGCGTGAAATTTTGCATGGGGTTTTGTGTGGGGAATTTCAAAATGTTATGTGGGGTTAGCAATTTTGTCACGACTAGCTAGCTTATTGTAAAATCGATTATTCGGAATTGTTCAAATTATTCTCTCGGGAAAAGAAAACCGTTAGTTGTACCTTGCCTGACAGATAACACGGTGCATTGTGGTATCCGGCCGGCCCGGCTTGCCATATCAGCAGTTCTCATCGATCAGCTGCTCCCTTATCGTTGCGCTTTGTATGTTTTGGTTTTCTCCACTACTCGTAAAATGGCCTTACTAAGAGATATTGACCAGCTGCGGAAGCACGATTTGTTATTCGAATTAAGGGCTCGTGGTGTCGTAAAAAACGGGACAGTGGGGGAACTGCGGAAATGCCTGCGTAATGTAATACATGAAAGGAAAACCCCCGACGCGAAACATCTCTAGGGGATAGATATTTCGAGCGAATGCAAAGAATGCGACTTAATATCAGATATTTTAGATGTCGATCTTGCAAACATCGGCGAGTCCCAGTGCCGGAACGATCACCAAAGGTTTACAGCCAGGTGTCGGGCCTTTGAAGGCCGATTAAAGTTATTAGAGTCCTGGGCGGAATCGTCGGGGGACGTAAACTCCCGGAAACACATAGTCTCAATAGGGGAAAAGGGTTTTGGCGGCCAGCGAGACTTGCTCCGTCGCGGAAAACGAGGCGAGCCCACAAGAGTCCGCGCGGCCGGGTGGCAGTAGCTCTAACCCTAGCTCGCTCATTCAATTTGAAGATAAGGCCGATTCATTAGGGAACGCCGTTCCCGGACTCGATCGGAACCCTTTCTTGAGCGAAGCGAACGCCTCTCCTTCACTGCTGCCTACCAGCTTTTGTTATAGCAAGTTACCACATCCCGCCGAAAAAATAGTCCCCGGCCTCCCTAAGGCAGACGGTTTCTGCGTGGAAACTCTTCTAGAGTTTTTTAAAGTCGCCATGAGACTGAAAAGGTGCTTTCCGGTTTCGGAGGCCGGGTTTCTGGCCTTGCTTATGCCTTATTGTAACGGGGCTTTGGGCGATCGACTTGCCAAGCACCTGGCGGCGGATAACTTTGACCGTTTTCACCAGGAAGCCCTGGAATTTTTTATTCCCGATCGGCTGTTTTCCTCCTTAAAGCAGAAGCTGTTTTTAAGAGCCCAAGCGCGCGGAGAGCCTCTGTCGACTTACATCTCCGAAATAAAAGAGGCAACCCAAGTACTGCGACTACCCGTGACTGAGAGGGAAGTAGTAGATAACATCGTTTCGGGGCTGTCCGCCCAAACGAGGTCCTGTCTGGTGTTCTGCAGCCGCCCGTCCACGTTTGCCGATCTGGACAAGATCTGCGTGGAGGTGGCCAATTTCCAATTCACCGACCAGACTACGGCAAATAGAGGCCCTGCTAACCCCCCAGCTAATGCCGGACTGCGCGAGGACCGGGGGTTGTGTTACCATTGTAAGGAAGAAGAACACGTGAGGCGTTACTGTCCCCGTCTGAAAGCCGCGAATCCAAAAAACGCGTATTGAGAGACAGTATGGTCAGCAACTGTTTCTCAACTTTCTGCCGTAAGCCTGACCTGACTAGCCGTTGCCGCGTTCCCGTCAGGACTCCCTTCACCCCGACTTGTTACCTGTGTGGTAAAAAGGGACACTACATCTGGCGGTGTCGTTCGTTTGTCGGGAATGCGTCAAAAGAGAATCCCCGAAAGCGCCGTCGCATGACCAACGGAAGAAAGAGCCGAATGTTGAGTCAAAGAGTCACTTCCCACCACTTGTACAAAGAACATCTGGGAGCGGAAAAGAACTTAGCGAATTTGTTCAAGAACAAACTGTTTTCACCCCAGGTGGAAGTAAGTTTTAAGGATAAAACCGTGAACGGACTGATTGACTCCGGGTCGGTGCGCACAATTATGTCGCGTCGGCTGTTCGAGAGTATTGAAAATAACCAAAGCGTCTTGAAGCGGACTAAGAGTGCTGTAGTATGCAGGAGTGCCTGCAACAGCAATTTACAAATCAATTTGGAAGCCTTGTGCAGGGTGAAAATAGACGCGTTTACCTGGAATTTCCCCATACTGGTCGCCGATGGCCTGTCTTGCGACATCATAATCGACGCAGACTTTATCCATCGCACCCGTTTGTTGCTGGATATTCCCAGGGGATAATATATTTCAAATTTCGTCCGAAGAACCTTATTTCTCTGTGCGACCGCAAAAACAGTCCCGAAGGCTGTCATTCTAACCTTTTGGAAAAAGAGCCTTTTGATGTCGGACACCTCGACCGAGAGAAGGCGGACGAAATACTTCATGTATGTGGCCGTCATAAGAACGTTTTGACCGGGGAGCTTGGCCGGACGGACAGGTTGACGTATGATATAACCTTGCTGGATAATCGGCCTGTCAAAGCTCATCCCTACCAGCTCGCCCCCCCCCCCAAATGAAAGCCATGCGTGAGATTACGGACCAGCTAGTTAAAGAGGGCGTGATCAAGCCGAGCGTATCCTCTTATGCGAGTCCAGCGTTTTTGGTCTGCCGACCTGATAAAAAACCTCGGTTGGTTATCGATTATCGTAAGCTCAATAAGAATATCGAGATTGAAGCGCAGCCGTTACCGAATATCCATACCTGCTGCCAGTGGTTTTCAGGCGCGAGGTATTTTAGTATCCTGGACCTCTCTAACCAGAGACCTGGACCTACTTCCAGATTCCGCTATCTGAAAAACCGATGCCCATTACAGCTTTCGTCGTTCCTTACGGGTTATACGAGTTTTGTCGGGTCCCCTTTGGATTAAGTACCGCCGCCCAGGTACTTACCAGATTGTTGGACACGGTCTTGTCCGACATAAAGTACAAGTTCGTGTTCAACTATCTCGATGACATAATTGTATATTCCAAATCATGGGATGACCACGTCCGTCACGTGGACGAAGTGCTCGCGAGGCTGGGAAAACCCAAGCTCACTGTAAATCCCGAGAAAGTACGTTTTGGGGTCAAGCAAAAAAGCTTTTTGGGACACCTTGTGTCCGAGCAAGGCGTTTGCGTGGATCCGGATCGGACCCGCACCATTCGGGAGTTCTCGCGTCCCAAGGACGCCAGAGGCGTAGCGCGCTTCATCGGGATGGTGAATTATTTCTACAAGTTCATCCCCAAATTTTCGGAAATCGCGGCACCCCTGAACCGGTTGAGAAGGAAGGGCGAGAAGTTCCTTTGAGGAACCGAACAACAGGACGCTTTTGTGGCCTTAAAAGACGCAGTTACTCAGCCCCCTGTCCTGCGCATGGCCGATTTTGACAAGACGTTTATCCTCCAGACCGACGCTAGCTCTTGTGCCCTCGGCGCCGTGCTGTTGCAGGAGACCGAGGGGGTGCGTCAGCCTATCGCGTACGCCTCCCGCGTTCTTACCCCACAAGAAAAGAGGGCGTCGTCCGCGTACGAGTCCGAGTGTTTAGCAGTAATATTTGGGGTGGAGAAGTTTCGGCAGTATTTGGAACATCGAGAGTTTGTATTGGAGACTGATAATCAGGCCCTCTCGTGGCTGCTTTCCCATCCGCGTCAGTTGGGTAAGTTAGGGCGCTGGATCGCCCGACTTACTTCCCTAAAGTTTGAGGTACGCCACATCAGGGGCACGCAGAATCCGGTGGCCGACGCCTTATCCCGAATGTTTAATGTGGACGACGTTGAGGATTCGCCAGCACTGTGCGCTGGCGTCCTGTCCAACTTTCCCTTAAGTTTTTCCGACCTGTATCAGCTGCAGCGCGAGGATGACGACGTGGCGAAGATAATAGAGGACGTCGAGTCCGGATCGTGCACTGATAAATACTGCCTGTCGAAAGGAGTTTTATGTACGACAGATAAAGCGGGTAAGCCTTATAGGATTTACTTACCGAAAGCGGTAAGAGACATGGTTTTTAAGTATTTTCATGACTCTCTCATGGGAGGGCATTTGGGTTTTTTTAAAACGAAGAACAAGATCTGCAACCTGTTCTTCTGGCCCGGTTGTCGTAATGATGTGAAAAGAATGGTCAGACGTTGCGACGTATGTCAGATAAGTAAGCCCGCTCGAAACGCAAAAATAGGTCTTCTGTCATCCTCAGTTCCGAGCAGATCTATGGAGAAGATTCACATTGACTACGTCGGCAAATTACCCCGGAGTAGAAAGGGAATCGATTTATTCTGGTAGCTGTGGACTCGTTCTCGAAGTTTTGTTGGTTATGTCCTGTCCGCGATTCCACTTCGGCGGCTACCGTGCAGGCGTTGAACACTTATACTCGTATCTTTCAGAATTTTGGCTTCCCTAAATACATGATCTCAGATAACGCTACCAGTTTCAGCTCTCATTCGTTTCGCAATTTCTGTTTTTCTCACGGCATCAGACATAGTACCTTATCCCCTTATCACCCTCAACCCTCACTGGCAGAACGCTGTAATCGCAACCTAAAAGCCTCCCTTATAGCTTTCCATTCAGGGAAGCAGTCTTCTTGGGATGAGTCCCTACCCTGGCTACAGATAGCTTTCAATTCCGCTAAGCACGAATCCACAGGGAGAAGTCTGTTTGATGTAATGTTTAAATTCGCTCCGTCCACTCCCCTAACCTGCGCTTGGGACATTCCGAACTTTTACCCGAGGCAGCGGAAGATACTCGGGTAGTGTGGCAGTCGGTGAAGTCCCACTTAATGAAAGCCCACCGCCGTGCTGCAAGCTCGTACAATAAGGATCGTCAGGCTTGTCATTTTAAAATAGGTGATTTGGTGTGCTGTAAGACCCATCCTCTTAGTTCGGGAGTGAACAAGCTTACTGCTAAGTGATGCCCCGATGGTCAGGTCCCTTTCGTATTGTCGATTTTCTAACCCTGGTGACAGTGAATTTAGGACACCCAGAGACCCTGTCACACGTCAAGAAAAGTCATGTCAGTTCCTTGAAACCCGCGTTTCATGAAGATAGCTCCCATGCACCGCTCCCCGTACCGGCGTAGGAACAATTTTGCCTTGTACATAGAGATACTAATTACCTATACCGCTTTCACTCACCTTGCTGGGTGAGCGACCGGGGGACTGATCACCCCCTAGTCGTTCGCTTCCGGTGTCGAAGCGTTGCTGTGCGCAGGCAGCGTTTCTACAGTGACTGAAGGCGGCTCTCGGAATTGCCCTTAGGTAGCGGCAGACGCCGTATTGAGTGACTGGAAATCTCTTGGTTTAATGTTCGAAAGCTGTCTAGTTATCAAAGTCGACTTAGTTAATTGTCTCGTAACCCTTTCCCCGCGTGCGCGCGACACCCATTGACGAGACACCAATTCACGAGATGCTGTTTACGGGATACCCATTTA
Organism: Magicicada septendecula; assembly: GCA_034769895.1. NCBI lineage: Eukaryota > Metazoa > Arthropoda > Insecta > Hemiptera > Cicadidae > Magicicada > Magicicada septendecula. The sequence continues at coordinate 286,346,394 of CM068373.1, read as the reverse complement.
CGAAGTGCCTGTCCGAGGTACGCCCAATGAAGAATTGTTTATGCCTTGTTGTTTGTTTGGTATTTATTGGAGTATGTGTTCGGTTGTATCATTGAGGTTAATGTGTGATAGAATTAAGTCGTTATATTTTCTTGTTGGTTACTAAGTTATTGGACGCCTTTTGTCCTTATGTGGGTGTTTGTAGTTAATTTGATTGTTGGCGATTTCTTATTTTTGCAAGAAACCTTACATGGTCTCCTTGTAACTGATTATTGGTGTTCTGTGAATATTGAATATTGCTTTTGGTGAATTTGACCTTGGACAACCGTCATTTCTGGACCCGACGCTTGCGTTTCGGGGGGGGGGGAGTTCTTTTGCAGTTATTCAGCACCCCTTGCCGAATGCAACAAGCGTTAGTACCGATTCAATTAAAATAAGTTAAAATAGTCGCGCGACGGAAAATTATTCGTACTTTGGTCAGCGTTCCCTGACGTCACCCCCCGTCCCTTTTCTAGTAAAGCTTTTCGCTCGACAAGTTCAGTCAGTCTACCATCAAACTGCGCTGTGAGCAGAGTCGCCCGTCGTCTCCTGGTGGGTACTTTGGTTGGAAGTCTCATCACCAAGTAAAGCTTGGTTCCACGTATGGGCCCACGAACGTGAGAATATTGATTCGCCACATGATTTCTTCATACTCTCAAGAATACGTACGACGGCACGCCGTATGAACAGCGCAGAAACACGGCTTCCCATGACTGGCTTACGCACGGTGTGACCAGAAACAGCAGGCCGCCAGCAAACACAACTCACATGATCAAGTAACATTATTATTCATTAGTTATATTCACCAGCAGTTTCCAGTTACCAGATTACTAGTCAAAAGGAAGATGAAGTAAATTTATCATTTTGTGCAATATGAACTTGTATCTTTGCAAGGACCTTACAGTATTAAAAAAAAGGTGTTAAGAAATGTAATGAACGGATCATAGCTTGTACGCTATATATTACTAATTGTAAACTGGCATTAACTTATGCAATTAGTGAATTTTATAACGATTTCACCCAATATTGAATTGATGCAACCGTGAAATTTTTAATGATTAGTTAATCTAGTATTTGAATTATGTTATTGTTGAATTTTTGTGATTTTGGGGAATTTAATTTATTCTGTATTTGGTCTACTCAATAATTCATCTTTCTCTGGCTGAAACACAATTATATAATGTGTTTACATTATATACTATTCCCGATCTGATGATGAGCTGTGAAGCTTGAAAGCGCTAATCTGAATAATTTTTATATAGTGGTGTGCAACAGTGATCATTCTGATTAATTATATAATGTTCTGAGGTTTATTTTTATTCTAAAATAAACGGGTGCACCCTGACTCTGCTCACTAGCTGCTTATACTGAGTTTTAATTTTATACACACCCCCGCCTTTAGGTAATTATGTTAGACATTAAGACTATTTTAGGAGTATCTTATATTGTGTAAAGCGACATAAGTAGTAGTAAGTATCTTCATTGTTTCTGGTGTATGTTGTGTGCCACGTTTTTGGGGCTCAGCAGTGTAACGTGGCACAAAGAAATGTGGTTTGGTTTCTTATTTTATGTTTTCTCAGCAGCCTGTCAATAGTTCGAGGTTAAAAACGGTTTAAAACATTGTGTTTTACAATTTAACGTTCTGAGGTTAGAGTGTTTGATACCGAGACAGGTGAACATGCAGCGCAAACGTACGATACTGCATTGTAAACGTTCGACCAAATATTTCGTTTGTAAATAGCAACAACTGTGGGGCCCGGCTGATAATAATAATAATCTCACCAATGTTGAAGCGACCGTGAAAGCTTAAGAACTTGCATTTCATATAATGTTTGACACCGCCTGTCATCCAAAAGAAAGTTTGAAAACGCGTTGTTAAGTTTAGTTAACAAATTCGTCTACGGTGTCACAGTTCGGAGTCGAACCTTAGCCTCCATAATCATCCGCGTCAATTTTTCCCTGTCCTTGACAATCCATGTCCAGCGTTTTATTTTAAGTAAAGTATCAACATGTCTCGCCGCTGCGTCAATCCAGCGATGCGTAGGTCTTCCGACAGGCCTTCTACCCTCGATTTGACTAAACAGTACCTTCCTAGGTATTCGGTTGCCTTCCATGCTAATGATGTGTCCTGCCCATTGCAATCTATGCAGTCGGATGGTGGTGGCCAGATCATTGTCTTTATACAGCTTGTATAGCTCCTCATTGTGACCCATTCTCCATATCCCATTAACTTGGATTGGTCCATATATTCTCCTCAAAATTCTCCTTCCAGAGGTACCGATTATGTTATCGGCTTGTTTGTTCAGAGTCCAAGTCTCGCTGTCATTTGTTATCACCGATCTAATTATAACTTTATATAATGTGACCTTGGACTGACGGTGAATATTTCTTGTCTTGAATATAGTTGTCAACGAATTAGTTAACACATTGATTTCTTAAATTTTTCAAACAGAATTATCACTGTTGCACACCACTATATAAAAATTATTCCGATTAGCGCTTTCAAGCTTCACAGCTCATCGTCAGATCGGAAATGAACAAACAGATGTGAAAACAAACCCTTCACCCCCACCCCGCCCCCCCCTGCTCACACACAACAAGCTATAATTCAAATGTCCCTTCCCAACCTCTGAGCCCTGTAACCACCGTCTGGACAGTTACATATTTTTCTAGCAAATTCCTTGTGTTTAAGTGGTGTGTGTGTGTGTGTGTGTGTGTGTGTGTGTGTGTGTGTGTGTGTGTGTGTGTGTGTGTGTGTGTGTGTGTGTGTGTTCCTTTTAAACCTAACCGCCTTTCTCATTCACACTTGTGGGCCAGTCACACACCCTTATTTTAAAAACATCCAATTAGTCCTATGCAACTTAATTCTTAATCTTATCTATCTGTCCTCTATCATTTAAGTTTTAATTATGTTATAAAATATTTCTTCATCATCAAATTTAATTTTAGTATTAATTAAATTGTCTAACCCTTTTTCTCTTTCTTTCAACTCCTCCCTAAGCTTCCTTTCAACTGTGTTATTTACTACTTTTACAATTTCGTAGTCTTCCAAAGGATTAACAAACTTATGGTTGTCTTCTATGAAATGTCTTGCATATAACGAATTCGTTGTTCTATTACCTTCTCCACGTTTGTGGTCACACAACCTGCATACGAATTTTCGTCCTGTCTCACCTAGGTACAGTTTGTTGGTCTTTACATTTTAATTTATAAATTCCATTTTTCTGTAATACTGGGATTTTTTCTATATTTTTATTCCTTATCTTATCAAATACCTTTTCACATTTTTTAATAGCTATATCTACTCCGTATTTATTAAAACATTTTATAATTTTGCTAGTATGTGAACCTATGTATGTCAATGACCCTGCATAATTCTTTTGTTCTGGTTCTATTTTAGCTTTTTGTATGTTAACACTTTTCATAACATTATCCACTATGTTGGTGTTATAGTTATTATTCCTTACAATTCTCTTTATTGTTTTTAACTCCCTATCTTTTGATTCGGTCTCTTTTAAACACTTCTGAGCTCTATAACAAAATGAATTGATTGCCGCCATTTTATATCTATAAGGGTGGTAAGACTCTCTTGGTATAATTATATCAGAATACGATTCTTTCCTAAATATCCCAAACTGTAGTTTCTCATTATCTTTAATTTCTATGTTTAAATCTAAGTAATTTATTTTCTTACCTCCTATCTCTTCTTTAATTGTAAGTTTTTATACTTATTATTTACCTCATTTATAAACTCATGCACTTCTTCTATGCTTCCTTCCCAAATTACCAATACATCGTCAACGTATCTAGTCCATAATTTTATATTGCCTTTATACTTAGTGGAACTTGTTAATTGCTTTTCAAAACATTCATGTATATTTCTGCAAAAATAGGGGATAATGAAGATCCCATAGGTAATCCTTTTTTCTGTATATAAAACTTGTTTTTAAACCTAAAATAGTTCTGATTTACACATTCTTTAACTACTTTAATCAATTGCTTTTTACACCTGTATTCTCCCATATTATTATCCTTAACATCCAGTGATATCAATTTTGTATTTTCATTAATTCTAATATTTTCTAAGTTTTCTATCAATTTTACATTATTCTCTATGTTGTATTTTGTCCCGAATTCATATTTCTCTTTCAGTACTCTGCTAACTTCCTTTAATAATTTATAAATAGGTGCATTAATAAAAGAAACAATTGGTCTAATTGGTTTTCCTTCTTTATGTATCTTAACCTGACTTTTAAAAGTTGGTGCTGTTGGATTACTTTCCAATAAATACTTTTTCTTATGTTCTTCTATAAATGTTATCTGTTTCATCATTTGTTTTATCCTTGACTGGTACTTACTTGTATAATCATACTTTATTTCCTCATATGGTCCTTCACTTATAAATTCTTCCGTTTTCTTTATGTATTCGTCCTTTCTCAGTAGCACTATTGTATTTCCTTTGTCTGCTTTCGTAACTATAATATCATTCTTTTTTATTTTATTCTTTAGTTTAGTTACAGTTGATTTGATTTTTTGTTCATTTTTTGAATTATACAAATTTTTCTTAAATATTTTATCTACTACATTCCCTACTTCCCACCTTATTCTTATTGTATCATTTTCATTTCCTAGTTTTTGTATTATGCTTTCGCATTTAATAATCGTTTTTTCTTTATTTAATTCTGGTGGTGGCGCGTTATTTTAAGCCGTATTTTAAGCATTTCTTTTTCTTCTGTATTGAAAGTTACCTCTGTAAAGTTTATTGCTCTTTTTTCATAGTTATTCTTAGAGAGGTGTTCCTTTTTTATTTTGTTCTTTCTTATTAATTTATTTAACTTATCTACCATTTTTTTATTTTTATTTTCCAATTTCTTTTCTACGTACCTCAAACCAAAATTATATAACATTTCTTCTAACTCTACATACGAGTATATTCTTAACAATTCTATATGTCTGCCATATTATTTTTATTATAATATTATATTATATTTAAGCCCTATTATATTTATTGATTAAGCCGTAAAGTGACCTTATTTCTAATTTTATCCACAACTTCTCGCTTTGTTCTTTTACTTTTTTAGCTACCGCGTTCTTATTTTTAATTTTAACTTGCGCGTATTTTGGGATGACATTATTATCCAGACATTGTTTATTGAACCATATTTTACTTAAAACCCTCTTCAATTTGACTTTTAACTTAAGATATTTAAAAACTTTATTTACCTTATTGTTGTCGTTTATTACCTCATTGTTGTTGTCCATTACCTGTCGTCGATTGCACATCTTAACAGAAGTTTAATGAAGAAAGTTGTGTTAGTGGTTAAAACCACTAACACAACTTTCTTCATTAAACTTAAATTTTTCGTTCCACGGAAATACATTTTTATTATTATTTGTTTTATGAGAAAGAATATCTTTTCATTCTACTGAGTAGGACAAATTAAGGTCACAATTTTATGGTGGAGCAAACGCAACACAACAACAAAAAATTTCTCACTCAAGGAAGTTCACGTATTGGACATTCTGGACTGCGTTAGGAGAAAGTGTGTAGCACGAACGCGGATGTAATGCCACAAAAGATTGCTGACAGTTGGGGAAAAGGAAAATCTAATAAAGGAAGCCATTACTGAGATGAGGGAAGAAGGCGGCTCGCATCAGGATTAATCACTGTTCCACTCTCTCTCTCTCTCTCTCTCTCTCTCTCTCTCTCTCTCTCTCTCTCTCTCTCTCTCTCTCTCTCTCTCTCACGCTGCTGGCTGTACAATTTCATCATGAAAAACGATATCAACCCGGCTGAGGAGGCTAAAGTGGGTGCAATTTTTTATATCTTTATTAAAGTGCTGTTTATTATCCCTTGGGGGGGGGGAGGATCTGGAAGTATCCAGACACTTTTGAAACAATTGTGGCAAACTCAGCCAGGTTCATTTTGTCAGAACTAGCCTTTGTAGTTTAAATTTTGTCGTTACCTGTTTTCAAACTGCTACTACTGGACGAGGCCTTTCGATGTCATTACCATTATCAAATTCTAAATAATTGAGCAGTACATTATAGGACACACATATACACACACACACACACATTTTCAATTTTGGAACAACACTTAAAGTCGTTTTTTTCATCCCAACTCTCACAGTTTACGATCTTTCCAATCTCATCCTTCATATTTCTCTGTGTCATTGTATTCTTTATACCTTCTGTTCAAGGCTTTCGTGGCATCCTTATTTTTCTTCATTCAGGAGGATCTATTCTAGTAATCTCTTTGGCCAACTATGGTTACTCATACTACAGGTCATCTTGGGGAGCAAATGTTCCTTGGTTTCCGACTACCAGCTCCACATTACCTGCCAATCTCCCCTTCTGAAATAATTCTCTTTTTCGTATCTAAGATACTTCTTTATATACGTAGCATGTTTTTTGGACCCTTAAATACAACTGGCCTGGGATTTCATTAAAGACCAATTCTCAGATCATTAGAGCAGTGTGAGGAAGGCTATGACAAGCTAAAGTGAAGGGTATTTTTACTCGTGAAGGGTCCCCACATATGGTTGAACTTATGTAACTTATTCACCACGTCATTGTTTGTAATGTAAGACACAGATATTCAAAATTGCTGACCAGCTCCAGAACAACAATTTTCGCTCTTATGTGACATGGGAAATTGCTGATCTGCTCCAGGATGGTATCATATACAACAATGTTTGCTCGTATGGGAGATAGGATTGCGACTTTACTTTGGGAAACAAATAATAATAATTCTATTTAGTTATTAAAATTACTTTGTTATTTACTTTGAAAATATTTAAATATTATTTGAAAATAAATAAATTGGCTCATTTTGTAATCAGTGAGTAAGTGTAGCAGAAGAGTTTAAAAATGATGAAATACAAATTTGGTGCAAATAATCAAGAAGTTACAGACACATTTAACAGTATTATTATTATTATTATCATCCGTCTGTACAATGTTTACACATTTTCCGGAACCAAAGATTATAGAAGTCGTTGAATTCTCAGCTTCCACTGCTGCTTCTCCATCCAAAGATCCTCTTCAATTTCTCGTTCCCTCACTACAGGCTGAATTTCTTCTATCCAGGTGATCGGTGGTCTTCCTCTTTTCCTTCTTCCTGGTGGAGTCCATTCCATAACTCTCCTTGGCAAACTTTCCTCTATCATTCTTTTTGTGTGTCGATAACACTGTAATTTTTTTGTTTGGATAAAATCAACAATTGAATTTTTCACATTCATTTTATTCTTAAATACTTTATTTCTGATTTTCTCACGTCTGGATACTCTTGCAGAACGTCTCCAAAAGTCCATCTCTGCTGTCATTAATTTTGTTCTTGTGTGTTTATTAGTAGTCAAAACTTCTGAGTCGTAAGTCATGATACTTCTAACAATGGTTTTAAATATTTTGGTTTTAGTTTCTGCGGTTATTCGCTTATCTCACAGGATTCACACACCAAATAGATTGCAGCCGGATTGATTCAAACACGTTTACATAAGATTTAAAAACTAGAGTGTCTTGCTATTTAGTCATGTTGTTATTGTTATTGAATAACAGCCAGCTGACATTCAACTAGAATTGTGTGATTTACTAGGTAATCCCTTACTCCAGGCCAGGCAAGGAAAGGAGCAAGGTTTCTTGGGAACGATTCCCAAATCTGAGAAGTCTTAGGGAAGAAAATGACATCAATGTTTTGAGGTACAAACAATGGCGGCTCGTCCATAAGGTTCAGTGGTTCAGTGAACCCCCCCTAAATAATTTAAATATTTTTAGGGATTTGTTTAGATAATGGTTTCATATTTAAATAACAAGATTTTCGGGATTAATCTTGTTGACTGAACAGTAGTGGATTCGCGTAATAGACGAATTGCTCGCTACTATTGCTTAGAGGTGCAAAGGAGCTCTCAGCACCTCCTGGACTGTATAGACAGTTTGGAGGGGGAAATCAGTACTACAATCAACTTACATTCAACAGTCGCTAAACCCGAGTGTTAGCGATAGGGACGAATAGTTCCGACGAGGGCCGAACCGTACTGACCGGGAATTTTAACATTTTCATAGTACCGCCATTCGCCATATTATGATTTTTACCACATTTGTCCGTTTACTATACGTTTTTTGTCAGATTTCTCTATTTCATTTAGAATGCAATGAAAATGTATGCAGTAAAGTCTTAAAATCAAATAAAATAGTGAAGTAATGGTATTTAGAAAAAAGTGTGTTTAATGTAGTCATTAAATAATTGTATTAACGTTAAACTGATCGAAGCGTGTATAACCTACAAAGTGTTTGCTGGTATTTTTGTGTGTTAAGTGTTCAGGTATTTCTTATTTTTGTGTTCAGCTCATTGATTTGGTAAAATGAATAATGTTCAGTATGTTTTAAAAACAATTTTTTCTTCTCTCTCCCTCGCTCTCTCTCTCTCCCTATCTCTATTAAAGATAAATGCATAATTAAGGTTTCATAGGCCATTAAAAAAAATCGGTAGGCCATTTCCCGTTTTAAATATTAAACAGAAACATTTACCTATTCTTTTATTTTAACAATATATTTTTAGAATAATTTACAAACAGCATAAATACAACTTAATATTAGGCCTACTAAAAGTTGTTAATAGTTATGTCTTCATGTTGCGACCCACCCCTTGTGTTATTTGGAGTGGCATAATTGCTCTTATCTTAGTAGAAACATTCAGACTTTGAACCCCCAACTGTCAGAACCACGAGCCGCCACTGGGTACAAACATCCGTGAAAGCGTGTTCTCCACAACGAAGTTAATCACGAACCACAACATCGGAAGTCGCCTCACAGATTAGCAGCACCTCGGCATTCCTGCTTTAGTGACGTCAGCACATCGATATCCGGCTTTCACATTTAAGATTTTATGTAAATATCTTCTTCGTCTTCTTTTTCACCACTGCAGCCCAGGCTTCCAACACCAATCTTCTCCAGAGTCTCCTGTCCATTGCCATCTCAGTGTAACCTCTCACATCCTTCTGACATCTTACAGCACATTATCCAACTACCTCATCCTAGGTCGGCTCCTCTTTCTGCTTTTGTACACACACCTATGCTCTCAGAATTTTCTTTAGCATACGCTGATTATCCAACCGCCCTACGTTATCTAGCCATTGTATTCGTTGAGCCTTTACGACTCTTACAACGTCCTCATGATTCAATAACACATGTATCCCATGGTTATTTCTTATTCTCCATTCGTCTTCCTTAACCGGGCCATAAACACATCGTACAATCTTTCAACCATTCTCAGTGTTTTCTGCTAACGTTCCTGTTGCCTCCACGCTTTTTACTAATGTTCATGTTTTACCTTCAGTGTAAGTATACAAGCAACGACGTTGTGAATAAGTTGCATAAGTTCAATCTTCTGTGCGAGACCATCAGGCGAACTCTTCAAGTAAAGAAACACGCATAAAATTCTACAAAGTGATGGCTCTTCCACACTTCTTTATGGGTCTGAGAACTGGACTTTAGCGAAAGGCCAGGCCAGTCGTATCCAAGCGGCTGAAATGAGATTTCTCAGGCACGTGACATGGTATCCTCTCCATGATCACAGAAGAAACACAGATATACGACAGGAACTGAATATTATGAGTATACTCGACAGGATCGCCCAGTACCGGCTGAATTGGTGGGAACATCTTTGTGGAATGGATGACTTCCGCATCCCGAAACAACTATGGAACTATAAGCCGAATGAATGGAGAAGTGGGGGCAGAAGTGGGGGATGTCCGAGGAAGCGCTGGAGTGACCAGCTCTAAACTCTTTGACTGTTTGACACCGGAACAAACCATCCTTGGTTTAATCCTTGCAGGTGATGATGATGATGATGATGATGATGATGATGATGATGTTTATGATAAGTATACGATGTTTTATACATTTAATGTATCTTCGTTGTCATACTGGTATATTAAATATTGCACAGTTGAAGATGTGGAGTAACATGTGTTAAACGTGATTATCTCTTGTATTTATTTGTAATTAAATGCTGTTTATTTTTACGGTATTTCACAAAAATCGATCGCTTATGATACAGCCCGCGGGTAGGTTCCTGAGTTTAATTGTGGTGCCTTCAGGCGTTTTGAAGTTGGAACTAGCTGTACTACTATAAACGACGGAATTATTCCTACAATATTTTCAGTATTGTAAACAAATTTGCACTGATTGCATATACACCTATTATTGTACTTTTGTATTCATGCAGGTTAATATTAAGTTTTATCAAATTTTCTTCAATGGGTTCCCAGTTATCCACATATCTCTTGAGACTGTTTTTTATAAGCACAGAGCACAGATACACCTCTCTTTGCTCTCTGATCCTTAGGTACACCACTGTAGAAATGCCTATAGGGACCATATGTTTCATGTGTCACACTATTTCCCTTTTTTTCAGATAATACAACTATACCGAGGCTTCTACTTTCGAATTCGTTAATAACTCCCCCTACTTTTTAAACCTTGTATATTCTATACTCCAATTCTCATAGTCCATTTACGTAGCTTTTGTCATTTACCTTTATTGAATCCATCCGGCTGCAATCTATTTGGTTTTTTAACATTTTCTTTTTTTCAATGAATGGGGAGTTGGCCCATTGCATTAACCCCCAACCTGGAGGACCAGGCAATTTAAAATCAAGGTTTGCTTCCATTAGCCTTTGATAAACCAATATCCAACTACAAGGCAGCAGTTGCTAGTTTTGGTCCGCCCCGGGTATTTTATTTCCCCGGTACCCATCATATCTGGTGAGCATTCCTCTATCCGCCACCTGGGGAAGCGCCCGATAGGAGACTGGCAACTCCACATGGGCCAAGGAGATACACAGGGAGAGTTATGTCCATGTTTCTATATTGAGGGAATGAGAAATTGAAGAAGATCTTTGGATGGACAAGCAGCAGTGGAAGATGAGAATTCAATCATTTCTGTAATCCTTGGTTCCGGAAAATGTGTAAACATTGTAAAGCCAGAATAATAATAATAATAATAAACAAATTCGAAGTTTCAACAATGCATTTATTATTATCATTTTTACTTCCATGTTCCATAAGGAAATGGAAGTATGGTGATGGAAAAAAAACCGTGTTCGAGATAATTGCAGATTCTGATTGTACTACCCTCAAAACATGAAAAAAGTCATTTTTCGAAAAGTTTCTGTGTATGTGTCTGTGTATCAATCTGCAGATTTTTTTTGGCAAACGATAAGAGCCGCAAATTCAAACAGATTCAAATAATTTTTTGCATACAGCCCTGAATTGTAGAGTTCTCAAGACCTATTGTTTTTGGTGAAGATCGGTTATGGGAAAGGGGTAGTTTACCTGCAACATTTTATGTTTTAAAAGGGTAATTTTATTTTTATGACGAATGATAACTCCCGCATATTCAAAGAGAATCAAATAATTTTTTGCATACATTCCTGAAGTTTTAAGTACTCAAGGTTTGTTGATTTTGGTGAAGATCGGTTAAGGGAAAGGGGTAGTTTACCGGCAACGTTTTATGTTTTAACAAGGGTAATTTTTTCTATGACGAACAATAACTGCCGTAAATTCAAACATAATCAAATAATGTTTTGCATACATCCCTAAATTGTAGATAACTCAAGGCCTGTTGATTATGGCGAAGATTAGTTAAGGGAAAGGGGTAGTTTACCTGCAACATTTTTTTTATTACGCTATATAACATCTGCTTTGTTTATAGTTACTAAAACGACTACATTTGGTAAAATGGTTATACTAAAAATCGCGTAATATTATTGTTGTATGAAATATTTCGCTTTATAGGCTACAATTACACATAGCGTTTATAAAATTCATCAGCACGCTAATATACTGGATTCCAGTGTTAGGAATCTCGCTGAAGTCAAGCAGTAAGAAATATTTTGTCTCTTTCTTTTGCGAAAAGTTGTATCACGTTTTGCATATTTTTATCTTTTAAGTGGGAGCGCGCAAGTGTACGTTGTGTACACCGCCAACTTATTGTATATATCTATATCTATGTGTGAATAGAAGTACGTAAGGGACTACATCTGAGTGACATACGAGTACTAGGCTCGCAACGGAGAAATGTTTGTACTCTGTGACTTTTGAGGCTTTCACGTGGTATATATGTACGTAGTACACAGAAATGTATTTTGTTCCGTGTATGTACTGGCACGATGTGCGTGCGTGTGTGTGTGTGCGTGCGTGCGTGCGTGCGTGCGTGCGTGCGCGCGTGTGTGTGTGTGTGCGTGTGTGTGTGTCAAAATAAATATGCAAAAGTATTACTTTATTACGTATGCAGCAATCACAATTTTGCTTTCACATAATGTTACTGCTAAACAGACTTTTAGAAATAGGGACGCATAAGACATCCTCCGCAGACTTAAGTAGGAATGTCGAAAACATTCGTTTGAACAATAAAGTATCTTGAAAAATTCATAAAAACGTTATAGAACAATCCTATATGTTAGGAGAGAAGCAATCATTCTTTGCTGTGGCTCCGTACACATCAGTTTCTGCAAGCTTGCTCTGGTGACGTCAGCAAGCGCGATGGGACTCTCTCCTTCAGAACGTAACGCGCTTTCCCACTATGGCATACACAAATATTTTCATGTTTTTACAAGATTTACCGTTTTACGTTGGTTACAAATATAAATCATAAAGCCTGAAATCCCGGAAGTCCCGACAAGTTGTGATGTGAAAAATAGAACTCGCCTATAATTATATTCCTGAAAAATGTAGTGCCCAATTCCTAAAAGTCTTCCCAATATAAGACACGTAAGATTATCTACTATAAAATAGGTTATTTACCTTCTGTCGACGTTTCTTAAAATCCTTTTAGGATGACTCGAGTTTCAACACCATTTGGTGTCATCATCAGATCGGTGAATTAGGTTAAAACCTAACGTTAAATATCTAACGAGATGCATATGCATCGAAATGTTTTAACCTAATTCACCGATCTGATGATGACACCAAATGGTGTTGAAACTCGAGTCATCCTAAAAGGATTTTAAGAAACGTCGACAGAAGGTAAATAACCTATTTTATAGTCTTAATCGTTTCTGGAGGCAAGAAAAATGTTTAAAAAGTAAGATTATCGTTTCCGGGGCCAAAATAACACCCAAATGCGGTGCTAACTATATCACGACCGACTTAAAGCAGGCTAGACAAAAAGTCTTAAACACGGTGAGGAGAACCTTCTTACTCGAAGCCTCATGTTAGTTCTTAATGACGATGCACTTCGAGATAGAGTGTTGTGGAGTTCGAAACTTACAAATGGTTGTACATACATTAACTGCTTTGACACAGCTTACGAGACATTTACATGATACTCTTTTAATCATATAAGTCACATCAACTTGTTTGTCACATACTGTAATAATATTCATCTTGGTATGCTTTATAACGAAGCTGAGACTAAGAATGAAACAAAGAAAGCTGATTTCAGCTCAAGAAAGTTTTTACATAATATCACGTATAGAATATGGAATAAAGCATCGCGGAATGTCCCTTGTATGAAAACAAAATTCTGTATCAAATAAAAGTTTGATAAAAGAACAAAAAAGTTTATTTATTTTTTAGCTACAGTCTGAAATAACATGTGTGAATTAATACTGAAATAAAGCATAAGTTTACGAATAATTTGTTTAAGAAAGTTTTAAAATTAAAACACTGAATATCAACATGACATTAAAAATCAAATTTCTAATATGACTGGATGAAATAACGAAACTTATGGTCGCAATCAGTTATGATAAAAACTAGAATGGTGATTAGTTATGGAAAGCCTAATTTGAATCATGTAAAACAAAACACGATTTTTGACACCACATCTAGTTAAGAACTGAAACCTGTGTATCACAGTGTGTTGAATCTGAACTGACGATCTCTGTTAACCACTCCTCTGACTGACGTGGATAGCGTAAAAAATATCAAATTTTCTAAGTTTTAAAAACCGGTAACATAGACAGTAGGTAGTACTTCTGTTCCCCCTTACACATACCACATCCACACACTTCCATACACAATGTGCTTTGAATCCATAAATGAAAAGTACATGAACAGGGGTCAGATAATGACCTTCAAGAGAAGTAACAGAACTACGGGGGAACAGAGGTATGCTGATAAGAAGATCTTAATAATCCACTGTAGAAACGTAGATGAAATATCTATAAATGAAGAGGCTAGTTGAACGGGGTGGGGGTAATTTTCTATAAATGAAAATTATAGTTGAAGGGGGACTATTACTCGTATATTATTTTAACAATAATATTACTATAGCAAGTACATTACTATATACTTATTATAGCAATAAGTAGAAAGAAGTAGTTTCTATGGAAATTTTTATTTCGAAAATGATTTTAAATATAAATCTTGGAATATGGAAGTCATGTATGGTTCTCCATACCGATTATTTGTGATTTGTGTTGGAAAGCGTTGCACGCGTTATGGTAATGGAGGCCGTTATGTTATGTGACGAATACCGACCGGTGTATAATGTTCGCTGCATACACGTTTGACGGCGACACACACCGGTGACTTTAAATGGACTTCGTTTGCATTGAATCATATGTACTGCACTGTACTGTACTGTACATTATACGACTGTAAAACATTGCGATACAGTACAGAATCCCTTACCGAAACCGAAACCACGCTTCGAAATCACAGTACTTACAGCATAACATTTTCATAAACAATGTCACTAAGCAAACATATTACTTCCCTGTTCCATAAGGAAATGGAAGTATGGTGATGGCAAAAAAAAATTGTGTTCCAGATAATTGCAGATTCTGATTGTACTACCCTCAAAACATGAAAAAAGTCATTCTTCGAAATGTGTGTGTGTGTGTGTGTGTGTGTGTGTGTGTGTGCGCGCGTGCGTGCGTGTGTGTGCGTGCGTGCGTGCGTGCGTGCGTGTGTGTGTGTGTGTGTGTGTGTGTGTGTGTGTGTGTGTGTGTGTGTGTGTGTGTGTGTGTGTGTGTGTGTGTGTGTGTGTGTGTGTGTGTGTGTGTGTGTGTGTGTGTGTGTGTGTGTGTGTGTGTGTGTGTGTGTGTGTGTGTGTGTGTGTGTGTGTGTGTGTGTGTCTCCGCAAATACAAACAGAATCAAATAATTTTTTGCATACAGCCCTGAATTGTAGAGTACTCAAGATCTATTGTTTTTGGTGAAGATCGGTTAAGGGAAAGGGGTAGTTTACCTGCAACATTTTATGTTTTAACAACGGAAATTGTTTCTATGACGAACGATAACTGCCGCACATTCAAAGAGAATCAAATAATTTTTTCATACGTTCCTGAATTGTTAAGTACTCAAGATCTGTTGATTTTGGTGAAGATCGGTTAAGAGAAAGGGATAGTTTACCTGCAACGTTTTGTGACAACAAGGGTAATTTGTTCTATGACGAACGATAACTGCCGTAAATTCAAACATAATCAAATAGGTTTTTGCATACACCCCTAAATTGTAGAGATCTCAAGGCCTGTTGATTTTGGTGAAGATCGGTTACGGGGAAAGGGTAGTTAAACTGAAACATTTTTTGTTGTAACAAGAGTAAAGTACTTAATTTTGATAAATAAAGTATCCTGATAAGAAGATCTTAATAATCCACTGTAGAAACGTAGATGAAATATCTATAAATGAAGAGGCTAGTTGAACGGGGTGGGGGTAATTTTCTATAAATGAAAATTATAGTTGAAGGGGAGGGGATAATTTTTTATATATGTACTACGTTATCGGCAACAAAGAAGTAGTTTGTTGTTAAAATTCCTTCCCGGGCTGTTTGGCCGTAGTCCAATGTTTTCTGCAAAACCAGACGTTTCGGCAGTGCCATCGACTACCATCATCAGTGAAAATCGAGTGCGATAACGTGAGGTGGTATACGTTAGTGACAGTACTGTGGTTAAGGCTGAAGCAGTAAGTAGAAAGAAGAAGTTTCCATGGAAACATTTCAGTTCGAAAATGATTTTAAATATAAATCTTAGAACATGGAAGTCATGTATGGTTCTCCATCCTATGCTGTGTTGTGAACCTCTCCTCCCAGTAGGGTGATAACCCAAGACAAACACAGGTATACGGATATCAGGCATGCGATTCAAGTGTCCGTCCACACCATCTTAATTCTCCGATCCAAGAGAGGACAGCCTTGCGTCGCTCTTAGAAATTTCATTTCGGCTGCCTTAATCCTCTGCACGTCCCTTTTACGAAGAGTCCATGTTTCATTACCATACAGGAATGTGGGGATTGCCATAGTTTTATAAAATTTCATTCGGGTATCGTTCTGTTTTATTTTTCATTTGCCTATGAATAGTTCTACAGACACGTCGAAATTTTGTTAGCTTACTATCCCAATCAACATCAGTATTGATTTATGTAACTTTGTACCAGTTTTCTGGTATTGTTTATTTTACTTATATTGTAATGTAAGATGTCATCTTTATTGTGCCCATGTGTAACTGTGACGCTATCTTATGTTTACACAATTAACTTGTTGATTCGACATAGTAAATTGTATGTAACAAGTTTTTCTTTTAATTTTTGTAGATTTATTCACACAAATCTAAAGCCTCCCCCAATTCCGCCAGAACCCCTACAGAAAGAAATATTATAACAGCGACCCTGTTTATAAGGATCAGTTGTTAACCAGTCACAATTATAAAACATTTTTCCCACAGTTGGTATTCTTTTGTTAAAGCTTGAAATTTATTGACATCGTCAGGACCTGTATACTTACTTACTTACTTACAGCGGCGCGACCACCCATTACTGAGTCACAGCCTCCTTTAACAGTCTACGCCAGTTGTCCCGGTCAAGTGCAGCTGCTCTCCACTTCCGGGTCCCAAGGATATGGCACGCATCATAGTTCACACCGTCTTCCCAACGTATTTTGGGTCTACCAACTCTCCTGGTGCCATATATCTGTTCTGTGAGTGCCTTCCTGGGTATTTCATTCTCCCCCATTCTGATCACATGTCCACCCCACCTGAGTCTACCAAGTTTTATAATTTTCACTATATCTGGTTTATTCAGAAGAGTGTTCAGTTCTTGGTTAGTCCTTTTCCTCCATTCACCTCCCACACATATTGGACAAAAATACAGTGGATGATTTTGTGTTCATGAACCAGCAAGCTTGACTCAGACTTTCTAGAAACGGTCCAAGTCTCAGTACCATGGGTGAAACTGGGCGGGTCAGTGATTTATACAGAAGCAGGTTGATGCTCCTGGCAACTGTTCTGCTCTGGAACAGGGGTCTGAGACCAAAGAAGCACCTATTAGCTGAGGTGATTCTTCACTTTATTTCTTCTGTTGTTTCCCCATCGGAGTTAACTTGGAATCCTAAATAAACACAGTTTTTGACTTTTTTGAAGGAATAGATGCAAATTTGGACGTGTTCTTCTTCTCTAGCTTCCTGCCCTGTGATTGTGTGTTTTGTCTTGCTTTCATTTATTATAAGATCCAACCTCTTTGAGGGACCTACAAAGGCAAGAAAGGGAAGGTGCCTGCTCAAAGGGACCTCCCGATTATATCTAAGTCATTGGCGTATCCTAGGACCTGCACCAACCTGTTGAACACAGTCCCGGAGGAATCTATTCCCCGCATCTCTCATAGCTTTTTCTAAGGCAAGAATGAAGAGGAGGCAAGCAAGAGCATCACCTTGGAGGACTCCCTTTCCATCAACCCAGTAGGATACCCTCATTTTCTGTCCACACATAACAAAATGTATTGTTCTTCACTTGATGATTTGTTAAAACGCCCTCACATACTGTAAAATGATACAATTGTTGATGATAATAAGCCTCCTACCAAAAGTATTTTTAGTAGTACAGAATTCTTTTGGCGATCATAACTGAGAATCCTTCCATGATCATTTTCTTGGTGTAATTTCTTATAAAACATATCAGCAGTTTTTTGTGTGTCCCTCGTTATAATGTTAATTCATTTTTTCCTTCTGTTTGTCTCATCCATAATCCTATTCTGAAGACAGATACATGTTGAATGCTTGTTGCAGTATTAAGAATCCAAACTTATGTTACAATATAAAATGTATATGCTTCTGAAAAACTCATATTCAACTTTGAATTCCTCTTCTGGGTGTTTTTCAAGATTCATTTACAAGATTCAAGATACAAGATACACAAAAAATAACTGCTTTACATCTGTTTATTTTATGTAGTAATCCTGTTCAAATAAGTTTTAACAGCTTTTGCAAATGTAAATATGGTGGATGATTGTGTCGGAATGTAACTGACTTGTCTCCGAGCTATTAGGCGGTGGTCCACTCCTACCGCTATGAACAGACGTTTCTGCCTCTCTGCTGGAAGTCATCTTCAGTGTAAGAATGATTCAGTAACTAGCACCAGTTAACCACAGTACTGTTCATAACGGCAGGAGTAGATCACGGCCTAATAGCTTGGAGACAAGTTAATTACATTCCAACACAGTTGCCAACGGCCGTGAAAGCCTTAGGTATAAATTAAGGTGCTTAGATCCATGTTTTTTGGTATACAGGGCACTTATATGTATATAAATAGTAAAATAGTTTTACCTTTTTCTTTTTCCGTCTGGTGGCCTTTATCCTTATGAATATCTACGCGTTTCGGGACATATGTCCCATCATCAGGAATATCCCTTGGTGAAGTTCGTCAATTATTAAAATATTAAAAACAACTTTATATACAATTTTACACACATCACAATAAATATAAATATAAACACAGAAAATATATAAAAACCCCCCAAACTTGAGAACACACGCGATATCGCTGGTGCGCACCACGAAATACTATAGTCGACTGCTGTGCTCATGTTGTTATTAGGTCGCGCACTATGGACCTTGTTTTGTATTCTTATCGCTGTGTCGTACAGTGGATTTGATTGGAAATTCAATTGTTCATTAAGAAGGACCTCCTTTGTGTTTTTATCTTTATAAGCCCTATATATTTCGAATTCTTCGACAGCATTCATATAACTTCCTTTTCTGCATGCGTGGAGGGGTTGAAAGTTCGTCGTGAAATCGGTATAATTATGGTTTTTGTCCATCAGATGGCGCGCGTAATTTGACAGTTTTACTAAATTCTTTTTTAGGTAAATGTCCTTTAAAGCGTTTTTTAAAGGGTCTACCAGTTTGGCCTATATAGAAACTATCACAGTCGTTGCACATTATCTTATAAACGCCCGTCTTGTCCTCAACTGATTTTGAATGTTTAGGTAGATTTTGAATCTTATTAACAATGTTATTAGTTCGGAAAGCCATTTTTATATTTATCTCACTGAATACTTTGTTTAAAATTTTGGGTAGGGTGTTACCATATTCTGATGCTATATACCTAACTTTATTTCTATTATTTTCTTGTAATTCTATGTTGTTTTTCTTTTTTCGGTGTTTCTTGACTAAATTTTCCACAATTGAACCTTCATAATCATTGGCCTTAGCTTATGTACTTGATCGTGTTTAGTTCTTCATGAAAATCTTTGTCTTCCAATGGTATGGAAAGTAGCCTATGTACTAAACTATGATATGCTGCCATTTTTTGAGAAAAGGGGTGATGTGACTCAGCATTTATGGTGAGATCCGTGGTTGTCGGTTTCCGGTATATTTGATATTGAAATTTTTCATCCAGTCTTGTAATTGTCAGATCGAGGAAGTTAAGTTTATTATTTACCTCCGTCTCAAGTGTGAACTGTATGTTTTTATTGATACCGTTCATGTACTTTTTCATGTTTTCTATTTGTCGTATTGTGCCATTAAATTTACGAACGTATTATCAACGTAACGTGTAGGCCTATATGATATTATTTTCCCGGAAAGTTTATTTATGTTATTGAGCAAATACGAATTCTCATAGTGATTTAGGTATATATAAGCTAGTAAGCCAGACAAAGGTGACCCCATGGGTAGACCCTTTTTTTGGATATAATAATTATTATTAAATGTAAAGTAATTCTGGTTAAGTACAACTTCCAGCAAACTAATTATATCATTGATTTCTTCAGAGTTACATATTTTGGTTTAATAAGGTTTACCTTAAGGATAGTGAGTGTTTCTTGAACAGGGACATTCGTATACAAGTCAACAATGTCAAATGAGGCTATTTTATAATTAGGTCGTAGAACAAAATAAATCTACAAAGGGGAGTGTAGATGATATAACAATATTTTTGGAAGAGTTCCAAAACTTTGAATTACTATGGAATGTTCGCCATTACGATCAAATATTAAAATCTGATAAGGTCAAAACGTGATGAAGCTAAAAAAAAAAAAATATGAGCGTAGATGTTGTCATGGTCACTCATATAAACCTACTGATGGCCAGAAGAGATGCGAAAGTGGCGGTCAGTACTTGCCTTGTTTATAAGAAATTTTACTGGCCAGTACTAGCCGCCTTTACTTTCCCCGTCTACAAGCACCTTTATGGTGGATGATTTTAATAGCTTTTGTATCTGGGCACCCAAAGGGTTCAACAGATTTTGAAACTGGACAAACGTTGCTTCTTCAATTTTAAAGCATGTATAGGTGGTTCAGGAGCATGAAAACTTATTAAAATTATAGCTGACAACTGACAACAGAAGGAAGCCAGGAATACAATCTCAATTTTGAAAAAATATGGTTTTAACAGGTTTTGCATATGCACTACTCATTTAAACCCCACATAACCTTGCGAACAAAAACCTTACCCTTTTTTGAAAACATATTGCAGTTAAAACAATATGTTATTGCTTTACAAATTTTATTGTAGAAAAGTAGAAAATCTTATACATGTAAGAATACATAAACATAGACAAGTATGTATCAGTGAAGAACTAGAAGGGGCATTGCACTAGTTGAATGTTACGTTATCATGTGGTATGAAAGTAAATCGGAAGTACACAACAACCAGTAAGTGTAGAAGCGACGGGAAACAGACGGCTGAAGATGGCTTGGACAAGAAAGCTAATGCAGGCTACTAGATGTACTTTGAAGTGCGTGGGAAGTTACATAACATTGGAAGGCACACTTAAGCAGTGGAACAGCACAAGTGGAACGTTTTACTTCCATGTTCCGTAAGGAAATGGAAGTATGGTGATGGCGAAAACAATCGTGTTCGAGATAATTGCAGATTCTGATTGTACTACGCTCAAAACATGAAAAAAAGGCATTTTTCGAAGTGTCTGTGTGTGTGTTTGTCTGGCTATCTGTGTCTATAGATTTTTTTCTATGGCAAATGATAACAGCCGCAAATTCAAACATAATCAAATAATTTTTTGCATACAGCCCTGAATTGTAGAGTACTCAAGACCTATTGTTTTTGGTGAAGATCGGTTAAGGGAAAGGGGTAGTTTACATGCAACGTTTTATCTTTTAACAAGGGTATTTTCAATGGCAAACGATAACAGCCGCAAATTCAAACATAATCAGATAATTTTTTGTATGCAACTCTGAATTGTAGAGTTCTCAAGACCTATTGTTTTTGGTGAAGATCGGCTAAGGAAAAGGGGTAGTTTACCTGCAACGATTTTTGTTTTAACAAGGGTATTTTTTATGGCAAACGATAACAGCCGCAAATTCAAACAGAATCAAAAAATTTTTTTCACACAGTCCTGAATTGTAGAGAGTGCAATCTCTGTTGATTTTGGTGAAGATCGGTTAAGGGAAAGGGGTAGTTTACCTGCAACATTTTATGTTTTAAAAACGGTAATTTTTTCTATGACGAAAGATAACTGCCGCACATTCAAACAGAATCAAATAATTTTGTGCATACCTTCCTCAATTCTAGATAACTCAAGGTTTGTTGATTTTACTGAAGATCGGTTAAGGGAAAGGGTTAGTTTACCTGCAACATTTTATGTAGTAACGTTTTTCATGGAGAACGATAACTACCGTAAATTCAAACAGAATCAAGTAATTTTTTACAAATGTGCCTGAGTTATAGAGTACTCAAGGCCTATTGATTTTGGTGAAGATCGGTTAAGGAAAAGGGGTAGTTTACCTGCCACTTTTAATGTTTTAACAAGAGTAATTGTTTCTATGACGAACGATAACTGCCGCACATTCAAACAAAATCAAATAATGTTTTGCATACATCCCTGAATTATAGAGAACTCAAGGTCTTTTGATTTTGGTGAAGATCGGTTAAGGGAAAGGGGTAGTAAAACCTGCAACGTTTTATGTTTTAAGAAGGGTATTTTCTATGGCAAACGATAACAGCCGCAAATTCAAACAGAATCAAATAATTTTTTGCATACAGCACTGAATTGTAGAGTTCTAAAGACCTGTTGGTTTTGGTGAAGATCGGTTAAGGTAAAAAGGTAGTTTACCTGTATCGTTTTTTATCAAGGGTAATTTTTTCAATGGCAAACGATAACAGCCGCAAATTCAAACAGAATCAAATAATGTTTTGCATACAGCCCTGTATTGTAGAGTTCTCAAGACCTATTGGTGTTGGTGAAGATCGGTTAAGGTAAAGGAGTAGTTTACCTGCAACATTTTATGTTTTAACAAGGGTAATTTTTTATATGACGAACGATAACTGCCGTAAATTCAAACAGAATCAAATAATTTTTTACACATATGCCTCAGTTGTATAGGACTCAAGGCCTTTTGATTTTGGTGAAGATCGGTTACGGGGAAACGGTAGTTTACCTGCAACGTTTTATGTTGTAACAAGAGTAAAGTACTTAATTTTGATAAATAACGTATCCTGATAAGAAGATCTTAATAATCCACTGTAGAAACATAGATGAAATATCTATAAATGAAGAGGCTAGTTGTACGGGGTGAGGGTAATTTTCTATAATTGAAAATTATAGTTGAAGGGGGAGGGGATAATTTTTTATATATGTACTACGTTATCGGCAACAAAGAAGTAGTTTGTTGTTAAAATTCCTTCCCGTCCTGCTTGGCCGTAAACCAATGTTTTCTGCAAAACCAGACGTTTCCGCAGTGCCATCGACTTCCATCATCAGTGAAAATCGAGTGCGATAACTTGAGGTGGTATATGTTAGTGACCACAGTACTGTGGTTAAGGCTGAAGTAGTAAGTAGAAAGAAGTAGTTTCTATGGAAATATTTCATTTCGAAAATGATTTTAAATATAAATCTTAGAACATGGAAGTCATGTATGGTTCTAAATACCGATATTTTACTTCCATGTTCCATAAGGAAATGGAAGTACCGTATGGTCATGGCGAAAATAATCGTGTTCGAGATAATGGCAGATTCTGATTGTACTACCCTCAAAACATGAAAAAAACTCATTTTTCGAAAAGTGTCTATCTATGTGTCTATCTGTCTATGTGTAGAATGTTTCTATGGCAAACGATAACAGCCGCAAATTCAAACAGAATCACATCATGTTTTGCATACAGCCCTGAATTGTAAAGTTCTCAAGACCTGTTGGTTTCGGTGAAGATCGGTTAAGGTAAAAAGGTAGTTTACCTGTATAATTTTTTTATCAAGGGTAATTTGTTCAATGGCAAACGATAACAGCCGCAAATTCAAACAGAATCAAATAATGTTTTGCATGCAGCCCTGTATTGTAGAGTTCTCAAGACCTATTGATTTTGGTGAAGATCAGTTAAGAGAAAGGGGTAGTTTACCTGCAACGTTTTGTGATAACAAGGGTAATTTTCCCTATGACGAACGATAACTGCTGTAAATTCAAACATAATCAAATAAGTTTTTACATATATGCCTGAGTTGTAGAGGACTCAAGGCGTTTTGATTTTGGTGAAGATCGGTTACGGGGAAAGGGTAGTTTGCCTGCAACGTTTTATGTTTTAACAAGAGTAAAGTACTTAATTTTGATAAATAAAGTATCCTGATAAGATCATAATAATCCACTGTAGACACATAGATAAAATATCTATAAATAAAGAGGCTAGTTTGACGGGGTGAGGGTAATTTTCTATAAATGAAAATGATAGTTGAAGGGGGTGGTGATAATTTTTTATATATGTACTACGTTATCGGCAACAAAGAAGGAGTTTGTTGTTAAAATTCCTTCCTGGGCTGTTTGGGCTTGATCCAATGTTTTCTACAATACCATTATTTGGTATACGTTAGTGATCACAATACTGTGGTTAAGGCTGAAGATAGAAGTAGTTTCTATGGAAATAGTTCATATCGAAAAGTATTTTAAATATAAATCTTAGAACATGGAAGTCTGTATGGTTCTCCATACCGATATTTTTCTATGGCAAACGATAACAGCCGCAAATTCAAACAGAATCAAATAATGTTTTGCATACAGCCCTGAATTGTAGAGTTCTCAAAACCTATTGTTTTTGGTGAAGATCGCTTAAGGGAAAGGGGTAGTTTACCTGCAACGTTTTGTTTTAACAAGGGTAATTTTTCCTATGACGAACAACAACTGCCGAAAATTCAAACAGAATCAACTACTCTTTTGCATACCTTTTTGAATTACACAGAACTCAAGGTCTGTTGATTTTGTTGAAGATCAGTTAAGGGGAAGGGGTAGTTTACATGCAACTTTTTATATTTTAACATGGGTATTTTCTATGGCAAACGATAAAAGCCCCAAATGCGAACAGAAAAAAATAATTTTTTGCATACAGCCCTCAATTGGAGAGTACTCAAGACCTATTGTTTTTGGTGAAGATCGGTTAAGGGAAAGGGGTAGTTAACCGGCAACATTTTTTTATCATGGGTAATTTTTTTCTATGGCAAACGATAACAGCCGCAATTTCAAACAGAATCAAATAATGTTTTGCATACAGTCCTGAATTGTAGAGTTCTCAAGACCTGTTCGTTTTGGTGAAGATCGGTTAAGGTAAAAAGGTAGTTTACCAGCATCGTTTTTTTATGAAGGGTAATTTTTTCCTATGGCAAACGATAACAGCCGCAAATTCAAACAGAATCAAATAATGTTTTGCATACAGCCCTGTATTGTAGAGTTCTCAATACCTATTGGTGTTGGTGAAGATCGGTTAAGGGAAAGGAGTAGTATACCAGCAACATTTTATGTTTTAACAAGGGTAATTTTTTATATGACGAATGATAACTGCCGTAAATTCAAACAGAATCAACTACGTTTTTGCATACCTTTTTAAATTATAGAGAACTCAAGGTCTGTTGATTTTGTTGAAGATCGATTAAGGGAAAGGGGTATTTTACCAGCAACATTTTATATTTTAACAAGCCTAATTTTTTTAAGACGAAAGATAACTGCCGTAAATTCAAAGAGAAACAAATAATTTTTTTCCATACGTTCCTGAATTGTAGAGAACTCAAGGCCTGCTGATTTTGGTGAAGATCGGTTAAGGGAAAGGGGTAGTTTACCTGCAACATTATATGTTATAACAAGAGGAATGTTTTCATGTCGAACGATAACTGCCGCACATTCAAATAGAACCAAATATTTTTTTGCATGCATTCCTGAATTGTAGAGGTCTATTGATTTTGGTGAAGGTCGGTTTAAGAGAAAGGGGTAGTTTACCGGAAACGTTTTATGTTTTAACAAGAGTAAAGTACTTAATTTTGATAAATAGTTTCCTGATAAGAAGCTCATAATAATCCACTGTAGAAACGTAGACGAAATATCTATAAATGAAGAGGTTAGGTGAACGGGGTGGGGGTAATTTTCTATTAATGAAAATTATAGTTGAAGGGGGAGGGGAGAATTTTTTGTGTACTACGTTATCGGCAACAAAGAAGTAGTTTGTTGTTAAAATTCCCCCCGGGCTTTTTAGCCGTAGTCCAATGTTTTCTGCAAAACCACACTTTTCGGCAGTGCCATCGACTGCCATCATCAGTGAAAATCGAGTGCGATAACGTGAGGTGGTATACGTTAGTGACCACAGTACTGTGGTTAAGGCTGAAGCAATAAGTAGAAAGAAGTAGTTTCAATGGAATTATTTCATTTCGAATATGATTTTAAATATAAATCTTAGAACATGGAAGTCATGTATGGTTCTCCATACAGATATATTTATTTTTATGACGAATGATAACTGCCGCATATTCAAAGAGAAACAAATAATTTTTTGCATACATTCCTGAAGTTTTAAGTACTCAAGGTGTATTGATTTTGGTGAAGATCTGTTAAGGAAAAGGGGTAGTTTACCGGCAACGTTTTATGTTTTAACAACGGTAATTTTTTCTATGACGAACGATAACTGCCGCACATTCAAATATAATCAAATAAAGTTTTGCATACATGCCTACATTGTAGAGAACTCAAGGACTGTTGATTTTGGTGAAGATCGGTTAAGGTAAAGGGGTAGTTTACCAGCCACATTTTATGTTTTAACAAGAGTAATTGTTTCTATGACGAACGATAACTGTCGCACATTCAAACAGAATTAAATAATGTTTAGCATGCATTCCTGAATTGTAGAGGACTCAATACCTATTGATTTTGGTTAAGATCAGTTAAGAGAAAGGGGTAGTTTACCTGCAACGTTTTATGTGATAACAAGGGGAATTTTTTCTATGACGGACGATAAGTGCCGTAAATTCAAACATAATCAAATAAAGTTTTGCATACATCCGTACATTGTAGAGAACTCTGTGCCGTGCCTACACGGAGCTTCGTAAAAACCCCGTATTATATTTCTTAAGGGGCCTTATATTAAAATATTTGTCAGCTGTTTTCGTTCTTGCTAACGCGTAAATAGGCGTCGGTAACATGTAAGAGTGCGTGTCCTACCGGATGACAACGCAATCTAGTGACTAATTAGCGTATTCAGCTTTCTCAGCGTAAGGACTCGCCAGTCCAGATATAACCGGCGGCGTATAAACAGCTATCTGCCTGGCGGAGAGAGAGTCGTTTTGATTGTTATAAATTTACTATCTGCCATGCGTACGTAGGCTCTAAGTCACCTTCCGGTAAGTCTGTTGAATATATTTGGTTCATTTCAGTATAAAAGATTTATATTTAACCCAAAATTATAGTGGATGCTTGTTGATAATGTTTTAGACATCGCCATGTGGCGGACAGGTTAAAGGCTGATTATTTGAGTTGTTCCAAATAGTAATACCGATTAAAATGCTGTAATTATAAGCTACATACAATCATTTCTATTGTATAAAAGGGGCGTAAAAAAATGAAAAAGTTATTCTGTTATTTTATGGCGAACTTTACAAACTGTCTGTGACCACGTGCGGCTGTATTGCACACGCCTGTTTGAGTTTGTTAAAGTGGGCATATCCACTCGTTATTTTGTGATTTACTATATGTACATTTATGCTTGTCACGAAGATAATTCTATAATTATGTAGTGTTGAGGCCTTGAGTAGGTCAGAGTGTTTTAATTGACAAACTAAGGGTGAAAAATGTTAGAACGAGTCGGTGAAAGGTTGGAGTTTGATATGCTGCGGCATGCTTTGATTATGAATTAAAGGCCAGTTAATTAATTAATATTATGCATGTATAGGGTTCCTGATCTTGGAGACTTGATTCGCTCCGTTTGGTGGCTGTAAACCTGCGACCATGGCTTAAAGAAAATGTGATTGACTGAGCTCTCGCGATTCTGGCCGCCAGGGAGAAGCTGCCGTTCCTCATGTCGCAGTAGCCCCAAAACATCTTATGGACGAAAGCAGGTGACATTTAAGCCTTTTATAATTCACTCTAGGCCGTGGAAGTAGACTCCATATGCTGTGCAATTCACCAGTAAAAGCAAATTCACTCAATTCAGATAACTATTGTGCTCACGTCCGTCGGGATGTTAGTGATTACGAACCTTACGAAACTTCTCTATTTAAATCATTATGTAATTACGCCTCAAAAGAATTGTGAACCCGGGGGCAGGCAATGTGTCCGGCCATCATTATTTGTATTACTAATTTTATTAGGTTGCAGTTGTGATACTGGGGGGGAGTAAGAATTTTAACAGATTTATGTGGGTTTTTTTATATATATGTATTATAATATAAACGGGGGTTGGGGTTTTTTTTGGGGGGTTTTAAGGGTTCTGTTGTTCTGTAACCTGAGGCCGACACCTGTTGATGCAGTTGTCTGCATGCATGGGACATGTCATTATGTGTTGGAACTGGTGTGGGCACACGTTTGCACCCGGGTAGATTCAGCCGTCTGTGACTCATTTAAATATTGTCATGAAGCTTAAATTAGTTATTCTACATTTTTTTTAACATTATTCTGGCTCTCTAATAATTAAATTCATGATTGTTTTTTTTTAATGCCAAGCTCAGTTCAGGATTTCTCATGTTTTTTTTTTGCATAGGTTTATTATTCTGGTTTCTCACTGTTCCAATTAATAGTTGTAAAATTTATAATATCCGTTTCAATTTATAGTTTATTTTCTGGTGATTATACCACACTTGAATTTTCCTGAAAATTCTGTATTCTCATGGAAGCATAATGGAGAGTAAAAGTCTACTATTTTATAGACCATGCAGACACGTTAATCTGGTGAGGGTAGTTGCTATCAAGGGTCAAGCCCAAATTTCCAATTATGAATTTGTAATAGGAGAGAGTGTACAGGCTGCTGTGCCAGTCGAAATTGCCGAATTCTAGTCTTTCTAATTAATCCAGTTTTTTTACTTAGATCATGTTCTTATGGGGTTCATGGGTTTTAATTATGAGAAGTCATATATGGCTGTCTGCCGGGTTGAACTTGTTATTTTGTTTGTAATGTATATGTATTCATGTATCTATGTCAGTTTATATGTTGCATGTCATGGGTTTTAGAAGAATATTAGATTATTTATATGTCCTGTTTATATGATTACTATGAGGATTGATGCTATGTGCCTTTCTTAGACTATATAGATGTATATATACTGTTGAATTATATTAACAAATTTTAAATTATTATGAATATGAACATACTTGCAAAATTAACTTTAATTATATGAAGATGCATATATATACTGTTGAATTATATTAACAAAATTTTAACTATTATGAATATGAAAATACTTGCAAAATTAACTTAATTATATGAAGATGCATATATACTATTTAATTATATTACAATTTTTCTTGAATTAATATGAATATGAAATGACTTGGGAAAGGCACTACAATTGTATGAAGAAGTATCAGAGGTTGAATTGTAAAGGTAAATGTTAAATTGAAATTCCTGTGCAGATGTGCAGAAAGCGAAGTATGCATATAATAAAAATTGTTATTGTTGTCTTACAGCAGAGTTTCTTTGCAAGTCCCGTCTCATTGGACCCAGCGCATTTTTTGCTTCTCTAGGCCTTCCGCCTAGTTTTAATTAACTAGTGGCCCCTCTTTCAAAAAAAAATTTTGTTTTTTTTTATAAAGCATAAAAAATTTGAAAGAGGGGTTTCAAATGGTAGCAGAGCGTGTTTGATTCTAGGGTCGAATCCGTGGGTCCTTTGGTGTGACGGGGCTTGCAAACTCGGGAATAGTTCTGGCAAATTGGAGCTTTGAATATTTTTTTTTGAAGTTGACATCTATGCTTCTATCATGTTGAGTTATACCTATTGTTATTGAGTATATTATGTGAATGAATAATTGTTCGCCTTTTGAAATTGTAAACCTGGTGCCGCCACGTAGCATGCGTTTTTAGTTGGGATTTTTTCTTTGAGACTTGAACTGCCGGGGGGTCTTGAGCGTTGCATGTGCAGTAGACGGTGTTTGTAGTGCAGGGTCGAATTATTGCGCGTGCGGTTAGCTGGATGCGGTATGGCCCGACCGGAAGTCGGTACCGTCACTGACCAGATTTAGTCTCTGAAGTTTGCAATAAGTGTCTTTGTTGAAATGTTATATGTGTTCGGTGTTCACATATATGGAACAGGTGTTCGGTGGAGTGGATTGTTGGTCTTATGTATGGTGTTAGTGTCTGATGTGGTTTCTCCTTTGGTGTGTCCGAATGAGAGCTAGTTATGGAGTGGGTCAGGTTTCCACAGCGCTAGGGAGCCCGGGGGTCGCTCGATGGAAGAGATAGTACTCGAGGTTTTCTGTTTTTGTAAGTATGTTGGTGTTAGGTATTGTGTTAAGATTTATGTTTTCTTGTTGTGTGTTGTGAATCGTGCAATTCTGGCGGCGGTATGCTATCAGAAATTGCCCCACCCCATTTCAGGTGTTCTCCAGAAACTTTCGGTGTTGGATGGAGTAGATGAGGACAGGTTGCTGGTCTTCTTGGACCTGGTCCTGCAGTTGGCAGATTTCCCGGGGGTGTCCGATGGGGAGGTCTTGTCCCTTATATATCCGTATTGCCGGGGTTCATTGGCAGGGCTGGTCACCAACACTCTGCGTCGGGGCGGCAGTATCGACGCTTTCCATGGGAAGTGTTGGATTTCTTCATACCCCATCGACGACGTGCCCAGCTTAAGTTTGATTTATTCTATCGCCTGCAGGCCAACGGAGAGGCGTTGCGGGACTTCGTGCACGATATACGGAAAGCTGCCCGGGTATTAAGATTGGGGTTGCCCGAGAGCGAGGTTATACGAGCAATTCTGAAAGGACTGAATCCCCAAGAGATCTCGTTTGATATTCGCGGACCGTCCACGTTGTTTCGCGGATCTGGACCGGTTGTGTCTGGTTTCTAGTACGGTCCAGGAGAATGATGAGTCCCGGGGAAGAGCTGCTAAAGATGTCCCATACTCCAGTAGTTTAGTAGGAAGAGCTAAAAAGGACAAACAGGGTGGTTGGTGGAGAACACAAGAACCTGTAAGGAAAACTGAGTATTCCGGAAGTAATGGAGGCTACAAGGGGGTGGCAAGTGGAAAGACGGTGACAACAGCTACAGCACAGAAAACAAAGAAGTATGAAATTAACAGGAGAAGAAGAAGTTATATCAGGGAACAAACATAGGCAAGTAGGGATCCTGTAGGAAGTCTTTATTCCTATTTGGAAAGAAAAGAAACTTTAAAGGTTCCAGAGGAATTACAAGTGACTAATAGAGTTGTGGATGAAGAAGGCGAAGAGAAAGAAGAAGAGGGGAATTATTTCGTGGGATCAGTACAAGACGACAAGAAAACGTCTGTTAATACTGAGTCAGAGAGGACGTCATGGTTGAATCCAGATGCCGCAGAATTTGTTCCGGTATCTCCATCTCGGTTCATGACGGATCCACATCCTGTAATATCATCATCGCCTACGCCGGGATATGAGAAGTCACTTGATGGTGTAGCTTTACCATCGCCAGTAGAAATTAATTTAGTCATTGCACATGGACCTGGACAGCTGGATTCCAGGGTGGAAAATGTTGAGGATGTTGTAGTTGCTGAAGGAGGTCAAGGAGAGGAATCGAAGGAAGAGGCAGAAGAGCGGTCTGCAGATGCTGCGCAGGGGAGTATAGGTGTAAGTGTTAGGGAGACTGAAGAGTCTGAGTTTGCGGATGGACACGGGGATGTCCATGCTGCAAAAGTTCCTGAGGTTGCGGATGGACAAGGGGATGTCCAGGCCGCAAGTGTGGTGGAAGGAGATGAGGTAGAAGTTGAGAAATTTGGTGGCAGCGTTGTGGAGTGTGCGAGTGAGAATGATGTAGTGTGTGAAGATGTGCAGACGCCTTCTGTAAGTAGTCCTGAGAGTTCTGAGGAATGGAAAGAAGTTTCGGGTGGACCAGAGGAGCAACTAGAGGATGAGGATGTGCAGCGTTCAGATGGTGGTAGTGGAAGTGATGGCGATGACGTTGATGATGAACGTGTTGGTGAAAATGAGATTGGAGGAGAGGTTAGTGAAGAAATTGGTGAGGAGCTGGGCGAAGATGCTGTTGAAGATGGATCAGACGAGCAACTGGAAGGTGATGAGGAGGTGCAGTGTCATGAGGTTGATTTGGATTATGGGGACGAAAAAGGGGAAATTGTGGAAGGGGAGGAAGAGGATGAGGAAGAAGTAGAAAAGGAAGAAGGAATAGAGGAAGAAAAGGAAGGGTTGGAAGAAAGGGAAGCAGAGGAGTTAGATGATGAGTATAGTCCAAATCGGGGAGAAAGTAGTGAGGTAGGTTGCCTTGATTCTGATTCAGAGGAAACCAGCCAGTACAGCTCAACGCCAGATAATTTCTCAGAGAGTGGTGTCCGACAGGAACGAGTACCTAAAGTCCGTCACAGAAAGGTGAGAAGAAGCGGTTAACGGGTAGCGGGTAGATGTTCCCCACAGTCCCAGTGGTGTTCGTCTACTTCAGGGTTGCGTCCCTGCCCACGCGAGCCTTGGTTTTCTCCAGTCATTCTCCTTTTCGGAGGGAACCATTTCCTTACCCTTAGTCCTCGCTCTTGACCTTCAATGATCCTTGCCCCGTTTCATCTTCCCAATTTCCTACCTCCCGTAAAAAAAAAAAAAAAAAAAAAAAAAAAAAAAATCGATAAGGAGTTAGAGACTTGCCGAGAGTGTCCCCTTAGATTATCGTGGTCTTGGGGAGCGTCAGTGTCCCCTGTATGGAAAAGTTATGTGGTGTTGTTTCCTTGTTCATAGTGGTTGATTTTGATTTTTGAGTAGTGTAGGGACGAGCCATGCCGCATTCCAAGTTGTATTCCATGGTGTTTTTGTTAAGTAAGAGTAGGGTTGGATGTTCGCGTGCCCTTGATGCGGTCCTCTCTGTCTGGCTGGGCGGGGCCGTCCGCCCTAGTGTAGGGATGTGGGCCAGCCATATGGCAAGGATGGAGATGCCTTGATGCTGCATATGGCATATGGCTGGAGTTCAACACCTCCCCATGGAAAGCATCAACACTGTCACCCCGACGCAGAGCCTTGGTGACCAGATCAGCAAACGTACTCCGGCAATACGGGTATATAAGAGATAAGACCTCCCCATCGGACACCCCTGGGAAATCTGCCACCTGCAGGACCAGGTCCAAGAAAACCAACAGCTGGTCCTCATCAAATCCATTCACCACCGGAAATTTCTGGAGAACGCCTGAAAGAGGGTGGGGCAATTTCTCGTAGCATATCCCCGCCAGAATTGCACAATTCAAAACAAACAATCATAAAACAAATCCCCACTAAACACCTAACACAAACATAACCTACAAAAACATATTCACAAACATTTAGGAAAAAACCCAAGTACTGTCCTTCCTTTGAGTGGACCCCCGGGTTCTCTAGCGCTGCGGAGACCTGGCCTATTCTGGACCATTCACACCCACGACAGAAGGAGACAAGTGACAACCAACAATACTAAACACACATAACATCAAACAGCAATTCGACACACACGTCGTACCAACACATAACTCACAACAACCAACTAACAATCGAAAATCATAATTCGGGAAATAATACTCCAACATCAACCGGACACAAGTCGGTGCCGGTACCGACTTCCGATCGGGCCATACCGCATCCCGCCAATATCACACGCTAAACTCCGACCCTAAATCAACATTCCATCATCCAGGCCCCACTTGAGACTCCCCGGCCGTACAAGCTATCACATTTTTCAAACACAAATAACCGCCTCAGTGGTGCGACCCGACTCACAAGTTATACAACTTACAACTAGCCTACACGGGCATATACCTACGAAACAATGTCATAACAATCGCCTTCATATTTCCGAGTTTGCAAGCCCCGTCACACACCAGGACCCAAGGGTTCAAGCCCACAATGAACCACGCTCACTGCTACCATTTGCAGTGTCAGACTTTATAAACCACGCTCTGCGGTACCATTTGTAACCCCTCTTTCCTTTTGTGTATTTTTAAGAGTATAAAACAACTTCTTTTATTTTAATATTTTTTTTTGAAAGAGAAGCCACAAGTCAATTAGGACTAGGCCGGAGCCTAGAGAAGCAAAAATTGTGCCGGGTCCAGTATGACGGGACTTGCAATGAAACTCAGCTGTAATATAACAATAACGGTTTTTATTGTATGCCAAGAATTAATACATGTAGGCAAACTCTATCACATAGTTATCCGCCCCCATGAATCATAAATATCACAAATAAATTAAGCCCTGCTTTAACAGTATTAAAGACAACATGTGTATATCATAACGAGTGTGTATAATATTCAGTAAATATATATAAATATAAAATTCTCCCTCATTTCGTGACTAGCTAGACACAGACAAACATAACAAGACACACTGAAACATAAGGCACATAGACTCACAATTATACATCAATTCTAACACGAATGCCCCTGGAATGCACCCGCCTTGCAGGCAGTGTTAGTACCATACCCAGAACCCAGCAGTGATAAAATGTTCGCCCATCAGCAACCCGTTTCTGTAGAATTACTTAAAGCCAAAACCCCAAAAAGGATGATAATCACTCATAACGCATAAGTAAGACCGGACCGCCCATATGTATAGCATTCCACTGATCAATGACCCATCATGAGCGTATGAACCTTAAGTTCCTTCCACAGCTTTAAATAAAAATTTACGGAAACTACATCACCTGATTTTTAAACAGTTGTTATACAATTCTAAAAGGTTAAATTGCTTCACAAATTCAGAAGGATTCAATAAATCAGTATACTTTACCAGTAGAAAAACAATCAGTCTAGACTTTTGTGAGGTACAAAATCAACTAGTATATGCCCAGAAAAATGTGCAAATTATTTTCTATTAAAACCCGACTGGCTATATAAATATAATTGAAATGAAAGTACAATAAAACGGTTGTGCCCTAGCAGCTGTGAGAGCGCGCCAGCATGTGGTTGACAAAATTTGACAGGAATCTAACCTGCCTCAGGCTGCACAAACATGTGTCAGACAAAAACTAAGTCCCCTTTTTAAACCCCAGAAAACGGCCAAAAAAAAAACAAAGGCAAACCCCCAGCCCTTAAATGTTAAACCCAAGGTGAATTTAATATTTACTCATTTCTGTTCCAGCCGGAACAGAGTCCATAACATGTTCTATAAATTGTGTAAAGAGTAATATAATAACTATGTGCAAACTGTAAAATATCTAAGTGAACAAATATCTCTGGCACGCTCCCTCAGTGCAGCACACAACTACAAGCAGTGCACTTAGTGTTAGGTAATTCAGTTATTAAAAGTGTTTCTGAAATTCACTCATGATGATCAGCTGCTCCCATTTATAGCAGACAGTCTGGACACGTGGTCACATGGATTTAAATGATATTTACAGTAAAACAGGCGCACTGCCGGCCCGGCCCCAAAAGGAAAATAAAAGAGTGCATATCACCTTAATACTGCTGAATAAGTGCTACATCGTGAACCGGTCACCAGCTCCCTCTCCGGACAGGATCGTGTCTAATGGTCCATGACTGATGCAGTTGTACGGCAATCAGCAAGCCAAATCTCCGTCTTAATCAAGAACCCGGGAGTCGCTTAAGTTTCAGCAAGCCATAGTAGATGCAGAGAAACTACGCCGTAATTGTTCGGAGAGAGACGCCGATGTATTTCGTAGCTGGGCTAGGAACTGGACTGCCGTCACCGACAGAGCAAACCGACCACTAACTACGAGTTGCGCGCGCAACCGTACCCACTCACGTACACTTCGTAGTGGGCAAGGGTCGTTCCGAATAACCGGCGATATATTTTACGATTAAATATTCTCGAATATTCAACGGCCGGAAAATACCGGCACACCCCCACCCCGAAAGGGCAACCCGGTTGCCCCACTCTGAAACTCGGGAGCGTACCCTGCAGTGTACCCCCTTCTTAAATACCCCGGTGGACATCGTGGGTAAGGTGGCCCGGCGGCACCTGCTCCCAGGAGAACAGAGATCCCCATGCGACCCTCTCACCTATGCCAACCCCACGGGACCGCCCCAACACGTCACCCTCTCCGGTGACCATCACCTACTCCCACCGGTCCCACTCACATACTCGTCCTAAGACCAAACAAGGTATCTCCCACCTTGGCATGTGAGTGACCGAACTACTCCTCGTCCATCTCTCGGACCGACCAGCCACATGCACCCACAAGGCATCTCCAACCTTGCCATATGGCTGGCCCACTTCCCTACACAAGGGCGGACGGCCCCGCTCAGCCAGACAGAGAGGACCGCACCGAGGGCACACGAACATTAATCTCATTTCAACTTCACCAAAAAGGCCATAACTATATGGGGGGTTTTACTTCACCACAGCACCGTCGATACACCATATATATATATATATATATATATATATATATATATATACACAACCCTCTATCTCAACAAAAACACCCGGGAAACAACCGGAGAATGCGGCATGGACCGACCCTACAATAAACAACATCAACATCAACAACTATTAACAACCAACAACAGCACACCATCACTTCATCTAACCTCTCCCGTTAGGGGAAACTGACGATCTCAAAGACCACGACCATCTCGAGGACCACAATCTACTCACTTCCGGCAAGTCTCTCTACTTCCTTATCGATAGTTTTTTTTTTTTTTTTTTAACTAAGGGGAGGGGTAGGACTATCGGGAAGATGAAACGGGGCAAGGATCATTAAAGGGTCAATAGCCAGGACTAAGGGTAAGGACCTGGTTCCCTCCGAAAATAAGGATGAATGGAGGAAACCAAGGCTCGCGTGGGCAGGGGCGCAACCCTGAAATAGATGAACACCACTGGGAGTGTGGGGAACATCTACCCGCTACCCGCTAACCTCTTCTTCTTACCTTTCTATGACGCACTTTAGGTATTCGCTCCTTTCGGACACCACTCTCTAAGAAATTATCTCGTGTTGAGCTGTACTGACTGGTTTCTTCGGAATCAGAATCAAGGCAACTTACCTCACTACTTTCACTTCGCTTTGGATTATGCTCGTCGTCTAACTCCTCTGCTACAGTTTCTTCCTTTTCTACTTCTTTCTCCTTCTTCCTCCACATAATCCAAATCAACATCACGACGCTGCACCTCCTCTGCATCTTCCAGTTGCTCCTCTGATCCATCTTCAACCGCATCTTCCCTCAGCTCCTCACCAATTTCTTCATGACACTCATCGCCAGCTCCTTCACGAACTTCTTGACTAACCTCTTCTCCGGTCTCGTTTTCCCAAACACATTTATCATCAACATCATCGCCCTCACATCCACTTCCACCATCAGAACACTGCACATCTTCATCCTCTAGTTGCTCACCTGGTCCACATGAAACTTCTCTCCGTTCCTCGGAATCCTCAACACTACTTACAGAAGGCGTCTGCACATCTTCACACACTACATCATTCTCACTTACACACTCCACAACGCTGCCACAAAATTTCTCCTCAACTTCTACCTCATCTACTTCTACCACACTTGCGGCATGAACATCCCCTTGTCCATCCACAACCTCAGAAACACTCGCAGCCCGGACATCCCTGTGTCCATCTGCAACTTCAGACTCTACAGTCTCCCTAACACCTACAACTATACCTTCCTGTGCAGCATCCGCAGACCGCTCTTCTGCCTCTTCTGTCGATTCCACTCCTTGACCACTCTCTGCAACAACAACATCCTCAACATTTTCCACCCTGGAATCCAGCTGTCCAGGTTCATGTGCAATGACTAAATTAATTTCGACTGGCGATGGTAAAGCTACACCATCCAATGACTTCTCATATCCCTGCGTAGGCGATGATGATGTTACAGGATCTGGATCCCTCACGAACCGAGATGTAAATACCGGAACAAATTCTGCGGCCTCTGGATTCAACCATGACGTCCTCTTCGAGTCCTGCAACTCCGTCTTAACTGACGTGTCCTTGTCCACTTGTATTGATCCACAGAAGTTATTCCGCTTTTCTTCTTCTGCTTCACCTTCTTCATCCACTGCTCTCTCAGGCACTGGTAATTCCTCTGGAACCTTTAAAGTTTCCTTTTTCTCCGAATAGGGATAACGCCTTGGTACAGGCTCCCTACTTGCCGATGTCTGTTCCCTAACATAATTTGTTCTTCCCCTGTTAATTTCATGTTTCTTTGTTTTCTGCGTTGTAGCTGTTGTTACCGTCTTCACACTTGCCACCCCATTGTAGCCTCCGTCACTTCCGGAATATTCAGGCTTTCTGACAGTCTCTTGTGTTCTCCTCCAACCACCATGTTTGTCCTTTTTGGCTCTTCCTGATGAACCACTGGAGTATTGGACATCTGTAACATCTCTTCCCCGGGACTCGTCAACCTCCTGGACTGTTCTTGAAACCACGCACAGCCGTTCAAGGTCCGCAAAACAACGTGGACGGTCCGCGAATACTAAACGAGATCTCTCTTGGGGATGCAGTCCTTCCAGAATCGCTTGTATAACTTCTGTCTCGGGCAACCCCAACCTTAACACCCGGGCAGCTTTCCGTATGTCGTGCACGAAGTCCCCTAACGCCTCTCCGTTGGCCTGTAGGCGATAGAATTTTTCCAAATTAAGCTGGGCACGTCGTCGAATGGGTAGGAAGAAGTTCAACACCTCCCCATGGAAAGCATCAACACTGTCACCCCGACGCAGAGCATTGGTGACCAGATCAGCAAACGTACTCCGGCAATACGGGTATATAAGAGATAAGACCTCCCCATCGGACACCCCTGGGAAATCTGCCACCTGCAGGACCAGGTCCAAGAAAACCAACAGCTGGTCCTCATCAAATCCATTCACCACCGGAAATTTCTGGAGAACGCCTGAAAGAGGGTGGGGCAATTTCTCGTAGCATATCCCCGCCAGAATTGCACAATTCAAAACAAACAATCATAAAACAAATCCCCACTAAACACCTAACACAAACATAACCTACAAAAACATATTCACAAACATTTAGGAAAAAACCCAAGTACTGTCCTTCCTTTGAGTGGACCCCCGGGTTCTCTAGCGCTGCGGAGACCTGGCCTATTCTGGACCATTCACACCCACGACAGAAGGAGACAAGTGACAACCAACAATACTAAACACACATAACATCAAACAGCAATTCGACACACACGTCGTACCAACACATAACTCACAACAACCAACTAACAATCGAAAATCATAATTCGGGAAATAATACTCCAACATCAACCGGACACAAGTCGGTGCCGGTACCGACTTCCGATCGGGCCATACCGCATCCCGCCAATATCACACGCTAAACTCCGACCCTAAATCAACATTCCATCATCCAGGCCCCACTTGAGACTCCCCGGCCGTACAAGCTATCACATTTTTCAAACACAAATAACCGCCTCAGTGGTGCGACCCGACTCACAAGTTATACAACTTACAACTAGCCTACACGGGCATTTACCTACGAAACAATGTCATAACAATCGCCTTAATATTTCCGAGTTTGCAAGCCCCGTCACACACCAGGACCCAAGGGTTCAAGCCCACAATGAACCACGCTCACTGCTACCATTTGCAGTGTCAGACTTTATAAACCACGCTCTGCGGTACCATTTGTAACCCCTCTTTCCTTTTGTGTATTTTTAAGAGTATAAAACAACTTCTTTTATTTTAATATTTTTTTTTGAAAGAGAAGCCACAAGTCAATTAGGACTAGGCCGGAGCCTAGAGAAGCAAAAATTGTGCCGGGTCCAGTATGACGGGACTTGCAATGAAACTCAGCTGTAATATAACAATAACGGTTTTTATTGTATGCCAAGAATTAATACATGTAGGCAAACTCTATCACATAGTTATCCGCCCCCATGAATCATAAATATCACAAATAAATTAAGCCCTGCTTTAACAGTATTAAAGACAACATGTGTATATCATAACGAGTGTGTATAATATTCAGTAAATATATATAAATATAAAATTCTCCCTCATTTCGTGACTAGCTAGACACAGACAAACATAACAAGACACACTGAAACATAAGGCACATAGACTCACAATTATACATCAATTCTAACACGAATGCCCCTGGAATGCACCCGCCTTGCAGGCAGTGTTAGTACCATACCCAGAACCCAGCAGTGATAAAATGTTCGCCCATCAGCAACCCGTTTCTGTAGAATTACTTAAAGCCAAAACCCCAAAAAGGATGATAATTACTCATAACGCATAAGTAAGACCGGACCGCCCATATGTATAGCATTCCACTGATCAATGACCCATCATGAGCGTATGAACCTTAAGTTCCTTCCACAGCTTTAAATAAAAATTTACGGAAACTACATCACCTGATTTTTAAACAGTTGTTATACAATTCTAAAAGGTTAAATTGCTTCACAAATTCAGAAGGATTCAATAAATCAGTATACTTTACCAGTAGAAAAACAATCAGTCTAGACTTTTGTGAGGTACAAAATCAACTAGTATATGCCCAGAAAAATGTGCAAATTATTTTCTATTAAAACCCGACTGGCTATATAAATATAATTGAAATGAAAGTACAATAAAACGGTTGTGCCCTAGCAGCTGTGAGAGCGCGCCAGCATGTGGTTGACAAAATTTGACAGGAATCTAACCTGCCTCAGGCTGCACAAACATGTGTCAGACAAAAACTAAGTCCCCTTTTTAAACCCCAGAAAACGGCCAAAAAAAAAACAAAGGCAAACCCCCAGCCCTTAAATGTTAAACCCAAGGTGAATTTAATATTTACTCATTTCTGTTCCAGCCGGAACAGAGTCCATAACATGTTCTATAAATTGTGTAAAGAGTAATATAATAACTATGTGCAAACTGTAAAATATCTAAGTGAACAAATATCTCTGGCACGCTCCCTCAGTGCAGCACACAACTACAAGCAGTGCACTTAGTGTTAGGTAATTCAGTTATTAAAAGTGTTTCTGAAATTCACTCATGATGATCAGCTGCTCCCATTTATAGCAGACAGTCTGGACACGTGGTCACATGGATTTAAATGATATTTACAGTAAAACAGGCGCACTGCCGGCCCGGCCCCAAAAGGAAAATAAAAGAGTGCATATCACCTTAATACTGCTGAATAAGTGCTACATCGTGAACCGGTCACCAGCTCCCTCTCCGGACAGGATCGTGTCTAATGGTCCATGACTGATGCAGTTGTACGGCAATCAGCAAGCCAAATCTCCGTCTTAATCAAGAACCCGGGAGTCGCTTAAGTTTCAGCAAGCCATAGTAGATGCAGAGAAACTACGCCGTAATTGTTCGGAGAGAGACGCCGATGTATTTCGTAGCTGGGCTAGGAACTGGACTGCCGTCACCGACAGAGCAAACCGTCCACTAACTACGAGTTGCGCGCGCAACCGTACCCACTCACGTACACTTCGTAGTGGGCAAGGGTCGTTCCGAATAACCGGCGATATATTTTACGATTAAATATTCTCGAATATTCAACGGCCGGAAAATACCGGCACACCCCCACCCCGAAAGGGCAACCCGGTTGCCCCACTCTGAAACTCGGGAGCGTACCCTGCAGTGTACCCCCTTCTTAAATACTCCGGTGGACATCGTGGGTAAGGTGGCCCGGCAGCACTTGCTCCCAGGAGAACAGAGATCCCCATGCGACCCTCTCACCTATGCCAACCCCACGGGACCGCCCCAACACGTCACCCTCTCCGGTGACCATCACCTACTCACACCGGTCCCACTCACATACTCGTCCTAAGACCAAACAAGGTATCTCCCACCTTGGCATGTGAGTGACCGAACTACTCCTCGTCCATCTCTCGGACCGACCAGCCACATGCACCCACAAGGCATCTCCAACCTTGCCATATGGCTGGCCCACTTCCCTACACAAGGGCGGACGGCCCCGCTCAGCCAGACAGAGAGGACCGCACCGAGGGCACACGAACATTAATCTCATTTCAACTTCACCAAAAAGGCCATAACTATATGGGGGGTTTTACTTCACCACAGCACCGTCGATACACCATA
Source organism: Magicicada septendecula (assembly GCA_034769895.1). Lineage (NCBI taxonomy): Eukaryota > Metazoa > Arthropoda > Insecta > Hemiptera > Cicadidae > Magicicada > Magicicada septendecula. The sequence continues at coordinate 286,304,791 of CM068373.1, read as the reverse complement.
TATATATATATATATATATATACACAACCCTCTATCTCAACAAAAACACCCGGGAAACAACCGGAGAATGCGGCATGGACCGACCCTACAATAAACAACATCAACATCAACAACTATTAACAACCAACAACAGCACACCATCACTTCATCTAACCTCTCCCGTTAGGGGAAACTGACGATCTCAAAGACCACGACCATCTCGAGGACCACAATCTACTCACTTCCGGCAAGTCTCTCTACTTCCTTATCGATAGTTTTTTTTTTTTTTTTTTTAACTAAGGGGAGGGGTAGGACTATCGGGAAGATGAAACGGGGCAAGGATCATTAAAGGGTCAATAGCCAGGACTAAGGGTAAGGACCTGGTTCCCTCCGAAAATAAGGATGAATGGAGGAAACCAAGGCTCGCGTGGGCAGGGGCGCAACCCTGAAATAGATGAACACCACTGGGAGTGTGGGGAACATCTACCCGCTACCCGCTAACCTCTTCTTCTTACCTTTCTATGACGCACTTTAGGTATTCGCTCCTTTCGGACACCACTCTCTAAGAAATTATCTCGTGTTGAGCTGTACTGACTGGTTTCTTCGGAATCAGAATCAAGGCAACTTACCTCACTACTTTCACTTCGCTTTGGATTATGCTCGTCGTCTAACTCCTCTGCTACAGTTTCTTCCTTTTCTACTTCTTTCTCCTTCTTCCTCCACATAATCCAAATCAACATCACGACGCTGCACCTCCTCTGCATCTTCCAGTTGCTCCTCTGATCCATCTTCAACCGCATCTTCCCTCAGCTCCTCACCAATTTCTTCATGACACTCATCGCCAGCTCCTTCACGAACTTCTTGACTAACCTCTTCTCCGGTCTCGTTTTCCCAAACACATTTATCATCAACATCATCGCCCTCACATCCACTTCCACCATCAGAACACTGCACATCTTCATCCTCTAGTTGCTCACCTGGTCCACATGAAACTTCTCTCCGTTCCTCGGAATCCTCAACACTACTTACAGAAGGCGTCTGCACATCTTCACACACTACATCATTCTCACTTACACACTCCACAACGCTGCCACAAAATTTCTCCTCAACTTCTACCTCATCTACTTCTACCACACTTGCGGCATGAACATCCCCTTGTCCATCCACAACCTCAGAAACACTCGCAGCCCGGACATCCCTGTGTCCATCTGCAACTTCAGACTCTACAGTCTCCCTAACACCTACAACTATACCTTCCTGTGCAGCATCCGCAGACCGCTCTTCTGCCTCTTCTGTCGATTCCACTCCTTGACCACTCTCTGCAACAACAACATCCTCAACATTTTCCACCCTGGAATCCAGCTGTCCAGGTTCATGTGCAATGACTAAATTAATTTCGACTGGCGATGGTAAAGCTACACCATCCAATGACTTCTCATATCCCTGCGTAGGCGATGATGATGTTACAGGATCTGGATCCCTCACGAACCGAGATGTAAATACCGGAACAAATTCTGCGGCCTCTGGATTCAACCATGACGTCCTCTTCGAGTCCTGCAACTCCGTCTTAACTGACGTGTCCTTGTCCACTTGTATTGATCCACAGAAGTTATTCCGCTTTTCTTCTTCTGCTTCACCTTCTTCATCCACTGCTCTCTCAGGCACTGGTAATTCCTCTGGAACCTTTAAAGTTTCCTTTTTCTCCGAATAGGGATAACGCCTTGGTACAGGCTCCCTACTTGCCGATGTCTGTTCCCTAACATAATTTGTTCTTCCCCTGTTAATTTCATGTTTCTTTGTTTTCTGCGTTGTAGCTGTTGTTACCGTCTTCACACTTGCCACCCCATTGTAGCCTCCGTCACTTCCGGAATATTCAGGCTTTCTGACAGTCTCTTGTGTTCTCCTCCAACCACCATGTTTGTCCTTTTTGGCTCTTCCTGATGAACCACTGGAGTATTGGACATCTGTAACATCTCTTCCCCGGGACTCGTCAACCTCCTGGACTGTTCTTGAAACCACGCACAGCCGTTCAAGGTCCGCAAAACAACGTGGACGGTCCGCGAATACTAAACGAGATCTCTCTTGGGGATGCAGTCCTTCCAGAATCGCTTGTATAACTTCTGTCTCGGGCAACCCCAACCTTAACACCCGGGCAGCTTTCCGTATGTCGTGCACGAAGTCCCCTAACGCCTCTCCGTTGGCCTGTAGGCGATAGAATTTTTCCAAATTAAGCTGGGCACGTCGTCGAATGGGTAGGAAGAAGTTCAACACCTCCCCATGGAAAGCATCAACACTGTCACCCCGACGCAGAGCCTTGGTGACCAGATCAGCAAACGTACTCCGGCAATACGGGTATATAAGAGATAAGACCTCCCCATCGGACACCCCTGGGAAATCTGCCACCTGCAGGACCAGGTCCAAGAAAACCAACAGCTGGTCCTCATCAAATCCATTCACCACCGGAAATTTCTGGAGAACGCCTGAAAGAGGGTGGGGCAATTTCTCGTAGCATATCCCCGCCAGAATTGCACAATTCAAAACAAACAATCATAAAACAAATCCCCACTAAACACCTAACACAAACATAACCTACAAAAACATATTCACAAACATTTAGGAAAAAACCCAAGTACTGTCCTTCCTTTGAGTGGACCCCCGGGTTCTCTAGCGCTGCGGAGACCTGGCCTATTCTGGACCATTCACACCCACGACAGAAGGAGACAAGTGACAACCAACAATACTAAACACACATAACATCAAACAGCAATTCGACACACACGTCGTACCAACACATAACTCACAACAACCAACTAACAATCGAAAATCATAATTCGGGAAATAATACTCCAACATCAACCGGACACAAGTCGGTGCCGGTACCGACTTCCGATCGGGCCATACCGCATCCCGCCAATATCACACGCTAAACTCCGACCCTAAATCAACATTCCATCATCCAGGCCCCACTTGAGACTCCCCGGCCGTACAAGCTATCACATTTTTCAAACACAAATAACCGCCTCAGTGGTGCGACCCGACTCACAAGTTATACAACTTACAACTAGCCTACACGGGCATATACCTACGAAACAATGTCATAACAATCGCCTTAATATTTCCGAGTTTGCAAGCCCCGTCACACACCAGGACCCAAGGGTTCAAGCCCACAATGAACCACGCTCACTGCTACCATTTGCAGTGTCAGACTTTATAAACCACGCTCTGCGGTACCATTTGTAACCCCTCTTTCCTTTTGTGTATTTTTAAGAGTATAAAACAACTTCTTTTATTTTAATATTTTTTTTTGAAAGAGAAGCCACAAGTCAATTAGGACTAGGCCGGAGCCTAGAGAAGCAAAAATTGTGCCGGGTCCAGTATGACGGGACTTGCAATGAAACTCAGCTGTAATATAACAATAACGGTTTTTATTGTATGCCAAGAATTAATACATGTAGGCAAACTCTATCACATAGTTATCCGCCCCCATGAATCATAAATATCACAAATAAATTAAGCCCTGCTTTAACAGTATTAAAGACAACATGTGTATATCATAACGAGTGTGTATAATATTCAGTAAATATATATAAATATAAAATTCTCCCTCATTTCGTGACTAGCTAGACACAGACAAACATAACAAGACACACTGAAACATAAGGCACATAGACTCACAATTATACATCAATTCTAACACGAATGCCCCTGGAATGCACCCGCCTTGCAGGCAGTGTTAGTACCATACCCAGAACCCAGCAGTGATAAAATGTTCGCCCATCAGCAACCCGTTTCTGTAGAATTACTTAAAGCCAAAACCCCAAAAAGGATGATAATTACTCATAACGCATAAGTAAGACCGGACCGCCCATATGTATAGCATTCCACTGATCAATGACCCATCATGAGCGTATGAACCTTAAGTTCCTTCCACAGCTTTAAATAAAAATTTACGGAAACTACATCACCTGATTTTTAAACAGTTGTTATACAATTCTAAAAGGTTAAATTGCTTCACAAATTCAGAAGGATTCAATAAATCAGTATACTTTACCAGTAGAAAAACAATCAGTCTAGACTTTTGTGAGGTACAAAATCAACTAGTATATGCCCAGAAAAATGTGCAAATTATTTTCTATTAAAACCCGACTGGCTATATAAATATAATTGAAATGAAAGTACAATAAAACGGTTGTGCCCTAGCAGCTGTGAGAGCGCGCCAGCATGTGGTTGACAAAATTTGACAGGAATCTAACCTGCCTCAGGCTGCACAAACATGTGTCAGACAAAAACTAAGTCCCCTTTTTAAACCCCAGAAAACGGCCAAAAAAAAAACAAAGGCAAACCCCCAGCCCTTAAATGTTAAACCCAAGGTGAATTTAATATTTACTCATTTCTGTTCCAGCCGGAACAGAGTCAATAACATGTTCTATAAATTGTGTAAAGAGTAATATAATAACTATGTGCAAACTGTAAAATATCTAAGTGAACAAATATCTCTGGCACGCTCCCTCAGTGCAGCACACAACTACAAGCAGTGCACTTAGTGTTAGGTAATTCAGTTATTAAAAGTGTTTCTGAAATTCACTCATGATGATCAGCTGCTCCCATTTATAGCAGACAGTCTGGACACGTGGTCACATGGATTTAAATGATATTTACAGTAAAACAGGCGCACTGCCGGCCCGGCCCCAAAAGGAAAATAAAAGAGTGCATATCACCTTAATACTGCTGAATAAGTGCTACATCGTGAACCGGTCACCAGTTCCCTCTCCGGACAGGATCGTGTCTAATGGTCCATGACTGATGCAGTTGTACGGCAATCAGCAAGCCAAATCTCCGTCTTAATCAAGAACCCGGGAGTCGCTTAAGTTTCAGCAAGCCATAGTAGATGCAGAGAAACTACGCCGTAATTGTTCGGAGAGAGACGCCGATGTATTTCGTAGCTGGGCTAGGAACTGGACTGCCGTCACCGACAGAGCAAACCGTCCACTAACTACGAGTTGCGCGCGCAACCGTACCCACTCACGTACACTTCGTAGTGGGCAAGGGTCGTTCCGAATAACCGGCGATATATTTTACGATTAAATATTCTCGAATATTCAACGGCCGGAAAATACCGGCACACCCCCACCCCGAAAGGGCAACCCGGTTGCCCCACTCTGAAACTCGGGAGCGTACCCTGCAGTGTACCCCCTTCTTAAATACTCCGGTGGACATCGTGGGTAAGGTGGCCCGGCAGCACTTGCTCCCAGGAGAACAGAGATCCCCATGCGACCCTCTCACCTATGCCAACCCCACGGGACCGCCCCAACACGTCACCCTCTCCGGTGACCATCACCTACTCACACCGGTCCCACTCACATACTCGTCCTAAGACCAAACAAGGTATCTCCCACCTTGGCATGTGAGTGACCGAACTACTCCTCGTCCATCTCTCGGACCGACCAGCCACATGCACCCACAAGGCATCTCCAACCTTGCCATATGGCTGGCCCACTTCCCTACACAAGGGCGGACGGCCCCGCTCAGCCAGACAGAGAGGACCGCACCGAGGGCACACGAACATTAATCTCATTTCAACTTCACCAAAAAGGCCATAACTATATGGGGGGTTTTACTTCACCACAGCACCGTCGATACACCATATATATATATATATATATATATACACAACCCTCTATCTCAACAAAAACACCCGGGAAACAACCGGAGAATGCGGCATGGACCGACCCTACAATAAACAACATCAACATCAACAACTATTAACAACCAACAACAGCACACCATCACTTCATCTAACCTCTCCCGTTAGGGGAAACTGACGATCTCAAAGACCACGACCATCTCGAGGACCACAATCTACTCACTTCCGGCAAGTCTCTCTACTTCCTTATCGATAGTTTTTTTTTTTTTTTTTTTAACTAAGGGGAGGGGTAGGACTATCGGGAAGATGAAACGGGGCAAGGATCATTAAAGGGTCAATAGCCAGGACTAAGGGTAAGGACCTGGTTCCCTCCGAAAATAAGGATGAATGGAGGAAACCAAGGCTCGCGTGGGCAGGGGCGCAACCCTGAAATAGATGAACACCACTGGGAGTGTGGGGAACATCTACCCGCTACCCGCTAACCTCTTCTTCTTACCTTTCTATGACGCACTTTAGGTATTCGCTCCTTTCGGACACCACTCTCTAAGAAATTATCTCGTGTTGAGCTGTACTGACTGGTTTCTTCGGAATCAGAATCAAGGCAACTTACCTCACTACTTTCACTTCGCTTTGGATTATGCTCGTCGTCTAACTCCTCTGCTACAGTTTCTTCCTTTTCTACTTCTTTCTCCTTCTTCCTCCACATAATCCAAATCAACATCACGACGCTGCACCTCCTCTGCATCTTCCAGTTGCTCCTCTGATCCATCTTCAACCGCATCTTCCCTCAGCTCCTCACCAATTTCTTCATGACACTCATCGCCAGCTCCTTCACGAACTTCTTGACTAACCTCTTCTCCGGTCTCGTTTTCCCAAACACATTTATCATCAACATCATCGCCCTCACATCCACTTCCACCATCAGAACACTGCACATCTTCATCCTCTAGTTGCTCACCTGGTCCACATGAAACTTCTCTCCGTTCCTCGGAATCCTCAACACTACTTACAGAAGGCGTCTGCACATCTTCACACACTACATCATTCTCACTTACACACTCCACAACGCTGCCACAAAATTTCTCCTCAACTTCTACCTCATCTACTTCTACCACACTTGCGGCATGAACATCCCCTTGTCCATCCACAACCTCAGAAACACTCGCAGCCCGGACATCCCTGTGTCCATCTGCAACTTCAGACTCTACAGTCTCCCTAACACCTACAACTATACCTTCCTGTGCAGCATCCGCAGACCGCTCTTCTGCCTCTTCTGTCGATTCCACTCCTTGACCACTCTCTGCAACAACAACATCCTCAACATTTTCCACCCTGGAATCCAGCTGTCCAGGTTCATGTGCAATGACTAAATTAATTTCGACTGGCGATGGTAAAGCTACACCATCCAATGACTTCTCATATCCCTGCGTAGGCGATGATGATGTTACAGGATCTGGATCCCTCACGAACCGAGATGTAAATACCGGAACAAATTCTGCGGCCTCTGGATTCAACCATGACGTCCTCTTCGAGTCCTGCAACTCCGTCTTAACTGACGTGTCCTTGTCCACTTGTATTGATCCACAGAAGTTATTCCGCTTTTCTTCTTCTGCTTCACCTTCTTCATCCACTGCTCTCTCAGGCACTGGTAATTCCTCTGGAACCTTTAAAGTTTCCTTTTTCTCCGAATAGGGATAACGCCTTGGTACAGGCTCCCTACTTGCCGATGTCTGTTCCCTAACATAATTTGTTCTTCCCCTGTTAATTTCATGTTTCTTTGTTTTCTGCGTTGTAGCTGTTGTTACCGTCTTCACACTTGCCACCCCATTGTAGCCTCCGTCACTTCCGGAATATTCAGGCTTTCTGACAGTCTCTTGTGTTCTCCTCCAACCACCATGTTTGTCCTTTTTGGCTCTTCCTGATGAACCACTGGAGTATTGGACATCTGTAACATCTCTTCCCCGGGACTCGTCAACCTCCTGGACTGTTCTTGAAACCACGCACAGCCGTTCAAGGTCCGCAAAACAACGTGGACGGTCCGCGAATACTAAACGAGATCTCTCTTGGGGATGCAGTCCTTCCAGAATCGCTTGTATAACTTCTGTCTCGGGCAACCCCAACCTTAACACCCGGGCAGCTTTCCGTATGTCGTGCACGAAGTCCCCTAACGCCTCTCCGTTGGCCTGTAGGCGATAGAATTTTTCCAAATTAAGCTGGGCACGTCGTCGAATGGGTAGGAAGAAGTTCAACACCTCCCCATGGAAAGCATCAACACTGTCACCCCGACGCAGAGCCTTGGTGACCAGATCAGCAAACGTACTCCGGCAATACGGGTATATAAGAGATAAGACCTCCCCATCGGACACCCCTGGGAAATCTGCCACCTGCAGGACCAGGTCCAAGAAAACCAACAGCTGGTCCTCATCAAATCCATTCACCACCGGAAATTTCTGGAGAACGCCTGAAAGAGGGTGGGGCAATTTCTCGTAGCATATCCCCGCCAGAATTGCACAATTCAAAACAAACAATCATAAAACAAATCCCCACTAAACACCTAACACAAACATAACCTACAAAAACATATTCACAAACATTTAGGAAAAAACCCAAGTACTGTCCTTCCTTTGAGTGGACCCCCGGGTTCTCTAGCGCTGCGGAGACCTGGCCTATTCTGGACCATTCACACCCACGACAGAAGGAGACAAGTGACAACCAACAATACTAAACACACATAACATCAAACAGCAATTCGACACACACGTCGTACCAACACATAACTCACAACAACCAACTAACAATCGAAAATCATAATTCGGGAAATAATACTCCAACATCAACCGGACACAAGTCGGTGCCGGTACCGACTTCCGATCGGGCCATACCGCATCCCGCCAATATCACACGCTAAACTCCGACCCTAAATCAACATTCCATCATCCAGGCCCCACTTGAGACTCCCCGGCCGTACAAGCTATCACATTTTTCAAACACAAATAACCGCCTCAGTGGTGCGACCCGACTCACAAGTTATACAACTTACAACTAGCCTACACGGGCATATACCTACGAAACAATGTCATAACAATCGCCTTAATATTTCCGAGTTTGCAAGCCCCGTCACACACCAGGACCCAAGGGTTCAAGCCCACAATGAACCACGCTCACTGCTACCATTTGCAGTGTCAGACTTTATAAACCACGCTCTGCGGTACCATTTGTAACCCCTCTTTCCTTTTGTGTATTTTTAAGAGTATAAAACAACTTCTTTTATTTTAATATTTTTTTTTGAAAGAGAAGCCACAAGTCAATTAGGACTAGGCCGGAGCCTAGAGAAGCAAAAATTGTGCCGGGTCCAGTATGACGGGACTTGCAATGAAACTCAGCTGTAATATAACAATAACGGTTTTTATTGTATGCCAAGAATTAATACATGTAGGCAAACTCTATCACATAGTTATCCGCCCCCATGAATCATAAATATCACAAATAAATTAAGCCCTGCTTTAACAGTATTAAAGACAACATGTGTATATCATAACGAGTGTGTATAATATTCAGTAAATATATATAAATATAAAATTCTCCCTCATTTCGTGACTAGCTAGACACAGACAAACATAACAAGACACACTGAAACATAAGGCACATAGACTCACAATTATACATCAATTCTAACACGAATGCCCCTGGAATGCACCCGCCTTGCAGGCAGTGTTAGTACCATACCCAGAACCCAGCAGTGATAAAATGTTCGCCCATCAGCAACCCGTTTCTGTAGAATTACTTAAAGCCAAAACCCCAAAAAGGATGATAATCACTCATAACGCATAAGTAAGACCGGACCGCCCATATGTATAGCATTCCACTGATCAATGACCCATCATGAGCGTATGAACCTTAAGTTCCTTCCACAGCATTAAATAAAAATTTACGGAAACTACATCACCTGATTTTTAAACAGTTGTTATACAATTCTAAAAGGTTAAATTGCTTCACAAATTCAGGATTCAATAAATCAGTATACTTTACCAGTAGAAAAACAATCAGTCTAGACTTTTGTGAGGTACAAAATCAACTAGTATATGCCCAGAAAAATGTGCAAATTATTTTCTATTAAAACCCGACTGGCTATATAAATATAATTGAAATGAAAGTACAATAAAACGGTTGTGCCCTAGCAGCTGTGAGAGCGCGCCAGCATGTGGTTGACAAAATTTGACAGGAATCTAACCTGCCTCAGGCTGCACAAACATGTGTCAGACAAAAACTAAGTCCCTTTTTTAAACCCCAGAAAACGGCCAAAAAAAAAACAAAGGCAAACCCCCAGCCCTTAAATGTTAAACCCAAGGTGAATTTAATATTTACTCATTTCTGTTCCAGCCGGAACAGAGTCCATAACATGTTCTATAAATTGTGTAAAGAGTAATATAATAACTATGTGCAAACTGTAAAATATCTAAGTGAACAAATATCTCTGGCACGCTCCCCCAGTGCAGCACACAACTACAAGCAGTGCACTTAGTGTTAGGTAATTCAGTTATTAAAAGTGTTTCTGAAATTCACTCATGATGATCAGCTGCTCCCATTTATAGCAGACAGTCTGGACACGTGGTCACATGGATTTAAATGATATTTACAGTAAAACAGGCGCACTGCCGGCCCGGCCCCAAAAGGAAAATAAAAGAGTGCATATCACCTTAATACTGCTGAATAAGTGCTACATCGTGAACCGGTCACCAGCTCCCTCTCCGGACAGGATCGTGTCTAATGGTCCATGACTGATGCAGTTGTACTGTGCCGAACTGGCTTCGGCAACGTATTATTATTATTTTAAAAACGAGCGCCGCTGACGTCACGCACGGCCACTGTTACGATTGTTTGTTGTCGGTCGGTTATACACACAAATGGTTGTGCTGCTACGCAATACAGCTGGCGCTGCCGGCCAGCTGTGTGTCTGTACGTTCCTGCTTTCGGAGGTTACTTGGCTGGAGCGAAACGTTGTATCGCTCTCATTTCTGCTTGATCCTCCAAGCTGTTCATCTGGTCTCGGCTGGCGGCGAACTTCTAACCAGGACTTCCGAACCTATCACTATGATAGTCTAGATAAAGTGTTGCTCCAGGTACGTGCAAGTCTGAGGGTTCTGAAAATATTCTAACCCCAAATATATTTTGCGTTTCAGCTTTCATTATGAGTATGCCTGTGTGTGTGTGTGCGTATAGAGCAGTTTTTAATCTGGGCATTAATGCTATTACAAAATCAAATTAAATTAAATTTATTAAATTATGAATGTGAGAGTCGTGGGTCAAGTTGATTTCAATAGAGAAAATGCTAAGGTATCTTGCACTCAGCTGTTTTGATGTAATTAATAACAACGAAAGACACAGCTAATCAATTTGAATATTTCAATGAAACATTAAGAAAGTAATTGCTAGACGAGCTTAATACTGTTTAATCTGAATTAGTGGCGATGTGTGTGTGCGCTGTTGCTGCTTAAAGTTAGTGTTGGTATTTAATGTGGACGGCCTAAGTGGCGTGAATTTCTTTATGACACCCTCTACAAGTATTGTATGTCCAGGTGCTCGACCAAGGACGAGATGGGTGTCAGGGGCGGACGAACATCTGTCCCCCCTAATGGCAGAGACGATCTATAGCCACAATGCCGTCAGTCGAGGACTTTTCCGATGCTAAGCTGCACCAAGGACTTTTTCCAACGCTAAGCTGCACCAGGGACGGGTGACACGACTGTGACATCACTGATCCGCGCCTATACGAACTATGTACCCCGGACAATCCAGGTGGGAAAATTCTGATTATATATTTCTCTCTCTACAACTTGTGAATGCACAGAAGCCGCCAGAAGCTCACTCGTGAAGTTCTGAACACTATACTCTAGCACAAACGCTCATGTTCAATTATGTGTGATCATCATGTTATTGCATGTGTGAACATTACCACAGTACACCTAATGAAGTATCTTATAACTGTATAATGTGTAAGAAGTTACACACATACACACACATCCGCAGTTTACTGTAAGATCTAACTTTCATCTAATTAAGACCATTAGGGAGTTAATTATCTCGTGCTATCAAGTCATCTGGTCATGGCTGAGTTTTAATAACGTAGCTGGGGTTGTCTGATGCTGTAGATGAGAAACGATTTTCTTTCACACACATACTTAACGCTTAATGATTAAGCTAAGGGTTCGTTTGGCTGGTTGAGTTTCGGGGCGGTCACTTACATTCTCTGGTGTGAACTATGCTTGTGAATATGCTGGCAAATCTATGCTTAGGAGCTGAGATATTCCATTTACGTTGTCATTTATATTTGTACCTAGCTATACATATTAGGCTTCATTTATTTACTGTAGTGGGAATCGGTTTATGTGGAGGTTAGTGTTGAAATGAGGGATGTTTTGTTATTCATGTCGTATATGTGTTTGTGTGTGTAATTTTACTATATATATATATTTTTTGGGGAATATGTAACTGATTTAAAAAAAAAGAGAATAACCATAAATGTGCTTGCTGGGACAACAGGCTAGCCTAATTGATATTATACAACACTGATGGATTAGTATTGCTTTATGAATGAGATTATTACTAACTTTGACTCATACATAATCAGGCAGAAATTTTTGCAATTAGTAATATCAACTCATTTACTTTGTGACATTATGAATTAATGGAAATACATAGATATATATAATTCTGCCTTTAATGGTGTGCTCACACAATTACGAACTTGTTATGTATGTAAAATCTTACAGGTTGAATAAAGCACACGCTTGTTGGTTAAAAGAGTTTTTCATTTGCAAGTCCTGTCATTCACCTGGGGGGACATGTCTGTAATTGTATTTGGGCCTTGCACACTTTTGCTTCCTCTAGGTTTTTTCTTTACCTAGTTCTAAATATGATGTATCTCCCCTTTTACAAAAAAAAAAAAACTTAATAAAAATAAAATTAAATAAAATTCAAAAAAAAATTACAAAACTTAGAAAAAATAAAAGGGGGGTTTCAAATGGTAGCAGAGCGTGGTTTTTATGATTCTGGATGGATAGTAGGTATTATTTCTGCCTTATTTTCTCTGTTGAACTTGAGAAATTTTAGAATCTGGGGACTTATATTTATTTTCTTAAATGAAACTTAGTGTGGCTACAGACATGTCAGCTGGTGTTAGGACTTGCAAATTATTTCAAATTATTTTTGATTAGAATCCAAGTGTTGTAAGAAAACTTAATGGTAGAGTAATAAATTAACAGAATGAACAACCAGAAGAAAAAAAAAGAGGACATTTTATAAAATGAATAGGGGGTTAATGAAGTTTAAAATAATTTAATATGTGTTAGTGTTTAAGTGATTATTTTGTGATGTTGAGTGTGAGATGAATTTTGAAAAGGGGTTATGAGAATGTGATTAATTTTTTTTAATGAAGGTGTGCTGATTGGTTGCACTTGCACATACCCTGGAGCTCATACGGAGTCTGGACATGATGAGGGCCGTCGGTACTTGTTGAGTTTGATTATGACTTGTCTCTTGGATTAGACAATGTGTTTGGGTAGCATCCCAGTTATATGGTAATTGTTTATTGAGGGCGTTGCGTTGCGGTATCGTATTTTGAATGCGGTTATGGTCCGACCAAGGGCATGGATGTGATACTTTATATTTTCGATTATATCGAATTTTATGTGTACCTTGTGTGTTGTATTTAGTGAGTTAGTTTTGTTGTTTTGTGTCGTGTTTTCTTCCGGAAATTTTGCATGGCTGTTTCTCTGCTTTTATGACACCAATCTCGTCGTATCGCTAGAGCATTCTGGAGCCACTTGAGTGATCAAGTTCTTCCTTATGTGTTGGTGTTAAATTGTTGTCTGTGATGTATGTTGTAAATTGTATAATTCTGGTGGACACTGAGCGAATTTAAGTAGTAAGAGGGGCGTTCCAAATGAAGAAGGAATTCAGATGAATTTGAGTTAGGATTTTTTTTTGGGGACCTTGTTTTTGAAACGGGAATTTTAACGCCGACTGCACTAAAGACAATAGATGTTAGAAAGAATAAATTAAATATTAAACCGGAATCGATGCAATAGTTTTGAACAGTGATACAAACTGATCCGAAAGATAACCTTTGGCCAGCTGATAGCCGCAGCTGTAACAGTATTTCAAGCCTTGCTGCCTGCTTATCTGATAGATTGTGTATCGTTATATCCGGCTTCTAAATTCAAAGACCAGTTTATTTGTTTTCTGTCTGATCAGCTGTTCGAGTGATATAAAATGTAGGTCAGTTTTTCAATGTGGATTAGTGTTCGGCCCGAACCATGCCGCATTCCGGGTTGATGTCCCCAGGGTTGTTTGGGCGTCGGTTGTATGGCTGAGTGTTGGCTGTCCGCAGAGAAGTTACCCCCCTCCTCCTTAGGTAGAGAGATAACTATTATAAAGTGGAGATTGGGAGATTGATGTTCGCGTGCCCTCAATGCGGTCTTCTCGGCCTTGCTAATCGGGTCCGTCCGCCCTAGTGTAGGGATGTGGGCCAGTCGTGTGTCAAGGATTGATAATGCCTTGTTTTGCTGCACACGGCTGGTCGGTCCACGAGCTGGACGGTTGTAGAAATGGTACTCACATATCAAGGTTGTAGCACCTTGTTAGCCTTCGGGCGTGAATATGTGAGTACCAGGAGAGTTAGGTGGTGGTCACCGGAGATGGTGACGTGTTGGGGCGGTCCCGAGAGTTTGGCATGGAGGAGAGGACTCGCGTGGGGGATGGTCGCAGTGGGGTGGAGATTTTCAGTCCTGGGAAAGGAATATTGTGTTAGTGGTCCTGGGGCTCAGTTGTTGAGTTTGGGAGGCCTTGGTGGTCAGTACTCAAAGCTGGCGCGGCGATTCTTCTCTTTCTCCTGTTCTTTCCTGTCTCTTCTATCTGCATGCGGACCAGGGCCCGGCGAGCATGCAGGACTCACACTTACACCTTCTCTTTCAGACACACATTCACTGACTCACACCTCTTCCTTCTGCTTTTTCGTTTTCCTGTGTTACTGAACCCACCAAGAGCGGTTTTAGAAGCTGAGATTTTCCAGGTTTCCCGCAGCCGTCGTGCTTGAGAACTTGTTTGTTTTGGGTCAACCATGTTGCCCTTTTGGGGTGAGGGTGTGCCGAACTGGCTTCGGCAACGTATTATTATTATTTTAAAAACGAGCGCCGCTGACGTCACGCACGGCCACTGTTACGATTGTTTGTTGTCGGTCGGTTATACACACAAATGGTTGTGCTGCTACGCAATACAGCTGGCGCTGCCGGCCAGCTGTGTGTCTGTACGTTCCTGCTTTCGGAGGTTACTTGGCTGGAGCGAAACGTTGTATCGCTCTCATTTCTGCTTGATCCTCCAAGCTGTTCATCTGGTCTCGGCTGGCGGCGAACTTCTAACCAGGACTTCCGAACCTATCACTATGATAGGCGAGATAAAGTGTTGCTCCAGGTACGTGCAAGTCTGAGGGTTCTGAAAATATTCTAACCCCAAATATATTTTGCGTTTCAGCTTTCATTATGAGTATGCCTGTGTGTGTGTGTGCGTATAGAGCAGTTTTTAATCTGGGCATTAATGCTATTACAAAATCAAATTAAATTAAATTTATTAAATTATGAATGTGAGAGTCGTGGGTCAAGTTGATTTCAATAGAGAAAATGCTAAGGTATCTTGCACTCAGCTGTTTTGATGTAATTAATAACAACGAAAGACACAGCTAATCAATTTGAATATTTCAATGAAACATTAAGAAAGTAATTGCTAGACGAGCTTAATACTGTTTAATCTGAATTAGTGGCGATGTGTGTGTGCGCTGTTGCTGCTTAAAGTTAGTGTTGGTATTTAATGTGGACGGCCTAAGTGGCGTGAATTTCTTTATGACACCCTCTACAAGTATTGTATGTCCAGGTGCTCGACCAAGGACGAGATGGGTGTCAGGGGCGGACGAACATCTGTCCCCCCTAATGGCAGAGACGATCTATAGCCACAATGCCGTCAGTCGAGGACTTTTCCGATGCTAAGCTGCACCAAGGACTTTTTCCAACGCTAAGCTGCACCAGGGACGGGTGACACGACTGTGACATCACTGATCCGCGCCTATACGAACTATGTACCCCGGACAATCCAGGTGGGAAAATTCTGATTATATATTTCTCTCTCTACAACTTGTGAATGCACAGAAGCCGCCAGAAGCTCACTCGTGAAGTTCTGAACACTATACTCTAGCACAAACTCTCATGTTCAATTATGTGTGATCATCATGTTATTGCATGTGTGAACATTACCACAGTACACCTAATGAAGTATCTTATAACTGTATAATGTGTAAGAAGTTACACACATACACACACATCCGCAGTTTACTGTAAGATCTAACTTTCATCTAATTAAGACCATTAGGGAGTTAATTATCTCGTGCTATCAAGTCATCTGGTCATGGCTGAGTTTTAATAACGTAGCTGGGGTTGTCTGATGCTGTAGATGAGAAACGATTTTCTTTCACACACATACTTAACGCTTAATGATTAAGCTAAGGGTTCGTTTGGCTGGTTGAGTTTCGGGGCGGTCACTTACATTCTCTGGTGTGAACTATGCTTGTGAATATGCTGGCAAATCTATGCTTAGGAGCTGAGATATTCCATTTACGTTGTCATTTATATTTGTACCTAGCTATACATATTAGGCTTCATTTATTTACTGTAGTGGGAATCGGTTTATGTGGAGGTTAGTGTTGAAATGAGGGATGTTTTGTTATTCATGTCGTATATGTGTTTGTGTGTGTAATTTTACTATATATATATATTTTTTTTGGGGAATATGTAACTGATTTAAAAAAAAAAGAGAATAACCATAAATGTGCTTGCTGGGACAACAGGCTAGCCTAATTGATATTATAAAACACTGATGGATTAGTATTGCTTTATGAATGAGATTATTACTAACTTTGACTCATACATAATCAGGCAGAAATTTTTGCAATTAGTAATATCAACTCATTTACTTTGTGACATTATGAATTAATGGAAATACATAGATATATATAATTCTGCCTTTAATGGTGTGCTCACACAATTACGAACTTGTTATGTATGTAAAATCTTACAGGTTGAATAAAGCACACGCTTGTTGGTTAAAAGAGTTTTTCATTTGCAAGTCCTGTCATTCACCTGGGGGGACATGTCTGTAATTGTATTTGGGCCTTGCACACTTTTGCTTCCTCTAGGTTTTTTCTTTACCTAGTTCTAAATATGATGTCTCTCCCCTTTTACAAAAAAGAAAAACTTAATAAAAATAAAATTAAATAAAATTCAAAAAAAAATTACAAAACTTAGAAAAAATAAAAGGGGGGTTTCAGTACGGCAATCAGCAAGCCAAATCTCCGTCTTAATCAAGAACCCAGGAGTCGCTTAAGTTTCAGCAAGCCATAGTAGATGCAGAGAAACTACGCCGTAATTGTTCGGAGAGAGACGCCGATGTATTTCGTAGCTGGGCTAGGAACTGGACTGCCGTCACCGACAGAGCAAATCGACCACTAACTACGAGTTGCGCGCGCAACCGTACCCACTCACGTACACTTCGTAGTGGGCAAGGGTCGTTCCGAATAACCGGCGATATATTTTACGATTAAATATTCTCGAATATTCAACGGCCGGAAAATACCGGCACACCCCCACCCCGAAAGGGCAACCCGGTTGCCCCACTCTGAAACTCGGGAGCGTACCCTGCAGTGTACCCCCTTCTTAAATACTCCGGTGGACATCGTGGGTAAGGTGGCCCGGCAGCACTTGCTCCCAGGAGAACAGAGATCCCCATGCGACCCTCTCACCTATGCCAACCCCACGGGACCGCCCCAACACGTCACCCTCTCCGGTGACCATCACCTACTCCCACCGGTCCCACTCACATACTCGTCCTAAGACCAAACAAGGTATCTCCCACCTTGGCATGTGAGTGACCGAACTACTCCTCGTCCATCTCTCGGACCGACCAGCCACATGCACCCACAAGGCATCTCCAACCTTGCCATATGGCTGGCCCACTTCCCTACACAAGGGCGGACGGCCCCGCTCAGCCAGACAGAGAGGACCGCACCGAGGGCACACGAACATTAATCTCATTTCAACTTCACCAAAAAGGCCATAACTATATGGGGGGGTTTACTTCACCACAGCACCGTCGATACACCATATATATATATATATATATATACACAACCCTCTATCTCAACAAAAACACCCGGGAAACAACCGGAGAATGCGGCATGGACCGACCCTACAATAAACAACATCAACATCAACAACTATTAACAACCAACAACAGCACACCATCACTTCATCTAACCTCTCCCGTTAGGGGAAACTGACGATCTCAAAGACCACGACCATCTCGAGGACCACAATCTACTCACTTCCGGCAAGTCTCTCTACTTCCTTATCGATAGTTTTTTTTTTTTTTAACTAAGGGGAGGGGTAGGACTATCGGGAAGATGAAACGGGGCAAGGATCATTAAAGGGTCAATAGCCAGGACTAAGGGTAAGGACCTGGTTCCCTCCGAAAATAAGGATGAATGGAGGAAACCAAGGCTCGCGTGGGCAGGGGCGCAACCCTGAAATAGATGAACACCACTGGGAGTGTGGGGAACATCTACCCGCTACCCGCTAACCTCTTCTTCTTACCTTTCTATGACGCACTTTAGGTATTCGCTCCTTTCGGACACCACTCTCTAAGAAATTATCTCGTGTTGAGCTGTACTGACTGGTTTCTTCGGAATCAGAATCAAGGCAACTTACCTCACTACTTTCACTTCGCTTTGGATTATGCTCGTCGTCTAACTCCTCTGCTACAGTTTCTTCCTTTTCTACTTCTTTCTCCTTCTTCCTCCACATAATCCAAATCAACATCACGACGCTGCACCTCCTCTGCATCTTCCAGTTGCTCCTCTGATCCATCTTCAACCGCATCTTCCCTCAGCTCCTCACCAATTTCTTCATGACACTCATCGCCAGCTCCTTCACGAACTTCTTGACTAACCTCTTCTCCGGTCTCGTTTTCCCAAACACATTTATCATCAACATCATCGCCCTCACATCCACTTCCACCATCAGAACACTGCACATCTTCATCCTCTAGTTGCTCACCTGTTCCACATGAAACTTCTCTCCGTTCCTCGGAATCCTCAACACTACTTACAGAAGGCGTCTGCACATCTTCACACACTACATCATTCTCACTTACACACTCCACAACGCTGCCACAAAATTTCTCCTCAACTTCTACCTCATCTACTTCTACCACACTTGCGGCATGAACATCCCCTTGTCCATCCACAACCTCAGAAACACTCGCAGCCCGGACATCCCTGTGTCCATCTGCAACTTCAGACTCTACAGTCTCCCTAACACCTGCAACTATACCTTCCTGTGCAGCATCCGCAGACCGCTCTTCTGCCTCTTCTGTCGATTCCACTCCTTGACCACTCTCTGCAACAACAACATCCTCAACATTTTCCACCCTGGAATCCAGCTGTCCAGGTTCATGTGCAATGACTAAATTAATTTCGACTGGCGATGGTAAAGCTACACCATCCAATGACTTCTCATATCCCTGCGTAGGCGATGATGATGTTACAGGATCTGGATCCCTCACGAACCGAGATGTAAATACCGGAACAAATTCTGCGGCCTCTGGATTCAACCATGACGTCCTCTTCGAGTCCTGCAACTCCGTCTTAACTGACGTGTCCTTGTCCACTTGTATTGATCCACAGAAGTTATTCCGCTTTTCTTCTTCTGCTTCACCTTCTTCATCCACTGCTCTCTCAGGCACTGGTAATTCCTCTGGAACCTTTAAAGTTTCCTTTTTCTCCGAATAGGGATAACGCCTTGGTACAGGCTCCCTACTTGCCGATGTCTGTTCCCTAACATAATTTGTTCTTCCCCTGTTAATTTCATGTTTCTTTGTTTTCTGCGTTGTAGCTGTTGTTACCGTCTTCACACTTGCCACCCCATTGTAGCCTCCGTCACTTCCGGAATATTCAGGCTTTCTGACAGTCTCTTGTGTTCTCCTCCAACCACCATGTTTGTCCTTTTTGGCTCTTCCTGATGAACCACTGGAGTATTGGACATCTGTAACATCTCTTCCCCGGGACTCGTCAACCTCCTGGACTGTTCTTGAAACCACGCACAGCCGTTCAAGGTCCGCAAAACAACGTGGACGGTCCGCGAATACTAAACGAGATCTCTCTTGGGGATGCAGTCCTTCCAGAATCGCTTGTATAACTTCTGTCTCGGGCAACCCCAACCTTAACACCCGGGCAGCTTTCCGTATGTCGTGCACGAAGTCCCCTAACGCCTCTCCGTTGGCCTGTAGGCGATAGAATTTTTCCAAATTAAGCTGGGCACGTCGTCGAATGGGTAGGAAGAAGTTCAACACCTCCCCATGGAAAGCATCAACACTGTCACCCCGACGCAGAGCCTTGGTGACCAGATCAGCAAACGTACTCCGGCAATACGGGTATATAAGAGACAAGACCTCCCCATCGGACACCCCTGGGAAATCTGCCACCTGCAGGACCAGGTCCAAGAAAACCAACAGCTGGTCCTCATCAAATCCATTCACCACCGGAAATTTCTGGAGAACGCCTGAAAGAGGGTGGGGCAATTTCTCGTAGCATATCCCCGCCAGAATTGCACAATTCAAAACAAACAATCATAAAACAAATCCCCACTAAACACCTAACACAAACATAACCTACAAAAACATATTCACAAACATTTAGGAAAAAACCCAAGTACTGTCCTTCCTTTGAGTGGACCCCCGGGTTCTCTAGCGCTGCGGAGACCTGGCCTATTCTGGACCATTCACACCCACGACAGAAGGAGACAAGTGACAACAACAATACTAAACACACATAACATCAAACAGCAATTCGACACACACGTCGTACCAACACATAACTCACAACAACCAACTAACAATCGAAAATCATAATTCGGGAAATAATACTCCAACATCAACCGGACACAAGTCGGTGCCGGTACCGACTTCCGATCGGGCCATACCGCATCCCGCCAATATCACACGCTAAACTGCGACCCTAAATCAACATTCCATCATCCAGGCCCCACTTGAGACTCCCCGGCCGTACAAGCTATCACATTTTCCAAACACAAATAACCGCCTCAGTGGTGCGACCCGACTCACAAGTTATACAACTTACAACTAGCCTACACGGGCATATACCTACGAAACAATGTCATAACAATCGCCTTAATATTTCCGAGTTTGCAAGCCCCGTCACACACCAGGACCCAAGGGTTCAAGCCCACAATGAACCACGCTCACTGCTACCATTTGCAGTGTCAGACTTTATAAACCACGCTCTGCGGTACCATTTGTAACCCCTCTTTCCTTTTGTGTATTTTTAAGAGTATAAAACAACTTCTTTTATTTTAATATTTTTTTTTTGAAAGAGAAGCCACAAGTCAATTAGGACTAGGCCGGAGCCTAGAGAAGCAAAAATTGTGCCGGGTCCAGTATGACGGGACTTGCAATGAAACTCAGCTGTAATATAACAATAACGGTTTTTATTGTATGCCAAGAATTAATACATGTAGGCAAACTCTATCACATAGTTATCCGCCCCCATGAATCATAAATATCACAAATAAATTAAGCCCTGCTTTAACAGTATTAAAGACAACATGTGTATATCATAACGAGTGTGTATAATATTCAGTAAATATATATAAATATAAAATTCTCCCTCATTTCGTGACTAGCTAGACACAGACAAACATAACAAGACACACTGAAACATAAGGCACATAGACTCACAATTATACATCAATTCTAACACGAATGCCCCTGGAATGCACCCGCCTTGCAGGCAGTGTTAGTACCATACCCAGAACCCAGCAGTGATAAAATGTTCGCCCATCAGCAACCCGTTTCTGTAGAATTACTTAAAGCCAAAACCCCAAAAAGGATGATAATTACTCATAACGCTTAAGGAAGACCGGACCGCCCATATGTATAGCATTCCACTGATCAATGAACGCATCATGATAGCATGATAGCATCATGAGCGTATGAACCTTAAGTTCCTTCCACAGCATTAAATAAAAATTTACGGAAACTACATCACCTGATTTTTAAACAGTTGTTATACAATTCTAAAAGGTTAAATTGCTTCACAAATTCAGAAGGATTCAATAAATCAGTATACTTTACCAGTAGAAAAACAATCAGTCTAGACTTTTGTGAGGTACAAAATCAACTAGTATATGCCCAGAAAAATGTGCAAATTATTTTCTATTAAAACCCGACTGGCTATATAAATATAATTGAAA
Organism: Magicicada septendecula; assembly: GCA_034769895.1. NCBI lineage: Eukaryota > Metazoa > Arthropoda > Insecta > Hemiptera > Cicadidae > Magicicada > Magicicada septendecula. The sequence goes on along the minus strand of CM068373.1, from coordinate 286,282,801 downwards.
TGAAAGTACAATAAAACGGTTGTGCCCTAGCAGCTGTGAGAGCGCGCCAGCATGTGGTTGACAAAATTTGACAGGAATTTACCTGCCTCAGGCTGCACAAACATGTGTCAGACAAAAACTAAGTCCCTTTTTTAAACCCCAGAAAACAGCCAAAAAAAAACAAAGGCAAACCCCCAGCCCTTAAATGTTAAACCCAAGGTGAATTTAATATTTACTCATTTCTGTTCCTGCCGGAACAGAGTCCATAACATGTTCTATAAATTGTGTAAAGAGTAATATAATAACTATGTGCAAACTGTAAAATATCTAAGTGAACAAATATCTCTGGCACGCTCCCCCAGTGCAGCACACAACTACAAGCAGTGCACTTAGTGTTAGGTAATTCAGTTATTAAAAGTGTTTCTGAAATTCACGCATGATGATCAGCTGCTCCCATTTATAGCAGACAGTCTGGACACGTGGTCACATGGATTTAAATGATATTTACAGTAAAACAGGCGCACTGCCGGCCCGGCCCCAAAAGGAAAATAAAAGAGTGCATATCACCTTAATACTGCTGAATAAGTGCTACATCGTGAATCGGTCACCAGCTCCCTCTCCGGACAGGATCGTGTCTAATGGTCCATGACTGATGCAGTTGTACGGCAATCAGCAAGCCAAATCTCCGTCTTAATCAAGAACCCGGGAGTCGCTTAAGTTTCAGCAAGCCATAGTAGATGCAGAGAAACTACGCCGTAATTGTTCGGAGAGAGACGCCGATGTATTTCGTAGCTGGGCTAGGAACTGGACTGCCGTCACCGACAGAGCAAACCGACCACTAACTACGAGTTGCGCGCGCAACCGTACCCACTCACGTACACTTCGTAGTGGGCAAGGGTCGTTCCGAATAACCGGCGATATATTTTACGATTAAATATTCTCGAATATTCAACGGCCGGCAAATACCGGCACAGGGTGACGTGTTGGGGCGGTCCCGTGGGGTCGGCATGGCGGAGAGGGTCGCATGGGGATGGCCGCAGTTTTCCTTCTGAGCCTCTGTTCTCCCGAGAGCCATGAATGGGGAGGATACAGATAGCAACTCGAGTTTTATAGACTATAAGGGGGGTACACTGCAGGGTACCCCTGAGTTCTAGTTGGGCAACCAGGTTGCCCTTTTGGAGTGGGGGTGTGCCGTGCCTACACGGCGCTTCGTAAAAACCCCGTATTATATTTCTTAAGGGGTCTTATATTAAAATATTTGTCAGCTGTTTTCGTTCTTGCTAACGCGTAAATAGGCGTCGGTAACATGTAAGAGTGCGTGTCCTACCGGATGACAACGCACTCTAGTGACTAATTAGCGTATTCAGCTTTCTCAGCGTAAGGACTCGCCAGTCCAGATATAACCGGCGGCGTATAAACAGCTATCTGCCTGGCGGAGAGAGAGTCGTTTTGATTGTTATAAATTTACTATCTGCCATGCGTACGTAGGCTCTAAGTGACCTTCCGGTAAGTCTGTTGAATATATTTGGTTCATTTCAGTATAAAAGATTTATATTTAACCCAAAATTATAGTGGATGCTTGTTGATAATGTTTTAGACATAGCCATGTGGCGGACAGGTTAAAGGCTGATTATTTGAGTTGTTCCAAATAGTAATACCGATTAAAATGCTGCAATTATAAGCTACATACAATCATTTCTATTGTATAAAAGGGGCGTAAAAAAATGAAAAAGTTATTCTGTTATTTTATGGCGAACTTTACAAACTGTCTGTGACCACGTGCGGCTGTATTGCACACGCCTGTTTGAGTTTGTTAAAGTGGGCATATCCACTCGTTATTTTGTGATTTACTATATGTACATTTATGCTTGTCACGAAAATAATTCTATAATTATGTAGTGTTGAGGCCTTGAGTGGGTCAGAGTGTTTTAATTGACAAACTAAGGGTGAAAAATGTTAGAACGAGTCGGTGAAAGGTTGGAGTTTGATATGCTGTGGCAGCTTTGATTACGAATTAAAGGCCAGTTAATTAATTAATATTATGCATGTATAGGGTTCCTGATCTTGGAGACTTGATTCGCTCCGTTTGGTGGCTGTAAACTGTAACGTATTCCCGCGTTACAAATCCAGGGAACCCATCTTAACTGACCTCTGCCAATTACATGGGCTGCCTACGTTGTAACGAACTGTATTGAAATCAAATTCACTGAACAAATTACTTACTATCTGTGTAAGGAAACAAGGGAAGGTATTGTCCTGATTTATGCACTCATTTTCATTAGTAGCAAGACGACTTCTCTTTATTTAACAACAGTTACTGACAGATCCCATGACTTCATTAATTAAACTAAAATATTTAAATGCTTCTCTTAATACTTTGGGATCAAATTGATTCTATGTTCTTATACCTCGGATCCGAGTTTACTTTCTGTATATTTATAGTAAAGACTTCTAATTATTTTCAATTCATTTTATAAGCTTGCAAGACTTCTTTAACCATTTGAAGAATGGTACTATTACTTGAAACGATAATAAGTTACATTAACATTTCAAGCGTTACAACGTATGATAATTAAAATTTTACAGTAAACTCTTAGATTTTCTGATTACAATGTTTACATAAAATTAATCGTCTTTGAAAAGTCTCTTTTAGAAGTGATTAGTGTAACAAATATTATTAACTCTCGATAGCCAAGCTATCGAGTCACCTTTACAGTCGAACGTAGAAACCTCGTCCTGGGGTGTCCGTCTTGGGAATCCTTGTAGGCGGCGTCATCATCTGGGTCGGGTCTTCGTCAATAATATGTCGAATGTTCACAGAGGAGATTGAAGCTTCTTCGGTGTAAGTATATGTAGATTCTCGGATGTCCTAAGCCGCATCTTATGCCTGGTATACGTGTCTTTATGAAGTTCCTGCAGATCACATCTTCAGGAGTGAAGTTGAAAATTGAGTTACTTCTTGAAGGGAGTCGTCCTCTTGCTTAACACTATTACTTTTTGTCGTTACATATTATGTCTTCTTGTTACCACATATTTATAGTTATTGGTACGTGACACACGCTTTTAGCAGTGGTAGTTACTAAACTACATTTAAATTAAACAAACAAATTAACAACATTTTGTCAGAGCTTTCGCTCGTACGTCTGCACTCCGTGAGGTCAACATAGCGAGAGAGCGTTTTTCTGCTCGCTTCGACTGGTACTTAACAAAAGGAGAGGGGCAATTACTCCGCAACAATATAGTCCCTATCTTTATTTAAGTTAACATTTTTTATTACTAAAAACTATACCTTAATAAAACATATATAATTTAAGTGAGTTATTTTAACGACTATCTGTGTCTTCAGATTTCTAATTATAAACATTATCGTTTTTATCTTATCCTAAATTACAGACGACTCGGTAGACATGTCGAGTCCGGAATTAACAGGTCACCGCATGATAACAAGCAAAGGATTAAATATGACAATAATAACCTTTTTACAATTTGCCCTTTTTATTAGTGTTTCTTTGGACTTTTTAATTACTTCTCATTCTCATACTGAGTACATACAGGGGTTTGAGGTATTATAGTGAGATTTAAAATTACTTAATCGCTCGCAAACTTAATTTTTAATTTTTTTTTATTTTACGATTATTGTTACAATTTAAATCGTCACAAAACCTGCCACCATGACTTAAAGAAAATGTGATTGACTGAGCTCTCGTGATTCTGGCCGCCAGGGAGAAGCTGCCGTTCCTCATGTCGCAGTAGCCCCAAAACATCTTATGGACGAAAGCAGGTGACATTTAAGCCTTTTATAATTCACTCTAGGCCGTGGAAGTAGACTCCATATGCTGTGCAATTCACCAGTAAAAGCAAATTCACTCAATTCAGATAACTATTGTGCTCACGTCCGTCGGGATGTTAGTGATTACGAACCTTACGAACCTTCTCTATTTAAATCATTATGTAATTACGCCTCAAAAGAATTGTGAACCCGGGGGCAGGCAATGTGTCCGGCCATCATTATTTGTATTACTAATTTTATTAGGTTGCAGTTGTGATACTGGGGGGGAGTAAGAATTTTAACAGATTTATGTGGGTTTTTTTATATATATGTATTATAATATAAACGGGGGTTGGGGGTTTTTTTGGGGGTTTTAAGGGTTCTGTTGTTCTGTAACCTGAGGCCGACACCTGTTGATGCAGTTGTCTGCATGCATGGGACATGTCATTATGTGTTGGAACTGGTGTGGGCACACGTTTGTACCCGGGTAGATTCAGCCGTCTGTGACTCATTTAAATATTGTCATGAAGCTTAAATTAGTTATTCTACATTTTTTTTAACATTATTCTGGCTCTCTAATAATTAAATTCATGATTTTTTTTTTAATGCCAAGCTCAGTTCAGGATTTCTCATGTTTTTTTTGCATAGGTTTATTATTCTGGTTTCTCACTGTTCCAATTAATAGTTGTAAAATTTATAATATCCGTTTCAATTTATAGTTTATTTTCTGGTGATTATACCACACTTGAATTTTCCTGAAAATTCTGTATTCTCATGGAAGCATAATGGAGAGTAAAAGTCTACTATTTTATAGACCATGCAGACACGTTAATCTGGTGAGGGTAGTTGCTATCAAGGGTCAAGCCCAAATTTCCAATTATGAATTTGTAATAGGAGAGAGTGTACAGGCTGCTGTGCCAGTCGAAATTGCCGAATTCTAGTCTTTCTAATTAATCCAGTTTTTTTACTTAGATCATGTTCTTATGGGGTTCATGGGTTTTAATTATGAGAAGTCATATATGGCTGTCTGCCGGGTTGAACTTGTTATTTTGTTTGTAATGTATATGTATTCATGTATCTATGTCAGTTTATATGTTGCATGTCATGGGTTTTAGAAGAATATTAGATTATTTATATGTCCTGTTTATATGATTACTATGAGGATTGATGCTATGTGCCTTTCTTAGACTATATAGATGTATATATACTGTTGAATTATATTAACAAATTTTAAATTATTATGAATATGAACATACTTGCAAAATTAACTTTAATTATATGAAGATGCATATATATACTGTTGAATTATATTAACAAAATTTTAACTATTATGAATATGAAAATACTTGCAAAATTAACTTAATTATATGAAGATGCATATATACTATTTAATTATATTACAATTTTTCTTGAATTAATATGAATATGAAATGACTTGGGAAAGGCACTACAATTGTATGAAGAAGTATCAGAGGTTGGATTGTAAAGGTAAATGTTAAATTGAAATTCCTGTGCAGATGTGCAGAAAGCGAAGTATGCATATAATAAAAATTGTTATTGTTGTCTTACAGCAGAGTTTCATTGCAAGTCCCGTCTCACTGGACCCAGCGCATTTTTTGCTTCTCTAGGCCTTCCGCCTAGTTTTAATTAACTAGTGGCCCCTCTTTCAAAAAAAAAAAAAATTGTTTTTTTTATAAAGCATAAAAAATTTGAAAGAGGGGTTTCAACTCAAGGCCTGTTGATTTTGGTGAAGATCGGTTAAGGGAAGGGGGTAGTTTACCTGCAACATTTTATGTTATAACGAGAAATTTCTTCATGACGAATGATAACTGCCGTAAATTCAAACAGAATCAAATAATTTTTTACATATGTGCCTGAGTTGTAGAGGACTCGAGGCCTATTGACTTTGGAGAAGACCGGTTACGGGGAAAGGGTAGTTTACTGGAAACATTTTTTGTTGTAACAAGAGTAAAGTACTTAATTTTGATAAAACAAGTATGCTGATAAGAAGATCTTAATAATCCACTGTAGAAACGTAGATGAAATATCTATAAATAAAGAGGCTAGATGAACGGGGTGGGTGTAATTTTCTATAAATGAAAATTATAGTTGAAGGGGGAGGGGATAATTTTTTATATATTGTTACAAAACAGATGAATAGTAGTTGTTATTATTATTATTTGAGGTGTTATCTTCAATCAATCCTGCCCCGCAATGGAGCGCCACGTTGTAATGTATCTGTTTGTTGCAACGATAAAATTAAAATTAATTTTATTATTATGATTGTGATTATTAATAGAGTTGGTGTGGGTGTTCACGGTTAAGTCTTTTAGTTTAAAAGAGTATTTAACACTTCATGGTCAACCTCCCCACTTACCATATGTGGATGTTTCGATGTTCTTGTTGGTGACTTCTTCTGCTGCAAAAAACACTTGATACACTATATGGATATTCTGTTTGAATATCATAAATAAAGCACATGCACAATAAAATAAATTAAAAGTGTAACTGTAATTTGAATGGTATTGAACATTCAAATCCTACCGCCACCTTCTGATAGAACTGATCATAAAAAATTAAACTAATTTTAAAAAATCAAAAACTCTGTTCTACTGGTAAATAAATTGGGGTTTATTAACAATAAAATGCCATGAAATCTTTTAAAAAACAATCAATTAATAATGTCTTTACAAAACAATAATTACTATAAACAATTCTTGAGCTCTTTGTACCTCAAGGCTGGTAACACTGACGTCTGGTACAATAGTTTTAGTTAACGAGGTTATGTCCTCTTTATTCAGTTATATTACCAAATTCGTGTGTTCTTGGAAGATGCATGATACCAGATTACAAGATGTTATCTTACTTAACAATATTTAATAATGGATTACTACAAAAACAAACAAAGATTTAAAATTATAAAAGTCGGTACCATAAACCGATATATATCGTACTATCGTACGGTTAGTAAAATGCATACAGCAGTTGTGATGAAAACACGTGCTCTGTGCTGCACTGTTAAAAATACTATTATTATTTATTCGTTAATTATTAAAATTATTTATTGGCAAGAGAAAAAATCTAGAATAAAAAAACTCTTGTTATAGCTTTCATTGGATTGAAATTATTTGAGAACAGAATCATTACTTGGTGACAAAGTTATCATTGTTATTTCTAGGTTAGTTACTTAACAAAAGTAAGTAATTATTTTGAATAAGTATATTATTCATTAAATTCTTAATACTATAAACACATACATTTTATTCATATGTCATCTGATGTATAATTATCAGTCGTTTAGAATATTTTCGCAATAAACTAGTTATTCGTTAATTCAAACAAATTTAGTCAAATGAGCGACTCTTTATTATACATGGATGGTCGATATTTAAATTAATACCGATTTTCTCAATCACGATAAAATCGTAAAATATTTATCTTTTAAATTAATAATTGCGCTATAATTCATTTATTCAGTTCTGATAATTTTTCATCGTGGGTTAAGCACTTCAGTACTTTTGACTAGTGCAGTCCCAAAACAATAGCTGTCGTATCTAATGAAAGTTATTATTTTAATTCAATTCATTAAAATAATTAAAATAGAGTACTCCCTGTTTTTTAAAAAAACACAAAACACGACCTTTATTATACACTGGTCGGTTTATTCTTTTAATTCACTTAAAGCACTGGACACTCGTTAGTATTCTGTCGTGTCTAGGTTAGTGTATGTAGAGTAACTCGTGTTGGTGACGTGCACATTTTAAATAATTTTGACAACTTCCTTCGTGAACCTTGCTTGTTGAGTGATACGGAACGAATGCTTACTTCACCAAAGCGTCTCCTTCTCGTCTGGTTATTTTAAGCCATTTGATTGGTTTAAAGGGTCAAACTCTCAACCCCAAAACACTTTAATTAAATAAAACTTTTAATTTTTTACAAATTATCGCTTGGGTTCGAGGCTACGAGTGACGTATGCATCGATATAAGAAATGACTGAAAAGTTTATAAGTGTCATAACTTTTTTATTAATTATCGTATCGTCGAATGGTTAGTGGCATTAAATTGCGGACACTTGTGGCTTTAATTTAAGTCTAAACAAGGATTAAATCCGTTCATTATTAACTCACTTAGCTGTTTCACAAACTCATATGGTGTTTCTTAATATAAATAAGTCTGTTTCACCATATTTTGTTCCAATTACACTATAACACTCATTACTAAACGTCTCGAGTCCATTTCTCTTTCGTTTTAATACATAAAATAGTTGTAATTACCATTTAAACAATATTTGGTAATGGCGTCCTCAGCGACCACATTCGATTGTTTATAATTGCATGTAACACTATTATTTCTTACCTAATTACATTTGTTTGGCATTCTAACAATAATATATACATTTATTCACATTTGTTCACATTTTATTTTATGAACAATGTTATTTTTCATGTACTAATAGTCTTATCAAAAATACCTTCTGTTCTCATTTCTTTAATTTGTCACTTTTTCAATTATTTTACCACATAAGGTATATAATGTTATAAATTAAAATAGTGTACAATTGTAGTACCTTGTTTGTTTAATGTATTTATCAGTCTTTCGTTATCTGAAAGCTTTCCAATGCTTAGTACAGTGTTTGTTTACATCTGGTTTTACAGTTGTAGTCAGTTAGTTTCTAATAATTTAATTATAAAACTACTATTATTACATTTGTGATATGTTCTCATAGTAGTATCATATATCTCTCTAACTACTGGTAACATTTTTAGTAATCTTTTAATAAGTTTTGATAGTGCATTTTGATTAACTAACTTGTCACATTGGGTTTCTGTTCTTTTGGCTTTATGATATCATATTTAATCTGATTCATTTGCTGTGTATTTCAGTACAAATGTTATTTATTAGTTTGCATTACTATTCATAATTAATCTTTGGTTGAAACAATTGTTGATAGTTGCTTGGTTTAATTAATATACATGATCTTATGTTATAGGTGCACCTTCTATGAGGTTATGTGTCAGTTATCTGGTAACAATGTGCAACATATTCTTATGCAGTATTTGATTCTACTATTATCATTTCATTATGGTACTCTACTACAATGATTTAATTATTAAGTAATACACATGTTTACACTATTTTTTGAAACAATAACACAAGTATTCTTAATCTAATAGTATTACATTTCTTGTTGTGTTGTACCTAGTTTTTGGTACATTGATTGTTTGATACCTAACAAACTAGCTTATTTGTTACTATTTGTTCTGGATTTTATTTATATTTTATTCTGTCTTGCCGTGGCATTCAGTTATATTTCATTTTAAGGTTTACAAAGCTTTTATTATCAGTTCCTACGAACAATTATTTTACTGTTCTATCTCGCATTTCTCTTGGTGGTCTTATGATTATCTATTTTGGGTTACAATCTTGATTAAACTGGTCACACTAATTGTCTGTGCATTTTAACTAGTTAATCTTGGATTCTTCCACTTATAATGGTAACTCATTTTCCTCTGTTATAAACATTCTCACTTGTACTGTCTGTGGGGTTTATTTGGGGTAAAATTGGTTAACTTGTTACAGGTTGTCACACTTATATTAAGTTTTCACTGTTATTGCTTGTGATTACTCAATTATGCTAAACACTGGTTTCTTTATAGTGGATCTTCGAATAATCATTACACTTCTTCCGGTCATTGGTATAGTTCCTTGTATACCTGGTGAATGGTGATTTCTTGTATTGTCTATACATTATCTTCACTCTTCATGTTATGTTTCCTTTGCTCTTCTTCTTCCTTTCTTCTTCTGGCTAATTGTTGTTCACTATCGGTGTTCTCCTGGGTCGTACATTACTTGTGATAATCAATGTTCTCTTATTCTTGTCATATTCTTCACTATTTCCATTCGTGGTAGTCGTTGTTCCATAGTATTTATACTAATAAATAAATTTGTTTGTTTTACCATCATTGTGGTTGTTCTTGAGTTGTCTCCTCTTCATTTTAATGATTATTTTTGTTGTTTCCCCTCACTGTTTGGACTCTGTTGTCTCCTCTTCATTTTAATGATTATTTTTGTTGTTTCCCCTCACTGTTTGGACCTATTGGGCCTGGTTTCTAACATTTTATATTGGCTCGTTGTCATTTTCTCTCTCTTTTGTACTCGATGATGCTATATTACTCTTCCTTCTTCTTTGTTGGATTTTTTCAATAATATATCTTTGTAGATACACACTTTGTCTACATTTTTTATGTACTTTGGAATATTTTCATGATCTCCCGTCACTTGACGTAATAATTAGTTACTTTATGTAACTGCCAATTTGGTACGTTACATATGCCTTCCTATAAGAATTGATTAATTCTGAATTAGTATATTTATTTTTTATTGAAGAATTCATCAATTGTTGTATATTTCCATGTCGACTCTTATGCTTTTTTATATATCCCTTCACTTTCTTCTATTTGAATCATACTTATTTCTTTTCCATGTAATTATCTCCCTTGTTTATTTAGTTCCCTAATTCCCTAACATAAGTTTAGCTGGGGCAGTTCAGAGTGGCTTACTTTGGCATACAACTCCACTGGCCATACTAACATCAATAAATACAGAGGCACATCATCTCTGTTAATAATATAAAAGATTGCTGGCATTTTTCATCAGTCAATTCATCTCAAATTAATTTAAAAATATAAAGTGGTCGTTCTTTCGACAAATAATAAATATCCTTGGGATTATCTCACGCATCTGCGGTTTATACATTGTTATACTCTCTTCTTCGTGATTCAACTTAACTAAATTCTTCACATTTTACAGGGATAGTTTGTTTTACATTTCATCACTGGTATACTCTCATGATCATCTTCGTTAGTATATTATTTTTTCATTCTTCTTTGTCATCAATTAATCTTTTCTCTTTTCTTTCATCATCAGTGAAAATCGTGTGCGATAACGTTGAGGTGGTATATGTTAGTGACCACAGTACTGTGGTTAAGGCTGAAGCAGTAAGTAGAAAGATGTAGTTTCTATGGAAATATTTCATTTCAAAAATGATTTTAAATATAAATCTTAGAACATGAAAGTCATGTATGGTTCTCCATACTGATATTTTACTTCCATGTTCCATAAGGAAATGGAAGTACTGTATGGTCATGGCAATAATAATCGTGTTCGAGATAATGGCAGATTCTGGTTGTACTACCCTCAAAACATGAAAAACTCATTTTTCGAAAAGTGTGTGTGTGTGTGTGTGTGTGTGTGTGTGTGTGTGTCTATCTGTAGAATTTTTCTATGGTAAATGATAACTGCCGCACATTCAAACAGAATCAAATAATTTTTTGCATACAGTTGTGAATTGTAGAGTTCTCGAGGCATATTGATTTTGGTGAAGATCGGTTAAGGGGAAGGGGTAGTTTACCTGCAACCTTTTACATTTTAACAAGAGTAAAGTGATTAATTTTGATAAATAAAGTATCCATAAAAGAAGGTCATAATAATCCACTGTAGAAAGTAGATGAAATATCTATAAATGAAAAGGGTAGTTGAAAGGGAAGGGGTAATTTTCTATAAATTAGAATAGTAGTTGATGAGGGAGATGATTTTACTTCGAAGTATGGTGATGGCAAAAAAAATCGTGTTCGAGATTATTGCAGATTCTGATTGTACTACACTCAAAACATGAAAAAAAGTCGTTTTACTTCCATATTCCTTAAGGAAATGGAAGTATGGTGATGGCAAAAAAAAAAGTGTTCGAGATTATTGCAGATTCTGATTGTACTACACTCAAAACATGAAACATGTCTATAGATTTTTTTCTATGGCAAAAGATAACTGCCACAAATTCAAACAGAATCAAATAATTGTTTGCATACAGCCCTGATTTGTAGAGTACTCACGACCTATTGTTTTTGGTGAAGATCGGTTGAGGGAAAGGGGTAGTTTACCTGCAACGGTTTTTTTTATCAAGGGTAATTTTTTTTTTGGCAAACGATAACAGCCGCAAATTCAAACAGAATCAAATAATGTTTTGCATACAGCCCTGAATTGTAGAGTTCTCAAGACCTATTGTTTTAATATAATAATAAAATAATACTATGTGAGAAAGGTGGCATAGTAAAAATAGTCTAGAGTAAGGATACATTCAGTAAAGGATAAATTATAAATAAATCAAATTAAAAGAGATTAAAGTGTAAAAATACCAGTGTACAAGCTTAAGAAAAAATAGAAAGAAAAACCTTAGATGAATTTAATTGGATTTTACACAAAATTTAAAAAGGATTATTTTTCTATAAAGAAGAAATAAATTTATAATAAATAATAATAGCCTATATACTCAAAAGTATATAGATTCACCAATAAAAAACCATAAAAAATCTTGGTTACTACGAGTAACCAACTAACAAGATATGAATTTAATTGTTAAAACGATTGGGAAGAGAACGTTTGAAAAAAGTGTAATGCCTATTTAAATTTGAGAAAATTAATGAATACTTTTGGAATAACTAGTGCGCAATTTAATAAAATTGACGAGTGATGTCCACCTTATGTTAGAACTCCTTCAAGTATCAACATTCACGTCCTTATTTTGATGAAACTTTGAAAAAATCCAACTACCAGTTCCAGGCCTAGCCATACTGCACGTCGATATTTTGGTGAGATCGTATCCAAGTAAATTTAACTAAATTACAACTCAACTATAACTTCTAACACTAGAAACAGCACCATATCTTTAAACACTTCAGGAGAAGAGGTGACAATAAACTTTATTATTTTTGTTAACCAAAAAATAAGCATAACGCTTCCTTGTGAATTGCAGGAAGACATTAAATAATTTTTGTGTATAGTGAAGGAACGTAACCTGCGATCTGGCAGATAAACCCGGAACTACATACTAAAAAAAAATATAATCTATTAATTAATGTAAAGCTTGGTATTAAATTATTCATTTCTGACTGTCTCATAGTACAAAGAACTTACAAATAACCCTGGGAAATTAATAAATTAATTCTTTATTGTTTTATATTTTATAAAGGATAAAAATATTTGTTATACATTCTATGTTTACAAAATAAGATCGAACTAATTTGGTGTTGACAGGGAGAATCGATTATAACTTTCTGTATTGGGAGAAGATAAAAAACATTGTATTTATCAAATAAATACAATGAATACTTTGTTATTTGAATAAAATGTGTATTATTTTCAGTAGAGGGTAGTTGTTTACAGATTGTCAGGAGACAACGAAGAGGACGGACAACCAGAAAATATTACATACCATTGGTGTTAATTTAACCTCCAATTTGTTTGTAAATGTCAAAATCAGCTGGTTTCATGAGCGGAAAAATTTAAATTAAGTAATTGTATGCCAAGAGGATAATATTTTTTGCACTCTCTCTCCTAACTACGGTCAAACAACTTCATTGAATTCTCCCTAATCAAATCTAAGGGAAAATCAGCATAATCACACTCTCGATTTCTTTTTTTTGAAACTTTAAACATAAATTATAACGAATTCAGTGACGATCGCAAGAGTGACGATAAGATCAAACGATACTATCCGATCATTACCCGCAAGACGTTACAAGATTGGCGAACACAACAGTGGGGCTAATAAAATATTATTTCATTAAACAATTACTGTGACTCTCATTAAAGCGAGATTTTCGAAGGGCAAATAAAACTTAGATTTAATTAAGTAAAGTACTATTTAGACTCTGAGAGATTAACCGCGGGATGTTACAAGATGGCGCTCAACTTAAAAGGGCTTTAATTAGGAAAGAAATTTTGAGATATACGAAAGATAATATCACAAAAAACCTAATTTTCGTCGGCAACTATGAGAAAACAAGAAATGCATAATACCAGAGGCAGATCGAAGAAGAGGGCAGAAGACAAGGAGAAGGAAGAAGGTGGACAGGAACAAGAAATAGAAGTAGTCACGGACAGTGAAATGGAACAACAGGCAGGCGATAAAGAAGAAACTGAAGCAATTCTGGACACGGAAAGGGAAGTAGTTGAAGAGGATGCCCAAGGGGACCAAGCAGATAAAACGGTAGCCAGAGAAGAACCAAATTGGCAGGAAATGATGAAATTTATGGCAGAACAATTTAGTAAACAGGATAAAAAATTTGACAAAATGGATGAAAATTTTAAGAAACAGGAGGAAAACTCAAAGCAAACCAATGAGGAAAATAAGGAGAACTTTAGGAAACAGGAGGAAACTTCAAAGAAACAAAACGAACAAACCAATGATAAAATAGATGAAAATTTTAGGAAACAGGAGGAAAATAACAAGCAAACCAATGAGAAAATAGACGGTATTCAGTAAAGTTTAGTAAAACATCTAAACGAAAAAATTGAAACCATTCATGGAGATATCAGAGAAACCATGAATGAACAAAACCGTAAAATGGAGAATTTCAATAAGGAGTTAAGGGAAAATCTCGAGAGTAAAATTGAAAATGTTAACCAAACACTTAGCCAACAGGTAGATACATACAAGGAGGAGGCAGAAAAGAAAATAATAGAAACCAATCAAAGACTAGATAAAACAGAAGAAAAGATGGAACAAATTAAAACAGGAATAGATGCCCGAATGGACCGTGAGGAACAAAGTAATCAAGTTCGTATAATGGCCATACGCCATGAAAATAATGATCAGTTAGATGGTCTAAAAAGCAACTTAACAGTAAAGTCACAGATTTTAACGAAACCGTAGAAAATGTCAAGAATCAGTTCCATAGCCAAGTAGAAAAATTAGACAATTTACAACAACTACAAACAAATCTACAAGGGGAGGTAGATAGAATGGGTTCCAGATCTACATGCAACACTCAACATACTATCCAAGATAGTAGGGAAAGTGTAAACTTTCGAGATTATCGAAGAAACCCACTCGAATTTTTAGGAAGAGTAGATGAAATTTTAAATAGGTCGAAGGAGAACCGATGGAACATGATTAAAGGAATACTAGATGAATCTTTCAAAAACATTAACGATAATTGGTGGACTGTAATCCGGAATGAGGTGTGTGATTATGGGAATTTTAAGATGATGTTCAAACTTAAGTACTGGTCTGAGTCAGTACAAAACATTATTAGAGACGATATCTGTCATGGTAGGTATGACCGCAATATAGGACAGACACCTACTGCTTATTTTTTGGGGAAGGTGTGTGTGGCAAAATATTTAGACCCAAAGATCCCTGAAGAGTGTTTGGTGACCAAAATCGCATATCACTTCGAGGAAAAGATTATCAGTGCTCGATTAAGCGGACAAATAAAAACCATTGGAGGTATGGAAACGCTACTAGAGAACTATGAGCAAGAATCATATTACAGGAGGAGTAGATGGAGGTCAGGGAATACAGAGGAGCGGAAAAACGAACCACCTAGAGATAATCGACCAAGAGTAAATTATGTCCGTGCCAACAATAATTATTATAATAACAGGTATCGGAGGAAGAGGGCAAAATTATAACAATCGAAATTATCGAAATGATTCCTATCAGAGAGAAGAAGGTCCACAAAGAAGTAGGAGTGAAGAACAACCTAGATTCAGAACTAGTGAGGAAGAAAGAAGGCCATTAAACAATACTCAAAGTGAGAATGTTGAACCAAATAATAATAATGACGGAAATCGGGGAAACGGGTACCAGCAGTGAGAAGATGTGACTGCCCGTCACTGCTAGAAACAACCGGGCACAGAATTTACCACAGACCTAATAATAATAGTAAATTAACAAAACCAATAACAATTATCAGAAATCATTATTTAAAGGATATACAGGCGGAGTTAATGGAAGAAAGAGCAATTAAAGAGTCATCACCAAACCATGATATAGTTTATATACAAATCAAATAAATGGAGTGTTAGCAGAAGCCATGATTGATACAGGAGCAAATGTTTCAATTATTGATCAATTAGAACTTGACCGAATTACTGAACTAACTACTGAGAGAATACCTACTTTACCAATTAATAATTTAACAATTATTGGCGCCACCGGGAAGCAAAATAAAACAATCAGAAAACAAGTGTCTTTGAATGTTACTAACAGTGGGATAGGAATACCTATGGGATTTTTAGTAGCCAAAGGGCTACCTTTTAGGGTGTTAATAGGGTGTGATATGCTACGGCGACACACTGCAGTTATAAATCTGGCCAGTGGTATAGTAACACTGAGCGCAGAAGAAGGTGAGTTAGCGGCTGAGATAATTGGTAGCCAAAGTGCCCCTCACTGTCCGAGCTCATTCTATATTAGGGAGAGTAATAGGTTAACCCTAGGTAAAAATACAGAAGTAACAGAATCAAAGATTTGGCAAGAGAAGATAGAAGAAATCATAGAGTTTCAAGATAGGCAGGCCCAGGAAATAATTAGTGTAGAACAAAAACAACATCTTATAAAAATTTATAATAAATATAAATCAGTATTCTCGGATTCACCTGGAAAAGCAAAAAACTTCCTGTGTGAATTAAAGTTCAAAGAAAATGTCAATTTTAATAAACAGTCATATCCCATTGCTCAAGCTTTGAAAGAAGCAGCAAGAAAGGAAATTCAGAGAATGATATTGGAAGATATAATTGAAAGAAGCAGTTCTCCGTATACCAGCCCATTGGTAGCTATACCAAAGAAAGATGGTCAAGTAAGACTATGCCTCGATGCTCGTGAGCTGAATAAAATGCTCATTAACGACCGCACGTCTCCAGGTGAGATTGAAGAAATAATGAAAAAGTTCTATGGATGTAAGTACATGAGTACTTGGGATGCAGTCTGTGGATATTGGCAAATAGAGTTGCACCCTAACAGCAGACAATATGTTGCTTTCATATTTGAAGGACGAAATTATCATTTTAAACATTTGCCTTTCGGATTGGTAAATTCTGTGGCCATGTTCATCCAATGTATGGATCAAATTTTAGGTAAAGAAGTTTTAGACTTCACTACTATATATGTTGATGACATATTAATTACTTCTTGTACATGGGAGGAGCATTGTAATAGAGTGGAAACAGTGTTAAATAAGCTGTTACAATATAATATAACTTTGAAACTAGATAAATCTAAATTTATCACACATGAATTACCATTTTTAGGATTCATTCTGTCAGCTACTGGAATTAAACCATCTCCTGAGAAAGTAAAGGCTATCCAAGATTTCCCTAAACCAAAAAACTTAAAACAATTACAATCCTTTTTGGGGATATGCAACTATTATAGGAAATTTCAACACGGTTATTCAGAAGTAACAGCCAAATTCTAATATTTACTTTCGAAGAAAAACAAGTGGAAATGGGAAGAAAAGGAAGACAATAATTTTAAGATAATAAAAAATAAATTTCTGGATAGCATAATGCTACACCACCCAAATTTCGATAAACGTTTTTTTATAAATTGTGATGCCAGCAACATTAGCCTTGGAAGTGAACTATATCAGGAAGATGAGGAAGGAAATCATTGGGTCATCAGTTTTGCAAGCAGAGTACTGAGTAGTTGTGAGCGGAATTATACAGTAACTGAAAAAGAACTGCTGAGTGTTGTGTTCTCATGTATAAAATTCCGAACATTTATATTGGGATACCCAGTAACCATAAGGACCGACCATAGGTCAATCTCATTTTTAAAAAACTGTAAACTTAACCACGGTAGACTCACAAGATGGGTGTTAATACTTCAAGAGTATAATTTAGATTGGGAATATATCCCAGGGAAGAAGAATATAATAGCAGACCGACTGTCACGGATTAACCTAGAAAAAGGAACTTTTGAAGTAGAACCGGAGAGTATTGGGAAGATATATTACATTATCAAATTGTAAAAGGAGTATGTAACCAATCAGAAATAAAAAGATATCATGAAGAATAAGGCAAGAAGACGAAGATTGAAGAACTCAACAATTTATTTTAAAACCAGTAAACAAAAATTAATCTGTTCTAGTGGGGGGGCTTTATGTACCGTTACATAACCCATGCCCAAAATGCCCAAATATGATAACACAATCACCCCACTCTAAAAGTCAGAAATGGGTATTATGTACCTAGCTACCAAAAAACTTTGTACTACAAAATTCGGTAAACAATAACAATGTGAATATAGTGTACAAAGTGAGATATAGTGTACATAGTGAGAGTGGAAACTTTTAAAGAGAGCATCTCACAGATTTATACTGTAGATGAAAAAACAATTAATTGTAGCAGTGGACTATATTGCTGCTGACAAATTTTGTATTTTTTTTGTATTTTGTATAATTTTTATTGTGTAGGCCACAAAGGTCTTGTACCTAGGTATAATTTTTGTGTTTAATATAATAATTGTGTTTAAATATAAGATAACCCAGGGTTAAATATAAAATAATAATAATACAAAATACTACTATGTTAGAAAGATGGCATAGGAAAAATAGTCTAGAGTAAGGATACATTCAGTAAAGGATAAATTATAAATAAATCAAATTAAAATAGATTAAAGTGTAAAAATACCAGTGTACAAGCTTAAGAAAAAATAGAAAGAAAAACCTTAGATGAATAAGGATATATACAAATTTGGATTATACAAAAAATTTAAAAAGGATTATTTTTCTATAAAGACGAAATAAATTTATAATAATTAATAATAGCCTATATACTCAAAAGTATATAGATTCACCAATAAAAAACCATAAAAAATCTTGGTTACTACGAGTAACCAACTAACAAGATATGAATTTAATTGTTAAAACGATTGGGAAGAGAACGTTTGAAAAAAGTGTAATGCCTATTTAAATTTGAGAAAATTAATGAATACTTTTGGAATAACTAGTGCGCAATTTAATAAAATTGACGAGTGATGTCCACCTTATGTTAGAACTCCTTCAAGTATCAACATTCACGTCCTTATTTTGATGAAACTTTGAAAAAATCCAACTACCAGTTCCAGGCCTAGCCATACTGCACGTCGATATTTTGGTGAGATCGTATCCAAGTAAATTTAACTAAATTACAACTCAACTATAACTTCTAACACTAGAAACAGCACCATATCTTTAAACACTTCAGGAGAAGAGGTGACAATAAACTTTATTATTTTTGTTAACCAAAAAATAAGCATAACGCTTCCTTGTGAATTGCAGGAAGACATTAAATAATTTTTGTGTATAGTGAAGGAACGTAACCTGCGATCTGGCAGATAAACCCGGAACTACATACTAAAAAAAAATATAATCTATTAATTAATGTAAAGCTTGGTATTAAATTATTCATTTCTGACTGTCTCATAGTACAAAGAACTTACAAATAACCCTGGGAAATTAATAAATTAATTCTTTATTGTTTTATATTTTATAAAGGATAAAAATATTTGTTATACATTCTATGTTTACAAAATAAGATCGAACTAATTTGGTGTTGACGGGGAGAATCGATTATAACTTTCTGTATTGGGAGAAGATAAAAAACATTGTATTTATCAAATAAATACAATGAATACTTTGTTATTTGAATAAAATGTGTATTATTTTCAGTAGAGGGTAGTTGTTTACAGATTGTCAGGAGACAACGAAGAGGACGGACAACCAGAAAATATTACATACCATTGGTGTTAATTTAACCTCCAATTTGTTTGTAAACGTCAAAGTCAGCTGGTTTCATGAGCGGAGAAATTTAAATTAAGTAATTGTAGCCAAGAGGATAATATTTTTTGCACTCTCTCTCCTAACTACGGTCAAACAACTTCATTGAATTCTCCCTAATCAAATCTAAGGGAAAAATCAGCATAATCACACACTCTCGATTTCTTTTTTTTGAAACTTTAAACATAAATTATAACGAATTCAGTGACGATCGCAAGAGTGACGATAAGATCAAACGATACTATCCGATCATTACCCGCAAGACGTTACAAGATTGGCGAACCCAACAGTGGGGCTAATAAAATATTATTTCATTAAACAATTACTGTGACTCTCATTAAAGCGAGATTTTCGAAGGGCAAATAAAACTTAGATTTAATTAAGTAAAGTACTATTTAGACTCTGAGAGATTAACTGCGAGACGTTACAATATGTGTGTGTGTGTGTGTGTGTGTGTGTGTGTGTGTGTGTGTGTGTGTGTGTGTGTGTGTGTGTGTGTGTGTGTGTGTGTGTGTGTGTGTGTGTGTGTGTGTGTGTGTGTGTGTGTGTGTGTGTGTGTGTGTGTGTGTGTGTGTGTGCAACGTTATCGGCAACAAAGAAGTAGTTTTTGTTAAAATTCCTTCCCGGGATGTTTGGCCGTAGTCCAATGTTTTCTACAAAACCAGAAGTTTCGGCAATGCCATCGACTTCCATCATCAGTGAAAATCGAGTGCGATAACGTGAGGTGGTATACGTTAGTGACCACAGTACTGTGGTTAAGGCTGAAGCAGTAAGTAAAAAGAAGTAGTTTCTATGGTAATATTTCATTTCGAAAATGATTTCAAATATAAATCTTAGAATATGGAAGTCATGTATGGTTCTCCATACCGATTTTTTCGATGTGTGTGTGTGTGTGTGTGTGTGTGTGTGTGTGTGTGTGTGTGTGTGTGTGTGTGTGTGTGTGTGTGTGTGTGTGTGGATTTTTTCCTATGGCAAACGATAACAACCGCAAATTCAAACAGAATCAAATAATTTTTTGCGTACAGCCCTGATTTGTAGAGTACTCACAACCTATTGTTTTTGGTGAAGATCGGTTAAGGGAAAGGGGTAGTTTACCTGCAACATTTTATGTTTTAACAAGGGTAATTTTTTCTATGACGTATTCAAACAGAATCAAATAATTTATTGCATACACCCCTGAATTGTAGAGAACTCAAGGCCTTTTGATTTTGGTGAAGATCGGTTAATGGGAAGGGGTAGTTTACCTGCAACCTTTTTTCGTTTTAACAACAGTAAAGTACTTGAAAATACATTTAAACTTTTTCAAACAATGGTAATTGTTAAAAATAAAATAATTTTGTTGCCAGGCAATAAAATTATAATTTTTTCATTTTAATGTAAATAATGTATGAGAGAAAATATATCGTTCGTGGCAGGCAAGCATATCTCAGTTATGTAATGTTTACGTTTCCATTTTATTATTATGACTACCATAACAAAAAGGCAGGGAAGACACACACACAAAATTCACGTTATTTCTGGCCTCATTCATGTTTATTTTCTTACATTTGCACGGTTTTTAAATGGAAAGTGCCGAAACCCATACCAACATAACGTGTTGCAAGCCGAAAAAGTGTCCAGCGTGGATAGCGATTTGCTTCCTGTGGATCGCTGGGCAGTGTAACTGCACGTGTTTACAGAGGAACGATTCATAGGGACTATGAATCACTTTTCGTCTTTAGGGAATGAACCCTCTGCAAGATGCTGAGGGTCCATGAGTGACTTCGGAGTGCTCCTTCTTTTCCGCATGTTTGTTCTGTGAAACGTACACTGTAGATTCGCAGCTTTACTCTAAGCAACGCGCAATAGGAAATGTTGAAAATTTTTGTCCACGGTGTACCCTCATACACACTAAACCTGCTCTGATGTTTTAATTACGGACATCATAATATTAAAACTTTGGAAACTTGAGCACTACTTAATGGAGATCAATCATTAACTTATACAAGCCATTAATTTTACGCATATTTTTTATATATATGTGTACTACGTTATCGGCAACAAACAAATAGGTTTTTGTTAAAATTCCTTCCCGGGATGTTTGGCCGTAGTCCAATGTTTTCTACAAAACCAGACGTTTTGTCAATGCCATCGACTTCCATCATCAGTGAAAATCGAGTGCGATAACGTGAGGTGGTATACGTTAGTGACCACAGTACTGTGGTTAAGGCTGAAGCAGTAAGTAGAAAGAAGTAGTTTCTATGGTAATATTTCATTTCGAAAATGATTTTAAATATAAATCTTAGAATATGGAAGTCATGTATGGTTCTCCATACCGATTTTTTTATAAGTTTTATATGTGTACTACGTTATTGACAACAAAGAAGTAGTTTCTATGGAAACATTTTATTTCACTTTGACAAAATTCTATATTTTTTTAGGAATTATCGAACCAAATTCAAGTAAATGATTGGAACTGTATAAGTACCCGCAATACATTTCGATGTTTTTAATATGCGATTGTATCGATATATTATGGTGTGGAAAAGAAGAAGTGTACTAATTGTAAATTGCCCTATTTCTTAATGTAAAGCAAAAATACGTGTTGTTTTCATTTGGTAGTTAGGTAATAATGGTTTTGGGTTTTTAGTTTACTGCTAAAATAAATAAAAGCTGTGGTTGAGAAAACATAACATTAAACGTGTAATACAATGCGTATAACAGAGTAACACTTAAAATAAAGAACCTAACGTTTTTAAGTTTACAATTTGGAAAAAACAACAGCAAATACAAAATGAAAAATACAAATTTTATGGTTAATGAAAACAAAAACATTGTATTAAGGAATGACAACATATGCTCTACAAATTGTACATAATGGATGTTGTTTTTTGTTAGTCACAAAACGAGTACTTGTCGGAAAACGAATTTTACCAAAAAAAAAGTTCTGCCACAAAAAAGTGACATGTATGCCTATAATAATAGGCAAGGGGTTGACCCTTATTGCCACTCCCGCCTTACTTCGAGTTGGGTTTTTTGTGGTTTTAGAAAAAAAATAGTTTTACATTACACACGTATTGGTTTCCATGTATAATTTCAGTTTTCATGTTAACCTAACATAATCAATTTTTGGTGTCACAGCCACGACCCGGTGATAAATTATACTAGTCATTTTCCATTAAAAAATAACAAACGAAATCAATTGCAATCACCAGCCAACTATTTTGCAACATACAAAATTAAAATTTGTATAATTCTTTCACTACATAAAATTATGTGCGATATTCACTACATATCGAAGCCGCATTATCGAAATAACTGCGGGTATGCATAAAGGCAGTAGGCTACCAAATGATTTTATATATAATCTGAGAACATGGAAGTCATGTATGGTTCTCCATACCGATTTTTATTTATATGTGTAGGCAACAAAGAAGTAGTTTCTATGGAAATATTTCATTCAATTTGACAAACATAAAACTCGATTTACAAGAAGGGGAACTTTGTTTTAGAAATTATTGAACCGAATTCAAGTAAATGATTGTAAATATAAATCTTACAACATGGAAGTCATGTATGGTTCTCCAAACTGACTTTTCAAAAAGAGACAGTATTGTTAACACGTAGAATTATTGTTTCTATGCAAATGAGATACTTGTGTGAAGTCTAATTTGGAGCTCTTGCACCTGTCCAAACAGGAACTTGGACATGAGGACTGAGCAGAGCATTGTTCTCTGATGACACGATGTGTCCTGTAGATGTTCTCTGCCACTGTCCAATATGAGTTGTCATTCAATATACAGTATTTGTTTTCAGTCTTGGCACTCTTGGGATGTTGACAGTCCAAATATGTGCTGATAACACAGTAGACAAGTATCAGTTTGGGTCCGGTTGAATTTGTTAAGTATGACTGAGTTACGAAGTAGCCAAGTTTGAATACTCTACAGCCAAAAGTTTGAATACTCCTAGGGATGTTTTGGTATATAGAGATACACATATTGTGTACTGTTGTGCTGTTTGTATGTTAAACCTTTGGTGGAACTTAAAAATGTGTCCTTCCATGTCTCTGAGAGTCGTCTGTTGAGTTCCGAAGTAACGGCCAGTAGTGATGTTACATTTTCCTTTACTGGTGAGGGCATAGTTGCATCTTTAGCTATCTCATCTGTTTTTTTGTTACCAGCAGTGGTGTGGCGTGGGTACATAACACCTGTTGCCGGTTGTGATAAGCCTAAACTCATACTAAAAATTAATTCGATTTTTTTCTTGTACCAAGTGTTCTTTTTAGAGCATTATCTATCATACACTGGGAGAAGAAGAGGGTCCTGGTTCAACGGGATCTGACTCTCATTATACTTACACAGAATAAATCAGAACACAAATAATCGAATTAAAAATAATAAAGACAAACAGAGAAACACATGACTAAACAAACAAAACACACATTGGGAGGACGAATGTGTCCCCCTCTACGCAGTTCGTACAGTGACAACTACTACAAGGTCAATGACTCTACACAGTAAAACATTGCCGATGTCTAAGCTGGTAACACAAGATGCCGCAAGTGGCCAGCAGTTCGAAAGCAATGCTATGCTTTTCTTCAAGTTTCCCTACTAATATTGTTTGCATTTCAAATTATTCAATAACTAAAGTATTTATTCTGTAATGTAATTAATATTATTTGCTCTTATTTCCAGTACAGTTGCTGCTGGCAACAGTGGTTATATGAACGCCACGCTACTGGTTACCAGTAATATTTACATGGCCACAAATCCATTGTAAAGTTAAATAAATTGTGTTTCTTTCCAATCATTTAAATTATGTGAAATATGTGGACTGTTCTAAAATAGTATGCTGCTGGTTTGTATTGTTGTAGTAGTAACTGTACAGCCTGTGAAGATACATACTGTTTTGTTGTTTAAGTTGAGGTAGTAGGTCAGCGCTGCATTGATTGCCAGAAGCTCAATGTTGACATTTGGGCAGGAGTTAGCTGGTACAAGGAAATATTCTTGCATACTCTGAATATAATATCCTGCCCCAAGTTCTTTCTTTGTGTATCCAGTGATCCGTCTGTATAGATGTGTACATATTGGTTGTAGTTTTCTGCTATTATTTGTTGCGCTGATATAGTGTGCAAGATTAATGGGTCAGTGTTTATTTTTGTTACACAGTCTTCTAGTGTAGTTCTTATTTTTGGTTTTATCCACTGCCAGGGGGGTGTTTCACTTACTGGAAGGATTCTTTGAGGTTGGTTATTTCCATCTGAAAGCAGGATTTTGCTTTCGTATAAAAAACCATCTTTTTTATTTGATGCTGGATTAATTTCCTGTAATGTATGCTCAGTAGTTATTTTCTCTCTCTGTATTGTAACGGTACAGAAATGGGAATTTTATATAAATCAGTATTTAATTCAGTAATTCAATAGTTAACTGCACCTGTGGGGAGCCTCCAGTACAGCAATGCAACATACATACAGTCTACAGTCTGCATTGTGTCATCAGAGAATGAACAGTAGTAGTGAGCATCAGACAGTAAAAAATTAAACGGTGGCCTCGGGTGCAAGATAGGCCGTAATTAAAGAGTAGGCCTATCTTTCCAAGCAATAACAAGTATTAAAAGTGTGAAAACATTTATATAAAAGTACGCCAATAATAACGTGCGGTCAGTGCCAGTTGTGACACAGGGCCGCGCGGCCAGCCTAAGCGAGCTAAGTGTTCGAAAATTTATGTCGGCCGACAAAACAAAACGAAATGCTATTCTAAAGTGGGTTAAAGTAATAGTGGCGCATCAACTTAATTTGAAATAAGCAATAACAGTACCGCGGTTAAACAGTGTAAAAACTAAATCATGGTGTGTTAAACAGTGCATTCACAGCAGAGGTGCAAAACAGCGGAGTTCTTCAGACGTTAAGTATTAACTGAGTTTTAAACAAGATTATTTTCTCTTTTTCCACAGAGTATAATTCAACATAAATAAATTGTAAATCTAAAATGTACATCAGAGATCTCGAAGTGGGGTTTAAATAGAACGATAAAATCAAAGAACGAATGTGTGCGAGGGTGTAGCTAAATCACCCTTGCATTTAAACTATTTGCATTGGTTCATTGCAAATAATAAATAGTTGGGGTATCCCATAGTTGTCATAAGCTAGTTAATTAAGAAATATTTTGTTACTATGTTTGATTTCACAAATTGTTGTTAATTCTACAAGTATTTGCTCTAAATGTCATGAACGAGAGACGAAGTAGTTATTTTGAATAATAAATCAGAGGCAATTTGTTTTAGCACAAACGGTGTATTTGATCTTTGCCCATATCAAATCCAAATAATCCTTTTTGCAGCAGTTTCGTCTGAACGACCCTTGGAATAAAACCCGAAGGTAAGAGTTAATTATATATTGTAATTAATTGAGCAGTTTCATTCATAGCAGTTTCAGTGTATGAACAAGAATCTGCTATAATAGTGCCAATTGACAAAAACTGTTCAGCATTTGACTGTTGATCATTGTTTTTGTTTTTATAGATACTAATTAAAGTAGCTATCAGAGTGTAAATATAGTCGCCGTAAGTTTAAATAACAAAGATTAGAACAAATTTTGTTGGTGATGAAAAAGTATGATCAACATGCTAAGAATATATGTCAAATCTGTATAGAACCTTAAGAAGTATATGAATAGAATAAAATTTACCTCTTTTATCCATCAAGTGGCTTTTCCTTTTTTTTATATTTCACTATGTGTTTCTGGACACATGTCCTATCTTGAAGTGTAATCCGTCAGTAAAGTTCGTCAGAATATTAAAACAAATTACATAAATTTACACACGTAAATAAATATAAAATATATGAACACGGAACACATGCAGTGTTGTTGGTGCGCACCATAGTGCTAGATAGTGTTACCAGAGGCGGGTTTAACGGTAAGCGGACTAAGCGGCCGCGTGGGGCCCCGGGATACCATACGGCCCAGAATTTTGCAGCATTCAATTTTGATGTGAAAACTTCTTTAGGCGCGCCTGACACATTTTTTGCATAAGGGAAAAATTACAATCTCGTTATGCTACCTACTCGGTTCGACAGCCGATTATACCCGAACGTCGGCGAACCACTCCGGACTATTACTCATTGAGTTATTTATGTTTACGAAGATCCAGTTCTTACTTTATAGATTTTATAGTCACTGTATATTTCAAATACAGTAAGTATAGTTTTTATTAATAGCTGAGTTAATTTCGTAGTTGGTACTTCTTCAAACAGCGAACATTTTGGAATCAAAATTGTACAGTTGTTGTCTCGATAAACTTATTTCGTTATAAATAGTAAAGTGAGTCCTTCGAAGCTTGTAACGAATACTTAAAAATGTAAGTTATTATAGGATGTTGTAAATAATTTTAACAGAATTTAAGTCAAACCCATAATCGTTAGCAGTAGCTTAGTTAGGCTTTTTGGCGCCCACTAGTATTGTGACATAACCAAAAATCAATCTACACAACCAAGTCGGACGTTGATTGTCGTACATAATAGAATTAGCAGTTCTATAAGCCCACGTAGATAAAAAGTACACTTGTAGTTTTTAGCAACTAGTATAAATTATTCGTACAGAATTTGCATATATTGGGAGTGATTGTAAACCCTGAGTATATACCTATATTTGAACAATAGATCTCGTTTTTGCTAACCTCTTAAGAATTGGACAGAGCCATATTTGTATATTTTGCAAGTTAGTAAAATGTACATTAGTTGGTATTTGTAAATATACTTAATAGCACAGGCTATATATACAAATATATTGCATTCACACTTTTTTATTCATTATGCGTGTGCTATATAAAACTTAAGTGAATGATATATTTTTCATAATGAATGTTGAATTTGTTTGGTAAGGACAGATCCTTGCATTTGTTGTTCCATGTAATATTCCAAATATAAACGTTAAGCTTTCTTTGTTACCCTAAGGAAGTTATTTTTACGGTGTTTGTAGCTTGTTATACTTTTGTCAATGGCCTGTCGTTCTGTGTAAAATTTACCGCCGTACGATGTCAATTTATTTACAAAACATTAAAATAAATTATTTCTTTACAGTAAAAAATGAAGAGACATCAAAGTGGGGTAGAAAAGCAAAAAAAATTAAGAAAAATCTGGAAATTGTTGAGAGCCAAAGAAATGCATTGCATAAGTTTCTAACAGTAAATTCAGAGACACAGTTGCCATCAACATCTACTTCACATAAATTGTCTGCGCTCGAAACTTCTTCTGAACCACACAGGCCTATAAGTGAAGAAGAGAAAAAAGAAGAACAAGTTGAGCATCAAGAGGTTGAAAATGCTACTGATAAAAGGAAGTGTGAAGACGCAGAAGATAGAGATAGTCCAGACAAACACTTGAATATAGACATCGAAGTAATAAATGATATAGCTTTATGGCCAATAATTTTTTCAGATGCTATTATTGACCATATTCTTAAACACAAACCAAAAAATATCGGGAATATAGAGAATTTGAAATCAGTGTATAAAGACAGAGATGAAGTTTATTACAGAGGACTTTCTTATGATCATTTTTACAGAAAGAAATCAAATGGAATTATGGAAAAGAGAACTTGACTGATATTTTCAGAAACAATCAAAAGTGTTTACTGCTACCCTTGCAAACTCTTTTCAAAATCAAAGTCTAAATTAATAACTGGTTTGCAAATTGGAGATCAATTACTGTTATTTTATCGGACCACGAAGTTTCAAAAGAACACATGTCAACCATGTGTATTCTGTACAACACATCAACCAAATTTAATAGAATTGATACTCAACTATTACAGGAAAAGGAAAAAGAAGAATGTTACTGGAGAGAAGTGTTGAAAAGAATTGTATCAACAATAAAATGATTGAGTCGCTTAGGATTACGATTTAGGGGTCACGATGAAGGCAGAGATTCCAATAGGAAAGGAAATTATTTAACCTG
Source organism: Magicicada septendecula (assembly GCA_034769895.1). Taxonomy (NCBI): domain Eukaryota; kingdom Metazoa; phylum Arthropoda; class Insecta; order Hemiptera; family Cicadidae; genus Magicicada; species Magicicada septendecula. Next base: position 286,254,523 of record CM068373.1, on the reverse strand, counting down.
CTTGGAATACCTAAGTGAATACGATGAGTTCTTAAAATTCCATCTACAAATTATGCCAACCAAGGACGAGGAAATGTGAACTATTTATCTCACAATATTTGTGACGAATTTGTAGTCCTTATTGGCAATCAAGTAAGAGCTGAAATAATTGAAGAAATCAAATCTGCGACTTATTATAGTATAATTGTTGACTCCACTCCCGATATTTCTCATGTCGACCAACTTACTTTTGTGATAAGATATGTTTCATCATCTGGTATTATAAAGGAAAGTTTTTTGGGATTCATTCCCATAGATAAACACAACTCTTCATACTTGGAACAAGAAGTTTAACAACATTAGGAGTGGATATTAAAAACTGTCAAGGACAATCATTTGATAATGCTTCAAATATGTCAGGAAAGTACTCAGGTTTGCAAAGACGCACTAAAGAACATAGTACAAGTGTGGTTTTTATTCCGTGTGCTAACCATTCTTTAAATTTAATTGGAAATTTCGCTGCAAAAGTTGTAACGCCGCAGTTCAATATTTTATGTTTGTGCAGAACTTATTCACATTTTTCTCTGCGTCAACTCATCACTGGAAAATTTTAACGAGTAAACTAGAAATGTGTAAAGATAAGCAATCCGTCTCACTGAAAAGAGTTTCTGATACAAGATGGTCAGCAAGAGCAGACGCTGTATTAGCTATAAAACTTGGATTCGCCCATATAAAAGAGGCTTTAAATGAAATTTGTAATGCAGAAGAAGAAAAACAAGTTATGATAGTGGAGGCGACTTCACTTCTAAAGAAAATGGAGAAATATGAAACCGCCCTAATGACAGTGATTTGGAATACTATTTTGCAAAGAATAAATGCTACTAGTAAATCACTGCAATCAGTAGAGTGCAGACTATTCAAAGGATCTATCCTACTGGAGTCATTCGAAAATTTTATCAATAATTTCCGAGAAGAATATGAAAAAGTAGAAAAAGAGGCAACTGATTTATCAGGGCTATCATTTAGTGTGGAAGATGAACAAACTCACAGACGACGAAAGAGAAACGTGTTTTTTGATGAAAACAAAGAAGTCGGACAGGAATTTACAATTACAATTAGAGAAGATTTTAAAGTCAATTCATTTTATGTCATATATGATAACACTAAGACACAACTATCTCAAAGAGCTCAGAAGTATGAAGTTGTTCTAGAGCCTTTTCGTATATTTTTTGACTGGAAATTGTCAACAGAAGAAAGAAAGAAAGCATTAAAAAAGTTGAAGGATATGTACAAAAATGACATTGATGTTTGTACTTTGGAAGATGAATTGGACCATTTCTTAATATTTCTAAAAGAAAACGAGGACACCATAAAAACCACACCAGACAATCCAGACATCTTACGTTTCTCGTGTGATAGTGGTGTCGAATGTGTCGATAGATATCACATCTATCGAGCCGCCAAAGAAATGTCTTGCACATTTCCGAATATTGAAATATTATTGAAGATTTTTCTAACAATTCCCTTATCTAATGCGTCCGGAGAAAGATCATTTTGTTTTAAAGAGAGTAAAAAATTATTTAAGGAATACAATGGGAGAAGAAAGACTAAACACCTTGGCCATTTTGTATATAGAGCAGGAAATTTTAAACCGCATTGACACTGACAAAATAATTGATGATTTTGCAAGAAATAAAGCAAGACGGAAATTCATAATTTAAAAATTAGGGGCTTACAAGATTCTTTAAGTAACCAATAGCTAGTGTTATTGGTTAAGATTTGTAAGATATATGTAAATATCTTACATTTAATATAAACGTATTGTAGGCCTAATTAATAAAAAAATAATTATTTAACAAATGTGTGTAATCTTTCTGAACTTTCCGTATGTCATGGAAATTTCTTGAAACCGCCAGGGTATGTCAGGGAGTTATACCACACTACGTTCCAGATATTTTGAATACACCACCAATGTTAAAAGTGTGAAAATACCTAATGCTTTCATGTGTAAAGTTAGGAAAGATTATTTTGGGTTTTAGTAAATTTTGTAAAGAAAGCAATACTTTATTTGATGAATGCAAACATATAATAACTAGCTGAAGTACCCGTTCTATGCCCGGGTGGCGAGCATTTTTATTGGCACATATTGATAAAGCCACGGCTGGCTATGAAGTTTAATTATTGGGCGAAAACTTCTTTGTAGACCACATTTTTGGTGTAAACTCTGTGGTCTTTCTTTAAGTTGCCTTGTTGGTCAGTTCCTAAGACTTTTACCTTGACTTGCTGAAAGGACTTTGTTCTTGAAAATGCAACATAAAGTTGTCCATGACTGAATACTGGAGATGGCAAATAAATACCAAGTGAACCCAGTGTTTGCCCTTGGCTTTTGTTGATGGTCATAGCAAAAGCAAGTCTAAATGGAAACTGTTTTCGTCTTAATGTAAAGGGAAGGTCAGGGTCACTGGGTGCAAGAATAACTCTTGGAATAAATACCCTGGTACCTTTAAAAGATCCAGTCAGGATTTCACAGTCAATGACTTTTGATATCATTTGCTTGACGACCATTCTGGTGCCATTGCAAAGACCTCTTGTTGAGTCAAGGTTTTGTAGCAACATTACTACTGCACCAACTTTCAAGTTAAGTCTATGAGGAGGCATACCTCCAGGTGTTAAGCTGTTCAAAAACTCCATTGGATAGTTTGCTGCCTCCTCGGCATTTGCACTGTCTTGCTGAATAGAATCTATGCTGGTATAGCATTTCAATTCAGATTGAATTCGTCTAAGGACATTTTCATTAAGTTCAAGTGACTCGTGGTTTTTTGGAGTCAGGATTGCACGGTTAGCAATGCTGTCATCTCCTGATTGGATGACCTTCGGAAAGACAGCAGCAACAATACATCCATTTTCAATGCAGACTGGAGGAATTTCGAATTTTGCCTTCCTCTAATCCAGGCTCTTGGAGTTTTCCATTCCCAAGTTTTAAAAGCCAATCGGAAAAGCCTCGGTGTTCTGATGGGACATTGTCCTCATTGGCACGCATGTTTTGGTCAAACTTTAGGACCTGAATATTTTTCCAACACTTACTATTCTTCATGCATGAAGAAAGTATTTCGGTTCTGCTGCCATGTGGAACAACAGGGAGAATTTGTCTAAAATCTCCACCGAAAAGAAAGACCGCACCTCCAAATGGTTTTTTAGAAGGAACTTTTGGATCTTCAGCTAAGAGTTCTTTATACAGTGTGTCAACTGCATTTACTCCATGTGCTGGGGCCATTGAAGCTTCATCCCAGATTATCACTTTGGCCTTTTCCAGTTCATTGTTTCATTTATTGGAATAGGCAGCTTGAAACGACTGTGGGAAGTTCTGCCTCCCTCAAGCAAAGTTGCTGCTATGCTGTAAATACACATGGCAAGACTAATTCATTTTTGCTACGCACATAGTGCATGATTGTGTTGTAAAGGAAGGTTTTACCACTTCCACCAGGTCCATCAATAAAGAATAGACGTTTGGGTAAGTTAGGGTTTTCAATTGCTTCCCTGATTTTGTCGAAAGCCCTTCTTTGCCTTGGGTTGAGCATTTGAAACTTTTCTTCAAACATGGTTTTTTCGGCAATTGGATCGTAATATTTTCCAGAATGGATTGGCTCGTCATAGCTGCCGACTGGAAGTTCTAGGCCAAATCTACCAATGACTTTCCATGTGTTCAAAGGACAGATTCAATTTCTTTAAGTGTCAAATAGAGAGCTTTTTCTCCATCAGGAAAGCGTCTCTTATAGTCTTGCATAAGATTGTCCTTATGTCTGTCGAATAATACTGCTGCATCCGACGGCTCACACGATACAAATAAATGCAAACAACTGCCTAAGTTGTACTGGCATTTGATGGGTTGCAGCTTCTGTTAGGCAAGTATCCCATTCTGAGTCATCATCAGTTAATCCCCTTGCAATGCATGCTTCTTGGAAAGTTGCAAAGGGGATAGAATTTCCTTCGACCGTTCTTAGGTCCTCGAAAGATGTTGCTCCTCTAACGTTGTAATAAATCCGTTTGTGTGGCCGCTATCGTTTAAGCCCCGCGATGGAAGCCACTTTGTAATAAAACTCTTTGTGGGTTTGTAAAAATTTAATGTATAATGTTATTTGGTGTTAAACGTGTTAAAATGTATCTTCTCAGTCGTGTACGGGTAAACCGTATTTTGCTCTGCTGCATTCAAATGTTGCCGCCTCGCCACCTGATTGGCGCACAGCTTTCTGCAGTATGACCCAGCTTGCGTCTCGCTTTAATGCCTTCACTTCAATAATTATTAGTCGTTATTCTAAATTAACTGAATCAAACATACAGAATTGCAGATTGAGAACATTTATTAATCCTTTAGAATATTTCACTTGATTTATTATACATCAAAATTTGTTTTCTGCACCGGCTATTACAATTGTGCGGTTGGTATTGGCTCAGTTCAGTTTGTATACAATCCGTCAGTAATGTTAGTTTACAGTAAATATATCGTTTTATCTCAGGGGTGTTAAGTCCTTTCGGCTACAGAAATATATACTTACGGCTAACACACACAAAGTTATAACAATTCTTAAGACTAATTACATAAATAAATCGATATCTCATTACATTTAATTAAGTAATCACCAATGAAAACGTGTAAAGCAATTTTGGGTTAGGTTTCGTTGTCAAAGTTCAGTTATCGAAAGGTTCATCAATTATTTTATTATATTTTACTTTCTTAATAATTGTTAATTGATTAAAGTTAAATAGTGAATTTAAATAAGCATTTATTTTGACTCGGAATAGTGATCAGTGATTTGAAATAGTTATATTTAATTCAGACCAAAAATAGTGAATTCGATTTAAGGGATAATGTTTATACTAATCGGTTAATTGTTGCTGAAGATCCTGATGTCGTCTTCTTCTATGGATAACTCCTGGGCTGTCGTCTTCTTCTACTCTCCCGTCGGCTGTTTCCCTCGTCTCGGCGCTTCTCCTCGCTGACTCAGGCCTCGTACTTCTTCAGTTGATGTCGTCTTCTTCTTTCAGGATGTTCCACTCATCTTCATTTAGTGTCCGTGGTCATCTCTCTTCGTCACGGCGTCGTTTCGTCTTCTTCGGATCACTACGGTTTGTTATTTAATTTTTATAAATAAAGTTTCGTTCAGGATTCCCTGTACTGTTGTCATTGTCTTCCACTGGTTTTAATTAGTTTCGAAATTACTTGAAGAATAACAATTTTAATTTTAATATGAGAGCTCCTCGGTCCACTCTCTGGCATTGGTTAATAATGACTACTGAAAATCTAACGGTTTTTTGGCGTTATTTTTCTTGTTGCTATGGTTACTTAAAAAATTATGCTAATTTTCATTGGTTATTAACTTAGGTCATTGTTATGATTTATCGTCTTTTTTCGTCTATTTTTACCAAAATATCTTCAACTGAAGATTACTACTTTATACTAATAGCTAGAGTTATTACATTAGCACCATTCTTCCTAATTTTTCATGATGAACATTTTGATATCCCTCATGCCCACTCTTGAATAGCTAATTACATTTTTACTATTTTCCATATTTATATCTTACATATATTTTATTCAAAATTAGTTGTTAATCACATACTTTGGTACTATGAATACTCACTTACATGGTTTAATCATTTGGCACATTCTGCCTTAACTTTGGATTATTATTTGTTCTCAAATTAATAAATTTATATTCAACAGTTTGGCCTAGAGCCTAGATTCCATTCTACTTCCATCTAACATTTCTTACTAACATTTCTGGTAATTCTAATACAATTTATAAACAAAACAAACAATAAACATCAGTATCCCTAATTCTAATTCTTACTATGAAATATTCCTTGTCAGGTTCTAGCCTGAAATAACTTTTAACTACTGTTCTCTGCTTACCCTATAATTTACTCTATGCTATGATTTTCTGAACACTAACAAAACTCTTAATACTTACTTAAAGAAACTTAAAAAAACTCTTATAATACTATTGACAAACTGTTCCTTGCATGATATGTCCTATCTACTATTCCCTTCACTTAAATACAGTGTCAGTCCTTCTTAATTTGCTATTCATTCTAATACCTTAACTCTTACCTTAATATATAATCCTGATATCTTATTACTTAAATTAATAATATTACAATTAGTTCAATCTTACTTACTAACGCACAGTTTATCAAAAATTGTTTATCTGTTTAACATAGTTGGCTTACATAATATTTTGTTCTACACCCCCACTGCACTTTTCCTTTCATTAGAAAGTTTCTTTAATTACTACCCTGCTCACTTTGTTTCATTATTCTATACCTATCACTTCACTACTTATTTAGTTTTACACACACTTTTGGGCTTATTCACTTGTTTATTCAAGGGTTGTCTAATTACTTTATATCACTGTGTGATTATGGTCATGAATAACTAAGTTACCTCTAAATCACACTGATCACTTTTGGTCATCATTCTAATATTGCTTTTGTTTTGGCTCAAAGTATTGTTTATTGTCTTTGGCCATTATCATTACAAATGGTTTGGGGTATGGTTAGCTTCTAACCCCCTACATTATATTATACAAGTACATTCTTTTAAAAACAAGATACATGTGATACTATTACCCTCCATTAATCTTATTGTCCTAGTTACATCTCATATACTACAGACATCAATTCATTATTAAATTTACAATATTCTGTTCACTTTTTTGGGATGACTTGATTGTACTTAGGTTTTAAACTTCTTCTTCACTGTCTCTTGGTTCCTTTGTTTCTATCCGATCTATTGTGTCAAGTCACTGTCAGGTTAATAGTCATTTGTCATTTATTGGGTTACTGGGTTATTGATCTTTAAGTTTATAAGTTTTTGCCTCTTACTCTTATCTTCAGCTGTTTATTTTATAATTAAATACAATTGAATCTTCGCTACCTTATGTCATGTTACAACGTTGAGAAGGAGAATTCGGAGGAACCATTTTTCTCTATCCGTGGGACTTACGGCAAACATTCTGCCAATTGTAGTTTCATGTCCTCTAGGACGTGGTTTCCATTTAGAATTTTTGTCATCCCAGGTATAGTGTTCGGGAATTTCAATATATAAATACTCTCGGGCATTAGGGTCTTCCTGATTAAGTTTAAACCAAGCCAGAAGTTTGGACTTGGTGGCTTTTTGCTGTACAGCTTCAGCTTCCTTGCCTGGTATAAAACATATTGAATGCTTGTCCTCAAGGTGGACATTTAATCTTTCCACATGTTCAGTTTGGTGGTGCATTTTGTATTCCCTGAGCCTCCAGCATGCTTCAGGTGCACTTACATATTGGGTCTCCAAGTAATTTTTTACTTCGTCCCATTCAATAGTAGCTTCCTGTTCTGTGGGAACAGTAACGAATTGAATATTTGCAGTCATGCCCCTTGTAAACGTATTTGAACAGGTATTTAACGCTTTGAATTGAGCTACAAATCTCTACGTTAATGTGGGCGTTGTATTTCAGAGACAGGTATGGGTTGTATGGTACCACCCATCTGTTATCCACTTTGTTTCCCCCAAGTTCAACAAAGTTACCATCATCTCAGCATTGATATTTTGGGTAACCATTGACATTGCTGTTGGTCTTGGCACAGAAATCTTTTGGGAATTCTTTTGTGCATTTGCCGTTTTCCATACACGGTGCGTTTGGATTTAATGGACCACATGGGCCATGTATCATACAGGATTTTATAATTTCATGTAGCCTCGGGTGGGCATCTTTATCAGAGAGTTCTGCACAGACAATTTTGTCAATTCTTTCATTCTCCCAGGCTTTGTCTTCCGGGGCCATGAATAGCAATATGTGCCCATGTGGTAGACCACGTTTTTGGAACTCGATCACGTGGAGCATAGCCCTAACACGTCCAACTCTATGGTGTTTGGTTAAGTCTTCAAGTAGCAATTTCAGTTTCAACTCAAACACTCTTGCTACTAAATCAGGCCGGTCACATGGTTGCTGACCGGGAAGTAAGTTTTCCCTGATTTCCCTCCATTTAGGATTGCACGTGAATGTTACAAATAAGTCAGGTTTGCCATATTTCCTGACCATGGCCATAGCATCTTGGTAATTTTGAGCCATATTTCTTGGACTCCCTTGGAAGGTTGAAGGCAATATAACTTTCTTTTCAGGCAATATGTTAATGTCCTCAAAATTGTGGTTGTTCACAAATCGGTGAAGAACATCATAGTCTTCAGCTCTTACTGTGTTTTGATTTTTTCGAAACCAATTCAAACGGTTTGCCTCGGTCTTGCAATAGGCATCAACCATGAATTGGTGAGTCAGCTTTCCTGCGTTGAGGAACTCGTTAAACTTTCCATCACGAATGGCAAAATGGTATGAATATCATTGAAGCTGGGGCACATTTCCTTGACCAACAGCTTACTTCATATCTGTGGTCCACCCTGAATCCCCATATGGGAAAAGCAAAGGGTAGCACATTGGGTCACAGAGTCTACTCAGGATGGATATATTTTATAAAATTCCGCTTTTCGGATAAATTGTAATATCCCGATTTTCTGGGGTGCACCATCTGCACTGTGAAAAACGGCAGCAATTTCTCCTCTGGCAGTGGGAGCGTTGGTTCTGCCGGGGTGCACATTATTTACTCTCAAGAAAGTCATGCTATATTCAATTGGCATTCGGTTTTCCCGATTTGCCTTTAGCATTTCGTCTTGTTCAAATTTGAGCATGTTCTTGTATTCTCTAGAGAATGGATTGATATCTCCAAGAAGTTTTTGGAGGTTCAACATTACGACACGAATGCATCCATTGTTTGCTTGATTGTTCATTCTTTCTGTCAAGGCTTGGGCCGAATCCAAAATGTACAGTTGGGCATACTTTGGTAATTCACCTTGATTTAGGTGTAATGCAGATGTAGTGTGATAAATTTGCCCATGGATTCTGTAACAAAAAGGACCTGAACGTCTGGTCACTGATTGGTCAACTTGTGCTCCCATTGAGGCAAAGGCCATTGCACTGTTGTAGGATCTTATGTTTTCCATGAAATTTTTGGAATTTGGATCAGATCCATTCATGTAATTTGTAATGAAGGGATGCATTTGTTTTTCATCTAATGCAATGGTCCCTTTATGGCAGCAATTTGACATTAATGCATTTTTGAAATGCGTGGCATTGCAAAATGGACATTTAGCGTCCATTGGGCCAAGATAACTTTCTTCAATTTCGTCTTCATTGAAGTTTTCGGGAAGCAAAGCGGTGTTGCGGGATCGGACATATCTACTCAGACGTCCTCTTTGATGTTGGCATGCAACCCTTTGTCTTTCAGCGTTTGCCTCGCGCTCTTGTTGAAGTTGATTTTGTGGCATGTTTTCTCTGTGTTGCCGGTGACTTACAGCATTAGCTTCACATTCTGCTTGAAGCTGCTCTTCTGACATGGCCGCTCTACGGCGTCTTTGAGCTTCAGCATTACGTGCTTTTTTTGCTGCAATTTCTTCAGTAGTTGGTGGTTGCTGGCGTTTAGGAGGCATATTTGATCGTATTTCATTACTTATTCATTGGATCATCAGAAATACGTATAAACATAAATATCACAATCAAAACATATACAGAAATATAGGACAATTACAAACTATATAGACGTACCTGTATACAAAATTACAAAACATATCAACACAATCGCATAGTAAAAACATTAAAAACTATAGGAACGGATAAATGTATACATTCGATGCCGGTAAATATCATTTGTTTATTTACTTGTTACTATGGTAACATACCGATGACGGACACACTACCTAGCGCGTTATATTATAGATTTAACTAAATGATTGCAATACAGTGATATTAAAAACATAAAGTTAATGGTTTATAGTTTTAACACATTAACAAACGAAACATGGATTTGAAATAAATGAGTGTAATTGTAAAACACTTATTTATTTAATGTGTAACGGTATGAAAATTTTCATTACTTTTCTTTTTTGTTAATAAGTTTATAAGGGTTTCCTTGCAACTTCTATTTCTAACTTGAGTTTGAGGGCCCCACAATTTTTACCGCTTGGGGCCTCCACTTGACTTGAGCTGCCTCTGAAATGTTACCATGGTGCGCTAGTGCCACCACTACTGTCTGTTTCTTGATGCATTTATAATTTCTTTACCTCAAGATGTTCTTCCTTATTCGGAACATGTTTCGGGAATCCTATTGTTCCCATCCTCAGCCTTCTTAATTTTGTATCTTGTTGAGTACTTGTGTTTTGGTTGGTTGTTGTTATGGTTTCCTGTTGGTTTTTGGTATTTTAAACTGGTATTATTGTGTGTAATTGTGGTGTATATAATTGCTTTTTAAGTATTTTTGATGTAGAGTGCTTTGAAAATTGTGTCATGTTTTGTACTGATTTGTATTTGTTCAGGTATTAGTTTGTTTTGTGTTTGTATATTTGTAAATTTTCCAAATGTTCATTATGGTTCCTTTGTGTGGTACCCTAAGTGTTTCATTAGTGTCATGTTGATTATATCTGGAAATTCATGTCTGTGTTTATTGAATGTCTGGCCAAATTAGATTTATATACTTCTGGTTTTTTGTAAGCATTTAGATGTTCAAAATAACGTTTTTTCAGTTGTTTTTTTTGTTTGTCCTATGTAACATTTATTGCAATCATGGCATTCAATTTTGTATATACCATTGGTTGTTGTATTATCTATGTTGTGTGGGTTATTTAGTTTTTGTAAATTATTTGTATTAGTTTTGTATGCTTTTTTAATGTCTGTCTTTTTAAATAGTTTTTTTCACAATCTTTATTATTTATGTACGTGAATGTGGTCCGTTTTTTTACTGTTGTTATTATTTATGTACTGTTCTTTTTTTTATCAGCCATTTTCAGACCACATGCCAATTTCAATTCTTTATCCTTTATTGTTTTCTTTTTCTCCAATATTCTTTCATCTTTTCACTGTGTCTCTTCTTCCTGTCTTCAGACCACTTAGAACCTGCGTTTTTCTCTCTCCTACCCTGGACTCCTTCCATTTTTAACACTTTTGCCCAAAAAACTTCTCTTTCAATTGATTCTTCTAAGTGTATATTATATTTTTCTAAATCCTTTTGGACTTCTTTAATCCAACTTGATGTTCAGCTTTTATTTTATATTTGATTCTATTTTCTATTTTGTGTATCGTGTTTTTATTGTATCCATTTTCATCAGCAATTTGGTAATTATATTTCCTTCTTTATTTGTTTCCTGTTTGTTTAGAGGTATTTTGTACATTCTGTTAAATAGTGAATAGAATGCTGCCATTTTATGTTGTGGTGGGTGGTCAGAATGGTTAGGTAAAATGATGTTAGTAGGGGTTGGTTTCTGTATATTGCATATTGTAGATGGTTATTGTTTCTTGTGATGGTTATTGTTTCTTGTGATGGTTATGTCTAAGTAGTTTTTTTGTTGTTTTTCTTTTTCTTCTGTGAATTGTATTTTTGGATGTATATATAATTTCACAATTATATAAAAACTTGTATTTTCTAAGCAGCAGTAGCATGGTGTCCATGTAATCGCTGTTGCCAGCGGCAAAAGTACTGGAAATAAGGAGTAATAATATTAATTATTTCACAGAATAAATACTTTAGTTATTGAATAATTTCATATCTGAAAAATATTAGTAGGGAAACTTGAAGAAAAGCATAGCATAGCTGCTGGGCACTTGCACCTTCTTGTGTTGCCGGCTCAGACATCGGCAATGTTTTACTGCGTATGGTCAATGACCTTGTAGTAGTTGTCACTGTACATACTGTGGAGAGGGGGACACTCGTCCGTCCAATGTGTTGCCGCTGTATAAACCAGCAAACGCTCAGTTAGCAACTATGTTCATTTCAGAACCAATGTGCAGCAGTTAGTACCTGCCTATTTGTGTATTGTTCGTTTAATTATGTCTTTCTCTGTCTTTATTATTTTTTAATTCGATTATGTGTGTCCCGATTTATTCTGTGCAAGTCTGATGGTGTCAGATCCTGTTAAACTGGGACCCTCTTCTTCTGCCAGCGAATGATACAAAATGCTCTAAAAAGAACACTTGCTACTAGAAAAAAAAATAATTAATTTTTGGGGTTTCAGGCCTGTGACAACTGGCTGTGATGGTACAACAGGGGTAGGTTTTATTCTTTATATTTAAAATCTGTAGACAACCTTTGAGGTAACCCTTTTTATTTACCCAGTGTGTATAGCAAAATTGAAAGTTAACGGCACGGAAATGCGCGAAACTCTTACGGTCAGAGGGGAAAGGCGATGTGGTGAGAGTCGCTGTGAGATGTGAGAAGAGAATTGCTGTTATCAGAGACGGTGCTGCCAACCTATGAACATTATTTCTAATAGTAACAAAAACTCGTGCCTGTTAAGGTTTGTTTGTAAATGTCGCGAGTTTGTCTAAACCTTTGTCTAAACAAAGAGTTTTATATTCAACGTCGATTATGCTGAAATAACGGAAATAAAAGAGTAAAGTCTTAATCATTTAAGGAGTAGAAAACACCTTTACTGTCCAGCCACAGCTTCATTATTTCCTTTCGGGAGTTGTTGGTGGGCGGTTTGTCACTTTCCGTATTATGGTAGGATGCATTGTCCATTACGACGACTGAACGTGACGGTAAATTTGGTATCAACTGAGTTTTGATCCACTTTATAAAGTTGTCAGAATTCATCTCACCATGGTAGTCCCCTGTTCGTAGGTCTGACTTGAACACAAGTAGAGATTACGGCACAAATCCCTTCTCTCCACCTAAGATCAAATAATCGTGACAGTAGGTTACCACGTATTACAAAAAATAATGATATACGAGGGGGTACCCAAAAATAACAGGAATTTTTTTTTAAAGCTATGTATTTAATTTTTTTTACAAAACAACCTTATCATCTTCAAAGTACTCTCCATTACACTTAATACATTTGTCCAATCTGCGATCCCATTCCTGGAAACATTTTTCAAACTCGTCTGTTGTGATGCCCGACAGCTCCTGCCTCGTTTTTTTCTTTACTGCTTCCACGTCGTCAAAACGTTGTCCTTTCATGTCCTTCTTCATTCGCGGAAACAAGAAGAAATCGCACTAACCGAGGTCAGGTGAGTAAGGGGCGTGGGGCAAGGGAGTCATGTTGTTTTTTGCTAAAAACTAGCGGACTGAAATTACTGCGTGAGCACAAATTTTGCAGTGACCCTTCTCATCCCCAAATCTTCTGACAAAATTCGCTGAACCGAGCTCCAAGTTATTCCAGATAACTTGCTAATCTCTTCAATGGTCTGCCGTCGGTCTTCAAGCACGATTGCATGAACTTTTTCAACATTTTCGTCAATTCTGGAAGTTGACGGACGTCCAGAACGAGGTTTGTCATCAATTGACATTTCACCTTCTTTGAAACGAGAAAACCATTGGTACACTTGAGTTTTTCCCATAGCACTATCCTTGTAAGCTATTTTCAACATCACAACAGTTTCTGCGGCATTTTTCCTAAGCAGGAAGCAAAATTTCATAGCAGCGCACTGTGCACTTAAATCCGCCATGACAAAAAACGAGGAGCAAGCGAAACTGGTTTTACAAAACGAATTACTGTGACCGGACACAACCTTCCCAGGCGACAACAATGACGGCACTGAACTCGGAACGAGTTGTGCTATGCTCGCCTAGCGGGAGAAATGCGTACTACATAAGCTCCCCCAATCACAGCGCTATTCCGGTTATTTTTGGGTACCCCTCATATCTCACAAGGAATATTCACATACCTGCATGTATAATTATTAATCTCTGCCCCTTACAAATGTTAACTTATATTTATTAACATATTTATTCTTTGCTTTATTACTATCATACTCACCATGTGAGTATCATAATTATGCGCTGAAGCACATGGTCCACTGCCATACATTACTTTCTCTATAGGGTCCAGAATTCTTTTAAACCGAAATCAGAGACTGAGCTGGGTCTTGAAATAATGCTTTTAACAACAATAGTGGTGGCATAAAAAACTTTGTTTAATGACACTAAATACTTTACATTTATGAATATCCAAAATATGGTGTCTTATAAAATCAAACAAAATGGCATTTTACGTTACTTCCGCCCTTATTCGTTATTCATTAATTTTTTACTTATTTCTTTCTGGTAGTTAATCTCATTATAAAACAATTTTAAATTTGCTGCAGCTCTATTGCTCTATTACGTTTCAGATCTTTATTTGCACACAAACCAATGCCTTAATTATTTTCTGTATGCTGGCACACCCACACAGTATCATGCTCTCACCCACACATACATTGACAAAGGTACATTTTGCATTTAGTAAAATTTTGCGTTCAAAAAGAATATTGAAAGGTAGTTATGATTTTTGACTTCCCTGCTAATGTAGAATTGAAGTTGGCATCAGTCATTGACCATGGTCGGGCAGATGTTCGGCCGAACGTTCCTGATTGTTTGTCTCTATATTTCACTGAATTTAAATTCCATTTTTGTGTTGTTATTTACCAATTATTGTTTAAATTTTCACTGTCTACATTTTAACTATATTCATGATTACACAAGACACTTTGCTGGCAACCTTCTGCCGGCGAATTGTACATCGTGTGTACCCTTTGAGTAGTTATGGCTGACTGAGAACAATACATGGGTACGATCTATGCACGTAGTAGTGTTATGACGTCATTATTCCATTGTTTTATTTGGCTTACGTCATGATTTTGCGTCATTGTGATTACGTTTCTGACATTATCATTGTCGTTTCAGTCTGATTTTCATATGCTTTGCGCACCTCGCTCCCAATACGCACGTAGGCCTCGACCTTGAGTTGGACGGTACAGACAAAATTGCGTCGTGTTTTATATCTTTCAGGAAGCCAACCTAACCATCTTTATTATATAAAAATTACAATAAAATATCTCTTTAAGGCAAATAAATCTGAAGACGGATTTTTGTTCCGTCACAAAACCTCCTCAATGATAGGTTTTATGCCGAAGCATAAAAACTATCATTGACCCATTCACACGTCCTAAAGGGATCAGCCCAGATATGTTGCCACAACCCCCTGTAGTGTTTATATAGAAAAGTTTTAATCACTTACCCTTGGTCCAATGATGGTGACAGTACCCATCTGACCTTACTGGACTTCTCAGGAGAGATCCCAACACCATAAGGCCATTTGGCACTTAACACTCCTGCTCTGACGCACAGGCCAGCTCAGGACCGCCGTCACAACATCACTAAACTCTGAAACAACAAATACAAAATCTTAAATAGTGGCCTTGTATAATCCCATATCCACAACTGATATGTCTCCCCTTAGCTGCATTGGTTTATGTTCTGAGGCATTGGTTTGCTTAACTCTAAAAATTCTTCAATAACAAAAACAAACAAGATTTAGGACAGAAAATCCATTTCCCTTTTCAACATTTCTATATTTATTAAAGCTTTCTGACCCCAGTAAATATTAATTTACTTCCCTCACCACAAGAAAACATATTCTTATACTAAGCATAACACATAAAACAATTTTTTAATTTTCAAAGCAACAATCGCTATCTCTATCAGATTACAAAAAAAAAATATATAACTATTATGGCAAACACTTCAAATATTTTAAATTTTCTTTAATCAGCTTTCCTGATACTCATATTTCTTTGCAACAGAATCGTAATTATATTTTTATATCCAACACCAATATCAACGTTATTTCTTTACTTAATATTTGTTACCGTTGCTACCCTTGTATCAACCTCCCAGCCACACACTCTATTACACCTCACTGGACTGTGGCGTCCAGGTGCTTTCACAAAGACTGAACTGGTGGAGGAATTTTGTCATCTCCTTGTCTTTGCTTCAGCGTTACATTATAAAAAATAGTTAGATATCATAATATCTAAAAGTTACATATTTATACACCCTTAATGCGGGTCTATCACCTGGTTTATTGTTCCCACGCGAACAAAGTGATAGCCGCTGTTCCATTGTTTCGGGGATTTCCCCTAGGTAGCCCCCCCCTATTCACCAACCCCCAAACCCCCCAAACTTCACCAATTTTCAGGACAACCAACCATGGTCAGTGTTACAATTGCTGCCAACAGCTGGCTGTCGTCCAAAACCACGATTAGTGTTGATAAGACAGTAATCACCTGAAAAGGCTTGAAATCATCTTCATTAGCATGTTTTACTCTACATCATTATTATACACTATACTGTTAATAATCATATATAATGTCAAATTATATCAAAATTGTACAGTGTATGCACGCCTTCTTGAGGCCTCCGATGATGGCAACGGTCTGCGCATTACTCATCAACCCACTTCGCTAACTACAGTAGCATATGCCACTACTGCACTAGCCCTCTTACATCTAACTTAACTCCTCCTACATATGCTGTCCTTACAGTCCATTCTTGACTTACATTTTTATTAACACCAAACAACTATAAAAACACCTTTCAACCTTGCCCAAAAACAAGTTCTTTAATTATTTAAAAATTTTCACATAGACACTTTTGCAAGTTCAAGCTTTCACTTTCACTGACATTTTCTTTTATGACAAGATAGGAACTACAACAATGGATGATCTGATAAGTTTACATTAAGATAGAATACACTCTATTGTTTTCTGAAGGAAAACAAGCACTTGAAAAATTTAATCATTTAAGTTACAATAATTTTAAGCGTTTCGTTTCACAATTTCTAAACGAAACTACATTAGTTCGTGGAAAACATAACCATCAACAAGTTGACCTTTTTTTTTTTTCTACCTTACCTTTCCACAAACTCTGGGTCCCCCTCCCCGTTCTTGTACGTTAAAATTTCTACACACCTTTTTGTGGAGTAAGACCATCATTGCTTTCGCCCCGCTACTGAGGCTACCGCCAACCATGGTCGGCCTCCAAATTGCCAAAATCCATGATCAGAGGTGGTGGGTCTGTGATTGCCCGAAAATGGGGGAGTGTCCCTCCTGGAAACATAAATATCAAATTAAAACTCATTCACATTCTAATATAAACCCACTATCAAATTCCTAAGATGACCAATATAACTTCAAGTTTGTTGCATTGTATGTTCCTACTATCTCCCTGGTCTCCCTGTCCTGTAACACATACGAATTTTTCATCTTGATTCCTACTACCTCATAAGGTCCTTCGTAGAGCATGAAGAACTTCTTGATTTCCTTGTCCTGAGCGCTCGATAAGTCGTGCCTCCTTACTAATACCAACTGTCCTATTTCGTATTTTACCCACTTACCTCTTGCGTCGTGCCTACGTTTTCTCTGTTCACCCTTACTTAACAAATTCTCGTTGGCCAACCGGATTTTAATGCTCACATCCGTCCTCTCGCTCTCAGGTGGGTAATCAAACAGCTGCTCCAAAATCCTTGGGGGGCGTGTTCCCTTTTCCCTTTACCAATTCATGAGGTGTATAGCCGGTGGACTCGTGGGTGGTACTGTTCAGCCAACTTTCTACCTTTTTTACATACAACGGCCACTCGCTGTGTTTAGCATGACAATAGGCTCTAAAGATCCTGCCTATCTCTCTCATTACACGCTCAGCCTGGTTTGACTGGGGATGGTACACAGCCGTATGCTTTGTGAGGATTCCTTCCCATCCTAAGGTCTGGCGCCATTTCCCACTGATGAACTGTGGCCCATGGTCTGACAAAATCACCTTCGGCTTACCCACGTGAATCATGTAGTCTTTAGTCACCTTTTCACTCAATACCTGGCTGGTAGCTCTCTTTACGCTATACAATTTTACATACTTCGAAAAAGTGTCAAGCATTACAAAAATATATACAACTCCGCCTCTACCCTTCGGCAATGGTCCAAACAAATCCACAGCAACTAGATCAAATGGTCTTTCTACCCTTATAAAATTCAACTCACCTTCAACCCTAAAATTTACTACCTTCGACTTCTGACACAAATCACAACTCCTCAACAACTTTCTTACTCGTCTCTCCATATTCCTGAAAACACATGACTCTTTCAACACATCAACACACTTCTTCGCTCCAAAATGACCGTATCTTATATGACAATCCCAAATAATTTTCTCTTCTAACCCTTCTGGTACTACTAATCTCCAGTCACGCTCACCCCCTACTACTTTCTTAAACAACAACCCTTTGTAAATTTGGAAAAACTGGTTATATTCTGATTCTTCTAATTCCGTCTCTAAGCTGTTTATTATTTTACCCGACTTACCATCTGCTCTCTGCATGGTTCTGATATCCTTCAACTCTTCTCCAAAGATCTTATCCTCTCTACTGACTTTAAAAATTTCAATTTCCTTTAAATCCCTACCTGTTTTGTTGTCCACACAATTACCCTGGAAAGAGTGTCGGGTACCTTGTTCTCTGTCCCTTTGATGTATTCCCAATTGAAGTTGTACTCCTGTAAAACGAGCACCCACCTGGTTAGACGGCTATGAGCGAGCTTACAAGTGTTTAGGAAGGGTAACGCCTTGTGATCCGTTCGTATTATCGTCTTGTTTCCTAGGATGTAAGTCCTGAATTTTTCAACTGCGAATACGATGCTGAGTAGTTCTTTTCCGGTTGTTGTGTAGTTCTTTTCGGCGGGCAGCAATGATCTACTCGCGAAGGCTATGGTGAGGTGCTCCTTCTCGTTATCCTCTTGGTAAAGCTCTGCACCTACTGCTACATTGCTGGCGTCTGTCTGTAAGTAAAACACTTTTTCAAAATCCAGATGGTTCATCATTATCATCTTACTAAATTTCTTTTTAATTTCCTCAAAAGCTCCACGCTCTACGTCTCCCCATTTCCATTGTTTGTTCTTTTGAAGTACTGCACTTAACCTTGCTGTTAAGTGTGCGTAGTTCCTTTGAAATTTTCGGTAAAAGTTGCACAGCCCTAGAAAACTTTGAAGTTGCTTTACGTTCCTTGGTTCAGGGAAGCGCATGATAGATTCGACCTTGTCCGGGTTTGCTGAGATTCCTTCTGACGTGATGATAAAACCTAAAAAGTTAATTTCCGTTTGCAAAAATTTAGACTTTTCCCAGTTCACAGTAAGTCCTCCGGCCTCTAATTTCGCTAACACATACCTTAAATGATCTAAATGGTCTTCGAAAGTCCTGGATGCAATCAAAATATCGTCTATGTACACTGTCAGAAAATCCAAACCCTTGGGTCTCAAAATTTTATCTAAACATTTGATGAAACTGGCCACACTGGTATTTAATCCGAATGGTAATCGCCGAAACTGTTAATTTTTTCCATTGAACAGAAATGCGGTGTACTTCCTACTTACCTCAGCCAATGGTACCTGCCAATATCCTGCGGTAAGGTCCAGTGATGTCATGTATTTCACCCCGCTAAATTTTTGGAATATTTCGTTAATCGATTCAGGTGACTCCCGGTCTGGTATGATAATCTGATTTATTCGTCTCGCATCTAAACACAACCTGACTCTGCAGTCCTTCTTTATCACTACAACCAATAGATTCGAGTAGTGCGATACTGACCTCTCTATAATTCCTCCTTCCAACATCTTATCCAATTCCTCTTGCACCGCTCGTCTTTTGGAGTAAGGCACAGGATAACTTCGTTGCATGAACGGTGTGTGTTCCCTTATCTGTAACATACATTCATAATCTCTTACCCTCCCTGGAACATCGGCAAACACTCCCTTGAACTGCTCTATTACCTGCCACAACGCCGCACGCTGGCCACTCCTTACCACCTCACCTTCACTACAAAATTCATCCGCCCTTATCTCCCACACTGCATCATTAATATTACTCATTTCATTACCAACATCATCAATATACTCACCTTCTCTACACAAATTTATTTTAGTATCTCTATTATTTTCATCTACTCGCTTTTGTAGTAACTTTACACCAGTTATTTTAACTTTATCTATCACCCTTTCAAAATTAACTCTCACAGACCGATCACACCCATCTAATTCTATCACTTTCACTTTAAAATTTATCACCGCTCTATTTCTTTGTAAAAAATCGTTACCTAAAATAATGTCTAAACTCAATCCCTTAACTACCAAAAATGTGTTATCAAAATCTACATCATTAATCAAAAAGCTCAAATGTATCTGTTTTGTCACACGCTTGCTGCGTACTCCTGTGACTCCTATCACTGTAACCCCTGCTACAGGCAAAACTAGAATATTCTTATTAAATTCTCTTAATTTGCTTAAAATGTTTACCGCTATGACTGAAATTTCGCTCCCTGTATCTACCAGTGTTCTATAATATTTATTCTCTATTGTTACCTGTATTTCCGTCAGTCCCGCTCTCACCTCCGTTGTGGTATTGTTTTCTTCTTCCGATAAGTCCGCTACTATGTCCGTTTTGATTACGTTGCTTTGGACGTCTTCTACTGGTTGGACCTCATGTGCTTCTCTGAATAGTGGTCGGGTCCTGGTTACCACTGTTTGTCTTAGTTTTCCGGCCGTTGTCCGCTGTTGTTCATGTTTGGTCGTTGGTGCCCACTCGGCAGTCCCCGTTAGTCCCAATCACCATTGGGCGTTCCGCTGGTACTCAGTGCTCCTCTGTCTGTCGGTCCATACTGCTTCGTGTTTTCTCGCCTCCTCTGATCTTCTTTCGGTAATTTACATTTGAAACACTGTTGCCTGTAGGCGTAGTTCTCACTCCTGCACCTAGAACAACTCCACTTACCTGATTGCTGGAAACTAGTCCTATGCATATTATTATTATTATTATTATTATTATTATTATTATTTCCGTGATAATTATTTCTTTGTCAATTAAACTCTGTGGTGTTATTACTATTGGTTATTATATTGTATAGGTCGCCTACCTACTTCGCGATCTCTAATGCTCTGTAATATATCTAATATTCGCTCCAGTTCGTTCAGATTTTCTATCTCTTTCGTCTTTAAGGTGATTTGCACTTCTCTTGGTAGGTGCTTACTTACGTATCTAACAAACGATTTGAAAGGTATCGGTGGCTCGAGGTATTTAGCCTTGTTGTATAGTTTTGTCACGTACATTGTTATATTGTTATGTCCTATGAAATTACCTGCTCCCATAATACGGCTTCTTAAACTTTCCTGTTATTCTTCCGTCCAATATTTATCTTTGAATGCTCTTTCAAAAGTTTCATAGCAGTCCCATTCTAATCTGTGCACCTCTGCCCATATTATTGAATTACCCTTGAAACATTTTATTATCTTAGTTAGTTGTATTTCCCAGCTATTGTTACTGAAACGATTATATTCTCGTGTTTGATTTAAAAACCGCATGGGATGTATCACCGTTTTCATGACTAAAAGTTTCTAGCTCTATTTCGTTGTATAAGTCCCTAATTACGATTACCCTTTCAGTAACACCGGTAACTTTTTTATGAATTTCCCCCCGTAACTCATTTTTCACCCTTGTTAAACTAGTTTCAATTACATCATATTTAACATGCATATCATTGTTATTTTGTATAGCTAAGTCATCTATCTCTTTAATCTTATTTTGTAACATATTTTATTACTAGTATTATTTTCATGCTTTGATACTGTTTGATCTATCGTTTCAATATGTTTGGTTATGTCTATTACGTTCGATTCAAATTTCTCTAGCTTATTTTGCAAAACATTAGTTTTCAATTCTATTTGTTTGTTTACTTCACAATTTGTCTTAATTTCTATTTGATTTTCTACTGTGGTTAAACATTTCTTTTCTATTTCTCTACTTTGTGATTCTATCTGGTTTTGTATTGTCTCGTTTACTGTCTCATTTTGTTGTCTAAATTATTTATTTTACTATCAAATTTCTCATCAACTGTTTCTATTGTCTGTTTCTGAATATTACTACAACGTATTTCTATCTCATTAATTCTCTCATCAAAATTACAATTTTGTCTCTTGATTTCATTAATGTCGCTTTTTAAATCGCTAAATTTCTCTTCAAATTTGTTATTCTGTATTTCGAAAAGTGTTTGCATTATTTTTACTATCTCATTCTCTTCAGTTCTTTTGCTTATGACTGGTGTTGATTGATAGCCTTCGCTCATAATTTGCGATTCAGTGATACTCATCTCACTATTGTTTGCCATATCGAATATAAAAGAACTTCTACTAACGAGAATAACTTTTATAAAAGTTTAGTTTTGTATTGGAGTCTCCAGGTGGTCTAGTGGCTAACGCGGGCGATTGATGCGCTCGTGGTCCCGGGTTCAATTCCCGGCGGAGGCTCCATACGGCGTGCACTCAGCGTCGTGAGGCAAACTGAGTAGGCGTTGAGATAACAGCGCCGCCTCCTGGCCGTGAATACCGCAACTAGCGGCTGGTGGCGTGTAGTACTAGCCATACACCGTCACACTAACACAAAAAGCTGCGCGGTACGCCTCGGTCCTTAACGGACTGTGGAGCGGAAGTTTATTTATTATTTATTATTAGTTTTGTATTGACTTAACTTTATGATATAACATAACCTCTATCTTATGATACCTAATACACACTATCTCAATGCCCCACCCCGTCTCTGTATTTGGGTTTATTATAAAAATTTACTTTTTATAATGTCACCAGTTCGGGCACCATTTGTTAACTTATATTTATTAACATATTTATTCTTTGCTTTATTACTATCGTACTTACCATGTGAGTATCATAATTATGCGCTGAACCACATGGTCCACTGCCATACATTACTTTCTCTATAGGGTCCAGAGTTCTTTTAAACCGAAATCAGAGACTGAGCTGGGTCTTGAAATAACGCTTTTAACAACAATAGTGGTGGCATAAAAAACTTTGTTTAATGACATTAAATACTTTACATTTATTAATATCCAAAATATGGTGTCTTATAAAATCAAACAAAATGGCATTTTACGTTACTTCCGCCCTTATTCGTTATTCATTAATTTTTTACTTATTTCTTTCTGGTAGTTAATCTCATTATAAACCATTTTAAATTTGCTGCAGCTCTATTGCTCTATTATGTTTCAGATCTTTATTTTCTGTATGCCGGCACACCCACACAGTATCATGCTCTCACCCACACATACATTGACAAAGGTACATTTTGCATTTAGTAAAATTTTGCGTTCAAAAAGAATATTGAAAGGTAGTTATGATTTTTGACTTCCCTTCTAATGTAGAATTGAAGTTGGCGTCAGTCATTGACCATGGTCGGGCAGATGTTCGGCCAAACGTTCCTGATTGTTTGTCTCCATATTTCACTGAATTTAAATTCCATTTTTGTGTTCTTATTTACCAGTTATTGTTTAAATTTTCACTGTCTACATTTTAACTATATTCATGATTACACAAGACACTTTTTTGGCAACCTTCTGCCGGCGAATTGTACATCGTGTGTACCCTTTGAGTAGTTATGGCTGACTGAGAACAATACATGGGTACGATCTATGCACGTAGTAGTGTTATGATGTCATTATTCCATTGTTTTATTTGGCTTACGTCATGATTTTGCGTCATTGTGATTACGTTTCTGACATTATCATTGCCGTTTCAGTCTGATTTTCATATGCTTTGCGCACCTCGCTCCCAATACGCACGTAGGCCTCGACCGTGAGTTGGATGGTACAGACGAAATTGCGTCGTGTTTTATATCTTTCAGGAAGCCAACCTAACCATCTTTATTATATAAAAATTACAATAAAATATCTCTTTAAGGCAAATAAATCTGGGGACGGATTTTTGTTCCGTCACACAAATTGGCGATTTTAACTCCAAGTCATCTCCACACGACCACTGATGTGGAGTTGTGTGGGATGAATGAATGAACGTTTCGTCTGTATAGATAATGGGGCATCCTTCTTCTTTAATTTTTTTTATATTTCATAAATATTGTATGCGCTTTAAGCATATTTCGCATCTCTCCCATACAATATTTTTATTACAGCTGTTTTTTTTTCCACCTGTTGAAAAATGATAATGTGCGTTGTATCAAATTTTATTTATAAAATAAACAGTAGTCCACTTTGAAAGCGTAAAGATTTAAGAAAATAATATTTGATTTAAAATTGTAAAAAATGCATATAAAAAATAAATATGAACAGTACTCTTGTTTATCTACGTTAACAAACAAAAGTGAAATAAATCAATCAATGAATACAATTGGAACAATACACTATCGAAATTTGTTGCTGTTACATATCAAAAGGTTTCATAAACATATCTGAGTGTTGTACGGTCTGTCATTGTGTACTGCTGAGACGTACAAACCAAAGACTTCCTGACTGTTCTTATCGCAATGGAATTTACTGTACACTTCCACTCCTTAATTATACTCGACTATCTCTCGAGTTTATCATTACATAAAGGAACGCGCTCGTTCTTCGTATTAATTTAATTACAAGAATCTCTTTAGTCCTGGACAACAAGAAACTGTTTCTAGAAGAAGTAAAATGCAATTACTGTAATTTCAATACAGAATTTTAGGAAAAGAATGTCTTTTAAAATCTTTTAACACTAAAAGTGTTACAACTGGTAAAAGAAACAGATGAATGAGAATTGGGAAAATTTATGTTTTACCAGCTGGCAAACAACGTTTTACTGTAAATAAAGCAAAAAGTTGAAGTTATAACATGCAACGTCCAATGTTCAATATCTATGAAATTTCTTTCATTTCAGTATTATATTTTTACGCAGAATCGAGCTCGTGCACGTGCGCGCACACACACACATACCGGTACATATATTTTTCATTATAATACAACTAATATTCTACTATTATTTGTTATTTTTTATAATTATTTATATTTATTTTAAAGAAACACAAGACCTTAATAAAACACCTCCATACTCATTCAAGAATGTGCGAAAGCTAGCATGAATAGTTACATTTCTAAAAATGTTTATTCAGTTAGCGTATTTTGATGCTCAGACCTACCTGTATCCAATTTTTCTTAGAAGAACTCTGAGGGAACTAATTTGGCCCTTGAAGTTAATGTTTTCTCTAATGATGGGTAGCAATGTGCTTACCGTTGAATGCCTCTTATGAGTGATATGGAACTGATTAACAGTCCGACGTATAACGTGGGTGTCAAAGTCGTCCACACTTGTCTTGGTACTAACTTGGGGTTTGGTCTTTTTTGGGCTCTTAAACTGTGCTCCTAATTTTTCTCCCTCCTTTGCGATACGCGACAACGTGCGGGTAGACATTCCAGTTGCCACAGTAACCCGTTCAAAAACACTTTTAATTGGAATTTTTATTCCTTCAGCCGATTCTCTTCTCATAAATTGTAAAACATTAAAAATTACTTCCCGTGCTTGACTATGAATCACTTTCCCGTCTTTACTACAGTAGAACTTGGCTAATTCGAAGCTGAAGGGACCAGTAAAAAATTCGAATTATCCAAAAATTCGAATTAGGAAAGTTTTAGTAAGGGTAGAAAAATCAAATCAAAAACCGAAATTCAGTAAAGCAATATGTTATATTATTAAACAATTTCCTTATACATATGTATTACAAACGTATAAACATGTTTCAGTACAAAATATAGCATTTACAGTTTTTTAAAAAAGCTAGAAACCTTTGATTGCATTTTGCAGTTAATACACCGAGTTGTAGTAGTAAACTCTTCAAGTTTATAAAGTGCTTGGAAAATAGCATCACTTACGTTCTGCTGTCCTTCAACAAACCGTCTCAAGTCTTGAATGTAATTTGATGCCTATGAAGCCGTTGGAATCAGTATCTCTGGAAGTTCTAACTCTTCCCCTTCTTCATCTGAAGATGCACCATCATTTGTTTTGTTCATAACATCAGCCACGATCTCCGCATCTGTCTGTTCACCACACACTGCCAAGTCGTCATCCATGTTTACAAACTCTTCGTAACGAATGCCTGCGTCATGTCCAACATCTTCCCAGTTATCCGCAGAGAAGGGTACGACTTCTCTAGCAGCTTTATTCTCCTCTTCACCTTCAATGTGGCAGAAACCACCTTTACGAAAGCAATTAGCAATTGTTTTTTGCGTAACTTGGTCCCAAGCACTGTTGCACTTGCGGGCAGCTTGAAGGATGTTAATCTTGATATTTTCGTGCTCATCTAAATAAGCACCTGACATAATGTTTTGGACCACAAGCCGTCTGTAAAAATGCTTAAAATCTTTTATTACACCTTGGTCCATAGGTTGAACTACTGAAGTCATGTTTGGGGGGGGGAAATACAACCTTTACATTTTCCATCATATGAATAGTGTTGTGCGCTGTACATTTGTCAATAAACAACACGATTCTTCTGTTTTGATTCCAAAATTTCCTGTTGATTTTCAAAAGCCATCTTTCGAAAATTTCACCTGTCATACAAGCTTTATTGTTTGATTCATATTCAACTGGTTTTATTTTTACATTTTTGAAACAACATGGGTTGGCTGACTTCCCTATCATTAGCAAAGGCAGTTTTTGCGGGCCATCCATGTTTGCTCCAACTAAAAGTGTTATGCGCTCCTTGGTGTGTTTGCCGCCACTACAACTTTCTCCTTTAAAAGCAAGTGTTTTGTCGGGGGTGCATTTGAAGAATAAGCCCGTCTCGTCTGTGTTAAAAATGTCTTTAGCGTCTCTATCAGAAATCATTTGCAACAAATCGTCTTTCCATGAATTTGCAGCTTCAACGTCAACAGATCCGCTTTCCCCACAAACAGTTTTGAAAGACATGCCATTCCTTTCTTTAAAACCATCGAGCCAACCAGTGCTGGCCTTAAAAACATTTTTCCCTAAGCTAGATGCGAATTCCTCAGCTTTGGCTGTGACAAGGGGCCCACTGACTGGAATTTTTTTGTCCCTTGCTTGCTTAAACCACTTCACTACACATTCATCCACGTCAGGATTTTCTGGTCCTTGCGCTCTTTTCCTATCTTTGTCGCTGGCTTTACACACACTATTCAAAACCTTCTCTTTATTTTTTAGATACGTTAGCAGTGTATTTGGCGGTATCCCGAATTCCTTAGCAATTTCAGATTTCTTTTTTGTCCTTTTTCCACTTCCCGAATAACGGCAACTTTTTCGGCAAATGTCAATGATTTGTATTGGGTCCGTGTTAATTTTGAAAGGGCCATGATGAACACACAACACAATAAAACTGCACAATAAGCGTCACTAAAACACACCAGTCTGTATAATATACAGTACTGTATAAAGAAAGGAACGGTCTCACTACAGGACACAGCTCGCACAGTAGAAACTCAAAAACACTTAACACTTCCACAAATCCAGGCAGACTGAACTGAAAGCAACAGTGAGGGTGGCTGACTGACGAGGCGTGGAACAAGGAACAATGGTGGACGGTACCGTTACACGAGCCAGTCACATGTCATCGCGAGATACTGGTGCCAATTCCATGAATTTGACACAAAGGACAAGCGTCTGTTCACAAAGGGCGATGCCTGCTTGTCTGTTTCCAGTCGTGTCTCTATTGTTACGTGGTCTAGCCCATACTGCAGGCGATTTTTTGTAGTTTGAGCAAAATTTTTATTTCGAATTAACCAAAAAAAGTTCGAATTACAGACGATGTTTTTGCACGGTTTTACATAGGATATTCAAGGGACCACGGTAAAAGTTCGAACTATCCACGAATTCGAATTATGCACGTTCGAATTAGCCAAGTTCTACTGTAGTTGAAGGAGAAGTATCCATTTTAACAAATCTCGTTACTGGGTGATAACACTAATAATTACGATAATACATAATTACAGAATAGAAACTACCAATAGAAATTAACTAAAAAAATTAAATAACTAATAAAAATGAGTGACTGTAAAACAACGATACAATTAATAATAAATTGAGATAATAATAACAAACGCAAGACTGAGATAGCGCGTAACACAGTAACTAACAATGTACTGGTAACTAAAACATCACACGCAAGTTAGCAACACCTACACTTGCATACCAGCTGATTCTCTGTTACCCTCCCGTCATTCTCAAGTTCAAAGTGGACTCGTCCATCCATAAATTGGTTTCTGCGCATATGCCCTTAACTTTCAATTTTACTATACTTTTGGTCACTGACTGTGTAGCGCCGTGTGAGGTACGGACCGGTACAGGAATGTTCATTATCAGCAAAGTGCGTATTTGTGTGGAAGAGTGCATATATGTGCCGCCTTTTGCAACATGTGCTCAGAGGACACGAAAGGGCATAAGAAAATATGTAGTCTCCGATCCAAAATTCATCACGGAAGTAAGGCAAATTATTTCCGCTAGCCGCATTTGAACCAATCAGCGAACGCAAAACGGGCAATGTGCTCTACCAGACCACGAGGTGGAAAAAGCAGCGCGTCCAATAGCCATTTTGGACGCTTTCAGTCGGCATCCAACCTCAGAACTGCACAGGTGTGTTAATGCGCAGTTCGCTAAACACGTGCCCGCAAACAAAGTTACGGTCGACCGTCAAAAAATGTACATTAACTATGTGAAATAATAGTTAAACATGTGATCAGAAACAATTTACAGTAGTATTGAAGTTTAAACAGTTTTAAAACCTAATTTCGGAACGTTAAATAAAAAGTGAATCAAGTGGTGGTGAAACAGCGGGGGAGACATCTACAACATGGCTAAGTACCATTTTTAATCTAATGACTAAACTTCAGAAATCGTTCATTTGGGCGTTTAAAGGCAAAATTCATATTTAACATAATAATAAAGAGATCTCTAAGAGCAGGGGGGGTGTAAAATATGTATAAAGAATGAAAGTGTGAGCAAATGAGCAAATACTGGTTTGTCAAATAAAAATAAAAGGTATACTGCTTAGTTGATTTAGTAAATTTTGGTTCTGTAAATGTTTAACGTATAATATTATAGAGAGTTTGATAAAGCAGAGAATTTGATGAACTGTTAAGAGTTACAAACAGAGAGTAATTAACTTTAAATGAATATAAATAAAATGGGTTAATAGCATAACCATGCGTTAAGTTAATTATTACACCTAATTATCATCACCTGTCCTGTATAGAAAATCTCGCCTAAAACGAACCTGGTAAGTAATTAAAGTCAAAAAGGGGAAAGTGTATTAAGGTTTCCATATTTATCCTTTTAAAAATATTGGTGGCGACCTTAAGTAATCTTGGAGTCTTCTGTTTTGGTAAGTCAGGGTAAAGTGGAATCAGGGCCAGTCCGTAAAAAGATTGCACGAGGTAAGTAGAAGTCACGTGGGGGGGGGTTGAAAAACCGTAATAAAATTACATGGCAACAGCTCCAAAACAGATTTGACAGCGCGCAATTAGTAGTCAAGACTGGTTGTAAATAGTAACAAACACTTCATAAATAAAAAATTGGTTTATTTAACACAGAATATCACTTGAATCTATACAAAAACAATTAATTCTACTTATACATTTTGTTTTGTTGTGTTTGAAAGTGCAAGTTGATATGTAACATTTAAATTTTTGTTATATTTACAGATGCCGTCTGTAACTGAAAATGTAAGAAATACATCAGTCTTGGCAACGTGTACTACCAGGGAGTACGCTGTGCCTCAAACCAGTGACTTTTAATTACTAACTTATTCAAGAGTTTATACTGAAAAAAATATTAAGTAGGCCTACATAAATAGATTATTACAAAAGTATGTCTTAAAGCTACTACTGTCTACATTACCTAAGATGTAATCCTCACTTGACAGTTATAACTCAGAAACTGTTAACACTTTGATGCTGGGACCTAAAGAAAAATGGCGGTCCTTTACCCAGGCCACGTATTTTTTGCATGCATTTAAAACGCTGCAGCTTCATTTTTTTTTTTTTACTAAATTTGTATTGCAACCACTAACACGCAATTATGCTTCCATAAGTGTTTTCAAACCTCTTGGCTCATCTTCAGATAGAACACAACAACCTACCTAGAAACCTACACCCCTTTATATATCTTATCTACAACCCGGAAGCGTCAACTTGACACAAACATAGCAGGTAAACACACTGAAGATGAGCCGAGAGGCTCGAAAGCGCTTATGGAAACCATAATAGCATGTTAGTGGTTGCAATACAAGTTTAGTAGAAATTAGACTTAACCACTAAATTGTGTTTGTCTTTTAGCTGTAGCATCTATGTTGTACTACAGTAAAAATATCTACTCTTTATAGAGTTTTAAATGTCCTGTTTTAAAGTGTCGTATGCTGTATATGATTTAGGTGTCTACGATTGCCTGTAATAATTACTTTTCAAAAAACCAATGTTTCGGGAACAATAATAAAAAACTGGCCAAGACACATATAGTTATACACATGAGACACTAAATTCTCACAATGTTCGTCAATGATCAGTCACGCCATGAATACAATTATTTAAAAAAAAAATTATTATAAGAAAATTGTTTGCTCCTTTTATGCAATTTATGTATACTATTTCCGTTCGTAATTCAATCCTGCTGTAAACAAACCCATGTGACAAATCTGAAACGCTATTTTTCAGAGGCGTTGACACTGTTCACACAGTAATGTATAATACGCATGTGCAGAATGTCTGTATAGTCATGTGAGAGTCATCTTGCCACTTAAATCGGGGCACATCGTTTTAAGGCTTTCTCCTTATCACAATATTCTGAATCGTACTGAATTAATATTGCTACGACAGCACAGAACAATCTACGCGTTTATCGAATGTGCCAGAAAGATCTCGACGTAAGCGTGTGGTGTACGTGCTACTAGACGCATTTTGCGAGAATTTTCTCGACTGTGACAGGCTTCGCTCGGGCGCTCGGACTGTGTCAAGGCCGTAGCAATTACGTAATTCATGAGAGATAAGACGCAGTTTGGAAGCTTCTGGTGTGTGAGCGTGACTATAAATACATCACGTAGTGGCCTTAGTTTTCAGTTCAATGCGAGATTTTTGACTGTGCGGTTCGAGAGTATTAGTGCGATATATTTACAGACCGGTTCAAGTTATTACGGTGTACGTTCAAGTAGTTATTAGTGAAGTGTTGCGTTTTATATTCGGACGGTATAATTGTAATACAGTTGAGTTTTAATATTAGTGGACATTTTATTGCGTATGAACAATTTTCATTTGATTTGTTGTAGACACTGTGTTGTTAATTACGAACTGTTTTACTATAACAATTAAAGGTGTGATTAATGACTTAATTGGTGTCTTGTACTTATTTTGTTTCCACTGTACCTACGACGATCGAGTAGACCATCGTAACAGTGGTGTCAGAACTGGGATAGAACGGTTAACAGTGGAAACAGTGGATACTTTGTACAAGACGAGTGTAATTCATAATTAATCGAAAAACAATGGATGCCAGTCAGATGATGGAAAATTTCCAGGCGCTGTTGTTGCAGACAGAAGAACGACGATGACAGGATGCAGAAGAAGTAGAAAGACGACAAAAAGAAGAACGAAGACAAGAAAGAGAAGAAGCAGAAAAACGACAGGATGAAAAACGCAGGCAGGAAAGAGAAGAAGCTGAGGAACGTCAGAAAGCACTAATGCTAGAAACAGAAGAAAGACAGGATGAAAAACGTAAGCAAGAAGCAGATAAAACGGAAGCTCTCTTTGAAGTTATGCAGAAACAGTTGCAAGAACACAGTACCGCAGAATTGGGTATCCTACGAGGTGAGCTTAATAAACAAGTTACTAAAATATCGGAGGTACAAGAATCAATGACATTAAAAATAGCTAAAGTAGAAAAATCTGTCTTGACTGTTGAAGAATTGATGTCTACAAAAATATCTGTTATAGAAGAATCTGTTTCAAATAAAATATCTGCAGTAGAAAACTCAATGGCAAACATAAGAGAACAAATTAAAAGTGAAATCGAACAGTGCATGAAGATTCAACCAAAACAAATTTCTGAACAGACTGTACCAGTGATCAAGACAGAAAATAAGTTAACAGAGAAAGTCACTTTGCCTGCAGTAGGGACAGTTCATGTCAAAGCTCCAACCTTTGCCGGAAGCACTCACTGGGCAACGTACCTCCGCCAATTTGAAGCTGCTGCATGCGCAAATAATTGGACAGAAAAAGACAAGGCTGTTTCACTTGTTCTTCCATTAAAAGGACCCGCGGCAGAACTACTACAGAAAGTGCCACCTGACAGCCAGAACACCTATGCAGAGTTGATAAAAGCTCTGGAATTACGGTATGATAAACAGTTGAGAGATGTGTACTGCACCCACTTGAGAGCAAGGCGACAGCATTCCGGGGAAAGTCTTCAAGAGTTTGAAGCAAGTATCGACAGACTAATTAGACTGGCCTATCCTGAAGCGCCAGAAGATTTTCGAACGCGTTTTGCGATGCACACATTTACTGCCGGTGTCCGAGATAACGAACTACAGCGAGTGTTACGAATGGCAAGACACCAGAACAGTGCGGACGCCCTGGTACATGCTTTGCAATTTGAGGCCGCCAAATCAGCGTCTGGTTGGATAAGTCATAAAGTGCGCGAGCTAAAAGATCGCGACGGCACAGACGATGAGGAAGAAGAACAAGGAACAGAGACTCGACGGTCGGCGCCACAGAATAAAATAAGAAAGGATGGAAGACCGAGGTGTTATCGATGTGGGAAACCTGGACATCTACAACGAGATTGTCGGGTTAGAATTCAGCAGCAGGGAAACGAGCAATAGTCGGTGCAACGGGGCGTGTGCTGACTAACTAGAGGAACGAAGCCCGTAGAGAATACGCAATTTCTATGCTTCAGAAAAACACCAGGAGCTTGGTAGTTACCGGATTTGTTCAAGAAAGGCCAACCTCGATTACAGTTGACACAGGCGCAACAGTTTCTATTGTGCGCCCCGACGTGGTGAAAGATCTCAAGCCAATCTGGTGCTCTTGCAGCTTGCGAACAGCTACTGGACGGCCTGTAAAAGTGTATGGAAAAGTGGAGATACACCTACGCCTCGGTAGACTTGAGTTTAATCATCAAGTACTTGTTGCAGACATTGTGGATGAAGCAATTCTTGGTGTGGACGTTATGAACGCATACGGATTTATAGTCGACTTCAAAAACAATGTCTTGAGAATCGGAGGCGAAGAGGTAATGCTATCAACAATGACGACAGCAGAAAAATCGATGGACGTCATAAACCAAGTGGCCGTAACTGTTCCGCCAAACTCCGAAAAGATCATCATGGTTAGAACTGCGGTAGATACTAGGGGCAATCAGTGCTCTATATTCGAACCCCAGGTAGTCAGCACACTGGGCATACTAATTGCCAGAAGTTTAGTAAAACCTGACGAAACCGGAAATGTACCTATTAGAGTGGCGAATATTTTGGATCAAGCTATCACTTTACAAAGCAATACGCTCCTAGGCAAATTGACTCCTGTGGCCTGGGTAGCCGGAATAACGCAACGAAGACCCAGTTCTTCGGATACTTCTAAATTACCAGAGGAACTGCAAGAATTATTGAACAGATCTTCTAACGACCTCTCAAGTGGTGAGGTAAAAGAACTCGGACAGTTTTTACATGAATTCAAAGATTGTTTTGCAGTTTGGGGACAGTCACTGGGAAGAACCTCTCTTGTGCAACATCGCATCAATACCGGGGACACAACACCGATACGCCAACCTCCTCGAAGGCCTCCATTATCTAAACAAGAGGAGATGTCTCGGTTAGTACAGGACATGTTGACAGAGGGAGTAATTGAACCTTCGTCAAGTGCTTGGTCTTCCCCTGTAGTGCTGGTAGCGAAGAAGGATGGTGGATTGCGTTTCTGCGTCGACTACCTGAGGTTAAATGACGTTACAAAGAAAGACTGCTATCCATTACCTCGCGTTGACGATACACTCGACACGTTGTCCGGAGCACAGTGGTTTTCCACATTGGACCTGAAGAATGGATACTGGCAAGTGGGTCTTCATCAAGAAGACAAGGAAAAGACCGCTTTCTCGACCCCAAGTGGCTTATTCCAATTTAACGTCATGCCATTTGGACTCTGTAATGCACCGGCAACATTTGAGAGATTGATGGACCTGATACTCCGAGGCCTGACGTGGAAAACTTGCCTTGTTTACTTAGACGATGTCATAGTGATCGGGAAGACTTTCGAAGATCATTTGGAAAACCTTAAGGAAGTTCTAACTAGAATTCACAGTGCACAACTGAAGCTGAGCCCGAAGAAGTGTTCTCTATTCCAGAAGGAAGTACAGTATTTGGGCCATCTGGTTTCGGCAGCGGGCGTTAGCATGGATCCTAATAAAGTAGACACCGTAAGAGACTGGCCAGTTCCGAAGAATAAACACGAAGTTCGGAGTTTCCTGGGGTTATGCTCATATTACCGACGTTTTGTGAAAGGCTTCGCTACTATTGCTAAACCACTACATGAGCTAACGGAAAATAAACGAAACTTCCAACGGTTGAGAGAGTGTGAACAAGCATTTAGAACGTTGAAGATTGCATTATGTTCGCAGCCA
This sequence comes from Magicicada septendecula, assembly GCA_034769895.1. Taxonomy (NCBI): domain Eukaryota; kingdom Metazoa; phylum Arthropoda; class Insecta; order Hemiptera; family Cicadidae; genus Magicicada; species Magicicada septendecula. Next base: position 286,220,240 of record CM068373.1, on the reverse strand, counting down.
ATTCTCACTTTTCCAGCTTCCGAAGGGAAGTACATCGTAGACACAGACGCAAGCAATACTGGTCTAGGAGCAGTTTTGTCTCAAGTGCAGAACGGTGAAGAACGAGTAATAGCGTATTACAGCAAGACGCTTTCTAAACCAGAGAGAAATTATTGTGTTACAAGAAGAGAGTTGTTGGCAATTGTCAGAGCTTTGGAGCACTTCCATAAATACCTCTACGGGAGAGAGTTTTCACTACGTACCGACCATGCTGCACTTGCATGGCTCTTGAGATTTAAAAATCCGGAAGGACAGTTGGCAAGGTGGCTCGAACGTCTGCAAGAGTACAACTTCAAGGTACAACATCGGCGGGGGCGCCTGCACGGTAATGCAGATGGCTTATCACGAAGACCGTGCCCGGAAGACTGCCGACATTGCCACAGAAAGGAAGAACAAAACTCAAGCGAACATGTTCAAGCCATCACTGTAGATTTCCTGGCTGATGGCTGGACAACACAAGACTGTCGACAAGAACAGATGACTGATGAAGACATTGGACCGATCTTGACAGCAAAAGAGGAAGGTCGCCGCCCGGATTGGCAAGATATCTGCCATGGTTCCGAAGTGCTGAAGGGCTACTGGGCACAATGGGAATCTCTCACCTTAGAAAACGGATTGCTGAAAAGGGCTTGGGAAAGTGCAGATGGACGAGACGTGGTCATGCAGTTGATAGTTCCCCGAAGTAAAGTGCAGTCTGTTTTGAAGGAGATGCATGATGGAACATCTGGAGGCCATCTTGGCGTTAACAAAACCCTTGACAAAATACGGAAGCAATTCTATTGGCTTCATCTTCGCCACGACGTAGAGGAATGGGTTCGGACGTGTGAAATATGTGCTGCAAGCAAGGGCCCACAAACCAGAAGCAGGGGAAAATGAGACAGTATAACGTTGGACAACCTTTCGAGAGAATTGCCACAGACATTCCTGGACCATTCCCAGTTACTGACGATGGAAACCGGTACATCATGGTTGTAGGTGACTACTTTACTAAGTGGGTGGAAGCCTACGCGATTCCAAATCAGGAGGTTACCACTGTGGCAAAGCAGTTAGTTCACAACTTCTGTTGCCGTTATGGAGCCCCTATGGAAATCCATACGGATCAAGGGAGAAATTTCGAATCAGGAGTGTTTAAAGAATTATGCCGTCTACTTGGAATTTGAAAGACCAGGACAACGCCTCTGCATCCTCAGTCGGACGGGATGGTTGAGAGATTCAACAGGACACTTGAGCAGCATCTTTCGAAAGTTGTTGACGAGAACCAAACAGACTGGGACCAACGTATACCACTATTCCTTATGGCGTATAGGTCGTCAGTACATGACACAACCGGCATGACTCCAGCAAAATTGGTGTTTGGGCGGGAGATTCGTCTTCCTGGGGACTTGATGTTTGGATCACCTGAGATGTCCCAGGTGCCAAAGAACTATTCCTCACAATTAGAAAACCAACTGCGAGAAATGAATCGCTTGGTAAGAGGACGGCTGAAGATTGCCAGTGATAAAATGAAAACTCGGTATGACATTCGCAGCAATAGTGTGGGTTTCCAAGAAGGAGATCAGGTCTGGTTGTTCAATCCAAAGCGCCGTCGTGGTCGCTCACCTAAACTTCAGTCTAACTGGGAAGGATACACTGTGAAAAAAAGAATTAACGATGTTGTTTATCGGATTCAACAGGAAGGACAGCGAAAGTTCAAGGTCGTCCACTTAGATCGCCTGGCTAAGTACAAATTTAGAGACGCTTTGCCAGTTTGGGACGAACAGGCTTGAGGAGGGGGCAGTGCTACGACAGCACAGAACAATCTACGCGTTTATCGAATGTGCCAGAAAGATCTCGACGTAAGCGTGTGGTGTACGTGCTACTAGACGCATTTTGCGAGAATTTTCTCGACTGTGACAGGCTTCGCTCGGGCGCTCGGACTGTGTCAAGGCCGTAGCAATTACGTAATTCATGAGAGATAAGACGCAGTTTGGAAGCTTCTGGTGTGAGCGTGACTATAAATACATCGCGTAGTGGCCTTAGTTTTCAGTTCAATGCGAGATTTTTGACTGTGCGGTTCGAGAGTATTAGTGCGATATATTTACAGACCGGTTCAAGTTATTACGGTGTACGTTCAAGTAGTTATTAGTGAAGTGTTGCGTTTTATATTCGGACGGTATAATTGTAATACAGTTGAGTTTTAATATTAGTGGACATTTTATTGCGTATGAACAATTTTCATTTGATTTGTTGTAGACACTGTGTTGTTAATTACGAACTGTTTTACTATAACAATTAAAGGTGTGATTAATGACTTAATTGGTGTCTTGTACTTATTTTGTTTCCACTGTACCTACGACGATCGAGTAGACCGTCGTAACAATATGGAGCCAGTTGAAAGGATATGTTGCCAGTCAAAACACAACATTATCTGCTTGACATAAAACAATTTATTGAGAAGGCAGTAAATGAAACAACAGCAGACAAGAGGAGTCATAATACAGCATATAATCAAGGAAGCTGATGAGCTATGGTAACTGACCCACATTACCGACATAGTTGTGGACGATAAACAATCTTATCAATAATAACGCTGACTCAAGTGATGATACCAGTTCAGACACAGATGTGGAATGCATTAAATTACTCTCTGACAGCAACTTATAATAGCCATTCAGTACACTGGTAATTATTACAGCTTCTATTTTCATTTTAAATAAACTTCACTTTTTGTTTTGTTGTGATTTGTAAATAACGAATTAAAAAAGCCATTAACTGGTGTTATAACATGTTTCACTGTCGGTCTGACCCTGTCACACAAATTTTACTTTGGTCAGGACGAATTATTACAATTTACGTGTCTTTATACAGCATCAATATTATATGTACCCTGTCTGTACTGCTTCTGTCAGAGTGACACGCCTCTAATTCAAGTAGCAAATAGCGTTTCAGATGTCCCTAGGCTGTTTATTTACATCAGGATTAAGCTAAGAATGGAAACAGTATCCGATACGAAATGAACACCTGTACACACTATGCTTCGCCGATGACCAGGTAGTTATAGTCAAGGATGAAGAAGATATAAGCTGAATGAAGAATACACAAAGATGGGATTGCAAATAAACATAAAAAAGACTGAATACTTGGCAATTAGAGATGAAGAAACAACAGATTTAGAAGTAGACGAAAATGTTAAAATTAGAGGAACAGACAAATTCAAGTACCTAGGATTCACACTGAGTAAACAAGGCACAACGGAAGAGGAAATAAAAAGTAGATTAAGACAGACTAGAACAGGGATTAGACAATTACAGTGTTATATGGGACAAAAAGATTACAAAAAGCACCAAAAAAATGATATATTAGACCAAAGCATTATGATGTACCTTTTGATTGTATCGTTCTAAATAAAACTCCATTTTATTTAACTTTTATTCACTTTCTGTTTACTTTATTTACACCACTTTTCTCAGAATTAAATTTCCTACAAGTTTTATTAAAAAGTTTTATTTGTTTATTAGCAATTTAACAAAGTTATTGTACGTCAAACGTAAAAAAGTGTGTTTTCCTACTACGATTTTTCACGTTTTTCACCAGTTTTTCCAAAAACTATTAAAGTTACAGTTCTGGGACTTATTTTATTCAATTTTTCAGGTCAAAAACTATATGACACCATCAAGTTTGTCCCTTAATTTGGGTTCCTAGAACTTCAGTACAGCCTAATATGACCACAGGAGCTGAAATCAGGGTAAAATATTTGGCTAGCCATAACTCGCCAACACGTTTGCGGACCTATATTTATATGAACTTTTTTCTTTATTTTTACATGTAGAATGAGCTCCTAAAGTCTCTGCATATCTTCGTGAATCACCATGTATATAAAATTTCATTGATATAAATAGTTAATTATATTAATTATTTAATTACAAATAATTAAAATGGAAGATAATGAGAATGAAGTTAGTCTGACTGACTCAGCTAGAATGAGTGATTCTGGAGTTCATTCAACTCCAGTGTTAACAAAAGAAAGTAGTAAATCTGATGATAAAATGATGAGTTTTTTTAAATAATATGATGAATAATATGAATAAACGTTTTGACGAAAGTGATGAAAAAATGAACGAATCACAAAAGCACCATGAATCTCTGAGAAATTTAAGGATCTGGTTTGGCATGAATACAACTGACTTATTCCGTGCAGCAGCGTAGAAAGTTAAAATAGTCTGTATGATATCCAACATCCGAAACGGATAGCAACTATCAGAAGAAGAAGCGATGGATGATTTCTATCAAGTAAATCCTGTACTCAGGACGGCCTCCGCCATAATATTTCTTCTGACTTGGTGTTTTGATCTTTAGATCAATGGGTCACATAAAGGCACTAGGATTGACAAGTGTCGACTACACGAAAAGTTGTACCAGACTTCTTCTACTATTTAGCTACAGTGTAGGGATCTCTAAATTGAGCTACGCACGCAATGTGCTGATCATGTTTACATAGGGTTACCATAAGTCCTCTTTTCCCGGACATGTCCATTTTTAGTGTTAAAATCCCCTGTCCGGGAAGATTTTTTAAAAACTGGAAAATCTCTTTCTGCAAATCTATAGAATCGGAAAGTGTAGTGAATTCAAATATTTGGGAAGCATTATTTCATAAGGAACAACAAAAAATGACATCAAAAATAGGATACACCAGGGAAAAAGGCTATTCGTTTGCTAAACTCGTTACTTTGGTCGAACAAAATGAAACTTCAAACTAAACTGACAATCTACACAACTATTGTGGAGCTCATTTTAAGTTATGGCTGCGAATGCTGGCAACTTTCAGATAAAGAGAAAAAGATGATAGAAACTGTGGAAATGGACTTCTTAAGAAGAGTGTGTAATATTTCTAGAATGCAACATGTTATAAACGAAGATATAAGAAAGAAAAAAGGGCGCGTGTTTACAACAGCAGAAAGAATAGGAGAAGAAAGGGAAGACTGACAACACAATGGAGAACAGGAATTAGGAAAACCATGAGAGATCGAGCTATTGAAGATGATGACTGGAAGGATAGGGAGAAATGGCGATCGAAATGCGGGATGCGACATAGACTGTAGGACCCCCCTAACACAAAAAAAAAAAATGTAAATTTCCTTGGAACCAGAACAGACATCTACATTGATAAAAACAAATGTCTTGATCAATTCTGCAATTTTCAGAAGTGTTTAAAGAATTGCCCTGATTTGTGTGATAACCACCTCCATCAGTTATGGAGAAAATATTTTAAGGAAAGTCCAACAGCATCTTGTTATTCAGAACTTTTGAAAATTGTTAAGTATTTTTATTTTATTCCAAGTAATAACTCTATTACATACCGGGTATTTTTCTCTGATCAATTCACAGTTGACAAAAGAGAGAAATAGAAATAGTGTTTTATGAGTTCAGTTCGATGATTATTTATTAGAAAATACAAAGCTTTTGATGGGAATCAGTACATCTGATAAATACCAATGGCACCAAAAAGACACAATTAAACTTTTGTATACTGTGAATCTGATTCAGACAGATTAGTATTATTGCTATGATTAAAAATAAATATACCACATATTCTTTTCCTATGTAAGTTCCACTTCTAATAGTTTTAAGTTTTGCTTGTAAACATTTTCTTGTTACATAACAAAAATTAAATTGTACATTGTATAAACTCCGTAAAAATGCGTAACTTAATCATGAATACCTTCTTATCCATAATGTATAATGTTTTTACTGTCAAATTTTTTTGATCCATAAAGTAATGAGTATGCTGTTAAAATTTTCAGGTTGTCCTCTTTTTTCACCTAGGTCATATGGTAACCCTAGTTTACAGCCTATGGAAACTTGAAATAGAATTCTGTAGTTTCATACGAGTTACGGACATAAATATGATAAAATACAGGAACGGGTAGTAAATAAAAAATATATAAATCACAATAAGCTCTTCAAGAATAAATAATCTTAAATCATAAAATCATAATATTATAAGTCTTACAATTAAATTATATTAAACTATTTCCTAATACTTAGGTGTATAATTAATTTAACTTTATTCTTCTGCGAAGACATTGATGAGAACCAGTTACACCTTCGTCGAGTCCGCCGTATCCGTTCAGTAAAACAAGTTTTTGCACACATACACATCCCTGACAGTGTTACCATCAATCACATCAAATCAAACTCACTTGTCGAACCAAGACAAGCGTAATCACACAATGACAAATAAGTCTAATGAGCATCATCATCATTTTAAATCAGTACATTATTGTAACAATCTGTAAACAGAATAAACAAGAATTATGTCACTTTCACCCTTCACTTTGGATTGGAAGGAGAGACGGTTAATTCGTAATCTGTACCTTGGACAGAAAGTGAGTGTGCAAATCAGAAAGGAGAGTTCAGAAGGAATTAAAATTGGAAGAGGAGTAAGGCGAGACTGCTGTATATCACCAAATTTATTTAACATATATCTTGATGACTTGCTTTGACAAAACAAGAGGTGTGAATGTCGGTGTAAGAAGAATCGAATGTATAAGGTTTGCTGATGACATGGCTGTTTTAGCGGAAAAGGAAGAGACAATGAATGAAATAAGAGATTTGAATTTAGTATGCGACGAATGTGGAATGAGGATTAATAAGGAAAAAACTAAGTGTATGGTGATTAGCAGAGGAGGAAAAAGGGTAAACATAAAGATAGGGGAAGACAAAATACAACACGTGGCGTTGTTTAAATATCTTGGAAGCTTGATAAGTGAAGATATGTCCTACATTCATGAAATTAGAGCAAGAATTGCTACATCGAAAGAGGCATTTAATGGGAAGAAAAGACTGCTGTGTGGCAAAATTAACAAGAATTTAAGAAAAAGGTTGGACAAATGTCATGTGTGGAGCATTGCTTTATATGGTGCAGAGACATGGACACTGAGGAAAGAGGATGAGAAAAGATTAGAAGCATTTGAGATGTGGGTTTGGCGAGCAATGGAAAAAATGACGTGGGTTGATAAAGTAAGGAATGATGAAGTTTTAAGAAGAACAGGGGAAGAGAAAAGAATAGTGAAGGTAACAGAAAATAGGAAAAGGAATTGGTTTTTAAAGTGTAACTGATATACACAGTATTGTTCAGTTGTGACGGTACAAATGGGGCCCAACCATGTTTTTTAGTCAACCTGTACAAACATTTAATAAACACCCTATGGATCAGCCGTACCAGGTTCGAGTTACAGGCGGACAACAGAATATGAATTGTCAGGAAAGCACGTAGCTGAAATAAGGAGAATCGACCGCGTGGACTGCGTACTGTTTCTTACAAGATCTCGGGAGAGGTGCGAGATGTTCCACAGCCAATCAGTGAACGAGTTTATGACCATGCGGGTGATGCCCTGAGCATCGTATGGTATACGGAAGCAGGTGACGCCGGCCAGTTGGATAGCAGTCATCAAACAGTATAGTCGACAGTACAACTGTCTCAGTGAATTAGTGACGGGAGGCCATGCGTGTAAGCACGTGTGGCCTGCCCAAAAGTATTTAAAAGTATATATGAAAAGTGAGTCAACAATCATGACGGTTTTGTAAAATGTGGACAGTGGAATAAAAAGAGCTAGACAACATAGTGCGCAGTCGTAGGAACCACGTGTAGTGAAGTACAATAATAACGCAACTATTTCGGTATAAAAGTGAAAGACAGTAAACAAATAAATAATCAAAGAGCTCATTAAATAAACGGGGGGTAGAAGAAAATCTGTGACTAGCGTGTGAGTGTGTGTGTGTGTGTGAGGAAAGAAGGGATAATATTAAGAAATAAAAGTACTGGTTTGGCGATAGAGGTTAGTATAAGATAATTTTATATAATAGAGATTAATCAAAAGAACATATTAAAGAAGTAAGAATAAAAAAGAAATCTGAATTGGCTTAAAATAAAATGAGATTTGATTTAACATAAAAAATGTGTTAGAATATTTATTACGCCACACCCCATAACCTGAGTTCTGCATCAAGAATTCGTCTAAAGCGAAACCTGTGAATTTTCTGATTTAAGGGAAGTAAATATCAAAATTAATTAAGGGTAAGTGTATTATGGTTTCGATGTTCACCTTAAGACATTGTGGTGACCTTTGAACGAGTTTGGAATCTTCTAGGGGTTTTATAAAAGGTAAGTGTAACAGAGTCCAGGGTAAGTAAGTAATTTATTGGTGTAAAATTGCAAAACATAAGTTTGTATCTTTATACAGTGTCTTAAGTGAAGTAATTATTATTTTATTTCGCCAAGTGTTTTATTAGATTTGTGTTGTGTTTGTAAAATAAAAAAACTTTTAACGTACATACAGTACTGTACTAAACACTTTAATCAGAGTTAAAGTTAAGAAAATTCAGTTTAACCGGCTATTTTGTTAACTGGCCGACCCTCAGGTCCAAGCTGACCAGTTAAGAGGGGGTCCACTATATACGATTCCCCTATCTCCAAGCAAACAATCCACACGAATGTCGTACATTATCTACTTACATTACGACTGTTTATCCAGTAGTCCATGTTTCTCCATGTATCTCCGCCGAGCTTCCTCAATAAGTTTCGTTTTGCGTTCAACAAACGACATCATTCTGTCCTGTGCAGATTTTGAAAACAAAGGTGCTGAATCTTGACTTGAAGACGTATGTGACTGCACAAAAAATATAACATATACCATTTTTACTTTTGCCAAACACATACACAATACTAATGTGTGTACCACACACAAAAAACCAGCTTCATTTACATACTTATACAATATTATATAACCACTTGATTGGAACAATTGAGTATTAACCATATTAAAGATATTTTTTTCATATTTATGGATTGAGTTCTTAGTATATTTGAAATTTATCGGCTGGGTAGGGCAAGCATCGACTCTAAGCACAACATAAGCACACATACATAAAATTCCAATGCTAGAAAATCATTAAAAAATATTCAGGTATACACTTGTTTATGTCACTGTGAGAAAAATATTCATCAAGTGTAAACAGTATGAGAACTAAAAATGTGGCATTTAGCAACTCAAACCCTTCTCATGAAATTCTCACAGCCACCAATAACTCTTTTCACACGATAAGAAACATGTACCCGAATGCATTTTCACCGAGTCGGGACACCGCTAGCACTCCTAGATGCTTAAAGCACTACTAAAGATTGCTTGCTTTTTGCGTCTCTGAGAGTCAGATGCTGTGTGGTTTAGCATTCTACTTAGGTACCAGCTAATCATAGTACTCGTAGGATAGCCTCTTATATGTCTGAGTATTTCTAACAATAGCCTCATGTAAACAAGACCAGATAATGAAAGTATAGTTATGAAACTCTAAATAAATGCTATGATTTATGAAATTATGGCTAACTCACAGTACGTGTGTGCCGTGGTTATATTGAAAGGTAAACACCACAGCCAGTTTAATTGTATTTTCCGTGCGTTCCCGCTTTCGATATCGAGATTCAGTCATCTGCTGCGACCTTGATTGGTGACGTCATTTGGCTGGCAGTGGCGTCTGCTTGACGAGATTTAGACAGCAATGTTTTAGTTTTTATAAGTTCGCACAGCGTCTTCATCGGCCACTTTTTCTCTTTCAACTTGGTGCGGCTGGGATTGTGACAGTGTACCGTGATATACTATTATGAGTAGATAAATCGATAAAGAGCTTCAGGTTTCCCCGCTTTAGTCGGGAGAAAAGGGGTCGACGAGATGGGCACTCTACATCTTCGCCCATCCGCAGAGCCTACGTAAGAAGCCCCAACGCCATTACGCCATGCGGCATCATTCTGCACACCCAACTGGAAATGCAGGAATATTCTTAAGGCAATCTGAAGGTGGGAACTTTCCTTTTATTTTATAAACTTCACACACGAAATACTCCACAGTTTATCGGGTAACACACACGCAGAAACTTAGTGCTAGAAATTAGACTCAGGCTTCAGAGTTAACATTACTGAACATGTTTTGTGAAGACATGCTAAAGTGTGGACAGTGATGTCTGTGTTATGAATAACTTATAAGTATTTGTGTATTGGTTTGCATAATGTCAAGGGTTACCATTGTATAATATAAATATTTAATTATATTTTCTGCAAAAAGAAAACTAATTTTAAAATTCATTTATTAACAAAATCCAGACCTTAAGAAAATGTAATACCCAGAGAGTACTTGCATTATCTACCTGTCATATGACTTGTGATCCTGCACGTTCCATTTTTTTCTGTTCTTTATATTCTAAATTTAAACTCCTGTTGATTTAGTTATTTATTATTTGGTTTTGCTTGACTATTCAATTTATAATAGTACAATAAAATTCTTATATTTAATTAACATAAAAAATTAAATGACATATTTGAATATTTAATTAACAAACTTCAACGTCGGTTTAATGGGATCACTGGTTTCAATATTAATGCGATTAATCCTAGTGCTGGGGAACAGGTAGATGAGGGTACTGCAACACACGTAAGTGATTAGTTTTTTTTAATTTAATTATTATCTTAGTATCTACTGATAATGGATTGTCATCTTTATGTACTTATAATTATCTTATGTTAAGGAATGGCTCATGCATTACTAATGCAATAAAAACAAATCTTTTGAAAGTGAAATACAAGAATACAAGTTTATAATAAATATAATAAGTTAGTAGGTTGGTATGTCATTATTTAATTGTTGGAGATATTTTGAAATATTTTGTTGTAATTCAACCACCATGGTGCTTTAAAGAGATATTTGAATTGATGTTAAGAATCAAGGAAAACTCAAACAAAAGATGGAAGTGTAAAAGCAATTGTTTAAAATTCAAGAAGCATTAATAAAATCTTGTTATTGTGTGCCATGTTTTGGTGAAAACCCGGCGTGCCATAAACGTGAACAAAAAATATATATAAAAGCGTCTAACTCCCGAAATAGTTATTTTTGTAATTTCGCGTATGCGGGCGATATGGTAATTCCATGTTTTGAACTGCTCTGCATACTGTCGCTGTCTGGTGGTGGGGAGCTCAGTTGCGGTTTCCGACATGTAGTTTGTTGCAAGGTTTCAGTCTGGACTAGACAGCCGTTACGTACTGGTGCAGACGTTCTTGCTGGCCGACCTAGTTGCTTAAATCTACAAGTACTATATACTATGATTGAGTAGAGTTTACTGTGATCCCCGGTAAGTCCAATTTAATTGATGATTTTGTTGCTCTTGTACAGCATGACAATTGCTATTGTAATTAACTACTGTAACTATAATTAACTATAACTATTGGGATGTAAAAGAGAGATGAGTTGTAATTGTAATGTGAGGGAGCCTTATTATATAGTAGCACGTGCTTCTAAATACTTATACCTGTTTGAGTTGGTCAGTTTGCGTAGTGTCATCATTTTCTGGGCTATAATGCAATACGTTATTGTCAGTTATGAGGAGATATTCATATAATATTGAAACTTTGGGGGCGCGAGTGTATTCTAGTATGCCAAAAGTAAAATTTAAAAAACAAAACAAGGGGTTAAAACTGGTTGTGATATGCTGAGTGAGTTTTAGGCTGTGGGACGTGGGTGTTGAGAATGATAAGTAACGATAGTAATTTTCCTTAAAAATGTTTAAGGGTTTCCGCCCCGCCAGAGATCTACCCATTACAGCAGCTGGCAGTTCACCGGCCACAATGCAACAACAACCAGACTCGATGCGGGTTGCGGCTGGAAGAGCGTCTGCACATCATGCCGAAAATGCCCCCATGAGACATACTAGGACGATACAAGGTGAAATTTAATCTTTTTATATACATTTGGCCACTTCAGCAAACCTCCTGTGTGGGACATTTTTGCCGTTAACAAGTTCTACGCTATGGTGCTCGCGTCTAACTAGACATAATTGGGCGGGGTGATGAACGTTATTAGAATAAATTCATTATGTAATTACGTCCCAAGGTAAATGTAGACCTGGCCGAGGGGCCGTGCCCGGCGTTCAAGTATTTTTATAATTTTTTTGGTAGTAAAATTTGATGTTGTAAAAGTTGCAGCCAATCTGAATTCTTTCATGTATTGGGGTCTAGTTCTCTTTATTCTACACTAATAAACGTTCCTTTCATAGGGGGTGGGAAGTCTTAAGGGTTTTTTGTTTTTTTTTTTTAACTGATTCAGGTACCTGCGGGGGGGGGCAGTTTTATACAGGTACCGGACGTGTTCTTAATTGTTCGGTCAGGCCGGACACATCTACTCGGTCGGGTCAATTCAGGTTTGTAAAGTTATATACCAGTATATATATTGTAACGTACCGCTTTTTCGTGAGGTCTTAGCGAAACGTACACCTTTAGTCAAGCCCCAAATGTTGGGTTTGCCAAATCTGTAACGTACCGCTTAATGTGAGGTACTTGTGAAAGTGTTATTTTATATGCCTCACGCAGTATGCGTCACTTTTGAATTATACTAACTGACGTTTTAAAAGGTATAAATAAAGGCTTTTTGTTTATCTTGTTTTACTCAATCTAAAAAGAAATCAAGAGTGTGTGATTTGGGGTCAAGGAGGTAAGTTGTTCAGCCTTATGCAGAAGAGAGAGTAAGTATCATTATTGCCCCTCAGTTGTGACGATTTCTTCTGTATGTTGTGCTGAAATTTTTATTAACTACCCACTACAATAAATTATAACACGTTATAATTCAATATTAATTTTCAATAATATTGCTTTATTTATTATTGACTTTTGTCTCCTGCCACCAAAATATAGGTATCACAATTAATCTTATCTGAAAAAAAACATCCTCTCGACTTTACCGAGTAAAATTAGAGTTGTCTAAGGAGCAAAACATATATGTTGTTATTTACCCAATATTACGCTATAATAAAAAACATCAATTATTACATAATCCTTAATAATTCCCCAGGGTTCAGGGTGAATTCTTTGTGTTATGAGAGTGTCAGAAATGGATAATTGCTACGCTTTACAAATACCGAAAAATTAATAAATAATTTTGTTTATTTTTCAAGTATTACGTAGTTTCCGGAATTGCCGTAAGAGAGCAGCATGTATTTGTTTACTTTGAAAAAACATATGATAAAATGAATATTTTTGTTCTATTTCACTGTTAAAAATGAGTTTTCTTCTGGACTTATTACGAAAAAATGTTTATATTACCTCGCTCCGTATTGTTCTTACTGGATTGAAGTTTTATTCTGTGATGAGGTCCGTCTTGCGTTATTATTTCCTTTTTCGTTTGGAGTATTTTCTAATTGTCTACTGGAACTAGGCCGAACTATGTTGGATCCTCAGAATGTTTTCATCCACTGGTTTTTAATGTATATCACCATTTAATTTGGATTACTCAGGTATAATTAGATAGTAGTCACTCTGTTTATTAATCTTGCGTGAATTTCACCTCCTCTAACGTCCAAAAAAGGTTATTTTTTATAATTTTTGTCGCATCGTTTCTTCAACTCTCTGGTTTAGTTCAAAATTTTATATCTTATTAACAATACTTGTTATTTTTCATCACTCTTAGTAACACATAGTATTTTTATTATGTAGGCAGTTTGTAATTATTATAAATTTATATTTTATTTATGGAAAAATAATTCCCTTCCATTCCGGTTTCTTTACTAATTTAATTTACATAATATGTTTTGGTTAATTTTTTTATGACATTGTATATAAATATTTTATCATTTTATTATCCTTAAATAAATTTATATATTATTTATTTAGTCTCGAATAGTATTCATACCCGGCACTACTTCCTGTTGCCATTTCCTTCATAGGATTATTTTAATTTTATATTATCTTTGGTAGTTAAATTTTTATGTCTTTTAAAACTAACCCTGGGTTTTCTTATAATCTAACACAATTATTTGAAAAAATATAATATTAACTTGGGTATAACAATTTGTGGTTCATACAATATAAAGTACAACAAATAAATAAAATTACAAAAATCAATCAGTATTATTACATACTACTTTCATAAGTTTATCCTTTCCAAAACATACAACACAGTTTGGTAATACATTACTTTCACTTTTGTTTTTTCACCTCAATGGGTACACTAGAACTCACTTTGCACTGTATACCACTCGAATTGTTTATCATGTTGAGTGATATAATTAAATTTTGAGCGAGCTTTAGTTTACCCATTTCTGACTTTTATTCTCATGATTTACTTTATTGGGACCGGGTTATGTACCGTTACATAAAGCCCCCCCACTAGAACAAATTTATTTTAGTTCAACTTGTTGATAGAAATAAATTGTTGATTGGTTCAAGTCTTCTAATGGTCTTGACTTTGTTTTCATAATAGTGTTTCATTTCCGACTGATTATACTCTCTGGTAATTCCGACTGGTGGTAATTGCTATTTTCTTACTTTACTCTCTCTCTCTTGGAGGCAAATTCATCAATTATTTCTCGGGGTTAGTGGTACTTCCACATTTTATTTGATAAGGACTGGTCACACTAATTATATTAAACTTGTTTTAACCCTCATTTCTATTTACTTTTATATACTCGCTTTATCAATTAAGCTTCGGTCTGCTATCTTCCTTCTATTTTCTTCATTTATACTTCTGGAATCTAATATCACTCCTTTCAGCTATTTTATAATTATTATCCCTTAAATATTCAATTTCCCTAACATTTTTCCCTATCCTGTGCGGTGGTTCCAGTCGGGTGGCCACTCTGGGTCCATACACCGCTGTCTATCCTTACACCTTCTGAGACCAGGGGAACATCATCCCTGCTCATAAAAATTATTGCCGGAACATTTCTACGGTCAATACATAAAAATAAAAAAATTATAAGTAGTAGACAATTAGCGACTAGTACCAAACACTCTTGGGATTCTTCATACTGTAGCTGTTTGTATTTATTTATATATTTCTTCTTCTCCTTGATTCCTTCTTTTTTATCATTAATTAATAGCATATAACATCATTGATAGGCCTTATGTTAAAATTCTTTTGACTTTACTTCTTGTGACATATTTCTCCGTATCATTTCTTCTTATATAATCTTCAATTCCGAGAAATTCTAATCATTGTATTAATTATCATCCTCCTTCAGTTTCATTGGAGTCGTTAAATTATTCGTTATTCTTCTTATTGTACCTCAAAATATTATTTTTCCTATTAGTTCATTTTAAATCAGTTCTTTATAAATATTATTTAATCATCTGTTCTCTTTTTCTTGGTGTTTTGTCTTTTTATTTTAAATTATATTGTTCGAAATAACTTGAGTAAGTTGTCCTTACGTGCTTTTAGAATTTTGGGGTTTTTATTTACAATGGGTTGCTTGGTCCTGTATCCATAAAATCCGTCCTTTTTTTCTGGTTTGTTTGGGGTCTGTTTAACCGTGGTCCATTATTTCAGGTACTCCATGTTCTCGGATTGCTGGGGTGTTCGTAATTAATTCTCTCCTTGATAATCTTCTTACCATCCGGCTCTCCCATTTTGCTGCTATGAAACTTTCACTTAAGTACCGGCCTTCCGTCATAATTCGTTCCTTTTTAACTACTAAGTATCGTACCTCCTCTAACATAACATAGTTGCTCATTTTTAATCTCATTTCATTCCCTTTTACCTCTGGATTATTTGCCCAATATTTGCATGTTGTCTTCCGTCTTGAAGATACGGCTGATATTGTCTGATACACTTCCATCGTTGACACATTTAACTGGGATGTAAACTTAATTAACTCCCTCTGTTCGTTAATTGGAAGGTTGAATACATTAATTAATCCACCTGTAATCATCTCCCATTCTTCCTTGGTATTTATTATTTTCTTTCTACTTGTTTTTATTATTTCCTTGGTCTTCTTTTCCACGGTTTGAACATCCTTTTTGTTGTGGCTATTTTTATTTTCAGATGGCATTACACCTTGGTATTCTGTAATTTCTATTTCCTTCCTACTCTCTTCTGTATTCGGACTTACTTTAATGCCTTCTGAAGTGCTGTCTGATGTTTCATCCAAATTCTTGACACTATGGTCCATTTGTTTATTTGTCTCCTCTTGGTATGTATCAGCTTTTTGGATACGCGTATTAACATTTTCAAACTTCTCCCCGAAAGTTTTCCATATCTCCTTATTGACATTCTCCATTTTACACTCAAATTGTTTTAAATTCTTATTATTCTCTTCAAATTTTGCATTCATCTCTTCTCTTTGCCCTTCAACCATTTCCTTCAGTTCATGGTATTGTTCATTCATGGTTTGTTTGATATTTCCATGAATGGTTTCTATTTTTTCATTTAGTTGTTTGACTAAACTTTCCTGAATGCTATCTATTTTCTCATTGGTCTGTCTATTTTGTTCCTCCTGCTTCTTAAAATTCTCCTTATTTTCCTCATTGGTTTGTTTTAAGTTTTCCTCCTGTTTCTTAAATTGTTCATTAGTTTGTTTATTCTGTTCCTTAAATTGTTCTGCCATAAATTTCATCATGTCTTGCCAATTAGGTTCTTCTCTGGCTACCCTTTTGTCTGGTTGATCCCCTTGGGCATCCTCTTCCACTATTTCTTTTTCCGGGTCCAAAACTACTTCAGTTTCTTCTGTATCACCTGTCTGTTGGTCCATTTCACTGTCCGTAACTAATTCTATTTCTTGTTCCTGTCCACCTTCTTCAATCACCTTTTCTTCTGCCCTCTTCTTCGATTTTCCTCGGGTATTAGGCATTTCTTGTTTTCTCATAACTGCCAACGATAATTAGATTTTTTGATATATATTTTTATTAAATATCAAAATTCTTTTCTAATTACCGCCCTTTTACGTTGAGCGCCAAATCTGTAACGTACCGCTTTTTCGTGAGGTCTTAGCGAAACGTACACCTTTAGTCAAGCCCCAAATGTTGGGTTCGCCAAATCTGTAACGTACCGCTTAATGTGAGGTACTTGTGAAAGTGTTATTTTATATGCCTCACGCAGTATGCGTCACTTTTGAATTATACTAACTGACGTTTTAAAAGGTATAAATAAAGGCTTTTTGTTTATCTTGTTTTACTCAATCTAAAAAGAAATCAAGAGTGTGTGATTTGGGGTCAAGGAGGTAAGTTGTTCAGCCTTATGCAGAAGAGAGAGTAAGTATCATTATTGCCCCTCAGTTGTGACGATTTCTTCTGTATGTTGTGCTGAAATTTTTATTAACTACCCACTACAATAAATTATAACACGTTATAATTCAATATTAATTTTCAATAATATTGTTTTATTTATTATTGACTTTTGTCTCCTGCCACCAAAATATAGGTATCACAATTAATCTTATCTGAAAACAAACATCCTCTCGACTTTACCGAGTAAAATTAGAGTTGTCTAAGGAGCAAAACATATATGTTGTTATTTACCCAATATTACGCTATAATAAAAAACATCAATTATTACATAATCCTTAATAATTCCCCAGGGTTCAGGGTGAATTCTTTGTGTTATGAGAGTGTCAGAAATGGATAATTGCTACGCTTTACAAATACCGAAAAATTAATAAATAATTTTGTTTATTTTTCAAGTATTACGTAGTTTCCGGAATTGCCGTAAGAGAGCAGCATGTATTTGTTTACTTTGAAAAAACATATGATAAAATGAATATTTTTGTTCTATTTCACTGTTAAAAATGAGTTTTCTTCTGGACTTATTACGAAAAAATGTTTATATTACCTCGCTCCGTATTGTTCTTACTGGATTGAAGTTTTATTCTGTGATGAGGTCCGTCTTGCGTTATTATTTCCTTTTTCGTTTGGAGTATTTTCTAATTGTCTACTGGAACTAGGCCGAACTATGTTGGATCCTCAGAATGTTTTCATCCACTGGTTTTTAATGTATATCACCATTTAATTTGGATTACTCAGGTATAATTAGATAGTAGTCACTCTGTTTATTAATCTTGTGTGAATTTCACCTCCTCTAACGTCCAAAAAAGGTTATTTTTTATAATTTTTGTCGCATCGTTTCTTCAACTCTCTGGTTTAGTTCAAAATTGTATATCTTATTAACAATACTTGTTATTTTTCATCACTCTTAGTAACACATAGTATTTTTATTATGTAGGCAGTTTGTAATTATTATAAATTTATATTTTATTTATGGAAAAATAATTCCCTTCCATTCCGGTTTCTTTACTAATTTAATTTACATAATATGTTTTGGTTAATTTTTTTATGACATTGTATATAAATATTTTATCATTTTATTATCCTTAAATAAATTTATATATTATTTATTTAGTCTCGAATAGTATTCATACCCGGCACTACTTCCTGTTGCCATTTCCTTCATAGGATTATTTTAATTTTATATTATCTTTGGTAGTTAAATTTTTATGTCTTTTAAAACTAACCCTGGGTTTTCTTATAATCTAACACAATTATTTGAAAAAATATAATATTAACTTGGGTATAACAATTTGTGGTTCATACAATATAAATTACAATAAATAAATAAAATTACAAAAATCAATCAGTATTATTACATACTACTTTCATAAGTTTATCCTTTCCAAAACATACAACACAGTTTGGTAATACATTACTTTCACTTTTGTTTTTTCACCTCAATGGGTACACTAGAACTCACTTTGCACTGTATACCACTCGAATTGTTTATCATGTTGAGTGATATAATTAAATTTTGAGCGAGCTTTAGTTTACACATTTCTGACTTTTATTCTCATGATTTACTTTATTGGGACCGGGTTATGTACCGTTACAATATATATATATATATATATATATATATATATATATATATATATTTGCTCTTTTAAGTAAAAGTATTTCGTAATTTTATGGAAGTATGCAACATGTAACACTATTTAGAAACTTTATCACTCCCACTGTTATTTCAGAATGTCTTAAGCTTTTATGTATACCTTATAAGGGAATTTTTTACTACTTCATACTAGATTTGTAATGTTATAATTTTAGCTTCAGTTTATCTTTTTTTTTATACTTAATTTGCTGGTGGTCATGTCCACTTGGGAGTTCTGTAAACATCTGAATATTTTTTCTCTATAAAAACTTACTATTTTATAAACCTATACAGCTATGTTAACTATGTGATGGTATGCTTCTATAAGGGGACTATTTTGAATTATAGATTGTAATTTACAGATGGTGCGGGGCTACTATGCCAATATAAATTTTGTAATTTCCAATCATCACCTTTTATTCTGTTTGTTTTACATTCTGTTACTTATTTTCTCCTACGTTAATTTCCTTTTACTCGCTCTTGTGGGTTAATGGGTTTGTTTTTTACTTGGAGGTTATATAAGGCTGTGTTGGCCATTTAAACAGGTTATTGAGCACGGGTCCTTGTGGACCAGTCCAGATGTCTCCCCATTCAGGTATGGGTACGATGGTAAGGTACAGGCTGCCTGTCGGAATTAACAAGCTGTATTGTGTTATGCTGTACTGTAGCTGTGATATGTGTTTTTGTGTATATGCATTTTTATGTGTGATTAGATGTTTTAATGTTGAGTATTTTTAAGGATAATCTATATAATTATATATTATGTTCGCTCTCTGTACATGATTAAGTGTTATGAAAATAATATGATTATTTATAATTACAAGGTCAGGAGTATTTATGCAACTATGCAATTATCCACATTTAAGATAAAATGAAGCTTTTAGAATGGTGAGGTGGATACTCACTTATGATATTAATTTTTTTTAAATTGCAAATTTGGGAAAATGTATTACAATTGGAAGTTTACATTTTATATTCTGAATTAAATTATCGAGATCTAAACCTTATATTTTGTATTAGCATTGAACTAGAAATTAAAGTTGTAATTTCATCTTAAAATTGCATTATTGAAATTTAAAAATTACATTTTGTATCGAGATTAAAAAAAAAAAAAAAAAAAATTTAAGTTGTATATTTAATACCAATATGGGATTGTTGAGATTTGAAAATTATATTTTGTATTAAAGAAGAGTTATCGAATTTGCAACTAATATGCATGAATGTGAAGATTTAAAATTTATAATAAAAATTGTTATTGTTTAACAGCCGAGTTTAATTGCAAGTCCCGTCCCACTGGACCCAGCGCATTTTTGGCTTCTCTAGGCCCTCTGCCTAGTTTTAAATAACCATTGGCCCCTCTTTAACAAAACAAAACAAAAATCAAAATTTTGATAAAACAAAAAAAAAATTTTTTAAGAGGGGTTACAAATGGTAGCAGACCGTGATTGATTCTAGGGTCGAACCCTTGGGGCCTTGGGTGTGACGGGGTTTGCAGACCCGGAAATAGTTTGGAACAAGTTGAACTTCAAAAATTTTGAAAGGGCGAATATAGGTAGGTAGCATATAGGATGTTATACTATGTTTAATGTGCATCGGTGTACATATAATTGTTAGCCTGGTGTCGCCACGCGGCATACGTTTTGTTTTGGTGGGATATTTTTCCCCTTGGGCGACTTGGACTTACCGGAGATCTAGGGGTATGGCTGGCAAGTCGCCTGCTTTATTAATCGATGTGGGAGTAATTGCGTGCAAGTTTGGCGGGATGCGGTATGGCCCGACCAACAGTCGGTACCGTCACCAACTGGACTTATTCTTAGAAAATTGGACGTTATGATGATTAGATGTTGCGGGTTAGCTGCGTGTTGTTGAAATGTATATGTTGTGATAGGTGTTCGGTGGTGTGCATTGTATGTCTATGTTTAATTGTTGTCGTTGTTTCTCTTCTTGTGTATGATGTCGGAATGTGAGCTGGTGCTGGAGTGGGTTGGGTCTCCGCAGCGATAGGAAACCCGGGGTCCTCTTGATGGAAGAATCAGTACTCAAGGTCTTCGTAACTGAATTTTGTGAAGTGTTGTTGTGTGTGTTTATGTTTGCGCGGCTCAAGGATGAGTCCGGTGAACATGGATCTCTACATGAAGGATGAGCTGGAGTTTGAGGTCCGGTCCAGGGGTAAGAAACCACAGGGGGACGTGGCCTCCCTGAGGAAGCAACTGAGGGTCGCTCTTGCCGCAGGGGATGGGGCATCACACGTGAAAATCAGTGACGTGTCGGCGGAGATCGATTTATGCCAGGAGAAATGTCATGAGCTTAAGGATCTGGCAGAAGCTCTACAGTCAGCCGCACCAACTTCCAGGGCCAAGCAGAGGGTGCGCCAGCGCCTAAACCACCTAGCCATGCGAATACAGAACTTGGAAGCCCAAGCGGTGGGCCCCGAGATGGAGACAATCCTTATGCCCCTCAGGGGACAAGTGGTAGCGGCCCTGCAGGAGCCTTCGAGGAGTCAACATCTTCCAAAAAAGCTGAGCCCTCCGCCCTCCTCCCCCGGGGAAGAGAAGGAACTAGACCAAGCGGCACCTCCGGTGGCTTTCTCAGGGATGGCAGGCGCATTTTACCATAAACTTCCTAACCCCCTTGTCGAGGTCGTCCGACGTCTCCCGATTGTGGACAGGTTGGACGCCGACAGACTTTTGAATTTTTTTAAAATATTTTTTCAGCTGGCCGATTTTCCAGGAGTATCGGACCGGACTCTACTCGAGCTCATCTACCCTTACTGCCAGGGCTCCATGGCTGAGCGGGTGATTCATGCCCTCAGGGACGGTGGTGGTATTGACTCCTTTCATGGGGAGGTGGTCAACGCCTTTATCCCGGGCCGACTGCACGAGAGGCTTCGGCAAAAATATTTTTACAGAGTACAGGCCAATGGCGAGGGCCTGGCTCAGTTTGTGGCCAGTATAAGAGAGGCGGCCAAGATTCTGAGATTGGGGTTGTCCGAGCCCGAGATTATCCAGGTAATTTTGGAAGGGATAAATCCCCAAGAACAGTCCCGCTTGGTGTTCGCAGAGCATCCGCGTTGTTTCGCAGACCTGGACCGACTGTGTGTCATGTCTAGAGCTATCCAATTAAATGATGAGTGTAGAGGTCAGGGTGTAGCTCGTAATTTGGAGTTTGGCGGTGGCGAACGATGGTCCGGACAATCCCAGTCTCAAGCTGCTAGTTCCGGCAATGACCGTAGCCATATAATTCAACGATGTTATAATTGTGGTAAACCGGGGCATATCAGCCGGAATTGCCCCGAGGGTCGTGCCCGCGCTGAACCTTCCCCGAAGGGAGCCAACTCAAAAAACTAGATAACCAGGGGAGGATGAATCGGAGGTCATCTTCCCCTCTCTGTCGGGGGTCTTCGAAGGTACGTGCCTCCAGGCCATCGGTAGGTCCCAGTTCTTCGGGCATCAAGGTCCTCCAAACCATCTCTAGGCCCACTTCTGTATGCCCCTTCTTGCTGCTGGAATTGAAGAGGAGTCAACTCAGAGCCTTAGTCGACTCCGGGTCAGCAAGATCAACAATATCATCTAGGGTGTGCGAGGACCTTGAAAGACAGGGTTTAATAAAAAGGTCGGAACAGTCTTCCGTGGTGTGGTGGACGGCATCCCAGGAAATTCTGCCCATTTCCCGGGTAGTTTCATTCAAATTTAAGACTGAGGGATTTTCTTGGGTGTGGAGCTTTCTGGTTTCTCCTGCTCTGGGAGTTGAGTGCATTATTGGTGCAGACTTCATCTGTAAAAGTGGTCTCATAATTGACATCAAAGAGCACCAATGCTATTTTAGATTTAACCGGGGAGTTGTAATCCCTTTCCTTGCATATCAGGGGACTAGGCAGTGTGCCGGTATAAAACCGGCCCTTGAAAATATTTCAGAAACATTTCTATTTAATTGTAAGAGTGAGTGAAGGCGGCCGACCTTTGCTCGCCGCAGTTAGGGCTGCGCGTGCAATCGACGGCGAACGTTCGCTGTGATCTGCGGACTGCAGATTTCTCATTCACTGCTCGGCTGCGGGAGACAACGTTCCTTCTCTCTCTCTTCGAACTTACGACGCAGTTTGCTGTCTTCTCATGGCGTGCTAAAGCGTAAATCAACTCCCGGTAAGAATTTCATTATTTTTGGTCTTTATAAGTAATTCATATTAAATGGATTAATAACTGGGCTTATGCAACCGTATAAAATATGTAATTATGTGTGTGTGCGCCCCGACAAGTTTTATATTAAGAAAAACTCATTGATCTGTGATTAACTTAATGTTCAGTATATAGCCAGTGTTCCGTTTATTATTACTAGAATAATGTGAGAGCTATTACAAGTGTCTTGTCATGATAAAGGTGTACAACTTTAGTTTATTAAAGGCTAAAAAACTTAGTGCGTAGTCAGGTCGTGAACTGTGCCTATGCATGCAGTAGACTGTCGGAGAGTTTGTTAATTAACTTCACAGTAGAGAATTAATTGTGAGAGCTTCCATGAATGAAATTTAATTAATGTTAAAACATTCTTAAGGCTGTGAGTGCCTTGCAGTTAAATTTTTTTGGGCAAATAATGATTGTCGCTCGCCACGTGGCGTTTAACCTGCAAATTTATGTCGAAGCATGTTGGCCTAGTGAGGATCACTTTATATTATGCCACATTTAATAAGGTCTCTTCATTATTCAAATTTATTTATTCCATGGCTGATTTCTCTGCTCTTTCAGCTGGTTGCAAAAACCTTATTAATGAATATTGTGCTTTTATTGAGTTAGCTGGAGGCCCGTTTTGAGGTTAATTACCTTAGCTCGGGTGTACATTTTAGTGAACAGTTCTTTAATTTATTTGAATGAACAGGGTTCTTGAAGTAGCCGGATTCCTGGCTTGCTGATGGCCGTCCACCTGCCTAAGCTGTGAACCATGACCAAGATCTTGTCTGAAGAGGGAGATGGGGACTCGTTCTCAATGGAACATTTGCCCGCTGTGATAAGGTGATATGCACTCTATTATTTTCTTATCAACAATCTTTGCATCCATGGGCCCACGTGTGCCGACTCTTTGCTAGAATGGGAAGCCGCTGTTCATGACCCAGAACTTTACTAGTTACATTCAAGTACACCTTTTTATACTTGAATTACATAACGCTAAGTGCACTGCCTGTAAGTGTGTGCTGCACTGGGGGAGCGTGCCGGAGATATTTTCACACTTGCACATTGTACTGTGTTCATCATTGACATTTTAGTTTTACAGAATGTATTGAACAGGTTAGTATCTCTGTTCCGGCTGGAACAGAGATGAAAATATATTTTAATTTCACTAGGGGTTTTGCATTTTAGGGCTGGGGGTTTTCCTGGGTTTTTTCTCTTGGAACGTTTTCTGGGGTTAACAAAAGGGGACTTAGTTTTCTCTGACTCATGCTGGTGCAACCTCAGACAGGTTGGAGGCCTGTCAAATTCTGTCAATTGCATGCTGGCGCGCTACCACAGATGCTAGAGCACCACCACATTATTGTTCTTTCTATTTTTATTATATGTATACTACCATTCGGGGCTAATAGAAATAATTTGCTATTTTTCTGGAAATATATTAGTTGATTTTGCTCCTTGCACAAGGGCTATACCGATTGTTTTTCTTAACTGGCAAAACACATATTGATTGACTTTCACTGGTATTATCGGCTGTTTAATTTTCTTTAACTATCAAACAGGTATTCATTATTTTTGTTAAAACATATATTGTCAAAATTTTCTGAAATTGTAAAGCCTCGAGTGATGAATTTCTGATTGTTGAAGTACATAAGGATTTTTGATTCCTTCGGGATTTGTGAAGTAAAATAACCGTTTAGAATTCTATAATCACTGTTTGGAATCGGATGATGTAGTTCTGTCAATTTTATCTAATACTGTGAAAGGAACTTGAGGTTCATACGCTCATGAGGGGTCATTGATCAGTGGAATGCTAGACAAATGGGCGGTCCAGTTTTATTCATGCATCATGAATTATTATCCTCCTTTCTGGGGGGGTTTTGGCTTTTATGTAATTCTACAAAACGGGCTGTTGATGGGCGAAAATGTTATCACTGCTGGGTTATGAATATTGTAGTTGTACTGCCTGCAGTGCGGGTGCATTCCAGGGGCAGTGGTGTTAGAATTAATGTATTGTGAGTTTGTGTGCCTTAGGTTTATGTGTGTGTTATGTTTGTTCCTGTCTAGCTAGACACAAGATGGTGTAGAATTTTATATTTATATATATATATATATGTATGTATGTATATTTACTTTGTACACATTTATACATACTTGGTCTGATGTACACTTAATTTTATATACACTTGTTATGATGTACCGTTCTTATATTTTTATATATGTATGTATATTTACCTTGTATACATTTATACACATTTGTTCTGATGTACACCTGATTTATATACACTTGTTATGAGGTACACATGTATGAATTCTAGGAATACAATAAATCTGTTATTGTTACATTACGGAGGAGTTCATTGCAAGTCCCGTCATACTGGACCTGGCACAATTTTTGCTTCTCTAGGCTCCTGCCTAGTCCTAATTGACTTGTGACTTCTCTTTCAAAAAAATTTATAATTAAAAGTAAAGAAGTTGGTTGATATTCAAAAATATATAAAAGGAAAGAGGGGTTACAGCAGGATATCCAAGAAGTTGAGTGCCCCGACACATCTAGAGACCACCTCTCCCAGTCCCAGCAATCAGCATTAGATCAGTTGTGTGAGCGCTTCCCCACTGTGCTAACTCCGGCCCTTGGGCTCACACATCTCTTGGAGTATAAGATTCGCCTAACGGACTCCAAGGTGGTGCGCTCCCACCCTTATAAATTTGCCCCTCCAAAAATGAGCATCTTGAGGGAGAAGGTTCAGGAGTTATTAGACCAACGGGTGATCGGACCTTCTCAGTCCAGTTATGCCAGTCCGGCGTTCCTAGTGCCCAAACCTGGAGGTAAACATCGCATGGTGATCGACTACCGCAAACTCAACGCCAACATTGAGGTAGACTCGGTCCCACTTCCTGACCTTCACTCCGCGTTTGATTGGTTCAGTGAGGCGAGGTATTTTACCATCATCGACCTCAATTCTGCATATCACCAGATCCCACTGACGAAGGAAAGTAGGCCCTACACGGCATTCTGTGTTCGGTGGAACCTCTACCAGTACACCAGGGTTCCCATGGGTCTAGCGGTAGGGGCCCAAACACTCACCCGTTTACTTGACACCGTTTTTCACGATGTCAAGTTTAAATATGTCTTTAACTATCTTGACGACTTGCTGGTATACAGCAAGGGTTATGAGGAGCATTTGGGTCATCTCGAAGAGGTGATGTGCAGGTTGAGGGGTGCTGGCCTCACTGTCAACCCCGAAAAGGTGAAGTTCGCCCAGACCCAAATTTCTTTTCTGGGCCACCTGATTTCCCATAGCGGTGTCACTGTGGATCCAGAGCGAACACAGGGAATCAGGGACTTTCCCCCACCAAAGGATCCCAAAGGCATCGCAAGATTTGTGGGGATGGTA
Organism: Magicicada septendecula; assembly: GCA_034769895.1. Classification (NCBI taxonomy): domain Eukaryota; kingdom Metazoa; phylum Arthropoda; class Insecta; order Hemiptera; family Cicadidae; genus Magicicada; species Magicicada septendecula. The sequence continues at coordinate 286,193,945 of CM068373.1, read as the reverse complement.
AATTTCTATCGGCGCTTCATTCCGAATGCGGCGGAGATTGCAGCCCCCCTTAATGAACTCCAAAAGAAGGGCGCCAAATTTGTATGGGGGGAAAAACAACAGAAGGCTTTCGAAACCTTGAAAGAAGCCATCATTCCCTCCCCATGCTGAGGATGCCTGATTTCTCTCAAACTTTCATTTTACAGATGGACGTGAGTTCGATTGCGCTCGGGGCGGTTCTGTCCCAAGTCGTGGATGGGGCTACGCAGCCTGTGGCACTTATATCCAGAACATTGACCCAACAAGAACGACAGTCTTCAGTCTATAAGCTACAGTGTTTAGCTGTTGTGTACGCTCAGACAAGTTCAGGCGTTTCTTGGAACATGCTGAGTTCCTGCTCAAGACCGACAACCAGGCTCTCTCTTGGCTTCTTGCTCATCCCCGGCAGCTGGGTAATATTGGACGATGGGTGGTCAAGATCTCACCTGTTTTCACCAGTTCTCATTATTTGTTCGCCGACCCGTTCCAAGAATTCCATTGGGTTTCTCCTGTATGACTTAAAGTTGATGGTCTCCCGGTCGTCTATACGTTGTGTATATGGAACAGTGATCGATCGGTTGTCGACTGACCGTTGTAGGTTCTCGATTCTATCCTGGTTACGTTGTCCTTGCTCCTGTATTTCGTTTATGACCGTATCTAAATTTCGATGCTGGTTTCCGCAATCTGCTCGTATTGATTCCACTTGAATCCGGTTTTCTTCTTCTATATGGCCTATCTTGACCTCTAGTTCAGCTCTATTTCGTGTAATAGCTTCATCGGTCACTCTCAGTTTTCTGTTTGTTTCAGCTATCTCCTGTTTTCTTTCGCCGTCATTCTTACCTACCTTCTGGCTGATTGCCTCACTAGCGTCCTCGATTTTCTTATTGAGAGCTTGTCTTAATACTTCATTCTGTTTATCAACATTTTCCGTCAAATTATAAAGAAATCTTGTCTATGGGTGTAATTAGTTATAATAGACTCCTGTGTATCAAATGCCAAGTAATACGTTGCAGGTAGCAATTCGTAACAATTACAAATGTTGTTGCCTGTCTTAATTAATATTTTATTAATGAATATATCTTTCAGTGGTGACCGATGGAACCTTCGGAAAATAGATTATTAAACAAACAAATTTATAATTATTTCTTGAATTTATAATCGTACTACTCTATAGACTTAACTTAGTTTTCAATGTTTGCGTAATATTAGCGATATGTATAGAGTATTGACGGAATGTAAGGGGTATTTGTGTCAACCCTAGTCACTCGATGGTAGAAAATTTCATTCAAATTTAGTATTAAACACAAGCTAGTTCAGAAATCTTCCGTCCCACCAGCTGCAAACTTTGAGCGCTGTTACTAGTAATAAGCGTACTTATAGGTTAGTTATTCGTTATGTTTGTATCAATCTTTTTGTAAATTATTCCACCCACCACATATAGTATTTATTCTGCAATAACTTAAACGTTATCTCATACAATAAATGTACTTTATTTATTTTCTCTATTAATTAACAGGTTACGTTGTCTCAAAAACCAATAATACGATCCAATCGATCATCCAGACATATATCGATTATTAATTACTCAAATTCTAAAAACATACACTTGAAAATAATAACAAATAATTCTTATCCCAGGGTTCGTATAGTTCTTGGAACCATTAGTAAGGCCAGGTAAAATGCATAATTAAGGTTGTTCAATTTACAAAAATAAAATTATTTACTTTAAATACAGTGAAATGAAAATAAGTTGTTTTTTTTTTTTTTTACCAAACCGACGAAAATTTCGTCTGGCAGTGGACGTTTGTCAACAGTGGCCCAAAACTCAGCTTATCTCGTCTTCGTCCAGTGAAATAGCTCTGGTTTTCAATAAAATTGATGGTGGTGTGTACTGGTAAACCCTCAGGAAATCTTCTGGCTTCTATTCTTCTTTTACGATCTTCACAATTCTTGGTCCCAGTGAAATGGAATTAGGATCCCAGCTTCTCTGCTGCTAATGAAGGTTATTACACCAAATCGAGTCTTCTGGTATTTCCAATAATTCCGTTAGTTCAAACTTTAATTCTTTTACTGATCTTCGATTTATAGTATGAATTGGTTTAATACCGAATCCAGCGGAATTATTTAGTGAATGAGGTGAGAGGCTTTCAATTCTTTTTTACTGTATTCATTTACCATTTGGAGGGTTATTTAATTTTTATTACTCATTAGCATTAAAGTATAATTGTTTTACCAAAAGGGGTTTTTCAATTTTGATACATATTTCCTTTAGATTTATTCATATTTTTTAAATATATCGGTCCATCTCAACCTAATAGCTTGTAACAATCAGAACGAATTAATTCAAAATCAACAACTTCTGCAATTCAGTTGCCTTAACAACCACGTTTTCTATATATCCTTGAGCCGGCATTATAGAATATTACTACTTCTTTCCAATAAAATACTCCATGCTTGTATTAATATTAAATCACCTAAAATTCTCTCCTAACCTTCCTTCCTAAACAGTAAATGTTTTACCAGAGTTTCGTTGGACTGGGTTTCCTAAAAAGGTATTAATTTCCTTTCACTAATATGGAATTTAGGCCTATAGATTCACTTACAACCATTATAACATTATTTGGGTTTTTAACTTAATTTTCTTTTTACCTGACCTACTGTACAATTAATTATTGGTTACATGGTTAATTACATGAATTTTAATTTACTGGTGGTTATTCCTTATTATCCACTCTGGTGATACAAAGTTTCGTCAGTTATGACGCGTTTCAGGACTAAGTCCCATCATCAGATAACACTTTATTTAATAAATTAATACATTTAAAATCGCAACCATGATACTGGTCAAGTCAAATAAATAAAATAAAATAAAATTACAAATCGCATGTGATATGTTTTACTAACCACGGCCGGAGCTCCCGCATGCATTCACCCACAACCGCGATCGTCACGCGACACCCCCCATAATGGGTATAATGCAATACGTTATTGTCAGTTATGAGGAGATATTCATATAATATTGAAACTTTGGGGGCGCGAGTGTATTCTAGTATTCCAAAAGTAAAATTTAAAAAACAAAACAAGGGGTTAAAACTGGTTGTGATGTGCTGAGTGAGTTTTAGGCTGTGGGACGTGGGTGTTGAGAATGATAAGTAACGATAGTAATTTTCCTTAAAAATGTTTAAGGGTTTCCGCCCCGCCAGAGATCTACCCATTCCAGCAGCTGGCAGTTCACCGGCCACAATGCAACAACAACCAGACTCGATGCGGATTGCGGCTGGAAGAGCGTCTGCACATCATGCCGAAAATGCCCCCATGAGACATACTAGGACAATACAAGGTGAAATTTAATCTTTTTATACACATTTGGCCACTTCAGCAAACCTCCTGTGTGGGACATTTTTGCCGTTAACAAGTTCTACGCTATGGTGCTCGTGTCTAACTAGACATAATTGGGCGGGGTGATGAACGTTATTAGAATAAATTCATTATGTAATTACGTCCCAAGGTAAATGTAGACCTGGCCAAGGGGCCGTGCCCGGCGTTCAAGTATTTTTATAATTTTTTTGGTAGTAAAATTTGATGTTGTAAAAGTTGCGGCCAATCTGAATTCTTTCATGTATTGGGGTCTAGTTCTCTTTATTCTACACTAATAAATGTTCCTTTAATAAGGGGTGGGAAGTCTTAAGGGTTTTATGTTTTTTTTTTTTTAACTGATTCAGGTACCTGCGGGGGGGGCAGTTTTATACAGGTACCGGACGTGTTCTTAATTGTTCGATCAGGCCGGACACATCTACTCGGTCGGGTCAATTCAGGTTTGTAAAGTTATATACCAGTATATATATATATATATATATATATATATAGTAACGTAACATAGTTGAGGTTCCCCAACGTTACATAAAAATTGGATGAAATATGGTCAAGGACCATACCCTGACTTAAGGTTGTTCAATAGTTCATGTGCTTGAGAAGTACCTCAAGTCAAAAGGAGGCAATGACTAATGTTAAATGTAAAAGAGCCAGACCAATGAATGATTGAATGTAATGAAATGTTTGTTTTGTACTGTGACATGTTAAGGTCTACAGAGTATTTATGTTGTATGTTGAATATGCTAAAAATGAAATGATGTTGTTTGATAATAATACTTCATCAATAATTATGTTTATATTTATATTAGATTTGTCTTTATACAACCCAGTATAGTTACCAATGTTAGGCACTGTACTAAGTTCTCAGTATTGTATAAAGTTGAAAAATACTGTTGTGTTAATTAATGTTTATAAACTGGATCAGGAGTGTGACCAGTGTTTCAAGTCTAACAAGTAGTTCTAACAATTATATCATAAATTAATAAAGGGTTCCAGAACCAGTTAATTAATATAAAAAAAAAATAACCACCAGTAAATTAAAATTCATGTAATTAACCATGTAACCAATAATTAATTGTACAGTAGGTCAGGTAAAAAGAAAATTAAGTTAAAAACCCAAATAATGTTATAATGGTTGTAAGTGAATCTATAGGCCTAAATTCCATATTAGTGAAAGGAAATTAATACCTTTTTAGGAAACCCAGTCCAACGAAACTCTGGTAAAACATTTACTGTTTAGGAAGGAAGGTTAGGAGAGAATTTTAGGTGATTTAATATTAATACAAGCATGGAGTATTTTATTGGAAAGAAGTAGTAATATTCTATAATGCCGGCTCAAGGATATATAGAAAACGTGGTTGTTAAGGCAACTGAATTGCAGAAGTTGTTGATTTTGAATTAATTCGTTCTGATTGTTACAAGCTATTAGGTTGAGATGGACCGATATATTTAAAAAATATGAATAAATCTAAAGGAAATATGTATCAAAATTGAAAAACCCCTTTTGGTAAAACAATTATACTTTAATGCTAATGAGTAATAAAAATTAAATAACCCTCCAAATGGTAAATGAATACAGTAAAAAAGAATTGAAAGCCTCTCACCTCATTCACTAAATAATTCCGCTGGATTTGGTATTAAACCAATTCATACTATAAATCGAAGATCAGTAAAAGAATTAAAGTTTGAACTAACGGAATTATTGGAAATACCAGAAGACTCGATTTGGTGTAATAACCTTCATTAGCAGCAGAGAAGCTGGGATCCTAATTCCATTTCACTGGGACCAAGAATTGTGAAGATCGTAAAAGAAGAATAGAAGCCAGAAGATTTCCTGAGGGTTTACCAGTACACACCACCATCAATTTTATTGAAAACCAGAGCTATTTCACTGGATGAAGACGAGATAAGCTGAGTTTTGGGCCACTGTTGACAAACGTACACTGCCAGATGAAATTTTCGTCGGTTTGGTAAAAAAAAAAAAAAACAACTTATTTTCATTTCACTGTATTTAAAGTAAACAATTTTATTTTTGTAAATTGAACAACCTTAATTATGCATTTTACCTGGCCTTACTAATGGTTCCAAGAACTATACGAACCCTGGGATAAGAATTATTTGTTATTATTTTCAAGTGTATATGTTTTTAGAATTTGAGTAATTAATAATCGATATATGTCTGGATGATCGATTGGATCGTATTATTGTTTTTTGAGACAACGTAACCTGTTAATTAATAGAGAAAATAAATAAAGTACATTTATTGTATGAGATAACGTTTAAGTTATTGCAGAATAAATACTATATGTGGTGGGTGGAATAATTTACAAAAAGATTGATACAAACATAACGAATAACTAACCTATAAGTACGCTTATTACTAGTAACAGCGCTCAAAGTTTCCAGCTGGTGGGACGGAAGATTGCTGAACTAGCTTGTGTTTAATACTAAATTTCAATGAAATTTTCTACCATCGAGTGACTAGGGTTGACACAAATACCCCTTACATTCCGTCAATACTCTATACATATCGCTAATATTACGCAAACATTGAAAACTAAGTTAAGTCTATAGAGTAGTACGATTATAAATTCAAGAACATAATTATAAATTTGTTTGTTTAATAATCTATTTTCCGAAGGTTCCATCGGTCACCACTGAAAGATATATTCATTAATAAAATATTAATTAAGACAGGCAACAACATTTGTAATTGTTACGAATTGCCACCTGCAACGTATTACTTGGCGTTTGATACACAGGAGTCTATTATAACTAATTACACCCATAGACAAGATTTCTTTATAATTTGACGTTTCCAGCGTGCAGCATATAATATAACATACGTCCTCACATAATTGACAAGTAGTTGATTACAAATTGGCCAGCCCAACAGTGGGGTTTTAAGGAGAGGTATTTAGTTTATTACAAATTGGCGCTCAACGAGTGGGCTTTAGTTAAGTAAAAAATCATATTATTTGTTACTTAACTTGAGCAGGCAACCATTAGAGACACAGGAATGCATACGAGAGGTGTTACGAAAAGAATGGAGAAGGAACAAGAAACAGAAGAAGATAGGAGGGAAGAAGAAACAGAGGCAGGTACAGATATTGAAATGGAACAACAGGCGGGCGATAAGGAGGAAGCCAGAGGAGGCCTAGATTTACAAAAATTATGGGAATTAATTAAAGAAGATTCCAAGAAACAGAAGGAAGAATTAAAAGACAGTATTAAGGAAAGTACTAGTGAACTTTTAAGGCAAACCATAAATGAAAATAATGAACAATTGAAGGCCGATTTCAGACAAATCAATGAAAAGATAGACAGTATAAATGAAAATTCAGAAAAGCTGGAAAATAAAATAGACAGTATTAATGAAAACTCAAGAAAACAAAACGAAATTTTGAGTGAGAATTTAATCAAGCAAATGAATGAAAAGTTTGACAGGAATGACGAGAAGTTGAAGCAGATTCAGGACGATAACAAACTAATGAACGAAAAACTTGAGGAAAACAATAAACGAATGAAGGCAGATCTTGAGAAAATCAATGAGGATAATCTTATACGAATCGATGAGAGAATTGAGCATTCTAACAAGGAAATAAGGGAAAATGTTGATAAACAGAATGAAGTATTAAGACAAGCTCTCAATAAGAAAATCGAGGACGCTAGTGAGGCAATCAGCCAGAAGGTAGGTAAGAATGACGGCGAAAGAAAACAGGAGATAGCTGAAACAAATAGAAAACTGAGAGTGACCGATGAAGCTATTACACGAAATAGAGCTGAACTAGAGGTCAAGATAGGCCATATAGAAGAAGAAAACCGGATTCAAGTGGAATCAATACGAGCAGATTGCGGAAACCAGCATCGAAATTTAGATACGGTCATGAACGAAGTACAGGAGCAAGGACAACGTAACCAGGATAGAATCGAGAACCTACAACAGTCAGTCGACAACCGATCGATCACTGTTCCATATACACAACATATAGACGACCGGGAGACCATCAACTTTAAGTCATACAGGAGAAACCCAATGGAATTCTTGGAACGGGTCGGCGAACAAATAATGAGAACTGGTGAAAACAGGTGGCCAATAATTCGTCGTTACTTAGACGAACATTTCAAAGAAACTTATGATAACTGGTGGACAGCCACCAGGCACGACATACGAAGCTACGAAGAATTTAAAATAGCTTTTAAAGCCAGGTACTGGTCAGACGCCACCCAGAACGTAGTAAGGGAGAGTATCAGCTATGGAAGGTATAACGCCAGCAGGGGAACAACACTTACCGCCTACTTCCTGGGAAAAGTATGTTTGGCAAGACACCTTGAACCAAAAATCCCGGAGGAAATTCTCGTCACCAGGTTAGCATACCACTATGATAACGGTATATCAATAGCACGATCGGGTGGACAGATAAAAACTATACAGGCCATGTCAACGCTATTGGAAGAGCACGAGCATGAGGTACATTATCGAAGGAGTCGGCAGAGAAACGACCGGTACGGGAGCAGGGATTTCCCAGACTATAACAATAGAAACAATAACCATAACAGTCATGAGACGAATAACCGGACGATCTATAATGGCAGGCCAGGTAATTATGGTAATGAGGCGTACCAACGGCAAAATAACAACAACAACCCAAGGAACAACGGAAACAATTACGGGAATAGACAGAGTATTCCGAACAACCAATATAACCGGTCGTACAACCCAAGTTACCAGAATCAGAACACAAACAACCGAAATTATGATAACAGTAACCGTAACCCGAACAACCAAAACCAAAACTACAGGAGAGTTAATTATGTGGGGTCGTACGATAACTATAACGGGAGGACATACTACCAAGGACGTCGGAGTTTTAATAGGGACACCGACTGGAACCAGGATGATAATAATAACGATAGAAGAGATACTAGGACTAATGGAGGCAGAAGTCGGAGTCAGGAGGACTACCGCCGGGTTAACTACGCAGAGGATCGTCCATTACGGGTTTCCAGACCAATGGTGAATTTTATAAGGGCCGAAGAGAATGGTCCAAGGAGTGATCAACACCAAGGGGAGAATGATAATGAGTGTTTACAATGGAGCAATAGCATCGGAGAATCCAGATCCGGAAGCGAGAACCAAAGAAGGGACGATCCATCTAGGAATGTCCGAATAATTTATAATCAACAGAACCCACCAGAACGCTGGATTCCCCTAAGAGGAGATGGCCACCGACCCAGTACATCCCAGGATGTAAGACAAGAAATAAATGAAGAAGAAACCACGGCCGACAGATGGAATACATAAAGAGAATAAATAACCCAAAATTCTAAAGAAACTGTAAGAACAACTTACTCAATAATTATTCAGAAACAGTATAATTTAAAATAAAGAGGATAAATACCCCAAAATTCAAAAAAATAAAGTAAGCTCAACTTACAAACAAGTATCTAAGAAAACAATTTATGAGGTATATAAGAAAGAGAATTTTGAAGATAAAAAAAAAACAACCAAATTCAAAAAATAAGTAAGAACACCTTACTATACAATTCAGAAGAAATTGCTTTAAACTAATATGAAAGAAAAAAAAAACACTGATTCAACCTAATAAAAATCATCAAAACCAAAAAAACAAAATGAGTTTATCTGATGTAATATAATAGTGAGAAATGTAATTTAGAATGTAAAAGGAATAATAATGATTGTGCCAGAAGAATATAACTACATGATGTAATGTATAGTACTAACCAAAATCTCATAACCAGCTGTATTGATCATAAAGGAATATGAACCAATGAAGATAAGAGAATGAAGAAGCCAAAATGGAACCGTCAAAAGGATCACAAGAAAAGAAAAAAAAAAACAAATGGTTAAGAATTATCCGTAAAAAACCAATTAATCAATGTCAATAAAATAGCCAAGTATTGGAGAGGAAAAGTGTATAATAGAAGGAAGAATTAATATGAAGAAATAATATGATCTGAGTTAAAGTACAGTGAATAATCCCTAGAGTATGATTATTATTTATTATTTTATTGAAGGTCACATGATGACTACCTTACGAGGTTTATTAATGAAGATTGACTGTAGAATATTCCAGCAATCATTTGACTGGGCAGAGATGATGTTCCTCTCATCCCAGAAAGTATGTAACGGACGACGGTAATTGGTTAGCCGATAGAGCACCACCGATTCGATTCCAGTTATAATGTTAGGGAGGTTTAGGAAAATTAAATATTAGAGGGAAAACTCACAAATAAATATAGAGAATTAAATAAAACCAGATCCAAAATGTATAATTAATAAAGAACGTCACAAGAATGATTATAGAAATAAGATTTAAACTTGGGAAATAATTGATTTTAAGAAGGAACGAAGAAATGATAATAATATAACGGATAATTCTGAAATATAAAAGTACTATAAATAGGAAACCAATTGGCCAGATACAAGTTATGTGTTTATTTCTTGCTAAACTTTGTTTATACCAAAATAAACTTATTTCGAAGGGGGGGTGTTATGTAACGTAACATAGTTGAGGTTCCCCAACGTTACATAAAAATTGGATGAAATATGGTCAAGGACCATACCCTGACTTAAGGTTGTTCAATAGTTCATGTGCTTAAGAAGTACCTCAAGTCAAAAGGAGGCAATGACTAATGTTAAATGTAAAAGAGCCAGACCAATGAATGATTGAATGTAATGAAATGTTTGTTTTGTACTGTGACATGTTAAGGTCTACAGAGTATTTATGTTGTATGCTGAATATGCTAAAAATGAAATGATGTTGTTTGATAATAATACTTCATCAATAATTATGTTTATATTTATATTAGATTTGTCTTTATACAACCCAGTATAGTTACCAATGTTAGGCACTGTACTAAGTTCTCAGTATTGTATAAAGTTGAAAAATACCGTTGTGTTAATTAATGTTTATAAACTGGATCAGGAGTGTGACCAGTGTTTCAAGTCTAACAAGTAGTTCTAACAATTATATCATAAATTAATAAAGGGTTCCAGAACCAGTTAATTAATATAAAAAAAAAATAACCACCAGTAAATTAAAATTCATGTAATTAACCATGTAACCAATAATTAATTGTACAGTAGGTCAGGTAAAAAGAAAATTAAGTTAAAAACCCAAATAATGTTATAATGGTTGTAAGTGAATCTATAGGCCTAAATTCCATATTAGTGAAAGGAAATTAATACCTTTTTAGGAAACCCAGTCCAACGAAACTCTGGTAAAACATTTACTGTTTAGGAAGGAAGGTTAGGAGAGAATTTTAGGTGATTTAATATTAATACAAGCATGGAGTATTTTATTGGAAAGAAGTAGTAATATTCTATAATGCCGGCTCAAGGATATATAGAAAACGTGGTTGTTAAGGCAACTGAATTGCAGAAGTTGTTGATTTTGAATTAATTCGTTCTGATTGTTACAAGCTATTAGGTTGAGATGGACCGATATATTTAAAAAATATGAATAAATCTAAAGGAAATATGTATCAAAATTGAAAAACCCCTTTTGGTAAAACAATTATACTTTAATGCTAATGAGTAATAAAAATTAAATAACCCTCCAAATGGTAAATGAATACAGTAAAAAAGAATTGAAAGCCTCTCACCTCATTCACTAAATAATTCCGCTGGATTCGGTATTAAACCAATTCATACTATAAATCGAAGATCAGTAAAAGAATTAAAGTTTGAACTAACGGAATTATTGGAAATACCAGAAGACTCGATTTGGTGTAATAACCTTCATTAGCAGCAGAGAAGCTGGGATTCTAATTCCATTTCACTGGGACCAAGAATTGTGAAGATCGTAAAAGAAGAATAGAAGCCAGAAGATTTCCTGAGGGTTTACCATTACACACCACCATCAATTTTATTGAAAACCAGAGCTATTTCACTGGATGAAGACAAGATAAGCTGAGTTTTGGGCCACTGTTGACAAACGTCCACTGCCAGACGAAATTTTCGTCGGTTTGGTAAAAAAAAAAACAACTTATTTTCATTTCACTGTATTTAAAGTAAATAATTTTATTTTTGTAAATTGAACAACCTTAATTATGCATTTTACCTGGCCTTACTAATGGTTCCAAGAACTATACGAACCCTGGGATAAGAATTATTTGTTATTATTTTCAAGTGTATATGTTTTTAGAATTTGAGTAATTAATAATCGATATATGTCTGGATGATCGATTGGATCGTATTATTGTTTTTTGAGACAACGTAACCTGTTAATTAATAGAGAAAATAAATAAAGTACATTTATTGTATGAGATAACGTTTAAGTTATTGCAGAATAAATACTATATGTGGTGGGTGGAATAATTTACAAAAAGATTGATACAAACATAACGAATAACTAACCTATAAGTACGCTTATTACTAGTAACAGCGCTCAAAGTTTCCAGCTGGTGGGACGGAAGATTGCTGAACTAGCTTGTGTTTAATACTAAATTTCAATGAAATTTTCTACCATCGAGTGACTAGGGTTGACACAAATACCCCTTACATTCCGTCAATACTCTATACATATCGCTAATATTACGCAAACATTGAAAACTAAGTTAAGTCTATAGAGTAGTACGATTATAAATTCAAGAACATAATTATAAATTTGTTTGTTTAATAATCTATTTTCCGAAGGTTCCATCGGTCACCACTGAAAGATATATTCATTAATAAAATATTAATTAAGACAGGCAACAACATTTGTAATTGTTACGAATTGCCACCTGCAACGTATTACTTGGCGTTTGATACACAGGAGTCTATTATAACTAATTACACCCATAGACAAGATTTCTTTATAATTTGACGTTTCCAGCGTGCAGCATATAATATAACATACGTCCTCACATAATTGACAAGTAGTAGCTTACAAATTGGCCAGCCCAACAGTGGGGTTTTAAGGAGAGGTATTTAGTTTATTACAATATATATATATATATATATATATATATATATTTGCTCTTTTAAGTAAAAGTATTTTGTAATTTTATGGAAGTATGCAACATGTAACACGATTTAGAAACTTTATCACTCCCATTGTTATTTCAGAATGTCTTAAGCTTTTATGTATACCTTATAAGGGAATTTTTTACTACTTCATACTAGATTTGTAATGTTATAATTTTAGCTTCAGTTTATTTTTTTTAATACTTAATTTGCTGGTGGTCATGTCCACTTGGGAGTTCTGTAAATGTTTGAATATTTTTTCTCTATAAAAACTTACTATTTTATAAACCTATACAGCTATGTTAACTATGTGGTGGTATGCTTCTATAAGGGGACTATTTTGAATTATAGATTGTAATTTATAGATGATGCGGGGCTACTATGCCAATATAAATTTTGTAATTTCCAATCATCACCTTTTATTCTGTTGTTTTACATTCTGTTACTTATTTTCTCCTACGTTAATTTCCTTTTACTCGCTCTTGTGGGTTAATGGGTTTTGTTTTTTACTTGGAGGTTATATAAGGCTGTGTTGGCCATTTAAACGGGTTATTGAGCACGGGTCCTTGTGGACCAGTCCAGATGTCTCCCCATTCAGGTATGGGTACGATGGTAAGGTACAGGCTGCCTGTCGGAATTAACAAGCTGTATTGTGTTATGCTGTACTGTAGCTGTGACATATGCTTTTGTGTATATGTATTTTTATGTGTGATTAGATATTTTAATGTTGAGTATTTTTAAGGATAATCTATATAATTATATATAATGTTCGTTCTATGTACATGATTAAGTGTTATGAAAATAATATGATTATTTATAATTACAAATTATAAATTTGAATGTCAGAGTATTCATGCAACTATGCAATTATCCACATTTAAGATAAAATGAAGCTTTTAGAATGGTGAGGTGGATACTCACTTATGACATTAATTTTTTTTAAATTGCACATTTGGGAAAATGTATTACAATTGGAAGTTTACATTTTATATTCTGAATTAAATTATCGAGATCTAAACCTTATATTTTGTATTAGCATTGAACTAGAAATTAAAGTTGTAATTTCATCTTAAAATTGCATTATTGAAATTTAAAAGTACATTTTGTATCGAGATTGAATTAAAAAAAAAAAAAAAAAAAAAAAAAAAAAAAAAAAAAAAAAAAAAAAAAAATTTAAGTTGTATATTTAATACTAATATGGGATTGTTGAGATTTGAAAATTATATTTTGTATTAAAGAAGAGTTATTGAATTTGCAACTAATATGCATGAATGTGAAGATTTAAAATGTATAATAAAAATTGTTATTGTTGTTTAACAGCCGAGTTTAATTTCAAGTCCCATCCCACTGGACCCAGCGCATTTTTGGCTTCTCTAGGCCCTCTGCCTAGTTTTAAATAACCGGTGGGCCCTCTTTAACAAACAAACAAACAAACAAAATTAAAAAATTGTTATAAAACAAAAAAAAATTTTTTAAAGAGGGGTTACAATTGTTGATCAAGTGTTTTCTTGCAGGACCTGTCACTATGGGCTCAGCACATTTTATTTCCATCTAGGCCACGCCCCTAGTCTTAAATATTAAGTGACGCCTTCCCAGAAAAAAAAAGAAAAAAATTAAATTTTTTTTGGAGATTAGAAAAGGGGTGTTAAAACAAATAAAAAAATTCTGGGACCAAGGGGGCGTTTTAATGGTAGCAGAGCGTGGTTGTTTTGAGCCCCTGAGCCAAAAGTGTGACAGGACTTGCAAGATGGCTTGGGAGGTTTTCTTTGGTGGTTTTTTGCAGGGTAAGTTTCAGGTACAGTAAAAGAGGGTGTGGTTACAAATAGACCTGTTGAAAGAGAAAAGAGATTCAAACAGGATTTTATTAGTGTTATATGTTGATTGTATAAAATGTTGATGTTGTACTTTGTGTGATACATATATATATTGTAATAACCTGCCCGTTATCCCGTATTTATCTTTACCTTACTGTTGAAATTGTCAATTTGTAATAAAAAGTGACTTGTGATGTTTTTTCTGTTTGTGAAAAGTCACCTGTTGTGAGTGTTAATTTGTAATAAAAAATTAATGAGAAGTATAATATGTTCTTATCTCTAACAATTTATATTAATTAAATCCGTTCTGACCGAGTAGTGTACAATATGAGTTAGTATATTGTATGATTGTGTTATTACTATTCAGGCCTAGTCTGTACAAGCATTGAGAGAGGAGAGTAGTAGCCGTAAATTAGTTTTCTCTTCTCTCGTAATTCAACAGCTGTACGCAAGCTAGCGCTGTGGTGTATAGTCAGCCGGTTATTGTAGGTTAAGTTGTTTTAAGCCTTGTGTTCCTCTCGTTTCTCCCTCTATACGCTATAAATTCTTCAAAACACACTAAATCGTCAACAAATAATAATAACTCATCAGTTTCAGGAAAGATTCTGTAGCGGGTCATTTTTGGGTGTTTTTATTTTTAACCGTTAGGGGCATTATTATATTTTTACTTATTTCGTTTTCGGGCGGACTGGTATAATAAATTTGAAAAAACTGCAATTGTATTGTGCAACGTTATTGTCCAAGCAACAGCACGAGGTTGAGAAACAGCGTTTGGAACAAAAGCGACGCGCAATTTCAGTGGTGTAACACGGCAGAAGAATTTACCTCCACAAAATTCTAAGAACTTTGTACTTGTGTGTGGCAGCGCACATACGCAACTGCTCAATCACGCTCCAAGTGACGCTCTGACAAAAACTCAAGATGGCCAGAGAGTGAAATTTTCATCGTTCCGTTGGGTTCACTACGGAAGTGTCGTTTAGACCAAGCCCACTTAAATGACGTCAGCCAATGCCTGTAGAAGATCATATGCGACATTGACTCAAAAAACAACATGCATGGCATGGGCTGAAGCTTCGGCGACGACACCCAAGGCAGTGAGTTCCAGTGTTAAAAACTGTGGAGAGGGAACAGAGAACCAACTTCTGCCCAGTGCGTCTCACCTACCGACCGCTTGTGGTCTGGTTAAAATTTTATTTTACAAAATGTAACTACATCGGCCGACCTCACCGTTAACCGTGGTAATGTAATCAACAGTAAAATAGGAGATTATCAACAGTCAGGAGTGAGCTTAAGAGAGTGAATAGTTTCGAATACCTTTCGGACATTTGAACGGGGACTTAGCACGGGCGCGATGACCGCGTGGTCGATGTGGGGGCTTTATCATATGAAGATGTGTTAGGGGGTTTCTGATTTGTATAAAATGTGAAGGGGTTTTTAGTTTGGTATAAATGTGAGTGTGGCAAAGCTGGGCGGCTTTCTGTGTGTATTTGTGTTTGCATTTTATGTTTGTGTCCTAGAAAAAATAAGGTAAGCCGTAGATTGTAAGTCATATTACAACAGAGTCACGTGTTGCACAACACCTGAAACATGTATTTACTAAATGTATGTTCTTAATTTCACTAAAGTAACAGTAAAACATTAAATGGAAATTCTCTTCATATAAATGTGTTGTGCAAATTATTCTCACAACCTTAAGAAATTACGTCTGCATCCCAAACATACGTATGACGCAACCTTGAAGCCACGCAATGGTAAGTAGGAGTGTGTTAACATTAATTTTAAATTAATACGATATCATTTAAAATAAAGAACGTTTCATTGGCGCCACGAAAGGGACGAATTTAAAAAAAAAATAAATTCCATACCTATAAATGGGATGCAATCGTAATTTGGAGGTTGTGTGAGAATACGCAAAAGGTATTTATGTAAAGTTAAGTTACGCTAAGTAAGTAAAGAATATTTAAAATATAAATATATATTTAAAATATATATTATTTATATTGTAAACAGAATAAATACCTAAAAATAATAATAATAATGGAAAATACAACAGAGAACGGAGTCGATTTATCCGACTCGACTGTGACAAGTGAAACAGCTGAAGTTGAATCAGCTGTGATGAGTAGTCCTGAAATACATTCAACACCGAATGTAGGTCAAGACGATAAAAATATGAATGTAAATAACACAAATGAAAAAGATAATACAGAGGATTCAGGGATTCAAGTAACCCCGACCTCAACAAAATACAATAAGATGAATGACGATCTAATGAGTATTTTCCTTAATCAATTAGAAAAAATGAATAATAAATTATTTGAAAAAATGAATAATAAATTAGATAGTCGCTTTGACAATAATGACATAAAATTAGATAGACAAAGTAGGGAGATTAATGAGTTGAAATATGAAATACAAGAAATGAATAAACATTTAGAAAGCACTAACGAAACAATAAAAACTAGTTTAAATAAGTTAGAACAGAAGTTTGAGAAATTAGGTGACAAGGTTTTAAATATGACAAAATGTAAAAATGACGAAATAGTAGACAATTCTGAGAGTATAGTGGGGGTGAAGAATAATGTAGAAGCAAATGATGAAAATATAATAACAAATAGTACTGATGAAGTTTTAGAATGTGATTATGAGATGTTAATGTGTGTCAGTGAGTTGGAGAGAGAGAGGAAAAATAATGTTGTAGTAGAGTGGGGACAGAGGGGAAATTTTCCTTTTATTATATATGATGATTTAATGTGGTTGCAAGAGTTTTTGAAGGGCAAGAGTCCCGTGTTAGTAGAAGATTTGAGTTTATTTTATTTGTATAAGTTTATACCCTCTGTGTGGAATGATTTTATAGGTATGAGATGGTGTTATGATGAGAGAGATTTAAATAGAGAATTGTGTGTTGAGAGAGAGATAGAGTTATATGAATTAAAGAGAGATTATGATGAGTTGAAAGAAATATTAGAAGTGTATTTAAACAAGAATGATGTAATTGATAATACAAAAGTAACTAACCCGATATTGGAAATATTTACTGACGGAGATTTAACAGAAATACTTAACGTAGACTTGGTGAATGATTATTATGGTATAACGGATAAATTGAAATTGTTTGGTTATGACACACAAGACAACAGTATGTATGTCAATATAATTGAACAGTGCTATACAAAACCAAGATTAATCTTTGACGATGGAGGGTAGACTGTAAGACAATAAAAGACAATTAAACATTATGTTTTATGGTTTGTTGACATGGCAGAATGGGACAATGAAGTGCGGAAAAACTGAACAATAAATAAGAGTGTGTAAATAAAATATAGCGAATTTATATGTGTGTATGTAAGATGATTGTTGTGATAATAATATTGAAATACTTGCAATTTAAATAAATAAACCAAATTAATTTTGAAAACAAGTAATCAGAGAATTATAATTGTTTGGATGGTAATGAATTCTATATTGTTAACAATTAATTTAATTAAAACAATTTATATATTTTAAATATTTTAATTGATTATGTAAATGTTGTATAATTAAATTTTTTTGTAAATTCAGTTTGTTTTACGAGATAGAAATTTGGTAATGAATGATAAATTATTTAATTTAAATTAATAAATTTTGTGAAATGTTTCAGAGATGGTGGTGATTATGTTTTGTGGGCATATCATGTTAAATGGATTGTAAGTAGAAAAATTTTATAACCATGTGTAATAAAAATATTTACAGGTGTAATTGAGATTCTAATTCAGTAATAAGATGTTATTTGGAAATAAGTTGGTTCAAGAAATAAAGATAATTAAGAAATTTTAATACTAAATGAAAAATGATAAATAATGATTATCAATAATAAATTTTGAAAATTTCAAGAAAGTTAAACGGTAAAAGGTTATGAATGGGTTAAATGAGTGTTGATGCAAATATTATATGATAGTGTATATACAAATTTTAATTAGTTGTCAATTGTAATTAGTTATTATGTGGCTATTGTGGGGGTGGCCTGTGCTCTCACAAGTAGCGAAATGGGTTGGGGGTAGCAGTGAGTGTTACCTCCATCGGAGGCCAAACTGGCGATAAATGTGCGGCACACCTTATCCGTGTAAAATAAAAATTTTTACACACAATACTAAATAACGTGTCGCACATAAAAATATTGATGCATAACAGGCAGTGAAATTAAAGTTTAGATTTCCTCGACTTTTCGGGCGGTTACTGTCTTACCAGCACTAACCGTGGTTTTGGCTAGCGGCCAGCTATGGTCATACCAAGTCCCTTGACCATAGCTGACTTGAAATTGGTATATATCTGAAATTCAATGGGGGGACAATTAGAGGAAATCTCCGGAACTAGGGAACAGCGGCTGCCACTCTGTTCGAGGAGGAACAGCAGAGCCAGGTGGCAGATCCGTTTTTAAGGGTGCATGATTATTAACAAGAACATGATGATGTTCACAAATTTTAAACTTAACAGCGGAAGCAGAGACACGGAGAGGAAAACCCTGCTCCAAAATATACAGTCTCTGTGGAAGCGAAAGGGCGAGACAGTCCTCCATAATTCGAAATAGAGTGTGTGACTGGGAGGTGACGTAAAGGAGTCACGAATTTAAAATTTTATGACAAAAGTTTTTGCTTATTCAAAGTTTAATCCAATCAAAAATGCTTGTGCTCTGTCCACATAATTATATGCTCAGACTCGTAAATTAAGGTGTTCATGCTATAATTTTAAGTGTATTATATTATTGTTGTCTATTAGACAAGCATTGATAAGTATATGTAATTTTATTATGTGTGTATTTGTTTAAGCCAATAAGTAAATCGTCTGGCAGGTTAACATAAGCATCAGAATCAGAAAAAAGGGGAAACAATGAGGTGAGAAGGGAGAATAAATAAAAATAAATATGTATCTTCAATGTAATTTGTTCAATTTTAAGATATAGTTTCATTGTGTTTTTATTATGTTAGGATATCAGCTGATCAACAATACCATGTCACTGGTATATTGGTTTGTAAATGTTACAAGTAATTAATGTTTAGTGTACTACAGATATTTTGAAGTAAAGATAAAAAGAATATGCAAATTAATAAAAGATAATTCATGGGTGATAAGTGTTTTATGGGACATGTGGACCTGTCCAAGTTGAATTAAAAGTTGAATGTGAAATGATGGAGATGAATATAATGTAATGCTGTTTTTGAGTTGATGTGATATAACAGAATTTTGTGAAATATAGATGTTGACACAGTGGTAATGGAGACTTTATGTAGATTTTGAGTGATATATTGTTGTTTTTATAATTAATGAGGTTATTTTGTTGTATTTGTAGTGAGGCAATGAGATTGAGATTTTTGGGGATGGCAATTTTGTATTAGAGGGTAGTGTATTTGGGGAGTCCGCAACAAGGGTTGGGACGGGATAGGGACCGATTGGCGCCGGAAAGGGTTACCTAGGGGGAGTCCAGGGACCAACATAAGGGAATGAGTTTTGGGAAGGAAACACGTATCCTATATACAAAGGGTTAGAGAGTATTTTTTTTTATATGTAGAGAAGGTGGCGAAACGATAAGTTGGGGTTTAGAGTGTCCTGATTAGTAGATATTTTGATAGAGATGGGTGTCATGATAATTGAGTTGATTAATATTAGAGTCAGAGGGAGAAAGTTCATATATGTACACAGATCCAGTAGTATATTAAATGAGAATAAATGAGTTACAACACCCACAGTAATGTAGAATTAAACTGTTAACTAAAGAGAGGAATTTATAATCAAGATTATACAATTGTTTATTTTTTTTTTCAACCAGTGACAGAAGTTTGATAAAATTTGAAAATAATGTAAAATCAAGAATTGTTTATTTTAAATAATTTAAATGTCAAGTTGATGATTAATTATATTAATATTTGTTCGTTTTAAATATTTTGTTTTATTATGTTTTGTATTTCAAGTTAGGATATTACAGATGTTTAAAGTGTTTTCAGAAATCATACATAACATATGTAGGTCAAGGGTTTTGGACTTGACCTAGTTACGATCAGCTGATGAGGTCATACACCTACTAAGCTTGTATAGTAGGAATCCAATTTTAATTTGTTTGTTGGATTAATTCAAACCAATATTTGAATAATTTTAATAAACGTTATTGAATAAATAAATTTAATAAAATTTTTTTTTAATGAATAAATTTAAATTTTTTTGAATTTTAAAATTTTGAAAATTTTAAATTTTTTTTGAAAAAAAAAAAACTTGATTTTTCGCCTGCCAGCGAGTGAATATTTTTGAGTAATGATTGTTATCTTAGGTGTGTATTAACCATGTTTCTTTTATTGTATTGCTTTATATTGGTAGGCTATAAATTGTTCTCATGCTAGAGTAAGGATGTATTTGTATTAATAGGAATGTTTAGGTTAAGTCATTTGAAACAAAAATTAGAAAAAAGAGGAACAGAATTTTTTGATAAAAGATTTTTTTTTTTGAATTTTGAATTTTGAATTTTTTAAATTTTTGATAAATTTTAAGAGAAGGTTTTATTCTTATGTGTTATGGTAATATGTAATGATAGAGTGTGTGAGCCCAGTATTTGCCAAAGGCAGCCCAGCTTGCAAAAAGGGGATCCATATCGGCGGAGGAGCTGGAATAATTTTAGCCAGGGATTGAGGATTTTTGGGGGTAGTATGTTGAAGGGCGAGGTGGGCTATGGTGCGAGTCTGATCGATTTCTCGGTGTTGGGATCTCTTACGGAGAAGTCCAGTGATCTCGTTCAGATGAGTCCATGGTCGCTGAGCCAGGGGGGTCGTGTACCCATGAGAGTAAGAACCAGGGGGTTGTTGGCACCAGTTCCTCACCGGTCCTGAAGGGGTTTATCGATGAGATTTCTTCTGTTGTGAACAGCAGAATTCTCATCGAGGGGGTATTGTAGCGGGTCATTTTTGGGTGTTTTTATTTTTAACCGTTAGGGGCATTATTATATTTTTACTTATTTCGTTTTCGGGCGGACTGGTATAATAAATTTGAAAAAACTGTAATTGTATTGTGCAACGTTATTGTCCAAGCAACAGCACGAGGTTGAGAAACAGCGTTTGGAACAAAAGCGACGCGCAATTTCAGTGGTGTAACACGGCAGAAGAATTTACCTCCACAAAATTCTAAGAACTTTGTACTTGTGTGTGGCAGCGCACATACGCAACTGCTCAATCACGCTCCAAGTGACGCTCTGACAAAAACTCAAGATGGCCAGAGAGTGAAATTTTCATCGTTCCGTTGGGTTCACTACGGAAGTGTCGTTTAGACCAAGCCCACTTAAATGACGTCAGCCAATGCCTGTAGAAGATCATATGCGACATTGACTCAAAAAACAACATGCATGGCATGGGCTGAAGCTTCGGCGACGACACCCAAGGCAGTGAGTTCCAGTGTTAAAAACTGTGGAGAGGGAACAGAGAACCAACTTCTGCCCAGTGCGTCTCACCTACCGACCGCTTGCGGTCTGGTTAAAATTTTATTTTACAAAATGTAACTACATCGGCCGACCTCACCGTTAACCGTGGTAATGTAATCAACAGTAAAATAGGAGGTTATCAACAGTCAGGAGTGAGCTTAAGAGAGTGAATAGTTTCGAATACCTTTCGGACATTTGAACGGGGACTTAGCACGGGCGCGATGACCGCGTGGTCGATGTGGGGGCTTTATCATATGAAGATGTGTTAGGGGGTTTCTGATTTGTATAAAATGTGAAGGGGTTTTTAGTTTGGTATAAATGTGAGTGTGGCAAAGCTGGGCGGCTTTCTGTGTGTATTTGTGTTTGCATTTTATGTTTGTGTCCTAGAAAAAATAAGGTAAGCCGTAGATTGTAAGTCATATTACAACAGAGTCACGTGTTGCACAACACCTGAAACATGTATTTACTAAATGTATGTTCTTAATTTCACTAAAGTAACAGTAAAACATTAAATGGAAATTCTCTTCATATAAATGTGTTGTGCAAATTATTCTCACAACCTTAAGAAATTACGTCTGCATCCCAAACATACGTATGACGCAACCTTGAAGCCACGCAATGGTAAGTAGGAGTGTGTTAACATTAATTTTAAATTAATACGATATCATTTAAAATAAAGAACGTTTCAATTCTTTATTTTTATATTTTTTCAAAACAGATGTTTTCTCTTGGCACAGATACAACACATCGATCACACTGGAATGAATCGATTAGTTATTGAATTTGGGTTTAGATGTTTTAATTTTAATTATATTATTAATTTTTCTTAATCTCAGGGTACATGGAGTTCTTGTAACTATTAGGAAGGTCAGAAAATGCAAGATAGGATTACAAGGTATTACAATTTAATCATAAAATCTTATTAATTAATATTTAAACATAAGCTGAGTTTTACCGTATGTTGACAAAGTTACTCGTAATGGCCGCGTCCCGATAAACTGGAGCTGTTAGTCGGATGATGAACAAATGTCTGAAATATGTCAGTCTCCAGCTTCTCAATAAAAGTTTGGTGTTTGTATCCCAGGATGTAGTGGAAGTTCCAGTTCTTGATCTTCGCTAATGTTTGCATTTCTGGTGGTTACGGGTCCCAACGGATTTTGTGTAGTATTAGTTCTTCGCTTAGTTGTAAAAAGTGAGGTTCAGGGCGTAATTTTAATTTTTCTTTCTTTTCGTTTTTTAAAATACTTATTTACTTTGATTTCTTCAGGTCTTGGGTTGTCTTCATTTATTTATTATTAAATTTCATTATTACTCATTTGACTGTAGTTGATTCGTAATTTTATTCTTTGGAATTTTTATTTAATTTTATTGGTAGGTTGCGTTATATTCTCTGATTGATAGCCCTCGGAAGTCGATCAACTGTCTTTTTATTAGTTAATAGTTATTAGCATTTTACAATAAATTTATTCTTTAGATTTTCCTTTTTGTTTCTCGATTCATGACAACTGAACTATCCTCGTTCATATATAACAATTGAGTCTTGAATAAACAAAATTTCTTTCATTTTGTCGTCCTTGACAACCAGTCTTCGTTCTGTTATTGGATAATATTTGTTATCCTAGAGCCATAATTAAAAAATGTTCTTGCACTTACTTAATAAAATACTCCCTTACTAAAGTTACATTACATCATATAAAACTTTCATATAATCTTTGTTATTCAATTATATACATTTTGCTATATTTTCTTCTTGATCTTCTTAGTCTAACAAGTACTATCTTCTCATTACAAAATACTAATTTTGGGCCTATTTGTTCTATTACATGTGTTATGATTTTATTGTATTTTAAGTCACTTATCGTTTTATTAATTACTACTACTGCTTTCTTTTAATTTATTATATTACATTTAATGTTTTTACATTTTTTAGTTATTTAACTTTTCTGAGCTGACTTCCTGTACAATGTGTCACTGGCTTATGGCCAATCATTCCATTTTTGTTTCATTCTGATTTTAATTCATTATTACTTATTTTAGTATAGAACCCTTCATCTGTTTATAACATAATTACAATAACCCTTTGGCATCTTATCAACAATTATTGCCTTCTTGGCCAAGTTTACAAATATAATCTAGTAATACCTCTATTATTTATTTAATGCGAGTACCAAAATATTTACTCTTATAAAGTTTAACACCAATTCTATGGTGTCATATTCGTTAACATCAATGAAATTAACATCAGTTAATTGATACTTTCTAAAAGCAATTGCTTCACACCTGCTACATACAAAAGACAACGTAAATACCATGATAACAAAACAACATGATACAACATAATAACATGCACATTAATATAAAATAAATTAAATACCAATTAATTAGTCTACTCTCAGTTAACTAATTGATTAGTCTAAACTGTCTATATTATTTTCACATTATTTGACACTATGTTTATCGCTTACACTTTTCACTGACCACTTCATAATTTGTATTTATAAACATTTTTATTTTTTTTCTATTACCTTGTACTCTTATTTCATGTTATTCATTTGTTTATTTAATAAGGGTTTACTTTTCTGACCTTTATTACCACGGACGATTAGCGTTTTTTTATTTTGATAATTATAAATCTTTATGTAACGTAGGGGACCTTATTTTCGTTACGTTACAATATATATGTTAGATTAGATGTGCTATACAGATGCATTGGATGTAAACTGGAGCCAACGTGGAGCTATTTTTCAGTATGGGTCACACGCACACGTTTAAATTTTTTTTAATGTATATATTAATATATATATATATACTGGCTCACTTTCTTGTTGGAGTTGGTTATTGTTTGTTCATTTTTGGTTGGACGAAGGCACTGTTGATTGATTGATAATTCCGGAGCAGCAGCCGCCCTATTGGGGATATCTTCTGGGTAAAATAATTAAATTGATTTCTTTTGCGGAGAATGCGGATATGGTGGGGCCATAAATTTATTTGTGTATTGTCATTTTGCTGTAGGGGATTTTAAGGCCATTTTGCCAAGGTTGTTTTAGAGAGAAATGTATTATATATTGTAACGCAACAGAAATGCGGTCCTCAATGTTACATAAATAAAAATATTAAAAATAGAATAGACAATAAATATCTATATCCCATATTAATACAAGGGTCAGATAAATAAATTTATCATTAATGAAAATAATAAGAATGCAAGGTAGTAATAGTAATAAAAAAAAATAAACATGTACTATAGACAATAGTGAGAAATCTCAATGTTTAGTGAGAAGTAAATAAATCAAAAATACTGATAAGAATTATAAGAAAGAAACTAATATCGACTATGTTAAAGTAAATGACGGTGAAAATAGATAAAAATGAGTCAATAATACACATTACAAGTTAATTTAAAATAATGATTCTGAATTGTATAATGTTATGTTGTTATCATAAATATTATGTTAAAGTTGGTGTTATCTTATGAAGCTTACTTATTGATGTAATGTCTAATAATGAAGCAATATGTATTATTTGTTTACTGTTGTAGAAAGGTGATGGAAAGCAGTTAGTTAGTATTAATTAATTTCAATTTTGCTTATGTGTGATCCATAGGTCAAGATAAAGTTGTTGTTAGATATCATAAAGATAATTATTTGTGTATATGTACGTAGTTAAAGGTTGATTATGTTTGTAAACTTGTATAAAAAGGCTATAGTTGTTAACAAGTTAAATTCAAAAGTAGATCCAAATATAATAAAAGGCCTAACAGCCAATAACACTATATAACAAATCAGAATAGAAAGGTTAGGTAAAGAAGTTAACAATAATTAATGAATATAATTCAATGAGTTAAAAAAAAACAATAATAATTAATAATAAATAATAAACAAACGCAATATAAACAAATTATGATAATGCCATACTGCAATGATATCGATTGATAACGTTTGATATCGGAAAAATATAATTATTAAAAGAAACAGACTAAGAGTAAAAAAAACAGCAGAATATATAGAAATTAGTAAACAAGCAATAAATAAGATTATATTTTAATAATGGAAGTTTAATAAGGAATTATTTTGATGGGTGGAAAATTAATATATGAATTTATCACTATATAACAAAATATTGAATAAGAATAAAAAAATTAGTTGCTAGGGACGACAAAAATTTGTATAAGTTGTTGATTTTGATTATTGGAATTTATGACATGATCGAGAAGAGATTAAACCAAGAGAGATAGTCAACAAAAACTAATTTAATCTAAGTTATTAAATCTAATAACAGTCACAATATATGAAAGACTAATTGTCAGAATTTGGGCCAGTAAACATTAACCCAATTGTATAATAGTATCATACAAACGATACAAAGTAATTGAATTAAAAAAGAGTGACTTGGATTGCCCCATATCCGATCATGAAACGGATGTTAATTTAATGAAATAATAAAACCAGATAAAGAACTACCTTGTAAAGAGTTAATCCTACAACCAAGCTAAAATATTATAACCATCAAAACATTGGACATCGCAGTTTACATCATACAGTTAAAAAACGTATTTGGATCCAGAGTTTGCCGAAGTACATAATCACAAGTTTGGCCGTTGGTGAACGAAGGGAGCGGTATTTCTGCATCAACCAGGACCAAGGATTCCACTTTATTACAACTTTGAAGACAAGAATAGAGAACATCGTTTCATCTGCATTTGATACGGAACGACAACTACCGAGATTAGCAGCGACAGCCTTCCTGAGTCGTATGGTACTTCGCACGGTAATTTTCAATTATATAAATACTATTAAACACAACAACACTTTAATTTTGTAATATCTTGCATTCTTATTTATGTATTTTTAATCTTCCCCGCAGTTAAAAGAACCTTCACACCCTGAATCTAAATTAATTATAAAAAAAGAAACTATAACTGAATTTAAAATAAAATCTTGTATCGATCAATAATCGATTAACTCAACGTATAGCCTTTCGTATATCAAGTAAAAACAATTTTATTGAATGTTAAAATATTTGATCTAAAAAGAAACATTGTATCATTTCAAGATCTTATTATTTGGGTATTATTTAATGAAGTGGGAATAAGAATTAAACAGACAGAGTGTATAATAACTAATCACCGTACGCGGTGGGTTAACCTCTAAATTCCGTTTGTTTTGGAACTGCAGCGCTTGTTGCGGAATACTCCGATACCAAAGAGAAGAGAATTACACACGAATTTCCTATAAATCTCTGCAAGGCAGACTAGGCCTGAGCGGAATTTTTGAGTAACACCCTACATACATAAGTTTCATTAACATCAACACTTTTAGACTGAATATAGAGATAAGATAGTCATAATTAACGATATTACTATATCGAGTAAACCCAGATATATAAGAAATTAACATATTAAAATAAACAAAGAGAGGAAAGAAAAGAGAGGTACGTATACGGTTCGTAACAAATTGGCGCACAACTAGTGTAGGGCTTAAGTTCAGTAAAACTATAATCATATCAATATTACTTAACTAGAGCAGGCAATTGTGGGAGAATAAAAATGCATAATACCAGAGGTAGATCAAAGAAGAGGGCAGAAGACACGGAGAAGGAAGAAGGTGGACAAGAACAAGAAAGAGAAGTAATCATAGATAGTGAAATAGAACAGCAGACAGATAATACAAAAGAAACTGAAGTGATAATGGACACGGAAAGGGAAACAGTTAAAGAAGATGCCCAAGGGGACCAAATAGATAAAGCGGGAGCCAGAGAAGTACCAAGTTGGCAGGACATGATGAAATTTATGGCCGAACAATTTAGGAAACAGGAGGAAAACTCAAAGCAAACCAAGGAGGAAGCTAATGAGAGTTTTAGACAAATTAAAGAGGATAATAAACAAAATTCAGAAAAGCTAGAAAATAAAATAGACAATATCAAAGAAGATAATAGACACACTAATGAAAAAATAGACAGTATAAACGAAAGGTCAGAAAAGCTAGAAAACAAAATAGACAGTATCAATGAAAACTCAAAGAAACAAAACGAAATTTTGAGCGAGAATTTAATCAAACTAATGAATGAGAAGTTTGACAAAAATAACGAGGAAACTAATGAAAGTTTAAAACAAATAAACACAAAGTTTGACAGGACTGAAGAAAACTTAATCAAACAAATGAATGAAAAGTTTGACAGGAATGACGAGAGTTTGAGACAGATTCAGAACGATAACAAACTAATGAATGAAAAACTTGAGGAAAACAATAAACGAATGAAAGAAGATCTTAAGAAAATCAATGAGGACAACCTTATACAAATCAATGAGAGAATTGAGCATTCTAACAAGGAATTAAGGGAAACTGTTGATAAACAGAATGGAGTATTAAGACAAGATCTCAATAAGAAAATCGAGGACGTCAGTGAGGCAATCAGCCAGAAGGTAGGTAAGAACAACGGCGAAACAAAACAGGAGATAGCTGAAACAAATAGAAAATTGAGAGTGACCGATGAAGCTGTTACACGAAATAGGGCTGAACTAGAGGTCAAGATAGGCCAGATAGAAGAAGAAAACCGGGTTCAAGTGGAATCACTACGAACAGATTTCAGAAACCAGCATCGAAACCTAGATACGGTCGTAAACGAAGTACAGGAACAAGGACAACGTAACCAGGAGAGAATCAAGAACCTCCAACGGTCAGTTGACAACCGACCGATCACTGTTCCATACACACAACATATAGACGACCGGGAAACCATCAACTTTAAGTCATACAAGAGAAACCCAATGGAATTCTTGGAACGGGTCGGCGAACAACTAATGAGAATTGGTGAAAACAGGTGGCCAGTAATTCGTTGTTACCTGGACGAACACTTCAAGGAAACCTATGATAACTGGTGGACAGCCACCAGGCACGACATCCGAAGTTACGAAGAATTTAAGATGGCATTTAAAGCCAGGTACTGGTCAGACGCCACTCAGAACGTGGCTTGTAGTAAGGGAGAGCATCAGCTATGGAAGGTATGACGCCAGCAGAGGGACAACGCTCACCGCTACTTCCTTGGAAAAGTGTGCGTGGCGAGACACCTTGAACCAAAAATCCCGGAGGAAATCCTCATCACCAGGCTAGCATACCACTATGATAACGGGATATCAATAGCACGATCAGGTGGACAGATAAAAACGATACAGGCCATGTCAACGCTATTGGAAGAGCACGAGCGTGAGGTGCATTATAGAAGGAGTCGGCAGAGAAACGACCGGTATGGGAGCAGGGATATCCCAGACTACAACAACAGAAACAATAACAATAACAACCATGAGAACCGAAACAATTCGAATTATTATAATAGAAATAATAACACTAATAATAATAATAATAATTTCCCTAATAACCAAAATCCTAACAGGAATAACAACAGCTACCCAAGTAATCGAAATAATCATTATCAGAATAATCATAATTCCAATAGTCAGAGAAACCCCAACCAAGGTAATGCAGAACATTATAATAATAATAATAATAATAATAATAGAAATTACCAGCCAAATAACCACAATAATAACAATAGGGGTTCCAGACCAATGGTGAATTTTATAAGGGCCGAAGAGAATGGTCCAAGGAGGGATCAACACAAAAGGGAGAATGATAATGAGCGTTTACAATGGAGCAATAGCATCGGAGAATCCAGATCCGGAAGCGGGAACCAAAGAAGGGACGCACCAACCGGAAATGATCAAAGAGATGAGAACAGAAGGAACAGGAATAATGGAAACAATCAAGTAGAAGAAAATTATGATTGGATACCGTTCAGTGATAATCCATCTAGGAATTTCCAAATCGCGTACAATCAAAGGAACCCACGAGAACTCCGGATTCCCCTCAGAGGAAACAGCAACCGATCCAACACATCCCAGGATGTAAGACAAGAAATCGATGAAGAAGAAACCACGGCCGACAGGTGGAATGCATAAAAAGAAACCCCAAAATTCAAAAAGCACGTAAGGACAACTTACTCAAGTTATTTCGAAACAATATAATTTAAAATAAAAAGAATAAACCCCAAAATTCAAAAAGCACGTAAGGACAACTTACTCAAGTTATTTAATAATAATAATAATAATATTTATTACCAATTTTCCTTTACATACAATAAAAATTATACAATAAAGGACCTATAGGGGGCATAAATGCCCGTACATAGGTTGGTCCTTAGAATTAATATTTATATACTTAATACTAATTGTGAGTTTTACCTCACCGATCATAGTAATATATTAAAAATAAATTATTTTTCAATTTTAACAAAATTTTAGTTTGTACTATAATACAATTCAATAAATAAATGAAAAACAAGAGAAAAAAAAAAGGTCCATATCATAATAGACTGTTTTTTTGATTATTCAATAACAATGTTCCTAATTTTTTCTTTGATTTTTTTTTTTAAGCACTTTTATATTTACACTTAGATTTTTCAGTTCATTAGGTAATTCATTAAAATATTTTATGGCATAATACACATAGCTTCTTTGCCCAATACTTAATAGGTGTCGCGGCAATATAATATTTTTATACCGTGTGTTGATTCGATTTTGTAAAAACTCACTTTTTAGATCATTGTATTGATAAACTATAGAATTCACTACAAACACCTGTTTAATATTTAATGGTTTATTCGAATCTTGTTCATTGACTCCTATAATTTTAAGAATACACTTTTGCAGCCGATCCAATGCGTCTAGAGATGATTTATATAGACCCCCCCAGCCTATGATAGCATACCCTGCCACACTATGGAATAGTCCATAGTATATTTGTATTAGTTGCTTTTTTGATAAAATTTGTTTAAGTCTGTAAAAAACGTAGACTAAGTATTTGGTTTTTTTTACAATGTTAGCCACATGTACATCCCACTTCATGTTAAAGTCATATGTTATTCCTAGATATTTACTAGTTTTAACTCTTTTCAATTTTTGACCATTTATCTTAATTTCAAAGTCATGCGGAACAAAGTCTCTATAATTTCCAAAGGTGATAAAAACAGACTTGCTTATGTTGAGTACTAGATTATTGTGATAGAGCCAAGAACAATATAATCAATATATATTGTTTTGATTTCGAAACAATATAATTTAAAATAAAAAGAATAAACCCCCAAAATTTAAAAAGCACGTAAGGACAACTTACTCAAGTTATTTCGAAACAATATAATTTAAAATAAAAGAATAATCCCAAAAAAAAAAAAAAAAAAAAAAAAAAAACTAAGAACAACTTACTAAATATTTATTCAGGAACAATATGATTTAATAAAAAGTATGTCAGGACAACTTACTCAAGTTATTTCGAGACAATATAATTTAAAATAAAGAGACTAAAACCTCTAAATCGAAAAAAGTATGTAAGCACAACTTACTAAAAAACTTTTTGAACAAAATTATTTAAATAGTAAACGCAACATTCAAAAGGAAGTAAGTACGTCTAACTATATGTTTATGAAGAAGGTATTAAGAAGAGTTAATAACACCCCAAGATTACAGAAGGAAATGAGAAATATTACTATTTGTCTACAAAGAAATATTCTAAATAAGGAATAATGAAACCCCAAGATAGAAAAATTTTTTATATCAAGAAGTACCTATGCAAAATAATAAAAGAAAAAACAATATAATCTAAAATACATGCCGAAAAAATGTTTATCAACAATTCATTGTAATGTAACCAGACAAAATAATAAAATAAAATAAGAAGAATAAGGGTTGAGTTAATGACTATAATTACACTGAACTTAAGTAATAACAATAATTAAAATAATTACGATTTAGAAATTCTTGGAAATATGAGAACAAATGAAGAATTAATACTTAGAGTTACTGTCACAACAAAAAAGATCAAGATTAATTACAGATAATGACTATCAGAAATGTTATCAGAAAATGATTAAGGAAAATAAAATGGAATCACAAAGTATAAAAGATACAAATAAGTAAATATAAAACGCAACAATATAAAGAATTCCCAAGATGTTTATTATTAATTAATTAAGAAGATTGTTATGATATTATTATATTTTATAGCTGACTGTAGATGAATTCCAGCAGTACTATATTGAAGTGAAGTATGGCCAGCAGAGTATATGTAGCCACAAGTGCCTCTCTGAACTGTACCAACTCACATATTAGGGATTGTTAGGGAAATTAAATATTTAAAGAAATATTAGAATCGTTGCGAAGAATGACATCAAATTCCAGAAAAGAATGACGAAGAAAACAGAAGGAAAATAGCTGACAGAAGAAAAATGGAGAAATACAATGATAGCAGTAACTAGAAGTAGAAGAGAAGTTAATCTAAAGTTTCATTGAATATTGTAACCAACTATCGAAAAAAAAAACTGTTTAAAGAAAAATTATATATAACCAAGAATGTTAATATGAGTAATGAAGTTGAAGTGTCATTAAATAAAGAATTGGGAATACAAGTCTAAACAAGTTACATTGAGAATCCCGTTGAAAAAAAAAAAGTGATATGAAGAAAAGGCATGTAAAAGATATAAGTTTACTTGACCTAAATTGCATTCAGGTAAATTAAACTTCTTTAGGAGGGGAAGCATATGTAACGCAACAGAAATGCGGTCCTCAACGTTACATAAATAAAAATATTAAAAATAGAATAAAGAAATAAATATCTATATCCCATATTAATACAAGGGTCAGATAAATAATTTTATCATTATATGAAAATAATAAGAATGCAAGGTAGTAATAGTAATATAAAAAATAAACATGTACTATAGACAATAGTGAGAAATCTCAATGTTTAGTGAGAAGTAAATAAATCAAAAATACTGATAAGAATTATAAGAAAGAAACTAATATCGACTATGTTAAAGTAAATGACGGTGAAAATAGATAAAAATGAGTCAATAATACACATTACAAGTTAATTTAAAATAATGATTCTGAATTGTATAATGTTATGTTGTTATCATAAATATTATGTTAAAGTTGGTGTTACCTTATGAAGCTTACTTATTGATGTAATGTCAAATAATGAAGCAATATGTATTATTTGTTTACTGTTGTAGAAAGGTGATGGAAATCAGTTAGTTAGTATTAATTAATTTCAATTTTGCTTATGTGTGATCCATAGGTCAAGATAAAGTTGTTGTTAGATATCATAAAGATAATTATTTGTGTACATGTACGTAGTTAAAGGTTGATTATGTTTGTAAACTTGTATAAAAAGGCTATAGTTGTTAACAAGTTAAATTCAAAAGTAGATCCAAATATAATAAAAGGCCTAACAGCCAATAACACTATATAACAAATCAGAATAGAAAGGTTAGGTAAAGAAGTTAATAATAATTAATGAATATAATTCAATGAGTTAGAAAAACCCAATAATAATTAATAATAAATAATAAACAAACGCAATATAAACAAATTATGATAATGCCATACTGCAATTATATCGATTGATAACGTTTGATATCGGAAAAATAATAATTATTAAAAGAAACAGTCTAAGAGTAAAAAAAACCAGCAGAATATATAGAAATTAGTAAACAAGCAATAAATAAGATTATATTTTAATAATGGAAGTTTAATAAGGAATTATTTTGATGGGTGGAAAATTAATATATGAATTTATATTATATTTATATTATAATTTATATATAACAAAATATTGAATAAGAAATTTATGACATGATCGAGAAGAGATTAAACCAAGACAGATAGTCAACAAAAACTAATTTAATCTAAGTTATTAAATCTAATAACAGTCACAATACATGAAAGACTAATTGTCAGAATTTGGGCCAGTAAACATTAACCCAATTGTATAATAGTATCATACAAACGATACAAAGTAATTGAATTAAAAAAGAGTGACTTGGATTGCCCCATATCCGATCATGAAACGGATGTTAATTTAATGAAATAATAAAACCAGATAAAGAACTACCTTGTAAAGAGTTAATCCTACAACCAAGCTAAAATATTATAACCATCACAACATTGGACATCGCAGTTTACGTCATACAGTTAAAAAACGTATTTGGATCCAGAGTTTGCCGAAGTACATAATCACAAGTTTGGCCGTTGGTGAACGAAGGTAGCGGTATTTCTGCATCAACCAGGACCAAGGATTCCACTTTATTACAACTCTGAAGACAAGAATAGAGAACATCATTTCATCTGTATTTGATATGGAACGACAACTACCGAGATTAGCAGCGACAGCCTTCCTGAGTCGTATGGTACTTCGCACGGTAATTTTCAATTATATAAATACTATTAAACACAACAACACTTTAATTTTGTAATATCTTGCATTCTTATTTATGTATTTTTAATCTTCCCCGCAGTTAAAAGAACCTTCACACCCTGAATCTAAATTAATTATAAAAAAGAAACTATAACTGAATTTAAAATAAAATCTTGTCTCGATCAATAATCGATTAACTCAACGTATAGACTTTCGTATATCAAGTAAAAACAATTTTATTGAATGTTAAAATATTTGATCTAATAAAGAAACATTGTATCATTTCAAGATCTTATTATTTGGGTATTATTTAGTGAAGTGGGAATAAGAATTAAACAGACAGAGTGTATAATAACTAATCACCGTACGCGGTGGGTTAACCTCTAAATTCCGTTTGTTTTGGAACAGCAGCGCTTGTTGCGGAATTCTCCGATACCAAAGAGAAGAGAATTACACACGAATTTTCTATAAATCTCTGCAAGGCAGACTAGGCCTGAGCGGAATTTTTGAGTAACACCATACATAGATAAGTTTCATTAACACCAACACTTTTAGACTAAATATAGAGATAAGATAGTCATAATTAACGATATTACTATATCGAGTAAACCCAGATATATAAGAAATTAACATATTAAAATAAACAAAGAGAGGAAAGAAAAGAGAGGTACGTATACGGTTCGTAACAATATATATATATATACATACATATATATATATAACGACGCTCCCTTTTATCTAACACAATTATCTAATATTTGTATGTTAGATAAAATTTTACTTACCCATGATATTACGTTACCTGGGCGCCAGAACAAATCCCAGATACAAATGACACGGTTTCAGCTTACCTCAGCGCATGGAGACACTCTTTCTCAGGATTCGTTCAGTGATTGTGGTTTTCAAGGGGAATCGTTACAAATAACACTTTAATATTTGCTTGATTATTTTAATTAACGTTTTAATCAATTATTTTTAAAATTGAAAACCCTAATGGTACGACTTATTTCTACCCTAACACTTATAATTACTGAGTGAGTGTGAAAAGTAACGATTAAGACATTCAAACGACCTATGGCTCTTATCTGGTTTGATTAAGAGATTGCTATCTCCCAAACCAGTGCTAAAGAACAGGTCTGCAATAATTTGCACGTCCAATACTACACCTCACTTTCCATTCAACACTCCTATACTATGTTAGAGCTAATCTTATAAATAAAATACAAAGTGTGAAATGCTTAGTGTCTTTTAAAAATGGTTTATTGCTTTTATTATTTGTTTAGTGCTTATTTCATTGATCAATGAATCTATTTCTTACTGTTTGATGCGTTGACCGAAGATAGGAATCCGTAGGGGTCCTCCTTGTGATGGTTTCGCACAGAAGAATTGATGTTGATCAATGCTGTAGAAGATACCCTGGCAATTATAGATGCTGTAGCCTTCTGTCGCACAGGTCCTTCACGGCTGTTGATTAATTAACTAATTAATAATTTAATTAATTAACGTTGTTTTACGCAGCGAACGGTACTAGTTCATCTTCACTGCGGACTACTTCTCGAATTTGATCTTAATTACACTTTTGCGTGATTGAAAATTTTCTGTACATATTTATACACGACTAGCGCATTGAAGATCAGAATGAAGAGTGATGCTACCCCTCGCTTTCAGTTGGCGTCAGTTTTAAATACTGGATGCTGATTGGTTGTTCAAATAAATCATGCGTTATTCCAGTTTTGACAATCTCGAACAGGTCGACGAAACACCCCGTGACAGGTTTGAAACTGCAGAGAATTTCTAGTTAAAATCGTACTTCCTGTGTTTGCAAATCGATTGATTACAGGTATTTGCAAACGTGTTTTCAAAGATCTGACCACAGAATATTGTTGCTTAGGTCTTTATCTGTGTGTCTGTGTGTGAAAACACCTAATTCCTACGTAGCATAATTCTCTCGTTATTCCTTTTGGCGTACGTCTTCCGTATAACTTCTTCAATTGTTAATTATATTAACTGAGATTGCGGCTACTTATAAAGCTTCACTTGCTGAATACAATGCTGTTTTCAGAATTGCCGTATATTTATTAGTTTTTAAGTTATCACAGGTTGAACTGATAATTTGTATTGAGTAAAATTTCATGTTCGTACTGGTTGCGGATGTCGCTGTGACGAGGTTAGAGTGAGATGGCTGCGATTGTACGCTCTCTCTCTTGCTTACGCTGCTATACTCCCTCTGTCAGACACTTTCATATAACGCTCAGATAGGACGCTAATATGAATCGTTATAATATATATATCGGCTTTTTGATGATTTCATTGTTACTGAGTATGTTGTGTTGTGTCCGTTAACTGGTTAGTGTTGTGGTTGTGTTTTTTGTGTTGGGGGAGACTTGCTCTGCTCTTTTGTACTCCCCCTTTCCTCTCGCAGCGTTAGGGGAATCCTGAAGCCACTTGAGCATTCTCAAGTTTTTCCTGTTTTGTCGTGATGTCATGTTGAATTGTTGTCTGTGTAGCGTTAATTATAGAAATTTTGGGGGTGATAATTCAGCAGCTTGAATTGAATAATTTGTTGGCAATGTAGTATATGGAGTGTAGGTCGATGAAAAGTTAGTTGGGAAGGCAGTAGGGAAAGGATGACTAGGGATGTTATCGTCCTGTTCGCGGGAGAGTGTATGCAAATGAAACAATTCACGGGAGAGATATTTTAAAATTGAATGTACGTTATATTATGAAATTAGATTCCGTACAACAATGAGGCGAACGAGGTATGCCGATCCGAAAGATAACTTTTAGCGAGCTGATAGCCGCAGCTTTAACAGTATTTCTACCCTTGATGCCTGCTTATCTGATAGACTGTGCATTGCTGTTGTTATTATTGTGTGCCTGGCTTTCTGAAGTCAAAGATCAGTTTAATTGTTTTCTGTTTGACCAGCTGCTCGAGTGATGTAAAATGTAGGTCAGTTATTAATGGGGATCACTTTTTGGCCCGTTCCATGCCGCTTTCCGGGTTGCATCCCCAGTTTTGTTTGAGTGTCTATTATATTTGCGAGTATAAGCAGTCCCGTAGAAAGTTACCCCCTCTCTTCCACAAGTATTGCAGCTCAAGTGTAATTAAGGTAATTTAGAGTTTAGGGTTATGCACCCGCAGTGCTCTTCCACTGTGTACTGTAGCGGGGCCGTCCGCCCTAGTGTAGGGGAGTGGACCACTCATATGGCAAGGAGGACGTTCCCTTGTTGTGTTGGATATGGGTGGTCGGTATTGTAGATGGAGAGGCGGACCAGGTTATCACTCATGTATCAAGGTTATAGTACCTTGTTAGCCTTTGCGCATCTGTACGTGAGCGAGAAAGTAGGTCGGGTCACCAGTGAGGGTGACGTTGGGTCGGTCCCGTGATGCAGTGATGGTGGAAGTCGTATGGGGGTTTCGACTGTTGTTTGGTCCTTGGTAAGGGGGGATAGAAGTTGTCCCGCCCATATACTGAATTGGGTTCTCAGTTTTGAGTGTAGGAGGACTTCGGAGGTCAGAACTCAGAAGGATCCCAAAACTTGTCTTTTTTCTTTCCTCCTTCTTCTTTGTCTCGCTGTATGCTGACCCTTATCAAGTCAGCATGCAGCACCGCATACTCACACACATACACATTCAGACACACATGCATACACGCTCCACTTCTTTTTTCCTCTTGTTTCGCTTTTCTCTGAGCCTCTGTCTTCCTAAGAGCAGTAAAGTTTTCTGAGATTTCCCCAGAAGGTCAGGAGTCTTGTAATATAGTGATGCAGCCGGAGATCCATTTGTAATGACAGGTGAAGAGAGCAAGTTGCAGCCATGTGAAAGTAATCGAGTTAATTTTGGAAAAAGGGGCGTGCTAATACTGCATTTTAAGGTTGGTCCAATAGTTTATTTTGAAGGTAAATGTCGGTGGTTGAATATGAGTAGTCCACGGAAGTTTTACTTTAATTTGTTGCTAAGTCGG
Organism: Magicicada septendecula; assembly: GCA_034769895.1. Classification (NCBI taxonomy): domain Eukaryota; kingdom Metazoa; phylum Arthropoda; class Insecta; order Hemiptera; family Cicadidae; genus Magicicada; species Magicicada septendecula. The sequence continues at coordinate 286,156,122 of CM068373.1, read as the reverse complement.
AGGTTTTAATTAGAGGTCCCATCTTGGAAGAAAGAGTAAGTTATGTTGACCTTGGGTTGTCTTTTGTCTGGAGTGGTGCGTTCGCATGGTCGTGGTGCGATGTTGATAGGTTAGTCTATTGGAGGCTAGCCTTACTACCATAGGGTAGTTGACCACTCACATGTCAAGGACCTCGTTTTGTGCTGTTATCTTGTCTGCTAGGCAGTGCAGTAACATGTGTGATACCTTGTTGTCCGAAGGGCAGGTGTGAGTGGCGGTAGAGACGTGTTGTTGTTGTTGTTGTTGTTGTTAGGGTGTTGATTGGCGCTTGGGATCTCAGGTTGTGAGGAGATTCGCCAAGGCAATCAAGAGGACTATGGTAGTCCTGTAGGCAGTCATGAGGACTGTGGATAGGGATTTGAGTTTTTTTGGGGGGCAAGGAAGTTGCCATTTCGGGGAGAGGATGTGCCGAAGCATTTGGCATTTTCAAAATGGCGCCACGACCACTGTCTTCAGTGCCGCTCTGTCTTCCTAAGAGGGATAATCTCCTGAGACTTAACCAAGAGAGCCAGAAGGACTGTAGTAGTCCTGAGGAATCATGAGGACTGTGAATGGTGAGATTTTAGCTTTAGGACAAGCAAGTTGCCATTTTGTTGTGAGGGTGTGCCGTGGTTATATTGAAAGGTAAACACCACGGGTAGTTTAATTGTATTTTCCGTGCGTTCGGTGCATTATCGCTGCATGTTACGATGCCCGCTTTCGATATCGAAATTCAGTCATCCACTGCGACCTTGATTGGTGACGTCATTTGGCTGGCAGTGGCGTCTGCTTGACGAGATTTAGACAGCAATGTTTTAGTTTTTATAAGTTTGCGCAGCGTCTTCATCGGCCTCTTTTTCTCTTTCAACTTAGTGTGGCTTGGATTGTGACGGTGTACCGTGATATACTACTATGAGTAGATAAATCGATAAAGAGCTTCAGGTTTCCCCGCTTTAGTCGGGAAAAGGGGTCGACGAGATGGGCACTCTACATCTTCGCCCATCTGCAGACCCTGCGTAAGAAGCCCCAATGCCATCACGCCATGCGGCATCATTCTGCACACCCAACTGGAAATGCAGGAATATTCTTAAGGCAATCTGAAAGATCAGGTGGGAACTTTCCTTTTATTTTATAAACTTCACACACGAAATACTCCGCAGTTTATCAGGTAACACACACGCAGAAACTTAGTGCTAGAAATTAGACTCATGCTTCAGAGTTAACATTACTGAACATGTTTTGTGAAGACATGCTAAAGTGTGGACAGTGATGACTGTGTTATGAATAACTTATAAGTATTCATGTATTGGTTTGCATAATGTCAAGGGTTACCATTGTATAATATAAATATTGAATTCTATTTTCTGCAAAAAGAAAACCAATTTTAAAATTCATTTATTAACAAAATCCAGACCTTAAGAAAATGTAATACCCGGAGAGTACTTGCATCTACCTGTCATATGACTTGTGATCCTGCACGTTCCATATTTTTTCTGTTCTTTATATTCTAAATTTAAACTCCTGTTGATTTAGTTATTTATTATTTGGTTCTGCTTGACTATTCAATTTATAACAGTACAATAAAATTCTTATATTTAATTAACATAAAAAATTAAACAACATATTTGAATATTTAATTAACAAACTTCAACCTCGGTTTAATGGGATCACTGGTTTCAATATTAATGTGATTAATCCTAGTGCTGGGGAACAGGTAGATGAGGGTAATGCAACACACTAAGTGATTAGTTTTTTTAATTTAATTATTATCTTATTATCTACTGATCATGGATTGTCATCTTTATGTACTTATAATTATCTTATGTTAAGGAATGGTTCATGCATTACTAATGCAATAAAAACAAATCTTTTGAAAGTGAAATACAAGAATACAAGTTTATAATAAATATAATAAGTTAGTAGGTTGGTATGTCATTATTTAATTGTTGGAGATATTTTGAAATATTTTGTTGTAATTCAACCACAATGGTGCTTTAAAGAGATATTTGAAATGATGTTAAGAATTAAGGAAAACACAAACCAAAGATGTAAGTGTAAAAGCAATTGTTTAAAATTCAAGAAGCATAAATAAAATCTTGTTATTGTTGATCAAGTGTTTTCTTGCAGGACCTGTCACTATGGGCTCAGCACATTTTATTTCCATCTAGGCCACGCGCCTAGTCTTAAATATTAAGTGACGCCTTCCCAGAAAAAAAAATTACAATTTTTTTTTGAGATTAGAAAAGGGGTGTTAAAACAAATAAAAAATTCTGGGACCAAGGGGGCGTTTCAAGTGTACCAAAGTACTTTTTGAAGTGATTGCCTTCGGGTTAAAGCGGTCAGTCAGCTGTTAAAACAGTACACATAACTGGAAGCGGAGTGACAATGATCACTTGGATCAAATAAAGTCTTCAGTATCAACTTAATTGGAAGATAGGTGACAAATGTGCCACAGATTTTCAACAGATGAGGACTAAGAAGGCATGTGAAACAGTTTTTGGTGACAGCAATAATGTTGGTTATGTTATCATTTATTTAGGCACAAAAAATATAGAGGCAGTAAAAAAGTTCATATATCTTGGCTCCCACATAAACAGCACTAATGACATCAACAATGAAATAAGAAGAAGAATATATCTCGCAAATAAAACATATTATGGATTTAAAACCCACCAGACATCTAGCTCCATCTCAAGAAGCACGAAATGCAAAATTTACAAAACACCAGGCCAGTGCTGACATATGCTTCAGAAATTGGACAATGACAAACAATAGCGAGAGACTTCTAGGTTGCTGTGAAAGACGGATCCTAAGAGCAATATTTACAATAAAAGAAAATGGAATGTGGCGCAGGCGCTATAATTATGTACTATACCATCTTTACAAAGAGCCAGACATTGTCAGGATAATCAAAATACACTGGCTAAGGTGGGTTGGACACATATAGAGAATGGAGGAAGGACAGCCTATGAAACATATTTTCTACCAGAAACCAATGGGTAGTACAAAAAGAGGAAGACCCAGAAGTAGATTCAAAGACCAGACAGAGGAGGACCTTGGAAAGCTGAACATAAGAAACTGGAAAGCCAGGACACGCAATGGGGAGGAATGGAATCAGCTCTTGGAGCAGGCCAGGACCACCAAGGGTTGTAGAGCCGCGGTTGATTGATTGATATTAATATTTATTTACTTCCGCCTGATTTTCTTTGCACCAGCACTGCTTGCATTGCTTGCTCTGAGAATTCGCCTCCGACACTTAATTATCAGTAGCTGCAATCACACTAAACAACAATGGACTGTACTTACACCGCTAGACCTCGCCAGCATGGAACTACCAACAGATCCTGTTCTTTGTTCTTCCTGAGGTACTGGAACGTATCTCACGTTTCCTTCTAAGATGTTGGAGATTGTTAAGTCTACACATCTTGTCCTCCCTGAAACATAGTGACTCGATTTACAATTTCTATTTATACAATTTCTTTCCATTACAAAAATGTTTAAAAACAAATATAATAGTAATTATAACAAAACTTAAATTTGTTCCATATAAAAATACCTTGTTGTTACATTTATTGTTATATACTGTTTGTCATCGCATATTTCATTACATGTTATATTTAATCTATTTATATTTATGTTATATGTTTGCATGATGTGTATTTATAATGTTTGTGTTGTGTGGGGCAATATGTCTCATTTTATTTTGCATTATTTAAACAAATATTTGAATTTGTTTAAAAGATTTTTATTTATCTTATTTATTTACATTATTTGGTATTTAAACAAATATTATATACTAAACATGTATCCCGTATCATAGTAATTTGCTCGTGTTATAATAAATTGCCCGTGTTAATTTCTGTAAATGTTAAGTTGTAATAAAAAGTTGTAAATAGTGTATCAGTTGATCGTGAATTATTTATGTTGCGTGTTTTGTAACGTGATTTAATATATAAGTTTAAGAAATGAATTATTCTGCCTTGGTTTAATAATCAGAATTATTATTATTCCAATTCAGCAGTTAAAACTTCAAAATTAATTCAAAAATAGCGGTCGAGTCGTCCCAAACAATTCTCAAGGTTCACCTTCGATATTAGGCTTAACCCCATTCTTTGAGGTTAATCTTGGTTTTGTAGTTTGTGTAATTCCAACGACTCCCCGACGTCTTCTTAGTCTTGGTGATTATAAAATAAATGTTGATAATATCTTATGTTCATGAAATAATAACGCATGGATATGATTTATTAACATTATCGTTTAATCTTTATAACTGGAGTTCAAATTGATAGAAATTTTCATTCGATACACACGTTAGTAACAATCGATAGTTATCTCAGGAGTAAATAATAAAATAGGTTTAATATATTTCGTGGGAATTCTTGTGGCTGCTACGAAAAGTTCCATTACATGACAAATAACAATATAGAGTACTTTTACAAATCCTTCTAGTACTTATAATCTAAAAAGAGAGTTACAAAAATTATTAAGAAAACATACAATGTCTGATGTTATGCAGTACACGTTGTACCAAGCATGCTGGTTAGAGTGACGTCATCATCATGGCTGCGTTCGTCTGTTCCAGATAATAACTGAAGTTTTTACTAATGTGTTTAAAAAATGTGTTCCTTGTCCACTGATTCTTATATATTATTTGTTTTTCACTTATTAAAATGTTCACTAGTGATTAGTGGTAGTGTGAATTATAGTGTTGTCTAGTGGTTGTTCGTTTTGGATAAATAATATTGTCAGTTATAAAGTCGAATAATACATTACACTTCTAGGCGATGTTCGCTGAACGTTTCCTTGTTTTTTCTTGATATTTTCTTTATGGTGTGTGTTCCTGGTTGGTTAGAGGATTGTAGTTAACGAATTGTTTATCTTCAGTGGTTGTCCTATAAATTTTCTTTCACCAAACGGTTTCTGAGTTTAAGTTTTCATTTTAAATACATCTCGGCAAGCACTATTAAACTGTTCTCAATCACAATTAACAATAAAGTGTCATTTCTTCTTTTTTAGTCACCGAACTGATCAAAACTTCTCAAATTTTGATTGGCCACTTATGTACAGGTTAAGTGTTATATGATCAATACCCCTTAACTACTTTACATTTTACAAATTACTTTTTTAACATATAATTTTATTATTATATCCTAATGATACATACAATGTTTATATGATTATTAATTATACAATTACAAACAATTTGGTACTAAACATGCCTCAAGTTATAACTGTAAAACCTTAGTACTTAGTGAATTTCTCTGATATATGATGGAACAATTTATAATGGTTGATTGTAAGTTATACCTTGACTCCATGAGTTAAATATATTTAGATTAATTAACTAATAACATGAACTCTTATAATATATAACACAACTCTTAATAATAATACTTGTTTTGACAGCTTTAATTTATTCATACTGTTGAACTATTGTCTGTATGATAAACCATTTTTACTTGCTGTTAATAATAACAAAACACTTTTTATAAAAAATAAATAGCACACTGTTTAACTGTAGTTTGTGTCACTATTATTATTATGTCACTTATATCACTGTAAGGGGTTGTGTCCCTTTTTCTTTCCTTGATTATATACAATTTTGTTTAATACAATTTTTATAATAGAATTAATAAAATAAATACAATTTATAGCAGTTAATACAATGTTATTTTATGAATTTTTGTACTCTTTATCGGGTTTGGTTGGGTTACTCATGGCAAGTTATCTAGGCCTACTAAGTTTCTTTATTTAAATTTTGGTTTGTTTACTGCCCTATTCTACTGGGTAAATACTAGCTGGGTCTTGATGATATTAAATAAGTCAAAGGTTGTTGTTGTTTAGTTATATTTGGTTCCTTACTGATTTCTCAAAACTTGGTATTTTCTTTTAATTGGCTATTGATTAGGATTTCTTGTTCCCTCTCTGGATAGGGTTTCATTATTATAATTATAATTCCTTTTACAACATTTTGTTTTGTTACAAATTGCCTCCCTTCAGAAGTAATTATTTCTGAACACTTCATTAGGTGTGAGGACATAATTACTTATGTTACATTTTCTTCTTCTTCCTCGTGATATTTCTTCATGGATTGTTGATTATAATTGCCCTTGATCTTCCTTGAATTGGGGTCGGTTAATTCGTACGTGTTGTTGTTGTGGTTTTTTGTTATGGTGTAGGGTCCTACGTAGAGTAACAATAACTTCTTTGATATCCCTTCTAGAGTGCTAGGCAATTCCCTGTCCTTTAACAACACCTTCTCTCCTACTTCATATTTTATTATTTTACCCTTGATTTTCTGGTATTTGTTTCTACGTTTTTCCAGATTTTCTATCACCTGATTAAAAAATTTTAATTTATTAATTGGTACTGTGGAGACTTAGGAAATTTAATTAATTCTTGGATCTCTCTGGGTGGTTGTTTTTCATACATGGCAGTGTATGGAGTGCAATTTATGGATGGATGATAAGCCAAGTTTAAAAAATCTTCTATGGCTGATAAGTAATCGGGCTACTTCCTTTGTTGTTGATGACAATAGGTTCTTAAGATTCTACCAACTTCTCTCAGTATTCTTTCTGATGGATTGCTACTATTGGGCTAGTATATGGTGATTGGCTTTGTTCAATTATATCATTTAACAACATTTTATTAATTTCAGCCCTAACCGCCTTCTTCAATGAATATGGTATACGATAGGATTTTCTGTGGAATTCTGCTGGTTCCTTAAATTGTATTCTACACTGATAGTTTTTTACTTTTCCTGGTTTTTCTGAAAATACATGTTTATACTTCTTATATATCATAATGAGATCTTCTACTTGTTTTGCTGTCAAATTATTTGTGCCTTGGTGTCTAAACTCTCTTACCTCCTGTAATTTACTGTTCCACAGGTCTTCATTTGTCATATTATAGATTATTTTTCTGCATTGGGTGTCATTCTTTAAAAAATTTAATTCCCTAACTTGGTGGTGGGTACGGTTCAGAGGGGCACCATCGCTTCCTATTAACTCTGCCGTCCACACAGCACTTTCTGAGTTCAAGGACACCTTCTCCTTGCTCAGATCAATAATGGCTGAATATTTCCTCAGCATATCGCATCCGATTAATATTTCGAATTGTAGGCCGATTGCGACCAGACATATAATATTAACTGTAACACCCTTGCTTTCTAGTTCCAATGACACTTGTTTTCGCACTGTTTTATTTTGACGCTCAGTGGCACCTATTAAAATAACATTATTGACAGGTAAGGTAGGTATTATATTTTTACTTTGTTTCTGTATTCTCTCCAGTTCAGCGTCGTTAATAAGTGACACATTTGCACCAGTATATATCATTACTCGTGTGGGAATTCCTTCAATTTGAGCGGTTATGTATAAGATTTCATTATGCTGGTTGGTTCTACTTGTCACCGTTTCCTCCAACAGTTCTTCTCGAAGATTCTTCAAATAATAGTTGTAAATAATAGTAAGATTTTGACTATCAGTCCTTAAACTTTAGTTGTTTTTGTACCCAGTGGATAGGAGCAGTAAGGGGTCGCGAGGGTTTATTACTGCCTCACTCCGTTTAAATTAATGCCATCATGATTATTTTCCGGGCATGACTGTTGATTTGCCTGGAATGGTGTGCCAGTTCCTGGTTGTTCACCTTCTCGGTTGTCTAATTGTTCACTCCCCCTCGGTTCTCGGAAGTCCTCCTGGCTTCGACTTCTTACTCGGTGGTCATGGTGATTCATCCCTCTGGCATTTCCTCTTTGATCATAGCTGTTATTAAAATTGTTCCTCCGAGGTTGTTGGTATCTCCAGTAATCCCCTTCTTCTGCACTAATATAATTTATTCTGGGTCGGTACGGACGATTATTATTATAATTACCCTGGTTGTTATGATTGGCATTAACTCCTGGATTATTTCTAAAATTATTATAATTTTGGTTGTTTCGGTAATTATTATAATTATTGTTAATTCTATTACTCAGATTGTAATTTTGACTGGGCCTGTTGTTACTATTATTATTAATTGGATTGCGATTGAACTTTGCTTGCTGGTTATTATTTGGGGTAACATTTTGGTTGTAAATACGATCGTTGCCATTAAAGTTATAATTATTCCGGTTAATCATATTATTATTGTGATTATTATTCATTCCATGGTTATTATTTCTTGAACCGCACTGATCAGTTCGTTGTCTGCTTCTTTTGTAGTAACCCTCGTGCTCATAATTTTCTAACAAGTCAGCCATTGCGTGGACCGTTTTAATCTGGCTTCCCAGGCATGCTCTGGCAATTCCTGCGTCATAATGGTATGCCATTTTAGTTACTAGGGATTCTTCAGGTATTCTTGGCTCCAGGTGTCTAGCCAAACACACCTTTCCCCAGAAGTAAGTAGTTGGAGATGTACCTCTATTTACATCATATCTTCCCTGACAAATGTTATCCCTGATAATATTTTGTATAGCTTCGGACCAATATTTTTCTTTAAATAATTTTTTAAATTGATCGTAGTCCATTATCTCATTCCTGGTTGCTGTCCACCAGTTGTCCGTAATCTCCCTAAAATGCTCATCTAACATCTCTCTAATCGAGCTCCAGATAGTTATTCTATGTTTGTTAAAATGTTCCTCGATTCTGGCCAGGAATTCCATGGGGTTTGTACGATAATTTTTGAAATTAATCCCTTCTCTGTTTTCATTTGTGGAAATAGGAGTGATATTATTTGCTCTGGTTCTAATTAATTCAATTTCTTCTTGACTTTGGTGTACTTGACCAGTTAAATTGTTCACTGTAGTGTTAATATTGTCACACCTTTCTCCAGTTTGGTTCTGTAAATTTACTAAGTTTTCTTGTTCCTTTTGTATTCCTTCTATTTGAATACGATTATCTTCTTGGACCTAGTCTATTCTAGTATTTATCATTGCTTTATTTTGTGTAATGGTTTCGTTAGCTTTTCTCAATCTCTCATTAGTGTCAGCTGTTTCTTGCTTCCTTTCCTCATTGATTTTGATTCCTTCTGGTTAATTGTATCATTTACTTGTTCAATCCTCCCATTAATTCTTCTTAAATTCGCTTCACTGATTTGTCTGAATTCTTCCTTCATTTGGTTATTATTTTCGCTTATAGTTTGCCTTAAGGTTTCGTTAGTACTTTCTTTAATACTATCAATTTTTTAATTGGTTTGTCTATTGTTTTCCTTAATGCTGTCTATTTTGTCATTCATTATTTTATTATTCTCTTCGAATTTGTCATTAATTTGCCTCAAGTTCTCATTCATTTGTCTATTGTTTTCATCTGTATTCCTGTTAATACTGTCTACTTTCTCATTAATCTCTTCCTTCATACCGTCTATTTTCTCATTTGTTTGTCTGTTATCTTCCTTGATGCTATCAAATTTTTCGTTCGTTTGCTTGTTTTGTTCCTCCATTTGTTTTAATAAGTTTTGACTCAAAATTTCATTTTGTTTCTTTGAGTTTTCACTGAATTCTTCCTTGATGTTCTTCAAATCTTCCTTCATTTCTTCCTTCTGCTTCTTAAAATTGTCACTCGTTTCTTCCTTATTTCTGTCCATTTTTTCACTCATACTATTCATTAACTCCATTAATTTTATAAGATTCGGGTCTCCTCTATCTTCCTTTCTTGCTACCGTCTCCACATCCTCCACCGATGTTACTTCTTTCTCTTCCATCCTGACTTCTTTCTCTGCCTCCTTCATCCGTTTCAATGATGTTGCCCAATTACGCATCTTTATTATTTCTTGGAACCTATAGCAGTCGCCAGCTAAAAATTAGGAAATTAATTTGCTTGTTTTAATTTCTTCACCTAATATTCCCTAATTTCACCCTCACTAGTTGGTGCGCCAATTTATATACTGAATGTGTATCCCGTGTTATAGTAATTTGCCCGTGTTATAATAAATTGCCCGTGTTAATTTTTGTAAATGTTAAGTTGTAATAAAAAGTTGTAAATAGTGTATCAGTTGATCGTGAATTATTTATGTTGCGTGTTTTGTAACGTGATTTAATATATAAGTTTAAGAAATGAATTATTCTGCCTTGGTTTAATAATCAGAATTATTATTATTCCAATTCAGCAGTTAAAACTTCAAAATTAATTGAGTCGTCCCAAACAATTCTCAAGGTTCACCTTCGATATTAGGCTTAACCCTATTCTTTGAGGTTAATCTTGGTTTTGTAGTTTGTGTAATTCCAACGACTCCCCGACGTCTTCGTAGTCTTGGTGATTATAAAATAAATGTTGATAATATCTTATGTTCATGAAATAATAACGCATGGATATGATTTATTAACATTATCGTTTAATCTTTATAACTGGAGTTCAAATTGATAGAAATTTTCATTCGATACACACGTTAGTAACAATCGATAGTTATCTCAGGAGTAAATAATAAAATAGGTTTAATATATTTCGTGGGAATTCTTGTGGCTGCTACGAAAAGTTCCATTACATGACAAATAACAATATAGAGTACTTTTACAAATCCTTCTAGTACTTATAATCTAAAAAGAGAGTTACAAAAATTATTAAGAAAACATACAATGTCTGATGTTATTCAGTACACCTCGTACCAAGCATGCTGGTTAGAGTGACGTCATCATCATGGCTGCGTTCGTCTGTTCCAGATAATAACTGAAGTTTTTACTAATGTGTTTAAAAAATGTGTTCCTTGTCCACTGATTCTTATATATTATTTGTTTTTCACTTATTAAAATGTTCACTAGTGATTAGTGGTAGTGTGAATTATAGTGTTGTCTAGTGGTTGTTCGTTTTGGATAAATAATATTGTCAGTTATAAAGTCGAATAATACATTACACTTCTAGGCGATGTTCGCTGAACATTTCCTTGTTTTTTCTTGATATTTTCTTTATGGTATGTGTTCCTGGTTGGTTAGAGGATTGTAGTTAAGGAATTGTTTATCTTCAGTGGTTGTCCTATAAATTTTCTTTCACCAAACGGTTTCTGAGTTTAAGTTTTCATTTTAAATACATCTCGGCAAGCACTATTAAACTGTTCTCAATCACAATTAACAATAAAGTGTCATTTCTTTTTTTTTAGTCACCGAACTGATCAAAACTTCTCAAATTTTGATTGGCCACTTATGTACAGGTTAAGTGTTATATGATCAATACCCCTTAACTACTTTACATTTTACAAATTACTTTTTTAACATATAATTTTATTATTATATCCTAATGATACATACAATGTTTATATGATTATTAATTATACAATTACAAACAATTTGGTACTAAACATGCCTCAAGTTATAACTGTAAAACCTTAGTACTTAGTGAATTTCTCTGATATATGATGGAACAATTTATAATGGTTGATTGTAAGTTATACCTTGACTCCATGAGATAAATATATTTAAATTAATTAACTAATAACATGAACTCTTATAATATATACCACAACTCTTAATAATAATACTTGTTTTGACAGCTTTAATTTATTCATACTGTTGAACTATTGTCTGTATGATAAACCATTTTTACTTGCTGTTAATAATAACAAAACACTTTTTATAAAAAATAAATAGCACACTGTTTAACTGTAGTTTGTGTCACTATTATTATTATGTCACTTATATCACTGTAAGGGGTTGTGTCCCTTTTTCTTTCCTTGATTATATACAATTTTGTTTAATACAATTTTTATAATAGAATTAATAAAATAAATACAATTTATAGCAGTTAATACAATGTTATTTTATGAATTTTTGTACTCTTTGTCGGGTTTGGTTGGGTTACTCATGGCAAGTTATTTAGGCCTACTAAGTTTCTTTATTTAAATTTTGGTTTGTTTACTGCCCTATTCTACTGGGTAAATACTAGCTGGGTAAATACTAGTATACTAGCTGGGTCTTGATGATATTAAATAAGTCAAAGGTTGTTGTTGTTTAGTTATATTTGGTTCCTTACTGATTTCTCAAAACTTGGTATTTTCTTTTAATTGGCTACTGATTAGGATTTCTTGTTCCCTCTCTGGATAGGGTTTCATTATTATAATTATAATTCCTTTTACATTTTGTTTGTTACAAATTGCCTCCCTTCAGAAGTAATTATTTCTGAACACTTCATTAGGTGTGAGGACATAATTACTTATGTTACATTTTCTTCTTCTTCCTCGTGATATTTCTTCATGGATTGTTGATTATAATTGCCCTTGATCTTCCTTGAATTGGGGTCGGTTAATTCGTACGTGTTGTTGTTGTGGTTTTTTGTTATGGTGTAGGGTCCTACGTAGAGTAACAATAACTTCTTTGATATCCCTTCTAGAGTGCTAGGCAATTCCCTGTCCTTTAACAACACCTTCTCTCCTACTTCATATTTTATTATTTTACCCTTGATTTTCTGGTATTTGTTTCTACGTTTTTCCAGATTTTCTATCACCTGATTATAAAATTTTAATTTATTAAATTGGTACTGTGGAGACTTAGGAAATTTAATTAATTCTTGGATCTCTCTGGGTGGTTGTTTTTCATACATGGCAGTGTATGGAGTGCAATTTATGGATGGATGATAAGCCAAGTTTAAAAAATCTTCTATGGCTGATAAGTAATCGGGCTACTTCCTTTGTTGTTGATGACAATAGGTTCTTAAGATTCTACCAACTTCTCTCAGTATTCTTTCTGATGTATTGCTACTGTTGGGCTAGTATATGGTGATTGGCTTTGTTCAATTATATCATTTAACAACATTTTATTAATTTCAGCCCTAACCGCCTCCTTCAATGAATATGGTATAGGATAGGATTTTCTGTGGAATTCTGCTGGTTCCTTAAATTGTATTCTACACTGATAATTTTTTACTTTTCCTGGTTTTTCTGAAAATACATGTTTATACTTCTTATATATCATAATGAGATCTTCTACTTGTTTTGCTGTCAAATTATTTGTGCCTTGGTGTCTAAACTCTCTTACCTCCTGTAATTTACTGTTCCACAGGTCTTCATTTGTCATATTATAGATTATTTTTCTGCATTGGGTGTCATTCTTTAAAAAATTTAATTCCCTAACTTGGTGGTGGGTACGGTTCAGAGGGGCACCATCGCTTCCTATTAACTCTGCCGTCCACACAGCACTTTCTGAGTTCAAGGACACCTTCTCCTTGCTCAGATCAATAATGGCTGAATATTTCCTCAGCATATCGCATCCGATTAATATTTCGAATGGTAGGCCGATTGCGACCAGACATATAATATTAACTGTAACACCCTTGCTTTCTAGTTCCAATGACACTTGTTTTCGCACTGTTTTATTTTGACGCTCAGTGGCACCTATTAAAATAACATTATTGACAGGTAAGGTAGGTATTATATTTTTACTTTGTTTCTGTATTCTCTCCAGTTCAGCGTCGTTAATAAGTGACACATTTGCACCAGTATTACTCGTGTGCGAATTCCTTCAATTTGAGCGGTTATGTATAAGATTTCATTATGCTGGTTGGTTCTACTTGTCACCGTTTCCTCCAACAGTTCTTCTCGAAGATTCTTCAAATAATAGTTGTAAATAATAGTAAGATTTTGACTATCAGTCCTTAAACTTTAGTTGCTTTTGTACCCAGTAGATAGGAGCAGTAAGGGGTCGCGAGGGTTTCTTACTGCCTCACTCCGTTTAAATTAATGCCATCATGATTATTTTCCGGGCATGACTGTTGATTTGCCTGGAATGGTGTGCCGGTTCCTGGTTGTTCACCTTCTCGATTGTCTAATTGTTCACTCCCCCTCGGTTCTCGGAAGTCCTCCTGGCTTCGACTTCTTACTCGGTGGTCATGGTGATTCATCCCTCTGGGATTTCCTCTTTGATCATAGCTGTTATTAAAATTGTTACTCCGAGATTGTTGGTATCTCCAGTAATCCCCTTCTTCTGCACTAATATAATTTATTCTGGGTCGGTACGGACGATTATTATTATAATTACCCTGGTTGTTATGATTGGCATTAACTCCTGGATTATTTCTAAAATTATTATAATTTTGGTTGTTTCAGTAATTATTATAATTATTGTTAATTCTATTACTCAGATTGTAATTTTGACTGGGCCTGTTGTTACTATTATTATTAATTGGATTGCGATTGAAGTTTGCTTGCTGGTTATTATTTGGGTAACATTTTGGTTGTAAATACGATCGTTGCCATTAAAGTTATAATTATTCCGGTTATTCATATTATTATTGTGATTATTATTCATTCCATGGTTATTATTTCTTGAACCGCACTGATCAGTTCGTTGTCTGCTTCTTTTGTATTAACCCTCGTGCTCATAATTTTCTAACAAGTCAGCCATTGCGTGGACCGTTTTAATCTGGCTTCCCAGGCATGCTCTGGCAATTCCTGCGTCATAATGGTATGCCATTTTAGTTACTAGGGATTCTTCAGGTATTCTTGGCTCCAGGTGTCTAGCCAAACACACCTTTCCCCAGAAGTAAGTAGTTGGAGATGTACCTCTATTTACATCATATCTTCCCTGACAAATGTTATCCCTGATAATATTTTGTATAGCTTCGGACCAATATTTTTCTTTAAATAATTTTTTAAATTGATCATAGTCCATTATCTCATTCCTGGTTGCTGTCCACCAGTTGTCCGTAATCTCCCTAAAATGCTCATCTAACATCTCTCTAATCGAGCTCCAGATAATTATTCTATGTTTGTTAAAATGTTCCTCGATTCTGGCCAGGAATTCCATGGGGTTTCTACGATAATTTTTGAAATTAATCCCTTCTCTGTTTTCATTTGTGGAAATACGAGTGATATTATTTGCTCTGGTTCTAATTAATTCAATTTCTTCTTGACTTTGGTGTATTTGACCAGTTAAATTGTTCATTGTAGTGTTAATATTGTCACACCTTTCTCCAGTTTGGTTCTGTAAATTTACTAAGTTTTCTTGTTCCTTTTGTATTCCTTCTATTTGAATACGATTATCTTCTTGGACCTAGTCTATTCTAGTATTTATCATTGCTTTACTTTGTGTAATGGTTTCGTTAGCTTTTCTCAATCTCTCATTAGTGTCAGCTGTTTCTTGCTTCCTTTCCTCATTGATTTTGATTCCTTCTGGTTAATTGTATCATTTACTTGTTCAATCCTCCCATTAATTCTTCTTAAATTCTCTTCACTGATTTGTCTGAATTCTTCCTTCATTTGGTTATTATTTTCGCTTATAGTTTGCCTTAAGCTTTCGTTAGTACTTTCTTTAATACTATCAATTTTTTAATTGGTTTGTCTATTGTTTTCCTTAATGTTGTCTATTTTGTCATTCATTATTTTATTATTCTCTTCGAATTTGTCATTAATTTGCCTCAAGTTCTCATTCATTTGTCTATTGTTTTCATCTGTATTCCTGTTAATACTGTCTACTTTCTCATTAATCTCTTCCTTCATACCGTCTATTTTCTCATTTGTTTGTCTGTTATCTTCCTTGATGCTATCAAATTTTTCGTTCGTTTGCTTGTTTTGTTCCTCCATTTGTTTTAATAAGTTTTGACTCAAAATTTCATTTTGTTTCTTTGAGTTTTCACTGAATTCTTCCTTGATGTTCTTCAAATCTTCCTTCATTTCTTCCTTCTGCTTCTTAAAATTGTCACTCGTTTCTTCCTTATTTCTGTCCATTTTTTCACTCATACTATTCATTAACTCCATTAATTTTATAAGATTCGGGTCTCCTCTATCTTCCTTTCTTGCTACCGTCTCCACATCCTCCACCGATGTTACTTCTTTCTCTTCCATCCTGACTTCTTTCTCTGCCTCCTTCATCCGTTTCAATGATGTTGCCCTCTTACGCATCTTTATTATTTCTTGGAACCTATAGCAGTCGCCAGCTAAAAATTAGGAAATTAATTTGCTTGTTTTAATTTCTTCACCTAATATTCCCTAATTTCACCCTCACTAGTTGGTGCACCAATTTATATACTGAACGTGTATCCCGTGTTATAGTAATTTGCCCGTGTTATAATAAATTGCCCGTGTTAATTTTTGTAAATGTTAAGTTGTAATAAAAAGTTGTAAATAGTGTATCAGTTGATCGTGAATTATTTATGTTGCATGTTTTGTAACGTGATTTAATATATAAGTTTAAGAAATGAATTATTCTGCCTTGGTTTAATAATCAGAATTATTATTATTCCAATTCAGCAGTTAAAACTTCAAAATTAATTCAAAAATAGCGGTCGAGTCGTCCCAAACAATTCTCAAGGTTCACCTTCGATATTAGGCTTAACCCTATTCCTTGAGGTTAATCTTGCTTTTGTACTTTGTGTAATTCCAACGACTCCCCGACATCTTCTTAGTCTTGGTGATTATAAAATAAATGTTGATAATATCTTATGTTCATGAAATAATAACGCATGGATACGATTTATTAACATTATCGTTTAATCTTTATAATTAGAGTTCAAATTGATAGAAATTTTCATTCGATACACACGTTAGTAACAATCGATAGTTATCTCAGGAGTAAATAATAAAAAAGGTTTAATATATTTCGTGGGAATTCTTGTGGCTGATACAAAAAGTTCCATTACATGATAAATAACAATATAGAGTACATTTACAAATCCTTCTAGTACTTATAATCTAAAAGGAGAGTTACAAAAATTATTAAGAAAACATACAATGTCTGATGTTATTCAGTACACCTCGTACCAAGCATGCTGGTTAGAGTGACGTCGTCATCATGGCTGCGTTCGTCCGTTCCAGATAATAACTGAAGTTTTTACTAATGTGTTTAAATAAATGTGTTCCTTGTCCACTGATTCTTATATATTATTTGTTTTTCACTTATTAAAATGTTCACTAGTGATTAGTGGTAGTGTGAATTATAGTGTTGTCTATTGGTTGTTCGTTTTGGATAAATAATATTGTCAGTTATACAGTCGAATAATACATTACACTTCTAGGCGATGTTCGCTGAACGTTTCCTTGTTTTTTCTTGATATTTTCTTTATGGTGTATGTTCCTGGTTAGTTAGAGGATTGTAGTTAAGGAATTGTTTATCTTCAGTGGTTGTCCTATAAATTTTCTTTCACCAAACGGTTTCTGAGTTTAAGTTTTCATTTTAAATATATCTCTGAAAGCACTATTAAACTGTTCTCAATCACAATTAACAATAAAGTGTCATTTCTTTTTTTTTTAGTCACCGAACTGATCAAAACTTCTCAAATTTTGATTGGCCACTTATGTACAGGTTAAGTGTTATATGATCAATACCCCTTAACTACTTTACATTTTACAAATTACTTTTTTAACATATAATTTTATTATTATATCCTAATGATACATACAATGTTTATATGATTATTAATTATACAATTACAAACAATTTGGTACTAAACATGCCTCAAGTTATAACTGAAAAACCTTAGTACTTAGTGAATTTCTCTGATATATGATGGAACAATTTATAATGGTTGATTGTAAGTTATACCTTGACTCCATGAGATAAATATATTTAAATTAATTAACTAATAACATGAACTCTTATAATATATAACACAACTCTTAATAATAATACTTGTTTTGACAGCTTTAATTTATTCATACTGTTGAACTATTGTCTGTATGATAAACCATTTTTACTTGCTGTTAATAATAACAAAACACTTTTTATAAAAAATAAATAGCACACTGTTTAACTGTAGTTTGTGTCACTATTATTATTATGTCACTTATATCACTGTAAGGGGTTGTGTCCCTTTTTCTTTCCTTGATTATATACAATTTTGTTTAATACAATTTTTATAATAGAATTAATAAAATAAATACAATTTATAGCAGTTAATACAATGTTATTTTATGAATTTTTGTACTTTTTATCGGGTTTGGTTGGGTTACTCATTGCAAGTTATTTAGGCCTACTAAGTTTCTTTATTTAAATTTTGGTTTGTTTACTGCCCTATTCTACTGGGTAAATACTAGCTGGGTCTTGATGATATTAAATAAGTCAAAGGTTGTTGTTGTTTAGTTATACTTGGTTCCTTACTGATTTCTCAAAACTTGGTATTTTCTTTTAATTGGCTATTGATTAGGATATCTTGTTCCTCTCTGGATAGGGTTTCATTATTATAATTATAATTCCTTTTACATCTTGTTTTGTTACAATATTTAACGTAGTTTTTAAATTGTACCAGTTCCTGTGTACTGTTGCAATTGAGAATTTACATATTAATGACAAAATAATACTTAATAAAAAATACTCATATTCCACACTTCTTACCTTTGTCGGGTCCCAGGTTCTTCACGCGAACTCGTGACCTACAAGTGTGATTTAGGGTTGCGTTCTTTAATAAATTATGCTCTCATTGCATCTGTTAACTATTTCACCTTTATTTAACATTCTTTTTATTATTCTCTTTTTTGTGAATAAAATAATAGTATGACTTCTCTTTTGTATAATCTTCAGAATTTAAATCAAACAGATTTTAACATTGAGACAAAGACCCAATTTAACAAAGACAAACAAAATTTAGCATTCTTTCTTCTTATAATTAAATTAAATATTGAATTAGATTAAATAAAGGCAACCCAGTATTTGCTCACACTCTTTCACGCTTTTTACCCCATTTATTTTAGATTTAGCGCTTTCTTTTAACATTTAAAGGCATTCTTATTTAAATTATGCAGTTACTTTCCTTTGGTTGTGTCCCTGAAGACCACGTGTTGAAATCAGTACATTTTAGTTCACTTGTTTGTCCGAATTAAGTTTTTCACTATTTAAATTTTGACCACTGCGGAATTGTTAATGTTTAACTGTTGTTGAAAGTTATATCACATTATTATTTATACTTGAACTCCCATTTTTTAGCACTTTTGTTCAAATTTAGGCTCGAGAGCCTGTTACAGTAAACCGGTGCTTTTTATTGTTTATGTACACTTTTTCTGCCGGTCGGTCTACATTTTAAAGTAGGTTTTAGATGGACCGCGCACCCACACAACTGCGCGGTTTTGAGTTTGGGAGCTGACTGATGCTTACTTCACCGTTCTCAAGATGGCCAAGCGTCCTCCTGCTCATGGCAACTTGCTTCCTCATTGGTCAATGACAATTACTGTAGACTCGCGCTCGCCGAGCCGCGAAACGTACGTGACATTCACCGTGTCCGCGCGGGCATAAGCGCACTCTTACACATTCCAATGCTACAGGATTTGTCGTATGTTGCTGGGCTTACAGGACAAACTGACAACTGGGTGTTCCAAAAGTACACACTGCTTGTTAAACTGAAACTCTGTCTGTGCGATTCCCCGTTATTACCATGATAAAATAATAAAACAAATTCCCTTAATTCTGTACCGTTACACAATGTTTGTCTTCACTACGTACATTCTAGTTTAATATATGTTACAGCATCTGTATGAGAATTTCTGTAAGATTTACAAATTCATTTTTATAATTTTTGTGGTTGCTAATGACTGATGCTGTTACAACGTCCTTATAAATAAATAAATTTAAAAAAATACCTTTTTTGAGACATAAAATTAAGTCAAAGAGAGAGACAAAGTTTAAAATAAAATTAAAATACAATCTGTAGTTATATTATTATACTGTGACCCACTTATTATATTATTAACCCAATTGCTGGTTCCCTCCCCCTGTACCATAAAATTCGCTGGTTCACTACCTCATCATCTTCTCACAGGAGGGGCATATTTATGGGTGAGGGAACAAACAGGACTGGACCCCCTTCCCCACAGGGGCCAAAAAAGTTGCCCCCTGATCAAAAAAGTTGACGAATTATGTTAATATCTTAATTTTTAGCCTGTTTTATTATTTTTCTTGAGCTGTGTATGCTAATGTAGTAGTAACTCTTTTTTAAATAAACAAACAGGTTTATTACACAACATAAGTGTATGTTTCAAATACGAAATACAGTAGAGTCTCGGTAATTCGAGCCCCGGTATTTCGAGGTTCCGTGTAATTCGAGCTGGAAAAAAAATAATAAATACAGTCAATAAATGTAAACAACATTCCCGCCATATCGTGACTCATGCCAGACCAAGTGTCTACAGCATGAAACGCTAAAAATAAATACGTAAATAAATCAGTAGCGAACTGACCGCCTCAGCTGATACAAGTGTTGTACCTGTGCGTTACTACTAAGCTTCGTTACTAGTGTTTGCTTGTTGTTTTAGTTATTTTACTGTACAGTATATTCAACATTTAGTTTTTCACTACAGTAAATTGTTATTTATACTATATATAATGAGTTACAAGAGTAGGCCTAAGAAGAAGTTTGTGCCGCTAAGTGTTAAATTGGAAGCCTTAAAAAGATTAGACAGAAGTGAAACGCTAAAAAAAACTTGCTGCTGATAATGGAGTCGGCGAAGTGACTGTTGCTGACTGGCGTAGGAACAGAGACAAGATTGAAAACTATTCTTCTAAAAAGTGTATGGGAATTTTAACCTGTGAACGCAAATCGATGAAGAAATCTGATTATGAAAAAACGAGTGCAGCTTTGTTCACTTGGAACAAGATTTTAAAAGAAGAAAATAACAGTTGTAACACCACAGACGAACATGACTTGGTCTTAGCACGACTGATAAAAAAACTTCCTGGTTGTGAACAGTCAAATGAAAATGATGTTTCAGAATGGTTGAATAGTGATGAACAGTTTGAAGTGACCGATGATTCAATCGTTGAAATGCTGAATGAAGCGGCAGAAGAAAATAGTGATGAAGACGTGACTGCAGAGACTGTACCCGTGATGACTCACGCCGAGGGGTTGGCAGCGCTAGACACTGCATTGCGTTATGTCGAAGAGCAAGCAGAAGCTACACCGACCGACACGATGCTGCTTAGAAGATGGCGTGACATTGCTGCTAAAAAACGAGGCTCTATTTTAAAACAAAAGACTCTGGACAATTTCTTTAAAAAATAAATTTGTGTGCCTTTTATCTTTTGAGTTTAAACTAGTTCAGGTATGTACTACATTGTTTGCGTTTTCTTATCCGTAAGCAATAAACGTTTGTTTATACATTACTCTTTGTTTTTTTCTTCATCCGTATAATCCGAGTTTTTCCAAATTCGAGGTTGCCTCAGCCCCAATTAACTCGAATTACTGAGACTCTACTGTATATGGAAAAATCAAATCAGTCAATAAGTATCTTGTAAACAATGTTTCAATAACGCGTACTGTTATTGTGTTATTAGTGCTTATTTTAATGATTCAAGATGTTATCACGCATTTGTCAGCCACATTAAAGATAGTAATGTTGATTAGTCTTAACTTAAAGATGAAACTTTTACGCTGTTATGTATTCTCGGTCTTCTTCTATGATGTAGAATCTTGGACTTTGACTGAACCCACAACTAAAAAATTGGAATCTTTCAAAATGTGGCTTTACTGTAGAATACTGAGCATTTCATGGACAGCACATATAACTAATGCTGAAGTTCCTAGAAATATTAAGAAAGATAGGGAAGTTATTAACACAGTGAAGATAAGAAGGCTTCAGTGTCTGGGACATCTCATGAGAAATGAACAGAGATTTTACTTATTGCAGTCCATACTACAGGGAAAAGTACTTGGAAAGAGTGGAGTTGGGTGACCGAGAATATCATGGCAGAGAAATTTAAGGACCTGGTTTGGCATGAATACAACTGACTTATTCCGTGCAGTAGTACAGAAAGTTAAAGTAGTCTGTATGATATCCAACATCCAAAACGGATAGGAACTATCAGAAGAAGAAGAGTCTTAACTTGTTTTTTCTTTTGCACGAAACCAACTCGACTCCCCCCCCCCCCGCCAAATCTTAGATACACCACTGTCCCCTCAGCCCAAGAAAATGGTGTAACGCGTCAAAATTGGGTCATTTCATTTATTACAGTTATGGGGTATTTCATTTTATTTCATTTCGGGGTTTTTGTAAAAAATATTGTGAAAGTTTTATTTTATGACAAAAGTTAATTCCATTATAACAGGCCACGTGCTGAGTGTAAGGAACAGTTTGGAACAAAGTCAAGACGAAATAGCGTTGTGCAATCAGTAAGCAAAGAATTTGTACCACCCTCGAATTCTCAGAACTGTGCGTGAGTGTGACGGTGCACGCATGCAACGGCTCGAGTATGCGCGCTGTAGGGATGCCAAGAGGAACAAACGACGCTGTAAAAAATGGCGCTGGAGCGAACAGTTTGTAAAACCAACCAGCCAAGCTACAGGAAACGGAGCTAAGGACTGCCTCCGTGTTAATGACGTCAGTCTAGCAGCGCCAAATATCGCCAACACTCACTACTAAAACAGACATTATGTATCATGGTCATAGCTCACAAACCACAGCAATTCAGCTATGAACGACAACGAGATCTGATGGCCGTGGAACACTGTTTCCTCCCACTTGCCAAGTAAGTTGCGTAGTTGTTAGTCCCCAGCGTAACCGGCCGGTTTATGGAGAAGAGGTATCCCTTCTCAAAAATTTAACATGGGACAGTAAAAGTGATTTGTTATTTCCATCAGTGGAAGTGAGGAGTGAATAATTACTGAACAGTAACGTGCCAAGTTGATATATTTTTCGTTATTTTCGGGACAACTACCAACTCAACACGCGGCGACCACGAGGTCGCGGATACACGCACTGCCGGCGGGGAGAGTATATCATGAATTATATTAATCAATCAAAGTAAAAAGGGGGGTTTTTTATGTTTTAAAGAATGTGAGTAGTGCGTGAGCAGGCTGGGCTATCTTAAGTTGTAAGTAATAGTATATAAGTTTAGAAAATAAGAGGTATAAACAAGAATTACACCATATTCGAAAAGCATGTAAGTAACTGTATTTGATAAACAAAATTTTAAAATGGCAATAATTAATACTTAAAACTAATTATTTCTCTTCATAACGATGTGTAGAATCAGTTATTTCAATAACCCTAACACAGGTTTGCATCTGATGTTCATGTGATTGGATCCTGGACCTTAATAGAAGCTTTGCAGGTAGGTGGAAATTATGTAATTTTGTAATTAATATATTTAAATTGGATTAGAGTTTAACATTGGCGCCCGTGACAGGCACGAATTTAAATTAATTAATTAAATTCCACATCTACGAGGATGCAAACATGTGTTAGGTTAGCGTAGTAAAATGCGTTATGTACGCAAAGTTAATATGAGAAAGTAATATAGAAAGTACATTACAAAAAATTAATTAAATTAATTAATTAGATTAATTAAAATATTCTGAATATCAATTATAAAAAAATGTCAGATAACGGAAATAACGTAAATGAAATGACTAACATCGAAATTTTTGACGAGTCAAACATGAGCAATTCTGAGGTCCATTCGACTCAAAGTGCGAGTCAGAATGAAACAGAAATAAGTGTAACAGATCAAAGTAATGTAACTGAAGATTCGGGGATTCAAGTAACCCCGAAATTAGATAGGGAAAGTAAAATCAATAATGAAAAAGTCAGCTTCACTGACGAAAACGTAGCAGCACAATCTACTCCAACGACGACACGAATTAAACAGTTGTCAATGGAAGATATGTGTAATTTCATGAAAACAATATCTGATAACTTGAGTAGTTTTAACGCGAAATTTGATGAACAGAAGAGTGACTCGGATGCTAAATTCAATGTATTAAAAAATCAGAATAATGAATTAGATATGAAAGTCAGTGTACAGAATAGTAAATTTGACGAGTTAAAAAACCAGAATAATGAATTAAAAAATGAGATTCAAGAAATTAATAAACGTGAAAATACCAAAGTAGAATTTACAAATAAAATTAACCAAGTAGAAACCAAGTTAGATAATTCAATACAGCAGATAGATGTTAAATTTAATGAAATAGATAGTCAGATAGATAGAGTGGAGAAGCAAATAAATGAGAATAAGGAGATGTTAATAAATTCAATGAATGAGTATAACAATGACATAGAATATAAAATAAATAAGTGCAATACTGAAACTGAATGTAAGCTGAGTAGCGTAGTAATGACAGTTGAAAAAATTAGTCAGAATATTGATGAACACCAAAATAAGGTAGACTCTAAAATAAATGAAATTGAAAATAATTATAAGACAGAAATACAAGCAGTAAATGAATCTATTGAAGTAATATCAAAAAATAATGTACAGTCTGAATATAGTAATGACAAAAAATTATATTCACTTGAACAAAACATTAGTAGTATGAGAGACGAATTAAGTTTAGTAAGAAATCAAAATTCAAACAATGTTACTGAACACATATTCATGACACGAGACACAAACAATGAAATAGAATTAGAAACTTTTAGTAGTGAAAATCGGAGAGTGCATCCAATGCAATTTTTGAATCGAGTACAGGAATTTGACAGATTTAATGGTAGTAGTTGGGAGGTTAAACTTATAAAAATTTTGAAATGTTTTAAGGGCAATTCGGAGATATGGGCGGAGACACATCGAAACGAATGGGAGAGGTATGAAAATTTTGAAAAAGCCTTTCGGAATAAATACTGGTCGGAGGAAGAGCAGGAGATACTACGAAGTCAAATAATGGGAACCGGGAGCTTTGGGAGAAACAACCGTAATATTACCGTGTATACCATGAAGCTATACAACGAAGCTAAGTACTTAGAACCACCGTTGCCATTCCAGTCGTTTGTACGCCACATCAGTAAGCATCTACCGAGGGAAGTACAGATCACGTTAATGACCAGAGAGGTAAGCGATATCAATGAATTAGAAAAAATATTGGATGTTTTTCAGAATATTAAGGACCAGGAAGACAGCAGACGTATACAACAAACGAATATGCACAATGTAGGGAACTATACACAGAATTTTCATAGAGGAGCGCGGGGAGGAAGTTTTGATAATAGGGGCGAGAGTTGGAGGTGTAGAGAATGTGAAACAGACAATTATGCTAATAGAACCAATTGTTTCAGATGTCATCGAAACAGGGAGTGCGCCAGGAACGAGAGAACGAACCCACCACCAAATCAACAGTCGAGGGGAGGAGAATTTTATAGAAGAGCGCCCAGAGGAGGAGGACATTATAATAGAGGAAGAGGAGTAAATCATCCAGCTGTAGCAGGTCCATCCACGGGAAACTAAGGAAGACAATGGAGAAGCGGGCCCAACCATTGTCAACGGAGAACCGGGTCCAAGCAACCAACGAATACGCGAACAACGTTATCAAGGTGGACATGGCGAAAGAATTGTTAGAAGAAGAGGAGAACAAGGTGATGGAACGCAGAACAGGATTGACTGAGGTGACAATTAACATTGAAGGTAAGAATTATAAAACTTTAATTGATACCGGTAGCGAGATCTCAGTAATTTCTGAAAATGTCATGGGTGAATTAAAAGAGATAAATAAAAATATACCATCATTACCAGTTGCCGGGGTTACAGTAGTGGGGGTAACTGGGGTGAGAAGTAAGAGAATAACCAGACAAGTACAATTAAATATTCTAATAAATGAAGTTGAGTTTGAAAACACTTTCCTAGTAGTTAAAGGGTTGAGTCTAGATGTAATTTTGGGAAATGATTTTTTTGGAGAGAAATGGAGCCGTAACAGATTTCAATAAACAAATAGTAAAATTTGAAAAGGGGAATAAACCAATCAGAATAGAGTTTAAGAAAGTAGTAAATGAAAGTAAAGTCACGGGAATAAAAATGTTACATAAGCAGACAGGCGATAGAGAGATAGAGACCAAAATAAATATATGTCTAGAGAGTGATAGCCTAGAGAATGAGGAGGGAGAAATGCATGAGAGTAATGAGAGTGTGTGGGCAGATAGAGTCAACAAATTTTTTAGTGAAGATACAGTTGTAGGAAATACTCAGCGAGAGGAGCTGTGGGCAGTTGTGGAGCGGTTCAGAGAGGTGTTTGATGAATCACCAGGGAAAGCGAAGGACTACATCTGTGAGCTGAAAGTTCGGGACCACGCACCATACATGCAGAGGAGCTACCCGGTGCCGTTTTCGAAGAGGAGGGCGGTACAGGAGGAATTAGACCGGATGATGCAGGGAGACATAATTGAATGCTCAGTATCACCCTACTCAAACCCTTTGGTAGTAGTGATAAAAAAGGATGGAAAGGTAAGGTTATGTTTAGATGCCCGAAAAATTAATCAAATTATTATACCTGACTGGGAATCTCCGGAACCCATAAATGAGATTTTACAGAAGTTCAGCGGAGTCAAATACATGACGTCATTAGACCTGACAGCTGGATACTGGCAGGTGCCATTAGCAGCAGACAGCAGAAAATACACAGCTTTTCTTTTTAACGGTAAGAATTACCAATTCAAACACTTACCTTTTGGGTTAAACACCAGTGTTGCCAGTTTTATTAAATGTTTAGGTAATATTTTACAACCGAAGGATCTAGACTTTTTAACAGTATATGTCGATGATATCTTGATAGCTTCTAGAACATTCACTGAACATTTAGAACACACAGAATATGTATTAGATAAGCTACAAAAAGGGGGTTTAACAGTGAATTGGGACAAGTCTAAGTTTCTGCAGACAGAAATACATTTCTTAGGATTTATTACTACACAGGAGGGGATATTAGCTAACCCTGACAAAGTAGAAGCCATAATGCGATTCCCCGAACCTAAAAACATTAAGCAATTACAAAGTTTCTTAGGCCTATGCAATTTTTACAGGAAATTTCAGGAGAACTTGTAACAGTACAAAATTGTCTGTATCGGAATAATGGGATGTAAGGGAATTTTTATTATGAATTTTATGGTAATCATCAAGTTAAGTTAGACAAGGTTAGTTTTGGCCCAAGTCCCAATAAATATGTAAATTCGCCGGTGGAGAGATGATCCAAGGTCAGAGGCGTACGAGCAAATTGAACCCACGAAAATGGCAGTGTTGGCGCTAAAACACGGACAATACTGACTTTCCATTGGTCTACAATAATAAATCGTCACCAAATCAATGACGAGTTAAAAAACAATTACGTATTAACCAAAACAGTGGTTAGAGAACAATAGACAATGACGTCAGATGCACGACCACTTACATAACAATTGCGTCTGAATCGCCCCCAGTCGTCAGTAACAACTCAAAGAGAGCACATGCTCAAACAGTGTAGTGGGCAGTTTTTGCCATAAAAATGAAAGAATTGTTTAAAAAATGTAATGATCAACAATAATGTAGCATCAGTGGACAACCAATGTAAAAGTTTAGTAAATTCAGTGCACAAACAAGGACAAAGAGAGATTCGGCCGAACATCTGCCAGCCAACATGGGAGTCTTCTGAGGAGGCTACGCCGCATCAATTTCAGGAAAGCCCTTTCAAAATTACTTTCTAAATTTCAAACATGAGCTCTAAATCTATAAAATAAAATGTATTCAGTATCAGAAAAATGAATGTTGTGTGTGATAGTGTGAACGTGAGAGTTGGCCAACCTTAAGTAAATATATCTGAGGCGTTGGTTCGTGATCAAGTTTAGAGTAACTATTAACAGAAAGAAAATTTAAAAACATTTCTCTTGAAGTTTTAACTGCAGTAAATGAATTTGATAAAAGCCTTAATTTCAAAGAAAACGGCTAGGTAACCATGAAAGCATGGCTAGAAAACGGAAGTCATGAAGCCGCCATTTTGCATTTTATCAAGTATTAATTGACTCTAATTGTTTGTAATCGTAAACAGTAATAACTAAATAAAATCTAATTTGTTATCCTCATGTTGTGTGAATGGTTATTTCAGTACCCGAATACCTCTGTCTTGTCTTGCTTAACGCAATTCTGGACCAAAAGCCTAATGCAAGTAAATGAGCAAAACACGTGTTACTCCAGTGATAAGATTTATTATTCAAATTATACAATATTAAGTATCATACATTCAGTACTAATAATTGTATAATTAATACACAAAAAGGGGTAAGTTAACAGATGGCAGCCCGAACTTGGACTTTATATATTAATAAAAAAAATATATAAATAAGCAGACAAGCGGAGGTTAGATGGGTAAAGAAATAAACAGAAAAGAGAGGTTATCTACAGAGATTACCTATAGTATAAAAAGACGTACACAACAAATAAAAACAAGGTTTAGTACCATCAGTACGATAAAATGGCAGATAACGAAAGCATTAACGTAGAAAATACAAACACAGAATCATTGATGTTGAGCACGCCACAGGCGAACTCAACGCCTATAGTAAATACCAGAATGGAAGAAAATGACATAATAAAAACGATGAAACTGCTTTTCAATGAGCAGAGCATCAAATTCGATGTACAATTGAGTGATATTAAAAAAGAAATTAAAAAACAAGGTTGCAATTTTGACAAAAGATTAAATGAAATATGTACAAAGTTAGAAAAAATAGAATTAGAAAAGAAGAAATTAGAATTAAACAAAGTTGGAGTGAACGAAGAGGACAAGGTAAGTGGGGTAGAAAATTACGATAAAATAGATGAAAATGTAGTAATAGGTGATAATAGTGTGGAGGTTGGTAGTATAAATGAAATTTTATGGGGAATTGAATATAATAATAATGGAATGATAGTGTGTGTTGAAGGGTTAAAGAGAGAGAGATGGTATGATAAAGAGAAATATATTGAGAGAGAGAAATGTTGTTGGGAGAGTTATTATGAGAGATGTTTTAAGAGAGAGAGATGGTATGATAGTGAGAGATATTGTGAGAGAAAGAGGGAGATAGAGATTTTTAAAATAAATAGAACTTATGAAGAATTTATGGAAAAGTTAGGAACAGAGATGATATATAATAAAAATATGAAATACTTACCTTGTAAGGAAGTTGATATAGTAGTAGGAGATGATAATGAAAATAATGACTTAGTAACTTATCTGATTGTGACGAATTATACTGGAGGTGACAGGACAATGACCAATCATGACAGATTAAATGAGTTTGTGGAAAGTAATGAAAATTTGAATGGTAGATGCATTTATGATGTTAATATAAGAGATTCAATAATAAGCAATGTATATAGATATAAGATAAGACTATTGTTCGACGATATGGGGTAATTGTTTATTGTGTTATGAACATTTAATTGTGTGGACAGTGTTTTTTAAAAATGGACTGATTCGGACTGATTATGGCAAACGATTTAGTGATTATGTGAATTGTATATTTTTGTGTATTGATGTCTATGTATTTGTGTATTTTTGCTGTTGTGTACTTTATGTATTTTTTTTATGTAAGCATGTATTGTACGATTTTAAATAACTGAAGGAAGTTTAAATGATATTATGAGATTTAGATTCTAAAGGGTTAGTAGATGATTATATATTTGGATGGTGAGAGGTATTGTTGTTAGCAGATAAGTGATGAATTTCTAATGGTATATTAATGTTGAAATGTTATAAAGAGTTTGGGAATAGTGATAAATAAGGGCATTGGAGTTAGGTAAATAGAGTTATTGGGAGTTAGGAAAAATAAAGTGTTGAGATGCTGATAAAATATAAAGAGGTGTTAGATATTTTAGGGACACAGTAGGTAGGGATTATATGTAGAGTTGAGTAATGTGGATGGTAATTTTATTGTTGTTGTTGGTGATATTTTGTAATAAGGGTATTGGTGTAGGAGTCCAACGAGAGATGTTGAGACAGGAAGGGATCGTTGTGTGCCGGAAAGGGTTATCTGAAAGGGTCAGGAACCGATAAGGGAATGAGTTGGTTAGAGGGAATACACACATACTAGTACAAAAATGAGCGGTGCCAGAGGTTTTAAATGGGATTTGTGAAGGGGGTTGTTATTGAGATATTGGTGTCATATTATATGTAAATGGTTAGAAGCGGTTGTTAATAGTGAAAAAGAGGTAGTAAGGTTAGGTTGACAAATGCCAAAGTAAGATAGAGAAAAATGAATAATAGAGAGTCACCCAAACTAGTAAGGATAAAAAGGTTAGAAAAGAAAATTCATAGTAGAAAGGTGAGGTAACTGGAAAGGTAATGGTATATTTGAAATTTTGTTGTTGTATAGAATCTAAATGAATGTTAAATGAATAAAAGTTAATAGAGAATTGTTGAAGTAGTAATGTGATAAAGTTTAGTACAAATCATGTAAATTTAAATTGTTTAATGTAAGGTAAATGTAACAATGTTAATATGTAATGTACAATGTTTTATGATGCTTTATTATGTTGATGATAGAGTGTGTGGTTAGGAGGCTACTGTAAGGGTAGTGACCATAATAACATAAAAAATTGTGTTATAGTAACCAGTCTCTAGAAAAAAGTGATTCTGTAGAAAAGGGTTTGAAATTAAAGTAAAGAAATTAACAAAGAAATTTAGATAGTATTGAAGTACTGCCATGCTAAATAAATGTAATGATTAATTGAAGTAAGTGAATAAAAATAGTAGTTGTTGTTTGAGAATCAAAAAATTTATGTTGTGTTTATTATAAGAGTATAATTTTATGATGAAAGAGGCAAGTTAATATTGACGGGAGTCAAAGCAATTGATACAAATATGTAGGAGTGTTGTTAAGTAGAAGGCTTATCTATCCTAAATCTTGTTATATTTTATTGTGTTATTTGGTACTTTGTAAATAACTAAAACCAACACCTCAAATCACAAACCAATGCATCTAAGAGGAAACATATCAGTTGCGGATATGTAAATGAATGAGACCACTATTTTAAAATTTTGTATTGAATGTTTCAGAGTTTTTATGGTGTTGTGACCGCGATCCTGAGCTGGCTGGAGCGTCAGAACAGGAGCGTGCAGTGCCTCATGGCCTTATGGTGTAGGGATCTCGCAAGAGAAGTCCAGTAAGGTCAGACGGGTACGATCGACACTATGGAACCAAGGGTAAGTGATTGAGATTTTTTTATTTTATTAACATTACAGGGGGTTGTGGCACATATCTGAACTGATCCTTTTAGAGAAGTATGAATGAGTCAATGAAAGTTTTTGTGTCTCGACACAAAACCTTTCATTGAGGGGGTTTTGTAACAGTACAAAATTGTCTGTATCGGAATAATGGGATGTAAGGGTATTTTTATTATGAATTTTATGGTAATCATCAAGTTAAGTTAGACAAGGTTAGTTTTGGCCCAAGTCCCAATAAATATGTAAATTCGCCGGTGGAGAGACGATCCAAGGTCAGAGGCGTACGAGCAAATTGAACCCACGAAAATGGCAGTGTTGGCGCTAAAACACGGACAATACTGACTTTCCATTGGTCTACGATAATAAATCGTCACCAAATCAATGACGAGTTAAAAAACAATTACGTATTAACCAAAACAGTGGTTAGAGAACAATAGACAATGACGTCAGATGCACGACCACTTACATAACAATTGCGTCTGAATCGCCCCCAGTCGTCAGTAACAACTCAAAGAGAGCACATGCTCAAACAGTGTAGTGGGCAGTTTTTGCCATAAAAATGAAAGAATTGTTTAAAAAATGTAATGATCAACAATAATGTAGCATCAGTGGACAACCAATGTAAAAGTTTAGTAAATTCAGTGCACAAACAAGGACAAAGAGAGATTCGGCCGAACATCTGCCAGCCAACATGGGAGTCTTCTGAGGAGGCTACGCCGCATCAATTTCAGGAAAGCCCTTTCAAAATTACTTTCTAAATTTCAAACATGAGCTCTAAATCTATAAAATAAAATGTATTCAGTATCAGAAAAATGAATGTTGTGTGTGATAGTGTGAACGTGAGAGTTGGCCAACCTTAAGTAAATATATCTGAGGCGTTGGTTCGTGATCAAGTTTAGAGTAACTATTAACAGAAAGAAAATTTAAAAACATTTCTCTTGAAGTTTTAACTGCAGTAAATGAATTTGATAAAAGCCTTAATTTCAAAGAAAACGGCTAGGTAACCATGAAAGCATGGCTAGAAAACGGAAGTCATGAAGCCGCCATTTTGCATTTTATCAAGTATTAATTGACTCTAATTGTTTGTAATCGTAAACAGTAATAACTAAATAAAATCTAATTTGTTATCCTCATGTTGTGTGAATGGTTATTTCAGTACCCGAATACCTCTGTCTTGTCTTGCTTAACGCAATTCTGGACCAAAAGCCTAATGCAAGTAAATGAGCAAAACACGTGTTACTCCGGTGATAAGATTTATTATTCAAATTATACAATATTAAGTATCATACATTCAGTACTAATAATTGTATAAATAATACACAAAAAGGTGTAAGTTAACAAACTACGCACACACAACATCCAAACTAAGTGCTGTACTGCAGAAAAATATAAACAGTGGAGATGGGGAGATAAGGAACGAAGTGCATTCAACGAAATTAAGAGAAAGTTTAGTCACATGATTATGATGAATCATCCCGATTTTAATAAAACTTTTTATTTGCAGACCGACGCCAGCAATGTAGCGCTAGGTGCGGAGCTATACCAGGAGGGCTGCGACAAGGAACATCTAACGATCGCCTTCGCCAGTAGATCGCTGCTGTCGGCTGAGAAAAATTATACAACGACAGAAAAAGAACTTTTACATCCTAGGCAATATGACAATAATCCGGACGGACCACAAGGCATTATCATTCCTCAATTCATGTAAGCTAACACACAGTCGTCTGACCAGGTGGGTATTAGCGTTACAAGAATATAACTTTTCCTGTGAGTATATAAAGGGGTCAGATAATAAGGTACCAGATACACTTTCTCGAGTAGATGTTATAGACAATAAAACTGGTAGGGATCTTAAAGAAATAGAAATTTTTAGATTAACTAGAGAAGATAGAATTTTTGGTGAAGAATTAAGTGATATTAAAAACATGCAAAGATCTGATAGTAAACTGGGTAAAGTAATTGTTAGTTTAGAAACAGCGGTAGAGGGATCTGAATATAATAAGCGATTTCAAGTATATCAAGATATTCTGTTTAAAAAGGTAGATAGTGGGGAGCGTGATTGGAGGTTAGTTATACCTGAGGGGTTAATAGATAAAATTGTTTGGGATTGTCATATAAGGTATGGTCATTTTGGGGCGAGAAAGTGTGCTAATGTTTTGAAAGAGTCCTGTATATTTAAGAATATGGAGAAGAGAGTTAGAAGAGTGTTAAGGGTGTGTGATTTATGTCAGAAATCGAAAGTAGTGAATTACAAAGTAGAGGGGGAGATGAATTACATAAAAGTAGAGAAACCGTTTGATTTAGTGGCAGTAGATTTATATGAACCATTACCCAGAGGTAGAGGGGGTGTATTGCATGTATTTGTAGTTCTTGACACTTTTTCAAAATTTGTGAAATTATATAGCATTAAGAGAGCGACGAGTAAAGTACTCAGTGAAAAAATAGTAAAAGACTACATGGTTAACGTTGGAAAACCGAAAATTATATTATCTGACCACGGTCCACAGTTTATAAGCGGCAAGTGGCGACAGACGCTTGGATGGGAAGGCATCATACCCAAGCATACGGCAGTATATCATCCTCAGTCGAACCAAGCAGAACGGGTGATGAGAGAGATCGGTAGGATATTTCGGGCGTACTGTCACGCCAAACACACAGAATGGCCATCCTACATGAAAAAAGTAGAGGAGTGGCTGAATTGTACCACCCATGAATCCACAGGATTTACGCCACATGAGTTGATCAGGGGAACGAGGCCACCCAGAATATTGGAACAACTTTTCGAATACCCACCAGAAGGTCGAGTTTTGGATAGAAGCATGAAAATTAAATTGGCAAACGAGAACTTACTTACGAGAGGAGAGCGAAGGAAACAGAAACATGATGCTAAGGGTAAATGGACCAAGTACGAGGTAGGTCAGTTAGTGTTAGTAAAAAGGCATGATTTGTCCAGTGCTCAAGATAGAGAAATAAAGAAGTTTTTCTTGTTGTATGAAGGACCATATGAAATTGTAGAAATAAAAATGCAGAATGCGTATGTGTTGAGGAACCCAGCGACGCAGGAGATAGTAGGTACTCAAAATGCGAAGAATTTAAAATTATATCGGTCACTTTAATTATGGTATGTTTATGAATAATAATTAAAATATTGTTGTATGTTTACAGAAGGGATCCTCCCCCATTTTCGGGCGGTCACGATCTTACCAGTCCTGGCCGTGGAATTCGGAACTTGGAGGCGGGCCATGGTTGGCGGATCTTCCTTCGGGTGGTGAAAACAACGATGGTCCGGCTCCACCAAAATTGGTATAAAGTAGAAATTTAACTACATATTTGAACGGGGAGGGGGACCCAAAAGGTACGTGACACACAATATTAATTTTAATACACTCCAGGTGCAGCGGTCTCGGTGTACCTGCCACGTGCCTGCACTGCCTTAGAGTGTTGTACATAATGGAGGCTGCACTTAAATAAAAGGCAGTGCGTACAAATTTAAAAGTTTCAGTACCAATGGCAAAATTAAAATTAGCCATTGGTTATAGTTCTGTGTAGTCTGAAAAGACGAGTTTTGGGGCAAGAGGGGTTGGCGCAAGGTTGAAAGCGGGTTAGAAAAAATGGTAGGAGAGGGGGAGTAGTGTGGTTCAGAGGGGGTACGTGAATTCACGTAGTGGATCTACCTAGTGCCTATTCTTTTTGCAGCAAAACCCGACTTTTCGGGCGATTACTGTCTACCAGCACTAATCTCGATTTTGGAATGTTAGTCAGCCTCCAATGTAAATATAGAAAATTGTTTTTTGAAAAAAAAAAAAAAAAAATACCAAAAATACTTTGGATGTTTATAATTTTAAATTTAAATAAATTTTAGAATTAAGTGACCAAATATAATTGTCAAGTTTTAGTATCAGTGAGCATGGGAACGTTTTAAAAGATGTGAAATGAAGTAAAGACTTGTTGTCAATACAAGATGTGGGGGTCATTTTGGGGGGTAGATTGGTGCTCAAAGAAGTGACATAACAGTGTAGTGTGGAACTGCAATGGTAGGAGGTTGTAAATTTTGTATTTAATATTTTATGTTAATGAAGGTTAAGCTTACATATAAAGGAGGGTAAAACACCATCCAAACTAATAATGTCATTTAAGTATAAATTCTTAATTTTAGTGTTATAAAAGGTATTCTACTTGTGATTCCCCAACTTTTCGGGCGGTCACGGCCTCACCGAACCCTGACCGTGGAACTGGTTTAGCTTCAACAGCTATGGTTGGGGCACATTACGTTACGCGCTGCCTTAACTGACCATAGCTGTTATCGTTGTCAAGGTGTATTTTGAAATTGATGTGGGGTGAAATTAAGGGGAATCACCAAACTAGGGAACAGCGGCTACCACTCTGCCTGCGGGGGGGGGGGCAGCAAAGCCAGGTGGTAGACCTGTTTAAGGGCGTGTAATTAGAGACAAGAATATGTTGATATTCAGACGTTAAAATGTAACTGCCGAAGCAAAGACACGGAGAGGTCAAACTACTCCAAAATATGCCGTCTTTGTAGAAGCGAAAAGGCGCCACAGCCTTACATAACTTGCAATAGAGTGTGTGGATGGGAGGTGACTCAGGTGAGTCACGAATTTAAATTTTATAACATGAAAAATTGCTAACTCAAATTTTGATCCAATAAAAATGCTTGTGCTCTGTTTAAATAACTAGCTGCTCGTACATTCACTATAAGGTGTTCATTGTATAAATTTTTAAAGGTAATATTGTATTTTAGCAGGTTAGATATAAGAATCGATAAAAAATATGTTTTATATAATGTGTGTATTTTTTAAACTAAGCCAATAATTAAACCGTCTGGCAGGCGGTTAACATAAAGTATCAGAATCAGAAAAAGGGGAAACAAGGAGGTTAGAAGCAAGTATTGATAAATATATATATATTTCATGTAATTTGTTCAATTTTGAGATGTGTTTTAATTATGTTAGGAATATCAGCTGATCAGCAATAAAATGTCACTGGTATATTGGTTGTAAATGTTCCAAGTAATTAATATGCTATTTAAAGTAATGAGAAAAGTAATTTAATAAAGTGAGAAGTAAAGTAATAATTTATGCAAGTTAATAAAAGATAGTTTTTGGGTGATGAATATTTGGTGGGACATGTAGATCAGTCCAAGTTGAAGTCAAAGTTAAAGTTGAAATAGTAGAGATGACAATAATGTAATGTTGTTTTGAGTTAATGTATGTTATAGAGTTTTAAGAAGTACTGAGGTTGACACAGTAGTTGTGGAGAATATATGTAGAGTTTTTGAGTGATATATTGATGTTTATAATTAATGATGTTATTTTGTTGTAGCTGTAGTAAGATAATGAGATTGAGATTTTGGGGATGGCAATTTTGTAGTAGGGGGTAGTGTAATGTAGGAGTCCGCAAGATAATGATAAGTTGGGACGGGATGGGACCGATTTAGTGGGAAGGGGTCGCCTCAGGTAGAATCCAGGGACCAGATAATGGGAAATGAGTTTTTTTTGGGGGGGGAAACACGTATCCTAAATACAAAGGGTTAGAGAGTATTTTTTTTATATATATAGAGAGAAGGTGGTGAATTGAGTTTAATGATAAGTTGGGGTTTAAAGAGTGTTTTCATAGAGATTTTGATAGAGATGGGTGTCATGGTAGTTGAAGTTGTTAGTGGTTAGAGTCAGAGAGAGAAAGATTATATATGTATACAGAGCAAGTAGTAAATTAAATTGAGATAAATGTTTAAATCACCCACAGTAATGGAGAATAAGATTGTCAAGTACAGAAAGAGATTTATAATAAAGATATAAAATTTTTATTTTGAAACCAGTGACAAAATTTTGATAGAATTTGAAAGTAATGTAAAATTAAGAATTGTTTACTTTGAATAATTTAAATGTCAATCTGCTTATTATTTATAATAATATTTGGTTTATTTTAGATGTTTTATTTTACTATGTTTTGTGTTTCAAGTTAGAATGTTACAGATGTTAAATGTATTTTCAGATAGAACTTATACATAACACATGTGGGTCAAGGTTATGGACTTGACCTAGTTTCGATCAGCTGACAGTGCGGTCATATACATACTAAGCTTGTTTAGTATGGAAATCAATTCAACTTTTGTTTTTTGATCAATTTAAACAAATTTTAAATAATTTCTATATGTAAAGTAAACATTTTAATAAATTTAAATTTTTTGAATTTTAAAATTTTTTAGAAAATTTTTTTTTTTTTTTTTTAAATGATTTTGCGCCTGCCAGCTAATGAATATTTTAAGCCTTGATTATTTTATTGTTTGTGTACTAACCATGTTTATT
This sequence comes from Magicicada septendecula, assembly GCA_034769895.1. Lineage (NCBI taxonomy): Eukaryota > Metazoa > Arthropoda > Insecta > Hemiptera > Cicadidae > Magicicada > Magicicada septendecula. The sequence continues at coordinate 286,119,020 of CM068373.1, read as the reverse complement.
TTATTGATTTATTGTATTGACTTGTATTGTTAGACTAAGTATTCACATGTTAGGTTAAGGATGTTTTTAATTATAAGAAATGTCTAAATCAACTTATTTTAAATAAAAACAGAAACCAATGAAGAGAATAATTTAAAATTTATACGAAATTTATGAATCGATTTTACCTGAAAACAACCAATGGGTTGTAATTTAAATAAATTTTAAAGGATTTTTCCAATTTTATAATATGTAATGTCAGTATGTAATGTGAGTGTGTGTGAGCCCAGTATCTGCTAAAGGCAGCCCAGCTTGCATACAAGGGGAAACATATCGGTGGAGGATCTGGCATAATCTAAGCTAGGGATTGAGGATTTTTGGGGGTAGTATGTTAGACGGCGAGGTGTGCTGTGGTACTTGTCTGTTCGATTTTTCGGTGTTGGGATCTCTAACGGAGAAGTCCAGTGATCTCGTTCAGAGGCGTCCATAGTCGCCAAGCCAGGGGGGTCGTGTACCCATGAAGAGTAAGAACAAGGGAGTTGTTGGCACCAGTTCCTCAACGGTCCTCTTAGGGGTTTTATCAATGAGATTTCTTCTGTTTTGGACAGCAGAATTCTCATTGGGGGGGTATTGTAACGTGTCAAAATTGGGTCATTTCATTTATTACAGTTATGGGGTATTTCATTTTATTTCATTTCGGGGTTTTTGTAAAAAATAGTGTGAAAGTTTTATTTTATGACAAAAGTTAATTCCATTATAACAGGCCACGTGCTGAGTGTAAGGAACAGTTTGGAACAAAGGAAAGACGAAATAGCGTTGTGCAATCAGTAAGCAAAGAATTTGTACCACCCTCGAATTCTCAGAACTGTGCGTGAGTGTGATGGTGCACGCACGCAACGGCTCGAGTATGCGCGCTGTAGGGACGCCAAGAGGAACAAACGACGCTGTAAAAAAGGGCGCTGGAGCGAACAGTTTGTAAAACCAACCAGCCAAGCTACAGGAAATGGAGCTAAGGACTGCCTCCGTGTTAATGACGTCAGTCTAGCAGCGCCAAATATCACCAACACTCACTACTAAAACAGACATTATGTATCATGGTCATAGCTCACAAACCACAGCAATTCAGCTATGAACGACAATGAGATCTGATGGCCGTGGAACACTGTTTCCTCCCACTCGCCAAGTAAGTTGCGTAGTTGTTAGTCCCCAGCGTAACCGGCCGGTTTACGGAGAAGAGGTATCCCTTCTCAAAAATTTAACATGGGACAGTAAAAGTGATTTAATTGTTATTTCAATCAGTGGAAGTGAGGAGTGAATAATTACTGAACAGTAACGTGCCAAGTTGATATATTTTTCGTTATTTTCGGGACAACTACCAACTCAACACGCGGCGACCACGAGGTCGCGGATACACGCATTGCCGGCGGGGAGAGTATATCATGAATTATATTAATCAATCAAAGTAAAAAGGGGGGTTTTTTATGTTTTAAAGAATGTGAGTAGTGTGTGAGCAGGCTGGGCTATCTTAAGTTGTAAGTAATAGTATGTAAGTTTAGAAAATAAGAGGTATAAACAAGAATTACACCATATTCGAAAAGCATGTAAGTATCTGTATTTGATAAACAAAATTTTAAAATGGCAATAATTAATACTTAAAACTAATTATTTCTCTTCATAACGATGTGTAGAATCAGTTATTTCAATAACCCTAACACAGGTTTGCATCTGATGTTCATGTGATTGGATCCTGGACCTTAATAGAAGCTTTGCAGGTAGGTGGAAATTATGTAATTTTGTAATTAATATATTTAAATTGGATTAGAGTTTAACAATGGGAGCTCTATTGTACAAAATTTGCTACTTACTTAAATCACGAATGATAGCATCCTGCGGAACGTATGGAAGTACTTCTGACACTTGAGCAGCCATTCGCTGGAGTTCTCCGCTGACTCTGACTGGCGCGTTCGGAGACTGCACAATAGTTGGCCTATTCACTTCAATCAAATATCGTTTCTCATACTCAGCCTGAAAAGTGCAATAAAGTGTCTCTTCACATAAACAGTGTGTGAAAGAAGATGAACCACTGAAATACTCTAAGCACACTAAAAGAGCATACGAGGGTGGGATGAGAAGTTCACAGACTGACTTCCGTAGCTTAACACTTTCAAGTCTGGCGTTTTGTACAAATTTATCCCGCTGTGGACTGCGGTTGTTTCGTATATTTCATATTTTTTGTGTGAGTCCGCCTTTACATATTTAATAAAAGTTCAAATGTTTTCTTAAAGTACCTTCTTTCCTCTATCAAAAATATGTGTCAATTTAAGATATGTTAAAGACAAAATTTTTTTTTATAAATTATACTTACCGTTTCTGAATCTAAAAAAAATTTCTATGCTACAGCCATCCTCTTGAAGTGGATTATGTACTATGTTTTAACATTTTTTTTATTACTATGAATGAAAAAAGAGTAGTGAAAGCTTAAATGCTATTTCTGAAACTCAAACACAATTTTTGTTATGATGCTAAAATACACCGTCACAAATATTTACTTTTCCCCCACTAAGTCATTCTCCAGATATATTACTATAACCATTTACAGTTGTTTTCATCACAGTATAGTCACTTTCTTATAAAACAAAATAATCTAATAAAAGTTACAAAATAAAAATGTGGTTATTAAAATAAAATAATCAATAAAATTCAATTATTTTGCTAAACATTATGCCACTGATTTGTTATAACATTATTATATACATACCACCAAAATCAGTAATATTTCAATTTTGTTAAATTATTGAATAAGGCCTTTTCGAAATTATTATAATTTCATCATCAGTTCACACTAAAATGTTCTTGTTGTGATGTCTTCTTTTATATGTATAAATGTTGTTATCTGTGTATATTACATCTTACTGCACTTCATATTGCATATTGAATATCCCTACTGCAGCACATGACGAGCAGCCATTTTCACGTATAACATCAATTAGGAAATTAGGGAAGTTATGGCAAGGCTTCACAAATTTCGTTGCCACAAACATTCACTTTAGTGCTGCTCATAGTGAATTTTTTTTTAACTAAAACAAGAATCGATATTTCAAAAGGTGAAAACGGCAATCGAATACAGCTCGAGGTACAGACGTTATAACCTTGTAAACGTACGACGACAAGCTGTCAAGTGACAGCCGAGCGTCATCTGCTGCCAATAAACTGCCCACTCGAGCTGGACTCGAGCATTGACTGGAATGTGTTAACAGTAGAACTACAAAATTGTGTGTGTAGTCAGAGTCAAGTCATATTTCATGTACACATCTGTTCATTTCTAAATCTATATGTCATTATTAACATCAAAACTTAGCAGACAGCCCCTAGATAATTAAAAACATTTACTTGTTCAATTGATTTATTATCACATTCTATCTTCCTTCTTATTGTACATTTTCCTTGAAAAGCAAGTAACTTAGTTTTCTCTGCTGATATCGTCAGATTATAATACCTAGTAACATTATCGATCAGAAGAAGAATGTAGATATCAGGTCTGAAATGAATACCTTTATTCTCGGTGGTAAAACAAAAGAATACAAAAAGAAATGAATACCTCATCTACAACAGTGGTAACCATCAACTAACATACCAAGGTGGGTGCTGCGTTACATTGAAGAAGGGGGCATATTTTGGAATGGCCAAGAAGGTAAATCGAACATGCATCAAACCTGCACGTGGAACACAATCCTTGGAGCAGACTGTGATGATTTAAAAAATGTACTTTAACTTTCTGACTTGTCTTCATTGTTAAATATAAAATTTTAATTTTAATTCAGTTTTGTTTTTCTTTACAAGAATCTTCCCTCATAAAGTATTAGTCAGTTGAAGGTTAAGACAAACATTCAAAGCACTTAAACTCTACATTCCTGGCAGTGCCAAATGTATCTATTGACACACCTTGTCTTTTGCCGTGTACTTTGTATTGGTTACGCCCATTTCAGCTGCAATTGTCTGCTCTATTCTGTCAGTCATTTGTTCGTCTGTTTCATCTGCTTCCCGACTCACTGTTGGCAAATACCTGTAACCAAACACACACACACACACACACACACACATATTAGCTTCTTTTTAAAGACTCTACTCCTGAACAAGCCTTTTACGAGGTGTGATAACTTTTCAAAAATGATTAAATTTAAATATATACAGTGGAACTCGCAAATAACAAGCTCGCTTATAACGAAAACTCGGATGTAACCAGCAAAAGTACGAGATTTGTTTGGTTTTGTATCTTAGTAATGATAATTATACTCGGTCTTAATGAGTAGGAATGCATTACAGACTTGGTTATAACGAGCATTTTATCTCAGGCTTGTTCATGGGTTAAGGTCTAAAAAATGTCATTACAATACAGCATTTTAAACATTCATTTAAAATTATTAACACAATTTACTAAAACTAATAATGAAGTGTTGAATTCGTGAAATATTTAAATAAATTACAAAACTATTTTTATATCTGCATATACAAAGTTACTAAACAAACAAAAATATACGACTTTTTTAAGGTTAATTTAGTTCTGTGTGCAAAATGTAATTTTGACGATACCATTTACAACGAAGATCAAAAAGACATAAATTCTGCACCATGGGCCGAGTGCACTGGGCCAATGTCATGATGTGGTTTCAAGCTTCCCAAGGTTTGGAACCAAGGTGTTTTCTCTGTGCAGAGCATTTTACAAACAGTGAAAAACTCCAACATAGTACGCCTTCATTATAGTTTGCCCTGTTAGAGCATATACTTGTGACAAACAATTCCCTCATAATTGAAACAGTCACCATCACATCTACTTGGCTGCAAACTTGCCAAGATTTCTTAGGCTGTGAAGATTTAGGTTTTTTCCCCGTGAACTCCATCTCCAGATCAGAGTTACAGACCAACATTTCATCACTAGTAATTACTGATTTTTAAAAATATTCCTCAGATTTGGCACATTCCAGTACATGAAGGGTAATCTTAAAAAAATCTTATGAATTTTCATTCACCTAATCTGTGAAAAGTCAAAATAAAAACAGTTATATGTTTCTACTGAAATGCTTCGTAGAACAAATCAGAGTAAAATCTTCAAAATCACTCAACAACATTAATCTTCATTTTCAAATTCCACTGATTTCATTCACAAAGAATAAATAATAATCAAATGTTCGTTAATTTTCACAACTTCGACCTGTTAAATTTTCCACTTTACATTAATAAAATTAAAAACACCCAAAACATGGTATAAATAGAAAATACACATAGTATAAACAGATAAATACTTTGCATACAAACATACAAAATGGCCTAGAGTGATTTTGTCCGCTGCTTGAAACAGGCAACAAGAACAATTTCTCTTCATAAATACAAGAATACTAACACATAAATATTGTTACAACACAAACAAGCCACCCCAATACCAGGGAAAAAACGATGAATCAACTACATAAAATGTTTAAACTAAAGAAAATAAAATGACGATGATGCAACAAACGACTACATGACCCAACCCAATGATTGACCAAATACAATGAAACCAAAGGAGAAGGGGAAAACCAAAATAAAAGGAAATAAAATGAAGTAAAATGAAATTGAAGAAGAAGGTAAATGAAAATGAAACAAACCAAGTATAAATGAAATAAAATGAGAAGAAATGAAAAGACACAAACAAATAATATAGAACAGAAAAAGGAGAAATGTTACACTCAAACATAATAATGAAAAAGAAACCAATAAATAACAAATGTAAAAGATAATTATTAGTATCGAGTAAATAATCAATATAAAGGATAATTGTTAAAATCCAATAAAGTAAAGACAAACAAAGTACACTAACCAAATAAATAAGAGATTCAACGTAATAAATAACTCTATAATGACATGAACTTGTTAACAGTATAACTAACCATTATAAAGTGAGAGATAGAAAGATAGTGAACGGGAGTAAGTGAGAAAGAGAATGTAATGTTAGGGAATACCCACTAGTAACACTGAAATAAAATATAAAAAGTGCAAAGTGACAGTGTAAAACCCCAAAACAAGTAGAAACCCTATTGATAGGTATAAACACCTAATAATCAGTGATGAACACTAAAGGTTTAATGGTGAAAAGTGTTATTAAATAAGAATTTTGTTATTATTAGTACTAAGATTAATTGTAGATGAGGAATACAATAGTATTAAGGGAAAGTGTTACCATGGTTAGAGAGTAAAGTTTAGTTAAGAAAGAATGTGAAGGCAAAATCAATAAACATCCTATGTTCTTAGGGATAGTTAGTTAAGTAAAGTTAAATGATGTGATGATGTTTATCACACAAAAAATAAGTAATAATAAAACAAATTGTAAACAAACATAGCATAATAGCTGTTAAAGAATTGTTTGATTAAATCTATGACTAGGAATATGGCTGAAGGAGTTATACAGACCATAAGCCTAAATGTTGTGTTATATTTTATAGAGAATAGTAGATAATAGCCAAATTATAAACAATGGCAATATAAATAAGTAAAAGGATAAATTAATATAAATCTAATAGTACTGGAAAAGCAGTTCGAAAATAATAGACAAACCATAATATGGAAACCAATGAAAATATACAATTATTATAAAAAAGACCCAAAACAATTCAACAAGTAAACAAATCATTTGTAATACCAAAACAAAACATGTATATGGGTAAATTAATATGTAATTTGTATAAAATAAGAAAACATAGCCAATTACTACCTAGGCCTATGAAATACCTAACTGTATAAAACCAAAAACTACAAATTGTAAGAAATTAACTAGGATATTAGCAAATCCAAGGCAAGTAACTAGTTAATGATAATTAGTGGATCATATTAAGATGTAAATGTTAAATTAAGGACATAAAATAAGAAAGAAATGTAATTAGATAATATCAACAAAATTGTCAAAACATAATACATAAGCAAACCCAGCTTTGTGGGATGTCAAAATGATCTTTGAAAGAAAATACAAACAATAGTGATAATATCTCATACATAAATAAGAAGACAGAAGAATAATAGCAATCAGAAGATATACAGTCATTTTGAATAAAAATTCAAATATTATAACAATGGTCTTAAGTCAAGTACAGCCAATCAGAATCAATCAGTTACCATGACAACTGAACGTTATTTATGAATATTCCATTAGAAACTAACATTCCATTATTGACGCTCAAAAGGAATGGACGCCAAGCCGTAAATGACCAAAATTTAATATAAAACGTTTAAAAAGTAATCCAAATTCGAAAAGATGAAGAAGTAAGAAGATGTTGAAGGACTAGGACATTCAACTGATGCTAAATACCAGATTAAGAAATTCTAAATTACTAAACTTCAACCAACTAATACGAAAAAGAAGCCAGACGCACTTAAATCCCAAGATGGTTGAAGATTGAAGACTATCGATGACCCCAACCCGTTTCAACTGAATGACATTACACCTCAAGTCAACTGATTTGATAAGTATTGCTGAGTTACCCGAATTTATGAAATAAATTCTCTATAATTTTTTCTCATAACACTTTGAACTCTCACTATAAACTGATGATCTTAGTTCTTTCAAAGATTAATAAAAAATAAAAAAATAAACTTATGTTAACTAGAAAAATAACCTGTATAAAAATTACGAACTTTTGAAACACACATTATAACACTTCAGGAACAAATTATAATTACACATTATATTATATAAGTACAATTAATGTAAGGTAGTGTACTTTATTGTAATCAAATTGATATTTTTTCGTAATCAAAAGAATCCAGAATCTGAACAAAATTAACATTAAACAACCAAGCAGACGTCATGCCTGACTAAATAATTCGTTTAGATCGCTTCGCCGAACCTTGAGATTTTTGTCTTATAATAATTGCCGGTGCAAATTTGTTTAATAACAAAATATAATTTTGTATATTACTGAATAATTACTAATCACAATTTAATAAACTAGTACAGAGTTATAACCACTGTTCTTTATTTCATAGGAAAGTGCATTATATTATTTGTGTATTTAGTTATGAGCGATAGTGGCGGTAAGCGCTAGACGTCGGAAACTCTGCGAACCACGTTAATCAACCGCAAGTGGCGGGAGTAAATTTGAATTCACCATTCCGTCATAGCCACAAACCCTCAATCGACCTATTTTTTATTTTAATTGTTTACAGTAAAAACAATTTGGCGCCACCCAGGATTTACGCACACCTACTAAAGAACAGGTAAGGTCCCCACATCCGTGTACTGGTAATTCGAAGGATCGCTACAGACATCGTTAGCGCAACATAAAGTAACGACCACCCAGTGTGAGGCGAACATACAAAACATACACATTTTACAGAGCACGTAAGAAACAGGTTGTTACAGATTGGCGACCAACTAGTGAGGCTAGAATTGAAGACTAGCGGCGGTTACAAAAAAGTATGGAACATTCCATAGTCACCAGAGGAAAAGCTAAGAAGGGAACTGAGGGTACCAAAGAAGAAGAAATGGAAATGATCGAAGAAATGATTGAAGAAATAATCGAAGAGGATGCCCAAGGGGATCAACCAGAAAACCAAACCCAACCAACACTGGAAGTAGAAGTAATAGTCAACAACCAACCGGAGAAACCAATTCAAGATAGTGAGAGGGAACAACAGGCGGGAGATCATGAAACAGCAAAAACAGCAAAAGGAGGTCTGAGCCTGCAAGACCTGATGAATTTCATAGCCGAAACTTCAAAGAAAACGAAGGAGGAAATTAATGGAAAAATAGACAAAAATAATGTAAAAATAGACCAAATGAAGGAAGAAACTAGACAACAAAGAAAAGAAGACGGGGAATTCTTCAGACAAAATAGTGAAGAGTTAAAGAAACAACTCAAGGAGGACACAGAACTTCTGAACAAAAAAAAAGGAAAGCAACCATGAAGCCTTGAAGAGGAACCAAGAGATCTTAGAAGAGAAGAGTGAGGAAATAAAGAAACAGATCAAGAAAGATCTGGAAATACTGAATAATAAGATCGAAAATAATAATGAAACACTCCAACGACAATTGAAGGAAGATAGCAAGAAAACCAAAGATGAGTTGAGGCAACAGTTGGTAGAATGTCGAGAGGAGATAAAACAAACAATCACAGAGACAAATGAAACAATAGTACAAGTTCGGGAGGAGTTAACAAACAAAATAAGCGACATCGAGGAGGATGGAAAAAACAGATTGGAAGAACTTCATCAAATAACCACCATAGAATGCACAAAAAATAAACAGGAGGTACTGAAAAAACTTGAAGAAAAACACCAGGAAATACAGACAGACGTAAGTGAACGTGTGGAAAGGGTATACACCAACCTAAACAAAGTAGACGGACAGACCCAAGAAAACAAAGAGAAGATCCAGGGAATAAGCCAAAGGGAAAGACAAATGCAGGAAGAGCTGGACGCACTGAGGGAGAAACCCTGTCACAACACCCCATCATCACCAAAGAGAACCGGGAGATAATAAACTTTCGCAGCTACCGGTGTAACCCTCAAAAGAGTAGAGGAAATAATCGAAAAGAATAGGGAAATGAGATGGACAACGGTGAGAAGCCTCATTGATGAGATGTTCAAGGACACCCACGACAATTGGTGGACGGCCACCAGACCAGAAATAAACAGTACACAAGAATTTAAAACACAGTTCCGAGATAAATACTGGTCTGAGTCCACCCAAAACTTAGTCAGAAATGATATCAGCAACGGGAGGTACGAACCGCAAGCAGGACACACACTAACATTGTACTTTCTAGGGAAGGTGTGCTTAGCAAGAAACTTAGAACCGAGGATACCGGAGGAATCTTTAGTGATACAGTTGGGATACCATTACGAGGATGCGGTCCAAAAAGCCAGGAGACAGGGTCAAATAAAAACTATCCACGGAATGGCGAGCTTATTGGAGGACCACGAAAATGACGGCCAATACAAAAGGAACAGAATGGTCAATCTGCAGTACAACAAATGGAATGAGAATCAAAATACGCCTAACTACAACCCGTCGAACAACCAACCCCAAAATAACAACCGGAATAACACGAACAGGAATGTCAACAACAATCAGTATCGGGGGAACCAACCAAATTACAGTCAAGGTAACCAACCGTATAACAGGAACGACCCAAACAACAATTCCACCAACAACAATTACAGGGGATCGGGACCGAACCAACGTCCTAGCGGCCACCCCAATAATAGCAATTACTACGGCAACAACTTTAACCCGAATTACCAGTACAACAGGGGATCCGGGAATAATCAAAATAGAGGAGACGTCCAACGACAAGTCAACTTCATTAATGGGAGGAGTCAGCCAAACCAGAGGAGGTACTCCCCAAATACACAGGCAAACTCCTGGTACAATACAACGGCTTCAGATAATAATCCATCCCAAGAGAATAGGACTACAGAAGTATCAAGAAATCAAATGAGCGTTCAACCAGGACCTATAAATGAAACGGCGACGAACCAGTCCGACAGTCTAGCCAACAATGTGCAACCACCTTTAAACTAGCAAGATCAGTGAAAACCAAAGAATGCCCTTCACATGACCAATCACTTGGGTTACTACAACAAATGACGCAACAACACAAGAATAAAATTATAACAATCGTCTCCAGCAATTACCTCAAAAATATAAGAGAAGAACTCCTTGAAGAAGAGGACAACCAGCTGCCAAGAACGAACAGTGAAATCGTGCACATACAGGTTACAATAAATGGAACCATAACCATCATAATGATCGACACGGGATCAAACATATCCTTGATAAACCAGACAGAGCTAGAGCGGATCCAAGCTAACTCCAAGGTATCAATTCCCACCCTACCAATCAATAATATCATTATAATTGGTGCAACTGGTAAATAAAACAAAACAGTAAGAAAACAAGTATCATTGGAATTGAACAGCCAAAACTTAACAATACCTATTGTTTTTCTGGTAGCGTATGGACTACCGTTCAATATGCTCATAGGGTGCGACGTGTTACGACAACACTCGGCAGTAATCAACCTACAACAAGGAATAGTCTGAAAGAGGAATATGGTCTGCAAACATTATAAACTGCAACCCTACACCAACAGCTTTGAATCAGGATCCAGGCTTAAAAAATTATTATTGCAGAACACATGAACCATCCATAATTGTGAATAATGATGAGGAAAATAGGGAACTATGGGAAAAGAAAATCGAGGAAATAAGAACATTCCAAAGAAACCGACCAAAACACAGGTTGAAAATCTAACAATATATAAAAAATACCAGCACGTTTTCTCCAATACTCCAGGCAAGGTCAAGGGATACCAATGTAAGATTAATCTCCGGGAACCAGTAGACTTCCATAGAAAATCCTACCCCACAGCACACTCCCTGAAAAACGAAGTCAGAGCGGAGATAAATAGAATGATGGAGGAGGACATCATTGAGTATAGCCAATCTCAATACACAAGTCCCATAGTAGCTATACCCAAAAAGAGTGGTAAAGTCCGGATCTGCTTAGACGCCTGGGAGATCAACAAAATGATCATTAACGACCGAACTTCACCTGGGGAAATTGAAGAGATTTTGAAAAAGTTTCATGGAACAAAATACATTAGTACCTGGGATACCGTATGTGGGTACTGGCAGGTGGAGCTGCACCCACACAGTAAACAGTATATGGCGTTTATCGTCGACGGGAGGAATTACCAGTTTAAGAGGTTACCTTTTGGCCTCATCAACTCCGTCGCAGTGTTCGTAAAGTGCATGGACCAAGTCTTAGGTCAAGAGGCTCTGCAGTTCACAACAGTATATGTGGACGACCTACTCATAACATCATCAGACTGGGACGAACACTGTGCACGAATAGAACAAGTGTTGAATAAACTATCCAACAACAACATAACTCTAAAGCTAGATAAGTCAAAGTTCATAGCAAAAGAAGTAAAATTCCTGGGATTTAACCTAACAGAGCAGGGAATATCTCTGTCCCAAGAAAAGGTAGAAGCCATTCAGAAATTCCCCACACCTAAAAATAAGAAGCAGTTGCAATCCTTTCTAGGTATATACAATTATTACAGGAAATTTCAAAATAATTACTCTTATCTAACTGTAAAACTTTCCAAACAACTCTCAGCAAAAGACAAGTGGACCTGGGGAATTGAGCAGGATGAAGTACTGACACTCATTAAACAAAAATTCCTAGAAACAGTGATGTTGCATCACCCCAACTTTGAGCAACCCTTCTATTTGAATTGCAACGCCAGTGACGTCAGTCTGGGCGCTGAACTGTATCAAGAAGATAAAGAAGGACACCACCTGGTCATCAGCTTTGCCAGCAGAGTATTAAACAGTTGTGAGCGTAACTACAACGTTACAGAAAAGGAGCTGCTCAGCATAGTGTTTGCGTGCGGAAAATTTAGAACCTACATCTTAGGGTACCACGTTACAGTTAGAAGCGACCATAAGTCAATATCATTTCTCAGACAATGCAAATTGAGTCATGGTAGACTTACCCGTTGGATCCTCGCTCTGCAAGAGTACTACATCACGTGGGAATATATTCCAGGCCGGAAGAACGTACCGGCTGATATATTGTCCAGAATAAATGTAGATAATCAGACATTTGAAGGAGAAAAGGAGAAAATCAACAAGGTGTATTATATATTAAAGGATAGGAAGGACCTGGAAGAAATCATAAATGAGATAGTACAACAGCAGAAGCAAGATGACAAATTAGCAAACATACGAATGAGACTGATGGAATCCGAAGAGATAGTTAACAGATTTTATTGCCTACACAAAGATCAAAACCAGAAGAAATCATGGAACTTGGAAGTTAGTAGTTCCAACTTCTCTAGAAAACAAATTAATTAAAGACTACCATGTCAGATACGGACACATGGGAACACTAAAAATGGTTAAAGCTTTAGAAGAAGAACTATTCATTAAAAGTATAACAAGAAAACTAAATAAAAATTTTAAACCTGCACTATATGCCAACTGGTCAAAACCAATAACGAAAGAAAAGATGGTAGGATGATACCCATCACATCAAATAAGAAACTGGAAAAAGTGTTTCTTGACATATGTGGACCATTTCCACGTTGCGGAGGGAGACATAGATTAAAGTTCATAGTGATTCTATTGGACCACTACACCAATTACACCAAGTTATACGCTATAAACAGAGCAACAACTAAGAAAATATAAGAAATCATAAAAAACAAATACATAACAGAAATTGGAAAACCATACACAATAATAACAGACCACGGAACACAATTTAAGGGGAGAAAGTGGAGAGATGAATTATTAAAATTAAACATAAAAACATATAAAACATCCGTATACCACCCAAGCAGTAATCCCGCAGAAAGAGTATTAAGAGAGGTGGGACGCATTTTAAGAACATACTGTCATGATAATCAAAAAGAATGGCAAAAATATTTAACTTCAACTGAAGAATTTCTGTACATTAGTTACCACCATTTCATGGAAAACAAACCATATTCAATGATGTTTGGAAGAAAACCACATCGAGAGATACAGGAGTTAATAGACTTTCCAACCAACCCAGAAGATCCATATGAAGAAAATAAATGTTACAACCGAATCATGGAGAAAATAGAGAAACAAAAAACTAAATATTCCCAGAACCAGACCAAAATAATTAAATATAATTTAGGAGAGAAGGTATTAATCAAAAATCGTGAGCTACCTAGTACATTTGAAGGTATAGCCAAGAAACTATTGTTATTATACATAGGACCCTATGTCATAACAAAGGACAATGGCAACATTACATACGAAATAAGCAATATAACAACTAAAAAGATAAGAGGAGTATATAATCAAGTTTCTATCAAGAAGTTTTACGAAGAAACAAACGATCATTAAAAAAATAAAGAACCACAAAATTCCAAAAAAGATGTAAGATAAACTTACAATAATATTTAAATAACATATGAGGTAAAATATAAAAAAAAAATATATAAAGGGATAAATTACAAAAATTCCTAAAAAGTAAGAACAACAAACTTACAATAATATTTAGATAACATATGAATTATAAAATATAAAAATAAAGGAATAAGTTACAAAAAATTCCTAAAAAGTAAGAACAACAAACTTACTATAATATTTAGACAATATATGAGACAAAACCAATAAACAAATAAAGTGAAAACAAGAATTAATAATACAAGAGAATTAGAAAGGAGACCAAAAAAAAATAAACAAAAATAAAACCAAGCAAGAACTGATAAGACAAATACATAAAATAACAAAGAATATAGAATATTCAAAGAAAAAAAAATATGAACTGGTACAATAAAGAAAAAGAAATAACATATAAAGCAAATATACAGCAAGTGGTTAAAGCAAAATAATGGTAATCAACAAAGAAGAAGAAAAAAGATGTCTAAAATAATTAAAATGATCACAAGAAGAAAAGAAAAACAAACTAATGAAAAGTTAGAAATAATGAAATTAACAACAAAATAAATAAAAAACAATCAACTGTGTGAGTAGATAACAGAATATAGCAAAGGTACAGCGGAAGAAAGAATGAGTAAAAGGCTAAAGTGATCTAAAAAACCATGAAGTGGACAATCCCCAAAATGTTATTATTAATGAAAGTCACAAGATGACAAAAAAGGTATTTAAGATTGACTGAGAATAGGTCCAGCAATCAATTAACTGAGCAGAGATGATGTTCCTCTGGTCTCAGAAAAAAAAATGTAGTAATGGAAGAAACCAGCTACTAAAAGTTAGGGAAACAATTATATAACAGGGAGAACGCACTAATGGAAATGAATAAAAACAGATCTAAATAAAAAGGAGTGAACCAAGTAAGAAGAGAAACAAGAAAGAAGAAATAAACAAGAAGAAAAAGGAAAAATTACATATAACTGATAATTTCATAAAAAACTACGCTAGTGTTTTACCAAAATGATCAATTTTGAAGGAGAGGCATTATGTTACAACAAAAACAAGCCACCCCAATACCAGGGAAAAAATTATGAATCAACTATATAAAATGTTTAAACTAAAGAAAATAAAATGACGATGATGCAACAAATGACTACATGACCCAACCCAAGTGATTGACCAAATAAAATGAAACCAAAGGAGAAGGGGAAAACCAAAAGAAAAGGAAATAAATAAAGTAAAATGAAATCGAAGAAGAAGGTAAATGAAAATGAAACAAACCAAGTATAAATGAAATAAAATGAGAAGAAATGAAAAGACACAAACAAATAATATAGAACAGAAAAAGGAGAAATGTTACACTCAAACATAATAATGAAAAAGAAACCAATAAATAACAAATGTAAAAGATAATTATTAGTATCGACTAAATAATCAATGTTGTAACGGGGCTAAAAGGTGAGGGTTTTATTTTATTAAAATCATATAAATTTATTTCCCATCTGCGTGGCCAGTCCCATGTTAAATAAAGTTGTCGTCAAACAAAGGAACAGTGAAGTGAAATTGTGAACGGCGAGGTGGTAGTGGAATGCGATGTCGGGTGTAATTCCAGGGTAATTAAGCATTTCGACACATACAAAAACGCGCAACATGAACATGCGCGCATAGACGACGCACATCAGACTCCAAACAACGCCACAAAAAATGGTGAGATTGGAAAACTTTATTTCCATGCGGTCTGATGCTGGCGGATACACTGAGAGACCACGCCTTCCACAGCCTCAATATTTTCACCGGTTGGCATTGTCAACACCTGGGCACGATGCAAACCCATGTTACCGATACAGTGACAAAAACTTTGTAATAAAAAAGGCAGTGACTTCCGCCGCATGAACAAGGCAGTCAACAGTCGACTTACAGCCACGGCGTCGGCCAGGCGCTCGCTAAGACTCATGGGCACCAAAAAATTTAAGTTTTAACGGAAAGTTATAAACCGGCACAAATAAGTGAAACAATATCCCAGAATGGAATAAGTGAAGTGAAGAAGGAAGAAAAGTTACAAATGTACGGGACTGACAAAACATTCGGATACATCTAGTGCATCACGCGGCGAAAGAGAAACACCAACCGTTACGTAACCAACCATTATTATTCAATATTTAAATAATTTCACCAAAATTTTAGAGGATATAAAATGTATGTGTGTGCATGTGGCAAACTGGGTTCGTCTTCTTTAGATTAAGGGTTAGACTAAGAATATGTAAAAAATATTAAGTAAAGGTTTTGTTTTATTACTGTTTTATTTTGTTTTTCATAACTAAAAAATGAGGTAATTTGGGTAGAATAAATTAGAAGGTTCATTTTTCTATAACCATGTGTTAGTTGTAGTTATTTCGTCGTTACCACTTCCTAGTGTTCTGTGCTGAAAAATTCGTCTAATGTTCCCAGGTTTCTTCTGAATTGGGGGTTAGTCAGATTGCAAAATTATCCCTTTTGTTTAATTAAGGAAGAGTGTAAAGGTTTCGATATACAGCCTAAAACATCGTGGCAACTCTGGACTTCTGATTGAAATTTATAAAAGGTAAGTAAGCGAGAAAAGATCGCAGGTAAGTTTCTGGCAGTTTTATTTTATTTATTTATTTATTTCGATTAAGTTTGTTTATTAACAATTGGCGACTCGCTGCCAGGATCCGAGTATAACTTTATACGAGGTAGACCTATTTTAAAGCACAGAAAGTAGGATTTGGGTAGCGACGTATGTATAAAATTATCGTATATAATTACGTTAAATTAGGTTATGTTGTGGTAGTGTAACGTGCTTATAAAATTATTGTAGTTACTTTTACATTGGGATAACGAGTTTGTGGTGGAGTATTTTGATTGGGTATGTATAATTATTGTATTATATAAAAGGGTATTATATAAATAATTTTTTGAAGATGGCCGAGGTACAAGATAATGATATTGGTTTCGCGTGAAATGAATGGGAAGGCGAATTCAGAGGGATTGTAGATAAAATGACGGACGAGGAGTGGGGTAATTTGGACGATAATTTTAGACAGATGGAAGAACAAGAAGAGGGAATATTCGCAGAAATTAAAAAACATAGTGAGATGACAAATAATAAAGGTAAGATAGTTGAAGCGGTAGTGGTAGAAAATAAGACAGTGAATAGGCCTAATGATAAGGATGATAGTGTAATCACAGTAGACAACGGTAGAGAAACAGATCAATTTAACAAGAATAAAGCCGATCAGATGGCAGATAATAAGTTAAATAATGATAATATGAGTGAATCTGATTGTAACGGTACAATTCGGGTCCTATAATATTTTGGGAAATAATTGTTATAAAGTATAATTGTTATAATTGTTTTTAAAGCCCTATAAAGAAAACAGAGTAAAGTTTTCCAAAAGTTTTCAACGAAGTAATATTGAGCGGACAGGATTTGTGTCGAGGTCAGGGTAAAATCACAGTAATAGCAAAAAAAAACCAGTTCGTCATATTAAAGCGTAAACAAGCCTAACCCTTGATGACATCAGCTACAGGAATGCGATACGCAATAAATACATTTGTAAACAACGGGGTTTGGCCGTTTCGAACAAAGGACTAGTGACATAGTTTGCCCCACCTCCGCATTGCAAAGCTACTAACTGCTGGCAGTTTCGTCTCAACAGAGTTCCACGCCGGCCGGCATACCGTAAACTTTACATTATCTAACTCTTAAAACTACATCAAAAAATGTAAACCGAAATTTAAATAGTGGCCACAGGAAAATAAAAATGTGAAAATGCAGGATTATTAAAACAGTTCTCCGAAAACCCCGGGCGAGAGTGCGCGATCTGCAAAGATGGACATCTTCACATATAATGCAGCTAAGTAAAATCTAAACAAAAACTGCTGCCAAAACCGATCAAATAGTTTTTATATAAATACCCTAAATTCAATTTATTCAAATGAGCTCATTTTAACCAGTCGAAATTGTACCAAAGAATGAAAGTGAGAGAGTGAGAGAGTGGATACTTAATACAAATGATTCAATATTAATAAGTGTTGGGTTGTGCCAATATTTTAAGAATAAATATATATATCATGTTTATTAGGTCAATATGATAACACATGTTTGTTTTGGAGGGTTAAAATGTTCTAAAAGTTTGATGTTTGATAAACGCCCCATGGCGTAATATGTACATGTTTGGTACAGCTAGAGTCAGTTTTTCAATATGTATTTAGAGTCATTTAAAAAAATAAAAGGTCAATGGTACGTTTTACCTTGAGTACGATTATTTCAGGTAATATATTCCACAACCCTGGTTCGTGTTACCCGAATTCTGGCCCTAAAGGTAAGTTTGTATTTTGTTGTGCAGTGACAACATGGCGCCCGATTTTAAAAGTGAAAGTAATTATTAATAGTACACACGAAATAAATGTAACTAATTAAACAATTAAAGTTAGAGTTACATGATTATAAGATGAATATAATGAATATGTTGCGAATGATTGATAAAAATTTTGATGAGAGGGCAGAAATGATGAATAAACATTTTGATATCATGGATAAACATTTTGACGAATTACACACAAAATTGGATGAAAGAAAGGAAATAATGGATAAGGGTTTTGATATGATGAATAAACATTTTGATGAGTTACACACAAAAATGAATAAACAAGACGAGAAGTGGGAAGGAGATAGATGTCAATTAAAGGAGAATACAGAAGTTTAATATAAATCTAATAGTACTGAAAAAGCAGTTCGAAAATAATAGACAAACCATAATATGGAAACCAATGAAAATATACAATTATTATAAAACAGACCCAAAACAATTCAACAAGTAAACAAATCATTTGTAATACCAAAACAAAACATGTATATGGGTAAATTAATATGTAATTTGTATAAAATAAGAAAACATAGCCAATTACTACCTAGGCCTATGAAATACTTAACTGTATAAAAAAAAACTACAAATTGTAAGAAATTAACTAAGATATTAGCAAATACAAGGCAAGTAACTAGTTAATGATAATTAGTGGATCATATTAAGATGTAAATGTTAAATTAAGGACATAAAATAAGAAAGAAATGTAATTAGATAATATCAACAAAATTGTCAAAACAATACATGAGCAAACCCAGCTTTGTGGGATGTCAAAATGATCTTTGAAAGAAAATACGAACAACAGTGATAATATCTCATACATAAATAAGAAGACAGAAGAATAATAGCAATCAGAAGATATACAGTCATTTTAAATAAAAATTCAAATATTATAACAATGGTCTTAAGTCAAGTACAGCCAATCAGCCAATCAGAATCAATCAGTTACCATGACAACTGAACGTTATTTATGAATATTCCGTTAGAAACTAACATTCCATTATTGACGCTCAAAAGGAATAAACGCCAAGCCGTAAATGACCAAAATTTAATATAAAACGTTTAAAAAGTAATCCAAATTCGAAAAGATGAAGAAGTAAGAAGATGCTGACGGACTAGGACATTCAACTGATGCTAAATACCAGATTAAGAAATTCTAAATTTCAACCAACTAATACGAAAAAGAAGCCAGACGTACTTAAATCCCAAGATGATTGAAGATTGAAGACTATCGATGACCCCAACCCATTTCAACTGAATGACATTACACCTCAAGTCAACTGATTTGATAAGTATTGCTGAGTTACCCGAATTTATGAAATTAATTCTCTTTAATTTATTTTTCATAACACTTTGAACTCTCACTATAAACTGATGATCTTACTTCTTAAAGATTAATAAAAAATAAAACACTAAACTTAGGTTAACTAGAAAAATAACCTGTATAAAAATTACGAACTTTTGAAACACACATTATAACACTTCAGGAACAAATTATAATTACACATTATATTATATAAGTACAATTAATGTAAGGTAGTGTACTTTATTTTAATCAAATTGATATTTATTTGTAATCACAAGAATCCAGAATCTGAATAAAATTAACATTAAACAACCAAGCAGACGTCATGCCTGACTAAATAATTCGTTCAGATCGCTTCGCCAAACCTTGAGATTTTTGTCTTATAATAATTGCCGGTGCAAATTTGTTTAATAACAAAATATAATTTTGTATATTACTGAATAATTACTAATCACAATTTAATAAACTAGTACAGAGTTGTAACCACTGTTCTTTTTTTCATAGGAAAGTGCATTATATTATTTGTGTATTTAGTTATGAGCGATAGTGGCGGTAAGCGCTAGACGTCGGAAACTCTGCGAACCACGTTAATCAACCGCAAGTGGCGGGAGTAAATTTGAATTCACCATTCCGTCATAGCCACGAACGCTCAACCGACCTATTTTTTATTTTAATTGTTTACAGTAAAAACAATTTGGTGCCACCCGGGATTTACGCACACCTACTAAAGAACAGGTAAGGTTCCCACATCCGTGTACTGGTAATTCGAAGAATCGCTATGGACATCGTTAGCGCAACATAAAGTAACGACCACCCAGTGTGAGGCGAACACACAAAACATACACATTTTACAGAGCACGTAAGAAACAGGTTGTTACAATATGTGTGTGTTCATGTTGTAACACCACAAAATGTTACATAACCTAGACACTCACCAGAAGGGTAAATAATTACACTGAAGTGATAAGAGTGAATCGTTTATAATGAATGTAGCAAAGAAGAGAAGGACCAACAAAGAAGAAAGAAGAGGAAGGATCCCAAGGAGCAGCGATGAATACACTGCATGACACTACAACAAACACTATGACTGACTCTAACTAATGGACATGCCAAGTTCACAATAAGCTGTCAAATAAGCCAGTCCATGACATGAATATAGAGTCATGTGTTAATAAAACTAATTAAATAATGACTAAAATAATGTAATATCAGTAACAGCATTATGGCTGAAAGTAAAAGAACCATGACCGGTAAATGACAAAGCCTATGACTAGATTAGCTATGGCCACAATGTATATTAAGACTAGCATTACAAGCCCAGATGTAATAGTAATGTGTAAAAATAGTTATAAAAGGAAACCTTATATGGTTGAGTAACTTCCTTATTATACAAAATGTAACTAGTAACAATTATTAAGGCATAAACATATGCTAAAAATGTGTCTAGACCATACCTAAACAAACATTTGTCAGTAAATTAATAAGGAAAAAGGACTCCTAGTGAACATAAAATTTACTGAACAATCAATATAACTAAATGTAATATGAAATACCACCACTCAATTGTTAATGAATAACGATAAATTGAGTAGGCCAAACGAAATGTAATTAGAAAATAAGGATTTTCTATAATAATGTATCACCTTAATTATGTTAAGATTTGATATTGTACAGTTCTAAATAGCTCTTAAGTATAATCATAGGTGTATTAGTGTTCAAACAAAGACGTTCTAAAGAAAACGCAATGTGAATCACTAAATGAAAAAGATAGGGAATGCTCGCATTATGCGTTGCTAGCAGACGACAGTGAGAAACCATGTGCCAAAACATTATTTATAAGCATTGTCAAAGAAAACGAAGTTAAAACCAGTGTTGAGCCACATCAAATTGAAGCCCGTGAACTAAACTTTAATTTGGTGGTAATAACCTCGTGATCGGAACTATAATAAGTGCATAGTGCGTGTTAGCATCATTTATTGTTAAAAATAAGAAATTGTTCGGGTAATACCAACAACACAAAAAGCTGAGTGCAACGTTCGCGCCGGTGACAGTTAGAAAGACAATACGTCATTTGTAACGGTTATCAGAGCCAATCAGAAAAGAGTTTATTAAACGATTTTACTGCCTAAGCGCTATGTAGCGAGGGGGTATATAACCAGCAACGGAGAAAATTCGTTACACTTTTTGTCATCTACTCGAGCGAGACAGTTGTCGCTCGTCACCGTAATAATTTTAATAACTTAACATAGTATGAAAACAGTGAACCTTTCAAAATTTCTTCAAGACAGATAACCATACAGCAATTGACTACAAGGAAGTGCTTCGAAAGTAAAGTGAATATTTTAATTTGTGCGTGATTACAGAACGAGAGAGAGTTTTATAATCAGTAATTAACATAGCCCAGATTTAGTAAGAAGAGGGCCGACTCTCCGTTCAAAGTGCGTGTGAAGTGTAATTAACCGGTGATCATTATAATCCGATCACTGGAGTGTTTTAAAAATTTTAATCTATACGATTAAAAGAAATAAGGTAACACTGTGACAATTTATTTTATTTATCTGCTTGCACTGATCATTATTTACCACAAAATTGCACTGACGCAAGGAAAACAAAACTTTCAATCGTATACACAGTTTCAATTTACTTAGCAGATTTATCAATCCAACGTAAGATATTTGTATTAGTACTAAGTGTTAAAAATATTTGTTAGTAGATAAGTAAGTATAACAAACGCTAACCTGAAAAATAATTACGAGTTTTAAAAACAGGCCAAATTACTAATCATTATTATTATTATTAACGTCTGTCAAGGCATATGATAGTTCTTTATTGTATTTCAAAGAGCCTACCCATGAGGTATATTATATAATGAAAAGTCAAATTTGTTAATATATATAAGAGTTTACTGTTCTAACTGAGCTAGACCGTATTGTAAACGGGCAAAGTAACATCAAGTTTATATTAACGTATCAATTGTATTTGTAATTGTTGAATTTATTTTAAAAGGGTAAAATAAACCCTGATTTTATTCAGCATACACCTTGATCATATTTATTTCATATAGTTAATTAATACTCAACATTTGAGTACAGTGATATAACTCTGAGTAGAGACTTTACTATATTATATTTGAATTGTAGTGAATGCATCAAGCATTTAAACGAAGTATAAAGCGAATTTATACAATTCTAAATTTTATTAATTGGTTTTTTCATGGGTATTTTTCCTAAACTAAACCCATGTGGCGCCCTTATTGTTCACAAGGAGTGATATAACCTTGTTGATAAAGTAAGCTGGTAACAAGAGCATCTTGACAGTTTATTTTTCTTTTTGGTAAGTGAACATCAGAACTTCCAGTATCACGAACAGGTACATGAAAGTGTTTTTTATTATAAATTATTTGTCCAGACGAGACTTGACGTTACGTACACTGACAACACTTAACCAAGAAGAGGAGTTCCGCTGCAAGATCGACGCTACGGCTACATTCATCCACCGACCAGCGATTAACATATTATTCACTATAATTATCAAACTTTACTAAATCAACAATATTTACCAATTATTACTAAGGAGCATTACTGCATATATTTTGAAGAGAGTTCATTTCAAGTTGTAACATGAGATTTCATTATAATCGAATTTTAACTTTAAATTAAACCAATACATGATAATTTGTAACAGAAGGGATCTAGTTAGGTTACAAATTGGCGCCCAACGTGGGGCTCGAAAATATTAAACTCATAAATTTTTAATATTACAATATTAAGCCTGGCAAATACAATAGAGCTACCATGCCTCACACACCAATGGGGGAGACAGAATTCCAGGAATGGATGAAGAAGATGATGGAATCGATAAATAAAAAGCTCGAGTCATGGATTGAGGATAACAGGAAGTGGAGGGAAGAAAGGAAGGACGATGGCAAACCGGCGATAGAAGAAGTACCAAATGATGAAACCATGGAAGAATTAAGTCTACAATCCGAAGACAATGGTAAACAAACCAAGAATAAAGAAGTCATCATTGACAGTGTAAATAACCAGGCGATTCAGAAAACCGAAGACAAGGGAATAGAGAACCAAATGATTAAGAAAAAAGAAGAAAGAAGCACGATACGTCCCAAGAAAGTGAGAATTACACGGGAAATATTAGAGATGACTAGGAGTGGCTTAATTAACTTCGTGGACAACCCAATTATTCGTCATAGAGCAAGAATCAATGGTAAGAAGTATGAACAGAACTTCATAAAAATATTAAAAGTAGTGAATAAAATAGTATAAAAATAAAAAAAAATAAAATATTAAAAACCATAAAATAGTGAATAAAAACTTAAATAAAAATATAATTAAATCAAGTATGCCAACAAGTGAAATACATCAGACAAGGTCAATTGATTCCTCAATGAATAACCGACCATTAAAATATTTAATTAATAATCCAGATGACGGAACGATTAAAACAATGTTACATACCAGTGACTATACTATGACGGAGAAGGTTATAAACAGTGAGGTATTTAAAGTGAATACTCCTAGAAGAAAGATGCTTCACAAGAAGAAGGAAACCTACCAGAAACAAATGGACTGGATCATTGAAGGATACGCCCAAGCAATCAGAAAAGTGCAGAAGGAAAAGAACCAGTCGACGGAGAACTCCAGCCAGAAGACCGGAGACAACAAACCAGAGTTAGAAGAGACACCAGAAGTTAATTATAACAAAAACCAGGAGAACACCAGACACCTGGGCAACGAAGATAATGAGGAGAAGAAAACGAAAGGACATAAGGTAGCTGAAGATTTGATCGCAGCAAAATGGAAGAGCCGAATGATAGTGAGGTACGCGACAAGGGCAGAAAGAAGTCCGAACATAAAGATGATCCAAACGACAAACACACCGAATATGAGTGACTATGGCTAAACATTAAAAACCATCGACCACTGAAGAAAAGGGACAGATATCAAAGATAACCGAGAGAAGCTACCAAAAGGTAAAGAGAATAAAAAACAATCCGAACTATGTGATCCTAATTAAAGAATATTAAAAATGTATTATGTAAAAGGAGATTTATTATAAAATATGTAATATTATGAACAGCTATCAAAAATGGATCCATGAAAACGTAATTGACCCATAATGAGCCCAATAGAATGGTGAAGCACAAAGAACCCCGTATATATACTATTGAATGAACTTATTATAATACAAGAGTGAACTATTTTGTCATCTTGTGAATATAACAAGAGTGTGTATCATATAAAATATACTAAAAGTGTATACCATGAAAATGTATTAAATGATAAAGAAAAATGTTTAAATATCATATCATATAACAAAGAAAAAATGTCTAATGGTATAAAACAAAGACGCTTATCATGTATTGTAAATAACAAAAATGTTTATCATATAATACTGCTATGTTGCTCTGTTCCTTCAAGATTAATTTCGATAAATGAAATTAAACATCCAGAATAAGTGATAAACAGCTATCACTTGAAGGAGCAGAGGAGAAAAACAACAAAGCATCGAATATTGAAAGGAGATGGATTAAATAAGGAATGAGAATGTTGAAGGTGATAGAGAAAAATATTTATCATATTAAATGTATTAAAAGTATTTACCATATAATATATAACGAGAATGATTATCATATTGTATAAAAAAGAAAAATGTCTATTTATGTATAACCAAAATGTTTATCATATATTATGTATATAACAAAATGTTTACCAAATAATACTACTATTATTAAGGAATGAGAATGTTAATTGAACGATAAAGAAAATGTCTATTCGTATATACCAAAAATGTATATCATATTGTATCTAACAAAAATGTTTATTATGTGAATATTGTAAACCCCTGATAGTCCAGGATGATAATGAACCAAATAAAAAAAAACCCAATATACAAACAATGTTAAGAGTGAAGTATGGTGAACTCAAGAAGAATTTAAAGACCAACTGCATAATTATATAGTGATAAATCTAAGTGTGTAATTTAAGAATATTGAGATAAACAAAACAAGTTACAACCTAGTATCGAAAAATAGCAACAAGGCTAATAAATAACATAGCCAATATGTCAAGTTAGAGATAGAATAATGACCTGCGAAGAGAAGTATCTTAGCTAAAGATATAAAGCAGGAACAGTGATAACAATGAAACCTCTAATACCTTGAATGTTATATTGAATATGATGTCTTATTGAAAAAATGAATGATATGTTATATTTTATGTGTTGTGATAGTGCAACTGTTGTTACGTACAACTTTTTTATATTGTCCCAGACAGAGATGAAGATTCCTCTGATTCTGAGGATGTGTAGATGAGGAATGGTGGAGTATGGAAGCCAAATAGAGCCCCTCTGATTCCGAACCCATTACAAATGTTAGGGAATTAAATGGTAATATGTCAAGGATTATTAATCAAACACTGTGAGGTAAAAATGAAAAAACAAAAGAGTTTGTCACAAGAATCAAGATGTGTTTAATGATAAAGAAAAATGTATTATTGTAAAACAGGAAATTGTTAATTTAAGAAATAAGACATGTTATAACTAAATGACTAAGAATATAAGAAACTTGGAAAATACTAGTAAGCTACAAAATAATACTAGCCAAGAACTCAATCTAGTGCAACACACCAACAAACTATTGAACTCAATGCAGAAAGAAGCAGTAATAGTATGATAAACCCAAAATGAAATGATAATTTCGTCAAATGTAAAATTTCTCTCAAATTATCAATTTTGAGAGGGGAGTATGTGTAACACCACAAAATGTTACATAACCTAGACACTCACCAGAAGGGTAAATAATTACACTGAAGTGATAAGAGTGAATCGTTTATAATGAATGTAGCAAAGAAGAGAAGGACCAACAAAGAAGAAAGAAAAGGAAGGATCCCAAGGAGCAGCGATGAATACACTGCATGACACTACAACAAACACTATGACTGACTCTAACTAATGGACATGCCAAGTTCACAATAAGCTGTCAAATAAGCCAGTCCATGATATGAATATAGAGTCATGTGTTAATAAAACTAATTAAATAATGACTAAAATAATGTAATATCAGTAACAGCATTATGGCTGAAAGTAAAAGAACCATGACCGGTAAATGACAAAGCCTATGACTAGATTAGCTATGGCCACAATGTATATTAAGACTAGCATTACAAGCCCAGATGTAATAGTAATGTGTAAAAATAGTTATAAAAGGAAACCTTATATGGTTGAGTAACTTCCTTATTATACAAAATGTAACTAGTAACAATTATTAAGGCATAAACATATGCTAAAAATGTGTCTAGACCATACCTAAACAAACATTTGTCAGTAAATTAATAAGGAAAAAGGACTCCTAGTGAACATAAAATTTACTGAACAATCAATATAACTAAATGTAATATGAAATACCACCACTCAACTGTTAATGAATAACGTTAAATTGAGTAGGCCAAACGAAATGTAATTAGAAAATAAGGATTTTCTATAATAATAATGTATCACCTTAATTATGTTAAGATTTGATATTGTACAGTAATAAATAGCTCTTAAGTATAATCATAGGTGTATTAGTGTTCAAACAAAGACGTTCTAAAGAAAACGCAATGTGAATCACTAAATGAAAAAGCTAGGGAATGCTCGCATTATGCGTTGCTAGCAGACGACAGTGAGAAACCATGTGTCAAAACATTATTTATAAGCATTGTCAAAGAAAACGAGGTTAAAACCAGTGTTGAGCCACATCAAATTGAAGCCCGTGAACTAAACTTTAATTTGGTGGTAATAACCTCGTGATCGGAACTATAATAAGTGCATAGTGCGTGTTAGCATCATTTATTGTTAAAAATAAGAAATTGTTCGGGTAATACCAACAACACAAAAAGCTGAGTGCAACGTTCGCGCCGGTGACAGTTAGAAAGACAATACGTCATTTGTAACGGTTATCGGAGCCAATCAGAAAAGAGTTTATTAAACGATTTTACTGCCTAAGCGCTATGTAGCGAGGGGGTATATAACCAGCAACGGAGAAAATTCGTTACACTTTTTGTCATCTACTCGAGCGAGACAGTTGTCGCTCGTCACCGTAATAATTTTAATAACTTAACATAGTATGAAAACAGTGAACCTTTCAAAATTTCTTCAAGACAGATAACCATACAGCAATTGACTACAAGGAAGTGCTTCGAAAGTAAAGTGAATATTTTAATTTGTGTGTGATTACAGAACGAGAGAGAGTTTTATAATCAGTAATTAACATAGCCCAGATTTAGTAAGAAGAGGGCCGACTCTCCGTTCAAAGTGCGTGTGAAGTGTAATTAACCGGTGATCATTATAATCCGATCACTGGAGTGTTTTAAAAATTTTAATCTATACGATTAAAAGAAATAAGGTAACACTGTGACAATTTATTTTATTTATCTGCTTGCACTGATCATTATTTACCACAAAATTGCACTGACGCAAGGAAAACAAAACTTTCAATCGTATACACAGTTTCAATTTACTTAGCAGATTTATCAATCCAACGTAAGATATTTGTATTAGTACTAAGTGTTAAAAATATTTGTTAGTAGATAAGTAAGTATAACAAACGCTAACCTGAAAAATAATTACGAGTTTTAAAAACAGGCCAAATTACTAATCATTATTATTATTATTAACGTCTGTCAAGGCATATGATAGTTCTTTATTGTATTTCAAAGAGCCTACCCATGAGGTATATTATATAATGAAAAGTCAAATTTGTTAATATATATAAGAGTTTACTGTTCTAACTGAGCTAGACCGTATTGTAAACGGGCAAAGTAACATCAAGTTTATATTAACGTATCAATTGTATTTGTAATTGTTGAATTTATTTTAAAAGGGTAAAATAAACCCTGATTTTATTCAGCATACACCTTGATCATATTTATTTCATATAGTTAATTAATACTCAACATTTGAGTACAGTGATATAACTCTGAGTAGAGACTTTACTATATTATATTTGAATTGTAGTGAATGCATCAAGCATTTAAACGAAGTATAAAGCGAATTTATACAATTCTAAATTTTATTAATTGGTTTTTTCATGGGTATTTTTCCTAAACTAAACCCATGTGGCGCCCTTATTGTTCACAAGGAGTGATATAACCTTGTTGATAAAGTAAGCTGGTAACAAGAGCATCTTGACAGTTTATTTTTCTTTTTGGTAAGTGAACATCAGAACTTCCAGTATCACGAACAGGTACGTGAAAGTGTTTTTTATTATAAATTATTTGTCCAGACGAGACTTGACGTTACGTACACTGACAACACTTAACCAAGAAGAGGAGTTCCGCTGCAAGATCGACGCTACGGCTACATTCATCCACCGACCAGCGATTAACATATTATTCACTATAATTATCAAACTTTACTAAATCAACAATATTTACCAATTATTACTAAGGAGCATTACTGCATATATTTTGAAGAGAGTTCATTTCAAGTTGTAACACGAGATTTCATTATAATCGAATTTTAACTTTAAATTAAACCAATACATGATAATTTGTAACAGAAGGGATCTAGTTAGGTTACAATGTGCACACACATGCATGTGCTGTTAGTTAATGTATTTAATAGCAAAACTGGTCATCAAACTGTACAAATCATTTAACAAAATACTGTGGCACAAGCATTTGAGGTACAAATCATCGTCATCCATAGCTCTACAAACCTTGCGGGGTCTTGACCTGCTCCAAGAGTCGATTCCATTCTTCCCTATTGCGTGCCCTGGCTTTCCAGTTTCTTATGTTCAGCTTTCCGAGGTCCTCCTCTATCTGGTCTTTGAATCTACTTTGGGGTCTTCCCCTTGTTCTACTACCCATTGGTTTCTGGTAAAAAATATGTTTTGTAGGCTGTCCTTCCTGCATTCTGTCTATGTGTCCAATCCACCTTAGCCTGTATATTTTGATTATCCTGCCAACGTCCAGCTCTTTGCAATGAGTGTATTGTTCATAATTACAGTGCCTGCGTCACATTTCATTTTCTTGTGCTCCTCTAAATACTGTTCTTAGAATTTGTTTTTCAAAGCAACCTAGAAGTCTGTCACTATTTTTTGTCATCGTCCACGTTTTTGAAGCATAGATCTATATCAGCAATGGCCTGATAAATGTTTTGTAAATTTTGGATTTTGTGCTTCTTGAGATGAAGCCAGATGCCAGGTGCTTGTTTAATGTTTTATTTGTGAGATATATTCTTATTATTATTTCAATGTCGGTGTTGCTAGTGCTGTTTATCTGGGAGTTTGAGGCACTAATTCAAGTTATTTTATCATAAGCACAGATGACATGAATTATCAATTATGACTTAACCGAAAGAGTTACACGCTGTTTTACACACTGGATCAAGTAACAAAAAACAACAATACGTTACTTACACTGCAGCAATATATAGTAACTGTATAAACTGACTAAGCGCACTGTACTTACTTAATTCTGTACACGGTAACAAGGGAGAAGAAGAGCCAGAAGAGATCCGCTGAAGCCGAACCGCCAAGCACGTTGGCCGCAATGTTGACAATAAACGGACGCCACACTCGAAGACATATCGGCTGAACTAAATTGTTCACACTAGCACACCATGGAGAAAACCTTAAACACAAAATTAAGTCAGAATTAAGTAAATATAAATATATCACTACTGACTCGGATATTTTTTATTGGTAAAAATGTTAAACTTTTACCTTACAGCCTGAACTAGTTTTTGCTTATTACAAGCTTCATCAGAGGCTGCGGCTAGGATGTAAAAGTTTAACATTTTACCAATCAAAAATTAATGATATCGAGTCAGCAGTGATACATTTTTATTTAATTAATCAATGGGCATGTCATGTACATCAAAATCCAGGAATAAAAATTAAACTTCGCAACTATGGCCAACTGTTTCTACAAAAGTACTAAACTTCAGCTTTGACATCTCAATTGTTATGCATGGTAGAACTTGTTTATGTGTCGCATGCTACTGATGGTATAACCCTGTGCGCATGTAAACATCAGACAGAATGTTCGAGTCTGTTGTTTATATGAGGGATGTTCAGAAAGTAACTTCAATTTTTCATCTGGTGTATGTAAAGGAGTAGAGATAGTGATGTCCACCTTACACCATTGCATGGCCTACGTCAATACAATCTGACATCATAGAGCAAAGCTCACTCAGACATGACATGTCTTGCATGACAGTGTAGTTCAAAGTAGAGCAGAGACCTCATTATCCGAGACCTAATTTTTTCCTTATCTGATTATATGAGGTACTTTTTCCTTTATCTCACTTTTGTTAATACTGTTACGTCAGTCTCACAGATCGTCATATGGTATACTGGAAACAAAATACAGACACCAATGAAATCACTAATTACCAGCTTTAATTAATCACAAATAACAATTTCTAATCAACAAGGTAATCCCGTACAATAATTCAAGTTAAATTTGTCCACACCCAATAATAATGTCAAGTAATAGAGTTCTACACTAATTATAACACAGTAATCACTTTCCACTAATCCGCAACAACCACTCGATCCACACTGAAGAAATTGCCCACTGTAACTAACTAAGGTACCCGCTGTTGCTTATATAGGAAGCACAGGTGTTCCAGAATAACTTTCCATCCTTTCGGCAGCGTGCCAGCATAATTTGCGTATTTACAAGTGCTCTCAGTCTGGAAGGCACTTGAGTGCGGCCTTGACTGATATGCTGCACCTGCTCAGACAGCCGAGAAATGGGTGGAAGAATGCTCTTGACCATTCGAGAGTTCCATAATTGTCATGACAATACAGTACATTCGTAACATACTTTATAAGCACTTAACCTTTTTTTTTTGTCTTTTGAATGAGCATACAAAATGAACAAAACCATATACAAAATAATGCTTGGGATTCCTGGGTGCGAAGATGTCAAAAAAAAAAGAAACAAAAAAGAATGGGTTAATAATGAGGGCAGAAATGAATTTATGGAGGAAGAAATTAGCACAATTTGTGAGAAATATTTGGGTGCCAAAATGGAAGATTCGTCTGACAAACAAAGTTCAAATCCCCATATTTCACATGCAGACAGACTGGTCTTGTTCTGCAATATGTAAAACAGCATCAACAGCAAACAGCATAGATGAAGTCATCATCTTCAAGGATTAAATTAAGGATAGCTTGTTCCAGTCTCAAATAGGCAAAGATTAGAGCTGGTCACTCAAGCGCTTCCTCGGACGTCCCACAACTCTCCGTCCCCTCGGCTTATAGCTCCACAGTTTTTTGGGGATGCGGCAGTCATCCATTTGGCAAAGATGTTCCCACCAATTCAGTCGGTACTAGGCAATCCTGTTAAGTATATTCATAATATTCAGTTCCTGCCTTATATCTGTGTTTCTTCTATGATCATGGAGAGTATACCCTGCCACGTGCCTGAGAAATCTCATTTCAGCCACTCGGACTTTCATTAAAGTCCAATTCTCAGACCCATAAAGAAGTGTAGGAAGAGCCATCACCTTGTAGAATTTTAGGCGTGTTCCTTTATTTGCTGACTTAAGGGTTCGCCTAATGGTCCTGCACATAAGGTTGAACTTATGCAACTTATGCACAACCAAAGGTGAAGTACTTTATTTAATTTTATTAAAAAGGTGGAGACATCGAAGTGAGGAAAAGAGAGAACACTACTCAGAAACAGACAACTGTCACAACAGTTTTTAAAAAGACACAGAGTTGTTAGAACATCTTAACCAAACAGATGATCCAACCAAACAACTGTCACATCACCAAACAGCTATTGAAGCTGAAAGGATGGAGAGGTGTGGGGGTACATCCGATCAAAGCATTGGAGTGACCAGCTCTAGTCTGCTTTGGACTGGAACAAACCGTTATGGTTTAATCCTTGATGAAGATGATGATGACAAGGGTCTTTACTAGTGGTTATCCTAATTTATTTGTGGTTATTAACGTATACCACCTCATATTAGCACACTCAATTTTCACTGATGATGGCAGTCGATGGCACTGCCAAAAAGTCTGGTTTTGCAGAAAACATTGGACCACAGCCAAACAGCCCGGGAAGGAATTTTAACAACAAACTACTTCTTTGTTGCCGATAATGTAATACAAAATATAAGAAATTATCCCCTCCCCTTGAACTATCATTTTCATTTATAGAAAATTACCCCCTTCCTTTTCAACCACCCCTTTCATTTATAGATATTTCATCTACCTTTCTACAGTGCATTATTATGACCTTCTTTTCAGGATACTTTATTCATCAAAATTAAGTACATTACTCTTGTTAAAACGTAAAACACTGCGGGTAAACTACCCCTTCTCCTTAACTGATCTTCACCAAAATCAATAGGCCTTGAGTCCTCTACAACTCAGGCGTATATGCAAAAAATTATTTGATTCTGTTTGAATTTGCGGCAGTTATCGTTCGCCGTAGAAAAAATTCTACACAGACACTTTTCGGAAAATGACTTTTCTCATGTTTTGAGGGTAGTGCAATCATAATCAGCCCTTATCTCAAACACAATGTTTTTTCCATCACCATACTTCGATTTCCTTATGGAACATGGAAGTAAAAAGAAAAGTGAGGGGAAATGAGACAGAGAGAACACAGTACGCATTTTGTGAAAGCATTTCACTCTTAATAAGAAGAATAAGGCATGGGGGGATGCAATAAAAATGTTATTATACATTACATGTTAATTCACAACTTACTTTAGCAAACCAACTTTTCCTGTTGTTGAAGCTTCTTCGGGAAACAACAGCAAAGGCGTCTTAGATTTCTCCAGGTGTAAACGTAATTTGTTCAAAAACGAATCTTTTCCTTGGTTTATGCAAAAATCCTTAAATCCCAAAGTCCATGACAGAGAATCGGGCAGCTGCCACATGCACGGCTACACACAGAATGCACATATTTGTTATACAATTATAATTGAAAAAAAAAACTAATTTTTTTATATACTACTGAAATACTTACTACTATCATACCGAACAAAAACTACCTGAAGTGTCATTTTACATATCTGTTCTGTAGGTCATTAAAAAAAAACATCTTGGTACTCTTGGCAGTCAAATAGTTACAGATAGTTGCACTTGCCCAATTTTTTTTTTCTAAAACAGATATTTTGATGAAAGTTGTTGGCAACACTGATAAACCTCCATTTCATTAGCTAGATATATATCTTCAATTGTCCTTTCAAATAAATACAAATTTTTTCATGAATGTACCAGACGTTGGTTTTTTTATTATTTTTTTTTTTTTTTGCAAGTGCAACTAAGTATTTGACTGCCCCTTATACTACATGCTTTCATAAAAAAAATGATATTAGAAGTATTTTTACTGTCTTAACAGAATTATGATATCTACTTTGAATATCATTGCTAAGAAATTTCATTTCTTTGTCATATCACAAAGATTAAAGGTACTTTGACATTAAGAAGATGCCATTTTTATTTGCTTTCATTTTTATTTGCGTTCACTCCATATCAGTCACATTAACGCCATAGAACTAATACAGGTCAGGATTAAAAAATACGTTGCCACAAATAATACAAAATTCACAATGACTGACATTTAAAAATTAACAAATGAAGCCATACAAATGATTGCTGGAGAAGACTGGAAGAAGGTAGTCGAACACACCACGTCAGTTATTGAATACGCTTGGAAAAATGAAGGTACAGTGTAACAGCAGGTGGAAGATCTTATAATTTCTGTAAATTTTTCGAGTGACTGTGAATCAGTTGAATCTGAAGACAGTGATTCTACATTAAGTGGAGTTCACCCATTATAAATGTAAGTTTTTATTTTGTTTAATGTTAAAAGTAATTTTAAATATACAATTGCAATATAAAAGTATTTAATTTAATTTTTTAACTAAACAAAAATTAACAAACGAAAATTATAGTTGAATATTACAATTTCTATCAATTATAAATTATTATTTCACTATACAGTGAAACTTCGATTAACCGTCACTCTTTTAACCGTCAGTTTCTGTTAACCGTCACTCTGTTAACTGTCAGTCCGTACTCTATGTACAGTAACCAGATTGCTGCGAAAAATCATCCTTGCTTTACTGCTGAGCTGCAGAGGCGCCGGAGTGGCGCACTATTGTTCTATTGATGAGTCACGTTCTTGGCCCGCCACCTAGCTATCGCACACGTGATCAGTTTCAGATGTGGTTGAAAAGCTGTTGTGCTCGGTGCTGTACGGTATTTGTTGCGTAGTGGCTTAATTGTTTCGGCATACGATAGTGACATTCACACCAGTAAGCTATGTTGTTAAGGTTTCTTTTCTTTTTTGTTTTTGTGCAACAGCTAAAAAATGCCTGAAAATCGTAAACGGGTCGTGTTAGATCTCAACCAGAAAATTGAGATTATTAAACGTTTGAAAAAACGTGAAACTCCCACTAGTATTGCTCTCATTTACGGCATTGGAAGAACGACAGTGAATGACATTAAACGTGATGCTGAAAAAATAGAACAACATGTTTCAAAAATGCAAAACATCGATGGAGATCCTAAGACTCGTAAAACCATGAAATCAGCAAAATATGACCAACTGGACACTGTTATGTATCAATGGTTTATACAAGCACGGAGTCAAGCAATCCCACTCCCACATTCAGGCCCCGTAATAATGGCCAAGGCGGTTGAAATGAACAAAAAACTTGACGGAGATCCTAATTTTAAAGCAAGCATAGGATGGCTCGATAAGTTTAAGTGTCGCCATGGCATTCGGAAACTAGACATTAGTGGTGAAAAACTTAGTGCAAATAGCGCAGTTATTGCCGAGTACAGAGACCAATTTAAAGAGAAAGTGGCCAAATTAAACCTCGTTAGGGAACAAGTGTACAATTGCGATGAAACCGGGCTCAATTGGAAAGCTTACTACAAAAGACATTGGCATCACTTTCGGAGACATCAGCCCCGGGTTTTAAAGTCCAAAAAGATCGGATCACTTTAATGGTTTGTGCAAATGCCACCAGCAATCACAGGTTACCCCTGCTTGTGATTGGAAAAGCAAAAACACCTCGTGCATTCAAAAATTTTAATTTGAACGTATTGCCTGCTACCTATTACGCTCAAAAGGGTGCTTGGATATCTCAAGATATTTTTTCCGATTGGTTCCACAAAGTGTTTGTGCCACAAGTTAGAGCTCACTTGGCTGAAATGCAGTTACCACAGGAAGCACTGCTGCTAATGTACAATGCTCCAGCACATCCCACTTGCGGAATTAAAAGTGATGATGGCAAAATAACATGCCTCTTCCTTCCGGCAAACACAACACCACTACTCCAGCCTATGGACCAGGGCATAATCGAAAACATGAAACGTCATTATAGGAAAGCTTTTATTGGAAGTTTGATTTCATCTGATGATGAAATGTCTGTAAAAGAGTTTTGGAAAACGTACAACATAAAAGATGCAATATTCAATGTTGCTGCTGCATGGGATAATCTTCAAGTGTCAAATCTTAAAAATGGGTGGAATAAACTCTGGCCTGAAGCTAATGATGGCGAACCTAAGGAAACTGGGAATGTTAGTGTCGACAAAATTGTGCAACTGTTCAATAATGTACCGAATGCTGAAGACATAACGCCAGCAGAAGTAACAGAGTGGTTGGGATGTGACAAATTGGACGGAGGCTTTGACATTTTGAACGACAATGAAATTGTTTCCAGTGTGATTGACAACGAAGAAGAAGAAATTGACGAAGACGAGTGTTATATTTTGAATGAAAAAACTACGTTAAGCCATACAGAAGCAGAAACAATGTTATCAAAATGCATTGAGTGGTTTGAGGGGCAAGAAGAGGCAAACGCAACGCAGATACTTCTCCTACGTAAAGTATGGAACATTGCCACTCAGAAAGCACGAGCCTCGAAGAAACAAAAGAAAATGACAGACTATTTTAAAATTTGAATATGTATGTACGTCTAGAGAGTAAGTTCATGTAACAATATGTACAGTACATATGTTGTACTACATATACTGTACTTAATGTAAATTGTATATTGTTTGTTTCTGTAAAATAAAATACACGTATGTACAGTGCATTTCCAGTTCGTAAACGTGCATTTTTTATCATTCGTTCATATGCAATGGATGGGATGGGTTGTTGTTTAAGGTTTTTCTGTTATCCGTCTATTCGATTAACCGTCACGGTCCCGGTCCCGACACTGACGGTTAATCGAAGTTTTACTGTATATTGTAACGGGCCAAAATTGTGGTATTTTTATTTTATTGCATTTTCGGGGATTTATAAAAATATTTGTGCAGCATAATTTCAACAGAGACAGACCACATGGAAAGAACAGTTTTAACGAAGCGGCAACGCAGTATCACGTTGTGCAATCGGTAGAGGAATCCGCACCACCTTAGTTTCCAAGAACTTTGTTTGTGTGTGACCGTGCGCTCGTATGCATGACCCAGGCATACGCGCGGGGTGACGCTAACTTCCAAAACTAAGATGGCCCAGAAACGATTTTAATCCACTTTCATCTACTGAGGCGACGGATATAAGAATTAAGTCACGCCCATCTCGTGACATTAGCCAGTGCCTAACCGATATCCGAATACCACTAACTCAACA
The DNA here is from genome assembly GCA_034769895.1 of Magicicada septendecula. Classification (NCBI taxonomy): domain Eukaryota; kingdom Metazoa; phylum Arthropoda; class Insecta; order Hemiptera; family Cicadidae; genus Magicicada; species Magicicada septendecula. Next base: position 286,081,788 of record CM068373.1, on the reverse strand, counting down.
CCAACAGTATGAGTAAAATGGGATGAAGCTGCAGCGAACAATTATAAGGCTTTGGTTTCCACCATGAGAGACTCAATCAAGTCAACAGCGCATGCTACGCCGTTCTCGCAGTTCGTCACTGATTGTGTCTGCGCAGACACAGAGCCAAGTGGGCTCTTCAAAATTTTATAAGTTGTAATCAAAAAAGTAAATTTAAATCAACCACCATGTGTCCGTGTTAGTAGTGCGAATGTGAGGACAACCAAATCAGTTTTATTCGACGGCGACACAATTTGTTACAAAATGAATCGAGCTCGAGTGGTCACCGCGTGCCGGCTGGGGGTTGTATTTTAAAGATGTTAAGGGTACTGTAATTTTCTGTGTGTCTGTGGGTGTGAAAAAATTGCAGGCTGGGCTGTGTGTGTTTATATTGATGTATGACAATTAAGGTAAGATAATAGAATAAGTTAATATGTAACAGATGACCAAGAGAAGAAATTGAAAAAAAGTAATTTAATTTGCACAAACATGAACAACAATTTGGGATAAAATTTTAAATGATTTTAAAGAATTAAAATATAAATTCTCTTCATGCAAATAATGAGTCGAGTCACTTATTTCACTAACCTATGAAACACGTTTGTATCTTACGTTCGTACGAGAAGAATCCTGGACCCAGATAAACGAAACTTTGCAGGTAGGTGGAAGTAATATTTTTGTATTTTATATATATTGTAAGAAAGTTATCAACACCACAATGGCTTCCGATACAGGGACAGTTTTTATGAATTAAAAAATTAAGTAAAAACCGCACCTACAAAAAAGATACAAACATGTGTTTGAGGTTAGCGTAATAAAATAAAAGTGCGTTATTCACGCAAAATTGGTTATACAGTACATTATATATTGATTATATTATATTTACGCAGAAGTATCAAGTATAAAATAAGAAATGGCAGATAACAATGAAGTCAGCTTCTCTGACAGTCAGACCGACTCCGGTATTCAAACAGAAGCAATGTCAATAGATGAGCAGAATGTAGAAGTATCTGTAATTAGTACGCCGGGAGCGATCTCAACTCCCGTAATGAATAAAACAAAAGAGAAAAAATTGTCATTAGATGACCAATTTGATTTTATGAAAGTCAATTTCAATGACTTTAATAAACGTTTTGATGCAAATGATATCAAATTTGATATTCAGAATAACAAGTTTAAAGAATTAAATAAACGCTTTGATAGTAATGACATAACATTGAATGAAATGAAAAGTGATTTTAACAGTAAATTAGATGAACAGAGAATAAAATGTGAACAACAGAATATTCAGTTGCAGCAGAGTATTAATGTACAATTTGATAATTTGAGTCATGTACTAGATAAACATATTGATGAACGTTGCGAAAATATTAAATCACAATTGACAGAGTCAATGAATGAGCAATTAGAGTGCCGTGTTTCTGATCTAAAAAATGATATAACTAATAAAGTAGAGAAACAGATCACAGAACAATATAGTGTAATAAACACAATTGTTGAAAAACAAATAAGTGAATCCAACACCAATACTGAATGTAAGGTTAGTTATGCTATGAACAAGATTGAAAATAATAACATTAAAATGAGTGAAATAGAGAATAATTGTAAGATTGAATTTAAGACAATACACAATACAATAAGTGACCTTGAATCTGATAGTAACCTTAAATTAATGAATGTTGAAAAAAATATTAGGGATGTTAAAAATGAATTGAGTATGGCCATCAGCCAATAAGTAAACACTGTTACCGAGCGAGTAATTATGACTCGTGACGTAAGCAGTGAAATTGAGTTAGAAACATTTAGTTGTGATAATAAAAGAGTGCATCCTATGCAGTTCATAAGTAAAGTGAGAGAGTTTAATAAATTTAATACAAATAGCTGGGAGGTACAATTATTGAAAATTTTAAAATGTTTCAAGGGTAGTTCGGAGATATGGGCCGAAGTACACAAAACGGAATGGGGGTGTTTTGAAAGTTTTGAGTCCGCATTCAGAAATAAATATTGGTCTGAAGAAGACCAAGAAGTATTACGTAGTAGAATTATGGGAACCGGGAATTTTGGGGGGCCCAATAATAATATAACAGGGTATGTGATGAGAATATTTAATGAGGCGAAATACTTAGAACCGCCACTGCCATTTAGATCCTTCGTGAGGCATATAAGCAAGCATTTGCCAAGGGAAGTACAAATAACACTGATGACGCGGGAGGTAGCCAATATTAGCGAATTAGAGAACATTTTAGATGTGTTTCAGAACATCCGGGACCAAGAATTGAGTCGCCGTCACAACCAGCAGAATATGAATAACGGAGGTAATCTGGGACCGCCGAGGGGACCTACAAATGGACCGGCATACCCCAGACGAGAACAAAATAATCGAGGACCAATGTAGACTTGTCCAGCGTGTTCACAGGAAAATTATGCTTCACAGAATTTTTGTTTTAGATGCAGGAGAGAGAGACCGGGGCAGCGACAGGGACCACAACCCACGCAGAACCAGCAAGTATACCAACGAAGGGGAGAGGGCCAAGGAGGAGCGCCGAGAGGCAACGCCCATGAGAGACAGGTGAACCAGAGTGGAAATGGATACAACCCAGCGGTGGCGAGCACGTCTGCGGGAAACTAAGAGAGACAATGGAACACCGGACCCGACCGTTGTCGCCGGAACTTTCTGGGGTCCAAATGAATGACAGATATCGAAACAATATTATTATAACTGATTTATCGGAGGAATTATTGGAGGAAGAAGACTTCGAAGCAGTGAGACGGGAGAATGGACTGACTGAGGTGAAAATCAACATAGAAGGTAAGGAGATTAAAACTTTAATAGATACCGGTAGCAAAATCTCTGTTATTTCTGAACACGTACTAGACGAATTAAAAGAGATAAATAAAAATATTCCATCTTTGCCAGTAGCGGGGGTGACGATTGTAGGTATTACGGGCGTTAGGAGTAAAAGAGTCACCAAACAAGTACATTTAAATATGATGATTAACGGGGTAGGGTACGACAATACTTTTCTAGTCGTACGGGGATTAAATCTTGAGGTTATATTGGGAAATGATTTTCTGATTAAACATAAGGCGGTGATTGATTTTCATAAACGGGTGTTATGTAACGAGAAACTGTGGTCGTACCTGTTAAAATGAGTCACACTTGTTTATTTGTGTATTAGTGTGAATGTAATGTGTTTGCCTCACACCGGTCGTTACATAAATCGACGTCACTACTGGAGTCTGTAGCGCTGTCAATATTACCAGTACAACCTACCTGTTAATTCATAGGGGTTGCGAATCCCGGGTGGCGCCAAATTGTTTCTATTAAAACAATTAAAATAATTAAATTCTAAGATGATACGTGTTATTAGCATGGACAGCTGGAGCGTTCGAATGGTTCCCGCCGCTATACAGGTTGCCGTCTCGACCACTCGTGATGAGCGCTAGTTGTTTATTGAAAAGCTTGCTAACACACATATACTCTACAACGTCCTATGAAATAAAAAGATAGTAATACTCGGTACTTTGATTTTAATACAAATTTGGTCATTAATGAATATGACAAATGAATTATAAATAATTTGATAACAGATTGCTCCGGCTTACAGCATGAAACACAAAAATATCTCAGAGTTGGCAAAATTGATTTTAAAACACTTTCCGTTGCCGATATGGTGTCAGTTCATACAATATATTATTATGTTTAAAATCTGGAGTTCTTTGGATTATGAAATAAGACATAAACGTTGGTTACATTAAAAAAGTACACTACCATACCTTATACGCACTTAGAAAGTATAATGTGTTTTTACAAATTGTTCGGTAGTGTCGTATTTTTGTTACAACATGATCCTCTTAATCGAGGTTATATTTTGATTAATAAAATGTTTTTATGTAAGTAAATTATGCATTAACACCTTTGAAAGAAAATAATATTTGTTCAATAGTGAGAAATTTTATCATTTGGAAAATAATTTAAGTAATTTGGTTTTTTGGGATTAAGGAATTTATTCGATACTTATCAGTTCAGATTGCGTTGATGTGTAGTCATCGTGGTAGTGGATATTCGGCCAATTTGGGTTGGTTTTAAGCTTCCAACATCTTTTTCAATTTTGTCTTGGGTTTTTGATAATTAATTTATTTAATTTGGTTCCTGGACATCGTTAATTCTTTGTAGGTCGACATCTATTCGTCTTTGGTCATCTTGGTTCACTTTTGAAACTTTTTGTAACTATTTAAATTAAAAATTTTATCATTCCAATTTTGCGTGCCGCTTACCCACGCGTCGTTTTTTCGAGTCTCAATTATTTAATGGAAAATAAGCCCTCAACGGCTCGTTACCATAGTAACAGCAATCCTGGGATTGGTTAATTACTCCTTCAAAGACATTGTTAAGATATTTGAATTTTTATTCAAATTTATTAAGTATTTCCCTAATGGTTTTATTCCTTTATAATTCCTTTGGGGTAATAAATGATATTTCTATTATCTTTCTTTCCTTTCAAGGTTTACAATGATACCTCATAAGGTCATATTCTGTTATACATTAATTTTAGTCTAAATATTTGACATTTGATAAATTACACATCTTACTTAAATTAAACTTTTATAATAATATTTCGGTTTTAAAATGATTTACCTATAATTACTGGCCATTTACTGGTCTTTGATTAGTAAAGTTTCTTGCGAAATTGTTACAATTTACATTTGAGTGTTTCTGACAGTTAGATGTTTTCATAGCTAAGATTAGCCATGATGGTTTTTTGGTGCATCTCTTTTAAATTATATTTTGAATTCAGCCTGATGGGCTTCACTTAGTTACCATATTTGTTCGTGTTTTAACTACTATTCAACGTACTTTTCATTACACATATTTTAAAATATGTAATCTCTTATATTAATTTATATTGTTTGATTACAATGTACAATGTATTTTGTCTGTACAACAATCTAGGGTGCCATGTTGTGCAAGTGTCTGTACTGTACTGTGTATAATCGACATTTACTATTAGGGCCAGAATTCGGTTAACACGTACCAGTTCAGTGAAACCCATTACCTGAAATAACGAAACTTCAAATAACATATAAAAAGTATTTATTAACATTAAACATGATAAATGTTACATGGATATATATATATTGCGCCATGGGCGTTGTCCCCATGATATTACTCTACACAAAAGATATACGCTGCATTATAATATATGTTATAATTATTTAAACGTAAATTATTGAAATTTCAGCACAACCCAACACTTAATATTTTTTAACCCACACACTCAAATACTCACTCTTACATACTCATGGTACAACTTTTATACATAGTGGAGCTCCCTTTATATATTGAAAAATTTTAATGATTTTTTAGTATTGAATTTAAAATGATTTTACATTGATTCAAAATTTGGTATTGGGAATTAATCAAAGGATTGAAGATGTAAAAGGAACGTTCTCACCCATTTCCGTGTTGACCTCCTCGCACTGTTGGAACCGTACCGACATCGGCACAATCGGTGTATTTTACGGCGCTTGACGGGACACCCTTTTGTGTCGACCCACGTAACCCACCGTCGTGGGACCGATTCTATACGTCGATCTTCTTTCGGACGATTCTTTGGCCGAGGACGCCTACACAAAGCCGAACTGTAACTGTTCTTAGTACATCTTACAATATAGGTATTATATACTGTTTATTAACCACCTACAGTGGTCTAAAAAGTTAAAAAATTCACCCGTGAGTGAATTGGTTTGGCCGGCCGGCACTGATCAGTCGCTGCAGCTAAATGATGACAATTCCTGGTTGAAATCTGCGGAAGTGGGGCGTACTGACGTCACATTTTCTTTGTCTAAGTTGTTGACATCGCCGTTTTGTCGTTGTCAACACATTCTCAGCCTCTGACGTAATAAAGGCTTGGCTTGCTTATCTCAATAACTGCACACTGTTTTTATGACATTTCACAGATTCTGCTACGAATTAGTTCAAATCCTGGCAAATATTGTAATATAGTCCATTCACTGTAAATTCGATATCGGGTATTTGAGGTTGGGTTGGGTATGTCAAAAAATAGAAAAATACAATATTTATGATCTCGTTACCATATTTTAGGTAATTGTAAAATGTACCATGATTGTACCATCACAAAACCCCCTCAATGAAAGATGGTGTGACGAAGCACACAAACTTTCATTGACCCTTTCATACTTCCTAAAGGGATCAGCCAGGACAAGTCGCCACAAACCCCTTACAAATTTATATAAAAAATAATCACTCACCCTTGGTCTGGTGATAATGACTGTACCTTCATGACCTTACTGGACTTCTCCTGTGAGATCCCAACACCATAAGGCCACTTAGGCTCTTAACGCCCCTGCTCTGACGAGTTAGCCAGCTCAGGACCGCTGTCACATCCCAAACACTGAAACAATTTATAAAAAATATTAATATAGTGGCTTATTGAATCACTACCTCCTTAACTGATATGGTTCCCCTTAGCTAAGTGCTGGTTTGTGCCAATAAGCACTGGGTTGGCTTACTATTTATAAAATTATAAATTATATTAAATAAAATTAGAAAGTATAAAAATTATAAAAATAATAAATCTCAAGGATTAAAAAGAATATCTTTCCTGCATATTACAAACCTTAACTTGAATAATGGTTTCGATTCCTATCGATAATAATTATCTTTGTTCTATAATTACTATAATTGTAACATAAGCACAAAATTATAAAAAATTGAATAAAATATAATTGAAAATATAAAATATATATAATATAAAATATAATTATATATCTCCCAAACTTGGAGAAAAACAAATCAAGAAATTTAATAAATCGATTTATTTATTTATAACTCTTAAAATAAACTTTTATTATGATTATTAGTATTATTATTATTATTAACAGTTAATCATCTGGCTGATAAATATTATTAACAACGCCATTTAAAAAATTTTTTCTCTTCCTACACATATTATAAAATCATGTTAAAAAGTTTTCAAATAAATACATAATACATTAATAATTAACACTGATATATTAATAATACAGTTAATACATTTTAAATACTCAATCATATTTAATCATATCTAAGATATGCATTAACATTTGTATAATTTACTTAAAAGTTGTATTTAAATTAAAATTTACCATTGCAGTTATTAATTAAACATCAAATTTATTTATTTATAATAATAAAATACATTTTGAACTTATTGTTACTATTCATATTACATTATTATTTCATTATTCATTTTCTACTACCTCTCTCCTCTGAACCTTCTACCTCCTTAACTACCTAACCTTTCACCTTCTATCTCTGTTTAGTCTGGATAACTCCTATATTCACTATACTTCATTATATAATTTTACTCACCTTCTTCTAACTGACCATCAAATTTACCTATCATTGACACCAATATCTCAATTATATACTCCATTACTATTTTCATTTAAATCATATGGCACCGCTCGTCTTTGCAATGGGTTGGGTGTTCCCTAACTGGCTATATACATCTCTAATATTTTGCCCTTCCAAATAATTCGGCAAACACTCCCTTAAACTACGCTATTACCTGCCACAACACTATTGGTTGGCTACTCTTTATCACCTCACCCCCACTACAGAATTCATCAACAATAATTATATGTTTATACCCTTACTTAAACACCTTCTTTACAAATAATCCCTAACTACTGTGTCCCTAAATATTTAAAAATTCTCTTTGTATTTTCTTAAAATTATTATCTTTCTAACTCCATTTACATTAATTAATAACTCACCTGCATTTTATCTATACCCAGTCTCTATCCCTGTTTAAACACTTACTATAATCATTGACAATTCTCTTATAAAATTCCTCTCCTACCTACTTATAACAATACCTCTTTTCAAAATTCAAATATAATTATTTATTTAAACATTCATTATTATTCATTAGTAATTAATTAAAATATTATTATTAAACATGTTATATATATAAAATATATAATAATACACACTGAGGTACCTGTAATACATAATACATATCAAAAATACATGGATATATAAATACAGTTAATACAATAAAAATATACACTCCAACTTCATTATTGTGTCATTAATCGAAATCAGTCCATAACAGTCCAATTCAAAACCACTTTTCATATTATTATTTAATGTTCATTTCACAATATAACAGTCTATCCACCATCATTAAACAAACGAATCTTAGGTCTATATAAATTCTTATTTAATAAATAGATTTTATTATTAGATACATTATATTCGTACTCCTTTAAGAAATGGTTATTTAACAAATATTTCCCGTCACGATCAAGTAGAGTTCCGTTTGTCTTAGTATCATATGTCATTAATCGGTTTATATTATAATTATCCCCATAATATTCCACCACAGGTAAGTACCTAATGTCTTTATTCTCATTTCTTGTTATTTCCAATTTATTGTTATTATCAGGTAAGTATTCATCATTCTCATATACCACATCTAACCCTAACCTTTCTAACAGTTGTCTGTAATTTCTGTTTACTTTAAATACTTCTATTACTCTTTTACTCTCACAATATCTCTCTATACTTTCTCTCTTAATACATTTCTCTCCATAACACCAAAATACACTTTCTCTCTCCAAATATGCAGGGGTCCCTATCATAAAATTGTTGCACCTCTTCTTAGGTACACGAAAAAAAAAAGAAACTTTATTTGTAGAACTATCGTCTATCAAATATAAATTAAAGGCATTCTTATCCTTGTAACAATTACATGAAGACTTGTCTTCACCCCCTAATACAACATTAAAAGAAAATTCTACCCCCTGCATTCCTTGTACTAAAATACTTTCTCTCAACTTTCTTTCTGACTTCATAAATTCAAATATTTCATTATCATTCATTATACTTTCATTATAACGTTTATCCTTTTCTAATACCCCAATCTTACTACTTGTATTATTTGGATTATCTATACTACATTCATTATTGGAATTATCAGTTTTAAATATGTTATCCAGTACAGCATTTTGCTGGGTACTACTATCTAGTACTTTCTGACCTTCTAATTTACTTTCTACCACATGTAACTTATCTAGCTTTGTAATAAGCTGGTCACATTTCTTAATAAGTTTTTCGTGACTCACTTTTATTTCATTTTTTATCTCACTGAATTTAATATCAAAATCTATTTTCTGTTCGTCTAGTTTTTTATCTAGTTTTAATAACAATTGTATCATTGCGTTACGTTCATCTGATTTACTGTCTAAATTAGTTGAAATGGATGTGTCAGTTTGCGTTATTTCGGTAGATACAGGCGTATTTACCTCGTCATTCTGACTAATGGGATTTATTTGAACCTCCATTTCACTGGTTAAATTTATGTCAGTAGCACTGATTTCTATAGTTATATTGTCATTGGTATTCATCTTTGTTATTTTATCTTGCTAAAACATGTATATTTATAACCTAGGAACTTAACCCTATTCTACGCACGTGTGCATGTACTTACGCAATTACTTCAGGTAACCGTTCCACTTTCCTGGTAGGTATTACTCCATATAAAATTAAGTCTTATATCGAGTCCCTGTTCGGGCGCCAATGTAATCTCTTATATTAATTTATATTGTTTGATTACAATGTACAATGTATTTTGTCTGTACAACAATCTACGGTGCCATGTTGTGCAAGTGTCTGTACTGTACTGTGTATAATCGACATTTACTATTAGGGCCAGAATTCGGTTAACACGTACCAGTTCAGTGAAACCCATTACCTGAAATAACGAAACTTCAAATAACATATAAAAAGTATTTATTAACATTAAACATGATAAATGTTACATGGATATATATATATTGCGCCATGGGCGTTGTCCCCATGATATTACTCTACACAAAAGATATACGCTGCATTATAATATATGTTATAATTATTTAAACGTAAATTATTGAAATTTCAGCACAACCCAACACTTAATATTTTTTAACCCACACACTCAAATACTCACTCTTACATACTCATGGTACAACTTTTATACATAGTGGAGCTCCCTTTATATATTGAAAAATTTTAATGATTTTTTAGTATTGAATTTAAAATGATTTTACATTGATTCAAAATTTGGTATTGGGAATTAATCAAAGGATTGAAGATGTAAAAGGAACGTTCTCACCCATTTCCGTGTTGACCTCCTCGCACTGTTGGAACCGTACCGACATCGGCACAATCGGTGTATTTTACGGCGCTTGACGGGACACCCTTTTGTGTCGACCCACGTAACCCACCGTCGTGGGACCGATTCTATACGTCGATCTTCTTTCGGACGATTCTTTGGCCGAGGACGCCTACACAAAGCCGAACTGTAACTGTTCTTAGTACATCTTACAATATAGGTATTATATACTGTTTATTAACCACCTACAGTGGTCTAAAAAGTTAAAAAATTCACCCGTGAGTGAATTGGTTTGGCCGGCCGGCACTGATCAGTCGCTGCAGCTAAATGATGACAATTCCTGGTTGAAATCTGCGGAAGTGGGGCGTACTGACGTCACATTTTCTTTGTCTAAGTTGTTGACATCGCCGTTTTGTCGTTGTCAACACATTCTCAGCCTCTGACGTAATAAAGGCTTGGCTTGCTTATCTCAATAACTGCACACTGTTTTTATGACATTTCACAGATTCTGCTACGAATTAGTTCAAATCCTGGCAAATATTGTAATATAGTCCATTCACTGTAAATTCGATATCGGGTATTTGAGGTTGGGTTGGGTATGTCAAAAAATAGAAAAATACAATATTTATGATCTCGTTACCATATTTTAGGTAATTGTAAAATGTACCATGATTGTACCATCACAAATATAATAATTAGGCTTATGGACTGTAGGTTCCCTTCAGCCATATCTCCTTTATAACATTGAACCAAACTATTTTTTTATAATTTACTAGTTATTGTTAGTTCTAATATTGATTTCTTTCTTTTGTTACAACCTAGTGATAAACATCATCACTTCTTATAAAATTATGAAAGTTAATTCCCCCTTCAACATGGGATGTTTCATTCATTGTAGTTTTAATTTTAACAACAAAACTTTATTTCTATTCTACTATACCATGTTAACACAAATTACTATTGTCTGGGCTTTCTCCCTGGATAACATTACATGCTTCTTTTATTATTATTCGGAATATTATTTTTAATTATTTTTACTTATATAAATGTGTACTAGGTCACTCCAATCATTGATTGTTCATCACTGTTTTACAAAGTGTTTTCTTACTTATCATTATATTTTTAATGCTTAACATACACTTTCACTATTTTTAGGGTACTTACACTTCACTATGCACTTCACTTGGGTTCACTGTTTGTATTGAGTGTTATTTAATGGGTAATCCCTATACTTTCTCCTATCATTTCTCACTATTTCTTTCTAGCATAATATTTATTATTAATAATATTAGGTTCGTTATTTTCTGTTAAATCTAACCTTTCTAACTGTGTTAGTGTACTTTTTTCTACATTACATTCTTTACAATCGTATTGTCTTTAAAATGGGTACATAGGTTAATTCAATTATAACAATAATATTTGTTTCATCAATAAATAATTATTTGGGGTTTATTTACCGTATTCTATCCTTGAGTATACTACTTTTCCCCTTTTTATGTGTTAGTCTCCCCTTGGGTTTAATCGGTCTCCTCTTCGTTCTTCCTCTTCTTCGTCGTCTTCATCTTCAATAGTCTTCATCTTCAATAGTCTTCATCTTCAATAATCTTCATCTTCATTCGGTTCTCCTCTTCGTTCTGATTTGCCTTTTGTTTAATCGTGGATTCTTCTTTAGTTTTGGGTTCATATCTTCCTTTGTTAGTTCACAATTGTTTGGTCTATCACCTTTTTTCTTGAGTATGGTTCGCAGTTCCCTTCTTTGTGTTACTTTACTCGTATTTATACTCTTAATAAAATACATCTGTATATGTATGTGGAAACAACCAGTAACCTATATTTTGTTTTGTTTACTTTATTTCGATCAGACACGTTTGTCACACATACCATAATTATGGTATCCACCATAATTTGTGAATTCGTTTGCTTCAGTTTTGTTATTATACTTATTATTACTACCTAACGGTCCAGGATTCGACTCAGCGTGAATGCTGACACAAGGAGGAATTGAAATGAGAATACGTTTCTTTGACACCATGAACATCAATCGTAATTTATTTCTGCATTTTTTGTTGTGTACACCGGACAATATTCCAAGATGGCGGCCATTAAATATATTGGCTCGCTTTCATACTAAAATCAGTTATATTTTATCAAACATTAATTTACCAGAATCTTTATATTGATTATGCAGCTGCTTCATATTTAATTAATTTAATGATAATTCTTTAAAAGAAAACGCAAACCAACACCCCGATGAGATGTCGACATTATCGGGCACACCCTACTTTCTCTCGCGCATTCATACTTATAATTTCAAAATTATTTTTTGTGTACACATCTCTATGATTGATTAAAGAGCTCTTTAAATATAAATTTGGGTTTTCACTTCCCTGATTTGGTCGACTGGAAGTTCTAGACGTGCATCACATGTTGTTCCCTCCGCTGGCGTTGTTACATCATATCAAATTCACTGACTCTACTTCTAATTTTGAAAAGCAATCACTGCACACTGTCTAAAGTTTACTGAGGTGGTTACATTTCACATTTTGATTACATTTTGAGTTATTTCAAACACTAAACCGGTGTAAAATGCCGGTTGCCTGTGAGACAGGTGTTACTACTGCTGCTATATTGTATAGGCTGGGACTCAACACTACGCAAATTCTACGTACGTGTGTGTGTGTAAACGTCATCGTTCTTTGTTTCTTCGTTACATAATAGTCTTGTTGATTACGTATTTTTATAGCGTCATTGTGGTTTTAATGACGTTGGGCGTTGTTGACCAATGAGATAGAAGTAAGTAGAGCCGGTATTGGTTACAGTAACCATTACAAGTCTGTTTATCGGCACGTATTCTGCTGTCCTTGAAATTGTTTTGTTGTCTCTGATCTGCGTCGTCGTATGCGAAACCCAAGGGAAATTGTATCACACATACAAATGATTTTTAAAACATTGAAATACCATAGTTTACTACCTTGCATACCATATTTTTATATCATACTTTTTGTACTGTCACAAAACCCCCTCAATGAAAGGTTTTGTGTCGAGGCACAAAAACTTTCATTGACTCATTCACACTTCTCTAAAAAGATCAGCTCAGATATGGAGCCACAACCCCCTGTAATGTTACTATATATAGAAAAAAAATTCAATCACTTACACTTGGTCCAATGATGAGGTTCGCACCTTCTGACCTTACTGGACTTCTCCTGAGAGATCCCTACACCATAAGGCCATGAGGCACTTTACGCTCCTGTTCTGACGCACCAGCCAGCTCAGGACCGCGGTCACCACACCATAAAACTCTGAAACATTCAATACAAAATTTTAAAATCGTGGCCTTCTCTATATCCATATCCACAACTGATATGTTTCCTCTTAGTATGTTGGTTTGCGTTTTTGGGGCGTTGGTTTGCTTAATTCTAAAAATTTCAAACAATGTATAACAAGAATTAAGATAGAAATTCCTTCCCCTTTAAACAATCCGGTACCTAGTACACATTTCTGACTTCCGTCAACTCTATTCATTCCCTTTATCACATGAAAACAATTGTTCTTAACCTAAACAACAATGTATTTTACTGCTTGAGCAACAACCATTAACCCTAATATTTTACTTCATATCATCTTACAATATCTATATCATGGCAAACAACTTTAAAACTTTATACTTTCTTTACGATCTTTTCTTATCTTTATAACAGCATCGTTTCTAAGGAATGGACAAACTTTACAACACTTTGATATTATAATCGTTACTCTCTTGGTAGTAACCTCCTATCCACACACTCTATTAACTTTTATCATTTAACATTCATTTAGATTCTATACAAAAATTTCAAAATTATCATTTACCTTTCCATTTACCTTACCCTTCAGTTACATCACCTTTCTACTATGAATTTTCCCTTCCTAACCCTTTTATCCTTACTAGTTTGGGTGACTCTCTATTATTATTCTCTATCTTATTTTGGTATTTGTCAACCTAACCTTACTCACCTCTTTTTTCCACACTAGCCGCTTCTAACCATTAATATATTTTGACACCAATATCTCTATAATAACCCCCTTCACAAATCCCATTTAAAACCTCTGGCACCACTCATTTTTGTACTAGTATGTGTGTATTCCCTCTAACCAACTCATTCCCTTATCGGTTCCTGACCCTTTCAGATAACCCTTTCCGGCGCTAAACGGTCCCTTCCTGTCTCAACATCTCTCGTTGGACTCCTACACCAATACCCTTATTACAAAATATCACCATCAACAACAAATATAATTACCATGCACATTACTCAACTCTACTTATATAATCACTAACCACTGTGTCCCTAAAATATCTAACACCTCTTTATATATTATCAGCATCTCAGCACTTTATTTTCCCTAACTCCCATTAACTCTATTCAACTAACTCCAATGCCCTGATTTATCACTATTCCCAAACCTCTTTACAACATTTCACATTAATATACCATTAGAAAATTCATCACTTACCAACTAACAACAACACCTCTCAATACCCAAATCTATTACCTGCTTAATCATTTACTAACCCTTTAGAATCTAAATCTCATAATATCATTTAAACTTTCTTCAGTTATTTAAAATCGTACAATACATGCTTACATAAAAAATACATAAAGTACACAACAGCAAAAATACACAAATACATAGACATCAATACACAAAAATATACAATTCACATAATCATGAAATCATTTACCATAATCAGTCCTAATCAGTCCATTTTTAAAAACACTGTCCACACAATTAAATGTTCATTAACACCATAGAAGGTCTACCCTCCATCGTTAAACAATAGTCTTATCTTTGGTCTGTACAATTTATTTTTTATTAAATACATTATATTAACATCATTAATATAATACACATTTAAATTCTTATATTTTATAAAACCATCATAATTAATAGGGTTATTCCCTATCAATTCAACATATAACTTGTCATGATTGGTTATTGTCCTGTCACCTCCAGTATAATCAGTCACCACTAGGTACGTTATAAAGTCATTATTTTCATTATCATCTTCTCCTACTGCTATATCAGCTTCATTACAAGGTAAGTTCTTATTTTTATTATACACCATCTCTATTCCTAACTTTTCCATAAATTCTTCATAAGTTCTACTCATCTTAAAAATCTCTATTTCTCTCTTTCTCTCACAATATCTCTCACTTTCAAAACATCTCTCTCTTTTAAAATATCTCTCATAATAACTCTCCCAATAACACTTCTCTCTCTCAATATATCTCTCTTTACCACACCAAGCTACACTCTCAATACTCACACAATTATTTTCTAACACCATATTTTTAATTCTATTATCATAATTCTCACTACTACTTACCTTGTCTTTATTTTCATTCAATTTATTTGATTCTCTACTATTCTCTACCCCCATTTTACTCTCGTAATTTTCATCTACTTTATTCTTTTGTCTATCAAACTTCTCATTAACTAATGCAACTATTTTCTCTTCCGTTTTATCGAAACGTGCGTGCATTTCATCAATTCGTTCATCAAAATTAAAATTTTGTTTTTCGATTTCGTTCTTTATTTCACAACAAATTTTATATTAAAATTATTCTGAATTCCTCTAATTTCGCTTTTTTGTTCACTAAACAGCCTTTTCATCATCTTCATGATGTCATTATTCTCAACCCTGTTATTTGAAACTGGTGTTGAGTGCACTATTCCTTCACTCATAACTACTGATTCCGTCATGCTTATTTGGCTATTGTTTGTACTATCAATTATGTTTAATAAAGAATTATTTTCTTTATTCTCTGCCATTATGAAATTTGTTAATGATTTGTCGCTTTATCTTATCGTTATCATCTACTTTACAACCGCATTCTCATTTTCAATGTTCCCCCTCTGCCACAATTCAGGCTTATTATATAAAATGTATTTATATATTTTATATAGTCACCAGTTCGGGCCCATTTGTTACTTTACTCGTATTTATACTCTTAATAAAATACATCTGTATATGTATGTGGAAACAACCAGTAACCTATATTTTGTTTTGTTTACTTTATTTCGATCAGACACGTTTGTCACACATACCATAATTATGGTATCCACCATAATTTGTGAATTCGTTTGCTTCAGTTTTGTTATTATACTTATTATTACTACCTAACGGTCCAGGATTCGACTCAGCGTGAATGCTGACACAAGGAGGAATTGAAATGAGAATACGTTTCTTTGACACCATGAACATCAATCGTAATTTATTTCTGCATTTTTTGTTGTGTACACCGGACAATATTCCAAGATGGCGGCCATTAAATATATTGGCTCGCTTTCATACTAAAATCAGTTATATTTTATCAAACATTAATTTACCAGAATCTTTATATTGATTATGCAGCTGCTTCATATTTAATTAATTTAATGATAATTCTTTAAAAGAAAACGCAAACCAACACCCCGATGGGATGTCGACATTATCGGGCACACCCTACTTTCTCTCGCGCATTCATACTTATAATTTCAAAATTATTTTTTGTGTACACATCTCTATGATTGATTAAAGAGCTCTTTAAATATAAATTTGGGTTTTCACTTCCCTGATTTGGTCGACTGGATGTTCTAGACGTGCATCACATGTTGTTCCCTCCGCTGGCGTTGTTACATCATATCAAATTCACTGACTCTACTTCTAATTTTGAAAAGCAATCACTGCACACTGTCTAAAGTTTACTGAGGTAGTTACATTTCACATTTTGATTACATTTTGAGTTATTTCAAACACTAAACCGGTGTAAAATGCCGGTTGCCTGTGAGACAGGTGTTACTACTGCTGCTGTATTGTATAGACTGGGACTCAACACTACGCAAATTCTACGTACGTGTGTGTGTGTAAACGTCATCGTTCTTTGTTTCTTCGTTACATAATAGTCTTGTTGATTACGTATTTTTATAGCGTCATTGTGGTTTTAATGACGTTGGGCGTTGTTGACCAATGAGATAGAAGTAAGTAGAGCCGGTATTGGTTACAGTAACCATTACAAGTCTGTTTATCGGCACGTATTCTGCTGTCCTTGAAATTGTTTTGTTGTCTCTGATCTGCGTCGTCGTATGCGAAACCCAAGGGAAATTGTATCACACATATAAATGATTTTTAAAACATTGAAATACCATAGTTTACTACCTTGCATACCATATTTTTATATCATACTTTTTGTACTGTCACATTTGTTTTTATGTTGTTGGATCAATCACTTGGGTTGGGTAATATCGTCGTACGTCGTGTCAAAATATTTACATTTTAATCATTTTTTAAACATTTTATTTTATATGAATTATTTTTATATCAAGAATTATCTTTTTTATCATTGGTACGGGAGTTTGCTTAATTGTATCGTAACAGTTAGTATTGCACAATGAAGTAGAATCAGTTCGAGTTAATTTTGAGCGGGTGGTAGATGCAGTAAGAATTTCGGGGGTAAGGGTGATACATAATCGGGGTAATAAACAAGAAACGGAAGTTAGTATGAATGTATGTAGTGAGAGTCAAATAGAGGGTGATGAGAATGTAGATCAATTATGGGATGAGAGGGCATGTAAATTTTGTAGTGAGAGTGGCGAAATAGGGAGTTCTCAACGTGAATCGTTGTGGCGGGTAGCAGAGAATTTTAGAGAAGTGTTTGCCGATATACCAGGGAGGGCAAGAAAATATGAATGCGAATTAAAGGTAAGGGAACACGCCCCCAATGTACAAAGAAGTTATCCGGTGCCATATGCGAAAAGAAGGGCGGTTCAGATTGAGTTAGAGAAAATGTTAGAGGGAGATATAATTGAGCGATCCGTATCACCATATTCTAACCCTTTGGTAGTAGTGATTAAAAAAGATGGTAGAGTTAGGTTATGTTTAGATGCCCGCAAAATCAATCAAATAATTATTCCAGACCGGGAGTCACCCGAAGCCATCGAGGAAATTTTTCAGAAGTTCAGCGGTGTAAAATATATGACTTCTTTAGACCTAACCGCCGGGTATTGGCAAGTTCCGTTGGCAGCGAATAGTAGGAAATATACTGCTTTCTTATTCAATGGAAAAAATTATCAATTCAAACGACTACCGTTTGGATTGAACACCAGTGTAGCTAGCTTTATCAAATGTCTGGACGAAATTCTGCAACCTCATAACTTAGATTTTTTAACTATATATGTTGATGATATCCTAATAGCTTCTAGAACGTTTGAGGAGCATGTAGAACATTTAGAATATGTATTGGAGAAGTTGTACCAGGGGGGTTTGACGGTGAACTGGGATAAATCAAAATTTTTACAAACTGAGATACACTTTTTAGGTTTAATTATAACACCCACAGGAATACGGGCTAATCCGGATAAAGTAGAATCCATCCTGACGTTCCCGGAGCCTAAGAATATAAAACAGTTACAAAGTTTTCTTGGTCTCTGTACTTTTTTAAAGGAAGTTCCAGCGAAACTACGCCCAGACGACGGCCCGACTCAGCGCAGTGCTGCAAAAGAACAAACAATGGAGGTGGGGAGAAAACGAAAGAGAAGCATTTAGCGAAATCAAAAATAAGTTCGCTGATATGATCTTAATGAACCACCCAAATTTTAATGATAATTTCTACTTACAGACCGATGCCAGCAATATAGCACTCGGCGCGGAACTGTACCAAGAAGACGAGGCGAGAGAACACAAGACCATTGCCTTCGCCAGCCGGACGTTGCTAGCCGCCGAGCGTAATTACACCACCACCGAGAAGGAGCTCCTCAGTATAGTTTTTGCTGTGAAGAAGTTCCGTACGTATCTGCTGGGTAATAAAACGATCATCAGGACGGACCATAAAGCGCTGTCGTTCCTGAATACTTGTAAACTCACGCACAGCCGGATAACCAGGTGGGTGTTAGCTCTTCAATAGTATAATTTTTCTTGGGAATACATTAAGGGTGTAGAGAACAGGGTGCCAGACACACTATCACGAGTAGACATAGATAGAAATAGAACGGGTAGAGATATTATAGAAATAGAGATTTATAGACTATCCCGGGAAGATAAACTTTTTGGGGAAGAATTGAAGGATATAAATGTAATGCAAAGAGCTGATAGTAAATTAAATAAGATAATTACTAGTGTAGAATCAGATGTAGACGAATTTGGGTATAAACAATATTTTCAAGTATTTCAGGGGAGTTTGTTTAAAAAAGTAGAGGGGAGAGAAAGGGATTGGAGGTTAGTTATACCTGAAGGGCTAGTAGAGAAAATAGTGTGGGACTGTCACCTTAGATACGGGCATTTTGGGGCAAGGAAGGTATTACGGGAATCTTGTCTATTTCAAAATATGTAAAAACGCGTCCGAAAGATACTTAGAGTTTGCGAACTATGTCAGAAGTCTAAAGTTGTAAATTATAGGTTAGAAGGAGAATTAAATTACATTAAGGTAGAAAAACCATTTGATTTAGTAGCTGTGGATTTGTACGGCCCATTGCCAAAGGGTAGGGGTGGAGTGATGTATATTTTTGTTGTACTTGACACTTTTTCTAAATATGTAAGGTTATATAGCGTGAAGCGAGCAACAAGTAAGGTGCTGAGTGAAAAGATCACACGCGACTACATGATCAACGTGGGAAAGCCGAAGGTGATATTATCCGACCATGGACCGCAGTTCATCAGTGGAAGATGGCGCCAGACTCTCGGATGGGAAGGTATCATCCCAAAGCACACCGCAGTGTATCATCCGCAGTCCAATCAGGCTGAGTGAGTCATGAGGGAGTTGGGAAGAATTTTCCGAACATACTGCCATGCCAAACACAGTGAGTGGCCACTATATGTTCAGAAGATTGAAAACTGGCTTAACTGCACCACCCACGAGTCGACGGGGTTCACACCTTATGAGTTAGTAAGAGGAACGCGTCCGCAGAGAATTTCGGAACAATTAATTGAGTATCCACCAGAAACCAACACTATTGGTCGCGATGTAAAACTTAGGCTAGCGAATGAAAGTTTATTGACGAAGGGGGAGAAGAGAAAACAGAGGCATGATATGCAAGGTAAGTGGACGCAGTACGAGGTTGGACAGCTGGTATTGGTACGACGACACGATTTATCGAGTGCTCAGGATAAGGAGATCAAGAAATTTTTCTTATTATACGAGGGGCCGTACGAGGTAATAGAAGTTAAAATGAAGAATTCATATGTGTTACAGAATAGAGAAACTAGGGAGATAGTGGGAACGCACAACGCTACAAATTTGAAATTATATTGGTCAGCATAAGGATTTCATCAATGATTAATTGTATGAATGAAATTTAATTGTTTTCTATATGTTTTCAGAAGGGATCCTCCCCCATTTTCGGGCGGTCACGATCTTACCAGTCCTGGCCGTGGTATTCGGAACTTGGAGGCGGGCCATGGTTGGAGGATCTTCCTTCGGGTGGTAAAAACAACGATGGTCCGGCTCCACCCAAAATTGGTTGAAATTAGAAAACTAACTTCACATTTGAACGGGGAGGGGGACCCCAAAAGGTACACGACACGCATTATTATTCTTAATACACTCAAGGTGCAGCGGTCATGGTGTACCGGTCACGTGCCTGCACTGCCTTAGAGTGTTTGTATATAATGGAGGCTGCACCTAAATAAAAGGCAGTGCATACAAATTTAAAAAATTGCAGTGTCAATGGCAAAATTAAAATTGAGCCATTGACAATAGTTTTTGTTTAATCTGAAAAGAAGAGTTTTGCTGAGAGGCAGATTTGGCGATGGGATAGACGGCGGGTCTGGAGAAATGAGAGCGGTAAGGGAGTAGAGTTGAGTTTATAAGGGGAAGTAACTTCACAAAGTAGATCTATCTTGTCACCAAACTTGCCTCATAGCGGGACTCCCCATTTTCGGCGGTCACAGATTTACTATTAAGGATAGGTAGTGTCAGTCTCCAATGTAAATATAAATTTTAGAAAAAAAAAAATAATAATAATATACCAAAATATTTTGGATGTTTATGATTTTAAATTTAAATAAATTTCAGAATTAAGTGACCAAATATAATTGTCAAGTTTTAGTATCAGTGAGCATGGGAACGTTTTGCAAAGTGTGAAATAAAAAATAAAAAACTTGTCAATACAAGATGTGGGAATAATTGTGAGGGGTAGATTGGTGCTCAAAGAAGTGATAGAACAGTGGAGTGTGGAACTGCAGTGGTAGAAAGTTTTAGTTCATTACTTTTAATTATTTAGTTAGTAAGGTGCTATCGCTGGGGCGGCCTGTGCCCTAGTAGATAGTGGAATGGGTTGGGGGTAACAGAGAGTGTTACCTCCATCGGAGGCCAACATGGCGAAAATGTGCGGCACACCCTTTTTGTACAAATTCAATTTGTACCCTGATAGACGCTCGTGCCGCACGTAACAATGACAAGTAGAACAGGCATTGAAATGAAAGTTAGATTTCCCCGACTTTTCGGGCGATTATTGCCTTACCAGCACTAATCGTGGCTTTGGCTAGCGGTCAGCTATGGCCATATCAAGTCCCTTGACCACAGCTGACTTGAAATTGGTTGATAATAGAAATTAAATGGGGGGTGAAATTAGGGGAAATCCAGGAACTATGGAACAGCGGCTGCCACTCTGTCCGCATGGGGGCAGCATAGCCAGGTGGTAGACCCGTCTTAAGGGCGTTTCAATATATACCAAGGATATGTTGATATCCACAATCGTTCAAATGTCAAGCCGAAGCAAAGACACGGAGATGTCAAATTCCTCCAACTATGCAGTCTTTATGAAAGCGAATAGGCGCTACAGTCTAACATAAATTACAATAGTGTGTGTGGATCAGGGGGTTGCTCAGATGAGCAACGTGCTTAAATTTTGTAAATTCAAAATGATAACTAAATTTTGCTCTAATAAACTCTTGTATTCTGCTTTAATAAATAGGGTTTCATACATTCAATATACTGTGTTCATTCTATATTTTATTGTGTTCAATGTATTATTTTATTGTGTTAGAGGTAAGAATTGAAATATGTGTCTTATATAATTTGTGTGTTTTTGAAACTAAGTAGATAACTGGCAACTGGCAGGCGGTTAACATAAATTACCAGAGTCAGAAAAAGGGGAAACAATGATCTGGATTGCTAAAAATATATATTTCATGTAATTTGCTCAATTTTGAAATGTGTTTTCACTTTGTTAGGAATATCAGCTGATCAGTAGTAAAATGTCACTGTAAAATTGTTTATTGATGTTCAAAGTAATTAATGTCAAATATAATGTTTTAATGTGCTAACTATGCTCTTTCAAATAAGTGAGAAATAAAGTAATAATTTGTGAAAGTTAATACAAGATAAATGGGGTGATTAATATTTTGTGGGACATATAGATCAGTCCAAGTTAAAGTTAAAGTGGTAGGAGAGATGAAAAATATTGTTTTGAGTTAATGTACTGTTGTTGTGAGTTAATGTTATAGAATTTGAGAAGTATTGATGTTGACACAGTAGATATGGGGAATATATGTAGAGTATTGAGTGATATATTGATGTTTATAATTGATGATGTTATTTTGTTGTAGTTGAAGTGAGGTAATTAGATTGAGATTTGGGAATGGCAATTTTGTAATAGGGGATAGTGTAATGTGGGAGTCCGCAACAAAAGGGTTGGGACGGGAAGGGACCATTTGGTGCCGGAAGGGGTTGCCTTAGGTAGAATCCAGGGACCAGATTAAGGAAATGAGCTTTTGGGGGGGGAACACACTTATCCTAAGTACAAAGGGTTAGAGAGTATTTTTTTATATATATATCGAGAGAATGAGTTAGATTGAGTTTAATGGGCTGGGCTGTGTGTGTTTATATTGATGTATGATAATAGAATAAGTTAATATGTAACAGATGACCAAGAGAAGAAATTGAAAAAATGTAATTTAATTTGCACAAACATGAACAACAATTTGGGATAAAATTTTAAATGATTTTAAAGAATTAAAATATCAATTCTCTTCATGCAAATAATGAGTCGAGTCACTTATTTCACTAACCTATGAAACACGTTTGTATCTTACGTTCGTACGAGAAGAATCCCGGACCCAGATAAACGAAACTTTGCAGGTAGGTGGAAGTAATATTTATGTATTTTATATATATTGTAAGAAAGTTATCAACACCACAATATAGGCAGTTGCATTTATGAAGAATTCGCAAATATTTATGCTTCCTTAATAAAAAATTATCTGTTAACGATATAATAATAGAGTAACTGTTTTTCACGTTTTTTGAGTAAACTATTATGATATTAAATCCATACTAAAATATTACATAAGATCTCAAAATACCACAGTTGGACTTAACTGGAATTTGCATAACACAATTCATGTCATTTCACACAAAAAAAGTTTTTTATGCGATTGTGAACAGATTAATGTGCACTACGATTAAGGTAATGTACATTATAATACGTATATGTTATTGCAACCATAGATTAAATAATCGTATTCACTACAATATAAGCTATGCGATTTCATTACAAAAGCATCTCTGGATGTCTTACTGTAATTAAAAGTATATTAAGAGATATCATATCGTCTTTTAAAAGTAAACTGCTATGTCTTGAAAAGCCGAATTAAATGACCTTGCAAATGAATGTGTTGCAAGTTGTTTGTATGTGAATGATTGTTTTGTGTTTATCCACTTGTAGAAACCATGTGGTCAGAGTGTGGTAACGTTGTTTCCATTTCATTACAAATGTCAATACCAAACTGGGTTTAATATTAGTATAGACAACATCTAATTGAAACCCAATTGTCAGTAGCAGGCCACATCTACAACACCCCTCAGACTTCATGGTTCCCGCAGTGGGAGCTTTATAAGAAGCTCATAACATGGTGCAACCAGGTGATAGGCTTAGCCCTTCGTCTACACAACCCTCCTTTTACAGTGCCGAGTTGAATATTCAAACAGGGGTTGTCTGTCTCTGACATTGTTCATTGTGTGAACTTGGACAGTGCTGTTGTGCTTTCCATGGTTCTGCCCAGCAGACTTACAGGGTAATGTTTCTCCATTTTATATATTTTTCTACAATTGTCTTTAACTTTGTAGGTTGATAGTGGTTTTTAAAAACATTTATCCTTTTGATGTGTCGTGCTGGTTAGTGAATAAATCTTGGATAGCCCTAAGTTAGTATTTAATATATTAGTTTAATCTATAGTTACACCTGAAGACGATCACAGGTTTTTTTATTGGTCAAAATGTTATATAAGTAAATTTGAACAACGGTAATAGTCCGCTCAAAACGCTTCTAATAATAAAACACTGATTCACTCTGAACTCAATAATCTGTCACAGGCTACTGAATTCAAAGGAGACTGTAGTAACAGTTGTTAATTGCAAAAAGGCCTTTGATTCCGTTGATAGACACTATAGATAAAATAATCTGACAATTTAGTGTTAAATCTAAATTGGCAAATCTAATCCGTAAAACCCTTACAGACACAGTCTCAAAAATAAAATTCATGGGAGAAATATCTCAACCGTTCAAAATAAATACAGGTGTAAGACAGGGTGATGGTTTATCCCCAATTATTTTCAACTGTGTCCTGGAGAAAGTAGTGAGAATGTGGAATGAAAATTTAAAGGAATGTAAAATATCACCAACCATGTTGGGAAGAAGGAACAAACATATTGAAATAAACTGTTTGGCATTCGCAGATGACTTTGTTATACTTTCTTAACATCTGATATCTGCAGTAACACAAGTTAATTTTTTAGACGACATAGTCAGTAGAACAGACTTAAGAATTTCTGGAGAAAAAAACAAATTTCTCACGAACATTAAAAATGCACAAAAATTCCTGCTAACAGATATTGGTCAAATAGAGAGGGTTAGAAAATGTAAGTATCTAGGGGAAATAATTTAAGAGAATGGTTTAGAAAAATCTGCTATAGAAGAAAGGATTCATAAAATGGAAAGAGCATATGGTATAACTAAAGATATTTAAAATAAAAGGTGCATATCTAAAAATGCGAAAATAAGGCATTACAATACAGTAGTGAGGCCAGAATGCCTATATGCAAGTGAATGTCTAGCATTCAATTATAATTTAGATGAACTAGAATTATTGGAAAGACAAATTATTAGGAATAAATTAATTAGGCCCACGAAAAATTCAGAAGGTTGGAAATTAAGAAGTAATGATGAAATATATCAAAGTATGTAACGGGGCTAAAATGAGGGGGTTTTTATTTTATATAAATATCAAAATTATAAAATTAAAATATCATAAATTGTTTTCATCGGTGTGGCCAGCCACATGTTGAATAAAAACTTTACTCGAACAAAGGAGCTGTGAGAGGTAGCAGTACAATGGAATGTGCGTGTTGACGACAACGGTACAATTCTTAGAACTTTGAGACTATGTGACACACACACACAAGCGCGCAAACACCAGCAGGTGCGCAACCGACGCCGCATTGTTAAAACAACATGGCCTGGAGAAGAATTTTGTCTTACATGTGCTCTCGACATGACGGAAACGTAATTATAAGTCACGCCTACCTTCGTGATGAAACCAGTAGACACCAGATTCTTCGACATCCAAGACACTAGAGCTGCACGTGTTACCTGAACAACTACTAAAACCTTAACAACAAAGGCTGGGAACAGCGACGAAATCGTTAGCAGGCAAGGCCGTGATGTCCGCCCGCATGTAGAGGCAGTCGACTTTTAGCCGCGGCGTCGGCCAGCCGCCCGCGGAGACTCGGGGGTACCACGAAACTTTAAGTTTTAACGGAAAGTTATAAACCGGCATAAATAAGTGGAACAATATCCCGAAATGTAATAAGTGAAGTGCAGAAGGAAGAAAATTAAAAGTGTACGGGACTGACAAACATTCGGATGCATCTAGAGTAGCACGTGGCGAAGAGGAACCCCGACCGTTACGTAACCAACTATTATTATTCAATTTTCAATCATTCAGTATTTAAATAATTTCACAAAATTTTAAGTCTCGAGCAAAATAAAAAGGGGATATAAAAATGTATGTGTGTGTGGATGGCAAACTGGGTTCGCCTTCTTTAGATTAAGGGTTAGATTAAGAATAAGAAAAAAAAAATATTAAGTGAAAGTTTTGTTTTATTACTGTTTTATTTTGTTTTTCATAATTAAAAAAAAGGTTTTGGGTAGAATAAATTAAAAAAGTTCGTTTTATATAACCATGTGTTAGCGTAGTTATTTCGTCATTACCACTTCCTAACGTTCTGTGCTGAAGGATTCGTCTAACGTTCCGGGTTCTTCTGAATTATTATGGGGAGGTAGTCAGATTGCAAAAATGTCCCAATTTTATTAAGGTAGAGTGTTAAGGTTTCGATATACAACCAAAAAATATCGTGGCGACTCTGGGCTTCTGATTGAAATTTATGCAAGGTAAGTTTCTGGCAGTATTTTTATTTTAATTTATTTTGATAAAGTTTGTTGCTCAACAATTGGTGACCCTGCCAGGATGTTCGTATAAAAATTATAGGAACTAGACCTGTTTTAAAGCACAGAAAGTAGGATTTGGTAATGACGTATGTATGAAATAATCGTATATACAGTGGAACTTGGTTATAACGTCATTGAAGGGACCAAAAAAATAATGACGTTATGTCCGAGTGACGTTATAAAAGAGTCGTTATAAAAGACCCTTTTTAATCACTAGTAAGGAAGGAGAAATAAAAAAAAAGATCTTTGTGTTATTAACATTATTCGTGATATTTATTCTAAAGTTTACAAACTGCATTTCATTTATACAAACAGCATGAAGAATATTTTAAAAGATCAAAAAGAAAGTACATGTAACTTACATTTAGGCTTACTGTCGAAAGTAATCCGTAATTTTCTTTTGAACGCTCCTTTCTGAAAAATAAATTCTTTCTGTTCTGCTGTGGAGATGCTGCGCTGCATTGAACAGACGTCTCTCTAAAGCAGTAAAATCGTGAAAGAGTTTCGGCGGCTCTCATTGCTTCCTGTACTGTCGGACAAAAGATGTCGGCATCCTCCTCTTGCTCAGCATCTTCTTCAACACTATCTTCTGCTTCTATGTTTTTTACTTCCGTGATAATTTCTGCGTCACTCAACACTGGAATGTTTCTACTAGGTCATCCACTGATGCATAGGAATCAAGTTCATTTCCAAATTCATTTACGTCGAATTTCTTAATCCACTCTGAGAGCGGCAAGTCGTCGTCTTCATCATCATCAGGTAAATTTTCATGTACGAGTCATGCTTTACTAAAGCATTTTGCTATCGTCTTCTTTGTTACACTCTTCCAAGAGTCGTCTAGGAATTGTATTGCATCTAAGAGTGAAATTGTGGCAGGTTGCGCCGTGTCCATACAGAAAATAATTTTTTTTTAAAGTTGCTTGCGGTAGTGACACTTTAGGCTTCTAATGACGCCTTGGTCCATAGGTTGCAGGACACTCGTACAGTTGGCCGGTAAGAAGACCAGCTTAATGTTTGTCAAATTTAACTTTGGATGGGCTGCACAGTTGTCAACTAGAAGTAGAATTTTTCTGTTTTTCGATGACAGTTCTTTATCCCACTTTCTTAGTTCATCTTCAAAAATACTAGAAGTCGTCCACGCTTTTTTGTTGGCAGTGTAACTTACAGGAAGTTTTTTGATGTTTTTAAAACATCTAGGATGCAAACTTTTCCCGATAACTAAGTTTCCTTTTTTCGGTTCCCGTCATGTTATCACAAACAAAAACTGTAACTCTTTGTTTAGAGAGCTTCCCACCAACGCACTTTTCATTTTTAAATTTGAAAGTCTTATCTGGAGTTAATTTATAAAAAATTCCGGCTTCATGTCCATTAAAGATGTCTTCATCTTTATATGATCGTCTAATTTCTGGCCAAGTGTTACGCACCCAATCGCCTGTAACGTTCAGATCTACGCATTTTGCCTCACCACAAATTTTTGCAAAGGAAATCGAGTGTCGGGCCTTAAATCGATCTAGCCATCCGTTGGAGCACGTAAAATGGCTGGCGCCGGCAGTCCTGTTACAGTGCTTATCGCTTGCATACAATGTATGTCTGTAGCCATGGGCTAGCGCGCGCGCGCACATATATACGTTTATATGAAATTTAGAGTAAAATATCTGAGAAATATTTGATGCTATAACAGAGTAGTACAATATTTAGTGACGTTAAAACCGGGAATTTTTATAATGTTAAAGATATCAGTTTGACCGGACTTATGACAAAATAACGCTACAGCCGAGTTGACGTAACAGCCGAGGCCGTAATAACCAAGTTCCACTGTAATTACGTTGTGAAAATTAGGTTATGTTTTGGTAGCGTAAATGTTGGGTTTATTTCCACGTAATAATAATGATTTTATGTAGTGGGTATTTGTAGTTAATATGTATAATTATTGAGCAAAAGAGGGGTTGTAGTTTCATAAAGGGTGTTGTATAAATAAATTTTGAACATGGGCGAAGTACGAGATAATGATATTGGTTTTACGTGGGATGAGTGGGAAAGCGAATTTAGAGGGGTTGTAGGTGAAATGACAGACGAAGAGTGGGGTAAGTTAGATGATAATTTAACGCGGATGGAAGAACAAGAAGAGGGAATATTCGCAGAAATTAAGAAACATAGTGAGATGACAAATAATAAAGGTAAGGTAGTTGAAGTAATAGTGGTAGAAAATAAGGCAGTAAATAGGCCTAATGTTAAGGATGATAGTATAATGGGAGTAGAAAGTGGTGGAGAGATAGACCAATTTAACAGAAATAAAGTCGATCAGGTGGCGGGTAATGAGGTTAGTAATGATATGGTGCATTCCATGCTCAAGGAGATTTATCAAAGTTTGGTTAAACAAAACGCAATGTTAGAGGAAATGATTAATGACACGAAAGAACAGAATAAAAAGGGGAAATTAGAGTCGAATAAATTAAAGGAGAATACAGAAGTCGAATTAAAACAGGTAAGTGGTGGTAGTAATATAAGTAATTATAAGGGTGAAATAACGTTAAATAAGAATAATGATTATATAGCTGAAAATGGGGTATCTAAGAATGATACGGTAAGTAATAGTGAAAATAAGAGTAGAAAGTTAGTTGGTGTTAGTAACGGGGTAATGAGTAGTATTGAAGAGTTGGAGAAAGAATGGAGAGATAATTTAAAGGGTGAACAGGGGGCAAATTTTTATGGGGTTAAATGTGAAACAGAGTTTTCACAAGTTGTGTATGGAGATAAAAGATCCTCTTTAGGACATTTGGGTGACGATGGGTCGGCAAATGGTCAAATAAGTTTTTTGTGTTTATCTGGTAGGGCCAGATGGTGTTTAAAGAATTTTGTGGTATTGCCCTCTGCATGGAGTGAGAGAGAGAATGTGAAAGGGTGTGGTGATGAAAGTGATTATGAGAGAGAGAAAGAGTTAGAGTGTTTCAAGATAAATAGAGGTTATGGAGAGTTGATAGAGAAGATGAATATTAAGAGAATTATGATAAATAATGTAGACATACCTTGTGCAGTAGTAGACAATGATTATATTGATGATAAATATGTACCTGTAGGAAGAATTAGTGTACTTGTAGTGGAGGAATATGATGAGAAAATAATTTACCTGGGTGTAACAACAAATACTGATGGAGACCAGACCAAAATCAATGATGTAGACAGGTGTTATGATTTGATAATAATGTGGAATAATCCAGTAAATTATTATGTGGGTATTACGGAACAATTTGAAGTATTAGAGAATCATTATATTAAATTTAATAAATTGAGTGTGGACAAGAATGATTTATATTATAAATATATTAGATTATTATTCGATGATGGAGGCTGAACATAAACTTAATAAATGGACATTTTAAATATTTTGATTTATGGTTCTGATCTTGCTGATTTTGGAAATGAAGTGTGGAAAATTGAACAATTAATGATGAAGAATTGTAAATAATTGTTAGTGAAATTAATTGTGTGTATTGTAAGATGTTATGTAAACAGTGTGTGTAGGAAGTAGAAATTGTTGTGATAATAATAATAATATTTTTGCAGTCTACATAAATAACAAAAATAATTTTGAAGAGGATAACAAATGAATTGTAATTATTGTAATTGGTGAGAGTAATTAAAAATGTTGTGTTTTCAATAATTGATTTAATTAAAATAATTGGAGATGTTTAAATATTTTTGATTGATTTAAGATGTTATATAATGATGGATTTAAATTATTTTATGAGATGTGAAATTGACAATAATTAATAAATAAATAAATGTTAAATTGTTTAGTATGGAATAACATTGTTGTTAAAATGTTGCAGAAGGTACAGGGAGTTTGGTGTTTATATTTGTGTATTTAGGACAGTGTATGAGTGATATACTGTAAGTATAAATTTTCTAATACAATATATGTAAGTAAAACTTGATATAATTTTGAAATGTGTTTATAGTAAGGTCATTCACCTTGCCTAGAAAATCAGCTGATCAGCAGTAAAATGTCACTTATAAATTGTTTGCAAGTTTCCAATGTAATTAATGTTTGAATATAATGATTTTAATGTGTTAAAAGATTTTAATTTAAATGATGGAAATAATTTAAGATAGTTGAGAATTTTATATGATTTGTAAAAGATAGTAGATGGGAGATTTTGGGTGATTAATATTTTGTTAGGACATGTAGATCAGTCCAAGTGGAGTTTAAAGGGGTACTAGAGATGAATAAATATTGTTGTGAATAAATGTAAGATAGAATTTGAATATTAATAGTGACATAGTAGCTATGGGGAAAATATGTAGAGTATTGATTGATATATTGAGTTAATAAATAAGTGGAGATATTTTGTAAATGGAAGTGATGTAATGGGAGAATAAATAGTTGATGGGTAATTTTGTAAAGGGGGAGTGGTGTGTAAGGAGTCCGCAACGACAGGCGTTGTGGCGGGTAGCAGTGGTTTTTTCAGGGAGTGATTGCCGGGTAACATATGATGGGCAAGATGTGGAGACGGTGGTGAGTTGAGGGAACACATCCTGAGTACAAAGGGGTAAAGAGTATTTTTTATTATAAGGGTAGAATGAGGCGATATGAGTTGAGTAGTAAGTGGGTTGAGAGAATGTTTGATAGATGTTTTTGATAGAGGGGTGTCATGTTAGTTAAAGCTGTTAGTAATATTAGAGTCAGAAGGGGGTGAGGTTATGTTCAATCACCCATTTATAAATCAAATTGTTATGAATAAATGAGTCACCCAAACTAATGGAGACTGAGAATGTTAAAGAAAGAGAGTCATAGTAAAAATGTAAAATTAATGGAAATAAGTGACAAATTTTAAGAGAATTTGAGAATAATGTAAAGCTATAAAATGTGTAATTTTGATTAATTTCAATGTCAATTTTATTGTTAATAGTAATAGCACTATGTCAATTTCAAATGTCTTATTTTATTGTTTTATTATTTTTAAAGATAAATAATTGTAAAGATGTTCTATGTACTTTATGATATAGTTCTGTGTATAACATAGGTATGTCAAGGTCGTTGACTTGATCCAGTGTGATCAGCTGATGTTTGATGGTATAGACCAGACCAGTTTCTAGTAATTGATTGATGCCATTTTGTTTTTTTAATTGAATTAAATATTTTTGTTTTCTGAAAATTGAAAAAGGAGATTTTGGTAAATTTAAATTTTTTGAAAAAAAAAATTTTTGATTTTTTGTGCCTGCCATCTAATTGATGTTTTGAATTTTAAGTGTATTATTGTTTATGTGTATTGCGAGGGTTTTATTGAATTATATTGTTTAGAATATATGTGTAAACAAATGTTAGAGTAAGTGAATTCATGTTTAATAAGGTATTCAATTTGTTTTCTTTAGGATTGTTAGTAGTAGTGAAGAGAATTAGGGATTCATGTAAAAGATTTTTCTTATTGTGATTTTGAGGAAATACAATTTGATTTTAACGTAAATGAATTTTGAATATAAAGAGAAATGTTTTGGAAAATTTTAAAGGATAATTTTGTTTAGTGAGGAATTATGAGTGTGTGTACGAGCCCAGTAACTGCTAAAGGCAGCCCAGTGTGCTTAGTAAGGGGGAACATATCGGTTGAGGATCTGGCATGGAGTAAGGCCACGGGTTTGGAGTTTGGGGTGGTATGTTAGAGGGTTAGGTGCGCTGTGGTGCGTGTCTGTTCGATTTTATGGTGTTGGGATCTCGAATAGAGAAGTCCAGTAATATCGTTCAGGTGCAGCCATAGTCGCTGAGCCAGGGGGGTAGTTTGGGATCTCGAATAGAGAAGTCCAGTAATATCATTCAGGTGCAGCCATAGTCGCTGAGCCAGGGGGGTAGTTTACCCATGATGTATAAGAACTAATGGGGGGTAGTTGGCACCATATCCTCACCGATCCTCTTAGGGGTTTAGCAATGAGATTTCTTCTGTTTCGACAGAAGATCTCTCATTGGGGGGGGTATTGTAACGGGGCTAAAATGAGGGGGTTTTTATTTTATATAAATATCAAAATTACAAAATTAAAATATCATAAATTGTTTTCATCGGTGTGGCCAGCCACGTGTTGAATAAAAACTTTACTCGAACAAAGGAGCTGTGAGAGGTAGCAGTACAATGGAATGTGCGTGTTGACGACAACGGTACAATTCTTAGAACTTTGAGACTGTGTGACACACACACACAAGCGCGCAAACACCAGCAGGTGCGCAACCGACGCCACATTGTTAAAACAACATGGCCTGGAGAAGAATTTTGTCTTACATATGCTCTCGACATGACGGAAATGTAATTATAAGTCACGCCTACCTTTGTGACGAAACCAGTAGACACCAGATTTCGTCGACGTCCAAGATACTAGAGCTGCACGTGTTACCTGAACAACTACTAAAACCTTAACAACAAAGGCTGGGAACAGCGACAAAATTGTTAGCAGGCAAGGCCGTGATGTCCGCCTGCATGTAGAGGCAGTCGACTTTTAGCCGCGGCGTCGGCCAGCCGCCCGCGGAGACTCGGGGGTACCAAGAAACTTTAAGTTTTAACGGAAAGTTATAAACCGGCATAAATAAGTGGAACAATATCCCGAAATGTAATAAGTGAAGTGCAGAAGGAAGAAAATTAAAAGTGTACGGGACTGACAAACATTCGGATGCATCTAGAGTAGCACGTGGCGAAGAGGAACCCCGACCATTACGTAACCAACTATTATTATTCAATTTTCAATCATTCAGTATTTAAATAATTTCACAAAATTTTAAGTCTCGAGCAAAATAAAAAGGGGATATAAAAATGTATGTGTGTGTGGATGGCAAACTGGGTTCGCCTTCTTTAGATTAAGGGTTAGATTAAGAATAAGAAAAAAAATATTAAGTGAAAGTTTTGTTTTATTACTGTTTTATTTTGTTTTTCATAATTAAAAATGAGGTTTTGGGTAGAATAAATTAAAAAAGTTCGTTTTATATAACCATGTGTTAGCGTAGTTATTTCGTCATTACCACTTCCTAACGTTCTGTGCTGAAGGATTCGTCTAACGTTCCGGGTTCTTCTGAATTATTATGGGGAGGTAGTCAGATTGCAAAAATGTCCCAATTTTATTAAGGTAGAGTGTTAAGGTTTCGATATATAACCAAAAAATATCGTGGCGACTCTGGGCTTCTGATTGAAATTTATGCAAGGTAAGTAAGCGAAGAAAGATCGCAGGTAGTTTCTGGCAGTATTTTTATTTTAATTTATTTCGATAAAGTTTGTTGCTCAACAAGTATAGAAAATATAACAGAAACAGTGAGAAAAAGAAGACTAGTATTTTTTGGACATTTATATAGAATTGATGACAATAGGTTAACAAAACAGATCTTCAAATATCTGTGGGGAAAGAAGTCAACATCAAGTTGGATTGAAGAAGTCAAAAAGGATTTAGAAAAAAATAATATAAACAAAGAAGAAGCAATTGAAAACGTTTTTCGGGCAAAAGTGGAAGGAGTCCAGGGTAGGAGAGAGAAAAACAGGTTCAAAGTGGACTGAAGACAGGAAGAAGAGACATATTGAAAATATGAAAGAACATTGGAGAAAAAGAAAAAAGCGAGGAATAAAGAATGGAAATTGGCATGTGGTCCTCAGATGGCCGATACAAATAGAAAAAAAAACACTGTTAATGTGATCGTTAGACAAAGTGCACATTTTATGGTACTTCAGTGACTTGAAACCTTATAAAAGTGGCATAATTGATGCAAAACAGATTAATGCAAAAGTTTGTGGCTACGAAAGCACAAAGCTGGACTATACTTACTGTGACACAACCAGTTACAATATGCACTGGGACGTGGTCAAACCGCGTTATGTTATTAGCAACATAAACTTGTGCTTTCTTATCTCGCTCTGAAGGATTTTCTTCTTTTATATAGATTCCCAATATGAAGCACATAACTCGTAATACAAAACTGAAAACAGTAAACAAGTATGTATATATTATTTTAAACCCAAAGCCATCTATAATCTTACAATCTGAATTAATATCTATTCTGTTGCATTATATCATTTCTAAATATAATTATTTCACTACGACTCGGAACACAAAACTTTTTTGGGTAAAAAAGTAAAACCTTTACCTTACAACCTGAACCGGTTTTCACTTTTAAAAAGCTTCTTCAGAGGTTGCCGTTGGTAGTACTGTCCGTCTTGTTGTTGGCGACAAAATCGATTTTCGAAAGCTCGATGTTGTGTGTGTGTGTGAGGTGTGATGTGTTCGAATAATGCATGTGATCTGAATTGCGTCTGTTCGTTTAGGATGTCGTTTTTATTTGTTTTCGTGAGTTTGTATATTTCCAATTGTTCTAGAGTGTCTAGTTTTCGGCCTTTTGTGTGTACATGTAGAATGTTCATGTTATTGTCGATGTTTTTGTATGTGTGGTTTGCTTCAATGAGGTGGTTTGCAAAGGTGAATTCTGTAGTGGAGTGGAGTGCCTCTGTGTGTCCAATGTATCTTTGTTTGAAGCTACGTCCTTGTCTGGCCTATGTAGAATTTTATGGTTTCTTTTGGAAGTAAACTGTGAAGAAGTTTACAGTCATCTGCTAGCAATAGTGGCAAACAGAGCACTAATTCAGTCCTACATATTGTAGCACTCAAAATTTTGGAAATCCTTTCTATCTGAATTGATATATCCAAGTCTGCACCAGTTTCTTGCTTCAGATTATTAATTATCTGTGATCCGTCTCCTTTAGCCATATTTAGGCTGCTACATTTCTACATATTAAATACGTTCCCTTTACCCACGGACCTCCAGTAACATTAAACATGGATGTTCGATGTTTAATTTTAAAATTTTATGTAGAAAATGATCATCATTTTCATCAAATTCGAAAATGGTGCGTCAAACAAATGAGCTTGCAGTGTGGAATAGGAGAAAGCACTGTTAGGGACATTTTTAAACAAAATGATAAATTAATGCAATTTGCATCCACATCAGACAACTCATCAATGAAAAAAAGAAAAACCATGAAAACTAGCACTTATGAAGAACTAGATGCGGCACTTTTAGAGAGGGTGAGTCAAGTGAGAAGTGAGGGAACTCCTATTTCAGGGCCTATTGTTGCTGCAAAAGCAAAACAGTTTTTTGAAATGCTAGGTTTAGAGGGAACATTTGACGCATCATCAGGGTTGTTGACAAGGTTTAAACAACGCCACGGGATAAGGGAAATTGGGCTTCACGGTGAGAAATTAAGTGGCGGCAAACAGGCAGTGGAAAATTTCAAAACTGATTTTGAACAGTTTCTTCAGTCAAAGGGAATTTCTTACGAACAAGTGTATAACGCTGATGAGTTGGGGCTATTGTGGAAATGTTTGCCGACACGAACACTGGCATTTGAAAGCGAGCGGCAAGCTCCAGAACATAAGTCCAGTAAAGAACGCATAACAATAATGACGTACAGCAATGCAAAGGGATCTCAAAAACTAAAACTAGTAGTGATTGGAAAATAAAAAAAACCGAGGTCTTTTAAAGGGACAAGAGCTGAAAACCTCCCAGTACACTACTTCAACCAAAAAAAAGGCTGGATGGACCAACAAATATTTAAAGAGTGGTTTGAAAAAAACTTCATTCCTCAAGTTAGAGAGCATCTCAAGTCTCAAAACATACCCCAGAAAGCTGTATTGCTGATTGACAACACCCCGTCCCACCCAGGGGAAAGTGTTTTTAAATCGGAAAATGGAAATTTTTTCGTCAAGTTTTTGCCTCCCAATGTCACAGCTCTTATCCAGCCCACGGACCAGGGCGTAATTGCTTCAATGAAAAAAAAAATACAGAACAAACTTACTGAAAAAAAGGATTGAAGAGGGGAATGATCTTCAGAGCTTCTGGAAAGATCACACAATTCTTGACAGCATTTATGACATACACACTGCTTGGGAGTCAGTTAAGCAATCTACGTTAGTAAAGTACTGGAGGAAGATTTTACCAAATGTGGAAAATACTTTGGGAGAGTCTGCAGAGGAAGAAGAAGTTTCTGCTTGTGATTTGGCTAATTTAGCGAAATCTGTTACTGGAGGAGGTAACGTCGATGAAGATAACATCGTTGAGTGGATTAATTGTGACGCCAATGATCCAGGCTTTGAACATCTTACTGATGAACAAATCGTAGGTGGAACGTTAGGTATAGTTTTGGAGGAGAGTGAGGAAGAAGAAGAGGATAAGATGCAGAAGCAAGTGAGCCATGACGCAGCTTTAGCACACACTGACGGGCTCATTCAATATCTGGAAGAACAAGACGATGCATCACTTTGTGACAAAATGTTGTTAAAAAAACTTCAATCACAAATAAAGAAGAGGTGTTTTATCACGAAAAAACAAACACAGTTGACGGATTTTTTTGTGAAAAAGTAAACCAACAAACTTGTAAGTACATAAAACTACTGTTTATTAAGTCATAATTGTATTTGTAGACCTCCTACTGTAAATAAAAATTGTTCAAAAGCATTTTCGTGTTGATTTGTGTCCTTTTTCGGCCATTTTGTGGATTATCCGCGCAATTGGCTTATCCGCGGTTGAAACGCCACCCAATTCCGCGGATAATCGGGAGTTTACTGTATTTTGTTTATGTGTGTTAGTAATTGTTCATATTAACTTTTGTTTCCCCTGTATAGTATTAGAATGTCATCAACGTATCTGTGCTAATATAGTATTTTATGTGAGTGTCTGTCATTGTTTGAGGATTTTTGTTTTTTCTAAGTGTTGGAGGAAGACTTCTGCTAGAATGCTGGATATGGGTGAGCCCATGGGTAGACCATCATTATGTGTGTAGAATTTATTGTTATATGTAAAGTAGTTTTGTTTTGTGATAATGTTCAGAGTTTCTGTTTTTCGTTGATAAGTTCGTCTGGTGTGTTGTTCTGTTTGAGTTTGTTTTGTAGGATGGTGATTGTTTCAGAGATGGGGATGTTTGTGTACAGGTTTTTAATGTCAAAGGAGGCTAATGTGGCATTATGGGGGATGCGTATGTCTTTTATTTTTGTTACTAGGTCTGTGTTGTTTTTTACTGCAACGTTGTCTAGTTGTGTGTGATAGATAGGGTACTATGCAAAATATTTCAATGAAATATCAAATATAAACGTTGTACTTCAATTATAAAATGATGTCATTAAATACCCATGACTTCTATTTTATGCTATTATATTACATTTCATCCTCTTTCAAATGAGACCTTTTTCAGCCTCATAGGACCTGACAGAAAAAAGTTATAAACATTTACATAAAAGCCTGCACGGAGAAAAAAAATTCACAATTACCAACTTTGAAGTGGAAAAACAAGTTTATATGAGTCTAAATGTTATTTTTGACTTTATATTTGGAATCCTTCTGAAATTTCAAGTAAGTATTGTGAGTTTCATAACTTAATATTAAATAATAACCATACAAGTAGAATTTTTATTGAAAAGTGCTCTTTAGATCTCGCACCGCGACTAACAAATCGGCTAAAAATAGACTTTTTTTCAAAAAATCATTTATAAAAAACTAAAGTGAATTTGGCAAAAATGAAAAATACGGGTTGTTATATTTGTCCATAGATCCTGTAAAAACATTTTCATGAAAATCTGAGAGGGTGGGGTGAAAATTTTGTTCTGGCTGGATGATTTGATTTGGAATGACCCATATTAGTGTTGCTAAAGCACCCAGTTAACCCTTCTATGTTTTTCACTTCCCGAATCCACATGCATTTCTCTTTGTTCTTTGTTTGTTATACTGCAACTTCTAACAAAGCTCTCTACACGAATCAGCAACAAGCATCTCAAAGGGTCACGTCACATACTCACAGATGACATTTTGCAAGACACTTTTAATCCCATACCAATCTACACAACCATGTACTTTGCTGTGTAGTAGCCACTATTAAATAGCCGCTGCCGCAGTGTGGCATAGAAGCAGACAGAAAATACAGTAGCAGTTAGTGAAATAGCACAGTGTGACGTTGCCTTAACAAAACGTTTTCAACCCTATCTTACCTTACTTTACATTTGTGTATGGGAAAAAATAATATCTTTTTAACCTATTCCTAAGCTATGTTATTTTAGATGTATTTATTTATATCTTCAAATAAATACACTGCAGGTAGGTTTATTTTCAAATGACGCACGTTTCACAGAAATTATTCTGTATCTTCAGAGGTTTGTTTGAATTGTAATTGAATCTTTCACTTACAATCATGTACAGAATCATATATAACCTCTGAAGACACATAATAATT